>CM048747.1:189207600-190585100 GCA_026315105.1 Locusta migratoria
TGCCTCGCTCTCAGATGCGTCGGTCTAAGAAAACTTCAAGTAAGAGTTAAGACAAGAAAATTCTTATTGTATCAAAAACAAATAAAATTGTAGCCAATATCAGAAGTAAATATGTCACCATGTGCATACTGTCTACGATAACTCACCTGATCATCTAATTGTTTTGAGCAGTGGTAATAGAACGTAACTAATAAACAATATTTATCATTTTATTGTGTAAGTAGAAACCATAACAATGCCGGATATTACAGTTTCATGTAACCAGCTGTTTAATAAGGTGGGTCAAAATATATTTATTTTTACTTTACGAAATGCTTTACTGTGGAAATGCTGCCTATTGTCAGTAGAAGAAACAAGGAAAAAAATTATAGATTATTTCGTTTCATATGTAAGCATGAACCATAATTGAAAGTAAATGCCTTCTTTTGAATTTTTTAAATAACATTTTCCACGCCTGCACTGTCTTTAAAAACGTTTATCACTATTTCGCAGTGTAAATTTTCAAGCGTTTTGGTGCAACAAAATTTTCAAACTCACTTGAAGTGGTGTGAACTGGTCTGAAACAGATTGACCCGTTCCATAACACCTGAATAAACAGAGATTGGCTCGGTTTCTCTGATCGTGTAATAGCGTCATGTTGTGAAGTTGACGGTTCAAACGGTAGGGCCCAAGTATTTTAGTGGACGAAACGCACAGCAGCCCAATTGCTGTAAGAAACATCCTGTCGTCCACTATGAACCCATAGCTCCCTCAGTTGCTGATACCGACATAAATTTGTCGAGTAAAGAGCAACAGTATCTTCACGACATTTTTATACAATTAAATCAGTGTTTGTAAATCTAAAAGACTTAACTATAATGCGGTTCCAGTCCCTAGGCATACAGACTACCGGATGGAGGACTCGAACCCCCGAAGGTGAGCAACTACCCTCTCTGCAGCACAGCGCATTATGGTGCTCGGCCACTCCACCATGGCTCAGATACAATTATATTTTGACTTTGTAGCGATGACTTGGCTAATCGGGACACTAGGCAATTATCCTATTCCAGGTAGTTAACTGCAGCCAATTGAGTCCTTTGGTTCTCGTATATAAATTCGTCATATCCGCCCGAAAACGTAAAACAAGAAGTTGGCTTCATTTTAAAATCATACATTCCCTTGTGTTCTGCCATAAAAAAAATCAAACATTTCTTTCAAGTAATTCATACAACACGTTATTTATCCGGGTAATTATTTATGTCCCCCCTCCATCCACCGACACACAGAGTTCTCTCCACTTCAAGAAATTAATTCATTTTAATTTACCTTAATTTTAATTTATGGCTATAAAGACGACCGTTGTTCTAGTAATCAGTTCCCACTGCCAAAAATTTTGCATGCATATCGTCGTAAATAGATGCTCTCCGTCGCCATATGGCATATAAAAACTGATCCCATCTTGTATACACATTTACAAACGGAATACAAATCTCTATATATAAGGCAGTGTCGATATGATTGTTTGTACGTATTACAAACAAACCTACAGTTTTGTTCCAATCTTTAAGAATGTTTTGCACTTGTAAGATTCAATCCATGAGGACGGTCACTCTAAATGTAATTCACTTACAACACATAGTTCACGAGATATGACGTCATAAATAATGAGATGTGGGAAAAACTCCTGCTTTACGTGACAATATTGCACATTTCTTCCTAAACCACTGGACTGATTTCAACCAAATTTGGTACACATCATATTTACCGTGAGGTACCAATTCTATACTGGTAAGAACCACATATGACACATGGTTCTGCAGATAGAACGTCATAAACAATTTCGTTGCTGGAAATCGCCACATATTACGAAGAGACTTTTTTCACACATTGTATGAGAATGACAGTACTCATAACTTGCAACAAACTTTAAACAGTTTCAAACCTTTATTGACCCTATTCCCGCTGACAAACATACAAAAATTATGAAAGCGAAACGTTTCTCACTTACTACCTTTCTGCTGTTCATGGTCTAAAACTACTGCATTCGATATGGAGTACAATTTATAATCACTCCAATTCAAATTATAGCCACAGCAAATTTGACAGATAGTATACACACGTTCAGTTGAATGTTCCTTCTATATGATGTCACACTACGACACTTAGTTCCTGAGATATGAGCACACAATCAGTAACATTCGTGGACAACCACCCTTTCACAAGTTTTGGTCTACTACTGCTTGTATTCGCAAGAGATTTTACAGCCATACAGCACTTACACAAATGAATATATACCTGAAAAATTATACAGCTGTGCGACATGTAATTCAATAAATATGAGATTGTACGAATTTCATACGTCATTTGTATTTTGACTTGTATCTTTATCTGTTTCGATGATGCAGTTATTTTTTGTACATTATGCAAAACAGCGTTATTCTCTGATAAATATAACGTTATTTTAGAAAAAAGAAGAACGGCAGAGAGGGGGAAGGGTATAGGAGAAGTACTAACTCAAGGTGGGACTTTAGCTAGTTTTTATATATACATTTAGGCGCAGAAAAACGTCTTTATTTTTGTTTGGCGTAACTTTAATAATTTCTAGTTTAATTATTAACTTACAGCTTAGATCCACTTCAGAATCTTCTATTTCCCTTGCCAGCTAGTAGTTCTACAGGTGCAATCAAGGTACGTTCCCGAACTCCAATACGTATCTTCGTTTCTTTCTGTAATTCACAACTTTAATGGGTTTCAAGGAAGGAATGGAAGCAAGTTCACAGACGAGCAGCTAGGTTCGTTACTGGTAAGTTCTACGAATGCGCTAGTGTCACAGAAATGCTCCGGGAACTGGAATGGAGATTGTAGGAGCAAATACGACGTA
Source organism: Locusta migratoria (assembly GCA_026315105.1). Taxonomy (NCBI): domain Eukaryota; kingdom Metazoa; phylum Arthropoda; class Insecta; order Orthoptera; family Acrididae; genus Locusta; species Locusta migratoria. The sequence continues at coordinate 189,210,461 of CM048747.1, forward strand.
CTTTTCGAGAAAATCTGTTGAGAAAATTTAGAGGGCCAGAATATGAAGCCCAGTGTAGAACGGTTTTCCTGTCGCCTACTTACAGTTCACGTAAATGTCAGAAAGACAAGATAAGAGAAATTAGGGCTTGTACAGAAGTGAATAAACATTATTTTCCTATTCCTATACGTGAACAATCTTCCTTGTTGCTGACTGTAATGCAAATATTTTATAAGTCCTAGTCTTAGCCAGATTTCTGCACACCCGCTGTTCAAAGCAATACATAAAGCTAGCCTGAACATCTGCTATAGAGTCTTCTTTCACCATCAGCAGTTTGTATTCCTCCTTTATGGCTGTTGCTTCAGCCAAATACTCGAGTTTCCTAATGTTGGCTTCCATTTCCTCCGTTTCCAATTTTCTATTCCATGCACATAAAACAATAAATGCTCTTAGGGGTGTAATTTCTTCGATGGGAATGGTTTGTGCCTGCAATATACATTGACTCTTTTTCGCTGAACTTCTGGAATGCCTTTATTTCCAGGTACCAGACCTAATTCAGCGATATCTCTATCTTAAGGTATTGCGGCGAATAATGTCCTGAATTGGAAAATTATGTTTCTAATGCTTTAATACGTAATGCTTCTATCGTCACTCTGGACCTCTTAAACCTACACAATTAAAACTAAAGCTGACTGAACATAAGCTTTTTTCGGCCTGTAGTGTCCGGATTTTCACCTGCACACCGGTCAATTCACTAGTATTCATATTACCGCAGTAAACAAATAAAATAAATAAAATCGATAATGTGGTTACCGATCCGTATTTGACACCAGGGCTCATGATTTGACATATAAATTTATTATACATTTTTGTTCTGCAACTGGCACTCAGCCATATTAAACAATCTGTTCCAACTGTTTTATAGTTGACCACAGTCAAGTTACTGTTCCCTACGCAGCTTCCATAAATGCCAAATTCGTGGCGTCTTGTGGCAAAATAATTATCGAATACTCGCCTTCTCTCTCTGCAGTAGCGTACGATATGTCCAGGGCGCCGACAGTGGAAACACAGTGGTGTGTTGTCCTCTGTCCTCCAGATGACTGTTCTTCTGTGGGTCGTCATAGTTGCCAGGTTGGTTGTGGACGCGTCGACCGCTTCCTAGGCTGTCGTTTGTGGCTGCAACGTAGGTCATGGCCAAAATCTGATGCTCATTTGGTACAACAGTCCCAGGTGCCATACACTGTTGTAAAAGAAACATGTAGAACATTCTGGGAATGATAAATATAAGGAAATAAATTATGCCAATTGATGTCATTGAACCGGCGAATTTCAGCACCACAGTCGGTGACGTTATCCATTGCGCCACGCTGGCAGTCAGATAACTTGGGGTCTTACTCCATTATGTATGTAGTACCGAAGGGTAGAAATTGTACGTTAACAAAAGATGAATCCTAGAATGCTTATACATTGCATCTTGCAACGCGAAAAATTTACAGATCTACGAAAAGATTCAACGGAACAGACGCAGCTGTAACACTTTGTAGGGTAAATTTAACCACAGATCAAAAGATTAGCATCACAACCAACGGATTCATTGTTAATGAGACACAAGGATGTCCCTTGAATTATGCTTTTACTGTTATTTGTAGGGCAATCGATGTGGGGATGAAATGACGGCGCGTTATCCACTATGCCCTGCTAACCGGAAAACAAGTGTCGAAATAGCAGTAATGAATGTCCATTAAATTAGCTATTTTAATACAGTATGAACCAGTTCATTGAGACTTATTTTTATGTTTTATTGGGCATTTATAATGTAATCAGACTTTATGTAAGCTTGACAATGCAGCCCCACAAGTTGCTTTGATATAATTAGAAAAAAATTATCTAGATTTCGACAACACTATGGAAGTCATTATCAGAATGTAAAATTACAGCATGAGACTTATGAATGCACGTGTTTTATAAATGATTAAAAACAATATGCTAGTTACTGGCTAGCAGTCTAAGTAAATAAAAGTTGTTAACACATTGCCAACCCGCTGAGGGCCTTCCATAGTGGCAGCAGATCAAGGCGGCATATAAGGCCATGTTTAAAATTGTAACTTTTATTTAATAAGTGAGAAGGGATTTTATGTAATACACCAGAAGGTGCAACTAATAGTTGTTGTGAAACCAGTTATGTAGCAATCTCAAAAATTCCATTACATGACAGCTGTAGAAGACTAGGGTCTTTCTCTTAGTAAACCTTTATATTTTAATTTTATTTTAATTAACTGCTTGAAAGTTCCATTAAAATGAATCATTACTTCAGCTGTGGATGCCCTATATTCAGAATTATTTGTGTCAGAGGCTTCATACAAAATGTGTTGTTGTTATGGTCTTCAGTCCAGAGACTGTTTTGATGCAGCTCTCCACCCTACTCTATCCTGAGCAAGCCTTTTCATCTCCTCATAAGAACGGCAACCCATATCCACTTGAATCTGCTTACTATACGCGTCTCTTGGCCTCCCTCTGCGATTTTTACCCCACACACTTCCCTCCAATGCTAAATTTACGATTCCTCGATGTCTAAGAATGTGTCCTACCAAACGATCCTTTCTTTTAGTTAGGGTATGCCAAAAATTCCTTTTCTCGCCAATTCTGTTCAGTACCTCTTCATTAGTTATGCGATCTACCCACCTAATCTTCAGCAGTCTTCTGTAGCACCACATTTCAAAAGCCTTCATACAAAATATGTGAACAGAAAGCTAGACATGCCTATATCCGAGAATCCTTAATTACAGATAGGTTATGCCTCATTTCTTCAAAACAATGACAACATTTAATGTGTACTGGATATGAAAGGAAGTGACAGAAAAACACAGTAAGCCAAGGAATTGTATAGGTAAATTTCGTTATAAAAGTTATATAAATACCACACCTAATAACTGGATGGTTGACGTTTCCACACAAACGTTGCTGTTCTTGGTCAATACGTGCAGCCCGTCGAACTTGCCGTCGTGACAGTGAATTCACAAAGTTTGGCATTCTCGGCACACTCTCGTCACTGGTACCTCGGCAATAATGTGTTTCCTTTCGTACGCGATACTACCGCCATCTCATTCTCTATCTCATGACTCTTGCTATACGAAAAATGATGCAGACGTATGCCTTCTCTGAATGATTAAAAAGTTGTACAGAGATTGTTTTAATTGTGTTTTGTCAACAATACTTTGACATAATGGACAGATAACTATATTTCATGTTTTATTCAGTTTCTTGTTACCGTTGCATACGTGTTCATTAATAGTGTCTATACTGAACGCATCTGTTAATTTTCGAATCTTTTCATTCTTATCATATGCTTGTAAAACACTTTCATTGTAATGTAGGATTTTCGATTTCTTGGTACTGCGCAGCGGTTAGCACACTGGACTCACATTCAGGAGGACAGCACACAGTGGGTCAGAATACCAAGAAGGTGGGCAAACTATAAGGAATTTTTGAATTTGTATCAGACTTGCTATGTAAGTTGACGAAGCTTCTAATTAAGAATATGATGTCAAAAAGTAAAAATAAATGGATCCAAGATGGCGGGCTCTATGTACATCACTGTCAGTGTATTCATATAAAAGTAATATTTAGTTAATTATCTAGGTTGCTGATGAAGAAAAGTTCAAAAAGTGAAAAATACAACTTGGTGGACCCAAGATTGTGGGCTCTATGTATACAACAGTCATTTTATTAATATATAAGTAATTTTTAGGGAATTATCGAGTTTTCAGATATATACAGGTTATATATCTGATATTAAAGTCTCAACATCATTATTTCCATTGTAATCATAAAGTCCACCTGTCATAATTGCAGATTATTAAAGATCGATTGCGCCAATCAAATTTTTAGCGTATGATTTACTTATTCAAGTCTTTATTCCTTCATAGATTTATCTCTCAATATATGTAATCGGTACACTTACCTATTCCTTATATCTCTCATGATTTTCAACAAATAGTATTAAAGGTCACGCGGGCTGCGGCGGAGCATTGATGCGCTATGCTGTGATGCGTGAGGCTGTTCCCCGTTGGGGGTTCAAATCCCCCCTCTGGCATTGATGTTGTAGTTTGTAAGTTTAGGGACTGATGACCTCACAGTTAAGTCCCATAAGCTTCACTAACATGTGAACGTTTTGAAAGGTCATGAGGAAAACTATTTATTAAAGTCCTGAACTCCTCTCCGGGGGACACCACCTTGACGAAGCACTGTCCATGTGGGTGGAGAAGCTAACGGCTATACCGAAGGTAGAGAACCTACTACCGGAAAGACCTAAGCTGATGGATCAGACTAAGAGTGTCCCGCAACGTACCGTCTTCCTTATCCTCTCCCAGTCCTTTCCCATTTCCCTTCCCAACCCAAGGTGTGATGCGATCCGTGCCGAGGGGTGCGTGGCACATGGGTGGATGTGACTCGAACGGAGCCTCAGGGATACCAGGCGACCTCCCTGAGTAAGTAGCCTTGCACCGCGCGGGATTATCGTGGTGTGGACCATATAAGTCCCCAAATCTCGTGGGACTAAGAAGAACACGGATAAAGAAATTATTTTAAAAGAATCTGAGGGGCAATCTGTGACCTCAGATAGACATCGGGATCAAGATCGATGTAGTGCACTCCTACTTCTGAGTCAGAGTCCTGAGCAAGAAGTGGGAACTGTAACAGAGAAGTTGGACCAGATTAGGATTAAGGCCTTGTCTGGGGCTCAGAGGAGGAAACTTCTTAAGGAACAGAAGCAAAAGTAAGAAAAAGAATGGCTCCCTAAACATAAGTGGAGGGAATCAAAAGGGCTTGAGCCCAAGACCCCACCAAAAAAAACTGCCTCAGGTCGAAGGGGATACACAGGCCCTCGTCAAAGACAGGTGGCAAGAGGGTTAGGGAGGAATCTAAGACTCCCTCCTCTCTGGACAGGCGTGATACTAAAACGCTGAGGCAGGAAATAGGGAAACAGACCTATAGTACTGCAGTCTAGGTCTTTAGAGTGGCGATTGTCCAAGAAGGATACCCACTGGTGAGCATCACCTCTCAGCAGGAAGAGCTCGTGGAAATGGCCCTCTTTCAAGAGATTGGGGGGGGGGGGGACACTGGTATAGGACACAAATTCAGGATGGTCTATCAAGATCACGGTGCCCTCAATTTTTATGCGATGTGAGGGGGAGCACACAGCAGAATGGCTTAAGTACAAGGTGCCCACGATATCCCCGTGGGAGGATGCGAAGCTGCTGGTCAAGACAGCAGCCGAACTCCTGAAGACCGCAAAGGTATCAATATGGGTACCAAAGATCCTTAAGGATGTCCCTCCAAAGACACTGTTCGAGAAAATAAGGGTCTCGACAAAGGATTGGAGGGTAATTAACCAAAAGGTCGATCCGGAACGATGAACCCTGGTGGTGGAGGTCGCAGAGAATTCCCTGAAGGCAATACAAGAGCCAGGCCTGAAACTGTTTTTAGGGTTCTCGCAGGTTGCCGCCAGGGTAATCAAAGAGCTTAAAGGCAATAATGGCAGCAAGATGGGGACTGGAAGTGTTGCAGATCAACCTGCAGCACAGTAAAGAGGCCACTGCTGCCCTGAGCTTTCGCCTGGGGAGACAGGAGGTGGACATGGCCCTGATACAAGAACCCTATTTATACAAAAGGGGTGTATCGGGTCTACAGAACATGCATTTATGTTAGAAATGGAATCCCTTTCATACCGATGAGGGACTTTTGTTCCAGGGACCTGGTGACCATGAGGATGCAGCAACGCGAGGAAGGTATCACGAGGGAAATTGTTTTGGCCTCAGCATACCTTCCTTATGAAGACAGCTCTCCTCCTTCTTTGGAAGTGAGGAGACTGATGGAAGCCTGCCATCGGCAAGGTGACGAACTGTTGGTGGGATGTGATGCCAATGCCCACAATCTATCGTGGGCAGCAAGGACACCAACAGTAGTGGTGAGCACCTTCTTGAATATCTCCTATCTAACACCTTGGAGATCCTGAATAGGGGTGATGAACCTACATTCAGGAATAGTAGAAGGGAAGAAGTAATTGACATAACTTTTGGTTCCATGATGATGGGCAGTTACGTCAAACAGTGGCATATGGTCCTGGTGCCATCCTCATCAGATCACATGTATATTAAATTCAAGGTTGAAATGGGAACCAGACTGACCATGGCCTATAGGAATCCCAGGTAAACTGACTGGGAAACATATAGTAGAGACCTTGACTTCAGACTATCGGAAATTAAAACTTGGATAATGAAACCAGCAGAGTTTGAGGAAGTAGCAGAGGCCGTAACCTCCACTATAGTGACCTCATACCAGGACAACTGCTCAATCACCAATAAGTACACAAACAAGAGTGTGCCTTGGTGGAATAAAAACATGGAAATGCCAAGGAAACAGGTACGAAGATTGTTTAGCCTTGCGATACGCAAAGTACAATGGGCAAAGTATCGTGAGGCCCTTGTCAATTACAACCTTGCCATCAGACGGGGAAAGAGGACATCCTGGAAGGTATTCTGTGAGGAAGTGGAGGGTACGGCTGCTCAAGCGAGACTTCATAAAACCCTCACTAGGGTACCAACTAATCCAGGAGGAACATTGAGGAAGGAGGATGAGGAGTATACAAAGACAGCACATGAAACGCTGGAACTGCTCCTCAAGACTCACTTTCCTCAATATATTCTGGGGGATAACGGAGACCAGAATGTGATTCCTGAGAGATAACGGTTCTCAGGTACTCGCAAAGAGGACTGGGATTTGGCCAAGGAGTGTATCGATTTCAGTAAGGTCTAATGGGCGGTGGAAACATTTCAACCGTTCAAGTCACCTGGCCCCAATGGAATCTTTCCAGCTCTCCTGCAACAACCGGGAGAAAATCTTATTAGATTCCTATGCAGGTCATTCAGGTTTAGCCTAGCAGCAGGAATCATTCCCAATGCCTGAAGGGCAGCAAAGGTTGTCTTCATTCCTAAACCAGGGAGAATTGATCATACCAAGGCCAAGGATATGAGACCAATCAGCCTGTCCTTCTTCATTCTTATGACATTGGAAAAGCTGGTTATTGTGCATGTTGGAAAAAGGAGGCTAAGTAGAGCTCCTCTACATTCAAACCTAGTATGCATATCAGCCAGGTAAATCATGAGAGACAGCTCGCCACCAACTCTTTGGGAAGGTGGAGAAAGCACTACACTTTCAGTAAATAGCCCTCTGTATCTTCCTGGACATCGAGGGGGCTTTTAGCAACACGACCTTCTATTCCATGGTTAGTGCAGCAGGGGTGCATGACCTAGGGACCAATATATGTAGGTGGACTTGGACCATGCTCAGTGGAAGAAAGGTAGAGGCTACCATGATGAATGAAAAACTGGTAATCAACACCACTAGGGGTTGCCCGCAAGGAGGAGTTCTTTCCCCTTTATTGTGGAATCTAGTGGTGAATGATCTCATTGGAGAATTAAACTCTAGGCAGTACTTTTGCCAAGGATACGCAGATGATCATGTCATAGTAATACTTGGCAAATTTGCTGACACAGTAAAGAATATGGCACAAGGTGCGTTGGACATTGTGCAAGACTGTGCAGAAAACAGGATCTGGGGGTTAGTCCTAAGAAGACTGTTGTTGTACCATTCACAAAGAAGCATATCCAACATTCAAGTTGGAATCTAAAGCTTTTCAATTAAGCGCTACCAGTGAAGGGGACAGTGAAATATCTAGGGGTTACCTTAGTTGAGAAACTGTCATGGACCCCTCACGTTAGGAATATTTGCTCCAAGGCGAAAGGTACTCTAGTAAGTACCAGGTGAGCTTGTGGCAAAAATTGGGGCCTGAGCCCCAAGGGTATGCATTGGATGTACACCACAGTGATTAGACCCAGGATCACCTATGGGGCGGTCGTGTGGTGGAAGAAGGTAGAACAGCATGTTGCTGCTAAGGAGCTTGATAAGGTGCAGAAATTAGCCTGTTTAGCCACCAACTGCTGGGATGGAAACCTTGCTGGATATGCCCCGATTACACCTTTGGGTCAAGATGGAGGACGCGGCTGGTTCATACTGACTCAACACTGACAAAAACTGGAACTCCTTGGGTTATCCAGAATCACACACTAAAATAGTGAGTGAGGTAAATATTGGAAAGGTTGGGGAAATGCCAGCCGACTATATTATAAAACCATACTGCTTCAACAAGCCTTTCAATATAACAGCTGGAAGTAGAGAGCAGTGAGAGAAAATAGTTCGACACCGTACAGAGGATATTGTCTGGTTCACTGATGGGTCAAAATCAGACCAAGGCGTTGGGCCTGGGGTATACGGGGTGAAGCCAAGACTGGAGGGCGTCATCTCTCTACGGAAACTGGCCTCAGAGATTAGACTCATGGTTGGATCGCTGACAGGCCATGGGAATTTCAAAAAATACCTACATACAATGGGAATAACAGAAGAGGACCCTAAATGTACGATCTATGTGATGGTGATGAAACTGCATCACATCTAATCTTCGAATGCATTGTATTGGAGAGTAAAAGGCACATAACATTTGGGACAACCAGACCCGAAGAAATTATGTGTAATAATGAACTGGTAAAGCGACTCTTTGCACTGTTCACGGGCATTAGTTGGCTTTACTAGATACACATAGAGCGATACCGCACAATAAACTTAGTTTCGGTGCGGGCAGTGGCGGGTTGGACCAAGCCTGTTTTGGCTTCCCTGAGAAAATCAAATCAAAAGACCTGAACTCATAAAAAAACATCTCACAATATTCTCGCAAGCCTCAGTTCCGGACGCCTCATGCTCCGAATTCTTCAATCAGTAAAGCTAAAATCTACCCCTTCACTTCTACAATCAGTGTTCCACATATATTTACCAGTTGTATCTCCAGTACATCTTAGTTCCGTTATTTCCCATGTTGTTGTTGTTGTTATGGTCTTCAGTCCGGAGACTGGTTTGATGCAGCTCTCCACCCTACTCTATCCTGAGCAAGCCTTTTCATCTCCTCATAAGAACGACAACCCACATCCACTTGAATCTGCTTACTATACGCGTCTCTTGGTCTCCCTCAGCGATTTTTACCCCACACACTTCCCTCCAATGCTAAATTTACGATTCCTCGATGTCTAAGAATGTGTCCTACCAAGCGATCCCTTCTTTTAGTCAGGGCATACCAAAAATTCCTTTTCTCATCAATTCTGTTAAGTACCTCTTCATTAGTTATGCGATCTACCCACCTAATCTTCAGCATTCTTCTGTAGCACCACATTTCAAAAGCCTCTACCCTCTTCCTGTCCGCACTGCTTATCGTCCATGTTTCACTCCCGTACAAGGCAACACTCCACACAAATGCCTTCAAAAAAGACTTCCTTACACTTAAATTAATATTCGATGTTAGCAAATTTCTCTTTTTCAAAAATGCTTTTCTTCCCATTGCCATTCTGCATTTTATATCCTCTGTACTGCGACCATCGCATGTTATTTTACTACCCAAGTAACATAACTCATCTACCACCTTCATTGTTTCGTTACCTAATCTAATTCCTTCAGCATCACCTGATTTTCTAAGACCGCATTCCATTATTTTTGTTTTGCTCTTGTTAATGTTCATTTTATACGCTCTCTTCAACACGCTGTTCATTCCATTCAACTGCTCTTCCAGGTCCTTTCCTGTCTCCGACAGAATTACAATGTCATCAGCAAAACGCAATGTTTTTATTTCTTCCCCCTGAACTTTAATCCCTAGTCCAAATTTTTCCTTGCTTTCCTTCACCGCCTGCTCGATGTACAAATTAAATAGCATCGGAGAAAGGCTACAACCCTGTCTTACTCCCTTCCTAACTTATGCTTCCCTTTCATTTCCTTCGAGTCTAATAACTGCGGTATGGCTTTTGTACAAGTTGTAAATAACTCTCCTTTCCCTGTATTTTACCCCTGCTGATTTCAGAATTTGAAAGAGTGTATTCCAGTCACCATTGTCAAAAGCTTTCTCCAAATCTACAAAAGCTAAAAATGTAGGTTTGCCTTTCCTTAACCTATCTTCTAAGATAAGACGTAAAGTGAGTATTGCCTCCCGGGTTCCTACGTTCCTCCTGAATCCAAACTGATCTTCCCCGAGGTCAGCTTCTACCAGCATTTCCATTCTCCTGTAGATAATTCGTGTTAAAATTTTGCAACCATGACTTATCAAACTGATGGTTCTGTAGTTTTCACACCTGTCTGCGCCTGATTTCTTCGCAATGGGGATTATTACATTTTTCTTAAAGTCTGAGAGTATTTCACCTGTCTCATGCATTCTACACACCAGTTCAAATAGTCTTGTCATGGCTGGCTCTCCCAGAGCCTTTAGTAGCTCTGAGGGTATGTCATCTACTCGTGGGGCCTTGTTCCGACCTAGGTCTTTCAGGGCTCTGTCAAATTCATCTCTCAGTATAGTATCTCCTATTTCATCTTGATCTACTTCCTCTTCCCTTCCTACAACATCATCTCCAAGTTCATTTCCTTTGTAGAGCTGCTCTATGTACTCTTTCCACCTTTCAGCTTTTCCTTCTTTGCTGAGAACTGGTTTTCCATCAGAGTCCTTGATATTCATAGAGCTGTTTTTCTTATCCCCAAATGACTCTTTTATTTTCCTGTAGGCGGTATCTACTTTTCCCCTTCTTATACATTCTTCTATAGAGCTGCATTTGGCTTCTAGCCACTCCTGCTTAGCCATTTTGCACTTCCTGTCAATCTCATTTCTTAGTCGTCTGTACTCCATTTTGCCAGTTTCATTTACTGCATTTTTATATTTTCTCCTTTCATCAATTAAATTTAGTATTTCCTGTGATATCCAAGGATTTTTTGTAGATCTTGCCTTTCTACCTATTTTGTCCTCTGCTGCCTTCACTATTTCATCTCTCAGTGCTACCCATTCCTCTTCTACTGTTTTATTTCCCCCTGTTTCTGTCAATTGGTGCCTAAATCTCCCTCCGAATTTCTCAAGAACTTCAGGTTCCTTCAATTTATCTAAGTCCCATCTCCTTATTTTCCTACCTTTCTGCAGTATTTTCAGTTTCAGCCTACAGTTCATGACTAACAAGTTATGGTCAGAGTCTATATCTGCCCCTGGGTATGTTTTACAGTTTATCACCTGGTTCCGGAATCTATGTTTTACCATTATAAAATCTATCTGATACCTTCCGGTGTCTCCTGGTCTCTTCCATGTATACAACCTTCTTTTGTGATTCTTAAACCAGGTGTTTGTTATGATTAAATCATGTTCCGTGCAAAATTCTACCAGGCGACTTCCTCTTTCATTCCTTCTGCCCAGTCCATATTCACCTATTATTTTTCCTTCTCTTCCTTTTCCTACTACCGAATTCCAGTCTCCCATCACAATTAAGTTTTCCTCTTCCTTAACTGTCTGAATAATTTCCTTTAGCTCCTCATATATTTCTTCGATTTCCTCATCATCGGCAGAGCTAGCTGGCATATAAACCTGTACTACTGTTGTCGGTGTTGGCTTCGTATCTATCTTGACAATGATAATGCGATCACTGTGCTGCTCGTAGTAGTTTACCCGCATTCCTATCTTCTTATTCATTATCAGTCCTACTCCTGTGATACCCCCAACTGATTTTGTATTTATAATCCTGTACTCACCTGACCAGAAATCCTGTTCATCCTGCCACCGAACTTCACTAATCCCCACTATATCTAACTTCAACCTATCCATTTCCCTTTTTAAATTTTCTAGCTTCCCTACCCGATTAAGGGATCTAACATTCCACGCTCCGATCCGTAGAATGCCAGTATTATCTTTCTTGATGACAACATCCTCCTGAGCAGTCCCCGCCCGGAGATCCGAATGGGGGACTATTTTACCTCCGGAATATTTTACCCAAGAGGATGCCATCATCATATTTTCATACAGTAGAGCTGCATGTCCTCGGGAAATGTAACGGCTGTAGTTTCCCCCTTGCTTTCAGCCGTTCGCAATAACTGTGTGGCAAAGCCACATTAGCTGTTGTTACAAGGCCAGCTCAGTCAATCATCCAGACTGTTGCCCCTGTAACTACTGAAAAGGCTGCTGCCCCTCTTCAGGAACCACACGTTTGTCTGGCCTCTCCACAGATACCCCTCCGCTGTGGTTGCACCTACGGTACGGCTATCTGCATCGTTGAGGCACGCAAGCCACCCCACCTCGCCAATGTCTGTGGTTCATGGGGGTGGTATTTCCCATAACATTTATAATATTATATAAATATCATCTTACAAGGGAAAATAATATATAATAAATACTTTTCATATTGTCACCTTAATTATTAATTTATATAGTTCTTTCTTAGATAAAAAATACGTCTTATGACATTCGCTTCTGCTGTTATTGTTTAAATAATCCTCTACACAAAGCCTCTGCTGTTACATTTTAAAGAGAAAAACTTTTTTAAATGTAAGTCATCGTTTCTAGTCGTGTCTTGAGTTGTCACTCGCGGGCTATTCTGTAGTGAAAAACGTTGAAATAACGGCAAAAATTAGGGTAGGGTTCTGCAATAGAACAATTGAATATGGAAAGACTGCTGGATAGATCGGTACTCTCAGAAGCAGAAGTAAGAAATGAAAAAAAGAGAAGATGGATATGAAGAGGCAGGAGAAAGATCGACAGAGATTAGAACCCTTTATCATAAGTCTCACACTGTTTTCAATACATTTCTTTAAAATTGATCAACAAAATCGTTCATATTTTTAATTCGTTTTTATGTAAAATAACCCATTCGGTAGCATCCGCTTCCAAATGTCCTAGTACAAACTGTATTCTTTTTTTATCGTTCCGTTTAGAAGGAAAAGTATTTTCAAAGGCCGTCAATAAAATCATCGGATGAAGCTCGCCTCCAGGGTGAATGATCGGAAATTTATTATTTGTATTAGATTCCACTGTTAAATTGAATTCTTCCCATGATTTTTGCGAGGTATAACAAGATTTGATTTTACCTGTGGATAGTGAATTCATGTCGTCCTTGTTGGTATTTGAAACATTATCTGTAACGGGATTGTTAGCCTTTAAATTTTCAACCACGCTACAGCTACCGTTTTGCGAAATGTTGGCGGCCTTGTTGCCAGGAATACTTTCTTCATTATTGATTTCGACTATGCATTTGTTTATCGCCTGAATGTGTATGTCAGTACGAGATCAACGATTCGCTTACTCTGACTCTCCAAGATATTCGCAATGTGTATGCTCTCTGTCAGATTTACTACTCTTATCTTTGACAGTTATGCGATTACCACACATTAGCCCTGATAGTTTATTTTGTATTTCAATCTGAGAAGTACCAATTTTTTCCTACTTGATCCAAACCTTGCAAGAATTTATCTAATCGATCCTTAAAATTTAAATTGACTTGGTTTTCGCCACGGCTGAGTGGCCGAGCACATTGAGTTGCTATGCTACGATGCACGAGGCCGTTTCCCGTCGAGGGTTCGAATCCCCGTTCGGCCATGGATGTTTGTGCCATCTTTAGCGCGCCAGTCACAGTCGACACGGCCTCAACGGTCGGGGGTTCGAATCCCCCCACGGGCATGGGTTTTTGTGTCGTCTTTGGTATCGGGTAGTTCATAAGTAGTTTGTAAGTTTAGGTACTGAAGATCCCGCAGTTAAGTCCCTTAAGCTTAACAAACATTTGAACTTGAACTTACGACGGCGGTGATGGTAGCAGCGACACAGAAAGGTCTCACCCAAGGCAGCATTGCCAGAAGGCCGCAAGCACAACCTCTCAGGTGGTAGAGTAGACCTGTTTGGGATGTAAAGAAACAGGTTGTTGGGAACCGCTATGTGCTGCTTCCCAACCGTAGCGTCGACTCGTTGATTTTATGAGGGGCCGTTCTGCATGGCTGCTCTCATCAGCTGCCTAACCCGTGGAGTCTGCCAAGCTGCTCTGGACACCTTGATGAAATTTAGTCAAATGTTTTGTACCCCAAAGATGTTGTTCAGTGTATCAGTTGTAAAATACATCGATTCATAAAACTACTTGAGGTCACTGTCTCCTAATTAATAAAATAGTTGCTGAGACCCTAAAAAACGTATAATATTCATAGAAATTCTGGGCAATACTTGATCTTCCGATACCACCTGCCTGCCTTGATGCATGTCGCCAGGCACAACGTGAAGCGGGACAGAATGATTCTGTCGTGTTTCAGGGCTTTCGCAAATGAGATAGCCGCAGCATCTTATGTTTCAAACTAAAGCACATCAGTATAAAAAAATTAATTATTTAGAAGAATCATATTACATGGTAAACATTTTTCCACTATTTGGTGTTTAGACGCTGTGACTAATGTTTCATGTAAATACGTCGCTTGGGCGAGTGTCTGGCAGCTGGTCAACGCAAGATGGCGTCCACTCCACTGGTCGACCTGATATTGTGAAGGCGCAGAATAAATGACGTTCCTTCGAAGCAGACTATGACCAGAGAATTTTTTTTAGATTGTTGTAGGGCAAAGAGTTGAATATGGTGTAACCTTACGAAGTTTTTTACGCCTAGAAAGAATTCGTGTAATGCTCTAAAAATACTATATGTGAGTTATATGGATAGATATCAGTCACATTCATATAATGGAAAGGAAGGCGCGATTGTATGACTGATTTCGGAGTGCGGGAATTTATAGCACGTGAGTAAAATAATACTGTAGCTATACACACGGTATTGATAGGTCTTAATTTTTCGTATAAGTTGGTTTCCATCTAAATGGTAATTTTACGAGTTTATAACTCGTACTTATGTGTTGATAGTGATCTTGTCATGAAGGGAAGAGTTTTTCTAACGAAAATGGAGAACTTGTAATTTGCTGTTTAATTAGATTCAGTCTGATGGGAAAATTACACACAGATGTTATTTTTTGGTGGGATATTTAAAGTAAATATAGAATAATCTTACGTAGCAGGCAGTCGTAATTTATAAGAGGAGAGAGGAAGAGAGGATTGTGGTGATAAAGGATATTGTCGGACTCTGCGGGAGATCTGAGGTATCCGGGAGTGTGACTGGCGGTCCACTCTTTTATTGTGATTGGTGTTGGTATAGTAGAGACTGACCTGTGCTATGTACCTTTTAATTTTGAAGGTAGAGATGTCAAATATACCACAGGCGTGGTAATTAACCCAGTGATCTTAAAAAAATAATTATTGAATTACCTTCATGACCGGATTGCAATATCTTGTGCAGAAGGTTGCTTAATAAAATTACCGTGTGTTCGCTACTCTAAAAGTATTTCTTTGAAGGTGAAGTTGGCATGAAACAATTGAGGTGGCAGTAAAAGAAAAAAACTTCGTATGGGAGTTACTAAATTCAATTCTTACCCTAGGCTGTTTCTCGTATTGGCATGACTCTTAGTTAAAAGGGGAATTAATAATATCTGGAGAGATAGGTTAGCAGCTAACACCTGAAATGCGGCCTCACTTTATTTTTATATGAAGCTATTCATAGAGGTGACAGCCAAGTGGTGGTAGCAACAGTAGATTTTATTTTTTAATTTTTTAAATTCAAGAGATAGATGTTGGGGAGTATAATTCATCTGATAGGACGAGTCTGCCATGAATCTTTTTGTTGATTGAGGTACTTATTGTGTATATTAATAAATAAAACCACGAGTCCTGGGTAAAAAAATGACTAATCTATTCATTAGTACTTTGTGGTAAATTTTTAATCACGACCGCTCATGATATAGCATATAACATTAGCGATCGTATAATCTCAAAGCTGAGAGACTTAAATTGCGTCAGTTATCGCGATCGATTACTTTCAATCGATAGTGATAGCTTCCGATATATTTGATATTTACTCTGAATTGGAGAAAGTAATTTACCAGAGATTATTTTTCATCACGAGTGGGAAAGTGTTATTGTGATCTCAGAGTTGCAGCGAAAGGTGTACTCACATTTAATATATTTTTTTTTTCAAATGATTAAGCATATAGTCAACTGCCAAATGCTGTGTTTATTCAAACTGTGAGATCTTTGGCCAGCTACGACGCTTAACGCGAACAGGAACTTACTGATAGCAGACGCAGTCAGATTTTTTCATTAACGTTGTTGTATCCAAGTGTCGTAGTAAATTATATCTCTGCGGTTACTCATTCAGATTAAGGGAGTGGCGACCACAGGGCTATAAATTACAGACTGGACTATTACTGAGGGCACCAGATAAAGCCGTTAGTAAAAGTTACCGGGTGTAGATATTATTGTAACAGTGATTTTATACCTGGTAATAAAAACAATATTGTATATCATCTTCTCCCGCCGAGCAGAGATATTATAACAGTTCTCGACTGGTATCGCCAAGTATAGGAGTCGTAGGCTATCCATAATTAAAGTATAGTTAGTCACGATAGCTCTACTTCGCGATAGGCTGACTGACCTGTTTCAAACGTCATGATGATAACCGACATTCATATTTCATTGCGAATGTAATGTGGTGTCGATAACAACACGAAAAAAAAAAAAAAAAAAAAAAAAAAAAAAAAAAAAAAAAAACCACAGATATAAATGTAAGCGAAAAACGTGCAAAAAATAAGTAAAAGAATTTAACGGGATTACCGCGGGAATTAAGGCGTTTAGGACGTGGAGATTATAAATGGAAAAACAATAGATACAACAACATTGAAACAAAATTGAAACATCGGGAAAACATACAATGGCAACCTTCCACTTACGTAAATACCACTTCCGGACAATGTAGGGCACACATTCACCTTGAAAACAGGTCGTTTATTGAAATTCTTGAATACTTTGTAGCATCAGGAGAGCTCTTTTTCGTAATAATGAAGTACAGTACGAAACTGGTGAAATACGGCACGAGAGACCAGCTGAGTGAACAGCAAAGTTGCGTTTTGAAATGTTATTTTGTTAGCAAGTGAAGCCGAGGGAACGGTGTCTGTTTGGAGAAAAAATTCTTCCAAAAATTATATGCACGAAGTGTTCGTGTTTGAGTTAACCTCGCGTGATGTGGACAGAGGGATGTATAATAAACTCACAGACACAAACCGTAACGTCATTCAGAATGATGCACTGTGGCACAATTGCCAATGTCTACACTTGAAACACCACTCGCGGAGTCATTAACCGCATTTCAGCCCTTATAAATATAACTGGCGTCATTTTCAAATATTTTAAAGTTTTCCTATCACTGTAGTAACTGTTCAACACGAAACGTGTAAGTAAATAAATAAATGCATTCTAATAAAGATTACCTCTGACAGATTTACAATATAATCAGCGACTAGTAATAAAGAAATAGGTACACATCTATGACAAAACGACGATATACATAACGCAATTGGTCAAAGCAATGGTGTGGTACCGGAAAGTCCAGGTGAGCCAAATTCTTTAATACGTCAGATCTGTCCCTAAAAGACTCAACATGAAACCTGAAAACTGTTTGTAACATGCAGTTCCTAACATAATTTATTACTATGTAAGTGATTTTATTATTATTATTATTTATATAATAGGAGTTGGCAATGCAGGCCCTACAACAGGATCTTCTCTGGCCGTGTAGCTGTCGACACGTGACTATTTGTGGCCAGCTATAGTATATTTGGCTTGATCCGTAAAGATGGTGTTCTCGTAGGTTGCTCCAGTTTCACCACATATGAAGCATAAGAAACAACAAATACTTCTTTTAAGGATCATAGCATAAACATTTTAAGGTAATATCATAAATAATAACATAAATAATCATGATTTTACCTGCAAAACTGGACTGACGGAAGGCTGTAGTAGGGATACTATTTCGTTCCACAACAAGTAGCACAGACAAGGTAGGTGGCGTGGCAAGAGCAGCCCTACACAAGAGCAGGCAGTCCCGTTAGGTGGACAGAGCGACAGAGAGCAGGGGGGGGGGGGGGCGTGTAAGACAGGAGGGCCAGTGGCCGGGGACAGCAGCTGACCTCGTGCCAAAGCGCACCAACTGCTGACTTGCGACTGGCAATTTTGTCGTGACGTCACAGAGAGCGGTAACCTTCGTCCCGAGCCCGCTTTGCTTCTACAGCTCTCGCGATTGGCAGGATGTATCTAAAACAGAAAAAAAATAATAAAAAAAAAAAAAAAAAAAATCCTGTCTGTTAAGAAACAGGACCATAATTGGCTACTTTCAACCCTCCCATGTGTAAAAGTGGTGGGTAATCAGTTTTGGCCAAAGAACATAATGAACGGCACTTAGCGGCTCTTGTCTTACTGCATGCACCGTTCACGTGTGTGCGCCCATTGCACACCTTTTCGTGCGTAGTTCACATTTGCAAACACTTGTTTCTCACTCACTTAGGACTATGTACCAGCATATCAATTTGATAGGCGTAGTTTTATATTCATTTCTGGAGGTTCTCTAGACTGTGCGGGATATTTGAGCTTTTCTGGGACAATTAAATGCAGCTGGGTTTTTCCAGACTAGGTTTATTTGCGATGGGAGCATACCGACGTCCTTCCATTAAATTAAATAGTTTATTCATAGGGTTTCTCGGTGACTAATTTGACAATAGAGCACGAACCTCTCAACGATGACGCAGCGCCCGCCGATCTGTATTTTCAGATCCATCTGATGACGAGCTGTCGCCACACCACGACACAAACCAACGATAGCGTAACAATGGTGACCTTCCTGGAAGATAAGGCAGTTAAATATCTCTTCTGCTCTACTTCTGTTCCGTTTAAATAATGCTGACGAATTTTGTTTTTTATTCATCCTCTTTAATCAGAAGGAATCCACATTCATGTTGCAATGCGTTTCTTTTTTATTCCCTGTTCACTGCTCCAACGACAGAATCTCTCTCGTCTTCAGTCATAATTAGTTTTATTTTTAGGGCTAGTAAATTCATCGATTACTGTTGTTCACCTCTATTCGTCTCCCTTGTTTTATTTTGTGTTTATTGATTCAAAAAGTTAAATGTTAAATAACAGCAACTGTATTTCTTTTCATGAGGTAGCAAGCTGTCATTTAGATAACCAATAAATGATGGTAATATTGAGTCCTCTCTGGATAGAAGGATCTCATTTAAACTGTCGATGTCGTGTATCAATAAGCAAAACTATTATGCACTTCTTTAATATTCTATGTGGGTTTATTAGTCAGGGCCTGATTAAACAGGCACATAACTAAATCAGTTAGTTAAATAAAAATTAAATAAATAAATAAATTCCGCTGCACTTGTGACATTACTGATAAAGAGGGAAGCTGATTGTTTCTATGTGAAAAGCAAGTTTTGGCAAACTGTTGGGTTCCCTAGGTTGTAGGCCAACAGTTTGGACCTAGTGAATGAAATACAAGTCGTTAGGAAAACCCTAATCCTCTCGGAAACAGGAAACGTCTGTCTTTGATGAGCGCGGGCGGCTATCCCAAATTGCAATTGAAACACAATATAGCCACACACATTATTCTAAAAATCCATATAAAATCAGGGAGTGATCATGTGGCAAATAAAATTCTATGAATATATTCAGGAGACTTGGGTGTATCAAACGCCATAAATACATTTTCAATATCCCTTACACATAAAAAGCCTATAAATTTCAGTAATGTAACAGTAATAGTATTACAAGACTTATATTTATAATTTTCGTACACAGAGTTTATGAGTAACAGTTTAAGAAGCAAATGGTCAGCATTGCATCACACTACCTAACTTAAAAGAAGCATCACGTTATTCCGAATTCTTTCAGTAAACTATGTTTTACCCTCTTAGTCTGCTTTTCGTTGAGATTCCACACATAAGCACAAAACATGAAACCAGCAAAGCACTATACATTTATATATGTATTTTATTATTTTTAATATTATTCTTAGTAAAGTTCGTTTTATGTTGTAAACTGCCTCTTAAATATTTCATGGCCGACTATAGATAGTAGATATGCAGTAAATAATTTATACATAGACAACTGTCTTTGTGGACAAGAACTGAATACATTTTCATAAAAATCCCTGATAAATTAAATATTAATTATGGAACTACATTTCTACAGCAGTAGTATATTTCAACAGTGAGATGCCACACTCAGTAGCTACCTGAGCTAAGAGCTTCAGTTTCAACCGACGTTAGTGTTGCTATATATATTTATCACATTTTTTCTACGACAGGCTAGTCCGAGTATTTTCCTGAGAATTTTTATTTCCTGCTTTTCAATTTCTCTTATTTTCATGTGACCATGAAACACCGTAGAAAGAAAGTGGAAGAAAGTTAGCTACACCCACTGCATTGATGTACTCCTCCAAGATCTAGATTTAAATCTAGCCACATGGAAATCGCTGAACACACTAAGAGCAAACCTAAGGATAACCTTGCTAAATGGGGATACCTGCAAGAATCACCACTTTATGAATGTGGAGAGGCACAGGCCACAAAACATGTGTCTCAATTCTCGTGCTGCTCTGTTTCTGGCAGTGAGGAGCAGTTATTTAAGGCCAAGATAATGTAATGGCTGTGGCCCGCTTCTGGGCAAATACAGTTTTATCTTATTATATGTGTATATAAATTATGTGTATTTCTTTTGCAGGAAAACTTAATTTTATTATGTATGTATAAATCACTTGTAATTCATTGCTTTGTGTTATACAATCTTATTTATCTGACTCAGCTTCGAGTAAATAAATAACCGTTCTTTCTGCAGCGTTGAGTGCTTCGGGTAGAACTACTGTTTTGTAATATCTTATTTTTGCTCGATTGGCTATTGTGTTCAGTCCTGATGGTTGGATGATCTCTCCTAGTTATTTGAAGTGTGTAACTTGCGCCACTTTCGTGAACCGGATTGTGATGGGTAGATTGTTTGCTGCCGTTCTTTCCATGTAATTAGTTTTGGCATAGGAAATTTGTAGATGAGCTCTCTGCGATATTTCGAGCAGTTCTTCGGTGCAAGTTTTTGACTTCTCCCATAATTTTTCTGCACTTTCTTTTTTGTAATATTATCTTTAGGTGCCGTATCTGTTATATACAAGATAGACCTTTGCAAAATCCTGCTTGATACTTTCCTATTAATTTGTGTGCCTGTTCGAGCAGCCAAACTAAGATTTAACAGTACACGAACGAGAATATCTGCTTGATACTTTCCTATTAATTTGTGTGCCTGTTCGAGCAGCCAAACTGAGATTAACAGTACACGAACGAGAATATGGACATCACCAACTGATAACTGGCTGGCAGAACGATCTCGGCAGCAAGGACTTGACAGCTTGTTGGAAGGATATCTCACTTCTGCATCCTGATCAGGTTTGCAGAAAGAAACGATCATGTGAAACCTCGATCGTGCTTGTCGTCCACGAAATCCATAGGGCAGTAGCTACCGTGTTTACTAAATTCCGCAAGGCGTTCGATATCTTTCCCCATCGACGTCTGATTAACAAAGTGCGAGAATATGGATTATGAACCCATGTGTCTGAGTTCAGCATGTCTTCTCAATGGAGAGAAGTCTTCAGAGGTTAAACTGTTTTCAGTCGAACGCCAAAGGAGTGTTACAGGACCCGTGCTGTTCTCAATATCACATCGGAAGACCAATGAAAATTTTTGCGAATGCTACAGTCGCAACACTGGCAAAGAGCAACGAAATGAGGATCAGCAACGTATCGACGCATCGTGCAGGCAATGTCAATTGAGAAGATAGAAAGATAGATCCTTAGTAATAACTACGCAATAGCAGGACAACAATTCTAAGCAATTACTTCCATAATACATGTGGTAGTAGACAAAAAAGCTAATTTTAAATGGAATCCCATCCAAAATTAATTGTGGGTAAGTTAACTGCCAGACTGACATTCATTGAATAAATCTTCAGGAAATGTAGTACGTCAACAAAGGACGTGTGTTACAAAACAATAGTTCTACCAGTACTTGAGTGTTGCTTTCCAGTATGGGTTGTGTTAGTATAACACATATAGAAGATGCAACGGTGAGTAGGATGCTTCGTTATGGGCTTATTCAGTAACTGCTAAAGAGTCACAGAGATGATTACAAAAATCCAAAAGCAGACGCTTCAAGACAGACGTTCTGTATCATGGTAGGGGTTTTGTCAAGGTTTCGAGGGCATACTCTCTCGAAGAGTCAATCAGTATATTGCTTCCTCCTACGTGTATTTCGGAAAAACCAAAAGACTAACATTAGAGAGATTGGGGCCCTAACGGAGACAATCCATCAACCGTTCTTTCCTGCAAGCCATATGCGACTGGAGTAGGAGAAGGGAGTGACAATGGTACTCAAATTACCACCCACCACAGATGAACAGTGTCTTGCGGGGTATGGATGTAGATGTAGAACACGTCAGCGTGCGACACAAACGTTAAAAATGAAGAACAACGAGGTGCCACAGTTCTTGCTGTGGTCTTCGGTCCGCAGACTGGTTTGATACAGCTCTCCTGTGCAGGCCCCTTCATCTGAGAATACGTTTGGCATGCTACATCCTTTTGAAACTGCTTACTGTATTCGTCCCTCAGTCTCCCTCTACAATTTTTCCCTCACACACTTCCTCTAACGCTGACGATTATTTGATGTCTTATAATATGACCCACCAACCTATACCTTCTCATATTCAGGATATCCCAGAACTTTTCTCCTCAATTCTGTTGAGCACCTCCTCATTAATTACGTTATCTACCCATCTAGTCTCCATCATTCCTCTATAGTATCACATTTCAAAAGGTTCTATCATCTTTTTTCTCCGAACTCCTTGTTGTCAATGTTTCACTCCCATACAATGCTACACTCGAGGCAAATACTTTCAGACAGGACTTCCTAACTGATATGCGATGTGAAACGCTTTTCTTCCCATAGCCATTCGGCATTTTATGTCTTCTTTACTTCTGCCATCATAAGTTATTTTGCTATCCAATAACAAAAATCATCTACAACTTTTATCGTACGATTATCTAATCTTATTCTTTCAGCATCGCCTGATCTTCTGACACAACACTTCATTACCCACGTTTTACTTTTGTTAATGTTTATCTTATATCTTCCTTTCAAGACATTGTCCATTCCATTTAATTTCTGTTTCAGGTTCTTTGCTATATCAGACAGTTTCACAATGTCATCAGCAAAACTCAGGTTTTTTTCCCCTCTCCCTGGACTTTAATTCCCTTCCAAATTCCTTCTTGCTTTCCTTCACAGATTATACATGGGGAAAGGCTATAACCCTATCTTACTCCCTTTCCAACCATTGCGACTCTTTCATGCCCTTCAACTCTAACAATTACAGTCTGGATTTTGTACAAGTTGAACTCTTCGCTCCCTATATTGTACCCCTGCTATCTTCAAAATTTGAAAGATATTGTCATAATCTTTCTCTAGATCCATAAATGCTAAAAACCTATGTTTCCCTATTCTTAAACTATCTTGTATGATAAGTCGTAATCTACTTCCTCGGGTGTTCCAACGTTTCTTTGCCCTTCTACCTATATGATACTCTGCAGCCTTCACTATGCTTTCTCTCAGAACTACCCATTCTTCTTCTACTGTATTACTTTCCCTCCCAAAATGCTCTGTCTGAAACTCTCTACCACCTCTGCTTCCTTCAGTTTGTCCAGATTCCATCTCCTTAATTTTCTACCTTTTTACAGTCTCGTAAGTTTTAATCTACAAGTTTTTTTCTGCAGTTTTTTCTCTTTCATGTCTGATGTTACCAAACAGCTATGGTACGTACCGTATGACGTCACCTACTTGTTACAACCATGGAATGGGTGGAAAGTAATATTCTGTCGTGACCGTGTAGCCCATACTTATTGCAGATCCGAAAATTATTATCCATAGCTGACGAATTGTAATATTACGGAAACTATTTTAGGAATAATGAATGATTTTGTTTAAAATCTAGAGAGTAATATTTTGTTCAGGCAGAGTTATAAAAATAGCGATCTGAATGGCCTGATGTACACTCATATATCTGTCGAACGAGAGTTTCTTTACACCACGTCTTTCGTAGATGATTTGTATTTCCTTATGTTCTACTAATAAGTCTTAGCCTGCTTCTACTGTAACTAGCTAATCCTGGCCACACTTAGCCGTGATTCATTCAGATTTGAAATTAATCAGAAAGAAATTCGTTATTCAAATAAGTACCCTGATTTGCATTGATGTAGCTATGGGGAAAATATTATTTTGTTCAGGCAGCGTTATAAAAAAGGCGATTCGGATGGGCTTACTTACACTCATATATAAATCATTTAAATAATAGTTAAGAACACATTTCTTAATAACATTAAAAGCTACCATCAAATATCGCAATATAGACATATCCTGGTGTGATAACTTTTTATTCTTATGTAACAGTAGAGTTGTATCAGCCTCGTTGCCATTAGTTGAGTTCTCGTCCCAGGCTATTTTTCTGGAAAGGTACTGATGCAGGATCGTGGTCAGTTAAAACAGTTCTATGGAGATTAGTATTACAAGTTTTCTTGACTGCAGAATACAATACTCAATATTTGTCTGTTTGTTCTCTCTTCTCACTTCTCTCGGCGTCATCTTCTGTACGATGCTAGCTGCGCTGAGACCTAGTGACTGACTAGTTCGTAGTCGAGTTCTGACACATGTCTTCCTAGATATAGCCGCTTGTAGAGGTCGCGCATCTACAGTTGCTCCCTCCGAGAGGCGCCGGCGTGCGATAGGCTGCCGGTCGACCACTGCCTTCTCCACGATCGTTCTCTTGCGTCTGGCGTGTGGCGGTGACGTTAGGCCACAACAGATAGTATCGATACTACAGACCACAATATTCAAACCTTGAAAAAATCTTTTACTTTATGAAGTTGCTTTAAGATAATGACAATGTATTCCGAGAAATATTTCACTGATATTATTCTCAGAGTAATTGTGACAGTTGGCACAATTACAAGTTGGCTTCCAAATTACAATCATTAATATATTGTATTTTATTGAGACAGCTACCAGTCAGAGGAAGGATCTTCTTAAATAATAACGCCCATGTGCTAAATGTAAATGATTTTCTTTTAATTAATATCGTGAAGATGATACACTTACGTAAATATTGTGGAGCAAATCCAATTCCTGGCTGTATCCTAATACGTCTCGGGAAAGAATCGCCACAGAGAACAATTGGTTATTGTCTCCTCCGCTCTTGTCACCGATGTGAAAGACAAAAGGAGGTACGAAAGAAATTTCACTGACCAGATGGAAGCAGCATGGGGTAAAATGGAAGGGGGGTAACGCAGTAATGGATAAGCCACCGAGGCACCTCGTTGTACGAGTGGCGACAGTCTTATTGTGGCCATGGCAGTGATGGGTCCCTCTGACTAACAATGTCACCACAGATTCGGACCGTTGTGCAAGAAACAGTATCCGCGCGTTGCTTTCGACGTCGTCTGCAGTGGAAGGACTTCCCGCAAGCTATGCAGTGCTGCGTTCACCACTGACAAGTAAACCTTCGGAAGTGTCACTGTCCTATTTTTCTGAAATGTAGATATGATATAATACATTAAAAACTTGGGGGCTCGTTTTTAGTGGCGGTAAAGCATGGATTAGGGGTTAAACGGTCTAAAACGGAAAAACTGCTATAACTTAGGGCTTAGTGAAGCAATTTTAATGATTTATGTGGTGAAAGTATCTTTTGATAAAAGACTAAATTCGGCATAGTTATTTGGGGGTTGGGGGTGGGAGAATGAAAATTAGGGAGCCAGCTACCCCAAAGGAGACCGATTTTTTGCTTAATGCGTGATAAAAAAAAAAAAAAAAAACAACCAAGACAAAGTGAATGACTTGGAAACGTTCGAGATGGAACTACGGAAGACGTTTCGAGACCGCTAGCGACAAATCCGCTCGGCGGAAGAACAACTGAAGAATCGGGCCCAACGACATGCTGAGCCGACATAGTCGTACATACAGAATGTTTGGCCCTGCGTAACATAGTCAATCCGAATATGACTGAGGCAGACAAAATCACGCACCTGATGAAAGGTATAGCAGAAGACATGTACCAAGCCCTTCCGGTAAAAGACTTCGCCACGACAGAAGAGATCATCAAGTGGTGCCAGCGGATTGAAGAAATGCAACAAAGGAGGGTTGGACGATAGAAATATGATAGATCCCCGAATTTATTCCCTATGGCCGTGTGGAAGACCAGCATAACTTCGCTTCTCTAATACGACAAATTGTGAGAGATGAATTTCAAGAATTTATGGCAGCCTGGACTATTAGACCGAGCTACCATCAGATTATGGCCATGGATGTAAGCCCTGTAAGTGATGAGGGAGCCGACGCCGCTGAGAAAGAGGAATTTCAGACATTACCTCCTGTCTGCTCCGCCAGTCGCACCCGACGTGAAGAATGGCGTTGTCCTGCTATGACTTACGCCGCAGCTGCCAAACGGCAGCCTATGAACCGACCGACGCGGCCACAACCAATTGGCAGGCAACTATGACGCTGCGCAGAAGAACAGACGTCTGGAGGACAGAAGACAACACACCACTTTGTTTCCACTGTGGGCGCCCTGGACATGTCGTACACTACTTCAGAAAGAGAAGGCGAGTGTTCGACGATTATTTTGCTGGAAGACGTCAGCCATCAGAGCAGTTCTATCCCAGTTCAGTCGACCTATGGGAAGAAGCCCACCGCCGTAGTAAAAAGTTTACTAGGCTCACCAAAGAAATTTACTTACCAACGGCTATCATAAGCATTACCGGTGGGCGAGGAGAGCTTTGGATCACTAATTGTCACGAGCAGTCACAACTTATCCGCAAGGGAATGTTTATCGGGACAGCTGAACCAATCCAGGACTGTGAGCTCAACATCATCAATGAAGAACCATGCTCCCCAGTTAGTACAGACAATATGCTGGAGGAAACAAATGTGGAACTGCCAATACGGCCTGGACTGACCAAGGAATAAAGCCAGTGGGTGTTAGCTATACTACGCCAATTTTTGGGTGCATTCACACCTCATCAGGGGAAAAGTCATACTAAACGGTCCAAGATAAAGCACCATATCAATACATTTATTAGCTTTTTATCAGTAAGAAATATTCAAATTGTAATTACGGCGTTTGATTCTCAGAAGCCTATAATTGCCGTATGATCATTCCCTGATTTTATATGGATTTTTAGAACAATGTTTGTGGCTATATTGTATTTCAGTTACAATCTGGAAAATAGCCACACTCACTCAGCGTAGAGCGTTTCCGGTTTCTGAGCAGTTTAATAAAACCCTGACTACCTGTATGCCATTCACTAGGTCCAAACTGTTAGTTGGTCGACAGGAGAACCCAACAGCCTGGAAAAACCTTACTTCTATCAACAATACGAAGTGACAAATATAATCAAATATAAGTTCATGTGTTATTCACTAAGTTAAAGTCTGCAACTCTATAGAATGTTGTTCACAGGAAAAAGAAAAGCTATTCCTCTGTAGGAATCAACATTATTTCCATAAATCAGGTGAAATCCACTTCAGTCTTTAGTGGAGCAAAAGAAACACTGAATATCCATCTGCACAAATCAGATGGCAGTATCTCTCACTACCATGCAGAGGACCCGGGTTCGATTCCCGACAGGGGACTCGGTGTTGTGTGGTGTCATCATCATCGACATGCAAGTCGCCGAAGTGGCGCCAGGCACTAGGCGAACGAACAATCCCACATGAGAACTCCCAGCCAAAAATTCCATACGATCATTTCACTTGACTTGTCATAAATATAAAATTTTGTGTTTCGTGACGCCATTATGAAGTTGCGAAAACATTAAGATAGGACGCTGGATTTTGACGACTCAATGCAAAATGTGCAAATCATGAAACTGAATTACTAAAATTCATCAGCCGTTAGGCAACGTCATTAACAAAATACTTGCATGATATATGCATAGTCAAGGTCGTCTATCATAAACCTTGCTGTTGTGATGACACACAGTTGCGAATTGACGCACGCCAGCTCCCACATATTAAAGATTATCTATGTGCTTCGAAACTGTCAAAGATGACCAAAGGTAATTTCATTATGACATATTACAAATTATGCAACTAGTCATCCACTAAAGTCAATACAAATGCAATAAATCTCTAAGCTATTCGTCATACTGAAAGCAGACGTCAATATTTGAAGCTACAAAAAACTAGAAGGAGACTTCTACACTGCGCCCAGGGAAGGCCTTTAGATGTATCATCTCATCAACCACGTTGTTGGAATCCTCATTTAAAGCACATAATATCTCAATTTCCTCCAAACTGGATAACGTCCAAACTTTGTCATCAAAGTGAATGACCTTCAAACTATTAATTACGAATGTTGTTCCTTCTTGAGGTGCTTCGCTACTTTTAGTGAGCCGTGAGAGTATATTTTATCTGAGCACCCACTGCATTAGCTTTGATGCACTTCGAATCCAGTTCTTTCACTATGTTGCCATCCTGTTAGAAAATACATCCGAAGTACTTGAAAATGTCTACCTGTTCTAAATTTGTTCCTCCTATTTGGCAATCAATCTGTTTAAATCTTTTTCCCATAGACATTACTTTCGTTTTGAAGATGCTATTCTTCATATCATAATTCTTGCACCTCTGATCGAGTTCTGATAAATTAGTTTGCAACTTTTCAATCGAATCGGCCATTACAACTAAGTCATCCGCATATGCGAGACTGCTTATTTTGTTTTCACTTATTTTAATCCCGCCCTGCCAGTCTACTGTTTTCAACATATGATCCATGAATAGTATGAACAACAGTGGTGACAGGTTACAGCGTTGTCTTATCCCTGAAACTATCCTGAGCCATGAGCTTACTTTGCCATCTAATCTAACTGCTGCCTGAAAGTCTACGTAAAGCCCTTTAACTGCCTGCAGAAGTGTGCCTCCTATACCATAATCTTGTAGAACTGACAGTAGCTTCCTCCTAGGGACACGGTCATAAGCCTTTTCTAGATCTATGAAACATAGATACAATTCCCTGTTCCACTCATAGCATTACCTGCCGTAAGCTAAAGATCTGGTCCTGTCAGCCTCTAAGAGGCCTGAACCCACACTGATTCTTATGTAACTTGTCCCTAATTAATACTCGCACTCTCCTTTCAACAATACCTGAGCATTTTTTGCACACAAAGCTAATTAAAGAGATACCTCGATAGTTGTTACAATATGTTCTGTTTCCATGTTTGAAAATTGGCGTGATTACCGCTTTCGTGCAGTCAAACGGGTTCCGATTCCCACGCCATCTCTATTATTCTGTGTGACCATTTGAGACCTCTAATTCCACTGTATTTGACGAGTTCCGGCTTAATTTAAATCTACCCCAGCCGCTTTATTGCACTGTAATCTACTGACCATTTTCTCCACTTCCTCGAATGAGATCCTGTTTCCATCGTCGTTCCTATCCCATTATACCTGAAAATCTGAGACATCATTGAACGTTTCACCTACATTGAGCAATTCTTCAAAGTATTCCCTCCATCTGCTCAAGGCATCCACAGGATTGGCTAGCAGCTTTCCTGACCTGTCCAAAACACTTGCTAATTCCTTCTTCCCTCCCTTTCGAAGATTGCTAATTACGCTCCAAAATGGTTTTCCCACGGCTTGACCCAGAGTTTCTAGCTTATTCCCAAAGCCTTCCCATGATTTTTGCTTGGAGTCTGCAATTATCCGTTTGGCTTTGTTTCTTTCTTCAACATAACTTTCTCTGTTTGCCTGATTTCTAGAATGGAGCCATTTTTGAAATGCCTTCTTTTTCTTTTTACAGGCTGCAGAGATTGTGTCATCCCACCAAGCTGTCTGCTTCTTCCTGCCTTTACACACTACTGTTCCAAGACATTCTCTAGCTGCTTCGAGTAGTGTGTCCCTGCACCTTGACCATTCCTCTTCCAATGACTGTGAGTCATTATATTTGATTAATTGGTACCTTTCCGAGATCATTATTATGTATTTGTGCCTAATTTTCTTGTCTTGAAGCTTCTCCACTCTTATCCTTCTATGGATCTTCTGATCTTTTGGCCTCACTAAACCAATTTCACCGCAGATTAAATAATGATCATTAACATCAAAGAACCCCCTGAAAACACCTGTGTCCTTGACTGTCTTCCTGATTTCCTGGTCTGTTATTATATAGTCAATGACAGATCTGGTACTCCTTTCTTCCCATGTATAGCGGTGAATGTCCTTATGCTTAAAGAAGGAATTTGTGATAACTAAGCCCATACTGGAACAGAAAGCCAAGAGCTGTTTTCCGTTCCTTTTGGCCTCCATATCCTCTCCATACTTACCCATAACCTTTTTTTTAACCTTCTGTTCGATTTCCTATCCTGGCGTTGGATTCACCCATAAGTAAATCACTATCTTGATCCTTCTCTCCAACAACTAACACTCTACAGTGCGTTGTAAAATCTGTCCATCTCATCTTTATCTCTCCCTTCACAGGGAGAATACACTGCCGCAATTCTACTTTTCTTGCTGGAGATGGCCGAATCTATCCACATCAGTCGTTCATTTACATACCTTATTGCAATTATGCTGGGTTCGATTGCTTTCCTGGTGTAAAACCCTACACCCCACTGTGCTCTTCCTACTTTGACTCCTGATAGGTAGACCTTGTATTCTCCGACTTCGTCCTCTTTCACTTCCCTTACTCTCAAATGTTCAAATGTTTGTAAAGCTTATGGGACTTAACTACGGGGTTATCAGTCCCTAAACTTACAAACTACTTATGAACTACTTACGAACTAGGACGCCACAAATATCCATGCCCGAGGGGGGGATTCGAACCCCCGACCGTAGTGGCCGTGCTGACCGTGACTGGAGCGCCTCAGTCACCTCGGCCACCGCGGCCGGCTCCCTTACTCTCACGTCACATTTAACCCCATCTTAATTGAAGCCTCCGCCAGCTGTACCTTCTTCCCAGTGTAAGTTGAAAGTTACCGACTTATACAAAATTCTACGTGGGGGTGACAGTATTTGCTCTTCAGCGAAAAAAACTACACAATGGAGACGAATGATCTCACTCCGTTGTTGTAGTACAGAGTTTTCCTTTGTACACCATTTCAGTTCCGAGTCGATAGCTATAAGAGGGTGGAAGATATAGTGGTTGAAAGTCGTCACCTTATATAAAATTCGGACTGAAGATCAGCGAAGACTTTTGACACTATAATAGCAAAGAGGTTATATACAACGAAACGTGATGCACATTCTTGAGTACTTTTTCTGCAACAAGTGTACGAATAAAGAAAAACAAGTGAATATTGGAACCAAGATAGATGCCAAAGCGTAAGAAATAAATTTCCCGTTCTCGATTCGTTTCTAAAAGACAAAACACGGTGCTGAAAAGGGAATCTACAAACTATGGAAACTTGAAATTTGTAGACGTTGTTTATCTTACATTGTAGGCATCAGTGATTTTTCGATATTCCCATCCTTAATGGGGTGAAAGAGGGTAAACGGCTTTTCGAAAATATGTTGCCATTCAGGCAATTTTGAAGCAAGAAATAGAAAACTTCTTATTTAGATTTTTGATTGGAATTTTGAATCACATGTTTAGATTTTTTATGGGAATTCAACCATTAAACGGGTGAAATAAGGGAAAATGTTTTAACGGTGCAACAAAGACTATTTTCATGCTAGAAATGTGAAAATTTCTATTTCTAACCATGTTAACGATTTTGAAATTATGTGTTTCGAATGTTTTGAATTGAATGGTGCAGTAGGAAGTGGTAAGATGGATTCAAATACTTGATTAGGAAAGCATTTTTAATGCCAAATATATGAAACTTTGTATTTAGAAGTAGAAACAACTTATGCAGACCATCCGGTATACGCATGCGAAACTGCGGGAATTAACGTACTAGATAAAGTCGGAATTTACGTGGTGATTTTCGCGGATGATGTAATTTACACAGAAGTTGCAGCACTACAAAACTTTATTGAAACGATGGGAATCTGTAGGGCTTTGATTCTTAACGCAGAAACTGGCCTTGATCATCAACACGAACAAATTTAGCTTAGTAGTAGTACCAAGGCTAAGATACCGTTTATCGACTGATTGCAATCTCTGGAATCACTTGTGCTCATAAAGTATTTGATAACATCGAGATTTGAAGTGGGATGACGTGCCGTTCCTAGATTGTGTCTTATGATATTACAAAAAGTCAGATAAACGGTAAATAATTATGCTGTATGCTAAACTCAGGAAGCAAGATTTTTTTTTTTTTTTGTTAATAAACGACGATAATAAATGTTTCAAAACTCAACGTCTGAATGTCAATAACGTCACCAGGAATAAATATTTGATATAGTTACAAAATACTTGAGATAATGTAACAGACGGTCTTTTATTTATCTTTTCTGATGGTACCAGTAGCAGATCACTAACGGCTAAAGTTCCAGATTGCAATATATTCAGCAGTATGAAAGAAAATGTGTTTTACTCGTGTGAAATTGAACGATTGTTGGTGAGATTATCGCCTTTTGTGCCTTTATTCAGTCTGCTATTCTTGGTGACAGTGCTGCCACCAGCACGTTTTCACTCTATTATGACCACAGCCGCCAATATATAAAGCAAAATATCTCATTGATCAAATTTTATGAAATTTCAAACTTGTATTAAAAATGTTGAATGAGTATTAAGATTTTTTGTCCATCTCTGCTAAAGAAACCTTTGAATTACCACGATAAAACCAGTGTGAAACCTTCTAGTATCTCCTGGTCTGTTGCTCGTGTACACTAAATGTCTGTGACGATTAAGCTGTGCTCTGTGCAAAATTCTACCACACGACTTGCTCTGTCGTTCTTTTTCGCCAGTCCTAACAACGATTTCCAGTCCCTCACCACAATCTTTATTATCAGAATAACTCAAATGTGCAAAAGTTGTAAACCTATTGCAGATACTGCTATGGTAAGTAGACTTACAAACTACTTAAAATAACCTGAGTACAAGACGCAAACGCATGACAGGGAGGACTCGAAATTACGACGGCGGACATCAGCGTACTCCGCAGCGAGGCGCGTTAGAACGCTCAGCCACGTAAACGTGGATCTGAGTAACTACTATTATCTCATTGTACTTTTTTTCAATCTCATTAGCTAGTGTCACGTCTATATTTGTTCCATTTTTAACTGTGCTGTTCATGTTAGCTTACCCGTTTCGCAGGTGCCTTGATTTCATCGTTGGAACGGTCGTCTACATTTACATCTACATGGGATACTCTGCAAATCACATTTAAGTGCCTAGCAGAGGGTTCATCTAACCACAGTTATACTATTTTTCTCCCATTCCATTGCCAAATAGCGCGCGGGATGAAAGAACACCTGAATCTCTCCGTTCGAGCTCTGATTTCTCGTTTTTTTTTTTTTTTTTTTTTTTTTTTTTTTTTATGATGATCATTTATAACTAGGTAAGTGGGAATCAACAATATATTTTCGCATTCGGAAGCGAATATTCGCGATTGGAATTTTGTTAGTAGCCCACACCGTACAGATAAGCGCCATCGTTGTAACGATTCCATCGCAGATCTTGTATCATTTCCGTAACTCTTCTCCCCTGTATCGTGACACTACGAAACGAGCTGCCCTTCTTTGGACTTTTTCGATGTCCTCCGTCAAACCCAGCTGATAAGGATCCCAGATTGGGCAGCAATACTCCAAAAAAGAACGGACAAGCATAGTGTATGCAGTTTCTTAAGCAGTTCTGTTGCATCTTTTAAGGGTTCTGCCAACAAAACGCAGTCTCTGGTTCGCCTTTCCCAGGACGTTATCTACGTGCTCTTTCCAATTTGAAGTAATAGTAGATTTTAAATATACATTCATTACATCACAATTTGCGAGAATTTCCGACTTTAGTTGCTCTTCTTCAGTTGGTCTATCATTTTGTAACAAAAGAAAATTTGTGCCTGACCGGG
This sequence comes from Locusta migratoria, assembly GCA_026315105.1. Taxonomy (NCBI): domain Eukaryota; kingdom Metazoa; phylum Arthropoda; class Insecta; order Orthoptera; family Acrididae; genus Locusta; species Locusta migratoria. Next base: position 189,244,267 of record CM048747.1, read on the forward strand.
GCTTGAACCCGGGTCTCCCGCTTTTCGCGAGTGGTTGAATAAACCATTCGGCTGCCGGACACGCTCCCCGGCCAGAACCAAACTTCCTTATGTTACAGTTGTCTACTTCCCTTTGTGCTCGCAAGCATTTAGCAGTGATTACCGCGACGGAGAGAGACATACTACAACATCTTTAGCCTGACCTGGCTGTCAGATTTACCATGATATAATGACCAATAACACTCCCCTGTAAAAAGCCCGATATCACCTCTGTTTTATTCGATGCCTTACTATCGATTACTACGAACTGAGCCCTCCTCGACAGGAAATCCCCTATCTACTCGCAAATATGGGGTGATTTACCATAACCCCGCAAGTTGATTAAAGTCGTTTGTAAGGTACGGTGTCAAAAGCCTTTTGGAAATCAAGGGATGCCGAATCGATTTGCGAACGCTTGTCGATAGCACCAGTCACTTAATGTGAGTAAAGAACTAGTTGTGTTTCGCAGGAGCGGTATTTTCTAAATCCGTGTTGACCTTGGGTCAATAGATAATTCTTTTCGAGACAATACATAATATTTGAATACAGGATATGTTCCAAAACCCAACTGCAAATTTACGTCAGTGAAATAGGCCTGTAGTTTAGTGGGTTACTCCTACTGCCTTTCTTGAATGTAGGCGTGACCTGTGCCACTTTCCAATCTATTGGTACAGATCCCTCTTTGAGAGAGCGGTTGTATATAGCTGTTGAGTTAGGAGCTATCGCTTCAGCGTAATCAGGTAGAAATCTAATGGTTATACAGTCCAGACCAGAAGACTTGTTCTTGTTAAGTAATTTTAATTTTTGCACTACTCCGATAATATCTGCTTCTACGTTACACATTACGACCTCTGCTGGTAATTCGAAATCTGGAATATTGGTTTCGTCTTCTTTGGGGAATGAGTTTCTAAAAGCTATGTTTAGTATCTCTGCTTTAGTAGCACTGTCATCGGCAGGATCACCATTACTATCACGTAGTAAGGGTATTGTTTGTGATTTGTCCTAGTATTTTTTACATATGACAAAATGATCTTTGGGTTGTCAGTGAACTTTCGAGAAAGAGTTTCGTTGTGACAAGTATTGTAGGCATTTCGAGTTGAAGTCCTCGCTAAACTTGGAGCTTCTGTGTAGGATCGCCAGTCCTGGGGATTTTATGTTCCTTTAAATTTAGCATTCCTTTTCCGTTGCTTTTGCATCAGTCTCCTGACCTGTTTTGTGTACCAAAGGGGATTACCTCCACCATTAATTAATTTCTTTGGTATAGAACTTTCTTGCTGTCGATACCACTTCTTTGAATTTTAGCCACATCTGGTCTACATCTACGCTTAGTGTTAGAAACGACTGCAAGCTGACTTTCAACAAGCAAAGTATTTTTTTTTCTATCTGATTTCCTGAACAAACATACTTTTCGTTTATTTTTGGCAACTTTGGGATTTTCGATATTCAGTCTTGTTACGACAGCTCTGTGTTCACCATTACGCGTATCCATTTTGATGCTGGTTATGAGCTCAGAATTATTTGTTGCTAAGAGATCAGTTGTGTTTTGACATCCAAGAGATTATGGTAAATTACAGTCTCCGCCTACTATTTTCATGTGAGTCGGGTATGTTTTTGTAATTAGATTCAGGTTTTCTTTGAACCTTTTTGCTATTGTATTGTCAGGGTCGGGAGGCCGATAATCGGAACCAGTTATTAACTTCTTACGATTTTCAGGTACAACCCCTACCCATAATAGCTAACAGGAATTATCAACTTCAACTTGGCTACACGAAAGACTACTTTTGACGGAGACAAACACACCTCCCCCTATTTTGTTTAATCTATCCTTTCTGAACACAGTTAGATCTTTTGTACATACTTCTGCTGATCTCCGGCTTGAGCCAACTTTCACTGCCCACAATGACGTGTTTCGGTGCTTTCTATCAACGCTTCGAGTTCTGGTACTTTTCTGACACATCTACGACATTTACAACTGTTATACCAATAGTTCCTAGATCTACATTACTCCTTCAGATTGCCCATTTTTTTCCGAAGCTCTCTATTCTACAAAAAAAAAAAAAAAAAAAAAAAAAAAAAAAAAAAAAAAAAACGCCCAGTCCACGCCACACAGCTCCCGCTACCCGTATAGCCGCTTCCTTCGTATAGTTGACTCTTGACCTATTTAGCGAAACCCAGACACCCATCACCTGATGACGCAAGTCAAGGAATCTGCAGCATACACGATCGCAGAACCGTCTGAGCCTCTGATTCAGACCGTCTGCTCGGCTCTGTACCAGAGGTCCACAGTTGGTCCAGTCAACTATGCTGCAAATGGTGAACTCTGCTTTCATCTTGTAAGCATGACTGGCAGTCTTTACCACATCAGATACCCGCTAAAATCCTGAGGAATCTCTTCCGATCCGTAGCGACACACATCATTGGTACCGACGTGAGCCACCACCTGCATTTGGCTGTACCTCATACCTTACATGGTATCTGGAAGTACCCGTTCCACATCTGGTATGACCCTACGCGATATGTTGGCTGAGTGCACGTTGGCCTTCTACCTCCCCCCCCCCCACCCCTCTTGGCAGCCATCGCTCTAAGGGGCTGAATCACCCACCGAACGTTAGGGCTCACAACGACAATCAAACCCACCGTCTGCGAAAGCCCGGATCTTGCAGGCTGAGTGATGACATCAGGAAGAGAGACCATCCGACTAGGAACGTTGACCTGAACAGATAGCGCCTCAGACCTGTTCGCAAGATGAACCGGGGGGCCTCACAATCGGTCCCTCCTGCCTCGCACTGGAGCAACCTCCCACCCAAACCGTCTGCGAAAGCCCGGATCTTGCAGGCTGAGTGATGACATCAGGAAGAGAGACCATCCGACTAGGAACGTTGACCTGAACAGATAGCGCCTCAGACCTGTTCGCAAGATGAACCGGGGGGCCTCACAATCGGTCCCTCCTGCCTCGCACTGGAGCAACCTCCCACCCAAACCGTCTGCGAAAGCCCGGATCTTGCAGGCTGAGTGATGACATCAGGAAGAGAGACCATCCGACTAGGAACGTTGACCTGAACAGATAGCGCCTCAGACCTGTTCGCAAGATGAACCGGGGGGCCTTACAATCGGTCCCTCCTGCCTCGCACTGGAGCAACCTCCCACCCAACCAAGGGTGGGGCGTCTGCCTCACTGCTACAGTATCAGGGCATGTCGCTGGCGCAGGCCTATAGGTGGAGACGACAGGAGTCCAATGGGTCCCCACTACCGGCCAACAACAACGACGTCCCTCGATCGCAGCCTCCAGCTGTGCAACCGAGGTTAACACAGCTTGAAGCTGGGAACGAAGTGCCACTGCATCCGCACACAGCATTCACAGTCCCTATTCGTGAGGACAGTGCCGAGAAAACAAAAACTACAGTCGCGATGTGCTAAAAGGAAGACTACACTGTTTCTAAAACCGCGGATTTGAATCTAATATACACGAAATCACAGAATAAACTTACAAACTGAAACGAAAACGCGCAGACAAAAATCAAAATGCTATATGTCGCTTCTAATCAGAAGCCGGTTTCACTTACAGAAGGCTGCGTCTGCTGTTAATTGGCTGGCGGATAAACAGAAATCCATCAGGGAAGACGATTGTACATACGTTTGTGGACAGTTTTACGTCTAAATATTTACTCTGCAGAAAGTTTTTCGAACCGCTTTCATAAAAGTTCTCTAGTCATCCGTTCTATAGCAGTGCTCGGGAAAAAGGCACTCTTAAATAATCGATCTGATTTCTCCTATTTTATTATGACGGTCATGTCTTCCTATGCATGTCGGTGCTAACAAAATATATTCGCATTCTGAGGAGGAAGTCGGCGAAAGAAATTTCTCAGATAAATCTCGCCGGAACGAATAGAGCTTTTCTAGAAATGATTTCCACCCGCAGTCTCTTAACTGTAAAGCGATAATATAAAACGAGCTGCCCTTCTCTCAACATTCTCTATATCCTTCCTCAGTCCCAGTTCGAGGGGATGTCACAATCCGCAGCAATACTACAAATTTATAAGTTTCATGCAGGCAGTTTCTTTAATACAACTGCTGCATCATCTGTCGATGAAACGAAGTGTTTCGTTCGCCTTCCCTACGATAATATCCATTTCTTATTTCCACTTTGGCTTATTTTGGCTTATTTATAGTGTAAATGGAATTTATCGGATTTCTTTTAATGTGTTATGGGTGACCACACACGTTTCATTATTATTGTTCAACTGCCAATTTTTGCACCGTGGAGATATATGATCCACATCACTTTGCAGTTACTTTTGATCTTACACTTCAAATACAAGGTACAACGAAATCACGAATCCAATCGCACAACTGTGGCTGTGTTAGCTACAGTATCAAAAGCCTTCCTAAAATATAAAAATATGGTATCTATTTGAGATACCCTGTCCTTCCCCCCCACCCCACCTTTCCCAATTCGACTATTTCAGCCATTGGCACGGAACTATCCAAACATCAATCGACGACAACCATTTCCCACAATGAGACGGAATAATGCAGCCAACAATCACAATAAAAATACTCCATATTAACAGTAATAACTGAATGGGAAATACTGAAATATCTTCCTTTGTTTTGATTTTGTACATCAAATTTTGCGTATTAAATAAGACAGGTTTATTTCTTATAAATTAATTTCCCATAAGCATAAGAAAGTTCTTTCAGAATAATTTGTGTGAAGTGTTGCCTTGTATGGAAGTGAAACATGGACGACAAACAGTGCGGACAGGAAGAGGATAGAGGCTTCTGAAATGTGGTGTTACAGAAGAATGCTGAAGATTAGATGGGTGAATCATGTAACTAATGAGGATGTACTGAACAGAATTGTGGAGAAAAGGAATTTCTGGCATACCTTGACTACCAGAAGGGATCGATTGGTGGGACACATTCTTAGACATCAAGGAATTGTGAATTTAGTGTTGGAGGGAAGTGTGTGGGATAAAATGGAGAGGGAGACCAAGAGATGAATATAGTAAGCAAATTCAAATGGATGTGGTTTGCCGTTCTTATGAGGAGATGGACAGGCTTGTTTAGGACAGAGTAGGGTGGAGAGCTGCATCAAACTATCCTAGTTCTCTCTCTCTCTCTCTCTCTCACACACACATACACACACACACACATATAACTTTGATAGATAATATGTTATGCATGTCTGTTAATCAGCAACTGTACTATATTAGATTTTAAACGAGATAACCCTTAAGTCCTTCTGGAAGGACGGTGTCCCTTATTGATCAGCTTGTTTATTTCCGTGATAATGAATTGTTGCTACGGAGTATAATTCACATGCAACTGAAGAGCTTTGAGTTAAGAACGCCCTGTGAGAGTAATTTTGACACTCTCATTTCCAGTTACTGAGATATTGTGTCTTGAATATGAGTTCAGTTCTATTATGGACGAGTTGATTGACCTAGTTATCGATTGGTATGTATATTTTCTGTCAACTGTAATTCAACAATGTTTTGAACCGTCCTTCCAGAAGGAGGTCAGGGTAATATGCTATTATTTTATATTCAAAGAAAACGATGTACACTGTTGGAGCATTAGGACATGTTGCAAACAAACGATGATGGAATACCAAATTCTGGTGTGGATACAATATTACTTCCTCCCCTAAATTCAACTGATAATGAAACAGATGAAGATTCAGGTACTGATGGAAATTCGAGTGTAGGTAAATTACCAGCACGTCAACTCAATGCTACTGCACTTTGTGATTTCATAGTAATGTGAACAAAGGACCCTCCAGAATACAGCAACAACAACAGCAAAGAAACCATCACGACTGTCAAAGTAGAAAATTCAAGACATTTACAAGTATAACTGAAAAAAGTGGTGAAGTAAGTAATCCAAAACTTGAGTGGTCTCTAATGTGCTCAGTTGACATGAAGAAAGGGCGAAACCCGCTTGAATATTTACAACAGTTTTTTGATAATGAAGTGCTTCAAATAATGGTCACTTACACAAACCAGTATGCAGCGAGAAGAAATAGACTAGGTGGTTGTTCAGCAGCTGAGATGATGGTGTTTATTGCAATACTTCTGCTAAGTGGTTATGTTTCAGTGTCACGCAGAAAAATGTACTTGCAATTAGACATAAACAGTCACAATAACGTCATAGAAAGTTCCATTTCCAGAGATCGATTTGACTTTATCTTTTCTAATATGCGTGTCTGCAACAATGATAATTTAGAGAAATCAGACCGGTTTTGGGAATATCTGTCCATTGGTGTGTATGCTGAATGATAGATTTAAACAATTTGCACCTCATGTAAGGCACCATTCTGTCGATGATTCAATGGTCCCATACTTTGGAAGACACTGGTGCAAACAATTCATAAAATGGACACCAATGCTATGTTGTTTCAAATTCTGGTGTGGACACACCAATGGAGGATAACAAGGAGCTGGTACAAGTAGTAAGGATTATGAAAAAGAAGGTATGGGCTTCGGTGTGGTAATGATATATGTGTACCGGTTACTTTCAAATGTTCCCTATCGAATTTTCTTCGATAACCTGTTTACCAGTGTTGAATTACTGCATTACTTAAGGGAGAGGGTGGTGGATGAAACTGGAATAATGAGAGTAAACAGAGCTATGGATTGCATATTTCTTAGATTGCAGAGCAAAATGCCTGGGATCTTTACAATCACAATGAAGGAGCTACACATCACCTGACATTCGACTTCGAATTGTCTCTGCAATTCTTGAATGAAATAGAAGAGTGACTACCAACAGAGGATATCCCAGTAATAGGACAAAACAAGATTTTTGATTTGATGGAAGGGAATTATACTTCGCTGGGTTACCAACGGATGAGGAAACAAAGAAGAAGAAGTACCTAAATGTCGAAATTGCCACAAAAAGACTATTACACTGTGCCTAAATGTGATGAACCCCTTCATATTCCTTGTTATTTATCTTGGCATACAGTTTCATAAAATATGTTTTTAAGGTTAGTTTGTTCATTTATTGCATTTATTAGTTGTTTAACACGAAAACTCAAATTTATTTACGATTATTTTAAATTAATGATACCTAAAGGGTCTTAAAAGATCCCACATTGGCCTGGCGACATTGGGAAAGGACGCCCATTTAATATAACTCAATTAAAAATAAAAACAACAACAAAATCAGGACTATCTGGAACAACGACAGCCCTCAGTCGAAATTTACAATTGAATGTAACCCACGTTTCACTGTCACAAACGACACCTTCTTCAGACAATAAGAGGTAAAAAGGTTAAAAATTACATATTAACTCAAATAAATTAAAAATACAATTGTTTCTCAACCATCAAAGCATTTTCTTGTGACTGTTATCTGCTGTTGCTATTTTATCGAATTTTTAATTTCTTTGAGTTGACATGTAATTTTTAACACTTTCACCTCCAGTTGTCTGAGGGTGTCCTTTGTGAAACAGAAACCTGGGTTACATTCAACTGTGACTTGCGACTGACGGCTTTAGTTGTTTAGGAAGTTTGATAGGTAAATTACTCAACTGCTACCGACATGAATGAATCTCGAATTCGATGCATGCCGGAGAAATAACGATCTGCTGCTTTAGTTTTGTACACCAATGTAGACCAAAGTGTCGTGGGTGCTGGGGGCGAAGTACTGGGGTCGTCGGCAACCCAGAGCGGGCGTGCCTACCGGCCAGGGGCCGCGTCTTCCGCGGGGTGCTGGCGCCTGGCCTTGGTCGCAGTTAGCGGCGGCGGCGTCGCCTCGCGGACTTTGGCCGACTTGGTGGCGCTTCGCTATAAAAGCGCTGTGCGGACGGCCCGCAGCATCACTCCACCGACATGCGGAACACTTGGAGATGGGTGAGTACCTCTCTCTCTGCCAAGGTGCTCGCTTCCGACTTCCAGTGGGTCGCGGCTGGTTCATACTTCATCTCACATCATGTTTAGAACTTCTTTCTGGGTCTGTTTCCCAATTAACTGGTTGTTAATGGGTCTAAGGAGGTACCATTTATAGACCGTGCAGTGTATTAAATGTCGAATCAGATTAAAAGTGTTCGTAAGGAAAGAGAATCCTTTACTTTTTTTCTATTAATATTATCCATTATTGCCAATGTTGTTCCGTGACTGCTGTATATCAGTAAAAATAAGTGTCTATTATCATATTTACATATTTTCTGGAGCGCGAACTACAACGAACGACGCATCTGTAGGTAGATAATTTCATTCTCCTTGCTTTGACACTGTTGATAGTGCCTCTTCTCTTCTACATGTACCATGTAACACCACTGCAATTCCAGTTTCGTTATCCATCACTTGCTGTCATTAGAAAATAGGGCATTTATATATATATATATATATATATATATATATATATAAATATGGGGAGCCGGGTATCAATGACGGCCAAGTCTATATATTTCACGGATCTGATGTCACTGACTGACAAAATGGACGGAAATTGTTTAAAGAGCCGTTTAAAATGTATCCTTGTTTCATGAACTGCCAATCAGGTGTTTTTCCAAAAGTGGCCACCTCCATCAGTAGCCAGTCAAAACACAGAACTCACTACGTGGAACGTTTCTTGTTCTGTTTGCTCGCGTTTTAATTGAGTGTTGTCGCTTTTTATTCCTGTGTGCTCTTTACTCAGTTTAGAATGTGAATTTTGTTGTGAAAAATGAAAATAATTGATCCATGTAGAAGGTCTCCATCCAGTGGTGTCAGGCAATGTCAGTTGTTTGTAGTTCTATGGACTGATGACCATAGCAGTTTGGTCCTTGCTATATTAATCTAACATTTGTAAATGAAATTTTTTTAGACTTATTTTGTATGCGTATTGAGCAATTTTGCACACGATCTGTGTAACATGGTTTACAATATGTAATCAGAGTAGCTCGTGGTTCTCCTGCTGTAGATATCCTTCAAGGTCAGTGTACCGTAATGAAGCCCTTGCAATTGATTAAATGTGAAATTTATTGATCTGAAGAAATTGCACATGAATTATCTTGATTGCAGTTAGCTAAATGGTGTTTTAATGACTTGAGGCCTGTGAGTCAAGGTGAGTAAAAGTGAACACTCTGGCTCTTATTCAGTTTCATCTGGCAGTGTTTCAGGGAGAAAACGGTTTGCACGTTGCTGACTGTGCGTCATTTCTTAGTTGCGACTGCAGACGGGTTAAATGCGATGCTTTAGTAATTAGAAATACAGAATGGTTTAACGACCAGTAAGAAGCGTTTATAACGAGCGAAAGATAGGCGGAGATATCAGACGTGACACAAGGCACCGAAATGTGACTATATCTCTAATGAGCACGTTCTGGAGGGCACTTGAAGCCCCTCTTCCTTTATTTAGAAGTGTGGCAGTTGTGTGAGGCTCGATGTGTAAGGCAGAGACGCACCAACATTTAGGGTCGGAGCTAAGACATTTCCGTTGTGAAATATTAATTGTTGAAATCCACTTTTGCGTACTAAAGGTTAGAGAGCGCTAAGAGTCGCTTCACTATTACTTTACTACTGTGAAGTCATTTACTTTAGGAAACATACGACAGTTATTTATCGCCCAGAAACATGCAAATACTTCCAAAGTAGTAACAAGTGCAGTAAAGATTTTTGTTTCATGACAATGCAGTCACTTAGCCTTGAGATGTTCTGAGTTTTGTGCCGGCTCAAGTGTAATACATTTTAAACTCGTTTGAGTATAACGTTTGTTAACTTTTATGACTTTGCTAGTAAATGTACAGTAATAGGATCCTGGAAATCATGTAAATTAATTAGCTACTCTCATACCTATTTATAGCCACATAGACCTTATGGATTTCTGAACGAATCCAGTAGCGCTGCAAAACGTTCTTGGAGGTACTAAATCCATGAGAAGTCTGCACAAAATAGCTACGGAGGACTCGTTTCGTTAAGCAACTTCATGAATTGAAAGCTGACGAGTATATATTTTCTGTGCTCGCCAGCAGCTAATTTAAATTACCTTGTGTCTTGACTGACTTCGTGGTCCCTATCTGCAGAGAAAATATACAAGGACGATCTTATATTCGTTTACGGTCCGAATCACACGCTGTCTCGCTACAGACTGTAGCCATATTCTCACTTCGAAACACAATTCGCCTTTGTCGGTTGCCGTTGTCCATTGTTGCTTAGGCCCTTGGCAGCAGACATGTAACCAATTGCACTACAGCTTCCTCCCTCGGGGATGGATGTGTGTGTGTGTGTATGTGTGTGTCTTTAGCATAGGTTACTTGATATGTAAGTCTAGGGACCAATCATATCATCAGTATGGTCCCTTAATTACACAAACATTTTGGTTCAACTTGGTCCCTTCTGCAGCCGCCTCGTCTCCAGATTTTTGTACAATAAATATTTTTTCTGCGTCTGTTCACTTTTTTTATATAACTAAACGGAAAATACTTTGTGAATATACCTCGTATATCGAGACAAAAATATCTCTGTGGACATTGATATATTTAATATCTATAATACATACATCGTGTTCCTAAATAGCTATGATTGTTCGACTGAAAAGTAATGTCTGAATTTTAAGAGTTACATTAAAGTGCTATGCCCTTTCGTTCCTTTGAGAGATTATGCCAAAATCATCTTTCTCCGTCCTTACAGCGTCACAACTGAGGCCATCTTGTCATTAATGCATGCAATGGTCAGGTTATCTCACCATCTTTGCTTCCAGACCATCTAACTAGTTCCTTGTGAACTACAGGAATCGTTTTTCATTTCTAGTATCTGGCTTAGCTAACTACCGATATTATTTGTACACAAAAGCTACATATATTAAATTTAAAGTATTCTAGAAACACTAAATAATGCCGAATTTCTTATGAATGGTTTCTAACACGTAGTTAGATACTTTAAAATCGGAAAATGTTTCACTGTGTTGTAACGAAGGAAACTCTCCATACGACTGTAGTCATATTTAGTGGATAGTCCGTCAAACCTAAACACAGATCAAGCATGGGAATAGAACAGAATGTACGGCCTCGGCATCTTGGTTGTACAGTCACCATTTTTGCTAGGGAGTGGGAGAACCTTTCAACCCGGTCACAGGGGTGTCTGTTCGTTGTGTTCTAATTTGTGAGTGTGTTTAAGCGAGATAGTCACAGTGTTAAGTCCGATACAAACAGCATCATGTAAGGATCAGACCTATAATTTGTTTTACATAATATCACATATAGGAGGTTTAGACTTTGAACAATTCCATTTTGGCAACATAGATCATGTAGGTTTATTTGTTGTTTTCTTTTATGTCTACAAAGCATTTCTCCTGCTCTTACTATACACCATACTTAACTACGACGGTAGTTTATTCAAATTCTGTTACAAATGATTATTATTACAATTGTACAGACACTTCAGAAAGCCGAACATGGACGTAAAACTTTGCATTTCAACAGCATGACCACACAACCAAGCGGTTGTGATCCTAAAACAACCTCACTGTCACATATATTGATCTTAGATAGTTCATTGCTTATAGTTGGGTTCTTTTCTTCACACTTCTGTACACCACCTTGTTGTTTTCATGTTAGATTTGTCTTCAGATTTCGACGTGCTACATATGAGGTCGAGAATGTTGCCAAACGACAGGCTAGATGGGAAGTGACCAGATTGGACAGAGAATGAGGAAACTGCACAATAAGTAGAATCTAAAAAAGTCAGGGAAATTGTTTAAGGGAAAGAAAAGTTATAAAGGAGACCACATGGATATCGGCATTTAGATTTTTTATATTTACTTTAGGTGAAGCCAAAGTCATTCGATGCCACTCTCAAACCTTTCCGAAAAAACCGACTTTGAAATTTTTCACCCACTTGTAAGTACCGATTATTAAACCAAATAAGTACCATAAACATAAAAAAAAATTAACTTCTGAAACCCATGAGGTCTCCTTGTTAGTCAAATTTGAAATTTAAACTTCTTGTTTTTATTACTATTATTATTTATTAATTATTTATTAATGTATCTGAATTACCCCTGTCTGAAGTTGGTGCAATAGGCTATCACAGTAGTGTTAGTTTGCCCTTTTGTTGTCCCCAAATACTGACAGTGCCTGTGATTGCAGCTGCTGCCGCTGGCGGCACTGTGCCTGGCCGCCTGTGTGGTGGCTGACACCAGTGTGGAGGTTGACACCAGTGTGGCGGCTGAGACCAGTGCTGAGCTGGTTAGCGAAGTCGGGGCAAACAACAACTACACCAAGCCAGCGAAGGTCGTCCCACCACCACCGCCACCACCACCACCTCCTCCACCTCCTCCTCCTCCTCCTCCACCACCACCACCACCAAAAGGTAAGCCCCCACCACCTCCTCCTCCGCCTCCTCCTCCACCACCACCACCACCAAAAGGTAAGCCCCCACCACCTCCTCCTCCTCCACCACCACCACCACCACCACCACCAAAAGGTAAGCCCCCACCACCACCACCACCACCACCTCCTCCACCTCCTCCTCCTCCTCCTCCTCCACCACCACCACCACCAAAAGGTAAGCCACCACCACCTCCTCCTCCTCCTCCACCACCACCACCGCCACCACCACCACCAAAAGGTAAGCCCCCACCACCACCACCACCACCTCCTCCTCCTCCTCTACCTCCTCCTCCACCACCACCACCACCACCACCACCAAAGGGTAAGCCCCCACCACCTCCTCCACCACCCCCTCCTCCTCCACCACCATCAAAAGGTAAGCCCCCACCACCGCCACCACCACCACCACCACCACCTCCTCCTCCTCCACCACCACCACCACCACCAAAGGGTAAGCCCCCACCACCACCACCTCCTCCTCCACCACCACCACCACCACCACCAAAAGGTAATCCCCCACCACCACCACCACCTCCACCTGGTCCCAAGGCAAATAGTCAAGAACTATCTGGCTGGATGCACAAGATACTGAATTCTTTGGCTTAACATTGACAACTAGGCTGTGTTCCTAGGACTTGCAGCTAAATAATTACTACAGTGTTGAGCGGTGTTCTCCATCTTCGATTGAAGAATGCACTATGTCACACTGCTAGACTTTGTGATAATTATGTGTTCTGTCAAATACTTTTTGAGAAAGATTTAAAACTATGAAATGTTCACATCCATCGACTGCCAAAACTTGAAATATTCGCCTATGAAAATGAGCACTTGTGGCTCTGTACAATTGTATACTCATTTCTATATGTGATGTACCGTTTGATTCTTTGTAAATACAGACAGATTTTAAAAGTATATAATATCTCATTTTATTTATTACCTTCTTCCTGTTGTAGATTGGTTGTTTAGCAATTTACGTGAATTATAAGCAGATAAGTTGATAAAACAGTGCATAACTTTTTATTTTTCAGAAATGTAGTAGTCTGCACAGTTAAGGAACCAACTCGCACTGTAATATATATAAAGTTTTCACTGATCTGATGACACTGACTGACGAAATGAACGGAAAATGTGTAAAGAGCCTTTTAAAATTTGGCTTTCTTTCATAAACTGCCAAGCAGGGATTTTTCCAAAAGTTGCCAATTAAAACACACAACTCATTATGTGGAACGTATCTTGTTCTGTTTACTCGTGTTATACTTGAGTGTTAGTGCGTTTTATTACTGTTTTCCTGTGTCTCAGTTTAGAACGGGAATTTCTTGGGAAGAATGAAGATAATTGATCCATGTAGAACGTCTCCATCCTGTGGTGGCAATTGTTTGTAGATCTATGGACTGATGACCATAGCAGTCTGATCCACGCTATATTAATCTAACATTTGTAAATGCATTATTTTAAATTCTCCTTTTGTATGCGTCTTGAGCAATATAGCTCACGATCTGTGTAATATGGTTTATATAATGTAATCAGAGTATCTTGTAGTTTTCCTGCTGTGGATATCCATAGAGGTATCGAAACCTGGATCAGTGTAATGTAATTGCCTGGGTGTGAAATTTATTGATCTGAAGCAATTGCACATTAATGTTCTTGATTCCGGTTAGCTAAATGACGTTCTAATGACTTGAGGTATGTGATTCCTATTGAGTTTGATCTGCTAGTGTTTCAGGGAGAAAACGGTTTGCCAATAATCAATTGCAGTTAATTACACGGAACAGTAGGTGCGTAATTCGTCTCGTGAGCTGCGCGTTGCTAACTGTGGGTCATTTCTTAGTTGCGACTGCAGACGAGTTAAGTGCAATGCTTTAGTAATTGGCAATACAGAATTGTTTAACGACCAGTAAGAAGCGCTTATCACAAGCGAAAGATAGACGGAGAAATCACACGTGACTCAAGGCACCGAAGTGTGACTAAATTTCTAATGAGCACGTTCTGGACGGCACTTGGAAACCCCTCTTCCTTTATTTAGAAATGTGGCAGTTGTGTGAGGCTCGATGTCTAAGACGGAGACGCACCAATATTTAGGGTCATAGCTAAGACATTTCCGTTAAGAAATATTAATTTTTGAAGTCCTCCTTTTGCGTTTTAAAGGTTAGAGACCGCTGAGAGTCGCTTCACTATTTCTTTACTACTGTGAAGTCATTTACATTAGGAAACATACGACAGTTAGTTATTGCCCAGAAACATGCAAATACTTCCAAAGTAGTAAGAAGTGCAGTATAAATTTTTGTTACATGCCAGTCCAGTCAACTGGCCTTAGGAACCTCTGATGTTTGAAGAGACTGAAGTGTAAGAAATTTTAAACTCGCTTGAGTAATCCGTTGTGAACGTTAACTCTTATGACTTTGCCAGTAAATGTACAGTAATAGGATCCTGGAAATCATGTAAATTAATTAGCTACTCTCATACCTATTTATAGCCACATAGACCTTATGGATTTCTGAACGAATCCAGTAGTGCTGCAAGAAGTTCTTGGAGGGGTTGCACAAAACAGCTACGGAGGACTCGTTTCATTAAGTTTACCGCGGAAATACTGGAATTACCTTTTACACTTTCGGGTGATAAGTATGGACCATGAGTATTATATGCAGAATATATCATTTTTACGGACTTAGAGACTTAAGTAACATACTGGGATCTAGCAAACAAAACTGTACAAGCAGAAAAACGATAGTGTTACTAAAAGAAAGTACTTGGAGGGAAAGCCAGTACTTATTAGATAAAAATTCAGTAACCACATTCGCATTGAATTTCTCTAAAATACTTCCTTTTTGAGTCTTTGAAAATTAACCGAATGTCCAAAGCGACTTCATGAATCGAAAGGTGGCGAGTATATATTTCAGTGCTCGCCTGCAGCTAATATAAATTCCCTTTTCTCTTGACTGATAACGGCTACACGATCAAAGTTATGTTTGTTCTTAGTGGCATATAATATATATTCTGACTAAGTGCTATTTCGCATGATCTGTTTAAGCTCCATTTTTTAATACCGTAAGATGACATCATTGTAGAATTTTACACTACCAGATGATGGCATAACCCATTCAGACTGGTCGTCAGCATGTTAAAAAATCGTGTATCGATCTTGACGTTTTACTTTTGAAACAAATTAACTTACTACTTACAGTAACGGCAACACACACACATGCTTGAGGGAGGAATCGATCTTCCGACTTGGCCGGAGGTCCGGTAACTAAGATGATGACTTAGAGCCCACGGCCGCTCCAGCGAGGCAAAATAATTGACACTGCAAGGGGAAGATCTGTTTATCAAACTTCAATCAGCAACTATCTCCAACTAATTCGAAAATAAAATTACAAGACATGACATTATAAGGAGTCCTATCTGAGTCATGTGATAAAAATTCCCAACAGGTAGTCACAAACAAGATAGGAATTTAGTTCAATGTCCGTTATTTATATGATACACTATTCAATCACTAAGTTATCATGTTCAGGTCAGTGTACAAATTTTAGAATGAGGTACATTGTCAACGAATTAAATGTAGTTGCAAAATAAATAAATTAAAAATGTGTGCTTGTAAAGAATGAACGATGTCATTAAAACATAGGTACTGCATGCTATAAAGATAAGAGCATAAATTTGCAGTAACTGATTCTATTGACGTGGTGCACTTTAAGCACGAAAACATTTTTCATTTATGTATGTTACAACTACAAATGTAGCTCCTTAGTAATTATAGTACATTGATCTGCACATGGTGACTAGGTCATTGAAACACATAATAATTTAAATAAATGACTGTTAAATAAACTACGAATTTGGTTGTGACTTCTCTAGGGAGATGTTATCGAATTCGAAAATTATTCCTTACGTCCATAGATATGTATGATCATGGTAAATAAGAGAAATGGGAGCTGGAAGCGAAAGATTTTGATATTTGTCTTTCCCATTAATTATTCAAGGGTGGAATGGTTGACACGGAGTCTGAAATATGTTGCATTGACTCCTCTGCCAATTACTTAACTCTGAATTTCACAACTTTTATGTAGATACAGGACGTAACAGAAAGTAGTTCTGAAATCGTAATGGGTTATTCTTTTGCTGTCATTTGTAGCAACGGAAGTTAGATAACACACCCCGAAAATGCTATTCAACGTCATACACAACGTTAAATATGATCGGTTTATAATGGCAATGGCGAAATATTTAGATGGAGGTTACTAAAATACTATAATCATGCCGTGGTCGCATAGATTCTTTATTGAAACAGAAGTTTGGTCCTTATCTGCAGAGAAAATTTTCAAGGACGATCTTATATTCGTTTACGGTCCGAATCACATGCTGGCTCGCTACAGACTGTAGCCATATTCTCTTTTCACGAGCTCTCACTCAGAACCGTGAACTCACAAGATTCACTTCGAAACGCAATTCGCCTTTGTCGGTTGCCGTTGTCCATTGATGCTAAGGCCCTATGTCAGAAGACATGTAACGAATTGCAATACAGCTCCCACCCTCGTGCATGGATGTGTGTGTGTGTGTATGTGTGTGTCTTTAGCATAGGTTACTTGATTTGTAAGACCACAGACCAATCACCTCAGCGGTATGGTCCCTTAATTGCACAAACATTTTGGTTCAGGTTGGTCCCTTCTTCTGCAGCCGCCTCGTCTCCAGATTTTTGTACAATAAATATTTTTTCTGCGTCTGTATACTTTTTTTATAAAACTAAACGGGAAATACTTGGTGGACATACCTCGTATATCGATAGCTGTGATTGTTGATCTGAAAAGTGATGTCTGAATTTGAAGAGTTACATTAAATTGTCTACAGTCAGCGTTCCTTTGACAGATTATACCAAAATCTTCTTTCCCCTTCCTTACCGTGTCACAACTAAATCCCTCTTGTCTTGGATGTATGCAATGGTCCGGTTATGTCACCTTCTTTGACCATCTAACTAGATCCTTGTGAACTGTAAGAATCATTTTTCATTTCTAGTATCTAACTTAAAGACATTATTTGTACACAAATGCTACATATATTAAATTTAAAGTACTCTAGAGACACTAAATAATGCCTAATTTATTATGTATGGTTTGTAACACGTAATTAGATAATTTAAAATCGGAAGAAGTGTCAGTGGGTGGTAACAAGGGAAACTCTCCATTGGACTGTCGTCAAATTTAGTGGATAGTCCATCAAAACTGAACGCAGATCAAACATTGAAAAAAGATGCAAAGTGAACTGGTTCGAACTGGAAAGGCCTCGACATCTTGGTTGTACAGTCCCCACATTGGCTGGGGAGCGACAGAACCTTTCAATCCGGTCACTGTTGTGTCTGTTCGTTGTATTCTAATTTGTTTGTATGTTTAAGAGGGATAGTTACGGTGTTACGTCCAATAGAAAGAGCAAAATGTAAGGAACGGGCCTATAATTTGTTCTACACAATACCACATATGGGAGGTTTTGACATTGGAGAATTTCTTTTTGGTAACATACATCATGAAAGTTTATTTGTTGTTTTCTTTTATGTGTACAAAGTATCTCTCCTGCTCTAACTATACACCACATTTAACTACGATGGTAGTTTATAAATACCACATGATTCATATTCTGTTACCAATGATTATTATTACAATTGTACAGACACGTCACTAAGCAGAACATGGACCTCCAACTCTGAATTTCAACTGCATGACCACACAAACAAGGCGCCGTGAGTCCTAAAATAGCCTCACTGTCACATATCTTGAGCTTAGATGGTTCATTGCTTATAGTTGGGTTCTTCTCTTCACACTACTGTACACCACCTTGTTATTTTCATGTTAGATTTGTCTTCAGACTTCGACGTGCTACATATGAGGTCGACAATGTTGACAAACGACAGGCTACGTGCGACGTGACCAGATTGGAAAGAGAATGAGGAAACTTCACAATAAGTAGAATGTAAAAAAGGCAGGAAATTGTTTAAGGGAAAGAAAAGTTATAAATCATTCAAATTAATTTTACGACTTACAAGGAGACCACATGGGTATCGGATTTTAGATATATATATATATATTTTTTTTTTATATTCTTGTTAGGTGAAGCCAAAGTCAATCGATGCAACTTTCAAACCTTTTCGAAAAAAAACCGACTTTGAAATTTTTCACCCACTTGTAAGTACCGATTATTAAACCTAATACGTACCATAAACATTAAAAAATTCTAACTTCTGAAATCCATGAGGTCTCCTTGTTAGTCAAATTTGAAACTGAGGCTGACACCAGCGCTGAGCTGGTTAGCGACGACGGGGCAAACTACTACTACACAAAGCCGGCGAAGCTCGCCCCACCACCACCGGTACCACCACAACCTCCTTCACCTCCTCCTCCACGACCACGAAAAGGTAAGCCCCCCCCCCCCGCCATCACCACCACCACCTGGTCCCAAGGCAAATAGTCAAGATCTAACTGTCTGGATACACAAGATACTGAATTCTTTGTCTCAAAATTGACGATTAGGCTGTGTTCCTTGGACTTAGAGCTAAATAATTACTACAATGTGGAGCGGTCTTCTTCGTCTTGGGTTGAAGAAAGCACTATGTCTCACTGTTAGACTTTATGATAATTATGTATTCTGTCATATGGTTTTTCAGAAAGAGTTAAAACTAAGAAACGCAACTGTTCACATCCATCGACTGTTTTATTATCTATTTCTGATTGTATATTTCAGCAAACAACGTTCCAAATCTCCAAAACTTGAAATATTGGCTTATGTAGATGAGCAATTGTTGTTCTGTACAATTGTATACTTCTTACTATATGTGATGTACAGTTTGATTCTTTGTGAATATAGACAGATTATAAAAGTATATAATATGTCTTTTATTTATTACCTTCACCCTGTTGTAGATTTGTGCAGTAGCAATTTATGTGAACTATATGTGGACAAATTGATGAAACATGTTCACACTGCAAAACTGTTCATTTTTCAGAAATGTAGTAGTCTACACATACAATGCATCCTACTCGCACTGTTTCAGATGTATGGCTCGTAATTTCTGAACACCTACTAAGATAATGTTTCATAACTTAAAAAAACAATTCAAGAACATTTTAAGTGAGAACTGACCAATACACAGGTCACAATACAAATTGTTCAGTAATCATTGAATTTGAGAAACATCTCCCAACGTATCTGGCTACATCTTCAGAAAACAGCTGCTTGATTAAACACTTACAATTATACCAAATTCGATAGTAATGTGCTAACACTGACAGCTATCTGCACCCATTTCCCCTTACTACATGTGATTTAATTGGGATTTCCTCTCAGGGAACACACAGTTCATAGTAATTGATAGAAATGCATCACCTACAGGTGATATCTGGGTTTCCAAAGGGTTATGTTATTGGACCTCTCCTGTTCCCTATGTACTTATACAAGTTGGTACAAATCTGCTCCATCGTCTCGGATTGTTGGAAGAGAATGATGTAATTTTTAAAGTCATCCAAGGATCAGATCTATTTTTAGAAGATATCTGACTGGTGAAAAAGTTGGAAATCTGCTCTTAAATGATGAAAAGTGTGAAGTAGTTAACAAGAGTACAAGGAATCCATTAAACGTCATCTACAAGATAGCTCAGTCACATCTGGAGGCCATAAATTCAGCATGATACGTAGGGATTCTTAGTATGTCAGACATAAATTTGGAAGAATTTGCAGTTTATGTAGTAGGCAAGGCGAACCAAGAGACAACATTTTATAGGCAGTACATTTAGAATATGAAACAAATTTACTGAAGACACTGCATACCTTATGCATGTCTGTCTTCAGATGCTCCTGAGCAATGAGAGATTCTTATAAGGTGCCACTGACAGAGTACAACGAAAGGCAACAAACGAGGGAAGCTCACTCTCTATTATCACGACAAAGGATAGCGTCGCAGAAATTACACAGAAGTTGAAGTAGAACTTGTTAAAACAACGCCGGATTTTGTTAATCTAAGGCACCAAAGAACTGTGGTCAGCTGTTCCTAGACATATGAATTGCTTAAACTCACTTATGCTAAGGATAACACACATACACGAGCGCCAGAGGGAGGTCTAGAACATCCGGAGGCTGCGAGCACGCACTCCTGACTAGCGAGCATAACCACGTGGCCATTCCCCAGCGGGGTGTTTTTCGTTGCTACGAGATCCACTTATGAAGTTTCTAACAACGACTTTTCATTGTTCAATCCCACTTTCAAAAGTAAAAAGCATCATGTAAAGAATATCAGAGAGAGCAGAACGTAGTGCACGAAACGGACAGCAGCTCAGTTGCCGTAAGAAACTTCCCGTCGTTCACTATGAACCCATAGCTCGCTCAATTGCTGATACCGACAGAAATATGTCGAGTAAAGAGCAACAGTATCTTCACGACATTTTTGATACAATTAAATCAATGTTTGTAAATCTAAGGGACTTAACTTATGAGGTATTAGTCCCAGGGCTTCCAAACTACCTGAGGGAGGACTCGAATCCCCGAAGGCGAGTAACTACGCTCTCCGCATCATAGCGTCTTAGAGCGCTCGGCCACTCCACTGTCGACCACTACGGTCGGGGGTTCGAATGACCCCTCGTGCATGGATATTTGTGCCGTCCTTAGTATTAGCTAGATCGTAACTAG
Organism: Locusta migratoria; assembly: GCA_026315105.1. Taxonomy (NCBI): domain Eukaryota; kingdom Metazoa; phylum Arthropoda; class Insecta; order Orthoptera; family Acrididae; genus Locusta; species Locusta migratoria. Next base: position 189,265,266 of record CM048747.1, read on the forward strand.
TTTGTAAGTTTAGGGACTGATGACGCCGTAGTTAAGTCCCATAAGCTATACAAACATTTGAACATTTTGAACACTCCACCGTGGCTCAATTACAACTATCTTGGGTCTTTGTACCGGTGACCTGGCTAATTGGGACATTAGCCAGTTGTCCCATTACAGGCATATAACTGCAGCCAATTGAGTCCTTCGGTTCTCTTATATAAATTCGTCAAATCCGTCTAAAATCTTAAAAGATCTTCATTTTAAATACTTCGCATATGGTTTGCCATAAAAAGATCAAATATTTAACTGATGGATCGAAACATTTCTTTCAAGCAATTCAAACATCACGTTATTTTTCCGAGGAATTATTGAAATAGTCAAGTGAGTAATATAAGGAGCAATGATTGTTGACGAAAGGGAAGATATTTAGGAGCTATTTACAGAGGGGTCTTGAAAGCAAAACACACTAGTAATAGTAGTAAGTCGCTTCTACAAGTTTTTAATTGGTTTTAATTGGCCTAATTGGAAAATTTATGTCGCCACATCCCCTCTCCCCACACCCTCCCCATATACAGAGCCTTTCTGGAACTTCTTTAATTGATTGAATTATTAATTGACTGAGTGATTTATGTCCCCCCTCCAAACACCTATATACAGAATGGGTTCTGGCCGCTTCAAGAAATCAATTATTTTTAATTTACCTGCCCCATTAACTTCGGCACATATAGAGACGCTCCTGGAAGGGAATTCAGGCGGAAGTAATTCAAAGATTTAAAGGTGTTTCCAGGCAGCTACTAAGAGCTTGCCTCTCCCATCTGGTTTTGAAACTGAATTAATTATGAGATCATCCGAGATTCAATCATGCCATCTCCACCTTCGAATCCCACCACAACCACCGCTGCACGTTTTCGGAGATTTCTTTAATTATTGGATGAACTACATTCATGCGGTACTAATTGAATGATACCCCTCCTTCCCTCCCCCCCTCGGCACCCCTGGGGCCACGACAATTACCATTTGTCTAGTAATTAGTTTCCACTACCAAAATTTTTGCATCGTCGTAAATAGCTGATTTCCTTCTCCATTTACAGTCGGAACACATATCTCTATATGTAAGTGGCCATATGTTTGTGGGTATGTATTACAAACAAATTTACAGTTTTACTCCAATCTTTTTTGAAATTTTGCAGATGTAAGATGATACAACGTCATAACCCATATAGTTGCAGGAAACCTGCCACATAACACGACGAGATTTTATTCACACGCGGTATGAGAATGACAGTACATACGACTTGCAACCAACTTTAAACAATTTCAAATCTTTATTGAACTTTTCTCGCTGCCAACCATAGGAAATTATGAAAGCGAAAACGTTTCTCGCTAACTACTTTTCTGCTCTTTATGGGCTCAAACAATAGCATTCGATATGAGGTACAATTTATAATATCTGCACTACAAATTATAGCCGCATGAAATTTTACAGGCAATATACACACATGAAGTTGAACGTACCTTCTAAATTGTACCACAGTACGACACTTAGTTAGTGGGATATGAGCACATAAACAGTAACGTTCATGGAAAACCGCCCCTTCACAAACCAAGTTTTAATCTATTACTTCTTTACTACTACTTTTATTCCCAACAGATTTTACACACATACAGCACTTATACAAATGAATATATACCTGAAAAATTATAGTTGTATAACATACAATAAATAAATATGATATTGTGAGAATCTGATATGTCATTTGTATTTTGACTTCTGTCTTTCTTTGTTTGGATACTGCACTTATAATTTTGTACATTATGCAAGACAGCGTTACACTCCGATAAATTTAACGTGATTTTAGAAAGAAGAAGATCGACAGAGAGGGAAGGGATAGGAGAAGTACTAACTCAAGGCAGGGTTTTCAGCTAGTTTTTATATATTCGTTTAGACTCTTTATTTTTGTTTGGCCTAACTTTAATAGTCTCTAGTTTAATTATTAACTTGTGGCTTAGATCCGCTTCAGAATCTTCTATTTCCCTTTCCAGCCAGTAGTTCTACAGGTACAATCATCGTACGTTTTCAAACTCCAATACGTATCTTCGTCTCCTCCTGTAATCCACAACTTTTATGGGTTTACTAAATAGTTCAGCACCTCCTGCCAATCCTTCTAGATGAGAGCATTTGTGTATAGGATCTGCAGCGGATTAGTTTAAAGGAAGGCATGGAGGCAGCTCAGAGGCGAACAGCTATGATCGTTACTGGTAGGTTCTACCAATGCTTCAGAATCTTCTATTTCCCTTTCCAGCCAGTAGTTCTACAGGTACAATCATCGTACGTTTTCAAACTCCAATACGTATCTTCGTCTCCTCCTGTAATCCACAACTTTTATGGGTTTACTAAATAGTTCAGCACCTCCTGCCAATCCTTCTAGATGAGAGCATTTGTGTATAGGATCTGCAGCGGATTAGTTTAAAGGAAGGCATGGAGGCAGCTCAGAGGCGAACAGCTATGATCGTTACTGGTAGGTTCTACCAATGCGCGAGTGTCACGGAAATGCTCTGGGAACTTACCTCGTAATGGTACAGTGTACCCTCCACCACGCACTTTACGCTGGATTACGGCTTATGTATGTAGATGCAGATATATTTTAATTTTACCCTTATTTTCCGCATGGAAAAATTTGTTATAGCACTCCACATCCCCCTGTGTGCATGCTAACAACTCCTCTGTTACACAATCCTCTGACTTTTCCTAATAGAAATTTTACAACTTTACAAAATGAGATATTGTTAAATATCATTATTCAGTCAGTTTTTATCTCCGCAAATGGTTTCTTTGTGGGTAGATGGACAACATTCTGTGGTACATATTTAGACACAATGCATCCGTTATTTTTAAGCAGGTCCAGATGGGAGTGCATCATTATAAACAAAATTTTAGTGTATCCTTCAATGTACAATACGTCCTGTTCTCCATTAATTTAAATTAGTATTCCTAATCGTAAACAATCTCCCTTGGTGCTGACTGTAAAGCAAATACTTTATAAGTCCTAGACATAGCTAGATTTCTGCACACTCGCTATTTAAAGCCATACGTAAAGCTAGCCTGCACATCTGCTATAGGGTCTTCTTTCTCCATCAGTAGTTTGTATTCGTCTTTTATGGCAGTTGCTTTAGCCATATACTCGAGTTTCTTTTTCTTGGCTTCCGACTTCTCCATTGCCAATTTTTTATTCCGTGCACATAAAACAATAAATGTACTTAGGGGTGTAATTTTTTTGATGGGAATGGTTTGAGTCTGCATTGTACATTGACTTTTTTTTAGCTGAACTTATGGAATGCCTTTTTCTCCAGGTACCAGACCTAATTCGGCGATATCTGTATCTGGAGGTATTGTGGCGAATTATGTCCTGAATTGGGGAAATATGTTTCTAATATATTAATGTACCTCCACAGCTTAATGCTTATATCGTCATTGCTGGAGCACACATTTCTAATTTCAACGTACTTTAAAGGTACACAACTCAAACTAAAGCTGACTGAACATAAGCTATTCTCGGTCTGTAGAGTCTGGAAGATTCACCTGTACACCAGTCAATTCACAGGTATTCATATTAGCGAAGTAAGAAAATAATAAAATGCGATTAAACTCTACACAGCATCTGTTCTGTAAGGAATTAGTTAACTGCACGCACATGGAGGAGATTGACACATTGTGTAGGAGCACACATTGCAGATTGCTCTCGTTTAAAATATTTAAAAGAGTCTTTCTCTGCGTCAAAAACACGAACCATTTGATAACTTCATATTGTAGCATCCAGCCTGGTAACGCCATGTTCTTGGCCCAGCGAAGAAGTAGGAAGTCTATCGTATACGCCTGTCTAGACACTTTATAAACTCGATAATGAGGTTACCGATTCCTATTTGACACCAGGGCTCATGATTTAACATATAAATTTATTACACATTTTTATTCTGCAATTGGTGGTCAAACACGTTAAACAATCTGTTCCAACTGTCTTATCGTTGCCCACAGTCAAGCTACTGTTTCCTGAGCAGTCTCCTTCCATGCCAAAGTCGTGGTTGGATACTCGCACATCTCCACTGTGTAAAAAAAAAATCCCAGAAAAATCTTGCGTGTCATCCAAACCAGGAGATAGAAGTCATCTGCACGAAGCTGATTTTCTCCAGTATTCTCCTTTCTGGAACACAACGTAGTGTAAAAGGGAACTTGATATTAACACCATGATTCGCTGTAACGAACTTTTCAAATTTACCACGCAGTTAAGAGTTAAAAGATCCACACATTTTCTCCCTCGGGTAGTTTGTAAGCCTAGGGACTGATACCGCATTAGTTAAGTCCCTTAGATTTACAAACATTGATTTAATTGTATCAGAAATGTCGTGAAGATACTGTTGCTCCATACTCGACAAATTTCTGTCGGTATCAGCAATTAAGCGAGCTATGGGTTCATAGTGGAGACAGGAAGTTTCTTACAGCAATTGGGCTGCTGTCCGTTTCGTGCACTAAAAGATTTGGGCCCTGCCGTTTGGCCGTCAACTTGACACTTTTACACGAACAGAGAAACCGAGCCAATCACTGTTTATTCAGGTATTATAGAACGGTTCAATCTGTTTCAGACGACTTCACAGCAATTCAGTCAACTTCAAGTGAGTTTGAAAATTTTGTTGTACCAAAACGCGTAAAACGTTACACTGCGAAAAATTGATAAACATTTTTAAAGACAGTGCATGCACGGAATATATTATTTAATTTTAAAAAATAGAAAAGAAGGATTTTTTTTTTTTTTTCAATTTCCTATTACCTTCAAGTATGATTCATTCTAAGGTTTGAACCAAAATTTTTTGGGCCACATTTCCACACTAAAGCATTTCGTATTGACCCACCCTATAAAACAGCTGGTTATATGAAACTGTAATATTCGGCATTGTTATGGTTTTTACTTACCCAATAGAATGATAAATATTGTTTATTAGTTACGTCCTATTAGAAATGCTCAAAACAATTAGATGATCAGTTATCGTAGACAGTGTGCATATGGTGACATATTCCATTATGATATTGGTTACAATTGTAATTTGTTTTTGCTACAATAAGATTTCTGTTGTCTCAACTCTTACCTCAAGTTTACTTAGACCGACGCGTCTTAGAGCGACGCACCATGCAGCTACCATAATAGTGAAAAAGTCATTCTCGTTGCCCTCACCTCAGGCAGCCAGTACAGTTGCACCAGTGCGTTGCATGGACAATATAATATTATCACTCAGCTCTTGGGGGATATTTGGCCATTCTGTCTGAGTGCAATATCCAGCTCTGCAGCCATTGCAGTAGATGCTGGTCTGGCTGCAATGCGTCTGCCAAGTGCATCCCAAACATACTCAATCGTGTTTAAGTTCGGTGAATGAGTTAGCCTCTTCATTCGTTCAATTCCCTCAGCTTCAAGAATCTTGTTCATTTGTGAAGCTGTGTGGGAACGGGCATGATCCTCCACCAGAAGGAACTTCCAACACACATCAACAGGTCGAAGGACCTTGTCTTTATACCTCTGAGCGGTCAAAGAGCCATTCTGAACGATCTCCATCTCATTACGTCCGCCAACACTGAACTCTGCCAACATCATTCGTCCATCATCATGTTTTGGTGATGTTCCCTGCACATAAGCAAGATTGTTCCGAGTTCAATATTCTCTCCACAAGAGGGAACGACGATTGTCTGGAAGAACACGGGAATTTGACTCATCTCTGAACAGAAGGCAGCACCAGCGACTGCAATCATGATGTTCCTCCATTCACCCCACGTTTCCTAAGGCGATTTCAGTTTGTTACGATATTCCGCGTCCTGTTGTTGCCTGGAGGGTGCGTTGCAGCTGATATGCGTTCAGCCTGGCCGCGGCGGAGTAGCCGTGCTAGCTAAAGCACATTTCCGCGGTGCGCAAGGCCATTCGCCGACGGAGGTACGCGTCCTCCCTCGGGAATGGGTGTGTGCGAGTAGTTCTTAGCATCAGCTTAAGTAGTTTGCAAGTTTAAGGACCGATGGTCAATGTAATTAGGTCCCATAAATTTACAAATATTTGCACATTTTTCCATTCAGCCTCCTGTCTCGACGGGCTGTTAACTGGAGAGAAGGATGATCTGTGGCTGATGTTACGCGTGGAAGACTTGGCCTTGCCATCTTTTAACAGTTCCTGTTTTCTGTAATCGCATTCAAGTCCTGGACATTCCGGTTTGGGACACTGGAATAGTTGCAGCTACCTCCCACTGTGCCGCTTCCAACCTACCTATGGCTCTCAATGCCATAGCTTCAGATAATGTCATTGTTGTTGCAATGCACGTCTTGCTCAATACACTATCTGACTACACCTTCGTTTATTGAACACAAGTCAAATCTCTCTGCAGTAACTTTGTGTTATTATCAATATTTCGCTTGCTGTAATGGTGTTGTTTCCACTCCGTAGAGCAGACAGAAAGACGTCGAAATACCTTAGATTATTCTGCCGATGACAATACTTCAGAACCGAGACATCTCAACTGATCCCTTAATTGTTTTGATCGGTATATGTATTTTGAGTATTATAATATCGAATTGTGTCAGAGATGAGGAGTTATCAGTTTGAAAGAGATATTGTAAGCCCTAAAAAAACCGATTTACATATTCCAAAAATTTTAGATGTGCTTTGTTCTGAATCTTCTTTGGTCGATAAGAATTTTGTCGAAGTTTTCAATGTATTTATTATTTCTGTTATCCATATATCTTGCTTAATGCGTATAAATTTCGATATCGTCGAAAATGCTAATGTACCTTACTTATTAGGCATCTCCATAGAGAACACCCTCCACATCCCCTGTCCCTACCTTCCAGAACCTCATTGATGCTCTTCCCGCCTGTCTCACAGCGGTTTGAGCTGCAAGGGTGGTTCATCGAGCCTCTGAAACGTGTTCAAATTACTGCGACTGGACTATATATAATTTACAAGTAACGTAAAAAATCTTGCTGGCTGCTCTCTATCGACTAAGGGTAGCGTTACTGGGTACACCTGCATCTGAAACGTATAGTATTTATAACCACATATAAGTGCCCGGAAGGGACTTAAGCGAACTATTATCACACTGAATATCTACCACTGCATTCTCGAATGCCACACGTTCAGAAAAACCATCCAGTTATCTTCGAGTTCTGCTCTCTCTGATATTCATTACATGATGCTTTCTACTTTTGAAAGTGGGAGTGAACAATGAAAAGTCGGCGTTAGAAACTTCGTAATTGGATCTCGTAGCAGCGAAAAACAACCCGCTCGGGAATGGCCACTCACTAGTCAGAAGTGCGTGCTCGCAGCCTCCGGAGGTTGTAGACCTCCCTCTGGCGCTCGTGTATGTGTGTTGTACTTAGCATAAGTGAGTTTAAGCAATTCATATGTCTAGGAACAGCTGACCACAGTTCTTTGGTGCCTTAGATTAACAAAATCCGGCGTTGTTTTAACAAGTTCTACTTCAACTTCTGTGTAATATCTGCGACGCTATCCTTTGTCGTGATAATAGAGAGTGAGCTTCCCTCGTTTGTTGCCTTTCGTTGTACTCTGTCAGTGGCACCTTATAAGAATCTCTCATTGCTCAGGAGCATCTGAAGACAGACATGCATAAGGTATGCAGTGTCTTCAGTAAATTTGTTTCATATTCTAAATGTACTGCCTATAAAATGTTGTCTCTTGGTTCGCCTTGCCTACTAGATAAACTCTGAATTCTTCTAAGTTTATGTCTGACGTACTAAGAATCCCTACGTACCTTGCTGAATTTATGGCCTCCAGATGTGAGTGACTTATCTTGTAGATGAAGTTCAATGGATTCCTTTTACTCTTGTTAACTACTTCACACTTTTCATCATTTATGAGCAGATTTCCAACTTTTTCCCTAGACAGATATCTTCTAAAAATAGATCTGCAGTTGGTTCTGATCCTTGGATGAACCAACTGCAGATCTAATGACTAAAAATTACATCATTATCTGCGAACAACCAAGGACGACGGAGCAGATATGTACCAACTTGTATACGTACATAGGGAACAGGGAGGACAACTAATATAACCCTTTGGAACCCCAGATATCACCTGTAGGTGATGCATTTCTATCAATTACTATGAACTGTGTGTTCCCTGAGAGGAAATCCCAATTAAATCACATGTAGTAAGGGGAAATGGGTGCAGATAGCTGTCAGTGTTAGCACATTACTATCGAATTTGGTATAATTGTAAGTGTTTAATCAAGCAGCTGTTTTCTGAAGATGTAGCCAGATACGTTGGGAGATGTTTCTCAAATTCAATGATTACTGAACAATTTGTATTGTGACCTGTGTATTGGTCAGTTCTCACTTAAAATGTTCTTGAATTGTTTTTTTAAGTTATGAAACATTATCTTAGTAGGTGTTCAGAAATTACGAGCCATACATCTGAAACAGTGCGAGTAGGATGCATTATATGTGTAGACTACTACATTTCTGAAAAATGAACAGTTTTGCAGTGTGAACATGTTTCATCAATTTGTCCACATATAGTTCACATAAATTGCTACTGCACAAATCTACAACAGGGTGAAGGTAATAAATAAAAGACATATTATATACTTTTATAATCTGTCTATATTCACAAAGAATCAAACTGTACATCACATATAGTAAGAAGTATACAATTGTACAGAACAACAATTGCTCATCTATATAAGCCAATATTTCAAGTTTTGGAGATTTGGAACGTTGTTTGCTGAAATATACAATCAGAAATAGATAATAAAACAGTCGATGGATGTGAACAGTTGCGTTTCTTAGTTTTAACTCTTTCTGAAAAACTATATGACAGAATACATAATTATCATAAAGTCTAACAGTGAGACATAGTGCTTTCTTCACTCCAAGACGAAGAAGACCGCTCCACACTGTAGTAATTATTTAGCTCCAAGTCCTAGGAACACAGCCCAATCGTCAATTTTGAGATAAGGAATTCAGTATCTTGTGTATCCAGACAGTTAGGTCTTGACTATTTGCCTTGGGACCAGGTGGTGGTGGTGATGGCGGTGGGGGGGCTTACCTTTTGGTGGTCGTGGAGGAGGAGGTGGAGGAGGTTGTGGTGGTACCGGTGGTGGTGGGGCGATCTTCGCCGGCTTTGTGTAGTAGTAGTTTGCCCCGTCGTCGCTAACCAGCTCAGCGCTGGTGTCAGCCTCAGTTTCAAATTTGACTAACAAGGAGACCTCATGGATTTCAGAAGTTAGAATTTTTTAATGTTTATGGTACGTATTAGGTTTAATAATCGGTACTTACAAGTGGGTGAAAAATTTCAAAGTCGTTTTTTTTTCGAAAAGGTTTGAAATTTGCATCGAATGACTTTGGCTTCACCTAACAAGAATATAAAAAAATTTCTAAAATCCGATACCCATGTGGTCTCCTTGTAAGTCGTAAAATTAATTCGAATGATTTATAACTTTTCTTTCCCTTAAACAATTTCCTGCCTTTTTTACATTCTACTTATTATGCAGTTCCCTCATTCTCTTTCCAATCTGGTCATCTCGCACCTAGCCTGTCGTTTGTCAACATTGTCGACCTCATATGTAGCACATCGAAGTCTGAAGACAAATCTAACATGAAAATAACAAGGTGGTGTACAGAAGTGTGAAGAAAAGAACCCAATTATAAGCAATGAACCATCTAAGCTCAAGATATGTGACAGTGAGGCTATTTTAGTACTCACGGCGCCTTGTTTGTGTGGTCATGCAGTTGAAATGCAAAGTTGGAGGTCCATGTTCTGCTTAGTGACGTGTCTGTACAATTGTAATAATAATCATTGGTAACAGAATATGAATCATGTGGTATTTATAAACTACCATCGTAGTTAAATGTGGTGTATAGTTAGAGCAGGAGAGATACTTTGTACACATAAAAGAAAACAACAAATAAACTTTCATGATCTATGTTACCAAAAAGAAATTCTCCAATGTCAAAACCTCCCATATGTGGTATTGTGTAGAACAAATTATAGGCCCGTTCCTTACATTTTGCTCTTTGTATTGGACGTAACACCGTAACTATCTTTTTTGTCCCAGCCTCGTCGCCGCTTTTGTGTCTCGTTTCCGTCGTAGGTGTTGGTGGCCGAGTAGGAAGACCGACACGGAATAAAGCTAGCTCGCTTGTGCAGGTACGGAGGGGAGCAGCCAGTGGGACAGCAGAAACTAGAAACACTAGAGTAAATTAGAACGAGATATATATTCCACAGAACTTATACAATACTTAACTCTTACATAGCTCAGTACACCAGAATGCTGATACATAGTTGAGCTAGAGGCCTGCCTAGTGTCTATGCGATAGCCAAGTCTTCACTGGTGCCTATCTGATTCCGAAGAGTTAACTGGTTCCTATCTCAGTCCGAAGTGGACGATGTCGTTCAGTGGTGGCCACGAGTGGAGATGTAGCAGAGGGCGCTCGTGGCTGACGTCGTAAGAACGCCGCGCCGTGCGTGCATGGCGGCGCGCGGCGAAAGTAGGTGGCGCGCACTTTGGACTTGTGCGACACCACACTATCTCTCTTAAACACACAAAAAAATGAGAATACAACGTACAGCCACACCAGTGACCGGAGTGAAAGGTCCTCCCGCTCCCCAGCCAATGTGGTGACTGTATACCCAAGATGTCGAGGCCTTTCCAGTTCGAACCAGTTCACTTTGCATCTTTTTTCAGACTTCGGTACATTCTGTTCTATTCCAATGCTTGATCGGCGTCCAATTTTGACGGACTATCCACTAAATATGACGAAAGTCCTATGGAGAGTTTCCCTTGATACCACCCACAGAAACTTCTTCCGATTTTAAATTATCTAATTACGTGCTAGTGTCTCTAGAGCACTTTAAATTTAATATATGTAGCTTTTGTGTACAAATAATGTCGGTAGTTAGCTAAGCTAGATACTAAAAATGAGAAATGATTCTTACAGTTCACAAGGACCTAGTTAGATGGTCTGGACGAAAAGAAGGTGACATAACCTGACCATTGCATACACCCAAGAAAAGAGGGCTTCAGTTGTGACACTGTCAGGAGGGGAAAGATGATTTTGGCAAAATCTGTCAAAGGAACACTGACTGTAGAGTATTTAATGTAACTCTTCAAATTCAGACATTACTTTTCAGATGAACAATCACAGCTATATGTATTATAGATATCAAATAGATCAATATCCACATTTTTTTTTCTCGATATACGAGGTATGTCCACAAAGTAACTTCCGTTCAGTTATATAAAAAAGTATACAGACACAGAAAAATATCTATGCCGGAAGGGAGGGAGCTGTAGTGCAATTCGTTACATGTCTTCTGCCATAGGGTCTTAGCAACAATGGACAACGGCAACCGACAAAGGCGAATCGCGTTTCGAAGTGAAACTTGTGAGTTCACGGTTCTGAGCGAGAGCTCGTGAAAAGAGAATATGGCTACAGTCTGTAGCGAGCCAGCATGTGATTCGGACCGTAAACGAATATAAGATCGTCCTTGAAAATTTTCTCTGCAGATAGGGACCAAACTTCTGTTTCAATAAAGAATCTATGCGACCATAGCATTATTATAATATTTTAGTAACCTCCTTCCAAATAGTTCGCCATTGCCTGTATAAACCGAACATGTTTATCGTTTTGTATGACGTTGAATAGCATTTTCGGGGTGTGTTATCTTACTTCCGTTGCTACAAATGACAGCAAAAGAACACCCCATTACGATTTCAGAACTACTTTCGGTTATGTCCTATATCTACATAAAAATTGTGAAATTCAGAGTTAAGTGATTGGCAGAGGAGTCATTGAAACATTTTTCAGGCTCCGTGTCTACCATTCCACCCTTAAATAATTAATGGGAAAGACAAATATCAAAATCTTTCGCTTCCTGCTCCCATTTCTCTTATTTACCATTTTGATACATATCTATGGACGTAGGAATCAACAGGATCTACACAATAATTTTCGAATTCGATAACATCTCCCTAGAGAAGTCACAACCAAACTGGTAGTCTATTTATTTAAATTATTATGTGTTTCAATGACCTAGTCACCGTGTGCAGATCAATGTACTATAATTACGAAGGAGCTACATATGTAGTTGTAAAATACATAAATGAAAAATGTTTTCGTGCTTAAAGTGCACCATGTCAATAGAATCAGTTACTGTACATTTATGCTCTCATGTTTATAGCATGCAGTAACTATGTTTTAATGACATCGTTCATTGTTTACATGCAAACATTTCTAATTTATTTATTTTGCAACTACGTTTAATTCGTTGACAATGTAGCTCGTTCGAAAATTTCTACACTGACCTGAACATGACAACTTCGTGATTGAATCTTGTATCATATAAATAACGGAAATCTGATTAAATTCCTATTTTGTTTGTGACTACCTGTTGGGAATTTTTATCATATGACTCAGATAAGACTCCTTATAGTGTCATGTTTTGTAATTTTATTTTTGAATTAGTTGGAGAAAGTTGCTGATTGAAGTTTGATAAAGAGATCTTCCCTTCAAGTGTCAATTATTTTGCCTCGCTGGAGTGGCTGCAGGCTCTACGGTATCATCTTAATTACCGGACGTCCGGCCCCGTCGGAAGATCGATTCCTCCATTCCTCCCTCAAGCATGTGTGTGTGTGTTGACGTTAGTGTAAGTAGTTAGTTATTTTGTTTCAAAAGTAAAACGTCAAGATCGCTACATGATTTTTTAACATGCTGACAATCAGTCTCAATGGGTTATGCCATCATCTGCTAGTGTAAAATTCTACAATGAGGTCATCTAACGGTATTCAAAAATGGAGGTTAAAAAGAGCATACGAAATACCACTTAGTCAGATTATATATTATATGCCAGTAAGAACAGACATAACTTTGATCGTGTAGGCATTATCAGTCAAGAGAAAAGGGAATTTATATTAGTTGCAGGGAGCACTGAAATATATACTCGTCACCTTTCGGTTCATGAAGTTGCTTTGGACATTCAGTTAATTATCAAACACTCAAAAAGGAAGTATTTTAGAGAATTTCAATGCGAATGTGGTTACTGAATTTTTATCTAATCAGTACTAGCTTTCCCTCCAAGTAGTTTATTTTCGTAACACTATCATTTTTCTGCTCGTACAGTTTTGTTCGCTTGATTCCAGTATAGTACTTAAATGGTATAGGCTGCATATAGTACACATGGTCCATACTTATCACCCGAAAGTGTAAAAGCTAATTCAAGTATTTCCTCGGTAAACTTAATGAAACGAGACGTCCGTAGCTATTTTGTGCAGACTTCTCATGGATTTAGTACCTCAAAGAACTTCTTGCAGCACTACAGGATTCTTTCAAAAATTTCTTACACTTGATCCTGCACAAAAACCAGAACTTATTAAGACTAGATGACTGCATTGGCATGTAACAAAAATATTTACTGCACTTCTTTCTACTTTGGAAGTATTTGCACGTTTATGGGCGATAAATAACTGTCGTATGTTTCCTAATGTAAATGATTTCACAGTAGTAAAGAAATAGTGAAGCGACTCTCAGCGGTCTCTAACCTTTAAAACGGAAAAGGTGGACTTCAAAAATTAATATTTCTTAACGGAAAGGTCTTAGCTATGACCCTAAATGTTGGTGCGTCTCCGCCTTTCACATCGAGCCTCACACAACTGCCACACTTCTAAATAAAGGAAGAGGGGTTTCCAGGTGCCCTCCAGAACGTGCTCATTAGAGATATAGTCACACTTCGGTGCCTTGTGTCACGTCTGATATCTCCGCCTATCTTTCGCTCGTTATAATCGCTTCTTACTGGTCGTTAAACCATTCTGTATTGCCAATTACTAAAGCATCGCACTTAACTCGTCTGCAGTCGCAACTAAGAAATGACACAAAGTTAGCAACGTGCAGCTCACGAGACGAATTACGCACCTACTGTTCCGTGTAATTAACTGCAATTGATTATTGGCAAACCGTTTTCTCCGTGAAACACTGGCAGATCAAACTCAATAGGAATCACAGACCTCAAGTCATTAGAACACCATTTAGCTAACCGGAATCAAGAACATTAATGTGCAATTGTTTCAGATCAATAAATTTCACACCAAGGCAATTGCAAGAGCTTTATTATATTACACTGGTCCAGGTTTCGATACCTCTATGGATATCGACACAAGGAGAACTACAAGATACTCTGATTACATTATATAAATCATGTTACACAGATCGTGAGCTATATTGCTCAAGAAGCATACAAAAGGAGAATTTAAAATAATGCATTTACAAATGTTAGATTAATATAGCGTGGATCAGACTGCTATGATCATCAGTCCATAGATCTACAAACAATTGACAATACCTGTCACCACAGGATGGAGACGTTCTACATGGATCAATTATCTTCATTCTTCCCAAGAAATTCCCGTTCTAAACTGAGACACAGGAAAACAGTAATAAAACGTGCTAACACTCAAGTATAACACGAGCGAACAGAACAAGTTACGTTCCACGTAATGAGTTGTATGTTTTAATTGGCAACTTTTGGAAAAACACCTGCTTGGCAGTTTATGAAAGAAAGCCAAATTTTAAAAGGCTCTTTACACATTTTCCGTTCATTTCGTCAGTCAGTGACATCAGATCAGTGGAAACTTTATATATATTACAGTGCGAGTTGGTTCCTTAACTGTGCAGACTACTACATTTCTGAAAAATAAACAGTTATGCAGTATTTTATAGACTTATCTGCTTATAGTTCAAGTAAATTGCTAAACAACCAATCTACAACAGGAAGAAGGTAATAAATAAAATGAGATATTATATACTTTTATAATCTGTCTGTATTTACAAAGCATCAAACTGTACATCACATATAGAAATGAGTATACAATTGTACAGAGCCACAAGTGCTCAGTTTCATAGGCGAATATTTCAAGTTTTGGCAGTCGATGGATGTGAACATTTCATAGTTTTAAATCTGACTCAAAAAGTATTTGACAGAACACATAATTATCACAAAGTCTAGCAGTGTGACGTAGTGCATTCTTCAATCGAAGATGGAGAACACCGCTCAACACTGTAATAATTATTTAGCTGCAAGTCCTAGGAACACAGCCTAGTTGTCAATGTTAAGCCAAAGAATTCAGTATCTTGTGCATCCAGCCAGATAGGTCTTGACTATTTGCCTTGGGACCAGGTGGAGGTGGTGGTGGTGGTGGGGGCTTCCCTTTTGGTGGTGGTGGTGGTGGTGGAGGAGGAGGTGGTGGTGGTGGGGGCTTACCCTTTGGTGGTGGTGGTGGTGGTGGTGGTGGAGGAGGAGGAGGTGGTGGTGGTGGAGGAGGAGGAGGAGGTGGTGGGGGCTTACCCTTTGGTGGTGGTGGTGGTGGTGGTGGTGGTGGAGGAGGAGGAGGTGGTGGTGGTGGGGGCTTACCCTTTGGTGGTGGTGGTGGTGGCGGTGGTGGAGGAGGAGGAGGGGGTGGTGGTGGTGGTGGCGGTGGTGGGGGCTTACCTTTTGGTGGTGGTGGTGGTGGTGGTGGAGGAGGAGGAGGTGGTGGTGGCTTACCTTTTGGTGGTGGTGGTGGTGGAGGAGGAGGAGGAGGAGGAGGAGGAGGTGGAGGAGGTGGAGGAGGTGGTGGTGGTGGGGGCTTACCTTTTGGTGGTGGTGGTGGTGGTGGAGGAGGAGGAGG
Organism: Locusta migratoria; assembly: GCA_026315105.1. NCBI lineage: Eukaryota > Metazoa > Arthropoda > Insecta > Orthoptera > Acrididae > Locusta > Locusta migratoria. The sequence continues at coordinate 189,280,953 of CM048747.1, forward strand.
AGGTGGTGGGGGCTTACCTTTTGGTGGTGGTGGTGGTGGTGGAGGAGGAGGAGGAGGTGGTGGGGGCTTACCTTTTGGTGGTGGTGGTGGTGGAGGAGGAGGAGGAGGAGGAGGAGGTGGAGGAGGTGGTGGTGGCGGCGGTGGTGGTGGGGCGACCTTCGCCGGCTTTGTGTAGTTGTTGTTTGCCCCGACTTCGCTAACGACCTCAGCGCTGGTGTCAGCCGCCACACTGGTGTCTGCCTCCACACTGGTGTCAGCTGCCACACATGCGGCCAGGCACAGTGCTGCCAGCGGCAGCAGCTGCAATCACAGGCACTGTCAGTATTGGGGTACATCAAAAGGGTAAACTAGCACTATTGTGGTAGCCTATTGCATCAACTCCAGACTGGGATAATTCAGATACATTAATAAATAATAATAATAACAACAACAAGAAGTTTATGCTTCAAATTTGACTGACAAGGAGACCTAATGGGTTTCAGAAGTAACTATTTTTTAATATTTATGGTACTTACTTGGTTTAATAATCGATACTTACAAGTCGGTTTTTTCGAAAACGTTTGAGACTTGCATCGAATGACTTTGGCTTCACTTAAAATATAAAAAAAATATAAAATCCGAGACCCATGTGGTCTCATTTATATCATTTCTCTCCCTTAAACAATTTCCTTGTCTTTTTTAGATTCTACTTATTGTACAGTTTCCTCATTCTCTTTCCAATCTGGTCACGTCCCACCTAGCCTGTGGTTTGGCATGTGTAGCACGTCAAAGTGTGAAGACAAAGCCAACATGAAAACAACAAGGTGGTGTACAGTGGAGTGAAGAAAAGAACCCAATTCAAGTATTTCCTCGGTATGAGAGTAGCTAAATAATTTACTTGATTTCCAGGATCCTATTACTGTACATTTACTAGCAAAGTCATAAAAGTTAAAAAAACAGTATACTCAAACGAGTTTAAAATCTCTAACACTTGAGCCAGCACAAAAATCAGAACTTCTTAAGGCTAAGTGACTGCATTGGCATGTAACAAAAATATTTACTGCACTTCTTTCTACTTTGGAAGTATTTGCATGTTTCAGGGCGATAACTAATTGTCGTATGTTTCCTAATGTAAATGACCTCACAGTACTAAAGAAATAGTGAAGCGTCTCTTAGCGCTCTCTAACCTTTAATACGCAAAAGGTGGATTTCAACGATTAATATTTCACAACGGAAATGTCTTGCTATGATCCTAAATTTTGCTGCGTCTCCGCCTTACACATCGAGCCTAACATAACTGCTACACTTCTAAATAAAGGAAGAAGGGCTTCCAAGTGCCCTCCAGAAGGTGCTCATTAGAGGTATAGTCACACTTCGGTGCCTTGTGTCACGTGTTATATCTTTCGCTCGTTATAAACCCTTGTTACTGGTCTTTAAACTATTCTGTATTTCCAATTACTAAAGCATCGCATTTAACCCGTCTGCAGTCGCAACTAAGAAATGACGCACAGTCAGCAACGTGCAAACCGTTTTCTCCCTGAAACACTGTCAGATGAAACTCAATAAGAGTCAGCGTGTTCACTTTTACTCATCTTGACTCACAGGCCACAAGTCATTAAAACACCATCTAGCTAACTGCAATAAAGATAATTAATGTGCAATTGCTTCAGATCAATAAATTTCACACCCAGTCACTTGCAAAAGCCGTATTACGGTACACTGATCCAAGTTTCGAAACCGTGAATTATATCTACAGCAGGAGAACCACAAGCTACTCTGATTACATTATGTAAACCATGTTACAAAGATCGTGTGCTAAATTGCCCAAGACGCATACAAAATAAGTATTTAAAAAATTTCATTTACAAATGTTGGATTAATATAGCAAGGATCAAACTGCTATGATCATCAGTCCATAGAACTACAAACAACTGGCATTACCTGACACGACAGGATGGAGACGTTCCACATGGATCAATTACCATCATTTTTCACAAGAAATTTCCCTTCCTAAACTGCGAAAAAGGCACACAGTAATAAATAGCACTGACACTCAAGTCGAACGCGAGTAAACAGAACAAGATACGTAGTGAGTTCTGTGTTTTGACTGGCCACTGATGGAGGTGGCCACATTTTAAACGGCTCTTTAAACAATATCCGTCCATTTTGTTAGTGGAGAGACCCCTCCGCCATTCATCGTTACTAGAGTACCACGTGATGCTTATTATCTCAATTTGCTTTGTGGACTCTCTCCTTCTCGGTTGTAAACACTATTGTTTTGTTGGATTATACGTTCAAGTGCCGTCTTTTCCAGCAGTAATTTTGATACTTTGCTTATCAGTATTCCATAGTTTAAGCTGCCTTAGATCAAACTTTAACTAATCGAGATTTGTTTTTTGTGCGTCGTTCGTTGTAGTTCGCGGTCCAGAAAATATGCAAATATGATAATAGACACTTATTTTTACTGATATACGGAAGTCACAGAACATCATCGGCAATAATGGATAATATTAATTGAAAAAAAAGTAAAGGATTCTCTTTCCTTACGAACACTTTTAATTTCATTCCACATTTAATACACTGCACGGTCTATAAACGATACCTCCTTAGACCCATTAACAACAAGTCAGTTGAAAAAGAGACCCCACAACACAAGTTCTAAACATGATGTGAGATAAAGTATGAACCAGCCGCGACTGGCTGGAAGTCGGAAGCGAGCATCTGGGCAGAGAGAGAGGTACTCACCCATCTCCAAGTGTTGCGCATGTCGAGCGGTGGAGTGATGCTGCGGGCCGTCCGCACAGCGCTTTTATAGCGAAGCGCCACCAAGTCGGCCAAAGTCCGCGAGGCGACGCCGCCGCCGCTAACTGCGACCAAGGCCAGGCGCCAGCACCCCGCGGAAGACGCGGCCCCTGGCCGGTAGGCATGCCCTACGACCCCGGTACTTCGCCCCCAGCACCCACGACAGTATTGTCTACACTGGTGTACAAAACTAAAGCAGCAGATCGTTATTTCTTCGTTATGCATCGAATTAGAGATACAATCTTATCGATAGCAGTTGAGTAATTTACCTATCAAACTTCTTAATCAACTAAAGCCATCAGTCGCAAGTTACAGTTGCATGTAACCCAGGTTTCTGTGTCACAATGGACACCGTCAGACAACTAGAGGTAAAAATGTTAAAAATTACATGTCAACTGAAAGAAATTAAAAATTCGATAAAATAGCAACATCAGATAACAGGGATTGCTGTAATACTTGAGAAACAATTGCATTTTAAGTTTATTTGACTTGATATGTGGTTATTAACCTTTTTACTTCCTTTTGTCTGAAGAAGGTGTCCTTTGTGACACTGAAACGTCGGTTACATTCAATTGTAACTTGCGACTGATGGCTGTCGTCGTCCCAGATAATCCTGATTTTTTGGTTGTTTTTATTTTTAATTGAGTTATAGCTTGTCTCAATTCAGCGATAACGTGGTAAGGAATAATGTAAAAACAATTTTGAGTATGTATTGTTTTTATTTTTAATTTTTTAATGCGCGTTCTTCCAGAAAGTCACCAGGGCAATGTGGGAAGTTTTAAGAAGTTTATGACTTAGAACATGTAACCTCTTTAGGGAAACATTATTTTCAAATAATCGTAAATATATTTCAGTTTTGGTGTTAAAACAACTAATAAATTCAATAAACAAACAAACTAACCTTAAAAACATGTTTCATGCAACTGTATGACTGGTTAAAAGCAAGGAACATGAAGGGGTTCATCACCTTTTAGGCACACTTTAATAGTCTTTTGTGGCAATTTCTACATTTTAGTTTCTCCTTCTTCTTTGTTTTCTCATCCGTTGGTAGCCCAGTGAAGTAAAATTCCCTTCCATCAATTCAAAAATCTTGTTTTGCCCTCTTACTAGGACATCCTCTGTTGGTAGTAACCCTTCTGTTCCCTTCAAGAATTGCAGAGACAATTCGGCGTCGAATGACAGGTGATCTGTAGCTCCTTCATTGTGCTTGTAAAGATCCCAGGTTTTTTGTTCTGCAATGTGCATGAAATGTGCACTGATAGGGAAATACTATCTTTTCCCTCTTTTAGAGCATCTATACAGGCATACACTTTGCTTTCCTCGATCCATGCGCCCCCCCTCCCCCCATATGAGCATTGTAGGTATTGGGCTGCGACACGGTAATCTTATCTTTTCTTTCATGGAAAATCTTGTAGCAGAACGTAATGTCTGAACACTGTCAAACTTGATGCCTACAGTAACAACATTATTATCATTCCAAAGGCCAATGGAGATCCTTGATGGTAAGTCGGAACAAACTTCATATGATCCTCTCCTTTCCTTTACCATTTTATCTACAGATGATAGAGGACAATCCATAGCTCTGTTTACTCTCATTGTTCCAGTTTCCTAACCCCCTCCCCGCCCCCCACTCTCCTTTAAGTCATGCAGAAATTCAACACTGGTAAACAGGTTATCGAAGAAAATTCGATAATAAACATGTGAAAGTAACTGGTCCCCATATTTCATTACCCCACCGAAGCCCATACCTTCTTTTTCATAATCCTTACTACATGTACCAGCTCCTTGCTGGGGTTCAAACTATATAATAAATGCTCCATTGGTGTCTCCACACCACAATTTGAAACAACATCACATTGGTTTCCCTTTTATGAACTGTTTGCACCCGTATCTTCCAAAGTATGGGACCATTGATTTATGGACAGAATGTTGCCTTACATGAGGTGCAAATTGTTTCAATCTATCATTCAGCATACACACCAATGGACAGATATTCCCAAAACCGGTGTGATTTCTCTAAATTATCATTGTTGCAGACACGCATATTAGAAAAGATAAAGTCAAATCGATCTCTGGAAATGGAACTTGCTATGAGGTTATTGTGACTGTTTTTGTCTGATTACCAGTACTTTTCTCTGCGTGACACTGAATCATAACCACTTAGCAGAAGTATTGCAATAAACAACATCATCTCAGCTGCTGAACAATCACCTAGTCTATTTCTTCTGGCTGCATAGTGATTTGTGTAAGTGACCATTATTTGAAGCACTTCATTATCAAAAAACTGTTGGAGATATTCAAGTGGTGTTCGCCCTTTCTTCATGTCAACTGAACACATTAGAGACCACTCAAGTTTTGTATTACTTCTCCACTTTTTCAGTTATACTTGTTAAGGTCTTGAACTTTCTTCTTTGACAGTCTTAATAGTTTCTTTGCTGGTGGTGTTGTATTCTGGAGAGTCCTTAGTTCACATTACTACACGCAGAAATATTGAAATCTCAAAGTGCAGTAGCATTGAGTTGACGTGCTGGTAATTTACCTACACTCGAATTTCCATCAGTACCTGAATCTTCATCTGTTACATTATCATTTGAATTTAGGGGAGGAAGTAATATTGTATGCACACCAGTATTTGGTATTCCATCATCGTTTGTTTGTAACATGTCCTAAAACTACAACAGTGTACATCGTTTTCTGTGAATATAAAATGATAGCATGTTGCCCTGACCTCCTTCTGGTAGGATGGTTCAAAACATTGTTGAATTACGGTTATTACCTATATGATACTCTGCAGCCTTCACTACCTTTTCTCTCAGAACTACCCATTATTCTTCTACTGTATTACTTTCCCTTGCAAAATTCTCCGTCTGAAACTCTCTACCACCTCTGCTTCCTTCAATTTGTCCAGATTCCATCGCCTCAATTTTCCAACTTTTTACAGTCTCTTAAGTTTTAATCTACAGGTTTTTTGTGATTTTTCTTTTTTTTCTTTTTTATTCTTTGGCTTCTTCCCTTTTTTTACAACCAATAAGTTGACTCCAGAATCTTTCGACTCTTCGTGATAAGAGTGCACGGAAATGGTTCATCTCTAAAAAGCCATGTTACGGAGTGCGCTTCTGCTCCCCATCGGAGGTTCGAGCCCTCCCTCGGACGAGTGAGTAAGTGTGTGTGTGTGTGTGTGTGTGTGTGTGTGTGTGTGTGTGTGTTTGTGTTGTCCTTAGTAAAAGTTAGTTTGCGCAGCTTCTAAGTCTAGAGACTGATGACCACTGCAGTTTGTTCTTGTAGCTTAAGAAACATTTGAACATCTAGTACACTTAGATACTAAAAATAAAGAAAGATCAGAAGTAAAGTTTGAACGATTGTCGGCAATTCTTGTTACAGAGGGAATGTCTTGTTTACGGCAGCATCAGTTCCAGAAGAAACGCCAAACGAAGTTAAAGTTAGGCAGAACCAGTACAACAACGTCTATTATCCGGAAGACCGTTAAATTGGTGTATTTATGGTACCACTATTATTTACCGTCTTTGCTTTTTCATCTCACGACTTGATACTTTAGTCTGCTAGTTAGCCGCCGCATGAACAACTTTTTCCCTTGTGACCATCCTTCTAGAGGTATGTGAGAAGCAACAATACGTTACCCGAGTCTCCTTGGTAGGATCACCCTCAGCAGTAAACCACTACGAGACTTCGAAGCTCCTCGTGTAGCGTACGTCACTGCCGTCCAACACTCTCTTACACATGCCAGAAGACTCCGTGACGAAATCCGCCGCTCTTGTTTGGATCGTCGGTTAATGCAGTGGAAAATAAAGTAAACAAGACTGACGAGAACCACGCAGGGATCTGTCGAACGAGAGTTTCTCTACACCACGTCTTTCGTAGATGATTTGTATTTCCTTGTGTTCTTCTAATAAGACTTAGCCTGCTGCCTGATTTTACTGTATCTAGCTAATTCTGGCTACACTTCGCAGTGATTCATTCAGAATTGAAATGAATCAGAAAGAAATTTGTTATTGAAATAAGTACCCAGATTTGCATTGATGTAGCTATGGGGAATGAAAGATGAGTTAGATTAAAGATGTTTTTCTCAGAAAATCGTGATATATTGTAAAGCCATTCCAATGGCTAAAATTACAGTTTTTTTCAGTTTTCTGAATACAACGACATATAACGACACCGTGGTATGCTACACATGAGAGTAATTTTTACCTTCTGTTCAGTTACTCCCCATCTCTTGAGTCCGCCTTCTACCCCCTCCTGTCCTTCTTCCTCCGCCTCCTCATCTCCTACTTTCTTCAACATCTCCGTACTCCTGTATAGTTCCTCGACCCTCTCTATGGCTACTCGAAATGAAGAAATAAAAATTTAATGCCGTTGTTGTTGTTGTGGACTTCAATCCGCAGACTGGTTAAACGCAGCTGTCCACGCTAGTCTGTCCCATGCTAATGACAGCTAATGACCAGCAAGTTGCTATTACAGAAAAGTAATCGAAGTAATGACGTTAATGATCAACAAGTTTTACAGACTTTGTAACTACGTTGTTTTTATCTCCACTTCTTAGCTCGTAATTGACTTACCGGTTGTAGCTGCATGTGTTACTGCGAATGATCCAATTCGATACAAACACCCCTAAAATGAGATTTCAAGAAATGGCCTTACCTTCCCATGTCATTTCTGATTAGTATGGAGGGGAGATATTGAAAGCACTTCAATTTTAGTTACTTGGGAATTATTACCGTAAATTTTTCCGTTAAGAGAGCAATTAAACTTTAATTAACATGATTATTTCTTCTTTCTTCTTCCTTTTCTCTTCCGAAGCCCTTTACATTCTCTGACAGTGTTGCAAATTGTTTTGCTCTGTCCACGTTTTCCCTGTTTTCTTCCTTTCATGTCTGATGTTACCAAACAGCTATGGTACGTACCGTATACCGTCACCTGCTTGTTGCAATCATGAAATGGATGGAAAGTAATATTCCATTGTGAACGAGTAGCCAAAAAATGTTATCCGCAGGTGAAGAATTTTAATATTAGGGAAAATATTGTTATGTTATAATGTCACTGCTGCGTCCACCTATTCCTCGATGGGCGAAGCTACCGTTATACTCTTTTTGTTGTTTAATTAATCCTTCATCATTGTTCCAATGGTATGACGGTATGTGATGCGGACAATTACTGGGTTGATCCATAACCATAAGCTTTGTTAACTTCCTTTATTATGGAACGACAAATGTTAATAACTCTTTCTTTAAATCCAATGATTAAACAACCGCGTGCCACCACGATAAATGTCTAGAAGTCCAAACTGAAACATTTAAATACGCAACTGCAACTGAAACTCTTATGCGACACGACTGATGGGCAAAACTTTATCCACCGCTAAACGCGGGTTACGGACTCACTGTCGACGTGCTACTGCCGCGCTCTGCGGTCGGCGGGAGACTACCAGTGTTGCCAACTATCAGTCAGAGAAAATGGCAAAACAGTCCAACAAAAATGACCAGAAATGGCTAAATTATAATTTATATGTTTTATGCATAAAATTAAAATGTGAAAAAAACCTCACCTAGCAAAAATTAATATCATCGTTCTCATCCTCATTTTCTTTGCTACTGCTGCTACAGATTTCACTGGTCTCCCTCGTGTATGTAGCATTCGTACCAACAATTTTCGGTATTTCTTCTGGGATTTCATATGGAAAACAGCACTTATGTTCGCGTCTCAATTCATACCTTACACTCAGAATAGCAGATAGTGTATTCGTTTTTAGTCTGTTTCTGAGTTTGTTTTTCACCAAGTTCACTTGGCTAAAAATTCTCTCGAATTGTTTGTTGAAACTGGCTGCACCCATTCCTTGAAGTCAGACATGTTTTCTCATTCCATCCTGTAAGTTTGTGTATATTGCGGTTTCGGCATGGCTCACAAAACATTGGTACAGCACAAGTTATTCGTCCAACACTCAATTTTAACACACGTAAAAAAAGAGACTTCACATCACACTATTGTACAGCGTTTACAAGCAAGTGCAACTACATAGTGTTGACCATTGTTTGTATGTTTCATTGTCTGCGGAACTGTTTCATTGTCTCGAAACTTCCAGGTATCACTGTTTCGATACAGTGGTGTTACATTTGTCATACTTTGGAGGAACGTTAAAAATAATAAGTCAATAAATACATTTCTATTCATAAGAAATACTTCAGAGTTTTGCATAATAAAAATGGCTAGAAATGGCTATATAATATCACCAAAATGGCTAGGAATGCCAGCAGTAGCTTTTTTTCAAAAACAGTGGCTAGACTCCACTTCAAAATGGACAGATCTAGCCATAAAATGGCTAAGTTGGCATCTCTGGAGACTACTGCACACACACCGGCCAACAAATAAGAAACGTTCAAATCTAAGCATTGTCGTCCAGCAGCTCTCGCTGCACGCCAACGATAACTTCTGTTCGACCAAAACGTACCAAAGAGGTTACTAAGCTAAAACCCTATATCCTCACAATGATGTAACATACACAGAAGTTGCAGCGCTAGAAAATTATAGTGAAATGAGGTGAATCTGTGGGGTTTTGATACTTGACGCAGAACGTGGCCATTGACCTTCCACACGAACAAATTTAGCTTAGTAGTAGTACCAAGACTGAGATACCGTTTATTAACTGATTACAATCTGTCGGAGCACTTCTTTTCATGAAGTATTTGATAGCATCGAGATTTGAAGTGGGATTCCCGACTCCTGTGTCGTATGATAAGATTTTACAAAAAGTGAGATAAACGGTAAATTAATATGCTGCAAAACTCTTGAGACAAGATTCTTTTCTTTTGTAAATAAACGACGATAATAAATTTTTCCATACTCAAGGTCTGAATAATCAGTAACGTCGCCACAGATAAATATTTGAGTTAATTAAATACTTGAGATAATTAAAACTGGCTGTTTCTCTTGTCTGATGGTACCATTGGCAGATCTCTAATGACTGAAATTCCAGATTGCAATATATTCAGCAGTAGTAAAGAAAATGTGTTTTACTCATGTGAAACTGAATAATTGGTGGTGAGATTGTCGCCTTTTGTGCCTTTATTCAGTCTGCTATTCTTGGCGACACTGCTGCCACCACCGCGTTTCCACTCTATTACGACCACGGCCGCCAATATGTAAAGCAAAATATCTCACTGATCAACTTTTATGAAATTTCAAACTCGTATAAAAAGTGTTGAATGAGCATTAAGATGTTTTGTCCATCTCTGCTCCCTAAACCTTTGAATTACCACGATAAAATTGGTGTGAAACTTTCTAGTATCTCCTGGTCTCTTGTTCGTGTACAGTAAATGTCTGTGACGATTAAACTGTGCTCTGTGCAAAATTCTACCACACGACTTGCTCTCTCGTTCCTTTTCGCCAGTCCTACTACCGATTTCTAGTCCCTCGCCACAATCAATTTGTCCTCTCCCTTTACTGTCAGAATAACTAAAATGTTCAAATGTTGTAAACCTATTGACCCATACGGCTATGGTCCGTAGACTTACTTAAAGTAACCTAAGGACAAGACGCAAACGCAGGACACGGAGGACTCGAACTTCCGACAGCGGACAACAGCGCGCCTCGCAGCGAGGCGCGTTAGAACGCTCCACCATGCGACCGTGGATCCCATTATCTGAAGAGGTTTCTTGATGTCTATATTCGCTGCATCTTCACGGTGCTGTTCAAGTTAGCTAGCCCGTTTCAAATCAAATGTTCAAATCTTTGTAAAACTTATGGGACTTAACTACAGGGTCATCAGTCCCTAAACTTAGAAACTACTTATGAACTACTTACGAACTAGGACGGCGCAAATATCCATGCCCGAGGGGGGATTCGAACCCCTGACCGTAGTGGCCGTGACTGAAGCGCCTCACTCTCCTCGGCCACCGCGGCCGGCCAGCCCGTTTCACAGGTGCCTTGACGTCATCCTTGGAACAGTCGTCTACATCTACATGGGATACTTTGAAAATCACATTTATGTGCATGGCAGAGGGTTCATCGAACCACCGTTATACTATTTATCTCCTTTTCCATTCTCGAATAGCGCGCGGGAAGAAAGAACATCTGAATCTCTCCGTTCGAGCTCAGATTTCTCGTATTTTATTCAGATGATTATCTCTAACTATGTAAGTGGGAATCAACAATATATTTTCACATTCGGAGGAGAATATTGGCGATTGGAGTTTAGTAAGTAGCCCATGCAGCACCTATAAGCGCCGTTTTTGTAATGATTCCCATCCCAGTTCCTGTATCATTTCCGTATTGCTGTGTCCCCTTGTATCGTATCTTTGTACATTTTCGACGTCCTCCGTCAAACCCAAGTGATAAGGATTACACACTGGGCAGCAATACCCCAAAAAAAAGACGGACAAGCGTATTGTATGCAGTTTCTTTAGTAGTTCTGTTGTAATTATTAAGGGTTCTGCCAATAAACCGCAGTCTCCGGTTCGCCTGACCCACGATATTATCTATGTGTTCTTTCTAGTTTAAGTCTGAAGTAATAGTAATTCCTACGTATATTGTTAAGTTTACGGCCTTCACTTTTGATGCCTTACCATCGATTACTACAAACTGTTTGCTCCCCGACAGAAAATCCCCTATCCAGTCGCAAATTTTGGGGCGAGATTCCATATCCACGTAATTTGATTAAAAGCCGTTTGTGAGGTGCGGTGTCAAAAGCCTTCTGGAAATCAAGAAATAAGAAATCGATGTGCGAAGCCTTGTGCGTAAAGGGCTAGTTGTGATTCGCATGAACGACATTTTATAAATCCATGTTGACCTTGAGTGAGTAGATCATTCTTTTCGAGCTAATTCATAATATTTGAAAACAGGATATATTCCAAAACCCTGTTGCAAATTATCGTCAATGAAATAGGCCTATAGTTTAGTGGATGACTCCTACCGCTATTCTTGAATAAAGGTGTGACCTGTGCAACTTTCCAATCTTTTGGTACAGATCCTTCTTTGAGAGATCGGTTGCATATTGGTATTAAGTACGGAGCTATAGCCTCAGCATAATTATCGTAATCTAATGAGTATACAGTCCAGACCAGAATACTTGTTAAGCGAATTTAGTTGCTTCACTACTCCTATGATATCTACTTGTCCGTTACTCATTACGGCATCAGCTCGTAATTCGAAATCTGGAATATTGGTTTCGTCTTCTTTGGTGAAGGAGTTTGTAAAAGCTATGTTTAGTAACTCTGCTTTTGTAGCGCTGTCATCGGCAGGATCGCCATTACTGCCACGTAGTGAGGGTATTGTTTGTATATGTAACGTATGACCAAAACCTCTTTGGGTTTTCAGTCAAATTTCGAGAAAGAGTTTCGCTCTGATAAATATTGTAGTCACCTCGCATTGACGTCCGCGCAAAATTTCGAGCTTCTGTTTAGGATCGCCAATCCTGGGGATTTTGTGTTCGTTTAAATTTAGCATTCCTTTTCCGTTGCTTTTGCATCAGTGGCGTGACGTGTATCGTGTACCAAGGGATATCACCTCCTTCTTTTATTATTTATTTGGTAGAAAACTGTCATTTTCTGTCGATACTACTTCTTTGAAATTGAGCCACATCTGGCCTACACCTACGTTTAGTGTTAGAAACAACTGCAAGCTGTCTTTCAAGAAGCAATGTAATTTATTTCTATCCACCTTCCTGAACAAATACACTTTTCGTTTATTTTCGGTGACTTTGAGACTTTCGATATTGAATATCGATACGACAGCTCAGTGTTCACTAATACCTGTGTCCGTTTTGATGCTCGTTATGAGCTCAGGATTATTTATTGCTAACGGATCAAGTGTGTCTTCACATCCATTTACAATTGTAGTTGGCGCATGAACCAATTGTTCTCAGAGAATGCGTTGAGTACAATTTCACACGAAGTTTTGTGCGCACCTCCTGATTTCAAAAATATAACTTCGCCATCAGATTTAGCGTAAATTATAGTCACCGTGTAAAGTTATCGTCTGAGTGGGTACGTTTTTCTAATCAGACTCAGGTTGTTTATTAAAGTTTTAGCTATTGCATCGTCAGAGTCGGGAGGCCGGTAAAAGAAACCACTTATTAATTTCTTACGATTTTCAGGTAGAACCTCTACCCATAATAGCCTACAGGAACAATCAACTTCTACTTCGCTACACGAAATACTACTTTTGACGGCGACAGACACGCCTCCAGTTATTTTCTTTAATCTATCCTTTCTGAGCACAGTTAGACCTTTTGCAAATACTTCTACTGACTTCCGGCTTGAGACAACTTTCACTGCCCACAATGATGAGTGTTTCGGTGCTTTCTATCAACGCTTCGAGGTCTGTTACATTTCTGACAGAGCTACGACAATTTACAACTGTTATACCGACAGTTCCTAGATCTACATTTCTCCTGTGATCCACCTGCAATATTTGAGATTGCCCATTTTGCTTTTCCCGAAAGCCCTTTATTGTAAAAACACCGCCCAGTCCACGCCACACAGCTCCCGCTACCCGTATAGCTGCTTCCTTCATATAGTGGAATTTTGACCTATTCAACGAAACCCACAAACCCGATGACGCAAGGCAAGGAATCTGAAGCATACACCGTCTCAGAACCGTCCGAGCCCCTGATTCAGACGCTCCACTCGGATCTGTACCAGAGGTCCACACTCTGTCCAAATGGTGAACTCTGCTTTCATCTTGCAAGCAAGACTGGCAGTCTTTACCACTTCAGATAGCCGCTCTAAACCTGAGAGAATCCTCGGGGCTGGAGGAACACACATCATTGGTACCAACGTGAGCCACCACGAGCAGTTGGCTGCACCCCTTCTGGAAGGACCCGTTCCTCATCTGGAATGACCCCACCCGGTATGCACACAGAGTGCACGTTGGCCTTCTTCCCCTCCTTGACAGACATCTCTCTAAGGAGCTCCATCACCCACCTAACGTTGGAGCTCCCAACTACAAGCAAAACCACCCACTGTGATAGCCCGGATCTTGCAGGATGAGTGATTACCTCAGGATGAGAGACACCATTCGACTCAGGAACGTTGTCCTGAACAGATAGCGCCTCAAACCTTTTCGATGGACCAACCAGGGACGCCTCACGATCGGTTCCTCGGAATGTCTTACGCCTCCTGCCACGCACTGGAGCAACATCCCACGCAACCAAGAGTGGGGAGTCCATCTCACTGCTGGCAGTATCATGGCATATCGCTCGCGCAGGCAGATAAGTGGAGACGACGGGAGTCCGTTCGGTCCCACCAAGGGCCAACAAAAACGATGACCCTCGATCGCAGCCTCCAGCTCTGCAACCGATGTTAACACAGCTTGAAGCTGGGAGCGAAGTGTCAGCAGCTCAAACTGCATCCGCACTCATCATACACAGTCCCTATTCATGATTACAGTGTCGAGAAAACAAAACTACAATCGCAATGCGGTCATAGGAATTCACTGTTTGTTAAACCGCGGATTTGAATCTAATGTGCACGAGAGCACAGTATAAATTTAGAAACTGAAACAAAAACGCGAAGAAAAAAATAAAGCCGGTTTCACTTACAAAATATGAACGCTACGTCTGCTGCTATTTGACCGGCGGCTAAACAGAATTCCATCAGGGAAGACGATTGTACAGACGTGTGTGGATAGTTCTACATCTACATACTCTGCAGAAAGTTCATCGAACTGCTTTCATAATATTTTTCTGTTCATCTAGTTTATGGCAGTGCTCGGGATAATGGCACTCTTAAATAATCGACCTGATTTCTCCTAATTTATTATGATGGTGATGTCTTTCTATGCAGACCGGAGCTAAAATAAATAAATAAATGATCATTAATAAGAGCAAAACAAAGATAATGTAATGCAGTCTTAGAAAATCAGGCGATGCTGAACGAATTAGATTAAGTATCGAAACAATAATGGTGGTACATGAGCTTTGTTACTTGGGCAGTAAAATAACACATGTTGATGGAAGTGCAGAAGATATAAAATACAGAAACGGCAATGGGATGAAAACCGTTTTTGAAAAAGAGAAATTTGTCAACATCAAATATTAATGTAAGCATGATTCCTTTCTGAATTCATTTGTGTGAAGAGTTGCTTTGTATGGGAGTGAAACATGGACGTCTAACAGTGCGGACAGGAAGAGGATAGAGGCTTTTGAAATGTGGTGTTACAGAAGAATGCTAAAGTTTAGGTGGGTGATTTGCATAACTAATTAGGATGTACTAAACAGAATTGGTAGAAAGGAATATATGATATACCTTGACTAAAAGAAGGGATCGATTGGTAGGAGACATTCTTCGACATCAAGGAATTGTGAATTTAGTGTTGGAGGGAAGTGTGTGGGTTAAAAATGGCAGAGGGAGACCAAGAGATGAATACAGTAAGCAAATTCATTAGGCTGTAGTTTGTCGTTCATATGAGGATATGAAGAGGCGTGCTCAGGACAGAGTAGGGAGTAGAGCTGCATCAAACCAGTCTCTGGACTGAATACCACGACAGCAACAATGGTTAAAGTTAGATCAAGATAATTTAACTGTCTAATTTCACAAACACATATATTGGCTATGATACATAATACTTTACGCATGGCTGTTAATCAGCGACTGTACTATATTTGACTGACTTCCTTCTGGAAGGACGATGTCCCTTATTGATCAGCTTGTTTATTTCCGTGATATTGCATTGTTGGAACGGAGTATGATGCACATACAAAGAAGTGTTTTGAGTCAGGAACGCTCTGTGAGGGTAATTTTGACACTCTCATTTACAGTTACTGAGATATTGTGTTTTGAAAATAAGTTCTACAATGGACGAGTTGAAAAACCTAGTTATCGATGGGTACCTATAGTTTCGTCCTTAATGTTTAAATATTTCTGATACTTTTAATATAACTTCTTAAAGGAATAGACTTCATTATTTCTAGGCTTACGTTACAATTAAAAGTTATTGTCAATTGCAATTCAACAATGTTTTGAACCGTCCTTCCATAAGGAGGTCAGGATGATATGCTATCATTTTTTATTCACAGAAAACGAAGTACACTGTTGGAGTTGTAGGACATGTTACAAAGAGACGATGATGAAATACCAAATACTAGTGTCGAAACGACATTACACGCTCCTGACAAGCAGACAAAGACAATGACCTCGTAGCAAATGCCATGTCCAGAGATCGATTTGCCTTTATCTGTTCTAATATGCGTGTCTGCAACAATGATAATTTAGAGAAATCAGACCGGTTTGGAAATAACCGTTCATTTCTTTGTATCCTGAATGATATATTGAAACAATTTGCACCTTTCAGTTGATGAATCGATGTTCCCATACTTTGCAAGACACGGGTGCAAACAATTCATAAAAGTGAAACTGATCCGATGTGGTTTCAAAGTGTGCTGCAGAGACACTAGTGGTGGATAAATAATTTTTTTTTTTTAAGTCAGGACTATCTGGGACAACGACAGCCCTCCGTCGCAAATGACAACTGGATGTAACCCAGGTTTCAGTGTCACAAAGGACACCTTTTTCAGACAATAGGAGGTAAAAATGTTACAAATCACATGTCAACTCAAAGAAATTAAAAACACAATTGTTTCTCAACCATCACAGCAATTCCTGTTATCTGCTGTTGCTATTTTATCGAATTTTTAATTTCTTTCAGTTGACATGTAATTTTTAACATTTTTACCTCTAGTTGTCTGAGGGTGTCCTTTGTGACACAGAAACCTGGGTTACATTCAACTGTAACTTGCGAATGACGTCTTTAGTTGTTTAAGAAGTTTGATAGGTAAATTACTCAACTGCTATCTATATGATTGTATCTCGAATTCGATGCATGACGAAGAAATAACGATCTGCTGCTTTAGTTTTGTACACCAGTGTAGACAAAACTGTCGTGGGTGTTGGGGGCGAAGTACTGGGGTCGTCGGCAGCGCAGAGCGGGCGTGCCTACCGGCCAGGGGCAGCGACTTCCGCGGGGTGCTGGCGCCTGGCCTTGGTCGCAGTTAGCGGCGGCGGCCTCGCCTCGCGGACTTTGGCCGACTTGGTGGCGCTTCGCTATAAAAGCGCTGTGCGGACGGCCCGCAGCATCACTCCACCGCTCGACATGCGCAACACTTGGAGATGGGTGAGTACCTCTCTCTCTGCCCAGATGCTCGCTTCCGACTTCCAGCCAGTCGCGGCTGGTTCATACTTCATCTCACATCATGTTTAGAACTTGTGTTGTAGGGTCTCTTTTTCAATTAACTTGTTGTTAATGGGTCTAAGGAGGTGTCTTTCTAGTCCGCGCAGTTTATTAAGTGCCGAATCAAATTAAAAGTGTTCGTTAGGAAAGAGAATCATATTTTTATTTAAATTTTGTCCATTATTGCCAATGTTTTCCGTGACTGCTGTACTTGAGTAAAAACAAGTGCCTATTATCGTTTGAATGTTTTTCTATGTTGTATCGCGAACTACAAATAAATATGCACAAAATAAAAAGAAATCTCGATTAGTTATCGTTTGATATAAGGCAGTTTAAACTATGCAATACAGCTGTCAAATCTCAGGCTCTTCGCTAAGCAGAGTATCACAATTACTGCTGGAGAAGACGATACTTGAACGTAAAATCCGACAAAACATCCGAAAAGGAGAGACTCCGCAAAACAAATTGTGGTAATAAGCATCACGTGGTTGCTCCAGTAAACGAAGAATGGCGGAGGGGTAGCACTACTACAACGGTTTTTCCTCTGCCGTTCAGGACTACCAATGACTCTTTTTTGTGGCTATGCCACGATCTGCATCATCTGTAGATAGATAATTTCATATTCCTCGGTTTGACACAGTTGATAGTGGCTCTTCTCTTCTGCATGCACCATGTAACACCAGTGTAATTCCAGTTTCGTTATCCATCAATTGCTGTCATTAGAAAATACTACATTTATATGTATACGGGGAGCCGAGTGTCAATGTGGCTTTGTTTCATAAACTGCCAAACAGGTGTTTTCCCAAAACTGGGAAATTCCACCAGTAGTCATTCAAGACACAGAGCTCACTACATGGAACGTGTCTTGTTCTGTTTACTCGCGTTGTACTTGAGTGTTAGCGCTGTTCATTACTGTGTTCCTTCTTCTCGGTTTCGAATGGGAATTTCTAGTGGGAAATAAAGATAATTGATCCATGTAGAACGTCTCCATCGTGTGGTGTCCGGTAATGTCAGTTGGTTGTAGTTCTATCGACTGATGACCATAGCAGTTTGATCATTGCTACGTTAATCTAACACTTGTAAATAAAATTTTATAATATTTCCTCTGTATGCCTCTTGAGCAATTTAGCACACGATCTGTGTAACATGATTTACATCATGTAATCAGAGTAGCTTGTAATACTCCTGCTGTAGATATCCATCGAGGTATCGAAACCTGGATCACTGTAATGTAATAAAGCTCTTGCATTTGGATGGGTGTAAAATTTATTGATCTGAAGCAATTGAACATTAATAGTCTTGATTGCGGTTAGCTGAATGGTGTTTTAATGAACTGAGGTCTGTGAGTCAAGGTGAAGACGGTGACTCTTATTGAGTTTGATCCGACAGTGTTTCAGAGAGAAACCGGTTTGCCAATAATGGATTCCAGTTAATTCCGCGGAACAGTAGGTCGCGTAATTCTTCTCGTGAGCTGCACTTTGCCTACTGTCCGTCAGTTCTTAGTTGTGACTGCGGACGAGTTAAGTGCGATGCTTTAGTAATTGCCAATACAGAATTGTTTAACGACCAGTAAGAAGCGATTATCACAAGCGAAAGGTAGGCGGAGATGTCACACGTGACACAAGGCGCCGAAGTGTGAGTATATCTCTAATGAGCACGTTCTGGAGGGCAATTGGAAGCCTCTCTTCCTTTATTTAGAAACGCAGTTGTGTGAGGCTCTATGTGTAAGGTGGAAGAGAAGGGCACCTAGTAGAACATTTCGAATGACAGAGACGAACCAACCTCTAGGTTCGGAGCTAAGATATTTTTGTTATTAAATATTAATTGTTGAAATCCACATTTCCGTATTAAATGTTAGAGAGCGCTAAGAGTCGCTTCTCTGTTTCTTTACTACTGTGAAGTCATTTATATCAGGAAAAATACGATAGTAATTTATCTCCCAGAAACATGCAAATACTTCCAAACTAGTAAGTTGTGCAGTATAGATTTTTGTTACATGTCAATGCAGTTACCTGGCCTTACGAAGTACTGTAGTTCTGATTTTTGTGCAGGCTCAAGTGTAAGAAATTTTAAACTCGTTTGGGTATAACGAAATGTTCAAATGTTTGTAAAGTCTATGGGACTTAACTACGGGGCTATCAGTCCCTAAACTTACAAACTACTTATGAACTACGTACGAACTAGGACGGCACAAATATCCATGCCCGAGGGGGGATTCGAACCCCCGACCGTAGTGGCCGTGCGGACCGTGACTGGAGCGCCTTAGTCCCCTCGGCCACCGCGGCCGGCTGGGTATAACGTTGTGACTGTTAACGTTTATGACTTTGCCAGTAACTGGACAGTAATATGATCCTGGAAATCAAGTAAACTAATTAGCCACTCTCATACCTATTTATAGCAACATAGACCTTATGAATCTCTGAACGAGTCCCATAGTGCTGCAAGAAGTTCTTGGAGGTACAACATCTATGAGAAATCTGCACAAAATAGTTAGGAGGACTCGTTTCATTAAGTTGACCGAGGAAATACTTGAATTAGCTTTTACACTTTAAGGTGATAAGTATCGGCCAGTTGTACTATATACAGCATATACCATTTTTCTAGGACTTTGAGGTTTAAGTAACATACTGGGATCTAGCAGACAAAACTGTATGAGCAGAAAATCGATAGTGTTACTGAAAGAAAGTACTTGAAGGGAAAGCCGGTACTGATTACATAAAAATTCATCAACCACCTTTCTCACTGAATTACTCTTAAATACTTCCTTTTCAGTGTTTGATAAATAACCGAATGTCTAAAGCACCTTCATGTATCGAAAGGAGACTAGTATATATTTCAGTGCTCACTACCTGCTAAAGTAAACTTCCTTGTGTCTTTACGGACAATGGTTGCACGAGCAAAGTTGTGTCTGTTCTTCCTGGCATATAATATATACTCTGACTAAGTTGTATTTCACATGCTCTGTTTAACCTTATTGTTGTTATTATTACTATTATTTATTTATTATGTATTAATGTATCTGACTTTTTCCTCTCCCTCTATGTATCTGACTTATCCATCTCCCTCTCTCCTGCCCTCTGGCGACACCCTGTCTGAAGTTGGTGCAATAGGCTATCACAGTAGTGATAGTTTGCCCTTTTGATGTCCCCAAATACTGACAGTGCCTGTGATTGCAGCTGCTGCCGCTGGCGGCACTGTGCCTGGCCGCCTGTGTGGTGGCTGACACCAGTGTGGAGGCTGACACCAGTGTGGCGGCTGACACCAGTGCTGAGCTGGTTAGCGAAGTCGGAGCAAACAACAACTACACCAAGCCGGCGAAGCTCGCCCCACCACCACCACCACCGCCACCGCCGCCGCCACCACCAAAAGGCAAGCCCCCACCACCTCCTCCTCCTCCTCCACCACCACCACCACCACCAAAAGGCAAGCCCCCACCACCACCACCTCCTCCTCCTCCTCCACCACCACCAAAAGGTAAGCCCCCACCACCACCACCACCACCACCAAAAGGTAAGCCCCCACCACCGCCTCCTCCACCACCACCACCACCACCACCACCAAAAGGTAAGCCCCCACCACCTCCTCCACCACCTCCACCACCACCACCACCACCAAAAGGTAAGCCCCCACCACCACCACCTCCTCCTCCTCCACCACCACCACCAAAAGGCAAGCCCCCACCACCACCTCCTCCACCTCCTCCTCCACCACCACCACCACCAAAAGGTAAGCCCCCACCACCTCCACCTGGTCCCAAGGCAAACAGTGAATAACTAACTGTCTGGATACACGAGATACTGAATTTTGTGTCTCCACATTGACAATTAGGCTGTGTTCCTAGGACTTGGGTTGAAGAAGGCACTATGTCACACTGCTAGACTTTGTGATAATTATGTATTCTGTCAAAAACATTTTCAGAAAGAATTAAAACTAAGAAATGCAACTGTTCACATCCATCGACTGCCTTATTATCTACTGCTAGTGTAGTATTTCAGATTGTATGTATCATCAAAAAACGTTCCAAATCTCCAAAACTTGAAATACTTGCTTATGTAGATGAGCACTTGTTGTTCTGTACAATTGTGTACTTCTTACTATATGTGATGTACAGTTTGATTCTTTGTGAATATAGACAGATTGTAAAAGTATATAATATCTCTTTTTATTTGTTACCTTCATCCTGTTGTACATTGGTTGATTAGTAATTTATGTGAAGTATATATGGATAAGTTGATGAAACACGTTCGCACTGCATAACTTCATTTTTCAGTAATGTTGTAGTCACACATAATGAAACCTACTCGTACTCTTTCAGGTGTATTTTTCGTAATTTATAAGGTAATGTTTCATAACTTTAAAAAAATAAGATAATTTTAATTTACCACCGACCAATACACATGTCACAATATAAATTGTTCAGTAATTATTGAATTTGAAAAGCATCTCCCAACGTATCTGGCTACATCTTCAGAAAACAGGTGTGTGACTCAACACTGGCACATATACCAAATTTCTTTAGTCATGTGCTAACACTGCCAACTATCTGCACCCATTTCAAAGGTGAGAGTCTGGCTATCCCTTAACCATATGTGATTCAATTGGAATTTCCTGTCATAGAAGACACAGTTCGTAGTAATTGATAGAAATGCATCACCTAGAGGTGATATCTGGCGTTCCAATGGGTTATGTTATTGATCCTCCCCTGTTCCCTACGTATGTAAACAAGTTGGTACTAATCTGATCAGTTGTCTCAGGTTGTTTGTAGATAATCCTTTAATTTTTAGTCATTTAAAGTCAACTAAGGATCAAAACCAACTGCAAAACTATTTTTAGAAAATATCTGTCGGCTGAAAAAGTTGGAAACTGGCTCTTAAATGATGAAAAATGTGAATTAGTTCACAAGAGTATAAGGAATCCATTAAACTTCATCTACAAGATAAGTCAATCACATCTGGAGGCCATAAATTCAGCAAGATACATAGGGATCATTTGTACGATAGATGGAAATTTGGAAGAATTCATAGTTTATGTTGTAGGTAAGGCGAACCAAGGACAACATTTTATAGGCTGTACATTTAGAAAATGTAACAGATTTCCTAAAGACATTGCATACCCTTTGCTTGTCTGTCATCAAGTACTGCTGAGCACTGAGAGATCCTCACAAGATGCCACTGACAGAGTACATGAATCACAAAAAGGAGAGCAGCTCACACTCTATTATCACGATAGAGGATAGTGTCGCAGAAATTATACCAAATATGAAGTAGAAATCATTACAATAACGGCGATTTTTGTTCAAATGTTTGTTAATACAAGGGAGCAAAGTACTGTAGTCAAATGTTCGTAGACTTACGAATTACTTAAACTCACTTATGCTAAGGACAACACACACACACACACACACACACACACACACACAAACACACACACTCGTCAGAGGGTGGTCTACAACCTCCAGCAGCAGCGATCACGCACTCCTGAATAATGAATGTAACCACGTGGCCATTCACGTGCGTGGTGTTTTTCGTTGCTACAAGATCCAATTACGAAATTTCTAATACCGACTTTTCATTGTTGACTCCCACTTTTAAAAGTAGAAAGTATCATGTTAAGAATATCAGAAAGATCAGAACTCGAATTAAGATATTTGGGTGGTTTTTCTAAGCGTGCGCTATTAGAGATTTTTTACATAACTTGTAAATTATATGTAGTCCAGTCGCTTAATTTGAAGACGCTTCTGAGGTTCGATGGTCCAGCCTTGCAGATCAAACTGCAGAGTGACAGGCGTGAAGAGCATCAGTGAGGTTCTGGAAGGTAGGGACAGGGGGTGTGGAGGGGGTTTCTCGATGGAGATGCCTAATACGGGAGGTACATGACCATTTTCGAGGATATCCCTAAACTTACAAATTACTTAAACTAACTGATGCTAAGGACAACACACCCATGCCCAAGGGAGGATGCGAATGCCCGTGTGGAAGACATGGAAGAAGTTCAGAGACGAGCAGCTATGTTCGTTACTGGTAGGTTCGACCAATGCGCGAGTGTCACAGAAATTCTCCGGGAACTCAAATGAAGATTGTAGGAGCAAATACGACGTTCTTTTCGAGAAATTCTGTTGAGAAAACTTAGAGGTCCAGAATTTGAAGCTGAATGTAGAACGATCTTCCCGTCGCCTACTTACAGTTCACGTAAAGGTCACGAAGACAAGATAAGAGAAATTAGGGCTTTTACAGAAGCGAATAAACATATTTTTCCCTCGTTCTATTTGGGAATGAAATTTTAAAAGAAATACCTTGCAGTGGTACAGTGTAAACTCCTCCACGCACTTTACCGTGGATTGCAGGATATGTATGTATATACAGATATATTTTGATTTTACCCTTATTACCTGTATGGGTAAATTTATTATAGCGCTCCACATCCTCCTTTGTGCATGATAACAACTCTTCTGATACACAATCCTCTGGCTTTTTCTTATAGAACTTTTACAACTTACCGAAATGAGTTATTGTTAAATATCGTTACTCAGTACCTTCATATTGTAGCATCCAGCCTGGAAACGCCATTTTCTTGGCCCAGCGAAGAAGTAGGACTCTCTCGTAGTGGCTTGTCTGGACACTTTATAAAATCTATCATGTGGTTACCGACACCGACACCAGGGCTCATGATTTGACAAATAAATTTATTATATATTTTTCATCTGCAACTGGCGATCAAACATGTTAAACAATCTGTTCCAACTGTCTTATCGTTGACCACAGTCAAGTTACTGTTCCCTGCGCAGTTTCCTTAAATGGCCACTTTTTAAAAATCCCTGCATAATCACGCGTCTCGTCCGAACCAGAAGACAGAAGTCATCTGCACGAAGCTGTTTTAGTGTAGCAGGGAGCTACTCCATTAAAACATTCAGTTCAACGTATTCTAATTCCACTTTATTAGGTATAGCAACAGAATTAGCATACTACCTCGAAATGTTTTCCAATGCATCCTTGCTGAGTTTCTCCAGTATTCTTCTTTCTCTGACACTCGCTCTGACGAAAGTTTCAAATTTACTACACAGTTAAAAGTTAAAGGATCCGCACATTTCCATCACAGATCCACTCTTTTCTATTTGCCCCTGATAGTGCAC
This sequence comes from Locusta migratoria, assembly GCA_026315105.1. Lineage (NCBI taxonomy): Eukaryota > Metazoa > Arthropoda > Insecta > Orthoptera > Acrididae > Locusta > Locusta migratoria. The sequence continues at coordinate 189,305,038 of CM048747.1, forward strand.
ATGATCGCAGTTTTTAACTACCATAATTTTATCACAAAAGGGATCTGTAATGGGTGTAGGAATCTAAGATCTTTTTTTCTAGGGAGTTTAGCATTTTCGCCGCAATTTATGTTACCAATGTCAGTAATAAGATGGTCCAGATTTCAGAGCGTTCGTGCGCTTGTTTCGCCTTCCTTCCCGGTAGCCGAGGGATGTTTAGCACATTCGAAGAGCCCATGTTGCCACATTAAACTCTATAAGAGTTTTATTGAATACGATGCTTTTCAAATGAAGAACAAGTTATACCACAATCCAACTATTTGATATTCCTGATCAATAAGGGTTGTTCTTCCCTTTCATTTATTTAAATGGTGTTCCCTATACAGTTGGTGTAAATTTCGAAGCTGCGTCCTTCATTCGTGTTGCAAGAAACATAATGTAAACATCGTAGGATTATTCCTTGCTGCCAGTTCATTAGAACAGCATAATTCAATGTTACTTTGCGTTTGTTCCTCTGTCGAAGTGTTGGTGAGCTATTATCTATGCGTAATTAGCTCTAGTTTTTCACCGTCCGTTGCTAAAAATGTATCGTGACTTGGCTAGGGGTTTGTTTGTTACTGGCGTGTAAGACAGGAGGGCCAGTGGCCGGGGACAGCAGCTGACCTCGTGCCAAAGCGCGCCAACTGCTGCTGACTTGCGACTGGCAATTATGTCGTGACGTCAAAGAGAGCGTAACGTTGGTCCCTGACCCGCCTTGTTACTACAGCTCCCGCGATTGGCAAGATGTATGAAAAACAGAAAAAAACCTTGCCTGTAAAGAAACAGGACCATAATTGACTACTTTCAAGCGTCCCGTGTGTAAAAGTGATGGGTAATCAGTTTTGGTCAGGGAACATAATGAACGGCACTGTAGCGGCTCTTGTCTTACTGCATGCACCGTTCACGTGTGTGCGCCCTTCACACGCACTTTTGTGCCAATACTTGTTTGTCACTCACTTAGGCCTATCTACCTGGAAATCAACTCGATGGGCGTAGTTTTTATGATCCGGTTTTAGGACATTCTCTTCCTTGTGCGGAATATTTGAGCTTTATCCTGGATCACTAAACTGGAATTTCCGTTAGAAGTAAACTCTTGAAGTCATACAGTTGGGTTTTTCTGGACTTGATTTACTTACGATGGGCGCATACCGACGTCCTTCCGGTAAATTAAAAAGTTTATTCGTATGGATTCTCGGTGACTAATTTCAGAATAGGGCACGAACCACGCAACCACGACGCAGCGCCCGCTGATCTGTATTTCAGATACAAATGACCACGAGCTGTCGCCGCACCACGACGCAGACCAACGAAAGCGTAACAATGGTGACCTTCATGGAAGAAAAGGCAGTTAAATATATGTTCTGCTCTACTTCTGCCCCGTTTAAGCAATGCGTGACGAATTTTGTTTTCTATTCTTCCTCTTTATTTAGAGGGAATGCACATTCACGTCGCAATGCGTGTCTCTTCAGTCGCAATTAGTTCTATTTTTTGAGGGCTAGTAAATTTTTCGATTACTGTTATTCCTCTCTATTCATGTCCCTTGTTTCATTTTGTGTTTACCGATTCAAAAAATTAATTGTTAAATAACAGCAACTGTCTTTCATTTCTTGAGATAGCAATAGATTACCAAGCTAACATTTAGATAAATGGTTGTAACATTAGGTCCTCTCTGGATGTCGATGTACTGTATCGATAAGAAAAACTATGATGCACTACTGTAATATTCTAGGTGGATTTATTAGTCAGGTAACTAAATAAGGTTGTTAAATAAAAATCAGTAAATAAATTGCATTTCCCATTACTGATAAAGGGGGAAGCTGATGGTTTCCTTGTGAAAGGCAAGTTTTGGCAAGCTGTTGGATTCCCTAGGTAGAAGGGTAAAAGAATCATCACGTTATTTTCGAATTCTTTAGTAAACTATGTTTACCCTCTTATTATGCTTTTCGTTGAGATTCCACCACAGAAACACAAAACATGAACCCAGCAAAGCGCAATATATGGTTTTATGTTGTAGACTGCCTCTTAAAAGTTTCATGGCCGACTATAACTAGTACAGTAGATAATTTATACATAAACAAGTATATGTATTTGTGGACGGGAACTAAATATGTTTGCATAAAAATCCATGATAAATATTAATTATGGAACTACATTTCGACAGCGGTAGTATATTTGAATAGTGAGACATCACGCTCAGTAGCTACTTGAGGTGTCATATCTATACCATTTCTTTTACGACAGATTGTCCGTGTATTTTCCTTAGAATTTTCCTTTCCTGCTTTTCAATTTCTCTTATTTTCATGTGACCATGAAACACGGTAGAAAGAAAGTGGAAGAAAATTAGCTACACCCACTGAAATGACATACTCCTACAAAATCTAGATTGAAATCTAGAAATAGCTTTCTACAATAAACTTCTCCACTGTAAACATCCGCGAACAAAGCCAGAGGAGAACTTTTGGCAGCCAAAATAGGCCATCTTCCGCCAGGGGTGATACCAACAGAATGCTTGCCAGCCTGACACAATGTGGACTGGAACATGGAAATCGACGAACAGATTAATACCGAAACTAAGGATAACCTTGCTAAATGGGGATACCTGCAATAATCACTACATTATGAATGTGGAGAGGTACAGACCTCAAAACATGTCTCTCAGTTCTCGTGCTGCTCCGTCTCTTGGAGTGAGGAGGAGTTGTTTAAGGCATAAGATAATGCAGTGACTGTGGCCCGTTTCTGTGCAAAGACAGTTAGATTCTTTATGTGTGTATATAAATTCTGTGTATTTATTTTGCAAGACAGCTTAATTTTATTATGTCTATTTATAAATTCCTTGGATTTCATTGCTTTGTGTGCTTTCTGTGGCGTAGGGTACTTCAGGTGGAACTATAGTTTTGTAATATCTTATTTTTGTTTGATTGGCTATTGTGTTTGGTCCTGATGCTTGGATGATCTATCATAGATATTTGAAGTGTGTAACTTGCGCACTTTTGTGATGGATAGATTGTTCGTTGCCATTCATTCCATGTAATTAGTTTTGGCATAGGAAATTTGTTTCTCCGGTGCAACTATAGCTTCTCCTCTAATTTTTCTGCATTTTCTTATTTGTTAAATTGTGTTTAGGTGCCATATCTGTTCTATACAAGATAGACCTTTGCGAAATCCTGCCTGATACTCTCCTATTAAGACATAGAGAAAATGTAACGGGGAGCTGCACGCTTCGTTACGGGTAAATACAGTAAGTGCTAAAGAGTTACAAAGATGATTACGGAAATACAGAAGTAGATTCTACAAGACAGGCCTTCTGTATCATGGTAAGGGTTTTGTCAAGGTTTCGAGGGCATACTTTCTCGAAGAGTCAATCAGTATATTGCTTCCTCCTACATATATCTCGGAAAAACCACAAGACTAATATAAGAGAGATTGGGGCCCTTACCGAGACATACCGTCAATCGTTCTTTCCCGCAAACCACACGTGACTGGAGTAGGAGAAGGAAGTGACAATGCTACTCAAATTACCATCCACCACAGATCAACAGTGTCCTGCGGAGTATGGATGTAGATGTAGAAACCGTCAGCGTGTTACATAAACGTTCATAGTAAGAACGTTGTGCCACAGTTCTTGCTGTGGTCTTCAGTGCGAAGACTGGTTTGATACAGTTCTCCACACTACACTGTCCTGTGCAACTGTAGTGAACAAAGTGAAGTACACCACTGGCTGTGCGAAATGCATTACCAAGAAGGTATCAGAAACAAATTTATTTGGAGATAACACGTTGCACAAATTTTTTGATATGACATTACTGTCAAGGGGTGTGATTGTCTACGTAATATTTAATTTATACCATATATATATATCACATCCCTTCACTACAGTTGCGAAAGGTTTAAGCCTACTTGAACCATGAAGGATATATTCACTTATTTGTGCAACATACATTATATTTGAAACTTCGTGGCAGATTAACATTGTGTGCCGGAACCGGGACTCGAACCTGGGCAATTATAGTCTCCCAGGAAGTTTCATATCAGCGCACACTCCGCTGCAGAGTGAAAGTTTCATTCTAAACTGTATTTATTTACTTTGGTGTTGTCTGCTGGTATTTATGAAAATGATCTATCGTCTCCAGCTCTCCTTTTACTTTCTCGCAGTACTGCGATGTTGAAACGTTCAGGCAGTGACATTTTAGCTCACTATAATGTAATGAACATTATTTTCAGTGCTTCGTTAAATGATTCCGTGTAATTTCGTAGTATCAAGTGTTCACTTCTATCAACAATACGAAGCGACAAATCTAATACTAAGTTCGTGTATTATTCGCTAAGTTACAGTCTGCTACTGTATCGAATGCTGTTCGCAATAAATAGAAAAGCTATTCCTCTGTATGAATCAACATTAGTTCCATAAATCAGGTGAAACCCACTTCGCCCTTTAGTGGGGCAAACGAGACGCCGATTGTCCGCCACCGCAACTCAGACTTCAGTGTCTCTCACTACCACGCAGATGACCCGAGTTCGATTCCCGACAGGAGGCTGGGTCTTTTGTGTTGTCCTCATCAACATTTTCATCATCATCGATATGCTAATTTACGCAGTGGCGCTAGGCGCTATGCGGCCGAACAATCCCGCACGAGATCTCCCAGCCAAAAATGCAATTCGATCATTTCATTTCATTTGTCAGAAATATCAAATTTTATGTGAGAACGACATGTTTCGTAACGCCATTATCAAGTCGTGAAAACATTAAGATTAAGTCGCTGGATTTTGACGATTAAAATGCAAAAAGTGCTAATCATAAAACTGAATTACTAAAATTCACCCGTCGTTACGCAACATCATTATCTAAATACTTGCATCATATATTCATAGTCAAGGTCGTCTATCATAAACCTTGCTGTTGAGATGACACACATTTGCTAACTAACGGACACCAGCTCTCACATATCAAAGATTATCTATGAGCTTCGAAACTGTCGAAGATGACTAAAGCTAATTTCGTTCTGACATACTACAAATTATGCAACTAGTCATCCACTAAAATCAATATAAATGCAATAAATCTCTAAGTGACTCGACGTACTAAAACAAGACGTCAATATTTGAAGCTCGAAAAAACTAGTAAGAGATTGCTACAATGCGCCTAAAAAGGCGTTTAGATATATCTTCTCGTCGACCACGGTGATGGAATCCTCCCTTAAAGCACACAATATCTCGATTTCCTCCAAATTTGTTAACAATCATACTTTGTCCTCAAAGTGAATGACCTTCATACTATCATTTACGAATGTTGTTCCATCTTGAGGTGTTTCGCTACTCCCGGTAAGCCATTCTCTCGGTTATTGTTCTCTTTAAAGCGCACTTTAAAATTTCTTCCCTTTTGCCCTACATACTTCATATCACAATCCTGGCATTTTGTAGATGAGTCGTCGAATGCAGTTCCCAATTTTAATATATGTATTCAACGTGTGTGTGTGTTAATACCTTGCTCTTCAGCAAAAACGTACATAGTTGGGACGAATGATCTCTCTGTCTTGTTGTAGTACAAAGTCTCCTGTTGTACACCAGTTCCATGTCGATAGTTATAAGAGGGTGGAAGATACAGTGGTTGAAAGTCCTCCCCTTATATAAAATTCGGACTGAAGACCAGGTATGACTTTTGACTCTATAATAGAAAAGAAGTAATATACAGCAAAATGTGATGGACATTCTTCAGTAGATTTTCTGCAAGAAGCATACGAATAAAGAAAAACAAGTACATCTTGCAGTTTGAAAAGTAAAACTACCAATAAAGGTGCCACAGCGTAAGAAACAAATTTGGCGGTCTGGATCCCCTTCTAAAAACCTATAGAAAAGTGAAATATGTAGACGTTGTTTATCTTACACTGTAGGCATCAGCGATTTTTCGATATTTCCATCCATAAGGGGGGTGAAATAGAGGATGAACGGTTTTTTTGAAAATACGTTGCTATTCAGGAAATTTTGAAGCAAGAAATACAAAACTTCGGATTTAAATTTTTGATTGGAATTTTAGAAACACGTTTTTCGATATTTTTTTTAGAAATTCAACCATTAAGCAGGTGAAATAAGGCAAAATCTTTTAAGGGTTCTACTAAGACTTTTTTCATGCTATAAATGCGAAAATATGGATTTCGAACCATGCTTAGAATTTTTAAGTAATGTTTGAATTCAGCCATCAATGGAGCAATAGGGGGTGGCATGTTGTATCTAAATACTTGATTAGGGAATCATCTTAATGCCAAATCAAAATTTATATTTAAAAGTAGAAACTACCAATGCATACCATCCAGTTCACGCGTGCGAAACAGCGGGAATTAAGCTAGTACTTGTACAAATGACGTACTGGATAATGTCGGAATTTATTTGATGATTTTCGCGTATGATGTAGTTTGCAAAGAAGCTGCAGCGCTAGAAAACTATAGTGAAATGAGGGGAATCTGTAGGGTTTGTTTCTTGACACAGAAACTGACCATTGACCTTCAACACATATTTGATAGCATAGAGATTTGAAGTGGGACGACGTGCCGTCTCTTGGATTATATCGTATGATAAGATTTTGCAAAATGTGAGATAAAGGGTAAATACATGTGTTGTAGGTTAAACTCTTCTTTATAAATAAACGACGATAATAAATGTTTCAAAAGTCAAGGTCTGAATAATCCATAACGTCGCCAAGAATAAATACTTGAGATAATGAAATACTTGAGATAATTAAAACAGCCAGTCTTCTATTTCTCTTTCCGATGGTGTCATTGGCTGGTCTCTAACCACTAAATTTCCAGATTGCAATGTATTCAGCTGTATTAAAGAAAATGTGTTTTATTCATGTGAAATTGAACAATTTCTGGCGAGATTGTCGCTTTCTGTGCCTTTATTCAGTCTGCTATTCTTGGCCGACACTGCTGCCACCAGCAAGTTATCACTCTATTACGACCACAGCCGCCAATATATAAAGCAAAATATCTCACTGATCAACTTTTATGAAATTTCCAACTTGTATTAAATTTTGAATGAATATTAAGTTTTTCGTCCACCTCTGCTTCCGAAACCTTTGTTATGCCATGATAAAATATGTCTGAAACCTTCTAGTATCTTCTGGTCTCTTGATCTTGTAAACTAAATGTCTGTGACAATTAAAATGTGCTCTTTGCAGAATTCTACCAAACGACTTCCTCTTTCATTCATTTTCGCCAGTCCTACTACTGATTTCCAGTCCCTCATCACAATAGTCGTCTCTCTTTACTGTTAGAATAGCTGAAATGTTCAAATGCTGTAAACCTGTTGGACCAAACTGCTATTGTCCTCAATCCGTTGACTTACAAACTACTTAAAATAACCTAAGGAAACGACACACAAACACATGACAGGGAGAACTCCAACTTCCGACAGCGAACAATCGCGCGCTCCGCAGCGAGGCGCCTTAGAACGCTCAGCCACTCCACCGCTGATCTGAGTAACTACTATTATCTCATTAAACTACTCATTATTCCTTTTTCAGTCTCATTATCGGCAGAGGTAGTTGGCACATGAGCGTGTGCTACTGTGTTGGGTGTTGGTTTAACGTTTATATTCGATGCATATTTACTGTGCTGTTCAAGTTAGCTTACTAATTTCACAGGTGCCCTGACGTCATCGTTGAAACGGTCGTACGCTGACCAGAATTCCATCAGGGAAGACGATGATACAGACGTTTGTGGTCAGGTCTACATCTACATCTTTACTCTGTACAAAGTTAACAGAACCGCTTTCTTAGTATTACTCTAATGTTGCCTTCTATGGGAGTGCTCGTGATAAAAGGAACTCTGAAATATTTTAGTTTTCGATCTAATTTCTCCTGTTTCATTATGATGCAAGTCGGTGCTAACAAAATATATTCGCATTCGGAGGAAGAAGTCGGTGAAAGAAATTTCCTTTAGTGTGATATGGAAAACTAAACACTTGTCATTATTTACGATCAACTGCCAATTTTTGGAACCTGGAGATATATGATCCATATCGTTTTGCAGTTACATTTGATCTTATACTTAAATTACTAGGTACAACGAAATATAGGATCCAATCGTATAACTGTGGCAATTTAGATACAGTGCCAAACGCCTTCCTAAAATATAAAAATACGGAATCTATTTTATATACCTTATCCCCCCCCCATTCGACTGTTTCAGGGATTGACTAGGAACTATCGAAATGCCAATCGACGACGTCCATTTTAAACAATGAGACGGAATAATGCAGCCAACAATTACAAGAAAAATACTCCATATTAACACCAATGGACGGCTCCCATTGCCTCCAATGGCGTAAAACAATGTGAATACTGATCAAGAATGTCAAACATCCCTCCTTCTCCTCCTCAAACTACTATTTGCAATATTATACAAGAACCAAGCCTTCACTCTTTCTACAGTCACACAGATACCCAGAAGAAAGCGACTTGCAACAGTGGACGAAACAATGCAGCCTCACATTCAGAAAAGTTTCATTGATTATGAGTCATAATATTCGATAAAAGTACATGTTCCAAAATCGCGCGGCAAACCAATGTCAATAATCTGAGTCTGAAATTTTGCGAATCGGTCCTATCGCCTTCCTTGAAAAATGGAGTGAGCGGTGCAACTTTCCAGTCTTTGGATACGAATCATACGTTGAGGGAGCGGTTGTAAATAATAGTTATGGATCTATGGCATCAGCATACTGTGAAAAGAATGTGGCCTACAATCTGGGCCGGGATTTACCTTGCTTCAGAACTCCAGCGATATTTGCGACTAAATAACGCATCTTCGTAGTTCTTCGTGATTCGATTTTTGGAGTACTTCCGTCGTATTCTTTGGTGAAGTAATTTCGATAACCTGTGTTTAACAATTCTGCTTTAGTAGAACTGTCTTCAAATACATCATCATTGCTATTGCGAAGTGAAGATATTGATTGTGTTTTGCCACTATAATACTTTACATCTGATCAGAATTTCCTAGGATTCTCTACCAAATTACGAGATTGTGGAAACTATTCTAAACGTCTCGCATTTAAGTTAGCGCTAATTCTCGAGTATGTGTAAAATATTGCCAGTCTTTGTGATTTTGTGTCTGTTTGAATGTGGAATGTTTTAATCTTTGCTTCCTCAAGCGTAAAGTATCCTATACTGTTACCGTTACGACGGGGCATCAGTCCTTCTCTTTTCTTAACGTTTTTGGTACTGACATAAGGAAGTGCTATCTGTATGCATATGTGTGAATTGATGCCTTGTATGGGAGAAAAAAATGGACAATACAGGGTCATGAAGAGGATAGAGGCTTTTCAAATGTGTTGTTACATAAGAATGCTGAAGATTATATAGATGAATCGCGTAACTAATGAGGATGTATTGAACAGAATTAGAAAGAAAAGGAATTTCTGGCATACCTTCACTAAAACAAGGGAGCGATTCGTAGGCCACACACTTAGACATCAAATAATTGTGGATTTGTCGTTGGAGGAAGGAGTGTGCTGTACTTACCTAGATAACCATGACGTCCTCCGGGAAGGACGGTGGCACTCACTGTTGAACTTGTTTATTTCCGTGATACTGCAATGTTTGCAACAGAGTGTGATCCACATACAACTGAAGTGCTTTCAGTCAGTAACGCTGTGTGAGACTAATTTTGACACTCTAATTTCCATTTACTGAGATATTGTGTCTTGAAGATCAAATCAGTTCTACTGTTGACGAGTTGACTGACCTAGTTATCTTCCACATTGTTTAAATATTGTGAAATTGATGATATAAAATCTTAAAGGAATAGACTTAATTATTTCTAGGCTTATGTTACAATTCATATTCAACAATGTTCTGAACCTTCCTTCCAGAGGGAGGTCACGGTAAAACGCTATCAGTTTAAATTCACAAAAACAATGTAGACTTTTGTAGCTTTTACACAAGTTACAAACGAAGAGATGATGAAATACCAAATACTGCTGACGATATAACATTATAGTCTCCACTAAATTCATCTGATGATGTAACAGGTGAAGATTCAGGTGGTGAAGAAAATCCGAGTGTAGATAAATTACTAGCAAGTTATCTCAATGCTATTGCACTTTGTGATTTTGAATATTTCTGCCTATAGTAATGTGAACAAATACCCTCCAGCAGTACAACAACAACAAAGAAACCATCAAGACTGTCAAAGGAGATAGTTCAAAACCTCCATAAGTATAATTGGAAAAGTGGAGAAGTAAGTAACCCAAAACTTGAGTGGCCTCTAATATGCACAGTTGACATGAAGAAAGGGTGAACACCGCTTGAATATTTCCAACAGTTTTTTGATAATGAAATGCTTCAGATGATGATCACTTTCACAAACCAGTATGCAGCGAAAAGAAATAGACTAGGTGATTGTTCCGAAGATGAAATGTTGGTGTTTATTGCAATACTTCTACTAAGTGGTAATGTATCAGTGTCAGGCAGAAAAATGTACTGGCAATCAGATAAAGGCAGTCGCAATGACCACGTATCAAGTGCCATGTCCAGAGATCGATTTGACTTTATCTTTTCTAATATCCAGGTGTGCAACAAAGATAATTTCGAGAAATCAGACCGGTTGCGGGAAAATCCGTCCATTACTGTGTATGCTAAATGATACATTCAAACAATTTGCACGTCATGTAAGGCACCATTCTGTCGATGAATCGAAGGTCACATACTTTGGAAGACACAGGAGCATGTATTATATGGCTTGAAGCCTAACAAGGAGCTGGTACATGTAGTAAAGAATATGAAACAAAACGTTTTGACTACGGTGTGTAATGACGTATGTAGACCAGTTACTTCCACATGTTCCCTATCGTATTTTCTTCGATAAATTGTTTACCAGTGTTGAATTACTGCACAACTTAAATGAGAGGTGTGTGGAAGCAACTGGAACAATATGAGGAAACAGAGTTAAGAATTGTCCTCTATCAACTGTAGATAAAGTAATATAGGAAAAGGGAGGATCATATGAAGTTTGTTCCGAATCATCATCAACGATTTCAAATGTCCGTTGGAATGACAATAATGTTGTTACTGTAGCCACCAACTTTGACAGTGTTCAGCTATTGCGTTCTGCTACAAGATTTTCCATGGAACAAAAGATAGATATTTTCGTGTCTCAGTCTAACTTATTACATACCTACAATACTCATATGGGGGGCAAAGATCAAACAGATCAAAATGTATTTCAGTATAGATGCTCTGTAAGAGAGAAAAAGTGGTATTTCCGTATCATTTCATAGACACTGCAGAGAAAAATAACCGGGGATCTTTACAAGCACAATGAAGGAGCTATAGATCACCTGACATTTCGACGTCGAATTGCCTCTGCAATTCTTGAAAGAAACAGAAGAGTGAAACACAAACTTTGCAAATGTTTGTTAAGCTTATGGGACTTATCTGTAGTGCCATCAGTGCCTAAACTTACAAACTACTTATGAACTACCTTATACTAAAAACAGCACAAACATCCATACCTGAGGGGGGATTCGAACCCCCGATGGGGAACGGCCTCACGCATCGCAGCATGGCGCCTCAATGCGCACGGCCGCTCCGCCGCGGCCAGGAGAGTGACTACCAACAGAGGACGCCCTAGTAAGAGGGCAAAACAAGATTCTCGATTTGATGGAAGGGAACATTACGTCGCTGGGTTACAAACGTGTGAGAAAATAAAGAAGAAGAATCAACTAAAATCTCGAAATTGCAACAAGAGGACTACTACAGTGTGCCTAAAATGTGATCAACCTCTTCATGTTCTTTGCTTTTTATATTATCATACAGTTGCATAAGACATGTTTTAAGGTGATTTTGCTCATTTATTACTTGTTTTAACACCAAAAGTCAAATTTAGTTACGATTATTTGCAAATAATGATAGGTAAAAAGTTTAAACGTTCCAAGTCATTAACTTATCATGTTGACCTTCTGGAAGGACGCCAATTTTTAAAAACAATAAAAACAAAACAGATTCACAATTCTTTTTACATTCTTCCTAACCGACTTATTAATGAATAGAGATAACATATAACTCAATTTAAAAAAGAAAACAAATTCAGGACTATCTGGGACAACTACAGCCTTAGTCGCAAGTTACAACTGAATGTAACCCATGTATCAGTGTCATAAATGACGCCTTTTTCAGACAATAGGACGTGAAGAGGTTAAAACTGACATGTCAACTCAAAGAAATTAACAATACAATCGCTCCTCAACCATCACTGCAGCCCCTTGTGACTGTTTGCAGCTGTTGCTATTTTATGGTATGACTATCTGCCTACGGCAGATATGTAATTGTGTTTTTATTTTCTTTGAGTTGACATGTAATTTTTAACATTTTTACCTCCAGTTGTCTGAATGTGTCCTTTGTGACATAGAAACCTGTGTTACATTCAATGTAACTTGCGACTGTAGACTGTAGTTTAAAAAGTGTGACTGTTTGCAGCTGTTGCTATTTTATGGTATGACTATCTGCCTACGGCAGATATGTAATTGTGTTTTTATTTTCTTTGGGTTGACATGTAATTTTTAACATTTTTACCTCCAGTTGTCTGAATGTGTCCTTTGTGACATAGAAACCTGTGTTACATTCAATGTAACTTGCGACTGTAGACTGTAGTTTAAAAAAGTTGATAAGTATCTCGAATTCGAAGCATGACGGAGAAATAACGACTGATGCTTTAGTTTTGTACACCAATGTAGACCAAAGTGTCGTGGGTGCTGGGGGCGAAGTACTGGGGTCGCCGGCAACGCAGAGCGGGCGTGCCTACCGGCCAGGGGCCGCGTCTTCCGCGGGGTGCTGGCGCCTGGCCTTGGTCGCAGTTAGCGGCGGCGGCGTCGCCTCGCGGACTTTGGCCGACTTGGTGGCGCTTCGCTATAAAAGCGCTGTGCGGACGGCCCGCAGCATCACTCCACCGACATGCGCAACACTTGGAGATGGGTGAGTACCTCTCTCTCTGCCCAGATGCTCGCTACCGACTCCCAGCCGGTCGCAGCTGGTTCATACTTCATCTCACATCATGTTTAGAACTTGTGTTCTGGGGTCTCTTTTTCAATTAACTGGTTGTTAACTGCTTTAAGGAGGTGCCGTTTCTAGTCCGCACAGTTTATTAAGTGCCGAATCAAATTAAAAGTATTGGTAAACGAAGAGAATCTTTTTTTTTCACTTAATATTATCCTTTATTGTCAATGACATTCTGTGACTGCTGTACTTCACTAAAAATAAGTGTCTATTATCTGTCTGTGTGCCTTTTTCTCAGTTTATAATGGTAATTTTCTTGTGAAAAATGAAGATAATTGATTCATGTGGAACGTCTCCATTCTGTGGTGTCAGGTAATGCCAGTTGTTTGTAGTTCTAGGGACTGATGACCACAGCAGTTTGGTCCTTGCTATATAAATCTAACATTTGTAAATGAAAAATTTTTTAAATACTTATTTTGTATGCATCTTGAGCAATTTAGCACACGAGCTGTGTAACGTGGTTCACATAATGTAATCAGAGTAGCTTGTCATTCTCCTGCTGTAGATATCGAACAAGGTATCGAAACCTGGATCGGTGTTACGTAATTAAGCTCTTGCAAGAGACTGGGTGTGAAATTTATTGATCTGAAGAAGTTACACATTAATGTTCTTGATTTCGGTTAGCTAAATGGTGTTCTAATGACTTGAGGTCTGTGAGTCAAGGTGGAGACCGTGATTCCTATTGAGTTTGATCTGCCAGTGTTTCAGGGAGAAAACGGTTTGCCAATAATCAATTCCAGTTAATTACACGGAACAGTAGGTGCGTAATTCGTCTCGTGACTTGCACGTTGCTAACTGTGGGTCATTTCTTAGTTGCGACTGCAGACGAGTTAAGTGCGATGCTTTAGTAATTGGCAATACAGAATGGTTTAACGACCAGTAAGAATCGATTATAACAAGCGAAAGGTAGGCGGAGATATCAAACATGACACAAGGCACTGAAGTGTAACTATATCTCTAATGAGCACATTCTGGAGGGCACTTGGAAGCCCCTCTTCCTTTATTTGGAAGTGTGGCAGTTGTGTGAGGCTCGATGTGTAAGGCGGAGACGCGCCAACATTTAGGGTCATAGCTAAGACATTTCCATTATGAAATATTAATTGTTGAAATCCACCTTTTGAGTATTAAAGGTTTGAGAGTGCTAAGAGTCGCTTCACTACTTCTTTACTACTGTGAAGTCATTTACATTAGGAAACATACGAAAGTTATTTATCGCACAGAAACATGCAAATACTTTCAAAGTAGTAAGAAGTACAGTAAAGATTTTTATTACATACCAATGCAGTCACCTAGCCTTAAGATGTTCTGATTTTTGAGCAGGCTCAAATGTAAGACATTTTCACCTCGTTTGAGTATAATGTTTGTTAACTTTTATGACTTTGCTAGTAAATGTACAATCACCTCAGCAGTGTGGTCCCATAATTACATAAACATTTTGGTTCAGCTTGGTCCCTTCTTCTTCGGCCGCTTTGTCTCAGATTTTTTGTACAATCAATATTTTTTCTGCGTCTGTACATTTTTTTATATAACTAAAAGGAAAATACTTTGTGGACATACCTCGTACATCGAGTCAAAAATATCACTGTGGGCATTGATTTATTTGATATCTATAATACATATATCGTGTTCCTAAATAGCTATCATTGTTCAACTGAAAAGTAATGTCTGTATTTGAAGAGTTACATTAAATTGTCTACACAAATTCGTTCCTTTGACACATTATGCCAAAATCATCTTTTCCCGTCCTTACAGTGTCACAACTGAGGCCCTCTTGTCTTGGATGTGTGCAATGGTCAGGTTATGTCACCTTCATGGCCATCTAACTAGGTCCTTGTGAACTATAGGAATAATTTTTCATTTCTAGTATCTGGTTTAGCTAACTACCGATATTATTTGTACACAAAAGCTACATATATTAAATTTAACATATTCTAGAGACACTAAATGATGCCGAATTTCTTATGAATGGTTTGCAACACGTAATTAGATACTTTAAAATCGGAAAATGTTTCAGTGTGTTGTAACAAAAGAAACTCTCCATAGGACTGTACTCATATTTAGTGGATAGTCCGTCATACCTGTACACAGATTAAGCATGGGAATAGAACAGAATATACCGAAATCTGCAAAAAGGGGCAAAATGAAAACATTGAAAACACCCTCACTGTCACATATCTTAGTCTTAGATGGTTCATTGCTTATAGATGGGTTCTTTTCTTCACACTTCTGTACACCACCTTGTTGTTTTCATGTTAGATTTGTCTTGAGACTTCGACGTGCTATATATGAGGTCGAGAATTTTGCCAAACGATAGGCTACGTGAGACGTGACCAGATTGGAAAGAGAATGAGGAAACGGCACAATAAATAGAATATAAAAAAGGCAGCGAAATTGATTAAGGGAAAGAAAAGTTATAAAGGAGACCACATAGGTATTGGCATTTAGATTTTTTTATATTTATTTTCGGTGAATCCAACGTCATTCGATGCAACTCTCAAACCTTTTCGAAAAAAAAACGACTTTGAAATTTTTCACCCACTTGTAAGTACCGATTATTCAACCAAATAAGTACCATAAACATCAAATAATTCTAACTTATGAAACCCATGAGGTCTCCTTGTTAGTCAAATTTGAAACTTAAACTTCTTGTGGTTTTTATTATTATTATTTATTAACTATTTATTAATGTATCTGAATTACCCCTGTCTGGAGTTGATGCCTTAGGCTATCACAGTAGTGCTAGTTTGCCCTTTTGTTGTCCCCAAATACTGACAGTGCCTGTGATTGCAGCTGCTGCCGCTGGCGGCACTGTGCCTGGCCGCCTGTGTGGCGGCTGACACCAGTGTGGAGGTTGACACCAGTGTGGCGGCTGACATCAGTGCTGAGCTGGTTAGCGAAGTCGGGGCAAACAACAACAACACCAAGCCTGCGAAGGCCCCACCACCACCGCCACCACCACCACCTCCTCCACCTCCTCCTCCTCCTCCACCACCACCACCACCACCCAAAGGTAAGCCCCCACCACCACCAAAAGGTAAGCCCCCACCACCTCCTCCTCCTCCTCCTCCACCACCACCACCACCAAAAGGTAAGCCCCCACCACCACCAAAAGGTAAGCCCCCACCACCTCCTCCTCCTCCTCCACCACCACCACCACCACCAAAAGGTAAGCCCCCACCACCACCACCACCACCACCAAAAGGTAAGCCCCCACCACCGCCTCCTCCACCTCCACCACCACCACCACCACCAAAAGGTAAGCCCCCACCACCACCGCCACCACCTCCACCTCCTCCTCCTCCACCACCACCACCACCACCACCACCACCACCACCAAAAGGTAAGCCCCCACCACCTCCACCTCCTCCTCCACCACCACCACCACCACCAAAAGGTAAGCCCCCTCCACCACCACCACCACCACCAAAAGGTAAGCCCCCACCACCGCCTCCTCCACCTCCTCCACCACCACCACCACCACCAAAAGGTAAGCCCCCACCACCACCACCACCACCACCTCCACCTCCTCCTCCTCCTCCACCACCACCACCACCACCACCAAAAGGTAAGCCCCCACCACCACCACCTCCTCCTCCACCACCACCACCACCACCACCAAAAGGTAAGCCCCCACCACCACCACCACCTCCACCTGGTCCTAAGGCAAATACTCAAGACCTAAGTGTCTGGATACACAAGATACTGAATTCTTTGGCTCAACAGTGACGACTAGGCTGTGTTCCTAGGACTTGCAGCTAAATAATTACTACAGTGTGGAGCGGTGTTCTCCGTCTTCGATTGAAGAATGCACTATGTCACACTGCTAGACTTTGTGATAATTATGTGTTATGTCAAATACTTTTTGAGACTGATTCAAAATTAAGAAATGTTCACATCCATCGACTGCCAAACTTGAAATATTAGCCTCTGAAAATGAGCACTTGTGGCTCTGTACAATTGTATACTCATTTCTGTATGTGATGAACAGTTTTATTCTTTGTAAATATAGACAGTTTATAAAAGTATACAATATCTCATTTTATTTATTACCTTTTTCCTGTTGTACATTGGTTGATTAGAAATTTATATGAACTATATGCAGATAAGTTGATGAAACATGTTCGCACTGCATAACTGTTTATTTTTTAGAAATGTAGTAGTTTGCATAGATAATGAACATACTCGCACTGTTTCAGATGTATAGGTAGTAATTTCTTAACGCCTAACTTAGGTAATGTTTCATAGCAAAAAATAAATAAATAAAAATTAAAATTCAAGAAAATTTTAGTTTAGCACTGACCAATACACATGTCACACTACAAAATGTTCAGTAATCAATGAATTTGAAAAGCATCTCCCAACCTATCGGGCTGCAACTTAAGAAAACATCCGCTTGACTGAACACTCGCATTTATCCCAAATTCATTAATAATGTGCCAACACTGTCAGCTATCTGCATCCATTTCAAAGCTGAGATTTTGACTTTCCCCTAACTATATGTGATTCAATTGGGGATTTCCTGACAGAGAAGACACAGTTCGTAGAAACTGATAGAAATGACTCACGTAGAGGTGTTGTCTGGCGTTCCAAAGGATTATGTTATTGGTCCTCTCCTGTTCCCTATGTACATAAACAAGTTGGTACAAATCTGACCAGTCCTCTCAGGATGTTTGCAGATAATGCTGTAACTTTTAGTCATTTAAAGTCATCTAAGGATCAGAACAAATGCGATACTATTTTTAGAAGATATCTGTCTGGTGAAAAATGTTGGAAGTCGAATCATAAATGAGGAAAAGTGTGAAGTAGTTCACAAGAGTACAAGACTGGTGATCAGTCACGACAGTGAATGGTTTGCCGAATAAATACGGTCCTTACTTTATCTAGATCAGGACGGGCACCATCTCCGTTGACTAAGTGCTTTTATCACTTTGGCAGCGAAGAGGCACTTTATTAGATTGAGGCCGAGTCCTTCAGTCTGAACACACCTCAGCACAGTTGATAGGTGTTTCAGATGTTCTTCAAATGTTTTCGAGAAAACGACAATGTCATCTACATAGCAAAGACATGTCGTCCACTTAATGTCTCGAAGCAAGTTGTCTATCATGCGTTCGAATGTGGCCGGAGCATTACATAATGCAAATGGCATTACTTTGAATTCATAGAGGCCGTCTGGCGTAATAAAAGCCTTTTTTGCCCTTGTCAGCTTCGTCATCCTCGATCTGCCAGTAACCTGTAGCTCCTTTCAAGCAGTCTAAGGTGTCGTCAATGCTCGGCAATGTGTACACTTCTTTCTTTGAGATTTTGTTCAGCCGCCGATAGTCGACACAGAATCGCCACGTGCCATCCTTCTTCTTTACGAAGACCACCGGCGACGATCAAGGACTCTCATAAGGTAGAATAATGTCATCGTGCAACATCTTCTCCACTTCCTCCCGAATTATGCGTCTTTCAGCTGGCGACACTCTACACGAACGGTGGCTAATTGATAGGATGATCGCCAATATTGATACGGTGCCTTAACGTAGACCGTTTTGTCTGACTTTTCTCTCAATGGGGTGTGAATGCACCCGAAAATTGGCGTAGTATAGCTAACACCCGCTGGCGTTGTTCCTTGGTCATTCCAGGCCCTATTGGCAGTTCAACGGTTGTTTCCTCCAGCGTGTTGTCTGTACTAACAGCAGGGCATGGGTCTTCCTTGATGACGTTGAGCTCGCCGTTCTTGATTGGTTCAGCTGTCCCGATACTCATTCATTTAGGGATCTGTTGTGACTGCCCGTGACAATTTGTGATCCAAGTCTCTCCTCGACCACCAGTAATGCTTATGATAGTCGCGGTATGTAAATTTCCTTTGTGAACCTAATAAACATTGTACTATCGACAAGTACTTCATAGTTTAACCACTCATCTGCGTTTGAGACAGGAACTCTTCTCATTGTCAACGGTGGGATCGGCAAATAACTTCTCAGAAAATTCAGTATTAGGTGTACCCGTCAGAACGCCTTCCTCAATTTGCGGGTTGAGATCCCTGACAGATCCCTGACATTATGAATACATTCTGTTAAAACGACCAATTCTAACCTGCTGCGTCCTATTGATGATGGGTATTTTTCCGACACAAGTTCCTGCTGGCTGTACGTTGTGGTGCTACTAGTTTTTAATGGACTCTGATTTCATTAACAAATAACTTTTTAAATGACCCTGACTTCGAACCCGAAGTTAACCAACACCAACTCACAATAATTATCATTGACGATAATATTAGCTTCCGAATTATTCATATTAACATTCTTGACTTGAATATTTGAAATATTTCAAGATTGCTCAATACAATCAGATTCTATATATTCGCAAACCCAGAGTAAAATTTTAGTGGAGGGCTATTAGAGAGAGATATTTCATCAATAAAACAATGTCGACTTTTGTGCAGCTTTAGTTACACACTCAAAATTCTCATCAAAATAATTATTCACTTTTGAAAAAAAATAATTGTAAATCTGTTTATATACTCTTTTTTTCATTAAATAAATAATATATGCACTACGTCATCGTCTTAAGTCACGCCCTGAGTTGTTACTCCCTGGCTAATCTGTAAGAACAGATCTTGTAATAACGGAATAAAACTGAGTAGGGTCCTGCGATAGAACTATTGCAAGTGGAAAGAGGGGCATATAACATGGTACTACTGGAAGGGGAAGTAAGAAAGGAAATAAGATGGATTTTGTTGAGGTCGAGGAAGGATAGAAGACAGATCCTTAAAGACAGATTCTCTTCCACCCCCCACCCCAGGACACCCCTGTCCCTCCGATATACGACTACACCATCGGAGGGCACATAATGTCACACTAGATGTTCGTGGACCCACTACAGAACGGACGGTGTAGCTAACCCCGAAAAGTGATCTCAACAAACCCCTATGGAAGCCCTAAGAATAAGAGTATAACTCTAGGTCATTCGACAAAAAAATCCTTCTATTGTATGTCAAATTTTCTAATATGTTGGTACCATAAACGTACTTATTTGATTTGAGGTGCACAGAGCTTAACTTGATCAGCATTGTATGACCCTTTAATAATCCCAGTAGAAGGTTCTTTTAAGTATTAAAGCCTTAGGGTGTGGAATCTTGTGAGAAACAGAAGAACCTTCTTATAATAATAAAAAAAATGTGTGCATTCTTTACCTTATTTAGAACTTCTTCAATCTAATACGGTAGTCCACTGATAAACACTCTAATTAAATGATTTACACTCGTAGGTGAATCTATTATCTTTATTCTATTTCAAAGTATTTACGATAACCTCTCCTACACCCCTTTTTTATAGTCCGCCTCCGTAGCTCAGTGCCAGCGTCGCTGACTACCACGCAGGAGGCCCGTGTTCGATTCCCGGCAGCGGACTTGGTGTTGTGTGTTGTCCTAATCATCATCATTGGCACGTCAACTAAAAAGACTTACACTCAGGCTACCGAACAATCCCGCAAGGGATCTTCCGGCCAAGAAAGCCATACGCTAATTTCATTTCATTTACCTCTCCTAGTGTGTGGACGACGATCTAATATTTTTAAACCCATTCGTTGATGTTCTCCTTCCGACCAATATTTATCTCAAAACTGTTGTAAGAAGTCTTGCCAATCTCTAAAGTCATTCCTATTTAAAATAGCACACTCGGTATCATCGCCTTCGAGTTGCCCTATTACAAATTGTATTTGTTTATTGCTGTTCCAGTTGGTAGGAAGTGCATTAATAACTGATTTTATAAAAATTATTGGGTGAAATTCCCCATTTGGTTTGAATACCGGAAATCTGTTTCCCACGTTAGTATTAGTTGACACATTAAATTCTTCGCACACATCAGCTGATGAGCTGATTTTTATGTAATATTTTAGAAGGGATTTTATGTAATAACTAATAGTTGTTGCGAAACAGGCCATGTACGAATCTCAAATACTGCATTACATGTCAGCTGTAGGGGACTAAGGTCTTTCTCTTAGTAAAGCTTTATATTTTAATCTTTTGTTTTACTTAACTGCTCGAAAGTTGCGTTAAAATGAATCATTATTTCAGCTGTGGATGCCCTATATTAAAATTTATTTGTGTCAGAGGCTTCATACAAAATATGTCAACAGTAAGCTAGACATGCCTATATCCAAGAGACCTTAATTCCAAATCGGTTATGCCTCATTTCTCCAAAAAATCAGAACTTTCAATGTGTACTGGATATGAAAGACAGTATCATAAGAACGCAGTAAGCCCAGGAATTGTATAGATAAATTTCGTTAAAAAAATTATATAAATATCACACCAAACAACTGGGTGTTTGATGGGTAAGGTGAGGATGGAACTCGGTGTGCAACAACCTCCATGTGGTGAGTTCCGTGTCGTTCTGCTCTAGCAAAACCAAGCGAAGAGCTGCATAGCGAAAATTGCGAAATATTGATCTATTTTTGGTTCTTCTATGACAGTGTACGCACGGAAGATATTATATTATTGCCCTGATTTTAATTTATTTAGCTTATTTCAACCATTCATAAAACATAAACAAACTAAGGCGTGTTTATTTTGAAAGTTTAAACTAACTTTAAAGAATTCCAATGAAGGAACCTTTTTTCAATTTTCCATTGTCTTTAAGTACGAAGCGCAAACGAAAGATATTAACTGATTTCATTTTTTATTTTTTATTTCGTATTTCTTCTAATGACAATAGGCGACTTTTCTGCACCAAAGCGTTTCGTAAAATAAAACTTTTTTTCGGACCACCTTACTGTTTATACTAGCGCTTGAAAGTGATCAAGGCTTGAAATTGGTTGCGCAATCAATAAAAATAAATCTAAATATGAAAGACAGGTTTGGTGGTCAATCAATAACACTTCATTTTATACAGTTTGTAGCCGTGGAAAAGCACACAAGAGAAATATTCATTTACGAACAGTTATAGCCTGGCGGTGAAGTATAGTAATGTCTGCAAATCAGGTTGACGAACGAAGCCAGTAATCTGTTAAGTTTGACCAGAGGGCCCAGTACATTCCAAGTGAAAAGCAGCCCACACTAATACGGAGCCACCACCAGACTGCATACTGCCGTGTTAACAACTGTATGTCTAGGTCTTGGGGAAGCCTACTATTAATTCTTACCAACTGAAATCATAAGTCATCTGGCCAAGTCAAGGTTTCCAGCCTCTAGAATTCCTGACGTTTTGCACTCTCGACACTGGTACCTCCGCAATACTGGGATTTCTTTCGTACACGATACTACTACCACCTCTTTCTCTATCTCATGACTGACGTCCCCTCTCTCCTCAGTACATAATGAAGTGCTACACGAAAAACAATGCATACATATCCGGTCTCTGAATGATTTCAAAGTTTTGCAAAGATTGTTTTAAATGTCCCTTGTCAACAATACTTGGATATATAGTACTGGCTACAATATTTCATTTTTTATTTATTTTCTTGTTTCAGTTGCATACGTATTCATGAATTGTGACTATACCGAATGCATCTATTAATTTTCGAATCTGTTCATTCTTATCATATGCTTGTAAAATACTTACATTGTAATGTAGAATTTTCGATTTGTTCGTACTGCGCAGCGTTTAGCACACTGGACTCACATTCCGGAGGACGGCGCTCAGTGGGTCAGAATCACAAAATGTGATCAAAATATAAGTAATTGAAACTTCCTGGCAGGTTGAAATCGTGTGCCGGCTCCGGGACTCGAACCTGGGACCTTTTCCCTTTCGCGGGCAAGCGCTCTACCACGACTCACGGTCACGCCCCACAGCTCCAATTCAATTCACACAAATTCATTTCAGTTATTTTTCGAATTATATTATTCCTTGCCATGCTTCTAGCGTCGATTATAATTTAAATTGTACAAATGAAAGTCGTAATTAATTAATTCTATTATTATTTTTCACTATGTCTGAACAATGATAATTTGCTTTTCAAATTTGTCTAAGAGCCATAGCAGCAACTAAAATAGAATTTGAAGCTTAATTTACAAATTCTATCAATTATACTCGCGGAATTCATAACTTAACTCAATTTCTAAGCGTAATTTACAATTTTCTCATCCATCTTCCTTTAGTACGTTAAATCAAAAATAACCATGTATAGTTCATGATTTAATAGTAATATAAATATTTTATAGTACATATGTTCAAATGTTTGTAGCGTCTATGGGACTTAACTACGGAGTCATCAGTCCCTAAACTTATGAACTACTTACAACTAAGGACGGCACAAATATTCATGCCCGAGGGGGGATTCGAACCCCCGAAAGTAGTGGCCGTGCAGACCGTGACTGGAGCGCCTCAGTCTCCTCGGCCACCGCGGCCGGCCTAGAACATATCTCCCGGAATACTTTCCATATTGAAATGATTGGTTCATTTACACAAAAGACGTAACACTCTTCAACAGCAACACTGTTTTTGTAACCTAGCCAGCTGCAATCTCGCCAACAATGAACTGCTGCATTTGACGTGAGATATAACCGAACAAATGGACATCTGGCCGCCCACACAGCCGGCATTCAGTGGTACCAGTATTGCTGCAGCCAACATGATAGTCCAAAATTCCCATCTTGAAACTTTTTTTCTTTATTTGCCAACATTTTCAAGATTCTGGTCCACTGTGTGGAGTGTCAATTCTGTGTCCACCCATCCAATATTAAGTTTTCCTTTTCCCTTGGTTTCTCTAAACCACTACAGGTAAGTGGTGGTACGGCTCCTCTCAAAGGGCCTGGCCGCTTTCCTCGCCCATCTTTACCAAACGTCAGTCCGTGTGTGTGGTGCCCCATCATTCATGACTCAGCTGTCGACGGGACTGTACCCCTAATCTTCCTTCACTTTTTATGTTCGTTCAGTACACTTCGGAACTATTTCTCCTTGGCAGAATTTGCAGATTATAAAAATCTTCGACATAATAATATACTGCCGGAAGTAAACGTTAGTTCCATACAGTGTAAACTTTCAAGGCCGTCGTTGTCTTCAGGTAAAACCTCCGGGCTGAGATGCCGTGATCCAGGTGTAAAACTTTCTCCTGGCGTTTCGTCTTCAACTGCGGGAGACATCTTCAAAAAATGTTTAAATGTTTGTAAATCTATCGGACCAAACTGCGTGGTCATCAGTCCGTAGCTTACAAACTACTTAAACCTAGGTAAACTAACGTAAGGACAAACACACACACCCATGCCCCAGGGAGGACTCGAACCTCCACGGCGAGCAACCGCGCGCTCCGCAGCGAGGCGCTTTAGACCGCTCGGCTACTCCACAAAGGCCATCTTCCAGGTCCAGGACTCGGGGCCATAAGGTATACAGAAAGATCACACACATTGATCGATACCTCTACATGGAGTCAAACCATCATCGGAGGCAAAAAAGAGGTATCATTAAAACCTTGGTGAAGAGAGCCAACAAAATCTGTGAGCCAATTTACTTAGAGGATGAACTGAATCACTTACGGTCGGCCTTCGAGAAAAATGGATTCGTTGGCAAGGAAATTGATAGAGCTCTCCATCGAAGACGAGAAGAATCCATTAGTTCCGAGCAACAACGGCCACCATCAGAAAAAGTTTTCCCTCCGTACATTAGCAGAGTTACTGATCGAATCTGGAAAGTATTGGCCAAACATGGTGTCGAAACGATGTTTAGACCCACCAAGAAGATAAAGGAATACTTGAGATCATCAAAAGACACACGTCATCTCCCCCTCCCCAGCAACACCTGGGGTATACAAAATTCCTTGCTGCTATGGTCAAGTATATACTGGAACAACTAAAAGAAGCGTCAACACCCGCTTAACTGAATATAAAAGGAACTGTCGTCTGGTCACACGGGAAAATCTGCAGTAGCAGTACATGTTTTTCAACATGGAAACCATGAAATAAATTTTAATGAGACGAGCGTTTTAGCTAGGACATCACATTCCCATGCACGCATGTATAGAGAAGCAACAGAGATTCACAACAACCAGAATAATTTTAATAGAATAGATGAAGGTCTGAAGTTAGATAAAATATGGATGTCGACATTGCACCAACAGGATGATAATCGATTACTTTTAACCGCGAATGACGTCATTCAAAGATAGCCACACAATCAGCCTCACGTGACGTGTGGTGGTGCCCTCTATGCCCTCTGTAAATGCGAGAGTCCCTCGGACCACAGTGGCAGTAGGCGGAAGTCCGTGGAAGATGCCCCCCGCAGTTAGACGAAACGTCGTGAGGAAGTCTTACACCTGAACCACGGCCTCTCAGCCCGGAAGAAAAATTAGTACGCGCTCTTATAGCTCCAGATCAATAGCTCAAGTGGTATAGAGGCAGCAGGTGTCGGTCCTTGCCGGAAGTCCACGTCAGCACGTGGTGCAGCCAGCTTGTCTCTCACAGGAGACCTGTAGGCCTCTGTGCTAGAGCACAGGTGCGGCTGTAACGCGGCTAACACGGCTTGCGAGGTGGTGGCCTCGGAGAGCAGGTGGCCGACAGTCTGTGAGACGCGCGCTGTAGCGGCGCTGCCGGCTGGGGCACAGACCAGAGATAACATACACTGCGCCTATCTCTGCCGTGTTGTGGTTTGAAACCAACATCTGAAATAGCCCCGAGTCACGTGACCGAGACTTCGTCATTACGAACGTCAGTGTTTCTAATTTACAGGAGACGTCAGGCGTTGATTTTAACACTAAAACGACTTCTCGTATTCCTAACACACATGTAGTAGTGAAGGTAACGTGACTTCTTCATATTGCTGTCATTAATGCGGTGATTTTCGTTCTTACATGTGAGTTGGAGAAAAGTATTGTCAGTTCCATTTACAAGCAACAGAATAACACATCCTCAATGTTTGTGTTGCACTATGAAATATTTTTAGTTTTTGCACAACTGATGAATGTGATTATTGATGGGAAGATTATTTCAGAGTCTCTTGAATGTATATATATATATATGTGTGTGTGTGTGTGCGTGTGTGTTTGTGTGTGTGTGTGTGTGTGTGTGTGTGTGTGTGTCAACAAGTAAGTCATTTCTGGTGCACATTTGCCATTAACAGCATTACACAGTGCTCAAGATGAATACTGACTGTTCATTACCCCTATAAAGCTATTTCTTGTCGCATACATCAATAATTTCTTTGATCACATTATTATTTAATGTAACTGGCTAATATGTTTCTTGTTTTACGTTTTGGCTTCACTGTATGTGACAAAAAATCATAAAATGTTATCGCTTGTATAATATTAAAACGAGATGAAAACTTGGCATTGAACCGGTATTTATGTATTTATTGAAACCTTGACTTAGAACTTTTCCTATCAAATCTCTCTCTGGGTCCATATCCTTTTTTAATTACATGTTATATTTATCAAAAATGTTCAAATGTTTGTAGAGCTTATAGGACTTAACTACGGGGTCATCAGTCCCTAAATTTACAAACTACTTACGAACTAGCTACAACTAAGGACGGCACAAATATCCATGCCCGAGGGGATATTCGAACCCCCGACCGTAGTGGACGTGCGGACCGTGACTGACGCGCCGCAGTCCCCTCGGTCACCGCAGCCGGTTTATATTTATCAGAGAATATGTAAGAAATAAGACTGTCTTGCATAATATACAAAAAATTAAAATGAGTGTTCAAACAAAGAAAGATAGTAACCAAAATACAAATGATATGTAACAGTTAAATGTTTGTACTTCTATCGGACCAAACTGAGTGGTCATCAGCCCAATGTAACAGCCCAATGTATTCATTTAATTCACAACTTTACTATAAACAAGTAGTTTGTAAGTTTAGGGACTGATGACCCCGTATTTAAGTCCCATAAGCTTAACAAACATTTGAACATTTGATTTTTTTTTACTATAAACAATATTTCTTGTTACTTGCTCAGGATCTAATATGAGTAATTTCTATAGTGAAGCCACCCCTAAGCAAGTGACCTAAAGTTGTCCGTCTGAGAAAGATAGGCATGTAAAATGCACTCCACAGTATTGACGAGATTTCTCTATTGTTTATTAATCGTAATAGAAAATACAGGTTTCACTGTAAACCGCAGTGTCTTGAAGTTAAAAACCAGATCTGTCGTAAATAATGGGTATTCGTTCGATGTACTGTGTTTCATTCTCTTCCTTTGCTTTTAACTCTACACAGGTCTATTGGCATCGCCTGCTTCCGTGTGCGCTTCGGAGCTGAAAGCTGTCAACACTAGTCACTGTCAGCTTTCCAGGAATTTCCTTAAGCTTGCTGGAATACGTGTTGCACAATGTGGCATGATTTAACCCATCTCAGTATATATGATTCCTTATTTATTGAATTATATGTTGTACAAATGTATAATTTTGAAGTTCATTCGTATAAGTGCTATAAGAAGGTTAAATACTTTGCGAACAGAGTTAGTTATACAGAAGTAATAGAATAAAAGCTGATGCGTGATGTGGTGCTTTTCAATGATTGTTATTGTTATTGTCCTTATACCATATGAAGTACGTGTCGTACTTTGACATAATCTCTAAAGTACATTAATCTGCATGTGAGTATACTACCTGTAAAATTGCCTACCGGCCGCGGTGGCCGAAAAAAAAAATAATAAATGGGGATTGCGACGCGCCAGCCACGGTCTACACGGCCACTACGGTCGGGGGTTCGAATGCCCCTCGGGCATGGATATTTGTACCGTCCTTAGTGTTAGCTAGTTCGTAAGTAGTTTGTAAGTTTAGGGACTGATGACGTTGTAGTTAAGTCCCATAAGCTATACAAACATTTGAACATTTTTGTAAAATTACCTGCAGCTACAATTTGCAGTGCAGAAATTATAAACCTCGTCATACCGACCTCCGTAGTTTTGCTCCATGAACAGCGGAAAAGCAGTAAGCGAGAAACTTGTTTCCTTTCATTATTTTGATGTGGTTGTCAGCGAGAACATGTTTTATACAGGTTTGAAATTATTTTTAAGGTTTGTTGCAAGTTGCTAAATAGTGTCATTCTCATACAGTGTATTTATAAAGTCTCGTCGTACTATGTGACAGTTTCTTGCAGTTCCTATTGTTTATGATGTTAGATCTCGTGAACCATATGTCGTTTTGTACTCCTACAGCAATTGTTATCGTGTACCGGTTTTGGTTGAAATAGGTCAAGTGGTTTGGGAGAAAATGAGCAACATTGTCGCTTAATGCTGCAGATTTACACGCATCTCATTGTTTATGACGTGAACTGTGTATTGTACGTGATTCTTACACTTATGACAACCGTCCTCATGGATTGAAGCTTACGTTTACAAAATCTGAAAAAGTTTGAAACAAAACTGTAGATTTGTGTGCAAACGTACAAACAAAGACACGGACACTCTGATTTGTTTATAAAGATCAGACATTATGGATGCAGACTGATTTTAGGTATCTATAAAAGCATGAAAAAGCTTGTCAAACTGATATTTCGTTGTATTTTTTGTCCAGTTTCTTCCCACAGTTGCTGTATTATATGATAGTGGAGATATTTAGGTTATCCGTCTATGCAACTGCTTTAATAATAGATTTTGTTGCCATATGCATTTCGCCTTTATTTGGAAGGTATCATCAGTGGTCTGTAATATATACATGATTATGTTTTACAATATTTTGTATTTACATTTACAAGACGATATTGTTTCGAAGGTACATCCAGTGGTGCATATGTAAGACTTCTGCAAAATACGTCGCGAATAGAGTTAGTAGGAAAGACGTAACAAATCAAAACGTCATGCGTGATTTGGCGGTTTTTCATTATCGTAATTGTTTATTACTCCATATCTCATGAACTGTGTGTCGTACTATGATAAAATTTCGAACGTACATCCAGTGGTATGTGTTTGTGTGTGTATACTATCTGTAACATTTCTCGTGAATACAATACGAGTAATAAATTGTAACGTCATGCCAAATGCCGTAATTTTACTTCATGATCGGCGAAAAAGTAGTAAGCGACAAACTTTTTTCCTATCATAATTTTGCTGGGATTGTCAGCGAGAAAAAGTTTCCTAAATGTTTGAAGTTTCTTACAAGTCGCTAAGTGCTCTCCTTCTCAAACAGTGGACCGATAAAGTCACACTATCACGTGCCGCAATACGGGGAATTTTTCATTGTTTATGACATCATATTTCCTTAACTCTAGGCCCTGTCGCACAATCCTTTCTTAGCTGTCGGCTTCTACCGATGAACTACATTCCTGACAAATTTCAGCTTCATAGGTGAAGTAGTTTCCGAGATTTCGTGTTTAGTCAGTGAGTGAGTGAGTGAGTGTCTGAATGAGTGTCCTTTCGCTTTTACATAGAAAGAGATAAACAGTTCTGATGCGGTATTTAAGTATCTCTTTACATCTCTGTCTCTTTATCTCTATCTCTCTCTCTCTCTCTCCCTTTCCGTCTCCCCCCCCCCCTTTCACAACCAGAAATCATTAAATTCATTAACTCATCAGTATCTGGTGCAGTTTTCTATACAAGCACATCGAAAACACACAGACACACACGCACACTGACATAAAGCAAAGATAGGACAGACACACATTCAATAGTTGGAAACACCAAGAAAAACAATAACACAAACAACATGACATCTGCCTAGTAGTACTAGCTGTGAAGTACTGCCCGCGGTGGAGTAGCCGAGCGGTCTAAAGCGCTTCGCTGCGGAGCGCGCGGTTGCTCGCCGTGGAGGTTCGAGTTCTCCCTGGGGCATGGCTGTGTGTGTTTGTCCGTAAGTTACTTTACCTAGGTTTAAGGTTTAAGTAGTTTGGAAGCTACGGACTGATGACCACACAGTTTGGTCCGATAGATTTACAGACTTTTTTTTTGTGTAGTACTGGAAAACAGAAAAACGAAAAAGCAACATAATCGAACCAAAACAACTGGGAGACACTAATCAGCACCAAATCCAATTATAAACCAGAATCCAAGAAATATTGTAAGCAATAACATCCGAATATCGGTAACTATACTTAAATAACGCACCAGAACTGTTTATAACTTAAAATACTAAGAAACGTAAATACAAAATATTGTAAAACATAATCATGTATATTTTACAGGCCACTGATGATGCCTTCCAAATAAAGGCGAAATTCATATGGCAATAAAATCTATTATTAACGCAGTTACATAGAATGATAACCTAAATATCTTCACTATTATATGATATTTCGTCTCTTGTGTAAGCTACAATCTGAAAGACTCAGAGTACAACAAAAACAGTCCTTCGCTTAAGAACTGGTGCTTATAAAGAACTGTCAATTTTATTTAGCACAGCTAAAAACTGCAACAGTTGCATTGTGAAATGCGAAGAACTAAAACCTATTGTACTACTGACTGTGTGATAATAATTCCCATTAGCAAGGAGAAGTGCGACTCTCAGCTGCACATCACATTGCTCGTAGTGATGAACACGGTTTCCTGCCCCTTAGATGTTGGTTTCAGTATAATGACGTCACGCGCAGCCCATCATATCGTTGGTCGGCTTGGGCGCTGGCTGCCCAGGATACCACCTGACGCCCGGCCACCTGCGGGTCGCTGGCGTATCGCCGGTTGCCTTCTTGGAGGCGCAGAGCTAAGCAACCTGCAAGATCCTCTGTCACAAACTGTTTTGTAATCATCTTATTTCAGCTTTCCATTGCTTACTTAGTCCTGGCTTGCAACCTGAGGTGTAGCTATTCATGCAGCTCTCTGTCTTTTCCCCAAACCGACAAAAAGACGTCGAACCGTTTTAGCTCATTCTGCATATGAAAATATTTCAAGACATTGCAGTTCAATATGTACTTAATAAGTGTAAACAAGTAATTCCTGTAGTTTTAGTAATAAAAAATCCTCAATGTTTAATATTTAAAAGTAACAAAATACCAGTCGTTTTAAAATTACGGTGACCTAAATGCTCAGATCGCTAGTGCCCGCGGGTTAAATAATGCTCATCCTTCATTTTTGTTACAAAAGCATTTTCAAATATATATCTGGGCGGTTAAAAAAGTTTTATAATTATAGGTTACGTATTCCGTTATCTATTTCTGTATTTATCTCGAAGTGTTGTTCAACCACGTGACTCAATTCCTCGCGATGTACGTCGAAGAGACGCGATGTTATCGTAAGGCGCGACTAGGAAATAGCAGCTAGAATGAAAGGCGATATTTATTTGTACTACATTTAAGAAAAATCTCGTTTGTCTGATTCTGTGTTGATAAATCTCGTCAAGGAAGTATTTTGTTGATTTTAACTATAAACTCCGTAAAAGTTGGTATTGTGATGCTTCGTTACCAAGACGCCGGTCGCTCAAGCATACCCTAAAATTTGAATGGGTATGCCAGGCATAACCCACTGAAAATTTTGGTATCATTTTTTTCTTTACGTTATATTTCTTGAATGTAATTAAAATCGACTCTCTCATCCCATTGATGGTAGGCTGGCTTTTGTAAGACACCACTGTAAATAGATTATTTTAAACAGGTAATTGAATTCGTAGGCATTAAAATCCACGTACACATGTGAGTGAAGTGACCGTTTTCCAAATACTCCGAATGTAAATTGAATTCCACTTGTTAAGTCAATATTGTTAACTGAAGGCGGCAACCTTTAATTGTATTAAATAACTAGAAATGAAGTGCGTTGCGTACGATACATTGAAAATGTTTACACTACTAATTTAATTCCCGGTATCTTTTGAGATAACCTTTTGACAACCACATACGTTACCAGTGAGCCAACATACTTGCTGCGAAGACTGCACTATCCCTTCTAGCAAAAACATTGTGTAAACAGGCAGTCCTCATAACAACTTGCCAACGTCTTTGTGTTTTAATTGGCAGTTCTACAAAATTCTCCAAACGCAACAGCTAGTAATAGATCTTTTTTCTGAATCTGAATTTTCAGGCTTCAAGAATTTGTCAACAATTGAACGTAGTAGTCGCACTTTAGTTTCTGCTTTTTTTGACCTGTGTCACCTGTGCATGGAGTTACGTCTTAACCCTTTCCCTCCCCTCATCTTTATCTGTCCGTCTAGCCACATCCATTTGTTCAAAGGTTGTAAATAACATTTCAGGGCTTCCAATAACTCATTGTGACTAGATTTTTTACCATTACCTTGAGGAAACAAATGGCATTAGGCTACAATGCATTGTCAAAATACATATTGTTGCTTGATGTCTAAGTTGGAGTAAATGCAACAATACTTTCAATAATTGTATCAAGATACAGGAAACATAATAATTTGAAAACTTTATTACTAAACAATTGTCCAATGTCTAAATTAGTAGTCAACAGTTCGAAAATGTTATTATTTACGATAAAGGAAACATATCCTGCACACTACCATCTGTAGTCATCCCAAATTTCCATCAAAAAACTAAAAACATTATTTTTTTAAAGCTTATGGGACTTAACTACGGGGTCATCAGTCCATAAACTTACAAACTACTTATGAACTACTTACGAACTAGGACGGCACAAATATCCATGCCCGAGGGGGCATTCGAACCCCCGACCGTAGCGGCTGTGCTGACCGTGACTGGAGCGCCTCAGTCACCTCGGCCACCGCGGCCGGCTATGCATTAATCCAAACATTTTTATAGATATATGCAAAGAAATATTTTTGATCATAAATCAATAAAATTTGGGTTTAAAAGGGTTAATGTCTTGCGTGTGAAAATCGTTAAAATAGATAAGTATATAATGAAATACAAAAGGACTTCGACTTATAATTGTGATGGTGACGGTGATATGGAATCGATAGCGTGTATGTTTTGTGTAAGTTTTTCGCTTTACATTGTATTTATTTATTTTTCTCTAGAAACACCTGGGTCCGCCACTGAGCATACCCCAAGATTTTCAAAAGTCGGCGCATATATTAGTGACATTGGTAATATATAAATAGTAAACACATCGTGTACGTATTGTTGATGGCTGAACTGTTTTTCATGCGGCCCCGGCTAGCACCAATGAGGAGTCGCGGTAACAATTACTAGGATAATTAATTTACTTAGCGGACAAGTGTACATCGAAAACCTGTCAACCATAGAACAGGAACAGCATTAATTATTTATATACAAAAGATTATTGCCCTTGTTATATGTTAATGGGTTTTCAAAAAGCATACGTACACGCAACGCCACCTAGTGAGCGCTAGCCGGACCCTTATGAAATACAGTTCTAATATTGTTGAATGCGACTTTTTGACATGCCTATTGTCCTCCAAAAAGATGATCTACATCTTTCTGAGATGGAACAGAGTGAAATAATTGTTGCAGAGAACAACAGAGTGAATCCAAGTGTTAATCGACCTTACCTGTGCCCGCACAGATGAAGTAATTCAACGTGTTTTAGAGTGAAGTGTTTGTCTGTCATGTCAAAACAGAGTATAACTCGATATCAGAGCTCATACGAGACACAGTGTATCCGTGGGTTCCATGTGATCCCAAATCACAAACGAATGCGTTATGCTCTTGGTACAAAGCAAAGATAAATATTTCTTCTATGGGGAAGAGTGCTTTGAACAGCGACGCAAGAAACATAAACTTTCCATAAACAAACGGAAGTCCGTTGCTTTCCACAATATATATTTCACTGTCTGTTAGTACTACAAGAATTAAAAAAATGAAACAAATTCATTGAAACAAAATAATGTTTTCATTAAAATCTGCTGAGTGTTATTTTACCAGGTGACACTAAAATGCAAATACCACACAGCTGTTGCTCCAGATATGTTTTTGCATTCTCAATTTCATTTCCTCGAAGTTCAAGAACTCGCCGACAACATTGTGCACTATTACGCATGCTGGGTCATTAACATTCATTGATCTTTTAAGTAGAGTTTTCCAGGGCAAAACTTATATGACTATATGGGCTCTGGAAACTGAAAACCATCACTGGGAACAATCTAAATGAAAAGTTGAAAGAGGTGAATATGTTTTTCATATCCTGAAGGTAAAGTAAATCATAATATATGTATTGATTCTCGATCACTAGTTCATGAGATGTGACTGTATTTTAATATATTAGGAAGTCTAGTATAAATGAACGGGCTATGTTGCATAAACGAATGCAATTCACATTAAAACGTACAGTATCCTCCAACTACTTGAACTCAAATTGGTCCATTATACAGGGTGTAAATTTTAAGCTGACAAACCTGAATAACTCGGAAAAACAGTAGATATTAAGAAATGGTTTTTACCAGCATGCGCGGATGGCAGAGTTTCCACCTTTTGTGGGAGGGGTGGATGTGGAGTGTCAAGTGTAAAATTTTAAATGGGAACCCCGATTTTTTTTTGCAGATTCGGATTCTAAGGCCCACATCATGGGTAAAAGTGCAGTTTATGCGGCAGCGGCTAGCCGTCGCGCTCGCTTGGTTAGAAACCGCAGAGCAGCCAATCAGGAGTCACGATGCCGTGGCCAATAAGAAACGGCGTTACAATTGCCCCATGTAAACAAATCGAAGCGGTGTATGCAGAAATTCTTGACGATCAACAAGTTACAGTTGCTATCACTTGATCACTGTTTCGTACAGATCATAAAATAAATAAAACATACTATACCTGTTCTATGGTTGACTGCTGTGGTGTATTAATTATAGGTCACTTATGGGGCTAATACCAAGATTATCTAAAAATCCCTTATAAATGGAAAATCAATTACAATCACAGAAATGACGCACTGAAATCGTCGAATAAACTTTGAAATTGACGCCAAATTTACTAGTCATGAAACACGCAATATTTTTTCATTCTTTTTTTTTACGACAGATTTTTTCATTCTTTTTTTTACGACAGATGGCGCTGTAATAGTAAAATATACTTGTCATACTGGTGAAGAAATGTACTAAACAGGAAATAAACAAAGTGAAAACCATATTCATGATACTTCAGAACGCTACCAAATGATCCCCAAACTGAACCTTTCCTCTCCCCGCAGTGGGCAGGGCAGTCTTCCAAAGTGATACCTTAGTCCACATGTCCTTGTCTGAATACCAGTTATGAATTGCCGACAAAACATTTAATTGAACTAGCCGGGAAGATATGTACAATTGGTATCATTTTGTTTGGTTCTGAAGCAACATCAATATGATAAACCTTTTTCTTTCCTGGCTGGTACATTTCTTCAGCAGCATGGCAAATAATTCTTACCATTACAGTGCAACATGTTGCCAATTGAAAGAAAAGAAAAATTCAACCAAACTACACATGATTTGGTCTGTCGAATCTGAATCTGCAGTTAACAATGGGAGTTTCCATTTAAAATTTTACACTAGCCACCCACGCCGCTCCCAAATGGTGGAGACAGTTCAAGTTTAGTATCATGTCCTAAGCCTCTGCCTGCCGTTCATAATGGTGAAAACCGTTGTTGTTGTTTTTTCTGCTTGTCAACTTAAAATGTACAACCTGTGCTATACATTGTGTCAGTGTCGAATCTGGGTTGGGGGATATATATGGGGCTGCAGATCCCCCAAAACCATGAGGAAAACCTCATAATATGAGCTGGTTCTTTTTAGATAAGTTTGAGGTACAATGCCACAATTTTTATGAGCTCTGACCACCCCCCTCCTCCCCGACACAAATCCTGGATTCGCCACTGCTTGGTATATATTACAACGTGACATGGTTCAACTTGGACGACATGTTTTTTTTTTTTTCTTTTTTTAAATATGTAACTAGTTTCTTTACGGTATAGTTGTTTCCTAAACCCGTTGAGCAAAATTGAGTTTCGTGAAAACCTGGAAAATAATTATTTTTAACCTGGAAAACCTGCAAAAAACCTTGAATTTGAAAATGAAGATTTGGTGGCCACTCTGTTAGATTAAATATGTATGGAACCCATTGTTCTTTGGGGCGATCTGAATGAATTTATGCAAGTTTACAGCCAAGATCGCGTTATTTATTTATGGATGACCGGTTTCGACGTTCACAGACGTCATCTTCTGATCTCCTATATTTTACAATGTAATATATGGTTTTACCTATATCCTTTCAGTACATTTGTTATGAAGTAGTTGTACAAAAACATTGATGGTGAAATTGGATCTGCAGTATAGGAAGTAAGCTTAGGGTTTTACGTCCCGTTGACAGCTCGGTTATTAGAGACGGAGCTAACACTCGGAGTTTTGGGTAAGGATTGGGAAGGAAATCGGCCGTGCCCTTTGAAAGGAACCATCCCGGCATTTGCCTGTAGTAATTTAGGGAAATCACGGAAAACCTAAATTTGGATGGCCGGAGGTGGATTTGAACCAACATCCTCCCGAATGCGAGTCCAGTGCGTTACCACTGCGCCACCTCGATCGGTGGATCTACAGTATACATGTCCACACTGGTTGCGGAAGAGTCAGTCTCCTGCAACCAGTGTGGACATGTATAGTGTAGATCCAGCTTCACCATCAATTTTTGTATACAACTACTCCATAACAAATGTAATGAAAGGATATAGGTAAAACCATGTATGACATTGTAAGATATCGGAGATCAGAAGGTGACGTCTGTGAACGTCGAAACCAGTCATTCATAAATAAATAACGCGATCATGGCTGGACAAATTACAATATGTTAGATTAACATTTGTTCCATAGATCAGTGTTTCTCAGCGTGTGGGTGGCGACCCGCAGAGGGGGGGGGGTTGAGGAGGGTCACACAATC
Source organism: Locusta migratoria (assembly GCA_026315105.1). NCBI lineage: Eukaryota > Metazoa > Arthropoda > Insecta > Orthoptera > Acrididae > Locusta > Locusta migratoria. The sequence goes on from CM048747.1 coordinate 189,341,710, forward strand.
ACCTTCGGGGGGGGGGGTCGCAGTCGAAGGAGGAAGCACAGCATGTACCATAAAAAATCAATCCAATGCAAGTCTGGGAACTTGTTGTTCTGCAATACCACATTGCCTACGAAAAGTGAAATTTATATTATACTTAAATTACGGAATTCCTTGTTATCATCAATTCTGATTTGAATAGAACATTTTACAATAACTACGCCGTTTAACGACGAATAAATGAAAACCCTGTAACTGCTCTCAGAAACCAATCTACAGCTAAATTAAGTTCGAAAAAAAACCTGAAACCCAGATAGCGCTTAATTATTTTTCGTTTAATTTTTTTCTCAGAAGCTATTAATTACCTTCATATGACTGTAGAAGATCGTTATAAGTGATTTTTTCACAATCAAGCCAATAGTTTTGAAATACTACCCTTCTCTCTGGAATAACGTCAAAAAGAATGTTTTATAATTTTAATCGATGAATCATTATTATTAAAACAACATTTCAGGTGAAATATATACATATAAATTTCTGAAAAATTGAAGGAAGTTCAAGAAATATAAACCCAACTACGAGGTAGTGTTTGCAGCTTTATCCAACCACTTCGCAATCGACAATACAAGCTAAAATTGATCTGCAATGGGAGCAGGCGATTCAAAGAGAAATTATGACACTGTACACGAATATTTACAAACAAGAATGAAAGAGTAAGCTGCCATTCTCGTCCTCCTGGAAGGGCGGCAGCGCTATTTGCTTTAATTTCCTACACAGTGGGACTTAACGAGCATAATTCGCTTACGAATCTTAGCAGCAACGCGAAACACTCACCATGCATAAACATTTTCTGTCGAAATTAATGTAAAATAGGATAATGTGTTCTATTCCGGAAAATACACAAAAAATTTGCTCTATACTGTAGAATATGTACTTGTTTTTTTTTAGGATAAATTTATATCTACACAAGAAAACATAAAATTCACTGCCTTTGTGTTCACACACATAGTTATGTCACAGTACCATGAGGGCGAGTTGGGCGAGTTGGTAGGCTGCCAGACATTTGATGTTATTTGCTAAGTGACTAAAGAATATTGTCGCAGCATAATTCACCCCCTTCTGTACCAAAGTTAGATTTAACGCTGAACAGTGTAGATCATCTTTTCTGGTTGTGTTTCAGCTGATCACACTGCTATACTGAATTGAGTTATTAATGACATATTTCATTAGTGTATATACACATTGTGAAGTTAGTGTGAAGATCCCTGAATCCGTAAACAATTGTCTGCAGGATGAGCTTTGAATTATTCTAAATACATTCTTTTGTGCAATGAATACTTTTTTTCAATGATAAATTATCCCAAAACATGATATTGTATGAAAGCAGTGAGTGAAAATATACATAGCTCATTTACTAAGATGTTTATCACTAAACTTTTCAATAACCCTAACAGCATAAGTTGCTGAATACAAAGGTGACAGCAGATCATCAATTCAATTTCTCATCAAAGCACACACTTAAAAATTTTGAATACTCTACCTTAGCTTCAGACTCATGTTCAGACTACATTTATTAATGGTATCATGCATTTACCGTATGAAACTGTATATACAGTGTTTTATCAAAATTTAATAAGAGTCCATTTGCAGAGAAACAATAATTTTCTGAAAGAGTATTTACAATTTCATGTTATTTTTTGTTTGTCAGGTATGATTACCATACTTCCGTCATTAGCAAGAAGAACTAATACAGGGTCTTCTCGTCTAACTCTGCCACCTCAAATATCTCTGTAACAACAATAGATATTGGAAAATGGTTTTCACCAGCATGGACGGACGGCAGGGACTTAGGAAACGCTAGAGTCTCAGGACGTGCGCTAGCTGTGCGCTTCATTTATTTCAAGCGTCAACTTCGCTTCGCTATTTCTCGGGATGTAAATTACGAATTGCGATGCAATCGACATCATTATTTTTGTGATTTATTCATGCTATTGACTGCATACAAAATAATATGAGATGTCCATTTAAAAATGCAAAAGTTTGTGTTGAAAATAGTATTCGTTTACGTTTTATAATTTTACACAGTATTTAGTTTCCTAAACCTTTACCGTCAGCTCATGCTGGTGAAAACCGTTTTTGAACATCTATTGTTGCTCCAGAAATACTTGGGGTGTCAGAGTTGAGACACCCTGTATATCAGGAACAGAAAAGGACCCAATTCTTGATAGCTCGCCAGTTTAAGGAATCAGCTGATATTTGCAATTTACTTGAACCACTTATTTCAACTTTCTGCACTCTTCCAGTTAAGCAGGAATTAAGCCATTTGTGTACTGTTCCACCAACAGCTCAAGGCTTAAGTGTATTTAGAAGAATTTCTTGATTTGCACAATCAAAACCCTTAGAGATATCACAAAAAATACCAACGGGTGATGTCCGATTATTAAGAGCAAATAATATTTCATCAATGAAAGCATGTATAACATTTTCTGTTGAAAAACATTGCTGAAAATCAAACTGACATTTTGTTATTACCTTATTCTTACAAATGGGCGAGGATGCTCTTGAATACATAAATTTCTCGAGAACTTTCGATAAGGCTGTCAGAAGTGAGATTGGCCGGTAGTTGTTGACATCGGGCGTATCTTATTGCTTACGTAATGGTCTGTATCAGATGGAGTAGCTGACTCCATTAAAACAAGTGTTGCATCACTTCGTTTCGAAGCTCTCCTGATTGCTGACCTTCAGTGTGTATATATCGCATCAATAACAAAGATTCATCAATTTTTCCATAGACGTCGCTCCGCCGTATAAACACGTACACAGCCCTGCATGAGCAGATAGGGATGTGAGTGAGTGAGTAAGACGAGACAAATAAATGCTCGTAAGGTGACATAAAAGTGTTCTCGGTGTTGTACCGCGTCATATTGTAAGATGGCTATTACTGTAATAACCAATTTTTCGGCCAACGTTACCGTGTACTTCTTCTGGGTTTGTTGATGTTGACATCATATACCCATAAGATGGCCACTGTAACGTTGGCGGAAACGTTGGTTATTCAAGTAATAGCTATCTTACGTTATGACACGGTACAACATCAAGAAAACGTTTATGTCAACTAACTCTGCACACGCAATTAGAAATGTTTGTAAATCTCTGGGACCAAACTGCTGAGTACATTGGTCCCTAGATTTAGAAACTATTTAAACTAACTACACTAACTTATGCTACAAACAAAACACACACACACACACACACACACATACACAAGTTCCCGAAGGAGGACTCGAACCTCCGACGAGAAACGCCCTCCGGATTCGTACAAGGAACCGTAGACCGCACGGCCATTCCCGCGCGGCAAGACAGGACTGTCGTTCATTTCTAGTACACCTGAAAGCAAGTGCACTACTTCGTTTCTACCTAGCAATTTCTTCTGGATAATTTGATTTACTCACTGATTATTCTACGTGAGCAGTAGTGTTTCTGTAAAATGTAAACTTTCACGGCCGGAATGGTGAAAATTACTAAAAAATTTTCCGGGCTGTTATGCCGTGGTCTAGTAGATTTATTATTAAAACCCAACGTTTCGTCCCCGACTGCGGAGGACATTCTCAAGGGGGATCGTGGCACTTTTGGATGTCCGATTCATACCCTCAGTCAGTAGCCAGGGTGTGAATCTGACAGCATTAGGTTAGCTACAACCGTGGGAGGGGTGTTGACGATCGAAATCTCCTGTTGACAAAACTTTTATTTCACGTCCGTCGTATATGCTAATGCCACGAGTGTAAGGGGAGAATATCGATAACACATTTCACTTTTTATACACTGGTAATAAAAATTCGACCCAATAACATTGCTGCCTCTGGATGCAGCACTTGGCAGAGCTCTCCGCAGCCCACTCGCCGGCAGCAGCGGTGGCGGCGCTGCGCTGCCTCGCCCTCTGCCCACACCGCCTGCTGCCGCTCATAGCCCTGTATATTTAATGCTTGAGTATTGCCCGGTGGTGATCCACGAAAAAGGTTGCGATGTGTATTTCACACTCGCTTTCAACGGAGCAGATCACCCGTTTTTGAATGATGAGCATTTTTTTACACTAATACACAATACATCAGAGAGAGGCAAAAATTGTCATTGTTGTTGATCCAATGAAATTGCACTCGACGATGTTTAATACTGATATTTGTAGCTTAAATCTCGTTCCTTTTCCTTTCAGAAAAGCACTTCATGTCATTTGTCCCTGTCATCTGTTTGATTGGCACAGTGTATAACTGTACTATAACGTTTTAATGTCTTGTTTGATTCTTTACGGTAAATGTATTTGGTAAATTATGTGAATACCTTTCAGTGCATGCTCTAAAGCAACACAGGCACGCAGCAAGGGTTGTGACTTCGTGTCTCATTTCTACAGCAGATATTTCGCATGAGGAACTATGTTAATCATTATGTTCACTTCCTCTGTAAGTACCCCCTAGCAGGTAGGTGCTAAGTGAATAGTAAAAATTAAATTCCTATCGATGGAGGTCAGTTCTAATTTCTTTAAAAAAAGCGTTTGTATGGTGAAGCAAATCAGTTATCTATGACCATTCCCATAATTTGGAGTGGGCCTTTCGGAACGACTTATTGTATAATGGATTTCTTCTCATTTCGTTAAAGAATTTCGTCTAGCAATTTTTAGCGTATAAAATAAAACAAAAGAAAATACCAATTAGGATTATAACTGCCGACTCACATGAGCGTTGCATCGAAAAACACACGCAGAACCACACAGCCAAACAGCCAAACACACGCTACCGGCTGGTGCCGTCAGCGTGAAAGATAACCTGAAATGTCACTTACACGAATGACAGCATTCCTTGAGTGCAGAAATTAAATTTCTGTCTCTCATATCATATGGTCATTATACAACGTGAGACATGGAAGTGAAAGAGGAATGTCAAGTGAACATAGTGAGACAAATCAGTACCACTTGCGAACGAACTGCACTGTCACAGTGTTGCCAAATATTAGCAACGATGTTGTCAGTTTTTAGCTGTGCTAGGAACACCTGTGTAGAGATAAGCGATGCGAAATCACGATCGTTTCATACGGGCTTCTAGAGGGGAATCGTGGATTTTGGTTAATTTGCGGCGGTATTTCGTGAAAGCGCCGCAAAGTCACATTTAGGCTTCAGATATTTAAGGCGTCCTATTAGGCCGAAACCAGCGTTCAAATTTTTTGAAGCTTTATAGCATTTCAGGAAATGAGTAGGAAAGTTAGAAATAGTGATATTGTGCTTGCAAAATATGGCAGGTCAAAAAATGAGATTCATAATCTTTCATCGCGGTTACAGTTTCCCCAAAAAACGAAAGAATAAATCAATTATTTCTTTAGATTGCGACGAAAGCTAATTTTGCTTGTTTCTGTTGTTGCTTTGTATCTGTCGTCACGATGTTAAATCAAAAGAAATTATATCAAAATTCTTACCTCAATCATTGGTTTCATGGCGTCTTTTATGATTTACTTTCTTCCATTGTACTATTTTCCGGCAAATTACCCATTCTTCCTGATCCACTGACCACAAGGGAAAGAATGCTTTTGCAAATGAATGAATGATAATAATGAAATATTAGCAGTCAAGGATGTTTATCACATTACAGCAGAATATAACTATTAAAATAACAACAGAAATTTACCGTCTCTTTGTTGACACACAGCAATCATTTTTGGTAATTTATTACTAAATACCGTTTAGGACATTTTTCAGAGGAGAAAAATAGACCTGAACTACACCCAGAGAGCTAAATAGACCTGAACTACACACCAGAGAGCTGACATGACAGTACTGGTTGAGCTTCCTGACATTTTCCTCTCTGTTGGCAGTTAATACTGACAGTCCCGACGAAACTGTTTGCAGTTTAAGCAGGGGAGAACTTTCTGCAGCCGAAAATTAAATTCAGGTAGACACTGTCATATAAATTCAATGACCAATCACATATCCTCATGAATTTTGGAAAATGGGGAGAATTCTGGAACTGAGAGAACTATCGTAGTTGCCTAGCGTCGTGAGCAATATTTCCAATCGATAAGGAAGACCTTCTTGGGACAGCCCACATCCTCACTCCACTGTTAGCCTTGCCGCGGTGAGGCCTCAGTCCGATAGCAGATGATAGCATTGAAAAATACGGATGAATTGATGACTTATCCTTGTCAACTTATTCTGTCTTGTCATTCTAGGTTCACATTCGAGGAATATTACAAAAAGGAGAAGCTATTATGGAAAATATACCAAAGTATAGATGCAGTTGAGTATCTAATGAAATAGTATTTTCACAAGTATGTTTTGAATTTAGGGCTCTTGAAGCTGAAACAAAACAGAGGATTGATATTTTTGAAGTTGATGGCTATCACATCTACCATGAGTTTGCCAGGAGACAGTTGACACGAAGGGTTTTGTTTGACAGTAAACAGAAAAATTAAACAGTAACAAGATGAATTGATAAGATACAGATTTCTAAAAGAGCTACCTTTTTAGAAGGTGACCATTATATAGAGAGAAATTAGTGCTGTGAACCCTACTTCACCTGTTTACTGACAGCTGAGGCAGATTGCTCACAACGTGAAAGAGAGTAGGAATAGTTAGTATAGGAAATGACCACACTGAACACAAATTCAGTTAACTACTGCAATGTGTATATTCTGAGGTTAATTATTCAGAATATTTAATCGAGGTGACCAAAAATGTCAACCGATGTCATAATTACAAATCAGATTCACACCTATATGATGCCAGAGTTGCCAAACAATATCTACCACATTGGAAAATGTTGATTACATTGGTGGCCTGATGAACGAGTTTTGTAGCCGGCGTCCTGAATGTTAGGATCCGTGAGTCCACTCAGGCTCGAGGCACTGTGCTCCCCAAATTGCATATATGCCACGTACTCTTTCAAAAGAGTAAAAAAAAATCAATGACTACCCCACAGAGCGTTATTGTCAGTTTCGTGACTCGGTTTATGGTTGAATCCTAGATCGGTATGTTTACTTTACACCATTAAATAACAGGAAGACTAACAATTTGTCGCAGAAAAGTTTCCCTCAATGCTTAAATTTTGTCCAGTTTTCTTCACCTTTGCTTCCTGATTAACTAAAATGTCAGCAGATCAAATGGAAATTACAAGATATGTATTATTGATAGAACATCTTACTACGATAAATAAGGTTCCATTTGAATCCAACACTAATTTTGAGCACGTTCCTTGAAGAGGTGCTGAATGGATTCCGAGTTGTCTTATTGTTACCTGCATCGTTGATTTCATAAAGTCTGATGGTGATGGGCGTTAAAGTACGAAATTAATGGTGACTTTTAGGTGCCAGATACCTCACTCCGATATATTATCGTTCAAACAGTATCGTTTGAAGATAACGAACGACATTAATTTACTAACTATTGAAATGTTCAATACAATTCGTAAATTTGTTTTATTTCTTACGTTACAGTCAAAACTGTAAGTTCGGGGAAGTGTACTGAACGTCTGTTACACTCCGTTTGCTGGCTTCGTCTATTCGGTAAGACAACTATCCTTTCCCTCCAGCAGGCGCGCTCCGCCTTCTCCGTTTCCAGTCGCGTGCGCATTGCTCGCTACGTGTGCTGATTTACCTAAACGTCCGTGGCCGCCGCCGCCGCCCCGCCGTACCTCGTATCGACATCAGAAAGACAGAAATAAATTCCCCTTCAAATTATTGAAAACTAAACGCTATTGCTGGCATTACTCATAATGCAAGAACAATTTAAGTTTCAACGTTGCTATGATGACTGCTATGACCTGAAAATATTTTGTAACTATCTTTAGCGCGGTTGAAATTTTAGTATGGACAGAAGCTTTTTTATAAGTCTTAGTCTGTTTTAAAATCACATCTATACACTTATTTAATTTAAATAATTATTTTACACTGTTTAGGTTGTATGTGTGAAATATTTCACTCAATTTCAAACGTTTTCACGAGATTACAACAGATATATATATATATATATATATATATATATATATATATATATATATATATATATATATATATATCACAGAAAGATCGCGAAGGGTGATATGAACTCACACTAAGGCTTACCAGAAATAGTTTTAACGGCGAAACATTCACGACTGGAAGAGAAACAGGAAGCAAAAGCAGTGGTATAAAAAGTGCTCTCCACCACACACACCAATTAAGTAATGGTGTTAATGTAGCGGTGTCATCCATTGATAAGTTATGTTGAAAGGAGGAAGTCTATTGTTCAATGAGAAGTTGGTTTGAAATCAAATGCAAAGTTTGTACCAACACTAGGACACATAAACAGAGTACACTTTATAGCATACGAGACACGACAGGAAGAAAGAAGGTTATGGTTTAACGTCCCATCTACAATGTAGCCATTAGAGTGGAGCAGAAACTCGGATTATTACGGTAAGGATTGGGAAGGAAATGGGCCGTATTCTGTCGTAGGAACAATTCCAGCTTTTGCCTGGACTGATTTACAAAACTCACAGAAAACTCAGATCTAAATTGTCGGAAGCCACTATCAACCGCCATGCACCCGAATGCGCCAACTCGCTTCGTAGGAGTAACGAATGCGGGGAAATGTTGCATTGTCACCGTTCTGAGCTACGTAAATTTTTTCAAGTTTCTAGCTCATCGTAAAGCTATTGTAAAATCTATTGTAAAATTTGTACCAAACACACAGTAGACAATAAAGGAGCCTAATAAACACGTATTACAACGATTAAAATTTAAATTGGTCAATGAATTCTGGGATGGTTTTGAACAGTAATAATAAAGGCAATTTTCTTGTTAAAAGATAGTAAACAAACACATTGCCGTATCTCGTATTCATTGATTAAGAACAATCCAGTAGAAGCCGCAGGGCAATAATTTTACCTTTACTAAAAAAGTTGACACAGTGTCGAAGACAAAAATTTGTAAATGAATCTCATCCAAAATATCATTATGAGTGGAATAAAAGAGGAATACAAAATTAGTAAATGGGTAGCCGTGAATGTCCTCTGCCTCTATATACCATCGTTTTCACGTAAAGGGTGTAAAAAGGGATGATCCACATTTTGAGAGGAGGTTTTTTGGATGAATTAAGACAAAACTACCTTTATACCTTAGCTGTAAATCGCTTAAAAATTAATTATATAAGAACTTGTCGATCTTCAATACTGTGAAACATATTGAACGAAAAAAACGTAACGGTGATGAAAAAATAAAAATTCAACGTCGTAATAAAAACTAATTGTCTAACAGTTATAAAGCACATGAGAATTATAGGGAAAAAAACTAAAGAGAAGAACAACAGGAGCAACCATTCGCTTTTACGAACAGTATTCTTAGAAGTAAATATACCAATGGTAAAAGTACGGGTCCCTCCTGCAACATGAATTATGTGGAGCACATTTTACTTTGGACGTGAGAGCGTGGACCGGCAGAGACAAGGCATGATCCATCTAGAGACAACGGGAAATTTAATACGGTTGAAAACGACTAAAGGTAGCTACTTGCAGATAAAGAGAAACCTCAGTTTTCTGGGAGAAGTAGAATAGTCATTTCGAGGATGAGACTGAGGAAAGTAATTTAAAAAGTTATATAAAACCTGATAGAACTATATTTCACCCTCTGGGTGATACCGCCTGTTGACAAAATTGTTATTTCATAATAAAATTCAGTATATTAATGCATGCATCAGTTGAGGATTCCATATATTCGCCACAGATGATAAGTTTGCATTATAGGACACTTTCACTTTTGCCATTTGCAATTACTTTCCAAATAATGGATCAAATAAATGAAGTCATTTGAAAGGAAACTAATTATTACAATTACCTTGATCCTTCTACAAAGATAAAAACATTTAAGGCAAAAACTCCTTTTGAAGCAATATTAAACAGTAACATTATAACTTCCCTAAACAGGGGTCTCACTATACGAAGAAATTAGTTTCTCAGCGGAAAAGATAACTCGGATCTAATTGAAGTTGATATATTGTGCTGCAAAAGCCAACCAGTCAATTTTACAAATGTCGGTCAATACTTGCTTATTAGCTGCTCAACGACGGTACAAACCACATACTCATTTTGAAGATATTCCTGGAATGAGAACCGCGTATGACAATACGTGTAATACGTGTTTATAAGGCTCCTTTATTGTCTACTGTGTGTTTGGTACAAATTTTACAAGACTGAAAGGAGATTCCGTCCATTTTGCGACAAGAGTGCGTAGGAACTCTGGAGAAATAGTAGTTTCGCACGTGCTTCGTTTTGTGAACACAATCTCTTCCTGAAAGTTGATGAGTGTAACTCAACAATTCATCTACATTTTTCAATGCTGTTGTTTGCTTTCGGACTGAAGCTCTTCCTTAGAATGGCGTTTGGTAGCGTGGCATGGCTAATAGACAGTTGAGGCAAGCTGTTTATAGGAGTGAGGATTTTATGGGCTGTCGTAGGAGTTGTTCCTATAGCTTCGAAATATTGCTTATGACGGTAGGCAAATGATCATTCACTCAATTCTAGCATTCGTGCTATTTTCCAACATTCATGAGGAGATGTGATTAGTCATTGCATTTATATGATAGTGTCATCCTGAATTTAATTTTCGACTATAGGAAGTTCGTCCCCCGCTTAAATTGCAAACAGTTGTGTTTTTCGTTGGGACTGTATTAACTGCCAACAGAGAGAGAAATGTCATACAGCTCAACCATCACTGTCTTGTTAGTTCTGTGGCGCCATTCCAGTCAAGTGATCTACAGCAAGTATTGTCCATTCCTGAGCATCGTTGTACTAGTGATGTGTATGACTTCAGGTCTGTTTTTCTCCTCTGAAAATGTTATATCCGGTATTGAGTACCAAAATACCAAAAATCATAGCTTTCTGCATTTAAAAACGCAGTACCTTTCTAGGTGCGAAGTGTCTGATACCTTACTGTTTCGTGACAGATGAGGCAACGTTCATTTGCAGTAACTTTTCATGAAACTAAAATTAGCTTTTGACGCAATTCTAAAGAAGTATCTGATTTATTCTTTCGTTTTTTGGGGGAAACTGTAACCGCGGTGGACTCTTATAAATCTCATTATTTGACCTGCCGTGTGTTGCAAGCATAATATCACTATTTCTAACTTCCCTACTCATTTGCTGAAATGCTAAAAAGCTTCCAAAAATGTCAAAGCTGCTTTCGGCCTAATAGGCCGCGAGTGACTTAAATATCTGCAGCCTAAATATGCCTTTGGAATCTATCACGAAAAACCGCCGCATATTAACCAAAATCCGCGATTTCCCTCTACAAGCCCGTATGAGACGAGCGCGATTTCGCGTCGCTTATCGCTACACAGGTCTTCCTAGCACAGCTAAGAAATGACAACATCGTTGCTAATATTTGATAACACTGTGACAGTGCAGTTACTTCCGCAAGTGATACTAAATTGTCTCGCAAAGTTCACTTGACATTCCTCTTCCACCTCCATGTCTCACGCTGTATAATGCCCATGTGATATGACAGACAGAAATTTAATGTTGTCATTCATGTGAGTGACATTTGAGATTATCTGTCGCGATGCGTTAGAGGCTCAGCACTGAATATGTTTCACACTGAGGGCAACAGGGACAGCGTATCGTTGGCCTTGTGGTGCTCCATGTGTCTTACGACGCTACACTCATGTGAGTCTGCATTTGGTATGGGTAGGGCTGTAATTATTTTACTTTGTTTTATTTTATACACTGCAAATTGCAAGAAGAAATACGTCAACGAAATGAGAAGAAAACCTATATACAATAAGACGTTCCAAATTATGGAAATAGTCATAGATATCTGCTTTGCTTCACCATACAAACGCCTTTGAAGAAATTCGAATTGAGCTCCAACGATAGGAATGTAATTTTTACTAGTCACTTAAGACCCACCTGCAAGGGGGTATTTACAGAGGAAGTGAACATAATGATTAATATAGTTTCTTATGCGAAATATCTGCTGTAGAAATGAGACACGAACCTTGTAGTGTGACTATGATGTAATTTACCGCATACATTTACTGTAAAGAATCAAACAACGACACTAAAAATAACAGTGCAGTTCCGCACTATGACTTGATGAAAACATTCGAACTGATGGCAGTGACAAAATACATGAAGGGATTTTCTGAAAGGAAAAGGAACTAGACTTAAGCTACAAATATTTGTTAAACATGGAAGAGTGCTATTTCATTGGATCAACAACAATGCCAATTTCTTTGCCTCTCTAATGTTTTGTGTATTAGTGTAAGGAAATTCTCATCATTAAAAAACGGGTGGTCTGCTCCATTGATATCGAGTGTGTAATACACATCGCAACCTTTTTTTTGTGGATAACCACCGCTGCTGCCGCCGGCTGCCGGCGAATAAGCCGCGGAGAGCTCTGCCACGTGCTGCGTCCAGAGGCAGCAGTGTTATTCGGCCGAAATGTTATTACCAGTGCATCAAAAGTGAAATGTGTTATCGATATGCTCCCCTTACACTCGTGGCATTAGCATACACGAGGGACGTGAAATAAAAATTTTGTCATCAGTAGGTTTGCCCATACAAATCACTCACTTTACCGCAATACGACGGATGTAGCTGACCTAACCTTCCTATAACTCGACAGAACACGTACTGAATGAACTACCGCAGTCTCCAGTGTTGCCACATTTCGTAGATAGCCGGGCTTGAGCTTATCAGCGCGGTCATGTTTATTGTCCCATGTCGCGAACAGCGCGGACTTTGGATCAGTGGTGGCCGGCCGCCATTCATGCCTTTTGTCAAGGACTGAGATGGGAAGGGATCGTTCCATGTATTAATACATTTTCACCGTCACGCGTTATTCTATGTCTGCTTAATCTTATATAGATCGGCAACGTCACATTCCGAATCACGAATGAACTTCTGTGAGCTAATTCGTTAATGTTTATCTTGTGCTATACATTATTTTATGAGTAGAAAGTGTAAGGAAAGCTGATAGCGATTAAATATTCAATTAATCTCGCTTTGAACAGTGTGAAAGTCTTTTTCGAACTATTGTTTAACATTATTATCGTGATGTCCCGTAGAAATAGAAACGTGTTTGATTTTTTCTTTTTCAAAAAATTAATTTTTGATAACACACCCACCCACCCACATACACACACACACACACACACACACACACACACATATCGCGCAAAATGGAGGTCATATATAAGTGGTGTAATGTGACTCAATCAACCGTCTCGATACTTTATCTTTATAACCTCTATTTCGCGCTACAATAACAACAGTGAAATAATGCTCATACTGTCGTTCCGGACATGCACACATATTAAAAATATTATATACTGTTTTGTATAAGGCTACAAAGTTATTAGTTATTCTGTGTCATGCCCTATGCTCTTGACAAGAGAATAAATTCAGAAATGGTAAACTGCTGTTGCCACTAAGTCTACACGACGATTTTTTTTCTGCCGACCACTAACTCTAGGGATTGATCAAGGACAGGATGTGGAACAAAAAAGTCCAATAAACGTCTGCCTGGTTTTGTTTCAGAGACTGCGCTCATATACGCGTCGGTCACTGCAGCGACAGACACAGTATTCGTGATTTCTGCCTAGAGAGTTGTACTGTTACTCACACTGTACGATCTGAAGGGTAATATGGCTGCTACATGATGGTGCTCCCTACCACTTCACTGTTAACTTCCGTATGTTTCTGAATCTGCCCTGGTCGAGGGATCGGACAAGAAGGTCTAGTTCTGTTGCCTGCTCGTTCACCGGATCCCAAATCGTCTATTTTCAGGTTATGCGGCTATCTAAAAAGTATTATGTATACAGAGCCTATTCCAGAAGTTGAGACATAGGCGACGTGCTCTCGGTGAGAACACATCTTTGATATTAGAGAGCAGTAACGCTGACGTTTGTCCTCCGCAGCTGTGATGGGTGAGCTGAGACCCCGTTAAATAAACGCAGCGCGTGACACAGGGAGATAATGATGAAGAAGAAGAAGCTTAGGGTTTAACTTCCCGTCGACAGCGTGGTCATTAGAGACGGAGCTTACGCTCGCATTTTCAGGGAGGGATGGGGTAGGAAATCGGCCGTGCCCTTTGAGAGGAACTTTCCCGCCATTTGCCTCGAGTGATTTAGGGAAATCACGGAAAACCTAAATCTGGATGGATTTGAACCACCATCCTCCCGAATACAGGGATATGGCCCAGCAAAGTTTCTACGAGCGCCGCTGGACGCAGGAGGGCTGGTTGTGGCTGCGTCAGTTGGTGTGTGGAGCGAGGCCGAGTAACTCGCGATTAGAACTGAGAAACGTGGCTTGCGGAGGACCAACCATTGCGGATCCATTGAGGATATTTTCACGAGTTGACCTCTAAAACTGGACTTCACGCTATTTGATGAGCAGCTTTCAAGTTCAGCCTAAAGTGTCATATTAATGAGTTTGGAAACCATTGTTTCATATTAGGAAGGCAGCAAACTGGTACATCATTCAAAAATGAAATTATCAGTCAAGTTCGCAAATAGATTTCGATCTACGATAAAATCCATTCTCTCTCTGTTTCCATCTCTTTTTTTTAATTACATGTTATATTTATCAGAAAATATATAAGAAATAAGACTGTCTTGCATAATATACAAAACATTAAAATGAGTATTCAAACAATGAAAGATATATTCACTTATTTGTGCAACATACATTATATTTGAAACTTCGTGGCAGATTAACATTGTGTGCCACAACCGGGACTCGAACTTGGGAAATTATAATCTGCCAGGAAGTTTCATATCTGCGCACACTCCGCTGCAGAGTGAAAGTTTCATTCTACACTATATTTATTTACTTTGGTGTTGACTGTTGGTATTTACGAAAATGATCTGTCATCTCCAGCTCTCCTTTTAATTTGTCGCAGTACTGCGGTGTTGAAACCTTCAGGCAGTGACATTTTAGGTCACTTACACACAATTATAATATAATGAACATTATTTTCAGTGCTTCGTAAAATGATTCCGTGTAATTTCCTAGCATCAAGTGTTCACTTCTATCAACAATACGAAGCGACAAATCTATCAAATACTAAGTTCGTGTGTTATTCACTAAGTTACAGTCTGCTACTGTATCGAATGCTGTTCGTAAAAAATAGAAAAGCAATTCCTCTATAGGAATCAACATTAGTTCCATAAGTCGGGCGAAACCCACTTAGCAAACGAGACACCGATTTTTCGTGTCTCTCTCTACCACGCAGATGACCCAGGTTCGATTCCCGACAGGTGGCTGGGTCTTTTGTGGTGTCCCCATCCACTTTTTCATCATCATCGATATGCAAGTTTATACAGTGGCGCTAGGCAATAAGCGGCCGAACAATCCCTCACGAGATCTCCCAGCCAAAAGTGGCATACGATAATATCATTTTATTTGTCAGAAATATCAAATTTTATGTGAGAACGACATGTTTCGTGACGCCATTATCAAGTTGTGAAAATATTAAGATAGGAGGCTGGATTTTGACGATTAAGATGCAAAATGTGCAGATCATAAAATTGAATTAATACATTAACAAAATACTTGCATCATATATGCATAGTCAAGATCGTCTATCATAAACCTTGAAGTTGAGATGACGCACATTTGCGAATTAAAGGACACCAGCTCTCACATATCAAAGATTATCTATAAGCTTCGAAACTGTCTATGATGACCAAAGGTAATTTCATTCTGACATATTACAAATTATGCAACTAGTCATCCACTAAAGTCAATAAAATTGCAATAAATCTCTGAGTTACTCGTCATAATAAAACCAGACGTCAATAATTTCAAAATATCCATGTTGGACACGAACTGCAGCTGTAGCGTAAATTGAAGGTTTATTTTCAAGAAAAGAATTGCAACCAGCTGCTTTTTTTGAATGGTATTTATTTACTCAAGAAGTAGTTTTACAGCTACTGCAGGCTCATCTTCAGTGGATAACTTTACAGGAACATTTCCGCTAAGTGTAGGTTTTGCTGTCATATTGGTTCTGGTGACAGCTTACTAAAGCTCAGTTATGAGATTTTAATTCCATCAGAGTCAGCAAAGGACCTGCAGGAGCAATTGAATCGAATGGACAGTGTGTTGAAAGGAGCACATAAGATGAACATTAACAAGAGCAAAACAAGAGTAACGGAATGCAGTCTTAGAAAATCAGGCGATACTGTAGGAATTAGATTAGTTAACGAAACAATAAAGGTGGTAGATGAGTTTTGTTACTTGGGCAGTAAAATAACACATGGTGGACTCAGTATGGGGCATATAAAATGAAGAATCGCAATGGCAAAAAAGCGTTTTTGAAAAAGAGAAATTTGTGAACATCGAATGATAATCTAAGGGTAAGGAAGTCCTACCTGTATGCATTTGTGTGAATTGATGTCTTGTATGGGAGTGAAAAATGGACAATAAATGGTCTTAAGCGGATAGAGGCTTTTGAAATGTGTTGTTACATAAGAATGCTGAAGATTAGATGGATGAATCGCGTAACTAATGAGAATGTATTGAACAGAATTGGAAAGAAAAGGAATTTCTGGCATACCTTCACTAAAACAAGGAATCGATTCGGAAGCCACATTCTTAGACACCAAGTAATTGTGAATTGGTCGTTGCAGGAAAGTGTGTGAGGAAAACATCAAAGAGGGAGACCAAGAGGTGAATATAGTAAGCAAATTCAAATGGATGTACGTTGCCGTTCTTATGAAGATATGTAGAGGCTTGTTTAGGACAGTGTACGGGGGAAGCTGCATCAAATCAGTCACCGGACTGAAGACCAATGGTTAAAGCTAGATCAAGATAATTTAACTGTCCTAGTTCACAAACACATATATTGACTTTGATAGATAATACTTTATGCGTGGCTGTTAATTAGCGGCTGTGCTATATTAGACTTACCCAGATAAGGACGGTGGAACTCACTGTTGAACTTGTTTATTTCCATGATACTGCATTATTGCAACGGAGTGTGATTCACATACAACTGACGCGCATTGAGTCAGCAACGCTCTGTGAGAGTAATTTTGACACTCTCATTTGCAGTTAATGAGATAATGTGTCTTGAAGATCAGTTCAGTTCTACTATGGACGAGTTGACTGACCTAGTTATCTTCCATATTGTTTAAATATTCTGATACTGGTAATATAACATCTTAAAGGTATAGACTTCATTATTACAATTGAAAGTCTTTGTCAATTGTAATTCAACAATGTTCTGAGCCATCCTTCCAGAGGGAGGTCAAGGTAATACGCCATCATTTTAAATTCACAAACACAATATAGACTGTTGGAGCTTTTACACATGTTACAAACGAACGATGATGAAATGCCAAATACTGGTGTGGATATAACATTATCGTCTCCACTAAATTCATCTGATGATGTAACAGGTAAAGATTCAAGTGCTGAAGAAAATCCGAGTATAGATAAATTACCAGCAAGTCATCTCCATACTATTGCACTTTGTGATTTGAATATTTCTGCCTATAGTAATGTGAAAAAATACCCTCCAGCAGTACAACAACAACTACAAAGAAACCATCAAGACTGTCAAAGGAGAAAGTTCAAAACCTGCATAAGTATAATTGGAAAAGTGGAGAAGTAAGTCATCCAAAACTTTAGTGGCCTCTAATGTGCACAATTGACATGAAGAAAGGGCGAACACCGCTTGAATATTTCCAACAGTTTTTTGATAATGAAGTGCTTCAGATGATGATCACTTTCACAAACCAATATGCAGCGAAAAGAAGAAGACTAGGTGATTGTTCCGAAGATGAAATGTTGGTGTTTATTGCAATACTTCTGCTAAGTGGTTATCTATCAGTGTCAGGCAGAAAAATGTACTGGCAATCAGATAAAGACAGTCACAATGACCTCGTAGCAAGTGCCATGTCCAGATATCGATTTGACTTTATCTTTTATAATATCCAGGTCTGCAACAAAGATAATTTCGAGAAATCAGACCGGTTGCGGGAAAATCCGTCCATTACTGTGTATGCTAAATGATACATTCAAACAATTTGCACGTCATGTATCGCACCATTCTGTCGATGAATCGAAGGTCACATACTTTGGAAGACACAGGTGTAAACAATTTGTAAAAGAGAGACCAATTAGATGTGATCTCAAATTCTGGTGTGGAGATATCTCTGGAGCATGTATTATATGTCTTGAAGCCTAACAAAGAGCTGGTACATGTAGTAAAGAATATGAAACAAAGCGTTTCGACTACGCTGTGTGATGACGTATGTAGACCAGTTACTTCCACATGTTCCCTATCGAATTTTCTTCGATAAACCGTTTACCACGGTTGAATTACTGCATAACGTAAGGGGGGGGGGGGGGAAGAAACTGGAACAATAAGAGGAAACAGAGTTAAGAATTTTCCTCTATCAACTGTAGATAAAGTAATACAGGAAAAGAGAGGATCATATGAAGTTACTGTAGCCACCAACTTCTACAGTATTCAGCCATTGCGTTCTCCTACAAGATTTTGCATGGAACAAAAGATAGATATAAACGTGTATCAGTCTAACTTACTACACACCTACAATGCTCATATGAGGGGGGGGGGGGGAGAGGCAAAGATCAAACAGATCAAAATGTATTCCAGTATAGATGCTCTGTAAGAGAGAAAAAGTGGTATTTCCGTATTATTTCATAGACACTGCAGAGCAAAATAACCGGCGATCTTTACAGGCACAATAAAGGAGCTATAGATCACCTGACATTTCGACGTCGAATAGTCTCTGCAATTCTTGAAAGAAACAGAAGAGTGAAATACAAATTTTGCAGATGTTTGTTAAGCTTATGGGACTTATCTGTAGGGTCATCAGTGCCTAAACTTAGAAACTACTTATGAAATACTTTGTACTAAAAACAGCACAAACATCCATACCTGAGGGGGTATTAGAAGCCCCAATGGGGAACGGCCTCACGCATCGCAGCATGGCGCCTCAATGCGCACAGCCGCTCCGCCGCGGCCAGGAGAGTGACTACCAACAGAGGACGTCCTAGTAAGAGGGCAAAACAAGATTCTCGATTTGATGGAAGGGAACATTACGTCGCTGAATTACCAACGTGTGAGAAAATAAAGAAGAATAATCAACGAAAATGTCGAAATTGCCACAAGAGGACTACTACAGTGTGCCTAACACTGTGCCTAAACTGAAATTTAGTTACGATTATTTGCAAATAATGATAGGTAAAAAGTTTAAATGTTCCAAGTCATAAACTTCCCATATTGTCCTACCGACCTTCTGGAAGAACTCCCATTTTGAAAAGAAAAAAAGAACAAAACAGACTTACAATTCTTTTTACATTCTTCCTAACCGACTTATTAATGAATAAATCAATTTTTTAAAGAAAAAAAAAAATTCAGGACTATTTGGGACAACTACAGCATCAGTCGCAAGTTACAACTGAATGTAACCCAGGTATGAGTGTCATAAAGGACGCCTTCTTCAGACAATAGGAGGTAAAGAGGTTAAAAATCACATGTCAACTCAAAGAAATTAAGAATACAATCGCTCCTCAACCATCACTGGAGCCCCTTGTGACTGTTTGCAGCTGTCTTATGGTATGACTATCTGCCTACGGCAGATATGTTATTGTGTTTTCAATTTCTTTGAGTTGACATGTAGTTTTTAATATTTTTATCTCCAGTTGTCTGAAGATGTCCTTTGTGACGCAGAAACCTGGGTTACATTCAACTGTAACTTGCGACTGTAGACTGTAGTTGTTTAAAAAACTTGATAAATTGCTCAACTGCTGCCGATATGATTGTATCCCGAATTCGACGCATGACGGAGAAATAATGATCTGCTGTTTTAGTTTTGTACACCAATGTACACCAAAGTGTCGTGGGTGCTGGGGGCGAAGTACTGGGGTCGTCGACAACGCAGAGCGGGCGTGCCTACCGGCCAGGGGCCGCGTCTTCCGCGGGGTGCTGGCGCCTGGCCTTGGACGCAGTTACCGGCGGCGGCCTCGCCTCGCGGACTTTGGCCGACTTGGTGGCGCTTCGCTATAAAAGCGCTGTGCGGACGGCCCGCAGCATCACTCCACCGACATGCGGAACACTTGGAGATGGGTGAGTACCTCTCTCTCTGCCCAGATGCTAGCTACCGACTACCAGCCGGTCGCGGCTGGTTCATACTTCATCTCACATCATGTTTAGAACTTCTGTTCTGGGGTCTCTCTTTCAATTGCTTTAAGGAGGTGCCGTTTCTAGTCCGCACAGTTTATTAAGTTCCGAATCAAATTAAAAGTATTGGTGAACGAAGAGAATCTTTTTTTTCCACTTAATATTATCCTTTATTGTCAATGACATTCTGTGACTGCTGTACTTCACTAAAAATAAGTGTCTATTATCTGTCTGTGTGCCTTTTTCTCAGTTTATAATGGTAATTTTCTTGTGAAAACTGAAGATAATTGATTCATGTAGAACGTCTCCATTCTGTGGTGTCAGGTAATCTCAGTTGTTTGTAGTTCTAGGGACTGATGACCACAGCAGTTTGGTCCTTGCTATATAAATCTAACATTTGTAAATGAATTTTTTTTAAATACTTATTTTGTATACGTCTTGAGCAATTTAGCACACGATCTGTGCAACATGGTTTACATAATGTAATCAGTGTAGCTTATGGTTCTCGTACTGAAGATATCCAACAAGGTAACGAATCCTGGATCGGTGTAACGTAATAAAGCTCTTGGAAGTGACTGGGTGTGAAATTTAGTGATCTGAAGAAATTGCACAATAATTTTCTTGAGTGCAGTTAGCTAGATGGTGTTTCAATGACTTGAGGTCTGTGCGTCAAGGTGAGTAAAAGTGAACACGCTGACTCTTATTGAGTTTCATCTGTCAGTGTTTCAGGGATAAAACGGTATGCACTTTGCTAAATATGCGTCATTTCTTAGTTGCGACTGCAGACGGGTTAAATGCGATGCTTTAGTAATTGGCAATACAGAATGGATTAACGACCAGTAAGAACCGATTATAACGAGTGAAAGATAGGCGGAGATATCAGACGTGACACAAGGCACCGAAGTGTGACTATATCTCTAATGAGCACGTTCTGGAGGGCACTTGGAAGCCCCTCTTCCTTTATTAGAAGTGTGGCAGTTGTGTGAGGCTCGATGTGTAAGGCGGAGACGCACCAACATTTAGGGTCATAGCTAAGACATTTCCGTTATGAAATATTAATTGTTGAAATCCACCTTTTGAGTATTAAAGGTTTGAGAGTGCTAAGAGTCGCTTCACTATTTCTTTACTACTGTGAAGTCATTTACATTAGGAAACATACGACAGTTAGTTATCGCTCAGAAACTTGCAAATACTTCCAAAGTAGTAAGAAGTGCAGTAAAGATTTTTGTTACATGCCAATGCAGTCACCTAGCCTTAAGAAGTTCTGATTTTTGAGCAGGTGAGCCTGTGTAAGACATTTTACACTCGTTTGAGTATATTTTTTCTGCGCCTGTACATTTTTATATAACTAAACGGAAAATACTTTGTGGACATATCTCGTATATCGAGACAAAAATATCACTGTGGGCTTTGATTTATTTGATATCTATAATACATATATCGTGTTCCTAAATAGCTATGATTGTTCAACTGAAAAGTAAAGTCTGAATTTGAAGAGTTACATTAAATTGTCTACACTCAATCGTTCCTTTGACAGATTATGCCAAAAATCATCTTTCCCCTTCCTTACTGCGTCACAATTGAGGCCCGCTTGTCTTGGATATATGCAATGGTCATGTTATCTCACCTTCTTTGCTTCCAGACCATCTAACTAGGTCCTTGTAAACTATAGGAATCATTTTTCATTTCTAGTATCTGGCTTAGCTAACTACCGATATTATTTGTACACAAAAGCTACATATACTAAATTTAAAGTATTCTAGAGACACTAAATGATGCCGAATTTCTTATGGATGGCTTGTAACACGTAATTATATACGTTAAAAACGGAAAAAGTTTCAGTGTGTTGTAACGAAAGAAACTCTCCATAGGACTGTACTCATATTTAGTGGATAGTCCGTCAAACCTGAACATAGATCAAGCATGGGAATAGAACAGAATGTACCGAACTCTGAAAAAAGAGGCAAAATGAAAACATTGAAAACAGCTTCACTGTCACATATCTCGATTTTAGACGGTTCATTGTTTATAGTTGGGCTCTTTTCTTCACACTTCTGTACATCGCCTTGCTGTTATCATGTTAGATTTGTATTCAGACTTGGACGTGCTATATATGAGGTCGAGAATGTTGACAACCGACAGGCTAGTTGGGATGTGACCAGACTGGAAAGAGAATGAGGAAACTACACAATAAGTAGAATATAAAAAAGGCAGGGAAATTGTTTAAGGGAAAGGAAAGTTATAAAGGAGACCACATGGATATCGGCATTTAGATTTCTTATATTTACTTTAGGTGAAGCCAAAGTCATTCGATGCAACTCTCAAACCTTTTCGAAAAAACCGACTTTCAAATTTTTCACCCACTTGTAAGTACCGATTATTAAACCAAATAAGTACCATAAACATAAAAAATTCTAACTTCTGAAACCCATGAGCTTTCCTTGTTAGTCAAATTTGAAACTTAAACTTCTTGTTTTTATTACTAATATTATTTATTAATTATTTATTAATGTATCTGAATTACCCCTGTCTGAAGTTGATGCAATAGGCTATCACAGTAGTGCTAGTTTGCCCTTTTGATGTCCCCAAATACTGACAGTGCATGTGATTGCAGCTGCTGCCGCTGGCGGCACTGTGCCTGGCCGCCTGTGTGGCGGCTGACACCAGTGTGGAGGTTGACACCAGTGTGGCGGCTGAAACCAGCGCTGAGCTGGTTAGCGAAGTCGGGGCAAACAACAACAACACCAAGCCTGCGAAGGCCCCACCACCACCGCCACCACCACCACCTCCTCCACCTCCTCCTCCTCCACCACCTCCCCCACCACCACCAAAAGGTAAGCCCCCACCACCTCCTCCTCCTCCTCCTCCACCACCACCACCACCAAAAGGTAAGCCCCCACCACCACCAAAAGGTAAGCCCCCACCACCTCCTCCTCCTCCTCCACCACCACCACCACCACCAAAAGGTAAGCCCCCACCACCACCAAAAGGTAAGCCCCCACCACCACCACCTCCACCTCCTCCTCCTCCTCCACCACCACCACCACCACCACCAAAAGGTAAGCCCCCACCACCTCCACCTCCTCCTCCACCACCACCACCACCACCACAAGGTAAGCCCCCTCCACCACCACCACCACCACCAAAAGGTAAGCCCCCACCACCGCCTCCTCCACCTCCTCCACCACCACCACCACCACCAAAAGGTAAGCCCCCTCCACCACCACCACCACCACCACCTCCACCTCCTCCTTCTCCACCACCACCACCACCACCACCAAAAGGTAAGCCCCCACCTCCTCCTCCACCACCTCCTCCACCACCACCACCACCACCAAAAGGTAAGCCCCCACCACCACCACCACCTCCACCTGGTCCCAAGGCAAATAGTCAAGACCTAAGTGTCTGGATACACAAGATACTGAATTCTCTGGCTCAACAGTGATGGTTAAACTGTGTTCCTAGGACTTGCAGCTAAATAATTACTACAGTGTGGAGCAGTGTTCTCCGACTTCGATTGAGGAATGCACTACGTCACACAGCTAGAATTTGTCATAATGATGTGTTGTGTCAAATACTTTTTCAGAAAGATTTAAAACCAAGAAATGTTCACATCCATCGACTGCCAAAACTTGTAATATTTGCCTATGAACATGAGCACTTGTGGCTCTGTACAATTGTTTACTCTTTTCTATATGTGATGTACAGTTTGATTCTTTGTAAATATAGACAGTTTATAAAAGTATATAATATCTCATTTTATTTATTACCTTCTTCCTCTTGTAATTGGTTGATAAGCAATTTATGTGAACTATATGCAGATAAATTGATGAAACATGTTCGCACTGCATAACTGTTTATTTTTCAGAAATGTAGTAGTCTGCATAGATAATGAACATATTCGCACTGTTTCAGATGTATTACCTAACTTAGGTAATGTTTCATAGCAAAAAAAAAAAAAAAATTCAAGAAAATTTTAGTTGAGCACTGACCTATCTGCATGTCACACTACAAAATGTTCAGTAATCAATGAATTTGAAAAGCATCTCCCAACCTATCGGGCTGCAACTTAAGAAAACATCCGCTTGACTGAACACTCGCATTTATCCCAAATTCATTAATAATGTGCCAACACTGTCAGCTATCTGCATCCATTTCAAAGCTGAGATTTTGACTTTCCCCTAACTATATGTGATTCAATTGGGGATGTCCTGACTGAGAAGACACAGTTCGTAGAACCTGATAGAAATGACTCACCTAGATGTGTTATCTGACGTTTGAAAGGATTATGTTATTGGTCCTCTCCTGTTCCCTATGTACATAAACAAGTTGGTACAAATCTGACCAGTCCTCTCAGGATGTTTGCAGATAATGCTGTTACTTTTATCCATTTAAAGTCATCTAAGGATCAGAACAAATGCGGTACTATTTTTAGAAGATATCTGTCTGGTGAAAAATGATGGAAATCGAATCATAAATGATGAAAAGTGTGAGGTAGTTCACAAAAGTACAAATAATAAATTAAACTACGTCTTCAAGATAAGTCAGTCACATCTGGAAGCCACAAATTCAGCAAGATACGTCGGGATTATTAGTACGACACATGTTAATCTGGAAGAATTCCAAGGACAAAATTTTATAGGCAGTACATTTGGAATGTGTAACAGATTTCCTAAAGACACGGCTACCCTATGCTTGTCCATTATCAAAGACTGTTGAGCACTAATAGATCCTACAGACATCGAAATACACAAAGGAGGGCAGCTCACTCTGTATTATCACGACACAGGAGAGTGTCGCAGAAATTATACAGAAGTTAAAGTACAAATCATTGAAACAACGGAGGTTTTTGTTCAAATGTTTATTAATTTAAGGGACCTAAGTAATGTGGTTAACCATTCCTAGACTTATGAATTACATAAACTCACTTATACTAAGGACAACACACACGCCAGAGGTAGGTCTAGAACCTCCGGCGGCAACGAGCACGCACTCCTGACTAGCGAGCATAACCACGTGGCCATTCCTGTGCGGTGTGTTTTTCGTTGCTACAAGAGCCACTTACTAAATTTCTAACGGCGACTTATCATTGTTCACGCCCACTTTCAAAAGTAGAAAGCATCATGTAAAGAATATCAGAAAGAGCAGAACTCGAAGATATTTGGAAGGGTTTTTCTAAACGCGCGATATTCGAGAATGAAATGGTAGTTATTGAGTATGATAATAGTTAACTTAAGTCCCTTCCGGGCACTTATATGTGGTTACAAATACTACACGTTTCAGATGCAGGTGTACCCAGTAACTATACCCTTAGGCGATAGAGAGGAGTCAGCAAAATTTCTTACATTTCTCTATGGCGATGCCTAATAAGGAAGGTACATGACCATTTTCGACGGTATCGAAATTTATACGCATTAAGCAAGATATATGGATATCAGAAATATTAAATATATTGAAAATTTCGAGAAAATTCTCATCGACCATAGAGGATTCAGAACAAAGACATATCTAAAACTTTCGGAAGATTAAATCGATTTAGAGCAAATTAATTTTTTTTTCGCGTACAATATCCCTTTCAATCTGATAACTCCTCATCTCTGACACAATTCGATATTATAATACTCAAAATATATACACTGATCAAAACAATTAAGGGATCAGTTGAGATGTCTAGGTTCTGAAGCATTGTTATGGGCAGAATAATCTAAAATATTTCGACTTCTTTCTGTCTGCTCTACGGAGTGGAAACAACACCATTAGAGCAAACGAAATATTGATAATAACACAAAGTTAGTGCAGAGGGAGTTGACTTGTGTTGAAAATAAGAATTACACAAGCACGTGAGGTTAGATAGTGTTTGGGGTGCACTTGTCAGACTCATTGCAGCCAGACCAGCACCTACTGCAATTGCTGCAGAGCTGAATATTGCACTCAGACAGAATGGCCAAATATCCCCCAAGAGCTGAGTGATAATATTATATTCTCAATGCCACGCACTTGTGCAACTGTACTGGCTGCCTGAGGTGAGGGCAATGAGAATGACTTTTTCACTATTATGGTAGCTGCATGGTGCCTCGCTCTAAGAAGCGTCGGTCTAAGTAAACTTCAAGTAAGAGTTGAGACAAGAAAAAACATATTGTATCAAAAACAAATAACAATTGTAACCAATATCAGAATGAAAAATGTCACCATATGCATACTGTGTACCAGAACTCACCTGGTCATCTAACTGTTTGAGCAGTGGTAATTGGACTTAACTAATAAATAATATTTATCATCCTATTGGGTAAGTAAAAACCATAACAATGCCGAATGTTACAGTTTCATATAACCGGCAGTTTAATAGGGTGGTAATTTTTTTTTATTACTTTACGATATGCTTTACTGCGGAAGTGTTGCCTATTTTCAGTAGAAGAAATACAAAATAAATAAAAAATTATATCGGTTAATACCTTAGAGTGCATCACACTTAAAGATAATAGGAAATCTGAAATGCCTACGTTAAAATTTTTTAAAGTTACATATTATTTTCCGTGCGTGCTCTGTCTTAATCAATAGATGTTTATCAATATTTCTCAAATGTTCAAATGTTTATATAGTCTATGGGACTTACCTACGGGGTCATCAGTCCCTAAACTTACAAACTACTTATGAACTACTTACGAACTAGGATGGCACAAATATCCATGCCCGAGGGGGGATTCGAATCCCCGACCGTAGTGGCCATGCAGACCGTGACTGGAGCGCCTTAGTCCCCTTGGCCACCGTGGCCGGTCAATATTTCTCAAGTAACTCTTAACGCATTTTGGTACAACAAAATTTTCAAACTCACTTGAAGTGGACTGAATTGGTGTTAACTTGCCTGAAACAGATTGAACTGTTCCGTAATACCTGAATAAACAGTGATTGGCATGATTTCTCTGTTCGTGTAATAGCGTCAAGTTGTCAAGTTGACGGCCAAACGGCAGGACCCAAATCTTTTAGTGGACGAAATGGACAGCACCTCAATAGCTGTAAGAAACTTGCTGTCGTCCACTATGAACCCATAGCTCGCTCAATTTCTGATACCGACAGAAATTTGTCGAGTTAAGAGCAACAGTATCTTCACGACATTTCTGATACAATTAAATCAATGTTTGTAAATCTAAGGGACTTAACTAATGCGGTATCAGTCCCTAGGCTTACAAAGTAGCCGAGGGAGGACTCGAACCCCCGAAAACGAGCAACTACGCTCTCTGCACCACAGCGGCTTAGAGCGCTCGGCCACTCCACCGTGGTTCAGATACAATCATCTTGGTACTTTGTACCGATGACTTGGCAAATCGGGACACTAATTGTGGCATTACATGTAGTTAACTGAAGTCAATTGAGTCCTTTGCTTCTCGTTTAGAAATTCGTCATAACCGTCCGATAACTTAAAAGAATTAGTTGGCTTCATTTTAAAATCATTCACTCCCTTGTGGTTTGCCATAAACAGAGATCAAATATTTACCTGACGGACCGAAACATTTCTTCCAAGCAATTCAGACATCACGTTATTTATCAGAGGAATTATATGAAATAGTCAAGTCAGTAATATAACGAAATGTATTCCAACTAGCAATGATTTTCGACGAAACGGAACATATTGGGAAACTCGGTTACAGAGGGGTCTTGAAAGCAAAACACACTAGTAATAGGAGTAAGTCCTTCTACAGGTTTTTAATTGATTTTCATTGGCCAAACTGGATTATTTATGTCCCCACAACCTCTCTCCCCATTCCCTCCCCATATACAGATCCGTTTCTGGAACTCCTTTAATTGATTTTATTTGTCTTAATTGAATTATTTATGCCCCCCCTCCACCCACCGACACACAGACTGGGTTCAGGCCGCTTCCAGGAATTAACTGATTTTAATTTGCCCGTCCCATCAACTTCACCACATACAGAGACGTTTCTGGCAGGGAATTCAGGCAGAAGCGATTCAGGGACTTAAAGGCAGCTACAGGTGGCTACTTAGAGCTTGGCTCTCCCATCCGCCACGAGTTCTGGATTTGGAACAGAATTAATTATGGGATCACACAAGAATAGATCCCGCAACCTCCACCTTCGAATCCCACCACAACCGCCGCTACACATTTTCGGAGATTTTTTTACTTATTGGATAAACCACATTCATGCGGTACTAATTGATTGATAACCCTCCTCCCCTCCCCTCCTCGCCACCCCTGGGCCACGAGCGCTGCTTCGTCCAATGGATCAAAGGAGGCGCATGGCTATAAAGACGACCGTTGATCTAGTTATCAGTTTCCACTGCCAACATTTATGCATGCAGATCGTCGTAAATAGCTCCTCCATATAGCTTCTCCATATAGCATATTATAAAAAACTGATCCCCTCTTGTATACATATTTACAAACGAAATACAAATCTCTATTTATAAGACCGTGTAGATACGATTGTGTGTAAGTATTACAAACAAATCTACAGTTTTGTCCCAATCATTAAGAAATTTTCCACATGTATGTTTCAGTCCATGAGGACGGTCACTGTAAATGTAAGGATTACTTACAACACATAGTTCAGAGATATGACGTCATAAGTAATGAGATGTGGGAAAAACTCCTGCTTTACGTGACAATATTGCACATTTCTTCCTAAACGTCAACCATATTTGGTACACATCATATTTACCGTGACGTACCAATTCTATACTGGTAAGAACCGCATATGACACATGGTTCAGGAGATACAACGTCATAAACAACATAGTTGCTGGAAACTGCCACATAATACGACGAACTTTATTCACACACTGTATGAGAATGACAGTACTTAGCGACTTGCAAGCAACTTTAAACAATTCGAAATCTTTATTGAACATTTTCTCGCTACCAAGGATAGAAAAATTATGAAAGCGAAAACGTTTCTTGTTTACTGATTTTCTGCAGTTCGTTGAGTAAAACTACAGCATTCGGTATGACGTACAATTTATAATCTCTACCACAAAATAATTATAGCCGCAGGAAATTTTGCAGACAGTATACACACATATAGTTGAATGTACCTTCTAACCTGTATCACAGTAAGACACCTCAATCGTGAGATATGAACATTAATGTTCATAGAAAACCGTCCTTTAACAAACCAAGTTTTAACCTAATACGTCATTATTACTACTTGTATTCCCAAGAGATTTTACAGACACACACCACTTATATAAGTGAATATATAGCTGAAAAGTTATACAATTGTACAACATACAGTTCAGTAAATATGAGATTGTACGATTTTGATACGTCATTTGTATTTTGACTATAATCTTTCTCTGTTTGGATACTGCACTTATAATTTTGTACATTATGCAAGACAGCGTTATTCTCCGATAAATATAAAGTGATTTTAGAAAAAAGAAGCTCGATAGAGATGGAAGGGATTGGAGAAGTACCAACTCAAGGCAGGGTTTTCCGCTTTTTTATATATACATTTAGGCGCAGAAAAACGTCCTTTTTTGCGTAACTTAAACAATCTCTAGTTTATTTATTAACTTGCGGATTAGTTCCACTTCAGAATCTTCTATTTCTCTTTCCAGCCAGTAGTACTACAGGTATAATCAAGGTACGTTCCCGAACTCCAATACATATCTTCGTTTCTTCCTGTTATCCAGCTCTTTTATGGATTTACTAACTAGTTCTGCACCTGCTGGCAATTCTTCTAGATGAGAGCATTTGTTTATAGGACTGCAGTAGATCATTTTAAAGGAAGGCATGGAAGCCGTTCAGAGGCGAGCAGCTAGGTTTGTTACTGGTAGGTTCGACCAATGCACGAGTGTCACGGAAATGCTCCGGGAACTCAAATGGAGATCGCTCGAGGAAAGATGACGTTCCTTTCGAGAAATTCTGCTGAGAAAATTTAGAGGGCTAGAATTTAAAGCTGAATGTAAAACGATCATCCTGCCGCCTACTTACAGTTCGCGTAAAGTTATGAAAGACACGATAAGAGAATTTAGGGATCGTACAGAGGTGAATAAACATTTTTTCTCTCGTTCTATTTCGGAGTAGAGTTTGAAAGGATATACCTCGTAGTGGTGCAGTGTACGCTCCGCCACGCACTTTTAAGTGGATTGCGGAGTATGTATGTAGATGTAGATATAGTTTAATTTTACCCTTATTTCTTGCATGGAGAGAATGAAACTTAATGTGACACACCACATGATGAGACAATCCCGTAAATTTCTTTATAAGAAAATCAAACTGATGAAGACTATGGCTGCTATCAGCTTCAACAGAAGATGCCTAGCAGAAGGAATCACTCCCAAGAACCTGAAGATGTTGTAATGTAACTCCGAAACCTGTCGCACAGAATTTAATAAAGATTTTGAATACAGCTGCTGGTATTCTCATCCATCTATATAATCAAATCAGCTGCGTCCAAAACCTTCCACTATGGAGAGAATTAAACTTAAGAAACATGTAGAACATTTTGGAAATTATAAATACAAAGAAATAGATTTTTGCCCATGGACGGGATTAAACCGGGGAGCTTCTGCACCACAATCGGAGCCGCTATGCATTGCGGATAACATGTGGTCTTGCGGTGTTGCTCCCTCTCTTGAAAACAATAAACGCCCTGCTGTTAGACGTTTGTGGACAGGTCTACATCTACATCTTCACTCTGCACAAAGTTAATCGAACTGCTTTCTTAGTATTACTCTACTGTTGCCTTCTATGGGAGTGTTCGTGATAAAAGGAACTCTTAAATATTTTAGTTTTCGATCTAATTTCTCCTGTTTTATTATGATGGTCATGTCTTCCTATGCAAGTCGGTGCTAACAAAATATATTCGCATTCTGAGGAGGAAGTCGGTGAAAGAAATTTCTCAGACAAATCTCGCCTCAACGAATAGAGCTTTTCTAGAAATGATTTCCATCCGCACTCTCTTCACTGTATTTCGATAATATAAAACGTGCTGCCCTTCTCTGAACATTCTCTATATCCTCCGTCAGTCCCAGTTCGAGGGGATATTACAGTGCGCAGCAACACTAAAATTGATAAGTTTAATGAAGGCAGTTGCTTTAATACAACTGATGCTTTTTCTTTCGATGAAACAAAGTGTTTCGTTCGCCTTCCCTACGATAATATCCATTTGTTATTACCAATTTGTTCGTAAGAGTAATTCCTAGACATTTAGTTGAATTTACTGCTTAAAGTTTTGCTGATTTATTGTGTAATTGAAATTTAGCGGATTTCTTTTAGTGTTATATGGATAACCACACACTTGTCATTATTTATGATGAACTGCCAATTTTTGCAACCTGGAGATATATGATCCATATCGTTTTGCAGTTACTTTTGATCTTACACTTACTGTGGCGATGTTAGGTACAGTGTCAAACGCCTTCCTAAAATATAAAAGTACGGAATCTATTTTAGATACCCTATAGTCCCTCCTTCCCCCCCCCCCCATTCGGCTATTTCAGGCATTGGCAAGGAACTATCCAAATGCCAATCAGCGACGTCCATTTTAAACAATGAGACGGAATAATGCAGCCAACAATTACAAGAAAAATACTCCATAATAACACCAATGGACGGTTCCAATTGCCGCCAATGACGTGAAATAATGTGAATACCAATGAAGAATGTCAAACATCCCTCCTTCTCCTCCTCAGACTACTATTTGCAATATTATATAAGAACCAAGTCTTCACTCATTCTACAGTCAGACAAATACCCAGAAGAATGCGAATAGCAACAGTGGACGAAACAATGCGGCCTCACATCCAGAAAAGTTTCATTATGAGTCATAATATTCGATAAAAGTACATGTTCTAAAATCGCGTGGCAAACCAAAGTTAATAATCTGAGTCTGAAATTTTGCGAATCGGTCCTATTGCCTTCCTTGAATAATGGAGTGATCGGTGCAACTTTCCAGTCTTTGGATACGAATCATACGTTGAGGAAGCTGTTGTATATAATAGTTATGGAGCTATGGCATCAGCATACTGTGGAAAGAACGTGGCCTACAATCTGGGCCGGGATTAAACTTACTTCAGTACTCCATTGATATTTGCGACTAAATAACGCATCTTCGTAGCTGTTCTTGATTCGATGTTTGGAGTACTTCCGTCGTATTCTTTGGTGAAGTAATTTCGATAATCTGTGTTTAACAATCCTGCTTTAGCTAGGCTGTTCTCAAATTCATCATCATTGCTGTTGCGAAGTGAAGATATTGATTGTGTTTTGCAAACTAGAATACTTTACATCTGATCAGAATTTCCTAGGATTTTTTACCAAATTACAAGATTGTGGAAACTATTCTAAACGTGTCACATTTAAGTTCGCGCTAATTCTCAAGTATCTGTAAAATATTGCCAGTCTTTGTGATTTTGTGTCTGTTTGAATGTCGAATGTTTTAATCTTTGCTTCCTCAAGCGTAAAGTATCCTATACTGTGTACCGTTGCGACGGGGCATCAGTCCTTCTCTTTTCTTAATGTAGTTGGGACTGGCGACCCGACCCAATTTTGCACGGGTAGCAGTAATTACTGCACCCATATGACTTTTGTCGAATGGACTGAGAAAATCATGTGACGAAGGTTAAGCAGATACAGGTACCCTGCCTTGCTATGCTCAAGGGAAAAACGTATTTAAGACAAACGGAAAATTTTATTTATCTTATTAATTCACCTTATAGCTACCGGATAGGCAATGTTCTTTGTTTTTCTATATGTATTAAAAACCTTTTGCTTTGTCAGCTGTGGAGTATACAATTCGTCATGTGAAATGGTGAATGTTCCAAATTTAAGCCATAAAAAATCATTGATTTTTCTTGTGCATTGAGGATGATAATTTCAAAGACTGGAAAAACGGAATTGCAGCCGCTTGAATTCAATATGTAAATAGTTGTAAATCATCTGTGTGAGTGAATGCGCCTGAATATTAATATGTGCGGTGGCATTCTCGGTGCTTTCCAATCAGTTACAAAAATTCATTTTATACGCGAAAAAGTAATACGAAAAAGAATATCACTTTAATTAGGTTTTCTGTTTCTAAAAAAAATCACCGGTACATTTAATGATGGGAAATATTGAAGTATCTCCCTTTGTTATATTGTACTTAAAATTTTGTGTATTAAATAAGACAGCCATATATATGCTATGATAAATATAACATGTTATTAGTAAAAAGGAGATGAACACAGAGAGAAGGGATAGAATTACTAACATAAGTCTCGAATAAATAAATAAATACACGGGCAACGCCGGATTTTCAGCTAGTACAAGATTAGGAAATGTAACAGAGGGAAAGTTTCTGTGTTCTGCAATGGGGGGATCATTATATTTTATATTATAAATGAGATTGCTTTTAAGGCTGTCCTTGCTAGAAAATGCTACACTGCAGTTTTCTTCTGAAAGACACTGTATTCTATACAGATATAGGACCTATGAAAACATGTGTTAAATAGGCTGGTATAATTTAATCAGTGCGCGTTTCTTTACGAAAAATCTTGAAAGAAATTTTACTATCGATAATGGTTAAGACAGGGTTGTAGCCTTTCCCTAAAGTTATTCAATTTGTTCATTGAGCAAGCTATAAAGAAAGCTAGGAGAAATTTGTAGAATGAATTAAAGTTCAGGGTGAAGAAATAAAAAACTTGCGTTTTGCTGATGACTTTATAATTCTATCAGAGACAGCAAAGGACATGCAGGAGCAATTGAACCGAATGGACAGTATGTTGAAAGGAGCACATAAGATGAACATTAACAAGAGCAAAACAAGGGTAACGGAATGCAGTGTTAGAATATCAGACGATACTGTTGGAATTAGATTAGTCAACGAAACAATAAAGGTGGTGAATGAGTTTTGTTACTTGGGCAGTAAAATAACACATGGTGATCTCAGTACAGGGGATATAAAATGTACAATGGCAATGGGGAAAAAGCGTTTTTGAAAAAAATAAATTTGTGAACATCGAATATTAATCTAAGCGTAAGGAAGTCCTATCTGTATGCATTTGAGTGAATTGATGTCTTGTATTGGAGTGAAAAATGGGCATAAATGGTCTTAAGCGGATAGAGGCTTTTGAAATGTGTTGTTACATAAGAATGCTGAAGATTAGATGGGTGAATCGCGTAACTACTGAGGATGTATTGAACAGAATTGGAAAGAAAAGGAATTTCTGGCATACCTTCACTAAAACAAGGAATCGATAAGGAGGCCACATTCTTAGACATCAAGTAATTGTGAATTTGTCGTTGAAAGGAGGTGTGTGAGGAAAACATCAAAGAGGGATACCAAGCGGTGAATATAGTAAGCAAATTCAAATGGATGTACTTTGCCGTTCTTATGAGGAGATGCAGAGGCTTGTTTGGAACAGTGTAGGAGGGAAGCTGCATCAAACCAGTCTCCGGACTGAAGACCAATGGTTAAAGCTAGATCAAGATAATTTAACTGTCCTAGTTCACAAATACATATATTGACTTTGATAGATAATACTTTATGCATGGCTGTTAATTAGCGGCTGTGCTATATTAGACTTACCCAGATAACCCAGACGTCCTCCAGGAAGGACGGTGGAACTCACTGTTGAACTTGTTTATTTCCATGATACTGCATTATTGCAACGGAGTGTGATTCACATACAACTGACGCGCATTGAGTCAGCAACGCTCTGTGAGAGTAATTTTGACACTCTCATTTGCAGTTAATGAGATAATGTGTCTTGAAGATCAGTTCAGTTCTACTATGGACGAGTTGACTGACCTAGTTATCTTCCATATTGTTTAAATATTCTGATACTGGTAATATAACATCTTAAAGGTATAGACTTCATTATTACAATTGAAAGTCTTTGTCAATTGTAATTCAACAATGTTCTGAGCCATCCTTCCAGAGGGAGGTCAAGGTAATACGCCATCATTTTAAATTCACAAACACAATATAGACTGTTGGAGCTTTTACACATGTTACAAACGAACGATGATGAAATGCCAAATACTGGTGTGGATATAACATTATCGTCTCCACTAAATTCATCTGATGATGTAACAGGTAAAGATTCAAGTGCTGAAGAAAATCCGAGTATAGATAAATTACCAGCAAGTCATCTCCATACTATTGCACTTTGTGATTTGAATATTTCTGCCTATAGTAATGTGAAAAAATACCCTCCAGCAGTACAACAACAACTACAAAGAAACCATCAAGACTGTCAAAGGAGAAAGTTCAAAACCTGCATAAGTATAATTGGAAAAGTGGAGAAGTAAGTCATCCAAAACTTTAGTGGCCTCTAATGTGCACAATTGACATGAAGAAAGGGCGAACACCGCTTGAATATTTCCAACAGTTTTTTGATAATGAAGTGCTTCAGATGATGATCACTTTCACAAACCAATATGCAGCGAAAAGAAGAAGACTAGGTGATTGTTCCGAAGATGAAATGTTTGTGTTTATTGCAATACTTCTGCTAAGTGGTTATCTATCAGTGTCAGGCAGAAAAATGTACTGGCAATCAGATAAAGACAGTCACAATGACCTCGTAGCAAGTGCCATGTCCAGATATCGATTTGACTTTATCTTTTATAATATCCAGGTCTGCAACAAAGATAATTTCGAGAAATCAGACCGGTTGCGGGAAAATCCGTCCATTACTGTGTATGCTAAATGATACATTCAAACAATTTGCACGTCATGTATCGCACCATTCTGTCGATGAATCGAAGGTCACATACTTTGGAAGACACAGGTGTAAACAATTTGTAAAAGAGAGACCAATTAGATGTGATCTCAAATTCTGGTGTGGAGATATCTCTGGAGCATGTATTATATGTCTTGAAGCCTAACAAGGAGCTGGTATATGTAGTAAAGAATATGAAACAAAGCGTTTCGACTACGCTGTGTAATGACGTATGTAGACCAGTTACTTCCACATGTTCCCTATCGAATTTTCTTCGATAAACCGTTTACCAGTGTTGAATTACTGCATAACGTAAGGGGGGGGGGAAGAAACTGGAACAATAAGAGGAAACAGAGTTAAGAATTTTCCTCTATCAACTGTAGATAAAGTAATACAGGAAAAGAGAGGATCATATGAAGTTACTGTAGCCACCAACTTCTACAGTATTCAGCCATTGCGTTCTCCTACAAGATTTTGCATGGAACAAAAGATAGATATAATCGTGTATCAGTCTAACTTACTACACACCTACAATGCTCATATGAGGGGGGGGGGGGAGGCAATGATCAAACAGATCAAAATGTATTCCAGTATAGATGCTCTGTAAGAAAGAAAAAGTGGTATTTCCGTATCATTTCATAGACACTGCAGAGAAAAATAACCGGCGATCTTTACAGGCACAATGAGGGAGCTATAGATCACCTGACATTTCGACGTCGAATAGTCTCTGCAATTCTTGAAAGAAACAGAAGAGTGAAATACAAATTTTGCAGATGTTTGTTAAGCTTATGGGACTTATCTGTAGGGTCATCAGTGCCTAAACTTAGAAACTACTTATGAAATACCTTGAACTAAAAACAGCACAAACATCCATACCTGAGGGGGTATTAGAAGCCCCAATGGGGAACGGCCTCACGCATCGCAGCATGGCGCCTCAATGCGCACAGCCGCTCCGCCGCGGCCAGGAGAGTGACTATCAACAGAGGACGTCCTAGTAAGAGGGCAAAACAAGATTCTCGATTTGATGGAAGGGAACATTACGTCGCTGAATTACCAACGTGTGAGAAAATGAAGAAGAATAATCAACGAAAATGTCGAAATTGCCACAAGAGGACTACTACAGTGTGCCTAACACTGTGCCTAAACTGAAATTTAGTTACGATTATTTGCAAATAATGATAGGTAAAAAGTTTAAAGGTTCCAAGTCATAAACTTCCCATATTGTCCTACCGACCTTCTGGAAGAACTCCCATTTTGAAAAGAAAAAAAGAACAAAACAGACTTACAATTCTTTTTACATTCTTCCTAACCGACTTATTAATGAATAAATCAATTTTTTAAAGAAAAAGAAAAAAATTCAGGACTATTTGGGACAACTACAGCATCAGTCGCAAGTTACAACTGAATGTAACCCAGGTATGAGTGTCATAAAGGACGCCTTCTTCAGACAATAGGAGGTAAAGAGGTTAAAAATCACATGTCAACTCAAAGAAATTAAGAATACAATCGCTCCTCAACCATCACTGGAGCCCCTTGTGACTGTTTGCAGCTGTCTTATGGTATGACTATCTGCCTACGGCAGATATGTTATTGTGTTTTCAATTTCTTTGAGTTGACATGTAGTTTTTAATATTTTTACCTCCAGTTGTCTGAAGATGTCCTTTGTGACGCAGAAACCTGGGTTACATTCAACTGTAACTTGCGACTGTAGACTGTAGTTGTTTAAAAAACTTGATAAATTGCTCAACTGCTGCCGATATGATTGTATCCCGAATTCGACGCATGACGGAGAAATAATGATCTGCTGTTTTAGTTTTGTACACCAATGTACACCAAAGTGTCGTGGGTGCTGGGGGCGAAGTACTGGGGTCGTCGACAACGCAGAGCGGGCGTGCCTACCGGCCAGGGGCCGCGTCTTCCGCGGGGTGCTGGCGCCTGGCCTTGGACGCAGTTACCGGCGGCGGCCTCGCCTCGCGGACTTTGGCCGACTTGGTGGCGCTTCGCTATAAAAGCGCTGTGCGGACGGCCCGCAGCATCACTCCACCGACATGCGGAACACTTGGAGATGGGTGAGTACCTCTCTCTCTGGCCAGATGCTAGCTACCGACTACCAGCCGGTCGCGGCTGGTTCATACTTCATCTCACATCATGTTTAGAACTTCTGTTCTGGGGTCTCTCTTTCAATTGCTTTAAGGAGGTGCCGTTTCTAGTCCGCACAGTTTATTAAGTTCCGAATCAAATTAAAAGTATTGGTGAACGAAGAGAATCTTTTTTTTTCCACTTAATATTATCCTTTATTGTCAATGACATTCTGTGACTGCTGTACTTCACTAAAAATAAGTGTCTATTATCTGTCTGTGTGCCTTTTTCTCAGTTTATAATGGTAATTTTCTTGTGAAAACTGAAGATAATTGATTCATGTAGAACGTCTCCATTCTGTGGTGTCAGGTAATCTCAGTTGTTTGTAGTTCTAGGGACTGATGACCACAGCAGTTTGGTCCTTGCTATATAAATCTAACATTTGTAAATGAATTTTTTTTAAATACTTATTTTGTATACGTCTTGAGCAATTTAGCACACGATCTGTGCAACATGGTTTACATAATGTAATCAGTGTAGCTTATGGTTCTCCTACTGAAGATATCCAACAAGGTAACGAATCCTGGATCGGTGTAACGTAATAAAGCTCTTGGAAGTGACTGGGTGTGAAATTTAGTGATCTGAAGAAATTGCACAATAATTTTCTTGAGTGCAGTTAGCTAGATGGTGTTTCAATGACTTGAGGTCTATGCGTCAAGGTGAGTAAAAGTGAACACGCTGACTCTTATTGAGTTTCATCTGTCAGTGTTTCAGGGATAAAACGGTATGCACTTTGCTAAATATGCGTCATTTCTTAGTTGCGACTGCAGA
Source organism: Locusta migratoria (assembly GCA_026315105.1). Taxonomy (NCBI): domain Eukaryota; kingdom Metazoa; phylum Arthropoda; class Insecta; order Orthoptera; family Acrididae; genus Locusta; species Locusta migratoria. The sequence goes on from CM048747.1 coordinate 189,380,419, forward strand.
CGGGTTAAATGCGATGCTTTAGTAATTGGCAATACAGAATGGATTAACGACCAGTAAGAAGCGATTATAACGAGTGAAAGATAGGCGGAGATATCAGACGTGACACAAGGCACCGAAGTGTGACTATATCTCTAATGAGCACGTTCTGGAGGGCACTTGGAAGCCCCTCTTCCTTTATTAGAAGTGTGGCAGTTGTGTGAGGCTCGATGTGTAAGGCGGAGACGCACCAACATTTAGGGTCATAGCTAAGACATTTCCGTTATGAAATATTAATTGTTGAAATCCACCTTTTGCGTATTAAAGGTTTGAGAGTGCTAAGAGTCGCTTCACTATTTCTTTACTACTGTGAAGTCATTTACATTAGGAAACATACGACAGTTGGTTATCGCTCAGAAACTTGCAAATACTTCCAAAGTAGTAAGAAGTGCAGTAAAGATTTTTGTTACATGCCAATGCAGTCACCTAGCCTTAAGAAGTTCTGATCTTTGAGCAGGCTCAAGTGTAAGACATTTTACACTCGTTTGAGTATATTTTTTCTGCGACTGTACATTTTTTATATAACTAAACGGAAAATACTTTGTGGACATATCTCGTATATCTAGACAAAAATATCACTGTGGGCATTGATTTATTTGATATCTATAATACATATATCGTGTTCCTAAATAGCTATGATTGTTCAACTGAAAAGTAAAGTCTGAATTTGAAGAGTTACATTAAATTGTCTACACTCAATCGTTCCTTTGACAGATTATGCCAAAAATCATCTTTCCCCTTCCTTACTGCGTCACAATTGAGGCCCGCTTGTCTTGGATATATGCAATGGTCAGGTTATCTCACCTTCTTTGCTTCCAGACCATCTAACTAGGTCCTTGTAAACTATAGGAATCATTTTTCATTTCTAGTATCTGGCTTAGCTAACTACCGATATTATTTGTACACAAAAGCTACATATACTAAATTTAAAGTATTCTAGAGACACTAAATGATGCCGAATTTCTTATGGATGCCTTGTAACACGAAATTATATACGTTAGAATCGGAAAAAGTTTCAGTGTGTTGTAACAAAAGAAACTCTCCATAGGACTGTACTCATATTTAGTGGATAGTCCGTCAAACCTGAACATAGATCAAGCATGGGAATAGAACAGAATGTACCGAACTCTGAAAAAAGAGGCAAAATGAAAACATTGAAAACAGCCTCACTGTCACATATCTCGATTTTAGACGGTTCATTGTTTATAGTTGGGCTCTTTTCTTCACACTTCTGTACACCGCCTTGCTGTTATCATGTTAGATTTGTCTTCGGACTTCGACGTGTTATGTATGAGGTCGAGAATGTTGACAACCGACAGGCTAGTTGGGATGTGACCAGACTGGAAAGAGAATGAGGAAACTACACAATAAGTAGAATATTAAAAAGGCAGGGAAATTGTTTAAGGGAAAGAAAAGTTATAAAGGAGACCACATGGATATCGGCATTTAGATTTCTTATATTTACTTTAGGTGAAGCCAAAGTCATTCGATGCAACTCTCAAACCTTTTCGAAAAAACCGACTTTGAAATTTTTCACCCACTTGTAAGTACCGATTATTAAACCAAATAAGTACCATAAACATAAAAAATTCTAACTTCTGAAACCCATGAGGTCTCCTTGTTAGTCAATTTTGAAACTTAAACTTCTTGTTGTTTTTATTATTATTATTTATTAATGTATCTGAATTACCCTGTCTGAAGTTGATGCAATAGGCTATCACAGTAGTGCTAGTTTGACCTTTTGATGTCCCCAAATACTGACAGTGCCTGTGATTGCAGCTGCTGCCGCTGGCGGCACTGTGCCTGGCCGCCTGTGTGGCGGCTGAGACCAGTGTGGAGGTTGACACCAGTGTCGCGGCTGAAACCAGCGCTGAGCTGGTTAGCGACGTCGGGGCAAACAACAACAACACCAAGCCTGCGAAGGCCCCACCACCACCGCCACCACCACCACCTCCTCCACCTCCTCCTCCACCACCACCACCACCACCACCACCCAAAGGTAAGCCCCCACCACCACCACCACCACCACCAAAAGGTAAGCCCCCACCACCTCCTCCTCCACCTCCTCCACCACCACCACCACCAAAAGGTAAGCCCCCACCACCACCACCACCACCACCAAAAGGTAAGCCCCCACCACCGCCTCCTCCACCTCCTCCACCACCACCACCACCACCAAAAGGTAAGCCCCCACCACCACCACCACCACCACCTCCACCTCCTCCTCCTCCTCCTCCACCACCACCACCACCACCACCAAAAGGTAAGCCTTCACCACCACCACCACCACCACCTCCACCTCCTCCTCCTCCACCACCACCACCACCACCACCACCACCAAAAGGTAAGCCCCCACCACCTCCTCCACCACCTCCTCCTCCTCCACCACCACCACCACCACCAAAAGGTAAGCCCCCACCACCACCACCACCTCCACCTGGTCCCAAGGCAAATAGTCAAGACCTAAGTGTCTGGATACACAAGATACTGAATTCTCTGGCTCAACAGTGATGGTTAAGCTGTGTTCCTAGGACTTGCAGCTAAATAATTATTACAGTGTGGAGCAGTATTCTCCGTCTTCGATTGAGGAATGCACTACGTCACACAGCTAGAATTTGTCATAATTATGTGTTCTGTCAAATACTTATTCAGAAAGATTTAAAACCAAGAAATGTTCACATCCATCGACTGCCAAAACTTGTAATATTTGCCTATGAAAATGAGCACTTGTGGCTCTGTACAATTGTTTACTCTTTTCTATATGTGATGTACAGTTTGATTCTTTGTAAATATAGATAGTTTATAAAAGTATATAATATCTCATTTTATTTATTACCTTCTTCCTCTTGTAATTGGTGGATAAGCAATTTATGTGAACTATATGCAGATAAATTGATGAAACATGTTCGCACTGCATAACTGTTTATTTTTCAGAAATGTAGTAGTCTGCATAGATAATGAACATACTCACACTGTTTCAGATGTATTACCTAAATTAGGTAATGTTTCATAGCAAAAAAAAAGTCAAGAAAATTTTAGTTTAGCACTGACCAATACACATGTCACACTACAAAATGTTCAGTAATCAATGAATTTGAAAAGCATCTCCCAACCTATCGGGCTGCATATTAAGAAAACATCCGCTTGACTGAACACTGGCAATTATCCCAAATTCGTTAATAATGTGCTAACACTGTCAGCTATCTGTATCCATTTCAAAGCTGAGATTCTGACTTTCCCCTAACTATATGTGATTCAACTGGGGATTTCCTGACTGAGAAGACACAGTTCGTAGAAACTGATAGAAATGACTCACCTAGATGTGTTATCTGTCGTTTGAAAGGATTATGTTATTGGTCCTCTCCTGTTCCCTATGTACATAAACAAGTTGGTACAAATCTGACCAGTCCTCTCAGGATGTTTGCAGAAAATGCTGTAACTTTTATCCATTTAAAGTCATCTAATGATCATAACAAATGCGGTACTATTTTTAGAAGATAACTGTCTGGTGAAAAATGTTGGAAATCGAATCATAAATGATGAAAAGTGTAAAGTAGTTCACAAAACTACAAATAATAAATTAAACTACGTCTACAAGATAAGTCAGTCACATCTGGAAGCCACAAATTCAGAAAGATACGTAGGGATTATTAGTACGACACATGTTAATCTGGAAGAATTCCAAGGACAAAATTTTATAGGCAGTACATTTGGAATGTGTAACAGATTTCCTAAAGACACGGCTACCCTATTCTTGTCCATTATCAAAGACTGTTGAGCATTAATAGATCCTACAGACATCGAAATACACACAGGAGAGTGTCGCAGAAATTATACAGAAGTTAAAGTACAAATCATTGAAACAACGTCGGTTTTTGTTCAAATGTTTATTAATTTAAGGGACCTAATTAATGTGGTTAACCGTTCCTAGACTTATGAATTACATAAACTCACTTATACTAAGGACAACACACACGCCAGAGGTAGGTCTAGAACCTCCGGCGGCAACGAGCACGCACTCTTGACTAGCGAGCATAATCACGTGGCCATTCCTGTGCGGTGTGTTTTTCGTTGCTACAAGATCCACTTACGAAATTTCTAACGGCGACTTATCATTGTTCATGCCCACTTTCAAAAGTAGAAAGCATCATGTAAAGAATATCAGAAAGAGCAGAACTCGAAGATATTTGGAAGGGTTCTGAACGTGCGATATTCGAGAATGAAATGGTAGTTATTGAGTATGATAATAGTTCACTTAAGTCCCTTCCGGGAACTTATATGTGGTTACAAATACTACACGTTTCAGATGCAGGTGTACCTAGTAACTATACCCTTAGGCGATAGAGAGGAGTCAGCAAGATTTCTTACATTTCTCTATGACGATGCCTAATAAGGAAGGTACATGACCATTATCGACGGTATCGAAATTTATACGCATTAAGCAAGATATATGGATAACAGAAATATTAAATATATTGAAAACTTCGAGAAAATTCTCATCGACCAAAGAGGATTCAGAACAAAGACATATCTAAAACTTTCGGAAGATTAAATCGATTTAGAGCAAATTAATTTTTTTTTTCACGTACAATATCCCTTTCAATCTGATAACTCCTCACCTCTGACACAATTCGATATTATAATACTCAAAATATATACACTGATCAAAACAATTAAGGGATCAGTTGACATGTCTAGGTTCTTAAGCATTGTTATGGGCAGAATAATCTAAAATACTTCGACGTCTTTCTGTCTGCTCTACGGAGTGGAAACAACACCATTAGAGCAAACGAAATATTGGTAATAACACAAAGTTACTGCAGAGGGAGTTGACTTGTGTTGAAAATAAGAATTACACAAGCACGTGAGGTTAGATAGTGTTTGGGTTGCACTTGTCAGAGGCATTGCAGCCAGACCAGCACCTACTGCAATGGCTGCAGTGCTGAATATTGCACTCAGACAGAATGGCCAAATATCCCCCAAGAGCTGAGTGATAATATTATATTCTCAATGCCACGCACTTGTGCAACTGTACTGGCTGCCTGAGGTTAGGGCAACAAGACTGACTTTTTCACTATTATGGTAGCTGCATGGTGCCTCGCTCTAAGAAGCGTTGGTCTAAGTAAACTTCAAGTAAGAGTTGAGACAAGAAAAAACATATTGTATCAAAAACACATTACAATTGTAACCAATATCAGAATGAAAAATGTCACCATATGCATACTGTGTACCATAACTCACCTGGTCATCTAACTGTTTTGAGCAATGGTAATTGGACTTAACTATTAAATAATATTTATCATCCTATTGGGTAAGTAAAAACCATAACAATGCCGAATATTACAGTTTCATATAACCGGCAGTTTAATAGGGTGGTAATTTTTTTTATTACTTTACGATATGCTTTACTGTGGAAGTGTTGCCTATTTTCAGTAGAAGAAATAAAAAATAAATAAAAAATTATATCGGTTAATACCTTAGAGTGCATCATACTTAAAGATAATAGGAAATGTGAAATGCCTACGTTTCAATTTTTTAAATATTATTTTCCGTGCGTGCACTGTCTTAAACAATAAATGTTTATCAATATTTCTCAAATGTTCAAATGTTTATATAGTCTATGGAACTTACCTACGGGGTCATCAGTCCCTAAACTTACGAACTATTTACGAACTAGGATGGCACAAATATCCATGCCCGAGGGGGGATTAGAATCCCCGACCGTAGTGGCCATGCAGACCGTGACTGGAGCGCCTTAGTCCCCTTGGCCACCGCGGCCGGCCAATATTTCTCAAGTAACTCTTCACGCGTTTTGGTACAACAAAATTTTCAAACTCACTTGAAGTGGACTGAATTGGTGTTAACTTGCCTGAAACAGATTGAACTGTTCCGTAATACCTGAATAAACAGTGATTGGCGTGATTTCTCTGTTCGTGTAATAGCGTCAAGTTGTCAAGTTGACGGCCAAACGGCAGGGCCCAAATCTTTTAGTGGACGAAATGGACAGCACCTCAATAGCTGTAAGAAACTTGCTGTCGTCCACTATGAACCCATAGCTCGCTCAATTGCTGATACCGACAGAAATTTGTCGAGTAAAGAGCGACAGTATCTTCACGACATTTCTGATACAATTAAATCAATGTTTGTAAATCTAAGGGACTTAACTAATGCGGTATCAGTCCCTAGGCTTACAAAGTAGCCGAGGGAGGACTCGAACCCCCGAAAACGAGCAACTACGCTCTCTGCACCACAGCGGCTTAGAGCGCTCGGCCACTCCACCGTGGTTCAGATACAATTATCTTGGGACTTTGTACCGATGACTTGGCAAATCGGGACACTAATTTTGGCATTACATGTAGTTAACTGAAGTCAATTGCGTCCTTTGCTTCTCGTTTAGGAATTCGTCATATCCGTCCGATAACTTAAAAGAATTAGTTGGCTTCATTTTAAAATCATTCACTCCCTTGTGGTTTGCCATAAATAGAGATCAAATATTTAACTGACGGACCGAAACATTTCTTTCAAGCAATTCAGACATCACGTTATTTATCAGAGGAATTATTTGAAATAGGCGAGTGAGTAATATAATGAAATGTATTCCAACTAGCAATGATTGTCGACGAAACGGAACATATTGGGAAACTCGGTTACAGAGGGGTCTTGAAAGCAAAACACACTAGTAATAGGAGTAAGTCGCTTCTACAGGTTTTTAATTGATTTTCATTGGCCAAACAGGATTATTTATGTCCCCACAACCTCCCTCCTCATACCCTCCCCATATACAGATCCGTTTCTGGAACTCCTTTAATTGATTTTATTTGTCTTAATTGAATTATTTATGCCTCTCTCCACCCACCGACACACAGACTGGGTTCTGGCCGCTTCCAGGAATTAACTGATTTTAATTTGCCCGTCCCATCAACTTCACCACATACAGAGACGTTTCTGGCAGGGAATTCAGGCAGAAGCGATTCAGGGACTTAAAGGCAGCTACAGGTGGCTACTTAGAGCTTGGCTCTCCCATCCGCCACGAGTTCTGGATTTGGAACAGAATTAATTATGGGATCACACAAGAATAGATCCCGCAACCTCCACCTTCGAATCCCACCACAACCGCCGCTACACATTTTCGGAGATTTTTTTACTTATTGGATAAACCACATTCATGCGGTACTAATTGATTGATAACCCTCCTCCCCTCCCCTCCTCGCCACCCCTGGGCCACGAGCGCTGCTTCGTCCAATGGATCAAAGGAGGCGCATGGCTATAAAGACGACCGTTGATCTAGTTATCAGTTTCCACTGCCAACATTTATGCATGCAGATCGTCGTAAATAGCTCCTCCATATAGCTTCTCCATATAGCATATTATAAAAAACTGATCCCCTCTTGTATACATATTTACAAACGAAATACAAATCTCTATTTATAAGACCGTGTAGATACGATTGTGTGTAAGTATTACAAACAAATCTACAGTTTTGTCCCAATCATTAAGAAATTTTCCACATGTATGTTTCAGTCCATGAGGACGGTCACTGTAAATGTAAGGATTACTTACAACACATAGTTCAGAGATATGACGTCATAAGTAATGAGATGTGGGAAAAACTCCTGCTTTACGTGACAATATTGCACATTTCTTCCTAAACGTCAACCATATTTGGTACACATCATATTTACCGTGACGTACCAATTCTATACTGGTAAGAACCGCATATGACACATGGTTCAGGAGATACAACGTCATAAACAACATAGTTGCTGGAAACTGCCACATAATACGACGAACTTTATTCACACACTGTATGAGAATGACAGTACTTAGCGACTTGCAAGCAACTTTAAACAATTCGAAATCTTTATTGAACATTTTCTCGCTACCAAGGATAGAAAAATTATGAAAGCGAAAACGTTTCTTGTTTACTGATTTTCTGCAGTTCGTTGAGTAAAACTACAGCATTCGGTATGACGTACAATTTATAATCTCTACCACAAAATAATTATAGCCGCAGGAAATTTTGCAGACAGTATACACACATATAGTTGAATGTACCTTCTAACCTGTATCACAGTAAGACACCTCAATCGTGAGATATGAACATTAATGTTCATAGAAAACCGTCCTTTAACAAACCAAGTTTTAACCTAATACGTCATTATTACTACTTGTATTCCCAAGAGATTTTACAGACACACACCACTTATATAAGTGAATATATAGCTGAAAAGTTATACAATTGTACAACATACAGTTCAGTAAATATGAGATTGTACGATTTTGATACGTCATTTGTATTTTGACTATAATCTTTCTCTGTTTGGATACTGCACTTATAATTTTGTACATTATGCAAGACAGCGTTATTCTCCGATAAATATAAAGTGATTTTAGAAAAAAGAAGCTCGATAGAGATGGAAGGGATTGGAGAAGTACCAACTCAAGGCAGGGTTTTCCGCTTTTTTATATATACATTTAGGCGCAGAAAAACGTCCTTTTTTGCGTAACTTAAACAATCTCTAGTTTATTTATTAACTTGCGGATTAGATCCACTTCAGAATCTTCTATTTCTCTTTCCAGTCAGTAGTACTACAGGTATAATCAAGGTACGTTCCCGAACTCCAATACATATCTTCGTTTCTTCTTGTTATCCAGCTCTTTTATGGATTTACTAACTAGTTCTGCACCTGCTGGCAATTCTTCTAGATGAGAGCATTTGTTTATAGGACTGCAGCTCATCATTTTAAAGGAAGTCATGGAAGCCGTTCAGAGGCGAGCAGCTAGGTTTGTTACTGGTAGGTTCGACCAATGCACGAGTGTCACGGAAATGCTCCGGGAACTCAAATGGAGATCGCTCGAGGAAAGACGACGTTCCTTTCGAGAAATTCTGCTGAGAAAATTTAGAGGGCCAGAATTTAAAGCTGAATGTAAAACGATCATCCTGCCGCCTACTTACAGTTCGCGTAAAGTTATGAAAGACACGTTAAGAGAATTTAGGGATCGTACAGAGGTGAATAAACATTTTTTCTCTCGTTCTATTTCGGAGTAGAGTTTGAAAGGATATACCTCGTAGTGGTGCAGTGTACGCTCCGCCACGCACTTTTAAGTGGATTGCGGAGTATGTATGTAGATGTAGGTATAGTTTAATTTTACCCTTATTTCTTGCATGGAGAGAATGAAACTTAATGTGACACACCACATGATGAGACAATCCCGTAAATTTCTCTATAAGAAAATCAAACTGATGAAGACTATGGCTGCTATCAGCTTCAACAAAAGATGCCTAGCAGAAGGAATCACTCCCAAGAGCCTGAAGATGTTGTAATGTAACTCCGAAACCTGTCGCACAGAATTTAATAAAGATTTTGAATACAGCTGCTGGTATTCTCATCCATCTATATAATCAAATCAGCTGCGTCCAAAACCTTCCACTATGGAGAGAATTAAACTTAAGAAACATGTAGAACATTTTGGAAATTATAAATACAAAGAAATAGATTTTTTCCTGTGGACGGGATTGAACCGGGGAGCTTCTGCACCACAATCGGAGCCGCTATGCATTGCGGATAACATGTGGTCTTGCGGTGTTGCTCCCTCTCTTGAAAACAATAAACGCCCCGCTGTTAGACGTTTGTGGACAGGTCTACATCTACATCTTCACTCTGCACAAAGTTAATCGAACTGCTTTCTTAGTATTACTCTACTGTTGCCTTCTATGGGAGTGTTCGTGATAAAAGGAACTCTTAAATATTTTAGTTTTCGATCTAATTTCTCCTGTTTTATTATGATGGTCATGTCTTCCTATGCAAGTCGGTGCTAACAAAATATATTCGCATTCTGAGGAGGAAGTCGGTGAAAGAAATTCTCAGATAAATCTCGCCCCAACGAATAGAGATTTTCTAGAAATGATTTCCACCCGCACTCTCTTCACTGTATTGCGATAATATAAAACGAGCTGCCCTTCTCTGAACATTCTCTATATCCTCCGTCAGTCCCAGTTCGAGGGGATATTACAGTGCGCAGCAACACTAAAATTGATAAGTTTAATGAAGGCAGTTGCTTTAATACAACTGATGCTTTTTCTTTCGATGAAACAAAGTGTTTCGTTCGCCTTCCCTACGATAATATCCATTTGTTATTACCAATTTGTTCGTAACAGTAATTCCTAGATATTTAGTTGAATTTACTGCTTAAAGTTTTGCTGATTTATAGTGTAATTGAAATTTAGCGGATTTCTTTTAGTGTTATATGGATAACCACACACTTGTCATTATTTATGATGAACTGCCAATTTTTGCAACCTGGAGATATATGATCCATATCGTTTTGCAGTTACTTTTGATCTTACACTTACTGTGGCGATGTTAGGTACAGTGTCAAACGCCTTCCTAAATTATAAAAATACGGAATCTATTTTAGATACCCTATAGTCCCCCCCCCATTCGACTATTTCAGGCATTGGCAAGGAACTATCCAAATGCCAATCAGCGACGTCCATTTTAAACAATGAGACGGAATAATGCAGCCAACAATTACAAGAAAAATACTCCATAATAACACCAATGGACGGTTCCAATTGCCGCCAATGACGTGAAATAATGTGAATACCAATCAAGAATGTCAAACATCCCTCCTTCTCCTCCTCAGACTACTATTTGCAATATTATATAAGAACCAAGTCTTCACTCATTCTACAGTCAGACAAATACCCAGAAGAATGCGAATAGCAACAGTGGACGAAACAATGCGGCCTCACATCCAGAAAAGTTTCATTATGAGTCATAATATTCGATAAAAGTACATGTTCTAAAATCGCGCGGCAAACCAAAGTTAATAATCTGAGTCTGAAATTTTGCGAATCGGTCCTATTGCCTTCCTTGAATAATGGAGTGATCGGTGCAACTTTCCAGTCTTTGGATACGAATCATACGTTGAGGAAGCTGTTGTATATAATAGTTATGGAGCTATGGCATCAGCATACTGTGGAAAGAACATGGCATACAGTCTGGGCCGGGATTTAACTTACTTCAGTACTCCTTTGATATTTGCGACTAAATAACGTATCTTCGTAGCTGTTCTTGATTCGATGTTTGGAGTACTTCCGTCGTATTCTTTGGTGAAGTAATTTCGATAATCTGTGTTTAACAATCCTGCTTTAGCTAGACTGTTCTCAAATACATCATCATTGCTGTTGCGAAGTGAAGATATTGGTTGTGTTTTGCAAACTAGAATACTTTACATCTGATCAGAATTTCCTAGGATTTTTTACCAAATTACAAGATTGTAGAAACTATTCTAAACGTGTCGCATTTAAGTTCGCACTAATTCTCAAGTATCTGTAAAATATTGCCAGTCTTTGTGATTTTGTGTCTGTTTGAATGTCGAATGTTTTAATCTTTGCTTCCTCAAACGTAAAGTATCCTATACTGTGTACCGTTGCGACGGGGCATCAGTCCTTCTCTTTTCTTAATGTAGTTGGGACTGGCTACCCGACCCAATTTTGCACGGGTAGCAGTAATTACTGCACCCATATGACTTTTGTCGAATGGACTGAGAAAATCATGTGACGAAGGTTAAGCAGATACAGGTACCCTGCCTTGCTATGCTCAAGGGAAAAACGTATTTAAGACAAACGGAAAATTTTATTTATCTTATTAATTCACCTTATAGCTACCGGATAGGCAATGTTCTTTGTTTTTCTATATGTATTAAAAACCTTTTGCTTTGTCAGCTGTGGAGTATACAATTCGTCATGTGAAATGGTGAATGTTCCAAATTTAAGCCATAAAAAATCATTGATTTTTCTTGTGCATTGAGGATGATAATTTCAAAGACTGGAAAAACGGAATTGCAGCCGCTTGAATTCAATATGTAAATAGTTGTAAATCATCTGTGTGAGTGAATGCGCCTGAATATTAATATGTGCGGTGGCATTCTCGGTGCTTTCCAATCAGTTACAAAAATTCATTTTATACGCGAAAAAGTAATACGAAAAAGAATATCACTTTAATTAGGTTTTCTGTTTCTAAAAAAAAATCACCGGTACATTTAATAATGGGAAATATTGAAGTATCTCCCTTTGTTATATTGTACTTAAAATTTTGTGTATTAAATAAGACAGCCTTATATATGCTATGATAAATATAACATGTTATTAGTAAAAAGGAGATGAACACAGAGAGAAGGGATAGAATTACTAACATAAGTCTCGAATAAATAAATAAATACACGGGCAACGCCGGATTTTCAGCTAGTACAAGATTAGGAAATGTAACAGAGGGAAAGTTTCTGAGTTCTGCAATGGGGGGATCATTATATTTTATATTATAAATGAGATTGCTTTTAAGGCTGTCCTTGCTAGAAAATGCTACACTGCAGTTTTCTTCTGAAAGACACTGTATTCTATACAGATATAGGACCTATGAAAACATGTGTTAAATAGGCTGGTATAATTTAATCAGTGCGCGTTTCTTTACGAAAAATCTTGAAAGAAATTTTACTATCGATAATGGTTAAGACAGGGTTGTAGCCTTTCCCTAAAGTTATTCAATTTGTTCATTGAGCAAGCTATAAAGAAAGCTAGGAGAAATTTGTAGAATGAATTAAAGTTCAGGGTGAAGAAATAAATAACTTGCGTTTTGCTGATGACTTTATAATTCTATCAGAGACAGCAAAGGACATGCAGGAGCAATTGAACCGAATGGACAGTATGTTGAAAGGAGCACATAAGATGAACATTAACAAGAGCAAAACAAGGGTAACGGAATGCAGTGTTAGAATATCAGACGATACTGTTGGAATTAGATTAGTCAACGAAACAATAAAGGTGGTAAATGAGTTTTGTTACTTGGGCAGTAAAATAACACATGGTGATCTCAGTACAGGGGATATAAAATGTACAATGGCAATGGGGAAAAAGCGTTTTTGAAAAAAAGAAATTTGTGAACATCGAATATTAATCTAAGCGTAAGGAAGTCCTATCTGTATGCATTTGTGTGAATTGATGTCCTGTATGGGAGTGAAAAATGGACAATAAATGGTCTTAAGTGGATAGAGGCTTTTGAAATGTGTTGTTACATAAGAATGCTGAAGATTAGATGGGTGAATCGCGTAACTACTGAGGATGTATTGAACAGAATTGGAAAGAAAAGGAATTTCTGGCATACCTTCACTAAAACAAGGAATCGATAAGGAGGCCACATTCTTCGACATCAAGTATTGTGAATTTGTCGTTGAAAGGAGGTGTGTGAGGAAAACAGGGATACCAAGCGGTGAATATAGTAAGCAAATTCAAATGTATGTACTTTGCCGTTCTTATGAGGAGATGCAGAGGCTTGTTTGGAACAGTGTAGGGGGGAAGCTGCATCAAACCAGTCTCCGGACTGAAGATCAATAGTTAAAGCTAGATCAAGATAATTTAACTGACCTAGTTATATATATATATATATATATATATATATATATATATATATATATATATTGATTTTGCTAGAAAATACTTTATGCATGGCTGTTAATCAGCGGCTGTACTATATTAGACTTACCCAGATAACGTTCTCCGGGAAGGACGGTGGTACTCACTGTTGAACTTAACTATTTCCGTGATACTGCATTGTTGCAACGGAGTGTAATTCACATACAACTGATGCGCATTGAGTCAGCAACGCTCTGTGAGAGTAATTTTTACACTCTCATTTGCAGTTACTGAGATAATGTGTCTTGAAGATAAGTTCAGTTCTACAATGGACGAGTTGACTGATCTAGTTATCTTCCATATTGTTTAAATATTCTGATACTGGTAATATAACATCTTAAAGGAATAGACTTCATTAGCACAATTGAAACTTTTTGTCAATTGTAATTCAACAATGTTTTGAACCGTCCTCCCAGACGGAGGTCAGGGTAAAACGCTATCATTTTAAATTCACAAAAGCAATGTAGACTGTTGTAGCTTTTACACATGTTACAAACAAACGATGATGAAATACCAAATACTGGTGTGGATATAACATTATAGTCTCCACTAAATTCATCTGATGATGTAACAGGTGCAGATTCAAGTGCTGAAGAAAATGCGAGTGTAGATAAATTACCAGCAAGTCATCCCAATACTATTGCACTTTGTGAATTAAATATTTCTGCCTATAGTAATGTGAACAAATACCCTCCAGCAGTACAACCACACAACTACAAAGAAAACATTAACACTGTCAAAGGAGAAAGTTCTAAACCTCCATAAGTATAATTGGAAAAGTGGAGAAGTAAGTAATCCAAAACTTGAGTGGCCTCTAATGTGCACAGTTGACATGAAGAAAGGGCGAACACCGCTTGAATATTTCCAACAGTTTTTTGATAATGAAGTGCTTCAGATGATGATCACTTTCACAAACCAATATGCAGCGAAAAGAAGAAGACTAGGTGATTGTTCTGAAGACGAAATGTTGGTGTTTATTGCAATACTTCTATTAAGCGGTTATCTATCAGTGTCAGGCAGAAAAATGTACTGGCAATCAAATAAAGACAGTCACAATGACCTCGTAGCAAGTGCCATGTCCAGATATCGATTTGACTTTATCTTTTCTAATATCCACGTGTGCAACAAAGATAATTTCGAGAAATCAGACCGGTTGCGGGAAAATCCGTCCATTAGTGTATGCAGAATGATACATTCAAATAATTTGCTCGGGGTGCTGGCGCCTGTCCTTGGTCGCAGTTAGCGGCGGCGGCGTCGCCTCGCGGACTTTGGCCGACTTGGTGGCGCTTCGCTATAAAAGCGCTGTGCGGACGGCCCGCAGCATCACTCCACCGACATGCGGAACACTTGGAGATGGGTGAGTACCTCTCTCTCTGCCCAGATGCTCGCTACCGACTCCCACCCGGTTCATACTTCAGCCGGCCGCGGTGGCCGAGGGGACTGAGGCGCTCCAGTCACGGTCCGCACGGTCACTGCGGTCGGGGGTTCGAATCCCTTCTCGGGCATGGATATTTGTGCCGTCCTTAGTATTAGTTAGTTCATAAGTAGATTGTAAGTTTAGGGACTGATTACTCCGTAGTTAAGTCCCATAAGCTATACAAACATTTGAACATTTTTTCATACTTCATCTCACATCATGTTTAGACCTTCTGTTCTGGGGTTTCTTTTTCAATTACCTGGTTGTTAATGGGTCTAAGGAGGTACCGTTTCTAGTCCGCGCAGTTTATTAAGTGCCGAATCAAATTAAAAGTGTTCATAAACAATGAGAATCTTTTTTTTCACTTAATATTATCCTTTATTGCCAATGACGTTCCGTGATTACTGTACTTCACTAAAAATAAGTTTGTATTATCATTTTCCATGCTGGACCGCGAACTACAAAGAACGATGCATAAAATAAAAACAAATCTCGATTAGTTGGAGTTTGATCTGGAATACTGCTGACAAATTTCAGGCTCTTAGCTAAGCAGACTATCAGAATTACTGCTGGACAAGACGATATTTGAACGTATAACCCGACAAAACAATAGTGTTTACAACCGAAAAGGGGAGAGTCCACAAAGCAAATTGTTTTTATAAGCATCACGTGGCACTCTAGTAAACGATGAATGGTGGAGAGGTCGGTTTTTCCTCTGCAGCTCAGGACTACCAATCATATTTCATTTCTAGTATCTGGCTTATCTAACTACCAATATTATGTGTACACAAAAGTTACATATATTAAATTTAAAGTATTTCTTATGAATGGTTTGTAACACGTAATTATATACTTTAAAATCGGAAAAAGGTTTAGTGTGTTGTAACAAAAGAAACTCTCCATAGGACTGTACTCATATTTAGTGGATAGTCCGTCAAACCTGAACATAGATCAAGCATGGGAATAGAACAGAATGTACCGAACTCTGAAATAAGAGGCAAAATGAAAACATTGAAAACAGCCTCATTCTCACATATCTTGATCTTAGACGGTTCATTGTTTATAGATGGGCTCTTTTCTTCACACTTCTGTACACCACCTTGCTGTTATCATGTTAGATTTGTCTTCGGACTTCGACGTGCTATATATGAGGTCGAGAATGTTGACAAACGACAGGCTAGTTGGGATGTGAGCAGATTGGAAAGAGAATGAGGAAAATACACAATAAGTAGAATATAAAAAAAGGCAGGGAAATTGTTTAAGGGAAAGGAAAGTTATAAAGGAGACCACATGGATATCGGCATTTAGATTTTTTATATTTACTTTAGGTGAAGCCAAAGTCATTCGATGCAACTCTCAAACCTTTTCGAAAAAACCGACTTTCAAATTTTTCACCCACTTGTAAGTATCGATTATTAAACCAAATAAGTACCATAAACATAAAAAATTCTAACTTCTGAAACCCATGAGGTCTCCTTGTTAGTCAAATTTGAAACTTAAACTTCTTGTTTTTATTATTATTATTATTTATTAATTATTTATTAATGTATCTGAATTACCCCTGTCTGAAGTTGATGCAATAGGCTATCACAGTAGTGCTAGTTTGCCCTTTTGATGTCCCCAAATACTGACAGTGCATGTGATTGCAGCTGCTGCCGCTGGCGGCACTGTGCCTGGCCGCCTGTGTGGTGGCTGACACCAGTGTGGAGGTTGACACCAGTGTGGCAGCTGAAACCAGTGCTGAGCTGGTTAGCGAAGTCGGGGCAAACAACAACACCAAGCCTGCGAAGGCCCCACCACCACCGCCACCACCACCACCTCCTCCACCTCCTCCTCCTCCTCCACCACCCCCACCACCACCAAAAGGTAAGCCCCCACCACCTCCTCCTCCTCCTCCTCCACCACCACCACCACCAAAAGGTAAGCCCCCACCACCACCACCACCACCACCAAAAGGTAAGCCCCCACCACCGCCTCCTCCACCTCCTCCACCACCACCACCACCAAAAGGTAAGCCCCCACCACCACCACCAAAAGGTAAGCCCCCTCCACCACCACCACCACCACCAAAAGGTAAGCCCCCACCACCGCCTCCTCCACCTCCTCCACCACCACCACCAAAAGGTAAGCCCCCACCACCACCACCACCACCACCACCTCCACCTCCTCCTCCTCCACCACCACCACCACCGCCACCACCAAAAGGTAAGCCCCCACCACCTCCTCCACCACCTCCTCCTCCTCCACCACCACCACCACCACCAAAGGGTAAGCCCCCACCACCACCACCACCTCCACCTGGTCCCAAGGCAAACAGTCAAGACCTAAGTGTCTGGATACACAAGATACTGAATTCTCTGGCTCAACAGTGATGGTTAAGCTGTGTTCCTAGGACTTGAAGCTAAATAATTACTACAGTGTGGAGCAGTGTTCTCCGTCTTCGATTGAGGAATGCACTACGTCACACAGCTAGAATTTGTCATAATTATGTGTTCTGTCAAATACTTTTTCAGAAAGATTTAAAACCAAGAAATGTTCACATCCATCGACTGCCAAAACTTGTAATATTTGCTTATGAAAATGAGCACTTGTGGCTCTGTACAATTGTTTACTCTTTTCCATATGTGATGCACAGTTTGATTCTTTGTAAATATAGACAGTTTATAAAAGTATATAATATCTCATTTTATTTATTACCTTCTTCCAGTTGTACATTGGTTGATTTATGTGATCTATATGCAGATAAGTTGATGAGACATGTTCGCAGTGCATAACTGTTTATTTTTCAGAAATGTAGTAGTTTGATGAAAAATGTCGGAAATCGAATCATAAATAATGAAAAGTGTGAAGTAGTTCACAAAAGTACAAATAATAAATTAAACTACGTCTACAAGATAAGTCAGTCACATCTGGAAGCCACAAATTCAGAAAGATACGTAGGGATTATTAGTACGACACATGTTAATCTGGAAGAATTCCAAGGACAAAATTTTATAGGCAGTACATTTGGAATGTGTAACAGATTTCCTAAAGACACGGCTACCCTATGCTTGTCCATTATCAAAGACTGTTGAGCACTAATAGATCCTACAGACATCGAAATACACAAAGGAGGGCAGCTCACTCTGTATTATCACGACACAGGAGAGTGTCGCAGAAATTATACAGAAGTTAAAGTACAAATCATTGAAACAACGGAGGTTTTTGTTCAAATGTTTATTAATTTAAGGGACCTAAGTAATGTGGTTAACCGTTCCTAGACTTATGAATTACATAAACTCACTTATACTAAGGACAACACACACGCCAGAGGTAGGTCTAGAACCTCCGGCACCAACGAGCACGCACTCCTGACTAGCGAGCATAATCACGTGGCCATTCCTGTGCGGTGTGTTTTTCGTTGCTACATGATCCACTTACGAAATTTCTAACGGCGACTTATCATTGTTCACGCCCACTTTCAAAAGTAGAAAGCATCATGTAAAGAATATCAGAAAGAGCAGAACTCGAAGATATTTGGAAGGGTTCTGAACGTGCGATATTCGAGAATGAAATGGTAGTTATTGAGTATGATAATAGTTCACTTAAGTCCCTTCCGGGAACTTATATGTGGTTACAAATACTACACGTTTCAGATGCAGGTGTACCTAGTAACTATACCCTTAGGCGATAGAGAGGAGTCAGCAAGATTTCTTACATTTCTCTATGACGATACCTAATAAGGAAGGTACATGACCATTATCGACGGTATCGAAATTTATACGCATTAAGCAAGATATATGGATAACAGAAATATTAAATATATTGAAAACTTCGAGAAAATTCTCATCGACCAAAGAGGATTCAGAACAAAGACATATCTAAAACTTTCGGAAGATTAAATCGATTTAGAGCAAATTAATTTTTTTTTTTCGCGTACAATATCCCTTTCAATCTGATAACTCCTCATCTCTGGCACAATTCGATATTATAATACTCAAAATATATACACTGATCAAAACAATTAAGGGATCAGTTGAGATGTCTAGGTTCTGAAGCATTGTTATGGGCAGAATAATCTAAAATATTTCGACATCTTTCTGTCTGCTCTACGGAGTGGAAACTACACCATTAGAGCAAACGAAATATTGATAATAACACAAAGTTACTGCAGAGGGAGTTGACTTGTGTTGAAAATAAGAATTACACAAGCACGTGATGTTAGATAGTGTTTGGGTTGCACTTGTCAGAGGCATTGCAGCCAGACCAGCACCTACTGCAATGGCTGCAGTGCTGAATATTGCACTCAGACAGAATGGCCAAATATCCCCCAAGAGCTGAGTGATAATATTATATTCTCAATGCCACGCACTTGTGCAACTGTACTGGCTGCCTGAGGTTAGGGCAACAAGAATGACTTTTTTATCATTCTATTGGGTAAGTAAAAACCATAACAATGCTGAATATTACAGTTTCATATAACCGACTGTTTAATAGGGTGGAATTTTTTTTTTTTTTTTTTTTTTTTTTTTTACTGTACGATTTTTTTACTGTGGGAGTGTTGCCTATTTTCAGTAGACGAAATACAAAATAAATAAGGTATTATTTCGGTTAATACCTTAAAGATAATAGGAAATCTGAAAAAATGCCTACATTTCAATTTTTTAAAGTTACACATTATTTTCCGTGTGTGCACTGTCTTAAACAATATATGTTTATCAATAATTCTCAAGTAACTCTCAACGCGTTTTGGTACAACAAAATTTTCGAACTCACTTGAAGTTGACTGAATTGGTGTTAACTTGTCTGAAACAGATTCAACCTTTCTATAACACCTGAATAATCAGTGATTGGTCGGTTTCTCTGATCGTGTAAAAGCGGCAAGTTGACGGCCAAACGGCAGGGCCCAAATCTTTTAGTGGATGAAACGGACAGCAACTCAATTGCTGTAAGAAATTGTGCCATTACATGTAGTTAACTGAAGTCAATTGGGCCCTTTGCTTCTCGTTTATGAATATGTCATATCTGTCCGGAAACTTAAAAGAATTAGTTGGCTTCATTTTAAAATCATTCACTCCCTTGTGGTTTGCCATAAAAAAAAGATCAAATATTTAACTGACGGACCGAAACATTTCTTTCAAGCAATTCAGACATCACGTTATTTATCCGAGGAATTATTTGAAATAGGCGATTGAGTAATATAATGAAATGTATTCCAACTAGCAATGATTGTCGACGAAACGGAACATATTCAGAAACTCGGTTACAGAGGGGCCTTGAAAGCAAAACACACTAGTAATAGGAGTTATTCGCTTCTAGAGGTTTTTAATTGATTTTCATTGGCCAAACTGGATTATTTATGTCTCCACAACCTCTCTCCCCATACCCTCCCCATATACAGAGCCGTTTCTGGAACTCCTTTAATTGATTTTATTTATCTTAATTGAATGATTTATGCGCCCTTCCACCCATCGACGCACAGACTGGGTTCTGCCCGCTTCCAGGAATTAACTGATTTTAATTTGCCCGTCCCATCAACCTCAGCACATATAGAGACGTTTCGGGCAGGGAATTCAGGCAGAAGTGATTCAGGGACTTAAAGGCAGCTGCAGGTGGCTACTAAGAGCTTGGCTCTCCCATCCGCCACGAGTTCTGGATTTGGAACTGAATTAATTATGGGATCACACAAGAATAGATCCCGCAACCTCCACCTTCGAATCCCACCACAACCGCCGCTGCACATTTTCGAAGATTTTTTTAATTATTGGATAAACCACATTCATGCGGTACTAATTGATTGATAACCCTCCTCCCCTCCCCTCCATGCCACCCCTGGGCCACGAGTGCTGCTTCGTCCAATGGATCAAAGGAGGCACATGGCTATAAAGACGACCGTTGATCTAGTAATCAGTTTCCACTGCCAACATTTATGCATGCAGATCGTCGTAAATAGCTCCTCCATATAGCTTCTCCATATAGCATATTATAAAAAACTGATCCCATCTTGTATACACATTTACAAAGGGAATACAAATCTCTATATATAAGGCAGTGTCTATACGATTGTGTGTACGTATTACAAACAAATCTACAGTTTAGTCCCAATCTTTATGAAATTTTTCACATGTAAGATTCAATCCATGAGGACGGTCACTGTAAATGTAAGGATCACTTACAACACATAGTTCAGAGATATGATGTCATAAATAATGAGATGTGGGAAAAACTCCTGCAATACGTGACAATATTGTACATTTCTTCCTAAACCACTGGACTGATTTCAACGAAATTTGGTACACATCATATTTACCGTGACTTACCAATTCTATACTGGTAATAACCGCATATGACACATGGTTCAGGAGATACAACGTCATAAACAATATAGTTGCCGGAAACCGCCACGTAATACGACGAGACTTTATTCACACACTGTATTAGAATGACAGTACTTAGCGACTTGCAAGCAACTTTAAACAATTCGACATCTTTATTAAACATTTTCTCGCTACCAAGAACAGAAAACTTATGAAAGCGAAGACGTTTCTCGTTTACTACTTTTATGCTGTTCATCGACTAAAACTACAGCATTCGGTATGACGTACAATTTATAATCTCTACCCTACAAATTATAACCCTAAAATAATTTTGCAGACAGTATACACACATATAGTTGAATGTACCTTCTAACCTGTATCACAGTAAGACACCTAAATCGTGAGATATGAACATATAAACATTAATGTTCATGGAAAACCGTCCTTTAACAAATCAAGTTTTAACGTATTACGTCTTTATTACTACTTGTATTCCCAAGAGATTTTACTGACATACACCACTTATATAAGTGAATATATACCTAAAAATTATACAATTGTAGTGGATTATTTCGGAATTTATTTGATGATTTTCGCGTATGATGTAGTTTGCAAAGAAGCTAGAAAACTATAGTGAAATGAGAGGAATCTGTAGGGTTTCTTTCTTGACACAGAAACTGGCCCTTGACCTTCAACACATATTTGATAGCATCGAGATTTGAAGTGCCGTCTCTTGGATTGTATCGTATGATAAGATTTTGCAAAATGTGAGATAAACGATAAATACTTGTGCTGTATGTTAAACTCTTCTTTATAAATAAACGACGATAATAAATGTTTCAAAAGTCAAGGTCTGAGTAATCAATAACGTCGCCAAGAATAAATACTTGAGATAATGAAATACTTGAGATAATTAAAACAGGCAGTCTTTTATTTCTCTTTCCGTTGGTATCATTGGCAGGTCTCTAACGACTAAAGTTCCAGATTGCAATATATTCACCTGTATTAAAGAAAATGTCTTTTATTCATGTGAAAATGAACAACTGCTAGCGAGATTGTCGCCTTCTGTGCCTTTATTCAGTCTGCTATTCTTGGCGAAACTGCTGCCACCAGCAAGTTATCACTCTATTACGACCACAGCCAATATCTAAAGCAAAATATCTCACTGATTAACTTTTATGAAATTTCAATCTTGTATTATAAATGATGAATGAATATTAAGTTTTTCGTCCACCTCTTCTTCCGAAACCTTTGCCATGCCACGATAAAATCGGTCTGAAACCTTCTAGTATCTCCTGGTCTCTTGCTCTTGTAAACGTGTAAAATGTGAACTGTGCATAATTCTACCAAACGACTTCCTCTTACGTTCATTTTCGCCAGTCCTACCGATTTCCAGTCCGTCATCACAATTAAATGGTCGACTCTCTTTACTGTCAGAATAGCTCAAATGTTCAAATGCTGTAAACCTGTAGGACCAAACTGCTATGGTCATCAGTCCGTAGACTTCCAAACTACTTAAAATAACCTAAGGAAACGACACACAATCACATGACAGGGAGGACTCCAACTTTCGACACCGAACAACCGCACGCTCCGCAGCGAGGCGCCATAGAACGCTCGGCTACACCACCTTTGATCTGAGAAACTACTATTATCTCATTATACTACTCATTATTTCTTTTTTCAGTCTCATTATCGGCAGAGGTAGTTGGCACATGAGCGTGTGCTACTGTGTTGTGTGTTGGTTTCACGTTTATATTCACTGTGCTGTTCACGTTAGCTTACTAATTTCACAGGTGCCATGACGTCATCGTTGAAACGGTCGTACGCTGACCAGAATTCCATCAGGGAAGACGATGATACAGACGCTTTTGGACAGGTCTACATCTACATCTTTACTCTGCACAAAGTTAATCGAACCGCTTTCTTAGTATTACTCTACTGTTGCCTTCTATGGGAGTGCTCGTGATAAAAGGAACTCTGAAATATTTTAGTTTTCGAGCTGATTTCTCCCATTTTGAGGAGGAAGTCGGTGAGAGAAATTTCTCAGATAACTCTCGCCCCAACGAATAGAGATTTTCTAGAAATGATTTCCACCCGCACTCTCTTTACTGTATTGCGATAATATAAAACGAGATGCCCTTCTCTGAACATTCTCTATATCTTCCGTCAGTCCCAGTTCGAGGGGATGTCAAAGTGCGCAGCAATACTAAAATTGATGAGTTTAATAAAGGCAGTTGCTTTAACACAACTGCTGCATCTTCTGTCGATGAAACGAAGTGTTTCGTTCGCCTTCCCTACGATAATATCCATTTGTTGTCATCAATTTCTTCGTAACCGTAATTCCTAGATATTTAGTTAAATTTACTGCTTAAAGTTTGACTGATTTATAGTGTAACTGAAATTTAGCGGATTTCTTTTAGTCTGATAAAGATAACCACAAACTTGTCATTATTTATGATCAACTGCCAATTTTTGCAACCTGGAGATACATGCAGCGAAAAGAAATAAAAGAGGTGTTTGTTCCGAAGATGAGATGTTGGTGTTTATTGCAATACTTCTACTAAGTGGTTATCTATCAGTGTCGGGCAGAAGAATGTACTGGCAATCAGATAAAGACAGTCACAAAGACATCGTAGCAAGTGCCATGTCCAGAGATCGATTTGACTTTATCTTTTCTAATATCCAGGCGTGCAACAAAGATAATTTAGAGAAATCAGACCGGTTGCGGGAAAAACCGTCCATTACTGTGTATGCTAAATGATATATTCAAACAATTTGCACCTCATGTAAGGCACCTTTCTGTCGATGAATCGATGATCACATACTTTAGAAGACACACGTGTAAACAATTTGTAAAAGGGAAACCAATTAGATGTGGATTCAAATTCTGGTGTGGAGATACCAGTGAGGCATGTATTATATGGTTTGATGCCTAAGGAGCTGGTACATGTAGGAAAGAATATGAAACAAAATGTTTCGACTATGGTGTGTAATGACGTATGTGGACCAGTTACTTCCACATGATCCCTATCGAATTTTCTTCGATAAACCGTTTACCAATGTTGAATTATTAGATAACTTAAAGGAGAGGAGGGGTGGAGGCAACTGTAACAATAAGAGGAAAAAGAGTTAAGAATTTTCCTCTATCAACTGTAGATAAAGTAATACAGGAAAAGAGAGGATCATATGAAGTTTGTTCGGAATCATCATCAACGATTTCCAATGTCCGTTGGAATAATAATAATGTTGTTACTGTAGCCACCAACTTCTACAGTATTCAGCCATTGCGATCTCATACAAGATTTTGCATGGAACAAAAATAGATATTATCGTGTTTCAGTCTAACTTATTACATACCTACAATGCTCATATGGGGGGCAAAGATCAAACAGATCAAAATGTATTCCAGTATAGATGCTCTGTAAGAGAGAAAAAGTGGTATTTCCGTATCACTTCATAGACACTGCAGAGAAAAATAACCGGGGATCTTTACAGGCACAATGAAGGAGCTATAGATCACCTGACATTTCGACGTCGAATAGTCTCTGCAATTCTTGAAAGAAACAGAAGAGTGAAATACAAATTTTTCAAATGTTTGTTAAGCTTATGGGACTTATCTGTAGGGCCATCAGTGCCAAAACTTACAAACTACTTATGAACTACCTTATACTAAAAACAGCACAAACATCCATACCTGAGGGGGGATTCGAACCCCCGATGGGGAACGGCATCACGCATCGCAGCATGGCGCCTCAATGCGCACGGCCGCTCCCCCATGGCCAGGAGAGTGACTACCAACAGCAAGAGGGCAAAACAAGATACTCGATTTGATGGAAGGAAATATTACGTCGCTGAGTTACCAACGTATGAGAAAATAAAGAAGAAGAATCAACTAAAATCTCGAAATTGCCACAAGAGGACTACTACAGTGAGCCTAAAATGTGATTAACTTCTTCATGTTCTTTTCTCTTTATCATATAGTTGCATAAAACATGTTTTAAGGTTATTTTGATCATTTATTAGTTGTTTTAACACCATACTCAAATTTAGTTATGATTATTTGCAAATAATGATGTTCCAAGTCATAAATTTCCCATATTGCCCTACCGACCTTCTGGAAGGACGCCCTAACCGACTTATTGATGAATAAATCAATTTAAAAAAAAAAAGAAAAGAAATAAAGGTTCAGGACTATTTGGGACAACTACAGCATCAGTCGCAAGTTACAACTGAATGTAACCCAGGTATCAGTGTCATAAAGGATGCCTTTTCATACAGTAGGAGGGTAAAAATCACATGTCAACTCAAAGAAATTAAGAATACAATCGCTCCTCAACTATCACTGCAGCCCCTTATGACTGTTTGCTGCTGTTGCTATTTTATGGAATGACTATTTGCCTTAATTTCTTTGAGTTGACATGTAATTTTTAACATTTTTATCTCCAGTTGTCTGAAGATGTCCTTTGTGACACAGAAACCTGGGTTACATTCAACTGTAACTTGCGACTGTAGACTGTAGTTGTTTAAAAAACTTGATAAATTGCTCAGCTGCTGCCGATATGATTGTATCCCGAATTCGACGCATGACGGAGAAATAATGATCTGCTGCTTTAGTTTTGTACACCAATGTAGACCAAAGTGTCGTTGGTGCTGGGGGAAGTACTGGGGTCGTCGGCAGCGCAGAGCGAGCGTGCCTACCGGCCAGGGGCCGCGTCTTCCGCGGGGTGCTGGCGCCTGGCCTTGGTCGCAGTTAGCGGCGGCGGCGTCGCCTCGCGGACTTTGGCCGACTTGGTGGCGCTTCGCTATAAAAGCGCTGTGCGGACGGCCCGCAGCATCACTCCACCGACATGCGGAACACTTGGAGATGGGTGAGTACCTCTCTCTCTGCCCAGATGCTCGCTACCGACTCTCACCCGGTTCATACTTCAGCCGGCCGCGGTGGCCGAGGGGACTGAGGCGCTCCAGTCACGGTCCGCACGGTCACTGCGGTCGGGGGTTCGAATCCCTTCTCGGGCATGGATATTTGTGCCGTCCTTAGTATTAGTTAGTTCATAAGTAGATTGTAAGTTTAGGGACTGATTACTCCGTAGTTAAGTCCCATAAGCTATACAAACATTTGAACATTTTTTCATACTTCATCTCACATCATGTTTAGACCTTCTGTTCTGGGGTTTCTTTTTCAATTACCTGGTTGTTAATGGGTCTAAGGATGTACCGTTTCTAGTCCGCGCAGTTTATTAAGTGCCGAATCAAATTAAAAGTGTTCATAAACAATGAGAATCTTTTTTTTCACTTAATATTATCCTTTATTGCCAATGACGTTCCGTGATTACTGTACTTCACTAAAAATAAGTTTGTATTATCATTTTCCATGCTGGACCGCGAACTACAAAGAACGATGCATAAAATAAAAACAAATCTCGATTAGTTGGAGTTTGATCTGGAATACTGCTGACAAATTTCAGGCTCTTAGCTAAGCAGACTATCAAAATTACTGCTGGACAAGACGATACTTAAACGTATAACCCGACAAAACAATAGTGTTTACAACCGACAAGGGGAGAGTCCACAAAGCAAATTGTTTTATAAGCATCAGGTGGTACTCTAGTAAACGATGAATGGTGGAGAGGTCGGTTTTTCCTCTGCAGCTCAGGACTACCAATGACTTTTTTGTGAATATGCCACAATCTGCATCAACTGTAGCTAGATAATTTCATTCTCCTTGCTTTGACATTGTTGATAGTGACTGTTCTCTTGTGCATGTACCTTGTAACACCACTGTAATTCCAGTTTCGTTATCCATCAGTTGCTGACATATTATATATATATATATATATATATATATATATATATATATATATATATATATATATATATATATATATATGGGGGGGATGTGGGCAGCCGAGTATTAATGACGGCCAAGTCATATAATGATTTCACGGATCTGATGTCACTGACTGACAAAATGGACGGTAATTGTTTAAAGAGCCATTTAAAATGTAGCTTTGCTTCATGAACTGCCCAGCAGGTGTTTTTTCAAAAGTGGCCACCTCCATCAGTAGCTAAGCAAAACACAGAACTAACTACGTGAAACGTATCTTGTTCTGGTTACTCGCGTTCTACTTGAGTGTCTGGGATTTTTATTACTGTGTGCCTTTTTCTCAGTTTAGAATGGGAATTTTCTTGTGAAAAATGTAGATAACAGATCCATGTAGAACGTCTCCATCATGTGGCGTCAGGTAATGTCAGTTGTTTGTAGTTCTAGGGACTGATGACCACAGCAGTTTGGTCCTTGCTATATTAATCTAACATTTGTAAATGAAAATTTTTTTAAATACTTCTTTTGTATGTGTCTTGAGCAATTTAGCACATGATCTGTGCAACATGGTTTACATAATGTAATCAGAGTAGCTTGTGGTTCTCCTGCTGTAGATATCCAATAAGGTATCGAAACCTGGCTCGGTGTAACGTAATAAAGCTCTTGCATGGGACTGGGTGTGATATTTATTAATCTGAAGAAATTGCACATTAATTTTCTTTATTGCAGTTAGCTAGATGGTGTTTTAATGACTTGAAGCCTGTGTGTCAAGGTGAGTAAAAGTGAACACGCTGACTCTTATTGAGTTTCATCTGACAGTGTTTCAGGGAGAAAACGTTATGCACTTTGCTAAATATGCGTCATTTCTTAGTTGCGACTGCAGACAGGTTAAATGTGATGCTTTACTTATTAGAAATACAAAATGGTTCAACGAGCAGTAAAAAGCGATTACAACGAGCGAAAGATAGGCGGAGATAACAGACGTGACACAAGGCACCGAAGTGTGACTATATCTCTAATGCTGAAAGGCAATTGGAAGCCACACTTCCTTTAGAAGTGTGGCAGTTGTGTGAGGCTCGATTTGTAACGTGGAGACGCACTAACATTTAGGATAAGAGCTAAGACATTTCCGTTATGAAATATTAATTGTTGAAATCCACCTTTCCGTATTAAATGTTAGCGCTAAGAGTCGACTCACTATTTCTTTACTACTGTGAAGTCATTTACATTAGGGAAACATACGACAATTTGTTATCGCCCAGAAACATGCAAATACTTCCAAAGTAGTAAGAAGTGCAGTAAAGATTTTTGTTAAATGCCAATGCAGTCATCTAGCCTTAAGAAGTTCTGATTTTTGTGCAGGCTCAAGACATTTTAAACTCGTTTGAGTATATTTTTTCTGCGCCTGTATATTTTTATACAAGTATACGGAAAATACTTTGTGGACATACGTCGTATATCGAGACGAAAATATCACTGTGGGCATTGATTTATTTGATATCTATAATACATATATCGTGTTCCTAAATAGCTATAATTGTTCAATTGAAAAGTAATGTATATATTTCAAGAGTTACATTAAATTGTCTACGCTCATTCGTTCCTTTGATAGATTATGCCAAAATCATCTTTCCCCTTCCTTACAGCGTCACAATTGAGGCCCTTTTGTCTTGGATGTATGCAATGCTCAGGTTATCTCACCTTCTTTGCTTCCTGACCATCTAACTAGGTCCTTGTGAACTATAGGAATCATTTTTCATTTCTAGTATGTGGCTTAGCTAACTACCGATATTATTTGTACACAAAAGCTAGATATATTAAATCTAAAGTATTCTAGAGACACTAAATGATGTCGAATTTCTTATGAATGGTTTGTAACACGTAATTATATACTTTGAAATCGGAAAAAGTTTCAGTGTGTTGTAACAAAAGAAACTCTCGGAAACGGTACAATAAGTAGAATATAAAAAGGCAGGGAAATTGATTGAGGGAAAGAAACGTTATAAAGGAGACCGCATAGGTATCGCCATTTAGATTTTTTATATGTATTTTAGGTGTATCCAAAGTCATTCGATGCAACTCTCAAACCTTTTCGAAAAAAACGACTTTGAAATTTTTCACTGACTTGTAAATACTGATTATTAAACAAAATAAGTACCATAAACATAAAAAAATTCTATCTTCTGAAACCCATGAGGTCTCCTTGTTAATCATATTTGAAACTTAAACTTCTTGTTGTTTTTATTATTATTATTTATTAATGTATCTGAATTACCCCGGTATGGAGTTGATGCAATAGGCTATCACAGTAGTGCTAGTTTGCCCTTTTGATGTCCCCAAATACTGACAGTGCCTGTGATTGCAGCTGCTGCCACTGGCGGCACTGTGCCTGGCCGCCTGTGTGGCGGCTGATACCAGTGTGGAAGCTGACACCAGTGTGGCGGCTGAAACCAGCGCCGAGCTCGTTAGTGAAGTCGGGGCAAACAACAACTACACGAAGCCAGCGAAGGTCGCTCCACCACCACCGCCACCACCACCACCTCCTCCACCTCCTCCTCCTCCTCCACCACCACCACCACCCAAAGGTAAGCCCCCACCACCACCAAAAGGTAAGCCACCACCACCTCCTCCTCCTCCTCCTCCACCACCACCACCACCAAAAGGTAAGCCCCCACCACCACCAAAAGGTAAGCCCCCACCACCTCCTCCTCCTCCTCCTCCACCACCACCTCCACCAAAAGGTAAGCCCCCACCACCACCACCAAAAGGTAAGCCCCCACCACCACCTCCTCCACCTCCACCACCACCACCACCAAAAGGTAAGCCCCCACCACCACCACCACCACCACCTCCACCTCCTCCTCCTCCACCACCACCACCACCACCACCACCCCCAAAAGGTAAGCCCCCACCACCTCCACCACCTCCTCCTCCTCCACCACCACCACCACCACCAAAAGGTAAGCCCCCTCCACCACCACCACCACCACCAAAAGGTAAGCCCCCACCACCGCCTCCTCCACCTCCTCCACCACCACCACCAAAAGGTAAGCCCCCACCACCACCACCACCACCACCACCTCCACCTCCTCCTCCTCCACCACCACCACCACCACCACCACCAAAAGGTAAGCCCCCACCACCTCCTCCTCCTCCTCCTCCACCTGGTCCCAAGGCAAATAGTCAAGACCTAAGTGTCTGGATACACAAGATACTGAATTCTTTGGCTCAACAGTGATGGTTAAGCTGTGTTCCTAGGACTTGCAGCTAAATAATTACTAATTACTACAGTGTGGAGCGGTGTTCTCCGTCTTCGATTGAAGAATGCACTACGTCACACTGCTAGACTTTGTGATAATTATGTGTTCTGCCAAATACTTTTTGAGAATGATTTAAAACTAAGAAATGTTCACATCCATCGACTGCCAAAACTTGAAATTTTGCCTCTGAAAATGAGCACTTGTGGCTCAGTACAATTGTATACTCATTTCTGTATGTGCTGTATATTTTGATTCTTTGTAAATATAGACAGATTATGAAAGTATATAATATATCATTTTATTTATTACCTTCTTCGTGTTTACATTGGTTGATTAGCAATTTATGTGTAGATAAGTTGATGAAATATGTTCGCACTGCATAACTGTTTATTTTCCAGAAATGTAGTAGTCTGGATAGATAATGAACATACTCGCACTGTTTCAGATGTATTACCTAACTTATGTAATGTTTCGTAAAAAAAAAATCAAGTAAATATTAGTTGAGCACTGACCAATACACTTGTCAAACTACAAAATGTTCAGTAATCAATGAATTTGAAAAGCATCTCCCAACCTATCGGGCTGACAGAAATGACTCACCTAGAGGTGTTATCTGGCGTTCCAAAGGATTATGTTATTGGTCCTCTCCTGTTCTCTATGTACATAAACAAGTTGGTACAAATCTGACCAGTCCTCTCAGGATGTTTGCAGATAATGTTGTAACTTTAGTCATTTAAAGTCATCTAAGGATCAGAAGTAATGCGGTACTATTTTTAGAAGATATCTGTCTAGTGAAAAATGTTGGAAGTCGAATCATAAATTATGAAAAGTGTGAAGTAGTTCACAAGAGTACAAGTAATCCATTAAACGTCGTCTACAAGATACGTCAATCACATATGGAAGCCACAAATTCAGCAAGATACGTAGGGATTATTAGTACGACACATGTTAATCTGGAAGAATTCCAAGGACAAAATTTTATAGGCAGTACATTTGGAATGTTAACAAATTTCCTAAAGACACGGCTACCCTATGCTTGTCCATTATCAAAGACTGTTGAGCACTGAGAGATCCTACAGACATCGAACGACACAAAGGAGGGCAGCTCACTCTGTATTATCACGATACAGGAGAGTGTCGCAGAAATTATACAGAAGTTGAAGTATAAATCATTAAAACAACGTCGGTTTTTGTTCAAATGTTTGTTAATCTAAGGGACCTAATTAATGTGGTTAACTGTTCCTAGACTTATGAATTACATAAACTCACTTATACTAAGGACAACACACACACCAGAGGGAGGTCTAGAACCTCCGGCGGCAACGAGCACGCACTCCAGACTAGCGAGCATAACCACGTGGCCATTCCTGTACGGTGTGTTTTCCGTTGCTACAAGATCCACTTACAAAATTTCTAACAGCGACTTATGAATGTTCACGCCCACTTTCAAAAGTAGAAAGCATCATGTAAAGGGTATCAGAAAGAGCAGAACTCGAAGATATTTGGATGGTTTTCCTGAACGTGCGCTATTCGAGAATGAAATGGTAGTTATTGAGTATGATAATAGTTCACTGAAGTCCCTTCCGGGCACTTATATGTGGTTACAAATACTACACGTTTCAGATGCAGGTGTACCCAGTAACTATACACTTAGTCAATAGAGAGCAGTCTGCAAGATTTCTTACATTTCTCTATGGAGATGCCTAATAAGGAAGGTACATGGCCATATTCGACGATATCGAAATTTATACGCATTAAGCGAGATATATATGGATAACAGAAATAATAAATATATTGAAAACTTCGAGAAAATTCTTATCGACCATAGAGGATTCAGAACAAAGACATATCTAAAACTTTCGGAAGATATAAATCGATTTAGAGCAAATTAATTTTTTTTTTTAATTTTCGCATGTAATATCCTTTTCAATCTGATAACTCCTCATCTCTGACACAATTCGATATTATAATACTCTAAATATATACACTGATCAAAACGATTAAGGGATCAGTTGAGATGTCTATGTTCTGAAGCATTGTTATGGGCAGAATAATCTAAAATATTGCGACGTCTTTCTGTATGCTCTACGGAGTGGAAACAACACCATTAGAGCAAACGAAATATTGGTAATAACTCAAAGTTACTACAGAGGGAGTTGACTTGTGTTCAAAAAATAATTACACAAGCACTGAGGTCAGATAGTGTATTCAGCAAGACGTGCATTGCAACAACAACGACATTATCTGAAGCTATGACATGGAGAGCCATAGGTAGGTTGAAAGCGGGACAGGGGGAGGTAGCTGCAACTGTTCCAGTGTCCCAAACTGTAATTTCCAGGACTTGAACGCAATTAGTGGAGACAGGAACTGTTAAAAGATGGCATACCCAAGGTCTCATCAGCCACAGATGACCCTTCTCTCCAGTTAATGGCCCGTCGAAACAGGAGGCTGAATGCAAAAATGTGCAAATGTTTGTGAAGTTTACAGACCTAACTTCAGTGATCATCGGTCCCCAAACTTACAAACTACTTACAATAACTGATGCTAAGGACAACACACACACACACACACCGATGCCCGAGGGAGGACGCGTACTTCCGGCGGCGAATGGCCGTGTGCACTGCAGCAAGGTGCATTAGCTAACACGGCTATTTCGCCGCGGCCAGGCTGAATGCATTTCAGCTGCAACGCATCCTCCAGGCAACAACAGAACGCGTAATATCGAAACAAACTGAAATCGCCTTAGGAAACGTGGGCTGGATGGAGGAACATCAGGATTGCAGTTGCTGGTGCTGTCTTCTGTTCACAGATGAGTCAAAGTCCCGTGTTCTGCCAGACAATCGTCTTTCCCTCATGTGGAGAGAATATGGAACTCGGAACAATCTTGCTTATGTGCAAGGAACATCACCATAACATGATGGTGGACGAAAGGTGTAGGCAGGATTCAGTGTTGGTGGACGAACGGACCTGTGTGTCTTTTCAGAATGGCGCTTTGACCGCTCAGAGGTATAAAGACGAGATCCTTTGACCTGTCAATGTGCCCTACGCAGGTGTTAGAGGTTTCTTCCGGTGGAGGATCATGCTCGTTCCCACACAGCTGCACAGGTGAACAAGATGCTTGAAGCTGAGGGAATTGAACGAATGAAGAGGC
This sequence comes from Locusta migratoria, assembly GCA_026315105.1. Lineage (NCBI taxonomy): Eukaryota > Metazoa > Arthropoda > Insecta > Orthoptera > Acrididae > Locusta > Locusta migratoria. Next base: position 189,413,877 of record CM048747.1, read on the forward strand.
TAGCTCATTCACCGAACTTAAACACGATTGAGCATGTTTGGGATGCACTTGGCAGACGCATTGCAGCCATGCCAGCACCTACTGCAATGGCTGCAGAGCTGGATATTGCACTCAGACAGAATGGCCAAATATCCCCAAGAGCTGAGTGATAATATCATATTGTCCATGCCACGCTCTTGTGCAACTGTACTGGCTGCCTGAGGTGAGGGCAACGAGAATGACTTTTTCACTACTATGGTAGCTGCATGGTGCCTCGCTCTAAGAAGCGTCGGTCTAAGTAAACTTCAAGTAAGAGTTGAGACAAGAAAAAACATATTGTATCAAAAACAAATTACAATTGTAACCAATATCAGAATGGAATATGTCACCAAATGCATGCTGTCTACCATAACTCACCTGGTCATCTAACTGTTTTGAGGAGTGGTAATTCCTATTGGGTAAGTAAAAACCATAACAATCCCGAATATTACAGTTTCATATAACCGGCTGTTTAATAGGGTAGTAATTTTTTTTTTTTTTTTGAAATACGAATCGGTTAATACCTTTGAGTGCATCATATTTAAAGATAATTGGAAATCTGAAAAAATGCCTACGTTTCAATTTTTTAAAGTTACATATTATTTTCCGAACGTGCACTGTCTTACACAATAGATGTTTATCAATATTTCTCAAGTAACTCTTAACGCATTTTGGTACTTGAAGTTGACTGAATTGGTGTTAGCTTGTCTGAAACAGACTGAACCGTTCCATAATACCTGAATAAACAGTGATTGGCTCGGTTTATCTGATCGTGTAATAGCGTCAAGTTGACGGCCAAACGGCTGGGCCCAAATCTTTTAGTGGACGAAACGGACAGCAGCTCAATTGCTGTAAGAAACATCCTGTCGTCCACTATGAACCCATAGCTCGCTCAATAGCTGATACCGACAGAAATTTGTCGAGTAAAGAGCAACAGTATCTTCACGACATTTCTGATACAATTAAATCAATATTTGTAAATCTAAGGGACTTAACTAATGCGGTATCAGTCCCTAGGCTTACAAACTAGCTGAGGGAGGACTCGAACCACCGAAAACGAGCAACTACGCTCTCCGCAGCACAGCGAATTAGAGCGCTCGGCCACTGCCCGTGTCTCAGATACAATTATCTTGGGACTTTGTACCGATGACTTGGCAAATCGGGACACTAACCAATTGTGCCATTACATATAGTTAACTGAAGTCAATTGAGTCCTTTGCTTCTCGTTTATGAATTCGTCATATCCGTCCGAAAACTTAAAAGAATTAGTTGGCTTCGTTTTAAAATCATTCACTCCCTTGTGGTTTGCCATAAAAAAAAAGATCAAATATTTAACTGACGGACCGAAACATTTCTTTCAAGCAATTCAGACATCACGTTATTTATCCGAGGAATTATTTGAAATAGACGAGTGAGTAATATAATGAAATGTATTCCAACTAGCAATGATTGTCGACGAAACGGAACATATTCAGAAACTCGGTTACAGAGGGGCCTTGAAAGCAAAACACACTAGTAATACAACTAAGTCACTTCTAGAGGTTTTTAATTGATTTTCATTGGCCAAACTGGATTATTTATGTCCCCACAACCTCTCTCCCCATACCCTCCTCATATACAGAGCCGTTTCTGGAACTCCTTTAATTGATTTTATTTGTCTTAATTGAATTATTTATGCCCCCCCTCCACCCACCAACACACAGACTGGGTTCTGCCCGCTTCCAGGAATTAACTGATTTTAATTTGCCCATCCCATCAACCTCAGCACATATAGAGACGCTTCTGGCAGGGAATTCAGGCGGAAGTGATTCAGCGATTTAAAGGCAGCTGCAGGTGGACTGATTGCAACCAAATTTGGTACACATCATATTTTCCATGAGGCACCAATTCTATACTGGTAAGAACCGCATATGACACATGGTTCAGGAGATACAACGTCATAAACAACATAGTTGTTGGAAACTGCCACATAATACGACGAACTTTATTCACACACTGTATGAGAATGACAGTACTTAGCGACTTGCAAGCAACTTTAAACAATTCGAAATCTTTATTGAACATTTTCTCGCTACCAAGGATAGAAAAATTATGAAAGCGAAAAGGTTTCTCGTTTACTACTTCTCTGCTGTTCATTGACTAAAACTATGGCATTTGGTATGCAGTACAATTTATAATCTCTACCCTACATATTATAACCGCAGGAAATTTCGCAGACAGTATACACACATATAGTTGAATGTACCTTCTAAACTGTATCACAGTACGACACCTAAATCGTGAGATATGAATATATAAACATTAATGTTCATGGAAAACCGCCCTTTAACAAACCAAGTTTTAAACTATTACGACTTTATTACTACTTGTATTCCCAAGATATTTTACAGACATACACCACTTATATAAGTCAATATATACCTGAAAAATTATACAATTTTACAATATACAATTCAATAAATATGAGATTGTACGAATTTGATACGTCATTTGTATTTTGACTACAATCTTTCTCTGTTTGGATACTGCACTTATAATTTTGTACATTATGCAAGATAGCGTTATTCTCCGATAAATACAAAGTGATTTTAGAACAAAGAAGCTCTATAGAGATGGAAGGGATTGGAGAAGTACCAACTCAAGGCAGGGTTTTCCGCTTTTTTATATACACATTTAGGCGCAGAAAAAGTCCTTTTTTGCGTAACTTAAACAATCTCTAGTTTAATTATTATCTTGGGGATTAGATCCACTTCAGAATCTTCTATTTCTCTTTCCAGCCAGTATTTCTACAGGTATAATCAAGCTTCGTTCCCGAACTCCAACACATATCTTCGTTTCTTATTGTTATCCAGCTCTTTTATGGATTTACTGACTAGTTCTGCACCTGCTGGCAATTCTTCTAGATGAGAGCATTTGTTTATAGGACTCCAGCAGATCATTTTAAAGGAAGGCATGGAAGCAGTTCAGAGGCGAGCAGCTAGGTTTGTTACTGGTAGGTTCGACCAATGCACGCGTGTCACGGAAATGCTCCGGGAACTCAAATGGAGATCGCTCGAGGAAAGACGACGTTCCTTTCGAGAAATTCTGCTGAGAAAATTTAGAGGGCCAGAATTTAAAGCTGAATGTAAAACGATCATCCTGCCGCCTACTTACAGTTCGCGTAAAGTTATGAAAGACACGATAAGAGAATTTAGGGATCGTACAGAGGTGAATAAACATTTTTTCTCTCGTTCTATTTGGGAGTAGAATTTGAAAGGATATACCTCGTAGTGGTACAGTGTACACTCCGCCACGCACTTTACGGTGGATTGCGGAGTATGTTTGTAGATGTAGATATAGTTTAATTTTACCCTTATTTCTTGCATGGAGAGAATGAAGCTTAATGTGACACACCACATGATGAGACAATCCCGTAAATTTCTTTATAAGAAAATCAAACTGATGAAGACTATGGCTGCTATCAGCTTCAACAGAAGATGCCTAGCAGAAGGAATCACTCCCAAGAGCCTGAAGATGGTGTTATGTAACTCCGAAACCTGTCGCACAGAATTTAATAAAGATTTTGAATACAGCTGCTGGTATTCTCATCCATCTATATAATCGAATCAGCTGCGTCCCAAACCTTCCACTATGGAGAGAATTAAACTTAAGAAACATGTAGAACATTTTGGAAATTATAAATACAAAGAAATAGATTTTTTCCTGTGGACGGGATTGAACCGGGGACATTCTGCACCATAATCTGAGCCGCTATTCTATGCGGATAACATGTGGTCTTGCGGTATTGCTCCCTCTCTTGAAAACAAAAATCGTCCCGCTGTTAGTTTCTCTTTGGAGGCAGCTGCAAGGCCGTTTTGTCTGACTTTTCTCTTGATGGGGTGTGAATGCACCCGAAAATTGCCGTAGTATAGCTAACACCCACTGGCGTTGTTCCTTGGTCATTCCAGGCCCTATTGGCAGTTCAACGGTTTTTTCGTCCAGCGTGTTTTCTGCACTAATAGCTGAGCATGGGTCTTCCTTGATGACGTTGAGCTCGCCGTTCTAGATTGGTTCAGCTGTCCCGCTACACATTCATTTAGGACTCTGTTGTGACTGCTCGTGACAATTTGTGGTGCAAATCTCTCCTCGACCACCGGTAATGCTTATTATAGCCGCGATATGTAAATTTGTTTTGTGAGCCTAATAAACTTTTCACTATCGACAAGCACTTCATAGTTTAACCAGTCATCTGCGTTTGAGACAGGAACTCTTCTCATTGTCAACGGTGGGATCGTCACATTGTCAACGGTAAATAACTTCCCAGAAAATTCTGTATTACGTGTACCCGTCAGATCGCCTTCCTCAATTTGCAGCTTTGGATGCCTGAAGAAAGTCCGATCGAGGATGACTTTATGAATACATTCTGTTAAAAACGACCAATTCTAACCTGCTGGGTCCTGTTGTTGATGGGTATTCTTCCGACACAACTTCCTGCTGGCTGGACGTTGTGGTGGTACTAGTTTTTAATGAACTCTGATTTCATTAAGAAATTACCCTTTAAATGACCCTGACTTCGAACCCGAAGTTAACCAACACCAACTCACAATAATTATCATTGACAATAATATTAGCTTCCAAATTATTTATATTAACAATCTTGACTTGAATATTTAAAATATTTCAGGATTGCTTACTACAATCAGATTCTATAAATTCACAAACCCAGAGTAAAATTTTAGTTGAGGGCTATTAGAGAGAGATATTCCACCAATAAAACAATGTCAACTTTCGTGCAGGTTTAGTTACACAAACGTTTATCATAAGTCGTGCTGATCACACTCAAAATTCTCATCAAAATAATTCATCACTTTTGAAAAAAATATTTGTATATCTTGATTTGATATTTAGTAATCTTTTATACTCATAAGTAAATTCATTTATAAAACTTATTATTCATTTATATGTTACGTAATTATACTCATAAAAACTCACAGTTGCATTCTGACATCTTGTCAATACCCCTTACAAAAACAGACTAATCATTTTTAAATATTATTCCAGTAAATTTCTTTATTAATGATTGTTGTTGTTGAAAAAATTGTCATTCCCCGTCCGCAACGGCAGGCAGTATCTTCATGTTCAGCGCGCCGACCTTCGGCTAATCAACGATAGCGACCGGCATTTTCTTGCTGACGTCGGCGGAGAACTCGTCACGGCGTACTTCTGCATCATCATCGTAATACTTGAAACAAAGACAAATAAAATTTACACAAATATGTGTTCTCAAATCTTAATAACATTCAAAATAATATATTCGTTAATTATCTAACAAATAACTGCAAAATTGAGTTTTATGAGGAGAAGAGTGGATGGCTCAATACACGTCCCACTACATCCCCCACCCCCAAGCTCAATTTATCAGTGACTAAACAGAAACATACATTTTTTAAAACATTGTTAAGTTAATTCACAACTATTATATCTCTTTTGAATCTTATAATAATATTTATAGGCATGGTTTCTGTAATAGAAACAAAAGTGCTCAATTCTTCTTCAATATAAGTTAATTGAGTTTTCATCATGAGAGTTTTAACAGTAGTGCTTCTCATTTAATAATAACATCTCATTTCTAGTCATAAGTTGTCTCTACACACTATATGTTTCCTTCGTAAAGGGTAATCTTTACCCATAAAATATTTATCGATGCTTTAACATCATACAGATAATGTTATTCCACTAACTGACAAAAAGGTTTTCATTTTACTTTGATGTGTTATATAACAACACATATTTATTGCCTATTTGTGACGAAGGTAAATTTTTGTACTTTTGAATATCGATACACAGCAATCACATTGCTACTCTTCAAGCAAATTTCACTTCCAATTACCATACATGACTAAACAGATTAAATACTTTAAAATAATTTCCGACTACGGAACTTCACTCACAATCCCATAATTTTTTTCTGAGGACCTGCCTATTTTTAAATTATTTAATATTTTACTTGCATATAGATTCATACATCAGTGCTTTTATTTAAGGTGATAAGGAGACCAATTATAGAGACTTTAGAAACATTGGCATAGCTCTCTTTTGCCTTCGTAGGTCTCTTTGGATATAAAGGTAGCCTACCTTACCTATGAGAAGTATTCCTATACGCCTACATCCGAGTCTCTGTCTTAAAAAAAAAAAAAAAAAAAAAAAAAAAAAAAAGTATCCTTTTTACCTCCAATGCACCTACCGTATATAAAAATAAATTTAAAAATTCATTGATCCATTAAGAAAAACACATGTATATTATAAGGAGATGGAATTCCATGTAAAAAAATCTATTTATATACGTTTTAGTTTTATTCATCTCTTATAGTTTTCGAATTCAGTGAAGATTTGTCGTTGTAACCGTGCATACGGTGTACATGAAATTGTTATTTTCCAGATCAATAGCTCAAGTGGTATAGAGGCAGCAGGTGTCGGTCCTTGCTGGAACTTATGGATGCAAACTTATTTGAGGTATCTATAAAAGCATTACAAAACATTTCACATGTATTGTTGCGGAACCATTTGAAAACTGATTTTGCTTGTCAAACTGATATTTCGTTGTTAGTTCCTTTTTGTCCAATTTTTTCCCACAATTTCTGTATTATATTATGGAGATATTTAAGTTATCCGTCTATGCTACTGCTTTAATAATAGATTTTTTTGCAATATGCATTTCGCATTTATTTGGAAGGCATCATGAGTGGCCTGTAATATATACATGATTATCTTTTACAACATTTTACATTTACGTTTCTTAGTATTATAGGTTATAAACAGCTCTGGTGCGTTATTTAAGTATATCCTTATCTATTTGTCTCTTTATCTCTCTCTCTCTCTCTCTCTCTCTCTCTCTCTCTCTCTCTCTCTCTCTCTCTCTCTCTCTCTCTCTCTCTCTCTCTCCTTCTCTCCGTTTCCGTTTCTCCCTCCCTACACAAACAGAAGTCATTAAATAAATTAACTCATTAGTATCTGGTGCCGTTTTCTATACAATCACATCGAAAACACACAGACACACACACACACACACACACACACACACACTGACATAAAGCAAAGATAGGACATGCACACTCAAAGGTTGGCAACACCAACAAAAACAATAACATACCACAAACAACATGGCATCTGCATAGTGGTGCTTGCTGTGAAGTACTGGAAAACAAAAAAACGAAAAAGCAACATAATTGAACCAAAACAAATGGGAGACACTAATCAGCACCAAATGTAAAGCAGGATCCACGAAACATTGTAGGTAATAACATCCAAATATCAGTTACGCGCAGCCTATGATTTCTTTGGTCCGCTTGGACCCTCGCTGCCCAGGATACCACCTGACGCCCGGCGACCTGCGGGACGCTGGCGTATCACCGGTTGCCTTCTTGAAGGCGCAGAGCTAAACAAACTGTAAGATCCTCTGTCATAAACTGTTTTGCAATGATCTTGATTCAGCTATCCATTCCTTACTTAGTCCTGGCTAAGGTCTAGATATACATGCTGCTCTCTGTCTTTTCCCCAAACCGACAGAAAGACGTTCAAATGTTTATTAAGTTTTAAGGGACTTAACTGCGAGTCATCAGTCCCTAAACTTACAAACTAGTTATGAATTACCTTATACTAAAGACGACACAAACATCCATGCCCGAGGGGGGATTCGAACCCCCGACCGTAGCGGCCGTGCAGACTGTGATGGGGCGTCACAGATCCTCGGCCACTGCGACCGGCTGGCCTTCTTTGCCTGGAGATAAGTAGTACGAGGGGGATTTGGAAAATAAGTTTGCCCTGTCGACTGAGCTCAGAGTTGCGTATGAAAGGAAAAAAATATAGAATAGGACATTAAAGATACGACATATATACATATATTTCTGCCTTAACCTTGTATTTTTATAAATCTTCCTTGTTGTGGTTGATTTTAATGCTGAGCACTTGAGAATGATGGCATAGTACGTCGAAACTTGTTGTGCATTAGATGTGAGCTCATTAAAAGAATTTTTTTTAACAAGCAACTATGGCTTGGAATACATTTTATGTCTTCCTTATTGAATACATTGAGACATTTGTCATACCGCTTTATAAGCTTCAAAAAGGCTTCTACAAAAAATCAGGGCATTGCATACGGATGAAGCGTTGAAGAGCTTGTTTGACGTTCGCATGGCTTCCAAAGCGCCTTCTGCCGAGAGCGTAGCGACCGTGCAGACTGTGACTGGCGCGCCGCAGACCACTCGGCCACTGCGGCCGGCCAGAAAGAAGTCGAACAGTGTAGACATTGTAGCTTGGTTTTTGTATGTAGCTTTGCTGCATAACATACTATTCTCTTTCTGGTTCGTTCGCTCACAATTGGTGCGTAATTTTCGTTCATTTTTACGTTGCGAACATGTTCTTTAGATGTGTTTTAGAGTCATAACTCATTCTTTGTCTTTCTGTATTCCGTTTCCTTTTTCGTCGTGCCAACTTAATTAAGTCTATGTTGACCATAAATTTACCTTCAGATATTTAAGCGCATGCGTGTATAATGTGTGTCTTTTGTGTGTGTGTGTGTGTGTGTGTGTGTGTGTGTGTTTGTGTGTGTTTTAGTCTTTGTCTCATTTTAAATTGTTTTGAGGAGTTGTCGTTAATGGGTGAGTGAGGGGAAAGGGCTTTACTTTATATGTTATCTTCCCGGTCGGGTTGGAAATTTTCTGCCGCGGCGGAGTGGCCGAGCGCATTGAGACGCTATGCTACGATGCGCGAGGCCGTTCCCCGTCGGTGTTTCGAATCCCCCCCTTGGGCATGGATGCTTGTGCCGTCTATAGTATACGCTAGTTCATAAGTAGTTTGTAAGTTTAGGGAATGATAACCCCGCAGTTAAGTTGCATAAACTTTACAAACATTTGAACATTTGAAAATTTTCACCACTCGGAGACTGGCTGTTGTGTCGTCCTCATCATCATTTCATAGCCCATTGCCATCACAAGGAGGCGAACACGATCGCAGCTGGGGTCTAACGGGCAAAAATGTCACATGAAATCATCATGTCCTACATACCTGGCATCACAAGTGTGACACTCTATAGTTTGTATATTCCAGTATATTTGTGTGTGTCTATTGTCAGTTTTGGAGGGTATTTTTTAATAGAATTATCTGTTGTGTATGTTACCCTCATCCCCTGTCTTTCAAAAATGTTTACTATTTTATGTGCGAATTAGTGTTTGTAACTCATACTGTACAATCTTAATAATCTGATGTTTTTTCCGTTAGTCTAGGTAGTTGTTATAGCACTGGGAGTTTCTGTCTGAAACAGCTTTGCATTTTTATACGCATATATTTCTGTGTACCATTTTCAATCTGTATTCCACATGTGAACTTCTTTAAATCTGAAAATAGGGAACGTTATTATATAAAAAATCTCAAGAAGTTGCATACTTACAGGTTTTATGTAAAATATTAAAGAAATTGGTACATACTAACTCTTCTGTATTAAATTAGAAAGTAGTGTCACAATATCAAAGGAATCGGCCAAGAACTTCTGAAGATTAACGATTTAGGCCAAACTGCTACCTACTTTTTTATATGGTTGCCCTCTCTATTACATATATACAAGAGTTGTTAAGAAGATGACTTTCTCCTTGCTAAACCTAGCCTTTCTTCGCGTGTATTTTGTTGTAATTTATGAGTTTAGCATGGTATTCTCCAGTAATTGTTTGCCCTGTGGTGAGATAATCTACTAACAGAATCCCCTCCACATCCCAGAACAATGATGCATAGACCTCTCCAGCCAAAATGCCTTGTTTTCTTTGGTGGCGGAAATCAGTATATTTGACTTTTCTTTTTTCTCTGGGGTTTTTTGGTGCTCCCAAGTTTCATCGGGGCACCCATCTTGCAGATAATTTTTCATTTCTAAATCTTCAGTTAAAATGTGATACCCCCTTTCATATGACATCTGGCAAGCGGGTGCAATTTCAATCGGCGATCCTCTATGACCATTTTGTGCACTTTTCGAATGATTTCTGGAGTCATGCCACATCTTGGCCAACCACTGCGAGTATCATCATCCACGCTCTCCGGACAAAATTTAAATTAATTTGTCCACTTGCCCACAGTTGAATATGAAGGAGTAGAATCCACCAGTGTATTCTGGAAGTCGGCATGAATGTCCTTTGCTGTCATACCTTGCTTCATGATGTACCTAGTCACTGTTCGAATCCCTTTTTTTCAATCTTCGCAAATCACTACGCGGGAACAACAACAGAGCCACGTCACCGCCACAGCTCGTTTCCAAGAGCACTTTTTTTTATGGGACTTAACTACGGGGTCATCAGTCCCTAAACGTACAAACAACTTATCAACTACCTTATACTAAAGACGGCACAAATATCCATGCCCGAGGGGGGATTCGAACCCCCGACCGTAGTGACCGTGCAGACCGTGACTGGAGCGCCTCAGTCTCCTCGGCCACCGCGGCCGGCAAGAGCACTCAAGAGGCATGTGGTTACAGAATATCACGGGAACAACTCGTTGTGCTAGCGCTGAGCTCTCGTGGTGATTCTGAGAACTTTTCAAACCACCCTCCACCAGTTGGCGTTCCAGTTGGTACTTGCAAACACGTGCGAAATCTAATTGAACATTGTATCCAGCTTTCAACGCAATCTGTGAGGATCTTTCGCAGATTTAAGATTTTGAAATGTGGATCTTTAGATTTGTACTTATGATACCAAGTACGACTATGCGCGGTATTAATATATTCGTAAACAACGAGTGTCCGAGTCTCGGTTCTATTGATTACAGAGTTTAGGAATCAAGTGTTTTGGATAGACCTTTGCCTAGTGATCATTTGTATACATATTAGAAGAATGGCGGTACTGTACTGTCCTACGGTACAGTGTCACAATTTGAAATCTTACACACTCCCGAGAGCCCATCCAGATTGAGCGAATCGGTTAGTGTTTGCACATTACGTGTGGTCTATACCGATCATACGGCTCGCAAAAGCATCATTTATTCGTGGACTGATACTGAGAAAAACTCGAAATACGATGATTTATAGGTATTATAATCGCGAATTGCGGGGATGGACACTTCGATATTTTCTGTTCATTACAAATAGTCGGAGTTCCTACCATATTGTTGTTTTTGTTACAGTCTTCAGTCCGGAGACTGGTATAATGCAGCTCTCCACCCTACTCTATCCCGAGTAAGCTCCTTCATCTCCACATAAGAACGGCAATCCACATCCATTTGATTCTGCTTACTATACGCCTCTGCTCTTCTAGCGCAATGGTTGTCTCTGACAGAATTACAATGTCATCTGCAAAACGCGATGTTTTCATTTGTTCGCCCTGAACTTTAATCCATATCCATACTCCGAAAGAGTGTATTCCAAACAACATTGTCAAAAGCTTTCTTCAAATCTACAAGAGCTAAAAATGTAGGTTTGCCTTTCCTCAATCTGTCTTCTGAGATAGGTCATATAGTGAGTATTGCCTCCCAGGTTCCTGCGTTCCTCCTGAATCCAAACTGATCTTCCCCGAGGTCAGGTACCTGCTTTTCCATTCTCTTGTAGATAATTCGTGTTAAAACTTTGCAACCATGACATATCAAACTAATAGTTCTGTCATTTTTCACATCTGCCTGCGCCTGATTTCTTTGGAATGGGAATTATTACATTTTTCTTGAAGTCTTGGGGTATTCCTCTGTCTCATACATCTTACACACCAGGTGAAATAGTTTTGTCATGGCTCTCTCCCCCGGTGACTTCAGTAGCTCTATAGAAATGTCATCTATTCCTGGGTATTGTTCCGACCTAGACTTTTCAGTACTCTGTCAAATTCATCTCTCAGTATAGCATCTCCTATTTCAGATTCAGCTACTTCCTCTTTTCTTCATACAACATTGTCTCTAAGTTCATTTCCTTTGTAGGCTCTTTCGCTTCTTTGCTGAGAACTGGTTTTCCATCTGAGTTGTTTTTCATTCATACAGCTGCAATTTGTCTCCGAATTTTTTTCCCTGTACGTGGTACCTATTTCCTTGTTACATATTCTTCTACAGACTTGCATTTGGTTTCTAGCTACTCCTGCTTAGCCATATTGCACTTCCTGTCAATCTCATTTCTTAGTCGCCTGAACTCCATTTTGCCTGTTTCATTTATTGCATTTTTATATTTTCTCCTTTCATCAATTAAATTTAGTATTTCCTGTGATATCCATGGGTTTTTGTAGGTCTTTCGTTTCTACCTATTTGGTCTTCTGCTGTCTTCACTATTTCATCTCTCAAAGCTACCCATTCCTCTTCTACTGTTTTATTTTCCCCCATTTCCGTGAATTGTTGCCTCAAGTGCCCTCTGAAATTGTAGACAAAGCTATTGTAACATCTGTATTCTCTTGATTTATATTATATATGGTAATGATTTATGTATCTTACTCATAAACCAGCTTAAGTAATTTTTAATTCAAGTTCATTTTATTATGACAATAATATCCTATGTTTTATTTCATTTGTAGTTTTATCTCATTTGTTTTAATTTTAATGTTGCTTTCAATTCAACTGCATAATCACGCTGTGCAAATTATTGAAATGTTTGCAAAGCTTAAGGGACTTAACTGCGAGGTCATCAGTCCCTTACAAACTGCTTATGAACAACCTTATACTAAAGACGACACAAACGTCCATGCCCGAGGGGGCATTCGAACCCCAGAAGGGGAACGGCCTCGCGCATCGTAGCATAGCGCCTCAATGCGCTCGGCTGCTCCACTGCGGCGTAAATTATTCAACTCATACGAGGTTTATCGGTTGGCGGGCACCGCAGCTCGCCTCCACGACATATCTTGTACTAGAGTCAGTCGGCACTAGTCATGCGTCTGGTACAAGACATAACAAACTGTCAGTTACGGCGATTTCGCATCACAGGAAGGAAGTCGCAACTTCTCATGTCTATGGTTGATCAGCTTATGCCTACTACATCAACGGCAAACTGTAAGTTAAACTTTCGAATTTCATCGTTTCCGATGAAAATTTTGATTACACCATTTACGGCTTCCATTAACTATAATAGTACTTTTATTGTAGGGCCACCGATTACGTCGCTTTAAACGACGAACCAGCCAAATCATACATCAAAACTAGAGGTCGGCTTTTTATTAATATTTATCGTCTGTGACACAAACTGTATGGTCAAGCCATTTTACGTCTGACGAGCCGAGGGGAAAAAAAAGCAAGCCGATGGACTTGACCAATAACCCAGTAAACCACCCTAAGAGTTACGTATAAAAACTATATAAGTAATACACAAGACACTTCGCAATAGCTAGCCTACTGGTTCCATTTAATTTATACAAGTAAACTGTTTGGAATTTCGCTAAATTAGGTGTGAAAAATGCGTTTTATTAAAAAGTTGCTATTTTTGTATAGTAAAACACCTAAAGATGCAAATTTAACTGAAAAAAACAGCAAATATTGATCAACGGTTATTCATTCAGTCATTTAAAAAAAGTTCAAATGTTTGTAAATCTATCGGACCAAGCTGCGTGGTCACCAGTCCGTAGCTTACAATCTACTTAAACTAAACTAACCTACGGACAACACACATCCATGCCCCACGGAGGACACGAACCTCCGACGGCGAGCAACCGAGGTGCCTTAGACCGCTCGGCTACTCCACCACGGCCAGTAATTTTCAGTTTTAGTTATTTTAGCATCTGCATTTGTAACTGTATTAAAGTTCCTATAATTATGTGTAAATATTTTAGCTGTTGCTGTTCTTCATATTAAATTCTCTGTGATAAATTGTGCTGTTAAGACAGTACACCCGTTTTATTGATATTCATCGAAGTTCCATTGAGAATCTTTGCAATTTGGAAAGTGGATATACCCATAAATTATCACTGTAAATCGAGTCTAACATAAAACTGTTTTTCAATTTGTTAAGTTGTTGTTCCTCTATTCATGTCACCTGGGCCGGCCGCGGTGGCCGAGGAGACTAAGGCGCTTCAGTCATGGACTGCACGGCCACTACGGTCGGGGGTTCGAATCCCCCCTCGGGCATGGATATTTGTGCCGTCCTAGTTCTTAAGTAGTTCATAAGTAGTTTGTAAGTTTAGGGACTGATGACCCCGTAGTTAAGTCCCATAGACTACACAAACAACAACAAAATCATGTCACCTGGTTTCAGCATGAAAAATGTTGTTATGTTCCCTGCATTTCAGAAATATTCGAATAATCTGACCATTACTGAAAAATGATCAATAATGTCTCTGCCAACCGCAGATAATTTGTAATGCCTCCATTAAAACAGCAGAACATTGATATTCCAACTCCCGCCCACCTTTTCGTTCGGCAAATATATTCTTATAAACTTATCGTGGTTCAAGAAATTATCGAAAGTGGCACTAACTATTGCAGAAAAGAAAGAAAAGAAAGACTCTGTCTTAGACATAAATGTTATGACAAACAGATACAGTAGTCCACGTTAAGAGAAGCCTTAAATATCTTCAAATGCATGTTTCTGATGCACTTTAGTTATTTAATGTAATTTACCTTAATGACTTAAATTGCTTCATCGTGTACGCCTAAGCAGTTTGAACCACATTGCCGAACAATTACTTTCCAAAACTCAATGCAACCCCAGTATTTTATTAGAAAAAATAGTATTTCATCTAGAAATACCATTTTTTTCCTTTTAGAAAATTTATATGCTTCATCAAGATAACGCCAAAAACGATTATTCTTGGATACCATAATGTCAATTTTGATAAGAGACGTTCCAACCAACCACTATGAAACTTACTATCGATTTAAGAAACCTGTTCTCCGAAAAATATTGATTTTTGTTGATCTTCGTTCGGTGAAGGCTTGATTTTATTTTCTTCATTCTTCACCGTTACTCTGCAACATCAGCTTAAGTAAAGTAAAACACATTTTACAGTTTACAGAGGTAAAAACACAATGCGTAGATTTTGCATGTTTGGTTTTAGCTTATACATAGCAGAGTACCAGTTACAGATAGGAGATATATAAATTTTATTTAAAACTGGTAGCACAATAATATCTCAGTGCATTCTCGAGATATTAGTTTCATTTCCGACGGATGAACCCTCGTGACGTATCACTGGAAAATATTTATAATTCCTTTTCAACAACACTTCTTTGTGAAATATTATATTTTTATCTTAGGGTCTGATATCTCCTCTAGGCAAGGTATTCAATTTGTTTTTATTGTTTGTCATACCCTGTATATAAATTTATCGAGGCATACAAAGAAATTGTCACATCTTTATAGACAACACAGAAATTGTTTTGTATAAGCAACCGTTCCAAGAAACAGAAAGGAACTAGCTGATTAATGCTCCTGTCTGAGCACAAAAAAGGCAAACATGTTGCTGTTTAAACAACACCGACAGAAAAGTGGGGAGCCAGCTGCCTCCATCCTCAGTCCGACTTGCTCAACAAAATTATTGGCATGCCAACATATTCGTGGTTTTTTGTACTGAAACAGATTAGCAGAGTGGCGGTGGAATGGAGGGAAAAGGGGCAGATTGAGTAGGGGACAACGAGATAACAGATAATCACTGTGTGAGAGAGGCAGTGACAGTAAAAGAGATAAATGGATCGAGGCAGTAAGATCAAAATTAAGAGGAGCAAGTGTAATTAAAAAAGTGATTAGTTTAGAATATATGTAAGCTTTGGATCCTCCAAACCAGTGAACTTCAACAACAAAAAATTGGTTCGCTTTTTCCCATATCCCACCTAACGTACACGGAAGGATAGGTATAAAGGGGAGATAATCAGGGTTGAAGAAAACAGAGAGCAGACAGTGAGAACGAAAGACACAGCAACGATGTAAGAGAAAAAGTGCCAGTTGAAGGCAGGGAAGCCGGCCGCGGTGGCCAAGCGAACTGCGGCGCGCCAGTCATGGTCTGCACGGCCACTACGGTCGGGGGTTCGAATTCCCCCTAGGGCATGGATATTTGTGCCGTCCTTAGTATTAGCTGGTTCATAAGTAGTTTGTAAGTTTAGGGACTGATGAGCCTATAGTTAAGTCCCATAAGCTCTACAAACATTTAAACATTTTGAAGGCAGCGAAAATAAAGGAATGAAAGTGGCACAATGATACACAGAAGAAAGTTATAATGGGATGAAAACGTGATATTTGGAGTCAGAAATATGCATAGAGTGGCAGTGTAGAGGAAATATATAGGAAACCTTCCTTATGATGAGAGGATTTAGCAACTTCTGTGTTAAAGGAGAGGGAATGTGTTTGTTTTAACTCGAAATATATATATATATTTCGAGTTAAAACAACACTAATAGAAAACTGAGGAACCAACTGCCTCAGTCCTTATTTAGCTTTTCTCACCAAAAATTTTGCCATGCAAACACATTCGCAAATATTTGACGACTTTACAGCGTTCATCTAATGAAATAAATCGCAATTTGAGATCAGTTATGGCTTCACTGTACAAGGTTTAGATGGAATACCCAAGTGCGGCAAATGAAAATTTGTGCCCGGCCGAGATTCGAACCCGGGATCTCCTGCTTACTACGCAGACACATTAACCACGCCGTTAAGCTGTTTGTGTGAAGTTCACTGTGTTCAATTCTCTTAATAATAGCGTGTAGCAACATGATGTATTTTCCTGCCCAAAAAAAAAAAAAAAAAAAAAAAAAAATCCCATTTTGTGCCTATTGGGGCATTTTATTCACTACGTCATTAACAAGAAAGGGACTGGCAATGTCCAGGAATTTAAGGAATTTGAACTACAAGGATAGTACAAAATATTTCGGGAAAGAGATTTGAAAAAGAATTGTGGAAATATGTTGAAGATAGAGGATGTAGGATGATTACTACAATCAATTAACAACACAAATACAGGCATGCTAAAGTAGGGGATCGCTTTCGAGGGTGGAGGACGGTGGGGACTTCGTGGGCCCCGAGGCCGCTACGGTAGGCGTCAACAGAACCCTGAAGCAGCATGCCGCAACTGCAGCCGGACCACACTCCTTTTATAAGAGAAATGGCCAGTTCATAAGCGGTCAAGAAGAAATAAAGAAATAAGAATGATCTCAGAGTATTTTTCTTGTTGTTCTTATTATTAATTTATTTAGTTAGGAGAAACCTTTCTGTTCATCAAGCTACAGAGAAAAATTCTTTTCTTCATCAGATGTCAAAAGGAGGACAAAGGAAATGCCACAGAAGAGGCATCTCACTCGTTTTGTTCATCTTTATGGTTTATAATCGTTTCCTTAACCAAATTCCTGGCCATTATTTAATAATAAAAAATCACTTGTGTTTACTGCATGACAATTGCTTTCAATGTTAAGAGAAGTTCCTAGATAAAGATTAACGGAACCATTGCGAGAGAAGTCGTACGTTGAAGGCGAAGGGCAGCTGCATATCATACTTCGAAAAATAAAAGAAACATAAAATAGAAATAATACATATATATAAATCTTTTCGAAACATAGAAATAATGTCGAAATGACAAATTACAATACGTGAAAGCTTGGACTGCACGCCGAGGGAAAAAAAGTGGTGAAGTTATCAGCGCAACTGCCTAGAAAGCAGGAGACCCGTGTTCGAGTCCTGGCTAGGTACACATTTTCAGCTTTTCCCATTCGCAGTTGATGTCATATATTCTGTGAACTAGATGAGCCGGTGAACGTCGTATCACTCATCTCTTAATATAAACCGTATTAATTTAAATCATATATATTTTAGACCCAGTAGCTTTATAAAAGCATCACCAGATAGTCTAAGTATCGGCTCGATAGGGGGCGGAAAGAGTGGGAAAATCACGCACACAGGTCCAGGGTAATGTTCATGTCACATTCGTGGAAGTTCAGGGAAGGTTTAAACGGTGATAAAATATGGAAAAATTGCGAGGAAAATTTAGATTTAAAATATGTAAAATAATGACTTGGTTGTTGTGTTGGGTGCGTTCAGAAATACAGCTTTGTCACAGAGTAATTATTGTCCGTTATTTAGCTTGATGTATTTCAAATCAAAAAATATCTTGAATTTCACACTTTGTAAAGTATCTTATCCGGTACATCAGCGCGAAAGCTATCT
Organism: Locusta migratoria; assembly: GCA_026315105.1. NCBI lineage: Eukaryota > Metazoa > Arthropoda > Insecta > Orthoptera > Acrididae > Locusta > Locusta migratoria. The sequence continues at coordinate 189,431,953 of CM048747.1, forward strand.
CCACAAAAGATTTCATCACAATAGATTCAGTGGTATATTTAATGATATATAGCCAAATCGGTTCAGCTGTTCTCGAGTTTTAGCGATACTAAGGAACAGTAATTCATTTTTATCTTTAACAGTTCATATACGGGTTCAGACCGTATAAAGCGAACTTTACTCTTTCAAAGTATATTTGTGAACGCACCCAACACAACAACCAAGTCGTTATTTTGCATGTTTTAATATTAAATTTTCCTAGCAATTTTTCCACGTTTTATCACCGTTGAATCTTTCCCTGAACTTCCACGAATGTGACATGAACATTATCCCGAGTATCTGTGCGTGATTTGCCCACACTTTCCGCTCAGTATTGAGCCGATACTTAGACTATCCGATGATGCCTTTATATAGCTACTGGATCTTAAAATAAATATGATTTAAATTAATATGGTTTATATTAAGAGGTAAGTGATACAAAGTTCACCGGGTCATCTAGTCGACCCGGCAATACTTTGCAATTGCTAATATTTACGTACTCTTGTTCAGAATGTCAAATGTGCAAAATTGTATCGCAATCGTACGAATAATATTGATATCGTAAAGAAAAGAGAGCTTTCAGTTTTTCAGTTTTCCACAAATTTTCCTATTTTCTGGCCAACTATTGCAAACTTTTACTTCACTCGAACCTTCCTCTCGCTTTCAGCGTCGAATGTGCAAAATTTCATGGCAATAAGATGAATGGTATTGACATTTTATTTTTATTTTCCAGTTATCCGGGAAACTTTTCACATTTTATTTCATAAGAATGATACCCATTGCTTTGAAAGTCAAATACGCAAATTTTATAGCAATCAGACGAATGATATTGATATCCCATTTAAAAAAGCTCTTTCAGTTTCCCGCGAATTTTTAGTTCATAAGAACGTTCATCTCTCGTTTAACGTCAAATGATCAAAATTTTATCTCAATCGTATGAAGGGTTCTCAACTTATAGTGTTCAGTACAAACACAAGGAAAAAGGAACTTAGTTTGAATTTTCCTTTTTAACTGTCCCTATTTTTTACTGAAAACTTTTCCAAGACAATAATGAGCAAAACAAAAAAAGAATTACACCTCTCCGTCGTGCGAATAGTCAGTTATAGTACTGAATTCAATCACACACAATGAAAAACTCACTTTCAGTTTTCTCAAATTTTCCAATTTTCCGGTAGATTTTCCAAAAAATTTATTTCATACAAACCTTGTCCTGTCAAGCCGTACTCAAGTGATACTCTTAGAACCATTTGGCAATTGATTTTTATTCATAGAAAAAAAATCGCTTTCGGTTTTTCCTAAATTTTCCTACTTTCCGGGCGACTTATCGAAATTTTTATTTGATGCGAACCTTCCTCTTGCTTTTAACATGAAATGTACAAAATTTTACGCAATTGGAATAACGGTATTGACAGCTCACTGGAACAAGCTGTTTCAGTTTATCCCAGTTTTTCCTCTTTTACGGAAAACTTTTCCATATTTTATCACCGTTTAAACCTTCCCTGGACTTACACGAATATTTCAAGACTAAAATTCGGCATATCGGTTCAGCCGTTCTCGAGTTTTGGAACGAAGAGCAATTCATTTTTATACAGGGTGTCCCACCTATGTTGTCCACCCAAAATATCTCTGGAACAATAACAGCTATTGGAAAACGACTTTCACCGGTATCAATGCACGGCTGGGGCCCGTGAATGTACATATTTGGAAACATTCTAAAACGGAAGTAAATGTGTTTTTAACACAAACTTATGTTTTTTAAATGGACACCCTATATTTTTTCTTCAGCAATCGATAGCATGACAAATCACATAAACAATGGCGTTGATTGCGTCGCAAAATTCCAATTACATCCCGAGATATTGCGACGAGAAGTTGACGCTCGAAAAACCCGAAATACGCTGCTAGCGCACGGCCTGAGGCTCAGGCGCGAACCCCATGCTGCCCGTAATCGCGATTTGATTGACATGCGTAATCGCACTTCCATACTTATCAAGAGGTCCGAAACGAATAATACGGTCTGCTGCCATAAGCACATAATGGTTTCCCTCTTGCACGTTTTATGTGTCTACGTACATAATATGAACCAGTACCGATCGGTATACACCAGTCAGGTTGTCTTATTTATCCTGCACACCCAAAATAAGGTTTATCGAATGCGTTAAATGACCCATTGTGCCTTTCGCGCACTCGTTCATCCAGGGCCTAGCTCTACCTAGACACGTGTCAAACGTAGTTCCCATTACAACCACAGTTACCACTTCGCCTTGTTTGTGATTTGCGACCCATGCAAACTCCTGTACTCCACCACCCTCCGAGCATCCCATTTGTTGTTGCTTTGGCGTGCAGTACACCGCTTGGCAGTGTAGTCGTGTATCAGATTAATCTAGTGACGGCATGGAGGTAGTTCACATTGTGAATAAACATTGTGTTGTGGAACTTATACTGTATTATGTGCACATATGAAGATATGGTAGAAATGCTGCTGATCTATGGAGAATGTACGTTGACGGGAAATACGTTATTAGATTGATTGTTTGTTCATAGTACTGTTAGAGAACATTATGATTATTACGTTAATATGCCTGTTTTCTACTCTACTCTACATACCTGTTCTGTACCCTGTTGTAGGCGGTCGAAATTCTGTTCAGGCGGAACGACTGTACAGAAGACGATTCCCTGACAAGCCATCGCCTTAGCGCCGGATGTTTGGTCGTCTCACATCTCGTCTACGTGAAATGGGAAGCTTAAATCCAAGACCTATACATCGTCCTAGAACACGAACAGATGAACGTGCTGAAGTTGCTGTGCTCGCTACCGTAGCTGTGAATCATCACATCAGCACACGTCAAATTTAACGTGAAGTTGGTGTGTCGAAATCAAATGCACAGCGTATTCTTCAACGTCATAAATTTCATCCTTACCATATTCATTTACACCAGGATCTTCATGGGAATGACTTCAGCAACAGGGTAACATTTTGTCGGTGGGCTCAGCAAAAACTTCTGACTAATCCAAATTTTTTCGCAGATTTACCGAAGAGGCATCATTCTCAAACAAAGGAATTGTCAATATGAGGAATATGCATTATTGGTCCGCAGACAATCCAAAATGGCTCCGTCAGGTAGAGCATCAACGTCCGTGGAAAGTGAATGTTTGGTGTAGGATTATTGGAGATACCATTATCGGACCTTTCTGTGTAAATGGCGTCCAGAATGGCAGACAATCTTCCTGTTCTCTTGGACACCGTACCTCTGAACAGGAGAGTGGTCATGTGGTATCAGCATAACGGATGCCCTGCACATAACGACTTAACAGCACGACGACTTCTGAACCGTAAGTTCCCTGGTAGGTGGATTGGACGTGGTGGCCCAGTTAGGTGACCTGCCCGAACTCCGGACCTTACACTGCTGGATTTTTTTTTCTTTAGGGAGCAGTGAAGGATTCTGTTTACCAACGTGAACCAACAACACCAGAGGACATGAAGCAACGCATTATTGATGCTTGTACAGCCATAAAAGAAGAAACGGTAGCAGGAAGTAGGGTATCCTTCATCCGCAGAGTGACCCTATGTATGCAAGCCAATGGTTATCACTTTGAGCATGATATGTGAACGCTATTTTTAGTATGTAGTGCTGGTATCACAGTGCTAGTTTCTACAAAGGGCCATTTTACCCACTGATGTTAAGAAACATTTGTTTGAAACAATTTGTCATGTAACGCATTAGGTAAACATAACATTGATAATTATGTGATAATAAAACTAATTGGTTAAACATGTTTACATTCATCTTCTATGTGGTACCTGAACTTCCCAAATCAAAACATTTTTACCTAAACAACGGTAAAACCTTTAGTCCACATGCTCGTATCACTAAAACCATCAACATGAAGTTCACTATTATGAGTGAATGATTCACTGTCACTTGCGCTAGATCTACAGTAAAGTTTTAACGTTGAACGGAATTACCTTTTTAGAAACGGATTAACGATAAGCGAAGTTTACTTCATGACTAACGTTGCGGTACACACCCTTATCCTATGGGATAAATACCTGCTGAAATGGACGACTTTAATGCAGAATGGCAGCAGACCGTATTATTCGTTTCGGACCTCTAGTTAAGTATGGAAGTGCGATTACGCATGTCCATCACATCACGAATACGGGCAGCATGGGGTTCACGCCTGAGCCTCAGGACGTGCGCTAGCAGCGCATTTCGGGTTTTTCAAGCGTCAACTTCGCGTCGCAATATCTCGGGATGTAGTTGGAATATTGCGATCAATCAACGCCATTGTTTATGTGATTTGTCATGCTATGGATCCTCTCCAGGGGACACCACCTTGACGAAGCACTGTCCGTGCGGGTGGAGAGGCTTGCGTATCCGTGTGAAGCTGAGGGCTATACCGAAGGTAGAGAACCTGCTGCAGGAAAGACCTCAGCTGATTGATCAGACCAAGCATGTCACACAACGTCCCGTCTTCCTTATCCTCTCCCAGTCCTTTCCCAATTCCTTTCCCAACCCAAGGTGTGATGCGATTCGTGCCTAGGGGTGCTTGGCACATGGGTTGCTGTGTCTCGAACGGAGCCTCAGGGATACCGGGCGACCTCCCTGAGTAAGTAGCCTTGCACCACGCGGTGTTATCGTGGTGTGGACCATATATATCCCCAAATCTCGTGGGACTAAGATGAACACAGAGAAATAAAGTATTTTAAAAAAATCTGAGGGGCAATCTGAGACCTCAGATAGTCAGACATCGGGATCAGAACCGATGGAGGGCACTCCTACTTCTGAATCAGGGTCTAGACCTGAGCAAGAAGTGGGAACTGTAACAGAGAAGTTGGCCCAGATTAGGATTATGGCCTTTTCTGGGGCTCAGAGGGGGAAACTTCTCAAGGAACAGAAGCAAAAGGAAGGAAAAGAATGGCTTCCTAAACATAAGTGGAGGGAATCAAAAGGGCTTGAGCCCAAGACCACCAAAAAGAAACTGCCTCAGGTCGAAGGGGATACACAGACCCCCTCGACGTCAAAGACTGGTGGCATGATGGTTAGGGAGGAATCTAAGACTCCATCCTCTCTGGACAAGCGTAATCCTAATAGGGTGAGTCAGGAAATAGGGAAACAGACCTATAGTACTACAGTCTCGGTCTTTAGAATGGCGGTTGTCCAAGAAGGATACCCACTGGTGAGCATCACCTCGCAGCAGGAGGAGCTCGTGCAAATGACCCTCTTTGAAGAGATTGGGGGGGGGGGGCGCTGGTCCAGGACCCAAATTCAGGAGGGTCTATCTAGATCGCGGTGACCTCATTTTTGTCTGCGAGGAGGAGCTGTCAGCAGAATGGCTTAAGGACAAGGTGCCCATGATATCCCTGTCGGAGGATGTGAAGCTGCTGGTCAAGACAGCAACCGAACTCCTGAAGACCACAAAGGTATCAATATGGGTACCAAAGATCCTTAAGGATGTCCCTCTAAAGAATCTGTTCGAGAAAATAAGGGTCCAGAACCCAAAAGTCTCAACAGAGGATTGGAGGATAATTAACCAAATGGTCGTTCCGGAAGAACGAACCCTGGTGGTGGAGGTCGGAGAGAAGTCCCTGAAAGCAAGGCAAGAGCAAGGCCTGAAACTGTTTTTAGGGTTCTCGCAGGTCGCCGTCAGGGTAATCAAATACCTTAAAGGCAATAATGGCAGCAAGATGGGGACTGGAAGTGCTGCAGATAAACCTGTAGCACAGTAAAGGGGGCACTGCTGCCGTGAGCCGTCGCATGGGGAGACAGGAGGTGGACGTGGCCCTGATACAAGAACCCTATATACAAAGGGGGTGTGTCGGGCCATGGTGGTACTGGAGGTAAGCTGATTTATGCTAGAAATCTAAAAAACTCCAGAACATGCATGTAAGAAATGGAATACCTTTCATACCAATGATGGATTTTTGTTCCAGGGACTTGGTGACCATCAGGATGCAGCAACATGAGGAAGGTATCACGAGGGAAATTGTTTTGGCCTCAGGATACCTTCCTTACGAAGACAGCTCTCCTCTTCCTTTGGAAGTGAGGAGACTGACAGAAGCCTGCCATCGGCAAGGTGACTAACTGTTGGTGGGATGTGATGCCAATGCCCACAATCTATCGTGGGGCAGCAAGACAACCAACAGTAGAGGTGAGCACCTTCTTGAATTTCTCGTATCTAACAACTTGGAGATCCTGAATAGCGGTGATGAACCTACATTCAGGAATAGTAGAAGGGAAGAAGTAATTGACATAACTTTTGGTTCCATGATGATGGGAAGTTACGTCAAACAGTGGCATGTGGTCCTGGAGCCATCCTCATCAGATCACATGTATATTAAATTCAAGGTTGAAATGGGAACCAGACAGACCATGGCTTATAGGAATCCCAGGAAAACGGACTGGGAGACATATAGGAGAGACTTTGACTTCAGCCTATCGGAAATTAAAACTTCGATAGGGAATCCAGCAGAGTTTGAGGAAGTAGCAGAGGCAGTAACCTCTGCTATAGTGACCTCATACCAAGACAACTACTCAATCACCAGGAAGTGCACAAATAGGAGTGTGCCTTGGTGGAATAATAACCTGGAAATGCAAAGGAAACAGGTACGAAGACTGTTTAACCTTGTGAGGCGCAAAGGACAATAGGCAAAGTATCGTGAGGCCCTTGTCAATTACAACCTTGTCATCAGATGAGCAAAGGAGGCATCCTGGAAGGTATTCTGTGAGGAAGTGGAGGGCACGGCTGCTCAAGCGAGACTTCATAAAATCCTCACTAGGGTACCAACTAATCCAGGAGGAACATTGAGGAAGGAGGATGGGGAGTATACAAAGACAGCACATGAAACGCTGGAACTGCTCCTCAAGACTCACTTTCCTCAATGTACTCTGGGGGATAACTCAGACCAGAATGCGATTCCTGAGGGACAACGGTTCTCAGGTATTCGCAAAGAGGACTGGGATCTGGCCAAGGAGTGTGTCGATTTCAGTAAGGTCCATGGGCGGTGGGAACATTTCAACCGTTCAAGTCACCTGGCCCCGATGGAATCTTTCCAGCTCTCCTGCAACAAGCGGGAGAAAATCTTATTAGATTCCTATGCAGGTTATTCAGGGTTAGCCTAGCAGCAGGAATCATTCCCAATGCCTGGAGGGCAGTGAATGTTATCTTCATTCCAAAGCCAGGGAGAACTGATCATACCAAGGTCAAGGATATGAAACCAATCAGCCTGTCCTCCTTCATTCTTAAGACATTGGAAAAGCTGGTTAATGTGCATCTTGGAGAAAAGAGGTTAAGTAGGACTCCTCTACATTCAAACCAACATGCATATCAACCAGGTAAATCATGTGAGACAGCTCTCCACCAACACGTTGGGAAGGTGGAGAAAGCACTACACTTTCAAGAAATAGCCCTCTGTATCTTCCTGGACATCGAAGGGGCTTTTAGCAACACGACCTTCGATTCCATGGTTAGGGCAGCAGAGGTGCATGACCTGGGGACCACTATATGTAGGTGGACTAGGGCCATGCTCAGTGGAAGAATGGTAGAGGCTACCATGATGAATGAAAAAATGGTAATCAACACTACTAGGGGTTGCCCGCAAGGAGTTCTTTCCCATTTATTGTGGAATCTAGTGGTGAATGATCTCATTGGAGAATTAAACTCTAGGCAGTACTTTTGCCAAGGATACACAGATAGTAATACTTGGCTGACACAGTGAAGAAAATGGCACAAGGTGCATTGGACATTGTGCAAGACTGGTGCAGAAAACAGGATCTGGGGGTTAGTCCTAAGAAGACTGTTGTTGTACCATTCACAAGGAAACATATCCAACACTCAAGTTGAAATCTAAAGCTTTTCAATGAAGCGCTACCTGTGAAGGGGACAGTGAAATATCTAGGGGTTACCCTAGATGATAAACTGACATGGACCCCTCACATTAGGAATATTTGCTCCAAGGCAAAAGGTACTTTGGTAAGTACCAGGAGAGCGTGTGGCAAAAATTGGGGCCTGAGCCCCAAGGGTATGCACTGGATATACACCACAGTGATTAGACCCAATATCACCTATGGGGCGGTCGTGTGGTGGAAGAAGGTAGAACAGCAGGTTGCTGCTAAGGAGCTTGGTAAGGTGCAGAGACTATCCTGCTTAGCCATAACAGGAGGAATTAGCAGCACACCAACTGCTGGGAAGTAAACAATGCTGGATATGCCCCCATTACACTTTTGGGTCAAGATGGAGGCAGCAGCTGGTGGATACAGACTCAAATCTGGCAACAACTGGAACTCTTTGGGATATCCAGAATCACACACTAAAATAGTGAGTGAGGTAAATATAGGAAAGGTTGGGGAAATGCCATCTGACTATATTATAACCCCATACTGTTTCAACAAGCCTTTCAGTATAACCATTGGAAATAGGGAGCAGTGGGAGAAAATAGTTCGACACCGTATGGGGGATATTGTCTGGTTCACTGACGGATCAAAATCAGACCAAGATGTTGGGGCCGGGGTATACGGGGTGCAGCCAAGACTGGATGGCGTCAGCTCTCTACGGAAACTGGCCTCAGTATTCCAGACCGAAATCACTGCCATCAGGGCGTGTGTGGAGGAGAATTTGCGTAGGTGCTACAAAGATCGTAGCATCTATATCTATTCAGACAGCCAGGCAGTCCTGAGATCACTGGCAGCTCCTGCAATAAGGTCTAAAATTGTTTCAGAATGTCACAGGGCTCTGGTGGAGCTAGGGGAAAGCAATACAGTAAACCTATTGTGGGTACCTGGCCACTCGGGGAATCAGTGGCAATGAACATGCCGACAGATTAGCCAGGATAGGGGCAGAGACTCCATTTATTGGATCGGAACCTGTCCTGACAATCACCAAGGCAATGATCAAATTGGAGCTACGTAACTGGCTCCGAAGACAGCACGTAGAATATTGCACCAAAGTCTACCAACAAAAACATGGCAAGGTAATGATGCCAAAGCCATGTTTTAAAAGAAACTCTGCAATCCTGGGCCTGAACAGAAGAGAGATTAGACTCATGGTTGGATTGTTGACAGGAATTTCAAAAAACACCTACATACAATGGGAATAACAGAAGAGGACCCTAAATGTAGGATCTGTGATGACGGTGATAAAACTGCATCACATCTAATCTTCGAATGTATTGCACTGGAGAGTAAAAGGCACAGAACATTTGGGACAACTAGACCCGAAGAAATTGTGTCTAATAAAGAACTGGTAAAGGGACTTCTTGCACTGTTCAAGGGCGTTGGTTGGCTTTACTAGATATACAGGGAGTAATACCGCACAATAAACTTAGTTTCGGTGCGGGCATTGGCGGGTTTCACCAAGACTGTTTTGGCCTTCCTGGTAAAATCAAATCAAATCATCATGCTATGAATTGCTGAAGAAAAAATATAGGATGTCCATTTAAAAAACATAAGTTTGTGTTAAAAACACATTTGCTTTCGTTTTAGAATGTTTCCAAAAATGTACATTCATGGGCCCCAGCCGTACATTGATACCGGTGAAAGTCGTTTTACAATAGCTGTTATTCTTCCAGAGATATTTTGGGTGGACAGGATAGCTGTGACACCCTGTATATAAAGATATGAAAGAATTACAACTGCAGGATTAGAAGTGACGTCTGTTCTTTTGGAACAGACACCACAAGTGTATATAAAATTTGATAGCCTACTGGCGTAAACGTGAATTTCCATCACTAGGTACATTTTAATAGTCTTTCATTTCCTTCATAACTAGGGAGACGAATTCTGTAGACTATTACAAATTTTGCTTCACTGTCTGAATCACGCAGTTGTGCTAATAGCGCAACAACAGTTCGGCGACATCCGAATACATTGTTGGACGTTCTACATACTATAGAGCCGTGCAAACTTATTAACACATCAATCGTATACTAGTATACATAAATAATATTTCTTCTAGGGGTGTCACTAGTTTGTCATGCACTGTATTACAAAGTTAATATGGTTTCCTATATCCGCACATTTAAGGTTACATAACGTTATTTACTTGTGTATGCTCCTTCATGTACGATGTGTTACAATGAAAAAGGGAAGGTGGACAGGGTAAAATATTTACTCTTTGCGTAAACTCTAATTGCGCATTTGATGTAGTTCGGTTCATCGCACTTTTCTCAACATTACGTACGTTACATATAATCAAATCAGTAAGTTATTGTATTGAGAGTAAATAAATGACCAACAACAGCAAATGATTTCAGGATTGGCCTGTAAAATTCCATAGTTCGTGCCATTGCAGAAATCCAACAGTTTATTTTCCTAAACAGGCACCAGTCGTTCACATAGATTCACTAATTTACATTAAACAATAATATAAATCTGTTACATTCTGAATAATAATCCTTGTTAATGAAATGGGGTGATGTAAGAAAAATTCAGTGCATTGTATAAAAATCTTTATTTGTATATAAAATAAAATAAATTACACATATTTCAAATAAATTAAGATTTAGTGTCAAACATTTACAAAAACATTTTGTAAACCATGATTAAGTAAAGCTAGATACAGGCGTCGTGTATAATGTCTTCAGTCTCCTGGCACTGTTTCATCTGCTCCTTGAACTCTGAGTTGGCACACAGTATTCATATTTATATCTATTGCTTCGTGACTCAGTGTTGGATCTCTGACCAGAAAACTTCCCCATAGCAAATCACAGAGATTTTGTGTTTTAGTATGACACACCATGTAAAGCCATAATCGTCGGGATTCAATATGTTTTGGCAAGCAATAGTGGAGGGAAAAACTTCAAACGGAATTAATGCTTTTCGCAAAAAAGAATTTAACAGCTGCCGTGAAGTTAATGCTCACTATCATCTGCAAGTTTCAAGGTACCCTGTGTAATGTAGAAATGAAACAGGGTTATAAACTGACAGACATCGTACAGAAGTAATTTCTGTCGAGCTAAGTGGCAAATGCTTGATTAAAAACAGCTTTTATCAAATGTGCTTTGAAGTCTTCCACTGTGACCACACACTGCGCGTCATAGGTTGCTTTAAGAAATGGCACATACACGGACATACTCAGTAGTTATCCATAAAGTTTTTTCTGGTCGTTATTACTGCACACATACAGTGCGGATGGCAAGTACAATTTATTGTTAAGTAACGATTACTGATATCACAGTAACTACGTAATTGTGAGCTATCACCGAAAATCTCATTTTGATATCTTGAAACAACTGTAAAATAGGAATTCAGTTGAGAGGAGTCGTTCTACGAAAGCGAAACTGAAGACTGCTACTGTTTATATGTTAAACTGAATGGAAGCAACTGCCATAATTTTTATAAATATTTACCTAGCAGTTTCGGCTTCACATTGCAGTTATCTTCAGATCCCTAGGATAATTATAGGCTCCATTTACTTATGCAGGACTATGAAACTGCGACTGGTATCGTGAATTTATGTAATTGCTTCACCTGCCACCAACGAGGACTGGCAAATTTTCCTTCTCCTCAGTCGTCGTCGTTGAAACGTGAGGCTATTCACGACACCACTTGTAGGTTCATGGTATTCTAAAAGTAAATGAAACTTCTCTTTTACAGTTTTGCAAATAATTTTTACTGCAGCAGTCACTTTTTACTAATATTTTTACAAGCACGACGCGTAACGGCAAGGAGCTGCCATCATTGGGTGTACTTCACAGTTACAAGATCATTATTCTTTGGTTGTTTTATGTGTTGTGGGTGCCAGTGAGGTTATGGTTGGTCGTTTTAATCTTTTCTGGAAGATACAGCTATTTTAGTATGAGTGTTTCGTGATTATTATATTGTTGTATTTATTTACAAGATGTAAATATTGACGTAAGTAGGTTATCTTAGCTTCTGATCTTTGCTACAGTATAAACATCGAACACAAAATGTCAACATACGTTGTGTATGTAGCTGTGTTCTTGTGCTGTGTGTGCCAGATAATAAGATTGTCAACAAAACTATAAGTAATTACAACAATACAATAATCCAGAAGCTATAATCGCGAAACATACGTACTGAAATAGCTGTTTCTTCATGAACAGGTTAAAACGTCCAACCATAAGCTCACTGGCACCCACAACACATAACTTGTATCTGTGAAATGCGCCCAATGATGACAATTACTGCCCAACGTGTCGTGCTAGTTAAAATATTAGTGAGAAGTGACTGATGCAGTATGAATTATTTCAGTCGCAGACCTCATATCAATCCACATACCATGGATAAATTTATGGAAATTTTATAGTCGCTGGTTCCACACAATTAAACACGTCTTGACCAGCCACAGTTAATATACCATATTAATGTTGGATCCAATAACGCTGCTGTTTAAGGGCTCCATTGAGCAAATATGCCGCCGTCAGTGGCTTGCCGTCACTTGTTCACTGTCACTGTACTAGGGGTGACGGCAGCCGTCAGAAGCCGCGCGGCCGCGGCATGGCGACGAGCCTGCTGCGGCCGGCGGCGCCGGGCGGGGCGCGCGCCCGCCGCGTCCAGGCGGGGGGCGGCGTCAGGAAGGCGCGCGGCGCCTCCACCCCCGCATCCGCCCCCGCCGCCGCCGCCCCCGCCGGCGCCTCCGCCCCCGCAGCCGGCTGACCCTCCGGCCCGGCGCCCGCCCTCGCGACCAGCGGCAGCGCCTGCGGCAGTGGCTGCGGCGGCAGCGCCACGGCCTCCAGGGGCACCGTCGACGCCGACCCCACCAGCACCGGCTCCTCGTCCGCCAGCGAGTGGTCCTGTACCTGCAACCAGCCGCTCGCGTCAGGCCCACAACATTTCTGCACACGATTACTCGATCGTCTGGTTGAGTGAGGGTAGGGCCGCGTCATTACAAAACACTAAGCAAAAGAACAGCCCATGTTTTGATCGCTATGCGGTGGTCCTCTGCAATAGTCGACGGTGCTGAAGAGGGCCGTTTCAGTGCGGTCGAAACGTCGGCTATTGGTTTGCTTATGTTGTTTAAATGACGTGGCCAAACCCAGAATTATTTTATTCAAATTGACATTCGCCGTGGAAGCCAAAGGTTAGATTAAAATATGTATGGAACTCATTGTTCTTTGGGGAAATCTGAATCAATTTACACAAGTTTCCAGCCAAGATCGCATTATTTATGGATGACCGGTTTCGACGTTCACAGACGTCATCTTCTGATCTACTATATTTTACTATGTCATATATGGTTTTACCTATACCCTTTCATTATACTTGTCATGGAGTAGTTGTATAAAAACAGTGATGGTGAAGTTGGATCTATAGTATACATGTGATTCTTGAGTTTCTCCCGGCGTATTTGATAATCAAAATATCCACGGGTTTACTGCCGCTCTGTAGTGTCCAACGAGCCCAATATTTCGACGATCATACGTGTCATCATCAGGTGAACGGACGGACTAAGCTCCTGGAAACGCGCCGGCACGGAGATACGCACGCTACGGTGGCTCGAGAGGAACTGGGTTCTAGCCCGGTAGTGGGCGATTTAAATACCCAGCGATTGGGTTAATTGAGAGTAAATGTAGCAAACGTAACGTAGTGACGACCACGGCGGACACAGCCCTCACATCGACGTCGTCTCAGACGTCGTCTCAATCGGTTCCACTGCGTGCCCGTGGCGCGGGGCGCGGACCACGGAGGGGTCGCTCCGCGGGCCGAGGGTATTTAAATCGCCCGCTACCGGGCTAGAACCCAGTTCCTTTCGAGCCACCGTAGCGTGCGGATCTCCGTACCGGCGCGTTTCCAGGTGCTCAGTCCGTCAGTTTACCTGATTTTGATTACAGTATACATGTCCACACTGGTTGCAGAGGAGATGGAGTAGTTGTATAAAAACATTGATGTTGAAGTTGGATCTACAGTATACATGTCCACACTGGTTGCAGAAGAGTCACTCTTCTGCCACCAGTGTGGACATGTATACTGTAAATCCAACTTGACCATCAAAATTTTTATACAACTACTACATAACAAATGTAATGAAATGATATAGGTAAAACCATATAAGATATGACACTGTAAAATACAGAAGATCAGAAGATAACGTCTGTGGAAGTCGAAACCGGTCATCCATAAATAAATAACGCGATCTTGTCTGGGAACTTGCACAGATTAAGATATGTTATATTAACATTTGTTCCATAGATCAGTGTTTTTCAACGTGTGGGTGGTGACCCGCAGGGGGGGGGGGAGAGGGGTCGCGGTCAAAGGAGGAACTACAGTATGCACAACAAAACAATCAATCCATTTCATGTCTAGGAACTAAGTGTTCCGCAATACCAAAATTTGCCTATGACACGTGAAATTTATATTATACTTAAATTGCGGAGTTCCTTGTTATCATCAATTCTGATCTGAATATAACATCTTACAATAACTACGCCGTGTTAACGATGAATAAACGGAAACTCTGAAAACTGCTCTCAGGAACCAATCCACGGCTAAATTAACAAGAGGCGATAAGTAATTTTGAGAAGTTCGAAAAAATACCTGAAACCCAGACAGTGCGGAATTATTTTTGATTTAATTTATTTTTAACAGAAGCTATTAATTACCTTCATATGACTCAACAAGATCGTTATAAGTGATTTTTTTTTTCACAATCGCGCCGTTAATTTTGCAATACTGCCCTTCTCATGGAATGGCGTGAAAATGAATGTTTTATAATTTTAATCTGATGAATCATTATTATTAAAACAACATTTAATATGAAATATATACATACAAATGTCTGAAAAATTGAAGGAAGTTCCAGAAATATAAACCCAACTACGAGGAAGTCTTCAGTATCTTCTGTATGAACCTTAAGTTTGCAGCTGTATCCAACCACATCGTAATCGAGAGTACAAGCTAAAATTGATCTGCAATGGGAGCAGGCGATTCAAAGAGATAAAATAGGACACTGTACACGAATTTTTACAGACAAGAATGAAAGAGTAAGCTGCCATTCTCGTCCTCCTGGAAGGACGTCAGCGCTATTTGGGTTAATTTCCTACACAGTGGGACTTAACGAGCATAATTCGCTTACGAATCTCACCTGCAACGCGAAACACTCGTCATGCAACATACATTTTCTGTCGAAATTATTGTAAAATAGGATAATGTGTTCTATTCCGGAAAATACACCAAAAATTCACTCTATACTGTAGAATACGTACTTGTTTGGTTTTTTAGGAGAAATTTATATCTACATAATAAAACATAAAATTCACTTCCTTTGATTCCACACACATAGTCATGTCACAGTACGGTGAGGGCGGCTTGGGGGAGTGCGGGTTGCCAGAATATCTTTACTTTGAGAGGGGATCGTAAACTCGAAAAGATTGAGAAACACTGCCATAGAACATAAATATGAGATTTCGTAATTATATGGAACGTGTTATTTTAGTAAAAAAATAACATTAAAAGACATACAATTTTACTTAATATTATTTATTTATTTAAACAATAGAAAAACCGATTAGAATGTCAATAATTGAGGATAGAAAGGCACAGTAAAGAGGCTCTATGAGCTGCTGACAACCACGAAAAATTGACATTCACACAAATTTTCGGCCATGGCCTTCATCAGAAAAAGAAACATATACACTCACACAATCAGTCAGACAACTATACACACACAACCACCGACTCCGGCCGCCCTCCCCCCCCCCCCCCCGCATCATTGAGGGGATGAGTGGAGGGGGAAGAATGCCGAGTAAGGGTGGGGATGGAAAGTTCCGCATTGCATGATGGACTGTAAAGGCTCTCATACGCGGAAAGGTGAAAAGTGGCATTGAATACCGTGCAGGGAAGGGGCGGGAAAGGATAAAAGGGACGTGTAGAGGAGAGTGGGGTGGGAGTGGGGTTATTTGAAACGATAAAAACAATAAAGAAGAAATAACAATAAAACAGTAGTTAATTAAGGAGATATTGCAAGGGGCGACACACAATTGCTAGGAGGACATGAACGGGATGATACAAGATTATAAGTGAAAAACAAGTGGAGTGCGGGAAGGGTGGATAATATTAGGCACAGGGTATAAGAATGACAAGTTAGGTTGAGGCCAGGATGGTTGCGGGGCCGTCAAATGTGTTAAGGGACAACTCCCACCTGCACAATTCAGAAGAGCTGCTGATGCAGGGTAGTATCCAGATGGCATTCATCCTGATAGGTAGCTGGTTCGTCGTCATACAAATATAAAACGCAATTAAGTGATTGCAACAGATCCTTTCGACCTCTACTAAAGTGCTATTTATTTATTTGTAAAATTACTAATTTCTATGTAAAAATTCGTCTGCCGAGTAAAGGACTTGTCATTGAGATATTCTCTTAATTTGTTTTTAACTGCTGGTAGGCTGCCAGATATTTGAAGTTATTTGCTAAGTGACTTAAGTATTTTGTCGCAGCATAATTCACCCCCTTGTGTACCAAAGTTAGATTTAAAGTTGAACAATGTAGATCATCCTTTCTGTTTTTTATCTGATCACACTGCTATTACTTCTGAATCGGGTTGAGCTATTAATAACAAATTTCATAAGTGAATATACACATTGTGAAACTATTGTAAAGATCGCTAAATCCTTAAACAATTGTCTGCAGGATGAGCTTTGATGGCCACCAGAAATTATTCTAAATACACTCTTTTCTGCAATGAATACTTTTTTGCTCAATGATGAGTTACCCCAAAACATGATGTTTTATGAAAGCAGTGAGTGAAAATAGGCATAGTTAGCTAATTTACTGACAAGGAAAGTACTCGGGCTCGAACAAACACAAATACACCTTTACTGTGTGAGAGATAATGTAAAGCCGCGGTGGAGTAGCCGAGCGGTCTAAAGCACCTCGCTGTGGAGCTCGCGTTTGCTCGCCGTGGAGGTTCGAGTCCTCCCTGGGGCATGGGTGTGTGTGTTTGTCCGTAGGTTAGTTTACCTAAGTTTAAGTAGTTTGTAAGCTACGGACTGATGACCAAGCAGTTTGGTCCGATAGATTTACAGACATTTGAACATTTACAGACAGACAGATAATGTAAAGGTCCCTTATTGCACTAGTGGTACTCCCGTATCTGCAAAACTCTGTAGTCGCCCATTAGAAGCCTCCGCAAATGCCATGCCGCGTTGCACATTGACCTGCCGGTAAGCCAGTCTGAAGCAGTAGGGACACTGCGGTGTGCCTCTGTAGTGGCGTTGTGTGACGTTTTTTGTGTAGTGAAGCGTCAGATAGGTCGGTAATTACTAATCAATCCTGCTAATTTACTGCGATTGATTGAGATTAAATTGCGAAGAGCCCTTCTTCGTGAAAATGGTCTTGGTGTAGAAGATGAATCATTCGCATGCTCATATTTCCGCACTGTAATAGATACCAGGTAACATGCGAATGATTCATCTCCTACATCAATACTATCTTCACGAAGAAGGTTTTTTCGTAACTCCACCTTAACTAGTCGCACTATATTAGCAGGAATGATTACCAATCCCCGACCCATCCGACGCTTCACCACACAAATAACGTCACAAAACGCAACTTCAGAGGCACACTGCACCGTCACTACTAGTGTACCCGCAGCTCAATGTGCAAAGCGGCATGGCACACGCAGAGGCCTGTAAAGGACGACTGCAGAGTTTTGCAGATGCGGGAGTACCACTAGTGCAATAAGGAACGTTTACACTATCTATCATACGATTTTGGTGTATTTCTGTTTGTTAGAGACCAAGTACTTTCCTTGTGAGATGTTTATGACTGAAATGTGCAATAACCATAACAGCATAAGTTGCTGAATGCAGAGGTGTCAGTAAATCATCAATGTGTTCCTTCCAATTCAATTTATCATCAATGCACATACTCTACCTTAGGTACAGACTCATGTTCAGACTACATTTATTAATGGTATCATGCCATTTACCGTATGAAACTGTATATACAGTGTTTTATAAAAAATTTAATAAGAGTCCATTTGCAGAGAAACAATAATTTTCTGAAAGAGTATTTACGATTTCATGTTATTTCTTGTTTGTCATACTTCCGTCATCAGCAATAAGAACTAATACAGGGTCTTCTCGTCTAACTCTGCCACCTCAAATATCTTTGGAACAACAATAGATGTTGGAAAACGGTTTTCACCAGCATGGACGGACTGCAGGGGCTTAGGAAACGCTAGAGTCTCAGGACGTGCGCTAGCTGTGCGCTTCATTTATTTCAAGCGTCAACTTCGCTTCGCTATTTCTCGGGATGTAAATTACGAATTGCGATGCAATCGACATCATTATTTTTGTGATTTATTCATGCTATTGACTGCATACAAAATAATATGAGATGTCCATTTAAAAATGCAAAAGTTTGTGTTGAAAATAGTATTCGTTTACGTTTTATAATTTTACACAGTATTTAGTTTCCTAAACCTTTACCGTCAGCTCATGCTGGTGAAAACCGTTTTTGGATATCTATTGTTGCTCCAGAAATACTTGAGGCGTCAGAGTTGAGACATCCTGTATATCAGGAACAGCAAAGGACCCAAAACCCCACTCTTGATAGCTCGCCAGTTTAAGGAATCAGCTGATATTTGCAATTTACTTGAACCACTTATTTCAACTTTCTGCACTCTTCCAGTTAAGCATGATTTAAGCCATTTGTGCACTGTCCCACCGATAGCTAAATGCTTAAGCTTATCTAGAAGAATTCCTTGATTTGCACAATCAAAATCCTTAGATAGATCACAAAAAATCCCAACGGGTAATGTCCGATTATTCAGAGCATATAATATTTCATCAATGAAAGCATGTATAGCATTTTCTGTTGAAAATCCTTGCTGAAAACCAAAGTGACATTTTGTTAGTACCTTATTCTTACAATTGGGCGAGGATGCTCTTGAATACATAACTTTCTCAAGAACTTTCGATAAAGCTGTCAGAAGTGAGATTGGGCGGTAGTAGTTGACATCGGTCGTATCTTATTGCTTATGTAATCGTTCGTATCAGATGGAGTAGCTGACTCCATTAAAACATGTGTTGCATCACTTCGTTTCGAAGCTCTCCTGAATGCTGACCTTCAGTGTGTATATATCGCATCAATAACAAAGATCCTTACATTTTTCATAGACGTCGTTCAGCCGTATAAACACGTAAACAGCTTTGCATGAGTAGATGGGGATGTGACTGAGTGAGTAATACGAGACATGTAAATGCTCGTAAGGTGACATAAAAGAGTTCTCGGTGTTGTACCGCGTCATATTGTAAGATGGCTATTACATTAGTAACCAATTTTTCGGCCAACGTGTTGACACCACTGCAGTTTTAGCGCTCGTGTGTCAACATCAGCATGGATACCAATGGTTTGACGCACGTGGATAACATTTTCAACACTTGATGAATAAAGTGCAAAGAGGATGGAAATAACAAAGAAATTTTTTAGAATACATACTAAAATCATACCTGCTGCCTCCATGTATACACGGCAATCCTCCGTAAATGCTAAATAAGGATTGGAATTGAATATACTTGCTATACACCATCCTCTTTGTCCTCTTAGGCATGTCTGTGTTAGCTAGCTGAAAAACCGACGTTAGTCAGGTATTTTTTATTTTTCTCTGTTTTCTGTTAGTCCATGTGCTCGCTCCTCCCTCCTCTCCTTGTCTATCTCCTCTCTCACTGACTATCCCCCTCCTCCCCCTTTGTCGACCTTTGACTGCTCCTACTCCTCCGCTACACTTACTGTAACTGTGACTGCATGGTACAGCACGTATGCGACCATAGTCTCTATACCGAAGCGTGACTGAATGAAAGCCCTCTATCGTGGCAACCATACAGTTCCAGACAGTAGTTCATTAGCCGGCCGTGGTGGCCGAGGGGACTGCGGCGCGCCAGTCCCGGTCTGCACGGTCACTACGGTCGGGCGTTCGAATCCCCCCCTACGGCATGGATATTTGTGCCGGCCTTAGTATTAGCTAGTTCATGACACCAAAGTTAAGTCCCGTAAGCGCCACAAACATTTGAACTTTTTTTTTGTTCCCTGTCTTCTCCGAGAGTTTCCAGACAGTTAAAAAAAAAAAAAAAAAAAAAAAAAAAATAGAACCCTCTGTATTTTTAATTAAACAGTAATCGGATCTAAAATCCTACATAAGAGAACGAAAGTATTGTCGATCAGTGAACACGTATGCACATTTTAGATAGAGCCTACTTGGTCGCTCACCTGGTAGTGGCTGGAGGCGGTGCAGGAGAGAGGGCCGTACTGGTGGTGCGCCGACACGTCGTGTGACGTCACGATGTGTCCGTCCTCGAGGCCGAGCGCGCCCGCCTCATACCCACCGCCTCCGCCTCCGCCGCCGCCCCCGAAGCCGCCGGTGGCCAGGGCGCTGCCCGGCAGACCACCGCCCACGCCGCCGCCCACGCCGCCCACGCCGCCCACTCCGCCCAGAAGGGCGGCGGCGGACGAGTCCTGCACCAGCAGCACGTTATCGGCCAGTCCGCCGCCACTACCGTACATGTCAGCTGCGTTCCCGTAGCCGTTCCCAGCCGCCCCACCTGCGACACCGTGACCGGCGGTCGAGATTCCCGAGAGACTGGCACCCCCAAACGCGTCGCCCACGGCTGATCCTACGTCATAGCCGCCCCCGCCGGACGAGCCGAAACTGAAGCCGATGCCGTTACTGGCGCCACTTCCTCCACCGCCGAACGCGTCGGCCACGGTGCCTCCACCACTGTATCCTCCACCCGCTCCAGATGTGATGCCGAAGCCACCGTCGATGCCGTGACCACCGCCGCCACCGTCACTGACACTGACACCGACACCACCGCTACCACCTCCTCCGTTTCCGTACATATCGGACGCGCCTACGGACGCCCCTTCCACGTTCTGCTCGATGACCTGGTAGCTCGAAGGATCGACGTTGCCCTCACCTCCGACGCCGCCTTTCAGCACTATGTCCACCAGTCCCGCGACAGCGGGGTCTACTGCATTCAGATCGCTGTACCCGCCACTACCGCCGCTCACACCGTTGTGCCCGTCGGTAGCGCCAGAATCGACAGATAACCCGAGATTTCCATTGTAAGAGCCATCTCCACCACCCAAATCATTCAAAATGTGACCGTCGTAGTTGCCTTGCAATCCCACACTGTTGAAATCTCCACTCAGACCTGTATCCTTTACTCCTCCGTCACTGTATCCGCCACCTCCTCCACCGCCCAAGTACGAGTCTTGCTGATAACTGAGACCACCACTGCTTAATCCGTCTTTAATTACCGTCAGATCGCCCAGTGTATTTCCGAAACCTAACTGGCCACTTCCGAAACCGTCTTTGAAACCGTAACCAGCGTACGAGTCCTTGAAGTGTGTGTCCTTGAAATTGAGTCCACCGCCAAAGCCGTCCTTGAATCCGACACCATTGAACTTGTGGCCCCCAATAAAGCCATCTTTGAATCCCGATCCTCCGAACCCATAGCCGGCGCCACCACCTCCACCGCCTCCACCTATGCCCTTGATGTGTACGTCCTTGAACACGACGTGGCTGTGCGGTTCCTTGTGGTATCCGTCCTTGAAGTGTCCGGCGCCCTCCTTGTAGTGGCCGCCCTTGTAGGAGTCCTTGATGATGTTGCCATAGCTGTCCCTGAGCACGTGGCCAGCGCCGGCCACGTCGTTGAACGAGGCGGACAGCGGCAGAGGGGGCGGGGAAGGCCTCTTGAGCGGGGGTGGCGGGTGGTGGTGGTGATGGTGGTGGGGACCATGGTCGCCTGGCGGGGGCCTCCTCAGCGGGATGAACGGCGGACGTCTCAGCCTGCTGCAAAGGTAAACAAAACGTATTACTTACTACGCCTTGCAAGCAGTAGTGACATACCAAAGTTATTCGTCAGTAGAAAACAGTTTAGAGCGCCACATTTTACTTCATTGACGATTGGTTTCGATTTTAGTGCGGATCATCCTCAAATCTACTCCAATGTTGACATGATAAGGTGCAGTGGAAACCTCCAGGTGCTGCGGCTGCTCCTCAGCATGTTACTGGAATAGAACTAAGCAATTTTGGTTCCGAAGTCAATTATCAATAAAGGAAAATGATGAGCTCTAGACTGCTTTATAATTATCAATATCAAATCTATAATTTCCTTAGAATACTTATATCAATTACCACATCTATCCTAACTGAAAAATAATTAATTTACTAATATAGAATGGAAACTATAAAATAATTGGTCCTATTTATTTTCCTCGCCAGTAAACAAATAGTCTTGAACATTTGTGTGATTCTTTAAATACGTACGATAGTAAATTTTTGTAAACATCATGGAATGACAGCGATCGTTATTAGTAATTTCTTACAAAAGTCAGTCAAGATCGCACATTTTATTCTTTTAGTAACCTGTTTTGGCTACTTAAATCGCCATCGTCAGACCACAACAACCACAGTGATGGCCACACTATATGTTCAGTTAGAGCTATTTGGAAGATTTGGTGTCGACTGCTCAATCTTCCGTACAACTCCAACTGAACACAGCCAGTGGCCAGCACTATGGTCGTTGTGGTCTAACTATGGCGATTTAAGTGGCCGAAACCGGTTAACGATAATATAAAATGTGCCGTCTTACTGACTTTTGTAAGAAACCTATGACAGTATTTGTAAAACGAATATTGTGAGGGCCACTTAAGAATAGCAACGTGATCTAAAGCACGTTGCCGTGGATTGTGTGGATCCTCCCCGACGGAGGTTAGAGTTCTCCCTCGGGCATACTTGTCACTATGGTTCTTAGCATAATTAGTTTAACCAGATGGTACGTTTAAGGACTGATGTCTTCAGCACTTCGGCCGCTCAGTTTTACGGAGAAGAAAGTGGGTCTATGAATAGATAACCTAAATTTTATTACATTGTAATTGATATGAAACGTGTGAATTTTCTCAACGACAGCTATTCTCTACACTCTTCATTCTTAGATATACAATGCGCCTCACCTATTTAAATACCTTACTCTAGCTGATTTAATATCTGGGTATACAAATCCTTTTGGTCTTTCTTCTCAGATAATGAACTGTGAGTGCGCTGGCTTGAAGCTCATTTGCAGGTAGTCCACACCTCTAGAATCCAAGAGGAGGACGTTGTGATCGACGCTCAATAGTGTGCACGGAGAGGGACGATATTCCACTCAGTCGCGCAAGCCCTCACCGGGCGCGAAAGGAAAGGATACCGCAGTGTGATTGGACTATGTTCAGCTGAGTGTGTCCCCAGTTAGTACGTGTCCATCAGTAGTCAGTTAGTGGCGTAGACCTCTGTGAGCAATGACAGCCAAGTTAGTCGCCGTGTAGGAAGAGCAATTACTATCTTGTTAGTCTTCAAGTACGAAATGTGCAAGGAACAGTTACTAACGGTTCTACTCAGTTAGCAAGGGGTTATGCTGAGTAGAAACTGTTATTCTCCAAGTATTTGAAAGTCGGCATTAGTTGCCATGGACAGTGTTGGCCGCTACTAATATCACGACAATAGGTTTCAAATGAGCTAACTCATTTGGTTAATTTCAAAATGGTATCCTATATCACCAAAGGAAGTTATAGTATAGTATTCTCGTCCAGTTGTATGAGTATTTTACAGAGTAACGCTTTTCAGCGGATGCTAGAGGTCAAAATAACATGATTCGCGCATAAAACTCTCAATACAATTGCATCAGGCCGCGGTGGAGTAGCCGAGCGGTCTAAAGCGTCTCGCTGCGGAGCGCGCGGTTGCTCGCCGTGGAGGTTCGAGTCCTCCCTGGGGCATGGGTGTGTGTGTTGTCCTTAGGTTAGTTTACCTTAGTTTAAGTAGTTTGTAAGCTACGGACTGATGACCACGCAGTTTGGTCCGATAGATTTACAAACATTTGAACATTTTAATTGCATCAGGTGGAATTATATTACTGAAGCTTAAAATAGCATATTAAATCCGCCCATGCCTTCGGAAGTAATATACAGTCGAAAACAACTTAGGGATTTTTTGGAATCAGAACCAAAATTCCATTAAGATGATTCATTTTTCAATAATTCTCAGGCTTTCTTACTTTCGTATAAAATTTTCTTATTTAATTTTCCTAAGAGGGCTGATAGAATTGAGGATATGATAGTCGACAGAAGTAGAGTTATAAAAATATTTCTGGCTGGTAAGAAGTCTTCGCTTGTATCTAATATTGAACACTCTTATTCTTCCACTGCAAGAAGTCGTTAGATATAACTCGTGTTCGTTTTTTGCCGTAAAAGTTTTCAAATTAAATTCATTACCGATTGCTACATGAAAGCAAAAGAAAGCACTGTTAACAGTAAAGCAAATGACTGTAGAGGCACTCTTCAGATAGGTGAACTATATTTTAATAACAATCTTCTAGTTCTTTCAGCTACATCACATACGTCAAATTGGTGGGGAGTCGGATGTAGTTGAACACATTTTCTGTAGGCGCCACATCTCACTTGATAATGAGTTCATGTTGTGGAAGGTCACAATGTATACACAGGTATGTCAGTATTTCAGTCATTAGTGACTTTAATAATTTGTTTATAAAATAACCGATTACATATAGAGACCTGCTTCATTCATCAGTATAGAAATACTGGGAGACAAGAGACGAAACTGAACCAGCAACTCATGTTGTAATTTAAAAAAAAGCATCAACCAGTTGCACTTCTTTTTATGTTATGTAACGGTTAAGGGTGCTAAGTACCAACGTTCAGATATATGTTGGTGTCCTAATGTGTTCTGTAGGAGAGAAATAGTTGTATGTTTTTGACGACGTTACAGCGTTCATTTAATTAAAATAAATCGCATTTTGCTATCACTTATGGCATCACTGTACTAGGTTTAGATGGAATACCAGGGGAGGGAGGTTCCTGCTTACTAGGCAGACGCGTTGAGCACTCCGCCACCGAGGACACAGTGACCAGCCCGACTGTAGAGGACTCTTCCCTGCACGTCTCCCGCCACGCCCATCTAAACCCAGTACAGTGATGCCATAAGTGATCGCAAATTGCGATTTATTTCATTAAATGAACGCTGTAATGTCGTCAAAAATATATAATTGTATACCATCGGAGGCTGGGCTGCTGACGGCAATTAATTGTGTCTCCATACCTCATAGTCTGTTCTCCATTATGCGGGAGTACAGCATTGTGGCTGCGAGCATTAAAGAATAATTAGGCTGTGGTAATAGGAAAGAAGCAGTGTGGCGAATGGAGATTTGGGTGTGGCGGGAGACGTGCAAGGAAGAGTCCAATGCAGTCGGGCTGGTCACTGTGTCCTCGGTGGTGAAGTGGTCAACACGTCTGTCTAGTAAACAGGAGATCCAGGGTTCGAATTTTCATTCGCCGCACTTTGGTATTCCGTCTAAACCTAGTATAGTGATGCCATAAGTGATCGCAAATTGCGATTTATTTCAAGAAACAGTCGTGTAATTGGTTGCTGTTTTCTTCTGCTAATTGCGACAGTTGTTGCAAGTACAAATTAATAGCCCATAAGTCGTTGTAGCTGTTGTAGTCCTCAGCGGTTAGACATTTATTTATCAATATTTTATAAACCTGCTATCATCTGCCCAGTATACAATGTTCCCCTGACAGTCCACTTAATCGCAGATTTTACCTACCGTAATATTATCGCAAAAGGGTTCTGTAATGGGTGCAGGAACCTCCTAGCTGAGGAGTGTAGCATTTGTGTTACCAATGTCAGTAATAACATAGTCCGGGACTAGATTGAATTTATTTCTTTTTCGGTTACTGCAGTCGGTCATCGCACCTCCAGATCGCTTGCTCCAAGGTGATCTGAAGATCTTATTAGTGGTTGAAATCGGTATCCAAATAAATGCGGTCTTGCCTGGTTATAAATTATTCTTAGTAATCAAGAATATCTCTGTTCTGTCACAATGTTTTCAAAAATAATGGAGTACGATATATTAAATGTGGGAGCAGATACCCATTAGATTTCTACCTGATTATTCTGAAGCGATAGCTCCTTACTTAAAAGTCATATACAACCGCTCTCTCATAGAAGGATCTGTACCAATAGATTGGAAAGTTGCCCAGGTCACACCTAAATTCAAGAAAGGCAGTAGGAGTAACCCACTAAACTACAAGCCTATTTCGTTGACGTCAATTTGCAGCAGGGTTTTGGGACATATCCTGTATTCAAATATTATGAATTATCTCCAACAGAACGCTCTTTTGACCCAAGGTCAACACGGATTTAGAAAATATCGTTCATGCGAACACAACTAGCTCTTTATTCACACGAAGTGATGGGTGCTATCGACAAAGGTTCGCAAATCGATTCCGTATTTCTTGATTTCCAGAAAGCTTTTGACACCGTACCTCGCAAACGGCTTTTAATCAAATTGCGTGGTTATGGTATATCGCCCCAAATTTGCGATTGGATAGGAGATTTCTCTTCAGAGAGCACACAATTCGTAGTAATCGATTGAAAGGCATCTACTAAAACAGAGGTGATATCGGGCGTTCCACAGGGTAGTGTTATTGGTCCTCTGCTAAAACATAAACATAAACGATTTAGGGGAAAATCTAAGTAGCTCTCTTACGTTGTTTGCAGATGACGCCGTCATTTACCGTCTAGTAAAATCATCTGAAGATCAAATCAACTGCAGAACGATCTGAATTAAATATCACTATGGTGTAAAAATTGGCAATTGACTCTAAATAATGAGAAGTGTGAAGTCGTCCACATGAGTACGAAAAGAAATCCGTTAAACTTTGTTTACAAGATAAATCAATCAAATGTGAAGGCCGTAAACTCCCCAAAATACCTAGGAATTACCGTTACTTCATAGACTGGAAATAACGCGTAGATACTGTAATATCGTGGAAAAGGCGAACCAGAGACTGCGTTTTATTGGCAGAACCTTTAAAAGATGCAACAGAAGTACTGAAGAAACTGCATATACTATGCTTGTCTGTCCATTTTTGGAGTATTGCAGCCCAGTGTGGGATCCTTATCGGGTGGGTTTGACGGAGGACATCGAAAGAGTCCAAAGAAGGGCAACTCGTTTCGTATTGTCACGATACAGAGGAGACAGCGTTACGGAAATTATACAGGATCTGGGATGGGAATCGTTAAAACAATGGCGCTTATCGCTGCGGCGTGGGCTACTTGCGAAACTCCAATCGCCAACATTCTCCTCCAAATGCGAAAATATATTGTTGACTCCCACTTACATAGGTAGAGATGATCATCAGAATAAAATACGAGAAATCAGAGCTCGAACAGAGAGATTCAGGAGTTCTTTCTTCCCGCGCGCTATTCGAGAATGGAATGGGAGATAAATAGTATAATTGTGGTTCGATGAACCCTCTGCCAGGCACTTAAATGTGATTTGCAGAGTATCCCATGTAGATTAGATGTAGATTAAACCCCGCGACAGGTAGTGACCCCTCGTCCACGCACCTGCCGGAGAACTTCCCGGGCCGCGGCCCCGGCCTGAAGGGGGGCGGGCGGTGCAGGTGCAGGTGCGGGGGCGGCAGCGACAGCGGGGGCGGCGGGGGCGGCGAGAAGAGCAGGCCGGCGTCGTCGAGCAGCGGCGGCGCGTGCACGTGGGCGGCGGCCGGCGGCGGCGGTGGTAGCGGTAGCTCCACGTGGCCGGACACGTGCTCCTCCACGGGCTTGCTGCTCACGATGGGCTTCCACTCACCTGCAACAGCACAAGCGAGCAAACGCCGTCACAGCTGATGGGCTTACAACAACCACTACGTCTCCTAATATCGTATCGGGCCTCTTTTTGTTCCACACGTTGGAAGTCCCCTGCAGAAACTTGAGAATGCTACTTGTAGGAAATAAACTGATTCCAAATAATAGTACGATATCAGTTTTGACAGTTTGTAACACACTAGAGAAGGGGTAGATTGAGTAGGGGACAACGAGAGAACAGATAATCACTGTGTGAGAGAGGCAATGACAGTAAAAGAGGTAAATGGATCGAAACAGTAAGATCAAAATTAAGAGGAGCCAGTACAATATTAAAAAATGAGTGATTAATGTAGACTATGTGTAAGCTTTGGATCCTCCAAACCAACGAACATCAACAATAAAAATTTGGTTCGCTTTTCCCAATGTCCCACCTACGTGTTAGTTTGTCTGTCGAGGAGTTACAAGCCGAGCAACGTACACGGAAGCACAGGTATAAAGGGGAGATAATCAGCGTTGAAGAAAACAGAGGTCAAACAGTGAGAAAGAAAGAGACAGCAACGATGTACGAGAAAAAGTGCCATTTGAAGGCAGCGAAAATATAGGGATGAAAGCGGCATAGTGTTATACAGAAGACAGTTATAATGGGATGAAAACGTGATATTTGGAGACAGAAATATGCAGAGAGTGGCAGCGTAGGGGAAATGTGTATGAAACCTTCCTTATGATGAGAAGATATAGCATCTTCTTTGTTAAAGGAGAGCGAATGTGTTTGCATGGCAAAATTTCTTGTGACAAAGACGAAATGAGGACTGAGGCAGCTGGTTACTCGCTTTTCTATAAATGTTGTTTTAACTCGAAAATATTTGCCTCTGTTGTACTCTGACAGGTGCATTTTTCAAATGGTATAGAAACTGAGTGGGTTCCAAACAGCAAATCTTCCAATAATCTAGACCAAATGCTTTGAAATAAGCGTCAAATGAAAAACTACAAAGAAGAAAACTTTTCTAGCTTGAAGGGGGAAAACAGATGGCGCTATGTTTGGCCCGCTAAATGGCACTGCCATAGGACAAACGGATATCAACTGCATTTTTTTAAATATGTACCCCCATTTTATTACATATTCGTCTAGATCGTAAATAAATATCAATGTTTTATCTGGAACACTTGCGCTGTAATATTCACGAACATATTGCTCACAATTTTAGAAGAACAGTGGGTAACAGGTAGGTTTTTATAAATTAAAACACATAACGTAGGTAAGTTTGATTTCGGTTGTTCCAATGTGATACATGTACTTTTGTGAAATTATCATACGTTATCAGAACGAATGCTGTTACTGCGTGATTACCTGTATTTTCCTCATGACTTCAATAAATGCTCAAAATGATGTCCTTCATCTTCAATACATTTGGCAATACACGTAACGAAATTCCTCTGAACAGCGAGTAGTTCACCTTCAGTAATGTTCTCACATGCATTGACAATGCGCTGACACATGTTTTCAGGTGTTGTCGGTGCACCACGATAACAAATATCCTTCAATTTTCCCCACAGAAAGAAATCGGGGAATGTACTTTCAACATGATGTACTTTCATCATATTGAAAGTACATCGCCATTATGTCATACAGTGAAACATCTTGTACTAAAATCGGTAGAACATTACGTATGGCCGGCCGCGGTTGCCGAGGGGACTGAGGCGCTCCAGTCACGGTCTGCACGGCCACTACGGTCGGGGGTTCGAATCCCACCTCGGGCATGGATATTTGTGCCGTCCTAGTTCGTAAGTAGTTCATAAGTAGTTTGTAAGTTTAGGGACTGATGACCCCGTAGTTAAGTACCATAAGCTTTACAAACATTTGAACATTTGAACATTACGTAAGAAATCAGCATACATTGCACCATTTAGATTGCTATCGGTAAAATATATTAATCCGTCAAGGTAGCTGATGTTCCACTTCTCACAGCCATCGTGGATTTACCGTTGCCGAGTAGTGCATATTACCTCTGATTGTAAATGACGCTTCGTCACTAAACAGAACACATGAAAAAAATATTGACCTCCCGTAATTTATTTTGTGCCCAGTGGCAAAACTGTACACGACGTTCAAAGCCTTTGTCATGCAAATCCTGGTGTATAGAAATATGGTACGGGTGAAATTTATGTTGATGTAGAATTCCCGATTCTCGCTCAATTTGTCTGCTACTGATGTGCGGATTAGCCGCAACTGCAGCTAAAACACTTGGGCATCATCATTTGTTGCAGGTGGTTGTTGAAGTTTCACTTGTGGGTGAACACTTCCTGTCTCCTTAAATAACGTAAATATCCGACAAAAGATCCGGACGCTTGGATGTCTTCCAGAATATGGATCAGCATACATATCACAGGCCCGTTGGACATTTTAATCACAATAGACATACATAAATATCATATAGACCTTTTCTGCAATTGGTAAACGGTGCATTTTAACACGGGTAATGGATGACGAAGCAAATGCCGTCCGCACTACCGAAACGTTACGTGATAACACGTACTTTAACGTTTGTGACTATTACAGTGCCATCCATCACAAATCGGAAAAGGTATTCCAAATAAAACATTCATATTCATTTACGTACTAGACGAATATGTAATAAACTGGGGGTACCTATTTTTCAAAAAATGCAGATATATCGGTTTTACCAATGGCAGCGCCATTTAGTGGGCCTACCATAGCGCCATTTGTTTCCCCCTTCAAGCTAGAAAAGTTCTGTTCTCTGTAGTTTTTTCGTTTGATGCTTATTTCGTGAGATATTTGGCTCGGTCACTATCAATGGACCACCCTGAATACGTTTGTAGGGTGAAGCGTTATCCGCGCACTCGGGCGATTCCTCACATGCCACGAATAAAAATAAAAATTAAAAATTAAAAAGTCACAAAATTTCGTCTGCTCATATTTCCGGCAGTAAATGGACGTCGAAGACAAACAAGGGAACGGTCCAATAAGATATGTCGAAACCTAGCTGAATTTTTTTACATAGGAAAAAGACAGCGAAAGAGACGAACTGCCAAAATTTAGCTGCTAAGAGCTACTGCATATGTCGAAGTTACGCATTTTTGCCGCGCGAAAAAAGCTTATAACAACGGTTTCTACAGCCCTGTCCGCCTAGTACCCGACTCGGCGATTCACTGACGCAGCGACACGCAGCGGAATTACCCAGAGTTCACAGACACCAACTTTAAGCACCTAAACCCTTGTTTGCAAAGGCATGAATGGAAGCACACAAGGACTTCCGTCAATGAGGACTTCGTAATTTTGTTAAATGAAATGTAACTTGCTGTTTATTTTATAATAATTCCTGTGTGCCATTCCATAAAATAAGTTTTGAATGTTGTTCATTTAATTATCTGACATCTTATTCCTGATGTTTTGTAGGAGGCGATCTTTTAGTGTAACAGTTATGACTCCCTTTATAAGATCGCTATTGCCATAGATCGCTTATTGGTTTTATATGACTAGTTTCGACTCATTAAAGAATCATTATCAAATCTGTAACGATTAAAAATATAAAACTGCAGTTAATACAAATTACCTTACTGTACAATAAATGTGGTACATTTTTAATCTAGATGTTAAATATGTCAGTTACACAATCTATAAGAACAGTCAGGTAAATATCTTGTTTAAAGAGAAAATATTTGTCATGTTCATAACTTACTTGCCCAGGAATATTAAGAACTATACTTCAGATGAACCAACATCATAGTGGCAAGTTATAAATGGTATGCACATTATCAATTGAATATGCCTTTGGATCAAGTTGTTCAGGACCCTGTGTTGTACTGTGCCACATGTCTAGGTAGTATGTTGTCACTGTGAAAACTGTAGATGGGCTGATGCAATTAGCATAAATGCTTATAAGTGATCTATCTGCCACCAAGTACCAGCAGGTTGAGGGCATGAATCGATATGTATATATATCCAATGACTTGCAACATTTCTTCTTGTCACAATAAAACATCTTGAACTATCTGTCATTTTACATATTTATGGTTTAAAAAGATCCAGACTGTCATTTTAATACTGTATAATATTGATATCCCTTTCCATTGAATCATTAGAATGTCAACATATAACATATATCCAATATCCAATTAAATGAGTACAATATTTACGATATAACACAAAAGAACTAAACATCTCTTGTCATACATACAATATCCGAAAATATCAATTCAACGTATACAATGAAGAAATGTCTAAGTGATTATTTCAAGTGAGAAGTGAATGTCTGAGTTACTTTTCATCCCCCCCCCCCCACACACACATTCCTTACATGAATAAAAATAGAAAAGTATGCTGTCAAACATGAATTGTTTTAATACTACAATTGGTATTATGTCACAAAAATCTTGCCCAATGTCTAGACTCTGTACAACTTTACTATATTACAATAGATAACTTCTAGTTATTCGTCAAATAGCTTTCTGCAAAACTTTCTAAATTTTCATATTTCTACTTTTTTTAATGTAACCTTACTAACATCAACAAAAGTTTTAAAGTATAAAAAATAAAATTTTTATAAAGTGTAAGAAAAGTAATTGTGTATTCTTTCACAGCTTGCTAGGTATACGAATTGAATAACACCGGGGAAAGGCTACAATCCTGTATTACTCCCTTCCCAACCACTCTTATAAACTGCTGTCTGGTCTATGTACAAGTTGTATATGACTTTTCGTTCTCTATATCTTACCTTCAGAATTTGAAAGAGTGTGTTCCAGTAAACAATGTCAAAAGTTTACTCCAAATCTTCATATGCTAAAACGTAGGTTTGCCTTTCTTTAACCTATCTTCTAAGACAACACCTAATGTGAGTTTTGCGTCACGTATTCCAAGATTTCTCCTAAATCCAAACTGATTTTTCCAGATGTCAGATTCTACCCGATTTTCCATTCGTATGTAAATAATTCGTGATGGTATTTTGCAACCATGACTTATTAAACTGATAGTTTCGTAATTTTTACAAGTAATTGCTTATGCTTTCTCCGGAATTGGTATTATTTTTCTTTACGTCTGAGGGTATTTCGCATGGCTCTTACATTGCGCACACAAAATGGAGTAGTTTCTTCATGATTAGCTCTCCCGATGGCATCAGCAGCTCAGAAGGAATGTTGTCTACTCCAGGGGCCTTGTTTCGACTCAAATCTTTCGATTATTTGTCAAATTCTTCTCTCAGTATCGTATTTCCTATCTCCAGTTACTTCCTTCCTACAGTATTGTCTCGAAGTTCATTTACTTTCTACAGCGCGTCGTGATATTCCTTTAAGCTTTCGTGTCTTTAATTAGTACTGCATTTTCATCTGAGCTTTTAATTTTCATGCAGCTGATTTCTTTGTCTCCAAACGACTCTTATTTTCCTGTAGGCGGTATCTATCTTTCCTCTAGTTATATATGCTTCTACATTTATTATTTTTTTTATTTTTTATTTATTTATTTATTTTCTATCAACTCCTCTCAGCCTCATTTTTCAGCTGTCTGTACTCTCTCTTGCTACATTTTACATCATTTAAGATTAGTACCTCCTATCTTAGCCTTGTGTTTCTGCAGTCATTACTTCTCAGAGCCCCATCCTAGTGTATTACATTTTTCCGTTTTGGTCAATCATCGCCTAATACTCCTGAAACACTAGACAACTTCCTTCAGTCTATCCAGGTTCCAATTACTTGGTTATCTACGTTTTTCCTGTTTATGAAGTTTTACAGTTCATAACCAATAAGTTGTGGTTGGAGTCTATACCTGTCCCTGGATGTATCCTACAATTTATAACCTGTTTCGAAATCTATATCATTTAAAATCAATTTGTACCTTCAGGGTTCTTCTGATGTCTTCCATATACAACGTTCTTCTTGGGTAAAATATTATGGAAATACACATAGTAGAACTGCATATCCTCAGGAAAAGTAACGACTGTAGTTTCACTTGGCTATCAGTCACGTTAGCTGATCTTAGAAGGCCAGCTCCAATCAATGTTACAGGGACTGCGGTCTAATACGCGCTGCAGCATCCAGCCACATTTACAATGTTTCCTCATAGAGTGCGGTAATGTTCGTCGTACTGTGTCATTGATGATTCTAAGTTCTATGTGGCTGCTAACATGATGGTGCTCCTGTCCTCTTCGCCGTTAACGTTCAAATATTTTAGAAGGTGTATTTCGTTGCAGGCATGAGAACGTGAAACTTACAGCCACAGTTCGCAAGCCTGCTTTACGATATTGATACAGCTACACAGTTTCATTACTTAAGACTTTCGGGCTGAGATGCCGTGGTCCATACATAAAACTTTCCCCTGGTGTTTCGCCTTCGTCTGGGTAAGACATCCTCCGAGGTAAAGCGCCGTACTGCAACGAGAGCGTGGATGAGCGCCGTATATATAAGCCAAACAGAGGGCGCCGCTGTCGATCACGTGACGTCGGCTGTGCTACGGTCTCTGCTATTGCCAACCTTGTCGACTGAAATTAATCGATAATCATGCTATTGCAGCAAAGTTTAACTCCTTCCTCTTGTTTGTTAAAAAGCTTAATGGCCTCTCTGTACATACGCGTATAATAATGCGACGTCTTTGCTATGACAGTCATCTCGCTAAATTTTATTTCGTAATCACATTCTTGATACACGTTCAAATTATCCCGGGACAGTAGCGTTAGCGAGTCTATTTATTATTACAAGATCTTAGGTCTATGGACTGATTACCATAACAGTTTGCTCCAATAGGTTTACAAACATTTGAACATTTACGTACATAATGTCTTTGCACTTCTTTTTTTTTTTTTTTTTTTTTTTTCGTATTCTCTGCTCGATCATTTCCTCGAGTGTGTATATGGTGGGAAAAAATTCACCCTATATGAACAAAAGCTGAAGTAGTAGTATTTTCTCCCTTAGCACCGGGTTTAGAAGGAAGAGTGAGTTAGTCTTGTGGTAACTTGTTAATTTTTAAGCGAGGCCTTCGCTGCTCAGGACTGGCCTGCGATAGATGTCGCCGGCTCGGCTCCTCACCGCTGTCACGATCTGTTACGTCACAGGCGCCAAGTCTCGCCTGCCGCTCAGCGGTCGGTGTTGACAGCCTGGCGGCGGTCGTGACTGACGCCTCCCATCCGCCTCACCAGCCTTTCTACCCTTTCTCTGTTACTGCAGAGTCGCGTAATAGACAATTACTCAACTCGCGGTTGATGACGAAGCAGCGTCCAATCACGTAATGGCAAGTAGTTAGCGATTACGAGAGCGGACGGGAGGTGGACAACCATTCAGCAGTTTTTCCATTTTTGTGATGATAGCGAGATGTATCAAGGCAGAATAATTATTCTTATTGATGTTCCTACTATTCCAGCTCATGCACCTAATATAAAATACGAGGTACCAATGTCCTTATGATTTGTTGAGAATAGTCATTTTTGCGGTAAGATGGCTGAATTATTAGGTGTTAGATTGTAAATCTATTTATGGTAATTGTTTCTCTCTTGCCTTTGTCTGTTGGTCTTATATTCACCTATGATTCTAGACTGCAGTTCTAGGGGTGTAATAATTATTTTACTAAGACCTAAAAGGTAACTTTTAATTATAACTTTGAAGGTTATTAGTTTTATAGACAGGTTTACTGTGGAATTTGGCGTTGCCATTCCATGAACGAGGATGGGGAAATGAGAGGATTGAGGAGGAGAAGAAACAGGACGCAAGAAAATCTGGAGTAATTTTAAGCAAATTTGTGAATAACTAACTCAGTATTAGCATTACTTCTGTAAAACTAATGTGTCGGAGTATCTTCCTGCCCACTTACAGTCTTCCTGAAGTTTTAAGATTTTTGCAAATATTTCGGACAATAATAACAGAAATATAACTAATACAAAGCAGTTTGTAGTATGTTTGTAAAGCTATCGGACTCAACTACTTGGTTATTAGATAAACTAACCTAAGGACAACACAAACATCATGCCCGAAGGGGGACCTCTAACACCCGACGGCGAACGGCCGCGCGCATCGCAGCAGGGCGCCCCAATGCGCACGGCTAATCCACAGCGGCGATACAAAACTATATACATAACAATAATAATATGTAATAAAAACCGTACAAAATTCAATTCAATTTGAAGTGAGGGATTTGAAACTGCAGCTGGTCAGCCAAAACGGTGTTCCTCAGTCGCTTAGTCGCGACCATTTCCGAACTGCTCTTCTCACTTGTAAAAATTTGCACGATTCATACAACCTTCAGAATAAACTTCAGACATTCTACAGTACTGAAAAGTTCTGTGAATGATCTCAGGAAGTATAGGACACAAGAGTTACAAACAAAATACCTTGACTGACCTTTAAAGTAATCGCCATTGGCTAGAATTCACTTGATATCGGTTGTACAGCTGCTGCAAACTGACAGCAAACGCTTCTTGTGGAATCGCTCGAAACACTGAGGTTGTTGAACCTCCGCAACTTCTCAAACACATACTTTTTAGTCACTGCTTCAGCACCATACATTTGTACTTACATCCCATCGGTCTCCGTCGCCGTTTACTCTAATTTGAAACAAAACTTGATGTTAACGCGTTGCTTCATTTTGCGCTCCATGTAGTAATGGCACGAATCCTCACACTGACCCTGTTAGCTGGGTGTACCACCGCTTCACTGCAGTGCTTTGCACAACAGTGGGAGCTTGTTGACATGTCCCTCAATTGTGTCTGCGCGGGCACCCCATCCTCGCCAGGAACGTTTATAAAATATGGGACCTTTCAGAAGGAACTTTTAGTTTTACTGGTTTCTCTCCTTCAACAACTGGAGCCGCGATAATCAAATGTATGCTCCAGGTTATAAACAAAAAAAAAGATTGATAGATCAGATAATACGCCCCCCCCCCCAATCTCCCACTCGGCTCCTGTATGACCTCATCCCTTTTCCTTGTCTTGTCCGATTCATTAAACACCTTACCTCCGTTTCCTCTATCGTAAACTGGATCTAAAAAATGATCAAATGTTTGTTAAGCTTATGGAACTTAACTACGGGATCATCAGTCCCTAAACTTACAAACTACTTATGAACTACTTACGAACTAGGACGGCACAAATATCCATGCCCGAGGGAGGATTCGAACCCCCGACCGTAGTGGCCGTGCTGACGTGACTGGAGCGCCTCAGCCACCTCGCCCATCGCGGCCGGCAAACTGGATCCTCCGCATACAATTGTCCACCCTCCCCTCATCAATCCCGGTCCGCTGTCGCGCCATCACCAATGTATCCTCCCTGCTCTTCACCTGCCTAACCACCCTCCTTATTCTTTCTCGTAGTAGTTTCCAACCCTCCCTGACGATGCCCTCCGTCCAGACATCTACCCTTCGTACCAGCTCTCATTTCCTCCCCCTCTTCCAACCTCTCCTCCTTACCTGATTCCCCTTGAAGGTCCCGCCCCCTCCTTCCCCTCCCCCCAAGTCTTGCCAGTCCCCCCGGTATCCCCCACTCCAGCTCCTTAGAGCTTCCTGGGACATCCCACCCTCCTCCTAATCGAATCCGCCTTCTAATCAAATTATGTGCTTACGGAATATCGCCACAGTTATGCGATTGGATTCCTGATTTTCAGTCAGAAAGGACACAGTACGTTGTAACTGACGGTAAGTCGTCGACGAGAATGGAAGTGATATCTAGCGTTCCCCAGGGAAGGGTTATAGGGACCCTACTGTTCCTTCTTTTTATAAACGATTCAGGAGGCAATACGAATAGCTCTCATAGACTGTTCGCGGACTATTCTGTCATTTATCGGTTAGTAAAGTCACCAGAAGATGAAAAGCAACTGCAAAACGATTTAGATAACATATCTGCATGGCGAAAAAAATTGGCAATTGACGCTTAATAATGATAAGTGTGATGTCATCCCTATGCCCACTAAAAGAAAACTGTTAAATTTCAATTACAAGATAAATCAATTATACCTACAGGCCGTAAATTCTACTAAATACCTAAGAGTAACAATTACGAACAACATGAATTGGAAAGAACACATAAAAAATATTGTTGGGAAGGCGAACCAAAGACTATGTTTCATTGTCAAAACACTTACAACCAAACCTTCAGATGTCAGACACTCAGATCGGTACCAAACGTTCTATATCAATAGAGTATCAGCCGAAACATCTATATCATTCGTGCTATGTGCTGCCGTCCAGGAGAACGTGCGTAAACTACAATAGTAAGTAACACCTAGCCTAAGGACGAAAAGCATAACTATGAGAGATTATCACGTTGCGCTACTGTGGGCTACTTGGTAGAGCGTTAGTTTATCAAACAGAGGGTGGTTGGTTCAAGCCCATCCAACAGCGTTTTTTGTACTTGCAGTACGATGAAAATTGTTAAAAGAGAATTTCTATATCGTTCCACGGGTTCATTTTGTAAAACAGCACTGTCAGCTGCAGCAGTAGCAGTAGCATGCGGACTGGACAGCAACGTCAACCCCACTTGATGGTGTGGGCAAACACAAATCACTTAGGGACTGATGACCCCGTAGTTAAGTCCCATAAGATTTACAAACATTTGAACACAAATCACTATGGCAGCAACACGCACAGCCGCTGAACGGCGGTGCTGCCTAACTAGCATTCATTTATTATTATTATTACTTTAATACTTCCTCACCTATGGAGCAATTGTTTCATTTTTCTACGAATATACTCTACAGGCTCGCTACTTTCAAATAAAACGAAGCAGAAGCAAACTGTCGATTACACAGTGCTATGAAATCCGAACAGTGCTTTTACTTTTATATTTCAGGAAAATATTGTCCCATGTAACACTCGGTGAACGGTTGTCGACGTAGAACAATTTGCAACGTCATAAAGAAAAAACAATTCGCGCCACCAGAGTTTGAACCCAGGACTGTCGTAACGACAGACATTCGCTCTATCAACTACCCCACGGGAGTTCACCGCGGCAGACCCCCACAGATACGCATTTCCTGCGCTCCGTCGGACAGGTGTTACATATGATTTCCCGTTTACGGGCGTTCTCCTGGACGGCAGCACATAGCACGAATTATATAGTAGTTTCGGTTGATTATCGATATACAACGTTTCGTACCGATCTGAGTGTCTGACAGCTGAAGGTTTGGGTGTTAGAAGATGCAACAGTTCTACTACAGAAACTGTACGCTACACTTGTGCGTCCTATTATGGAGTAATGTTGCGCATTGTGGGATTCAAACCAGGTGGGACTGACTGACGATTTAGGGAAAATTTGAGAGGAGGGCAGCTCGTTTTGTATTATCGCGATATAGGGGAGAGAGTGTCACAGAAATGATGCACGAGTTGGGTGAAAATCATTAAAAGAAAGGCGTTATTTGCTGCGACGAGTTCTATTTACGAAATTACTTTCATCAATTTTCTCTTCAGAATGCGAATATATGTTGTTAGCACCGACGTACATAGGGAGACATGACCATTATAATAAAATAGAAACCAGTTCTTGTTTACCACGAGCAGTTTAGAGGATGGGACTATATAAATGTGACTTGCAGAGTATCCATGTAGATGTAGATATCCCCCTCGGCCCAGTGGCCCCCTCCCTCTTTCTCTCCTCCCCTTACTCCTCCCCCATCTACACTCTTCACACTGATCGTTATTTGTGTGTGCATCGTCGGTGTCTGTGTCGGAGTGAACAAGTCAGTGTTTTTTAACGATACGGCCATCCCGAATCCGACGCCTGTGTCTTTTAAACGTCTTTGTGACTCAGTGTTAAGTTTTCTCCGTTTTCGTCCGCTTTTATTTTTGTATAATACTTCACATTTTTTACTCCATTTTACACGATGCACATCTAACATTTTACCCCATTTGTCTCCTTTTTGTATTTCATTTATGTATTGTCTTCTTAGTTCAATGTATAATTTCTGTAGGCTGAAGAGCGACTCAAGCGCTGCCAGCCCACCCTAGCCGGGAGGATAAAAGAAAATTAAAGAAAAAAAATGACACATCAGCTGATCAGGGCTCATCCCAGTGATGCCAACTTAAAGCCATAAAAGTACCAAACTTAGCCTACCAACAGTTTTTTTTCTACCTGGAGCAGTTTGTCTCCTTTGAATGACCATCGTAGAAAAAACATAACAGAGTGAAGCTGTAGACATTTTTTCCCCAAGAGATAAACGGTTATGGCGTTATTTGCAATTAAATTTCGAACTTTCACTAGGCCGTATCAAAAGGCCCAGGTTCAGTGTTACTGAAGTGGGCCATAATAGTTTGTTTTAGATTAGATTAGGTTTAGATTAGATTAATTGGTTCGTTCCATAGATCCATGTTGAGGAGATCCTCGGGGATGTGGAACATGTCATATTTTTCTTTTTTTACAATCTGATAATTTAATAATACTAATACAGATACATACATTTTTACAAGCTGATAATAAAATAATACATAATACTAATAGTATGAATACAGATACATGCATCATTTGGTTCTATTTAAGAATTCGTCAGTGGAGTAGGAGTTGGCCACTAGAAAGTCTTTTAGGCTCCTCTTAAAGTGATCTTTATTAGTAGTTCAATTGTTTATGGTTGTTGGTAAATTATTGAAAATATGTGTTCCTGGGTGGTGGACCACTTTTTCAACTAAAGTAAGTGCTTTTCAGTCCTTGTGTAGACCATTTTCGTTCCTAGTATTCTAGGGATGAACTGAGCTGTTTGTTAGGAAAAGGGATACATTATTTATGACAAATTTCGTTATGGAATAAATATACTGAGAGGCAGTAGTTAATATGCCCAGTTCTTTGAAGAGCCTTCTACAGGATTTCCGTGAATTAACACCACAAATAATACGTATTAAACGCTTTTTGACTCTGAAAAATTTTGCTTGACTTGAAGAATTACCCCAAAATATTATTCCATATGACATTACGGAATGAAAGTAAACACAGCATGCAAGCTTTATTATTTTTATGTCTCCTATGTCTGATACCACTCGTATTGCAAATAAAGATTTGTTAAATGCAGTGCAGTGCTGTGGTGTGCTTCTCCCAACTGAACTTATTATCAAGATGTAGTCCCAGGAATTTTATACTGTCGAACTCTTCTATCTGCTCTTCTTCATACTTTATGCATATACTGGATGGGAATCTCTTACATGTTTTGAACTGCATGTCAGTGAGTTGGCTTTAAACCATTTATTAATGTTAATGGAAATATCATTAGCAGACCTTTCCAGAACTAGGCTCGACATGCTATTTCTTGCAACTGTATCATCTACACACAAAACTAACTCTGCTTCTGGCAGTGTAACTGATGAGAGGTCATTAATGTACACAGGAAAAAGCACTTGATCTAAGGTGGATCCTTGTGGAACACCATATGTAATTTCTTCCCAATCTGATGATGACTGTTAGCTTCACGACTCCCTTTCACTTACACCCTTTGTTTCCTGTTAGCGAGGTACGACTTTAAGTACTTTGCAGCAATTCCCATGACACTGTTGAACTCTAAATTACTTAAAAGGATGTTGTGGTTCACATAATCAAATGCCTTTGATAAATCACAGAAAATATCTGCTGCTTGTAATTTATTATCTAATCAATTAAGTACATTCGTACTGTAGGTGTAAATAGCCTTATCGATATCGGAACCTTTCAGAAATCCAAACTGTGTTCTAGATAATATGTCATTAGAAACCTCAAAGTAGTTGAGAAGTTGCTTGTACATTCACTTTTCTAGAAGTTTTGAGAATGCCGGTAAAAGTGAAATCGGTCTGTAGTTTGATGGTATCTCTTTATCCCCTTTCTTGAATAGTGGTTTAATATCTGCATATTTTAACCAATCAGGAAATTATCCAGTTATAATAGACTGGTTCCACAAGTAACTTAAAATTGTGCTAAATTTACAAGAACACGCTTTAATTGTTGATATTTTATCGTAAGCACAATAATGCTTTATATTTAAAGATTTTATTATGGAAGTTACTTCTTGTGGTGAAGTAGACGCAGTAGACGGGTAGAGGGTAAAGGCGAGTAATGATGAGGGGAGGGAGCGGTACGAAGCGGCATGCCTCGAGTTCAATAGCACAGGCAACGGCGGCGGTGGTCTGCGCTCACACACTTAGCAGCCGCAGCCGCAGCCGTCTGCGGTCGCCGCGGCCCAGCACCGCAAACCGACGCTACCGCCACCTGCCTGCTCTTTGCGACAGCTCCGTAACCCTCTGCTCTCGTCCAGTTCTACTGTTCACTGCGCATCTTAACAACAAGGATGTAACGTTCTATTCAGCCATGGAGGTCGCTGAACAAAAATCTCTGTTTATTACGACATTTTGACATCATGATCTTTTGTTCGTAGAACTGTTTTCGAGTGGTACATCTGATCTGGCCTCAGGTTTATCGTGTAATACGTAGAAGCCGACCTCGGGGAAGATCAGTTTGGGTTCAGGAGTAATGTAGGAACACGGGAGGCAATACTCACTTTACGGCTTATCCTAGAAGATAGATTAAGAAAAGGCAAACCTACATTTCTAGCTTTTGTAGATTTGGAGAAGGCTTTTGACAATGTTGATTGGAATAAACTCCTTCAAGTTCTGAAGCAAGCAGGAGTAAAATATAGGGAGCGTAAGGTTATTTACAACTTTATAAAAACCAGACTGCGGTTGTCAGAGTTGAAGGGCATGAAAGGGATGCAGTGGTTGGAAAGGGAGTAAGACAGGGTTGTAGTCTTTCTCCATTGTTATTCAATTTGTACATTGAGCAAGCTATAAAGGAAAGCAAGGAGAAATTTGGAGAAGGAATTAAAGTTCATGGTGAAGAATTCAAAACATTGCGTTTTGCCGACGACATAGTAATTCTGTCAGATACAGCAAAGGACCTGGAAGAGCAATTGAACGGAATGGACAGTGTGCTGAAAGGTGCATATAAGATGAACATTAAC
Organism: Locusta migratoria; assembly: GCA_026315105.1. Taxonomy (NCBI): domain Eukaryota; kingdom Metazoa; phylum Arthropoda; class Insecta; order Orthoptera; family Acrididae; genus Locusta; species Locusta migratoria. Next base: position 189,474,476 of record CM048747.1, read on the forward strand.
AAGAGCAAAACTAGGGTAATGGAATGCAGTGTAAGAAAATCAGGTGATGCTGAAGGAATTAGATTGGAAAAACGAAGCAATAAAGGAGGTAGATGAGTTTTGTTACTTGGGCAGTAAAATAACAAATGATGGTCGCAGTACAGAGGATATAAAATACAGAATGGCAATGGGTAGAAAAGCGTTCTTGAAAAAGAGAAATTTGTTAACATCGAATATTGATTTAAGCCTAAGGAAGTCCTTTTTGAAGGCATTTGTATGGAGTGTTGCCTTGTATGGGAGTGAGACATGGACGATAAGCAGTGCGGACAGGAAGAGGATTGAGGCTTTTGAAATATGGTGCTACAGAAGAATGCTGAAGATTAGGTGGGTGGATCGCGTAACTAATGAGGAGGTACTGAACAGAATTGGGGAGAAAAGAAATTTCTGGCATACCTTGACTGAAAGAAGGGATAGATTCATAGGACACATTCTGAGACATCAAGGAATTGTGAATTTAACGTTGGAGGGAAGTGCGTGGGGTAAAAATCGCAAAGGAAGACCAAGAGATGGATACAGTAAGCAGATTCAGACAGATGTAGGTTGCCGTTCTTATGTGGAGATGAAGAGGCTTGCTCAGGATAGGGTATTGTGGAGAGCTGCATCAAACCAGTCTCCGTACTGAAGACCACAACAACAACAACAACGATCTAACATCAGATATTCGTAGAAAACGGCCAAGACAAATCCCAGGCAATCATCATAGGTCGTACCTGTTGTGGTGTAAAGTCAGCGCCACACGCCAGACGTAAGGGAACGATCGTGGAGAAGGCAGCGATCGACCGAAAGCCAATAGCAAGCAGGTCCCACACATCCTGGAGGGAGTAATCGAAGTTGCGCGCCCTCTACAAGCGGCTATATCTAGGCCGACATACGTCTGGATGTCCGTCGGTTACTATTCAGGAATACGTCAGTTACTAGTGAGAACTCTGACAGTTACTAGGCAGCTACGAAGACAGAAATATGACAGTACTTAGTCTGAACGCGGCTACGAACTTAGCAGTAACAGCGCCGCTACTATCAAACGGACGCCGCCGCAAGAAGCGAGAAGAGAGAAGAAACAGACATACGTTCTGTAGTTGAGTATTATACTTGTCAGTCAATAATTATCTTGTAATACTAACTATATCAGTGTTTTAGATGTCAAAGGATCCTGCACCAGTGTAATTATTGACAACTAGACCGGGACGAGTAAACAAAAGCAGTAGACAAGGTCACAAAAGTACCACCCACTCCTTCCATCTCCATGATTTCTACATCCCACAACCGTCGCATTCGCCACAACTCCACCGTCAAATACCTCGGCTTCACCATTGGACCCCCACCTCCGCACAGTGCGCCAGAAAGCAATGTCCTGCCTCAGCCTCCTCAAACTCCTCTCCGGCCGGACGTGGGGCCTCAACCCATCCAATATTCTATACACATCCATCATACGTCTCGTCCTCTGCAATTGCCATCCCGCCTGGGTTTCCGCTCACCCTTTCCGCTATACCCTTCAAATCCTCGAAAGCTACGCACTCCACCTCGCCTAACGCATCCGGTTCCTCTCTCCCACGTGAATCCTTTACGATCTAATCTCGTTCCCTCAACTCCTGCAGTACCTAGAACACATTCGGATCCTCTACATCAAACGAAAAATATATTCCCGCAACCCTCTGGTCTACCTGATCCTGACCAATCCTAGGCCTCTGCCACGCCTTTACCACAGCATCCCTCCCACCCTTCACCTCACACACTCCACATCCTCTCCCAGGGTAACTTGCGCCACCTCCTCCTACCGGATGCCGTCCTCCGTCCCGAAATCCCTCCCATCAACCCTGATCCCCACCCCGTGGATCCAACGTTCCCTCTCCCCCTCCCCTCTCTTTCCCTCTATTCGCTTGGCTATCCCCTTCCCCTCCCCGTAGTCTCTACACTCCTTCCCCATACCCTCCTACCACCCGCTCTTCCTAACTCCCCTTCTCCTTCCTTCCCCTGCAGGGCCCTAAGTGCGGACTTCTAATAAGTGCATCGTTCAGTGTTTCGAGTCTGTAGTGCATCAGTGTCTTTTAATAGTGTGCCTTCCAGCCATAAACAAATATCATCACCGCACTTTCTATACAGTGTCTTCAGTGTTTCTTCGTCTGTTTAGTGTTTATGTTGCTTACTGCGTGTTTTTAACGCCACCGAGGCACAAACCTTTTAACGGACTACATATTTTTTTACTCATCTTTGTGTGTTTATGTTTTCTGCCAGAAACATCCCTATGTCAAAGTTTTACGTGCATCACTTATTAACACTTGTCATTTTTTTTAAATACTAATATCCATGATTTTAGAAATGACTTGGCTGAAGAGCAGCGCCAATAAAAAAAAACAACCACGTATTTTTGACAAGTTACACTGCAAATGTCTATAATAATTGGCAAAAGTGTTTTTCTATTTTGCTACGAATATGTCACGATTTTAAAGAATGTGATTAGGCAGGAACGTAAGAGTGCAGCTTAAATTGTTGCGAGTGAACAAGCAGCGTTAACATCTACAGTCCAGCTTGTCAAAAGTACTTTGTCATGTTACACGCTACACCTGACGCGAGAGCCACTGTACCCTCAAAAACGGTTCTTGCGAATGAAGGCACGTTTTGGCACTTGGTCATCATCAGATATCTGATGATGCCGGATGCCAAATTGTGCTAATGAAAACAGAGGATGGACAAAACAATATGAACTCCATGCAGTATACTGCATCTTGTTGCAAGTTGGCAGCAATGCGTACTATTAACAATGAGACACGACTGAAATGCAGAGTTGACACACTAAGTTTCTTAGCAGTTAGATTAATACTTGTTACATAGATCATAAATACGACATTTCGCAATAATGTGCAATGGGTCAGTTTAATAAATGGTGTCTGTAAATGACTCAATATTTTACAGATTTATTTATTTATTTTAAATTTTTTTATTTCAGTTTTTATGTATTTTTATCGAAATAACTAAATTTTATCTAAAAATTCAACTAAAGAGTAGAAGGATTTGCCATTCAGAAATTCTTTTAATTTATTTTTAACCCTTTAGTGCACACTGTAGCTGATCAGCTACATACCTTATTTTTGCATTACCTCTCAAAGGATCAACATTTTACCTCAAATTCATTTGTAGCTACTTCTATACGTAGTGTTACACATCCAAGTAGCTCGTCCTAGTAAATTGCAGACTGCTACTGAATTAGTTCGACAGTTAGCTGCATTGAGTTACTCTTAACATGTGCGTTTGTTTTGCCATACAAAATTTGTCAATAACATACTACTGCTGCATTATGACTTACTTTCTGGAAAGACTAGATGCATAATAGTGACGTTTACTGCATCGGGCACACCATTGGAGCATTATATTGCTGGCGAGCTATGAATGTTTTGTTGCAAATAGTGCGTAATAATTTTAAGAATATTTTTCTATACATTAAATGTGGCAGTTTATATAGCTTAAAATAAAAGGTCATGCATTAAAGGATTAAATATTAGTTGGCTATATATCAGACTTTTCATGCTACTTGATAAGTAACCCAAAACTCTTGCAGCATAATTCACACCTTTTTGTGTCAAAGTTAGATTTAACCTTGAATACTGAATATCATCCTTTCTGCTAGTGTTGTACCTATTCACATTTTATCACTTTTGGATCGGATAGTTAATTACAAATTTCATAAGAGAATGCATATATTGTGTAGCTGCTATGACGATCCCTAGATCCTTAAATATCTGCAGGGGATGATCTTGGGTGGGCTCCAGCAATTATTTTGATTACATGATTTTGTGCAATGAATATCTTTTTACTCAATGCTGAATGGCCCCAGAATAGACCCCATACCAAAGCAGTGAATGAAAATAGGCATAGTAAGCTAATTTACTGAGATGTGTATCACCGAACTTTGCATTGACCCTGATAGCATAAGCAGTTGAACTGAATCGTTTAAGGAGAACTTCAATGTGTATCTTCCACTTCAATCCTTCATAAATGCAAAGACCTAAAAATTTTGAATAATCAATCTTAGCTACATATGGTTGTTCAAAATGTATATTTGTTAATGATGTCATGCCGTTGGCTGTATGAAACTGTATGTGCTGAGTTTTATGAAAGTTTAATGGGAGTCCATCTGTAGGGAACCAATAAATAACTTTCTGAAATACAGCAATTACACGTTATGTTCTGCGACGGTCAACTCAACTCATAAGTTAATTGCGTAATCTCTCAGACAAAGATGCAAACTCGATGATGCACAATTAGTAGAAACGTCTGTTACGAAAGAAGCTGCACTGCTTAACGTTTCCCTAGCGGAAGTAAAACATCATCGGCGAAGAGCAATAGTGGGCAAAACCCCAAGTTAACTGAAAACTAAAACTGACAACGAGCATTAAGAACGACTGTGGTTCGAGATCTTGAAACTGCCACGGCAAAAGCGACTGCAAACCTTTACACTCACTCATTCGATGAAAACACTACGACTGGAGCTTAAAATTCATGGAAAGTCTCCAGCTACTAATCAGTTATTAACGGAATCTAAAGCCAAGCTGCGAAGGAATTGGGGCAACAATCATAAAATTTGCACATCTTGTAAGCATGGGGTTATGTCCAATAAATCATCGTTTACATTGCTACCTACGAAAACCAACGTTTATGTATCGAAAACTACAAAACAAACTTACGATACGACATGCCTGGTTACTACAGTCAAGCACGGAGAGGTTCCGTCATGATTTGGGAATTTATCATTTCCATCACTGACCAAATAACTGTGAACGAACATGGAAGTACAAGCCCTTTCGAAGAAACTAAACCTAAAACGATTACTGTAGGTCGATCCCCTGAGAAGATCTAATCAATTTCCGAATAGGCCTTTTTTTTAATCTACGTTTCTCGATAAATCATTAATATTTTTAATTTTTCAAATGTATACCTTTTTCACTTACCGGGCTATACTTCAGTAAATAACGAGTTTGGGAACTTGAATGGTAACGAGCTAAAAACGACAAGATATTTATGGTTTTCTAGAGTATTTCTATATTTCTAGAAATCTAATAAAGTAACCTATATAAAAAAAAATGGATGGTGAGTGCGCTGTAAGCACTGCCACATATTCATTTAGCACTTTTCAAAGAACTTGCACTATTTTAGGCCCTACAAGTTTCAATTGAAACATGTTTTGTTCAGAGCTATACTGATTTTTGACACATAATGCGAAGACATGCCTCACTGGAAAAAATAATGCTAGGGAAGATCGAAGGCACTATAAGAAGAGCTCTGCAGAGGATTAGATGGATCGTCTGGATGGTCTACGGGAGAAAGTGCAGGATATAGGAAAGAGGCTTGCTTTCGTTCATGGGGTCACGAAGAGACGTAATCGATATATTCGTTTAATCGATCACGTCTAATATATATATATATATATATATATATATATATATTGATTTAAGAAAAATAGTTTTCAAGAAAGTTCGGAATGTTTTGGCTATCTTCGCGTTCTTCGTTCGACATTCGAGAAATAAGAAACTATTTAAATTATCTATACAATTGTAATTTTTTCAGGTAATAATTTTGCAATTACTTCTCCCTAATGTTTCTACTAATTACATGTTGAGGACAGTGTATTGGTGATGTATTGCAGCAAATGTCTGTGTAGAGGAAGATAGTATCCGCTTCAGTTGCACAGTTTTTTACATTCGATCACACACGATCGGTTTCACGCAGTTTAAAGCCCACCATCCGACGTAAAACCGTAAATAATTACCCGCGAGGCCGCCTCACACTGTCAGTGTGAGAGGATGGACGCCTCAGAGGAAAGCAAACGACTTACAGTCTCAAGCAGAATACAACCTGACCTTCAGGGAACAAATAGAAGGAAATGTCACTGGCGTAAGTAACCTTGCAGCTTAGATTTGTAATACTTGCTGAGTATGAACAGTATCTTGAGTAACGCCAGCGTAGCGTGGCCAAGACCTACCTTGCAGCGCGCACTGGTACAGCAGAGAATCCTCGTTGTTATTGAAGTAGAATGGATGGAGGTGGTGCTGAAACAGGAAATTGTAGAAGTTAGAGATCGACTGTGTTGACGCAGTGTACAATAAAGCAAAGAAACAAAATGCATGGCATTTGCACTTCATTCTATGTTAGTAACGACATTTGGTTAATCTATGTCAACTATGCTCAATAAATAGTTTCCATCGAGTCCTATCCCTCGTATCATCCGTAACTTTCTGATAGGCGATGGCTTATCAGAAACTAGGATCAGAAAGCTTGCAGTGAAAAAGAATACTTTTTTTCATACCGCTAATACAGACAACTGTGGTATATATTTCAGGTTATTTTGTGCGTGGTTTCCATATTTAACACTTCTCACTTCGTCAGATGAATGTGAATATACGCTCCTGGTAAAAATCCTGTTCTTCCGTCTTTAGCCACGTTGTCGCCAAGTGTTTACCCCCAAGTCTGAAACTAATCATAGGCCTCCTAGGACGTCCGTCAAGTTATGTACATTTTAGTCATTTCAAAATATGTTCAAATGTTTGTAACCCTATGGGACCAAACTACGGTTGTTATCAGTCCCTAGTCTTACAAACTACTTAAACTAAGTTAAACTAATCTAAGGAGAACACATACATCCATGGCCGAGGGAGGATTCGAACCTCCGCCGCGGGAGGCCGCGCGATCTGCAACGTGGTGCCCCAGACCGCTCGGCTACCCCCGCGCGGCGCTAGTCACTTGTAGAAAGGTCCAGGCTGTAGGGACGATGGCCGATGGTGTCCCAACGAAACGACTTTAATAGCGAGTTCGTATTTTCTGCTTTAGATTAGATTAATACTTGTTGCATTACGTTTAGTAATCCTGTTAAAGGAGTCAGTTTACTAAAAGATAACATCTAATGACATGCAACCTTTTAAATGTTTTTATTTTTGTTAAAACTACTAATTTCTCTGTAAAAATTCATCTACTGATTGGAAGGAGTTGTCATTCAAACATTCTTTCAGTTTGTTTTTATCTTGCTGTCTCTCAGACATTTTATATTGTTTCGTACGTGACTAAACCTTTCTGTGCAAAATTTAGATTAAAACCTTGAATAGGGTAGATCATCCTTGTCCTACTGTTGTAGCTATGCATACTGCTATTACTTTTGAATTGGGTATGATATATATATATATATATATATATATATATATATATATATATATATATATATATATATATATTGTGAAGCTAATGTGAATATCCCTAGACCCCTAGACCCTTAAATAATTTCTGTAGGATGATCTTGGATGGGCTCCAGGAATGATTCTCATTACACACTTTTGTACGGTGAATACCTTTTTGTAACAGTTTATTATCTGATCATCATACAACAGTTGCAAATGGTTTATTTTTACATTAACATGTTTCAATTCTTCTGCATACTTACTAGTGCAGTTGCTGACTCTCGCAAGGCGATTATGTCGATTATGGTAAGAATACTTTTTTATTCAATACTGAGTTATCCCAAAATATGATGTCATATGAATGCAGTGAATTAAAATAGGCATAGTAAACTAATTTAATGAGATGTCTGTCACCATTATTTGCAATAATCTCAATAGCATAAGTTGCTGGACTCACATGTTTCACTACATCATCAATGTGTTGCTTCCAATTCAATTTCTCATCAATGCACACACCTAAGAACTTTTAATATTGTACCTTAGCTACATGCTTCTGTTCAATGACTATATTTAGTAATGGTGTCATCTCATTAAGCATATGTAACTGTATGTTACTTGAATAAAATTGTTTTCTGAGAAACACTTCATTTTCTGCACGACATTATTTACAATTTCATCATTTAATTCTTGTTTGTCGTGTGTGATTACTATACTTGTATCACCAGCAAAAAGAATTAGTTTTGCACCATCATGAATATAGAATGGCAAATTATTAATATACGAGGAGTGCTCAAATAAAAAGATACGAAATGTTATAACAACAAAACCGGTTGAAATTTGAATATGCCGCTTTGGGATATACAGTGACGTGAATATAATGCAGTCAGCTCCCCTAAAATATTCCAGTGTGTGCCCTCAGCAGGAAAGATGATTCTCACCATTTTCAAAAATGTTCAGATGTTTGTAAATCTATCGGACCAAACTGCGTGATCATCAGTCCGTAGCTTACTACTTAAATTAAGGTAAACTAACCAAATGACAACACACATACACCCATGCCCCAGGGAAGACTCGAACCTCCGACCACGAGCAACCGCACGCTCCGCAGCGAGGCGCTTTAGACCGCTCGGCAACTCTACCGCAGCTCACCATTTTCGACGTCTATGATTCGGTACTCATGGAATTCCTCGAGCACGGAAAAACCATTAACAGTGACGTGTACTGTTAGACACTCCGTGGCCTAACCAAGTCCATCAAGAGAAAACGGCTCGGACTGCTCGTGAAGGGAGTGATTCTGCTCTATGATAAAGGGCGTCCACACGTCTCCGGGTCATACAAAATGCACTGGCCAAGCTCCGATGGGAGCAGCTTGAGCATCCGTTCTATAGCCCAGACATGTCGCCCTGTGACTTCCATCTGTTGGTTCTATTTAAAAAAAATAATAATAATAAAATAAAAATAAAAAGAAGTCTCATAGGGAAAACAAGTCGGGAGACGAAGTTAAGGACACAGTAGAGGACTGGCTCACATTCGTAGGTCCGTTTTGCCGGGGCTGAACAGCCATCCATGCTAAGGTGCTTTGCTGCGATGCACGCAGCCTTTCGCCGTCGGAGGTTCGAGTCCTCCCTCGGGCATGTGTGTGTGTGTGTGTGTGTGTGTGTGTGTGTGTGTGTGTGTGTGTGTGTGTGTGTGTGTGTGTGTGTGTTTCCTAAGTTAGTTTAAGTAGTTTGTAAGTTTAGGGACCAATGACCACTAAAGTTATGTCCCATAACTTACTAACATTTGAACAGCCTTAGGAATTCTAGAAACAGAGAATCCTTCGGCTCGTTAAACAGTGTAATAGTTATGTTCATGCCTCTGGTAATTACTTTTGAATCAAGACTGAAATTATACCAATAGTGTCATCTTGTACATTTTCATTTGAACACCTCTGGTAAATGGAGAACAGAAAAGGATCCAATACTGAACCATGTGGCTCTCCATTCTTGATAGCTTCCCAAATTGAGGAATCAACTGATTTTTATAGTGTACCTGAATCGCTTTCTACTCTTTAAGAATGAAAACATTATTTCACTGCCTAACTAATATCACAATCCTTAAGCTCACATAGAAGACTTCCTTGATTTACACAATCAAAAGCCGTTGAGAGAGCACAAAAAATTCCAATGGATGATTTTCAGCTGTTCAGAGCATTTAATAAAAAAAATATTCAAATGTTTGTAAATCTATCGTACCAAACTGCGTGGTCATCAGTCTGTAGCTTACAAACTACTTAAACCTAGGTAAAATAACCTAAGGACAACACTTTCCTCCCGCAATCTTGGTAGGCTAAATCCGACCTTTCAAATTCGGCAACGTGATGGTACGCATTTCTCCTCCTTACACAAGGCATCACAACAACGTTTCACTAGGCAACGCGGTCAACTGCTGCTTGTGTATGAGGAATCGACTGGAAACTTTCCTCATGTCAGCACGTTGTAGGTGTCGCCACTGGCGCCAACCTTGTGTGAATGCTTTGAAAAGCTAATCATCTTCCTCTCGGTTAAATTTCGCTTATGTAGCACGTCATCTTCGTAGTGTAGCAATTTTAATGCCCAGGAGTGTATAATTTTGTTTTGTCGACTGGAAAAAAGCATTTGGCAGAACTGACTGGCGTATTCTGTTGAAGATTACTAAAGATACTGATATTGACGGACTGACCTTGGTGGCTCAGTGGTAGGACACTTGACTCGCATTCGGGAGGATGGTGGTTCAAATCCACCTCCGGTCATCCAGATTTTGGTTTTCCGTAATTTCCCTAATTTCCAGGCAAATGCCGGGATGGTTCCTTTGAAAATGACACAACCGATTTTCTCCCACACCCTTCCCCTAAAATCCGTCTCTAATGCCACGCTGTCGACGGGACGTTAAACCCCAAGCTTCCTTCCTTCCTTCCTCGGTTTTGACTAGAACAATAGAAGGCTGAAAATCAAATGTTTGCAGAGATTATGGGACTTAACTACGGGCTCAACAGTCCCCTAAACTTACAAACTACTTATGAACTAGTTAATACTGAGGACGGCACAAATATCCATGCCAGAGGGGGGATTCGAACTCCCGACCGTAGTGGCCGTGCAGACCGCTCGGACACCGCGGCCGGCGATAGAAGGCTGATAAAGGAACTCTATGTTGGACATAAAGTGATGGTTAGATTAGATGAAAAGAAACTAAAGAGGCGAGTATCGGAAGAGGTGTATTTCACCAGCACTTTGCTAATCAAACCTCCCTTGGTTAGAAGCTAAATTAATGTACTGGAAAGATACAGAATAACAACTAGTAAGTACCTCTACTAGCAGGAATAGCAGAAGAGCTCTATATTTTGTTTTTGTAAGAGTGGGGAAAGAATTTGGAATGAAACTGAACATTGCTAAGACCAAATTTATGAAAACCGGAATAGAAGACGACACGAGCACTGTATCATTAGCTGTAAGAAAATTACAACAGGTTCTATCATTCCACTATTTTGAAAGCTTAATAACTTGTAATGGAAGATGTAGAGAAGAAGTGAAACGCAAAGTACCAATAGGAAAGAATCGGAGGGTTAAAGCTTTGGTGGGAGCCAGATGCATCCCCATTAATATCATGTAAAGGTTGTGTGTAGCTTTCACGGACCTGAAACGTGGACAGTCAGACAAAAAGAGCAAAAGTGTTTTGAAAGTTTTGAGATATGGCTACGGAGAAGAATAGAGAAGGTGAACTGAAACGACAGAATGAGAAATAAGAAGGTGTTGAGCAAGATAAGAGAGGAAAGGAACTTCATGAGGCAGAAGAAGAAAACTTCTTGGGTGGGAAACATATTACGGAGGGAGAGGATGAGAATAGTTTATGTTGAGGAATCTTGAAAAAAAAAGGAAAAAGCTACAAGCAAATTAAGGAGGATGCCAAGGATGGAGAATCTCCAATTGATGCCTGATGACAGATTTACTGAAAGAAGGAGAAGTTGTGACTGCCTCTAGCTGGGCGAGGGCAGTGTGGGTCCCGCCCCCGCCTCTTCGGGACACTCACCCCGTATCCGACGCCGTGCGTCGTCTCCCCCGCGCCGCCGCCTCCCCCGCCGTAGCCAAAAGCCAGGCGCAGGCGGTCCGCTTCCTCCTCGTCGACACCGAGCTTGGGTTCCGCTGTTCTCCTGTAACACACCACACTTACCATCAACAATGAAAACACCTGGTGGGAAACGATGTAGCAGAAGTTGAATCAATATGGAGTAAGGGTAATGGCTGATATTTGATTCAACTCTTACTTTAATAACAGACAGCAGAAGTTAGTGTCTACCTTGTCGAAAATGGCTGTGACATGCCCTCAGAATGGGGCACAGTTAAGTGGGGGAGAAGAGTCCCCACGGTTCTGCTCTGGTGCCACTGTTATTTCTCATTTATATAAATCAAATTCCTTCTAGTATAAAAGATAATTCTTGGATGCAACCTGAATACTCCTGTAACATTAATTGTAGATGAACTGATTCATCTAGTTTCAAAACCAGATACATCATTTTTGTCAATTTTTTGTTTATGTTGTAATCTGATTGTTAAAAATATAGCTATAGCAAATAACCAAGTTTTAAGCTTAAAAATACAGATCTAATTTATATCACGTGAAGAAAGTTGGCATTTATTTCAAAATCAAATAGGTGACAAAAGTTTGCATCGAAATCAGATAGATCACTTTGAGGGGGTTCCATCTTCTGCCACAGCGCTAGTGTCGCAAGATGCTACTGCTGGCTTAGTTATTAGCATCTGCTGTTGTCTGTCAGAGTTGTGTTTGACTACTATTGATTTTCAAATCGTGTTTCTTGTTTCATTTGGTATTATATTTGTAGAAAATAAAAACTGTAAAAACATCTATGTTATTTTTCCTTTATGATAATTTGAAACATAGATGAATAACTAATAATTGTATACTAAATCACATTATAGTACACACCAAGCATATAGCAAACAACTTCTTTGAAGATGGCTACATAATCGAGATAAATGTCATGTTGAAACAAGTATTAGTTTTTGAGAAAAAAAGTTTTTTGGATCTAACTGGTTTTGTAACTAAAGTAAGTGATCTGACTCGAACCTCCACGGCGAGGTGCTTTAGACCTCAAACATTGTAATAATAGTAGAACAAAGGTCAAAAGATATCCGCGAGCATTCGGCCACTCTCGAGTGGTAACTGTCGAGTAAGTGCTGCCGGATATCAAACCACTTGACGCGGCTGCAAGCCCGAGACAATTTTATCAAGGTAACTGTAGTTGAGTCGGCTACTTTTGGCCGAGGAGATCTGACGAGTCATTTGCTGCCACCGAGGCGATCGAAATTAATCTGAAAACCTCTTAATAAAAATTGTTTTGAAATTCCCACACAACGTAAAGTTAGAATACTAACTAGAGTTTCACCTATTGGAGGGGCGTTTGAAAAGTCCGTGCAAAGTCCGAGAGATGACACCATCGGCGCGTATCGAGGTCATGTTTAGTTAGTAGCATCTTCGAAAAGAATTCACGCCAAGTTTCAGTCATATTGGTGTCTTTCTTTGTGTTTGGCATTCGTGTGAATCGAGGATGTCGAGTGATTGTCAAAGAATGGACGAAAAATAATTTCGGGTGGTGATCAAACATTACTTCATGAAACTCAAAATGCCTCAGGAGACTAAAGAGAAGCTTTATGATCATTATGTTGACTCTGCACCTACGATTAGAATAGTTTATAAGTGGTTTCAAAATTTTCGAATGGCTATATGGGCACAAGTGACTCTGAACGTTCTGGATGCCATGTGGAGGTTACTACTCCAGAAATCATAGTTAAAATCCATGATATGGTTATGAATGGCAGAAGAGTTACGATTCGTGAGATAGCTAGTGTGCATCTCGAATGAACGAGTACATAATATTTTGCATAAACATTTGTACATGAGAAAGCTATCCGCAAGATGGGTGCCGCACGGTTGACCAAAAACGGAATCGTGTGATGTGTTGCAAAGAAGGTTTGCATCTCTTCAGGAAGAATCTGCAGGATTGTGGATGAAACATGGATACATTACTATACTCCTGAGACCAAAGAACAATCTAACCAATGGGTTACCAAGGGAGAATCTGCCCCAAAAGAGGTGAAGACTGGTCCTTCGGCAAGAAACGTTATGGCGATGGTCTTTTGGGATTCGGAATAGCGTAAAACTATTACAGGTGCATATTATTTGTCGTTATTGAACCGTTTGAAAACCGAACTGCAAGTAAAACGCTGGCGATTGGCCCACAAAAACGTCACGACAATGCACAAGCACACACCTCAGCAGTTGTAAAAAGTTATTGAAAATAGGATTCCAACTTGTTTCACATTCCCCCTAATCTCCAGACGTGGCTCCCTCGGACTAGTATTTGTTCCCCAATTTGAAGAATGGCTGGAGGCAAGAACATTTCATTCAAACGAGGAGGTGATTGCAGAACCTAATAGCTATTTTGCAGGCTTTGACAATTCTTATTATTCGAAAGGGACAACAAATTAGAACAGCGTCGGTCGAAGTGTGTATGTCTAAAAGGAGACTATCTCGAAAAATAAAAATGATTTTCCTCAAACACGCTAGTAGTTTTTATTTTTGCTCGGACTTTTCAAACGCCTTTCCTACAAGGTCTGTTAAAAAAAATACATAGCTTTTTAAACTTCGCGGGTTTTATACTCAGTTTGTTTCACTTGTTGGTACCTATATTCCTTATGTATGTTTGTACTTACATCTGTTCTGAATATTTAGTTTACTTTTAACAGTCGAACAAATTACACGTGTTTTCAAGTGCTCGGCAAAATTTTACTTTCGAATTACATCTATCGAAGAATTTGCATTAAATTTTGTTGAAAATTTTAAATAAATTGCGCCATGTATTAAAATGTCGACTGTGTCTTTTGGCGAATCTTCTGTAAGACAACAGTATACGATTAGCAGACCAGTTTCAGAGAGGGTCGACATTTAGTTAAGGACAACTGCCCGTTCCATATCAATCACTGACGACAACGTAGAAGAACCAAAACAAGTGATTCTGGAAGCTCACCAAATCACCATCAGAGACGTTGTTATGTCGGTGTCTACTTTGGTTCGTTCCAAGCAATTTTTTTCGGATGGTATATATATATATATATATATATATATATATATATATATATATATATATATATATGACGTCTTAGAGAAATATCGCCCAGGAATTTCTGAATGAGGTTGATAACTATTTTAGAGAATGTTACAACTGGTAAACAGGAGTATATAGGTATGACGACGAAACCCAGGGCTAATCGTCACAGTGTGACAATTAAATTCATATCTGACGGTTCTTGTCAACAACTTCTTTGAGGATAATGGGATAGCGGGTCTCTAGGTAGAGCCTTATGGATGTTTGGAAATAGGGAGTACTACCTAGAAGCTATGCACTGTTTGCGCAAAGTAATCCAAAGAAAACTACCACAGCACCTTGGCAGAACCACTTTTTTTTTTTTTTTTTTTTTTTTTTTTTTAATGAAAATTCATCATGGATTGCTTTGAAACCTTGACACAATATTGTAATGGAATTCGTGCGTGTTTTATGCGCCTAATTTATGTGCCAAATTTATATAATGGAAAAGTTATCACAAAAAAATCACATTGATCGAGCAGTAGAACTGTGTCTTAAACACCGCGGAGTACGAGGTGTATCTCCGCAGCCACGGGTGCACCTGCTGAGTAGGCAACCATTCAGACTCGCCTGTAAGCAGGTCTATGTACCTATGGCGCACAGGACAATATAAATGCAGCGAGAACTGGTGTTTGGCAGAAAAGAATCAGTGGTTACCAATAGCTCTGTTCTAGTAATTTGGGGGTGTGGAACGTTCAGAATAGAGTGATGACTAAGCAGACTCGGAATGCGATACGAAAAGTATAAAAGCCGAGCAGAAACTAGTAGGACATCGTCTAGCTACAATACTGGAAATCCGCTGACCTAAGTGGCTGCAACAAATAGCTTATTGTTAAACTGAGCTCGCGAGAATCCGAATCCTGAGATAATCAGCAAAGATTTTCGTGAGATGCTGTGGTGGTAAGTTGTGAAAAGTGGTTGAAGGACTGTGAAATCATGATTAGAACCTAAACAAGAAAACAGTACCTACTAAGCGGAGTGTGCACTGACATGAAACTTCCTGGCAGATTACAATTGTGTCCCGAAGCCGGGATTCGAACCTGGGATCCTTTCTTGCCCGCGAAAGGCAAAGGTCACAGGTTCAAATCCCGGTTCCGGCACATAATTTTAATCTGACATAAAGTTTAATATCTACTAAACACAGACTAAAATGCATGCCCCATTTTCTTTACCACATCATCAGACAAATCTGTATCTTTCCCTTCATACATTCAATGTGCTCATTCCATTGACCTTTTGTTCCTCATTCAATAGTCTGAGACTGAGTCTGAAACGTAATATTGAATGAGGATCATATGGTCACTGAAATTTGTCAGTTTAACTTGTTAATGATGTATTACGTTTCCTGCAGGCCAATGATCCATTGTGGGTAACTTTTATGATGAGGCATATGGTTTGAAAATTGACAAGATTGTCCAAAACTAGCCACGAAATAAATGGTTAATGCAACTTCAACGGAAACTGTGAAGAATAAAAAGTTTGTAAGTAGTTGCTGGTCCCGCTTTTTCAGTTATGTTGAACTTTCATAAATACTGAAGTTATTGGTGAGATATGGAAGTTGGTGCCGTACCGGGTGTCTAACGGGGATTTCATCTCGCAAGAGATCGCCTTAATCATTAGAATATCCGTGTACGATTCCTGGACTGACCAAAACTTCCTTCGTGTGCTTTGACCGTGTAATTCTAGCAGAGTATATGTGATCAGAACATTTATATACAATTATTTCCGATGCATGGTGTGGCTGTACAGCTACAGGTGAAATTTTATTTCGAAATAGAAGTCGTGTTGGTTATAAAGTAGTTTCTTGATCCGCAAGGAGGATTTTTGCCTTCAGGGAGGGGAGAGGGGCCATACGAGGAAATTGATGTATTTACATAATCTAACACAGGTTTTTCTGTTTGAAATATAATAGGAAAAATTTTGCAAGTGAGGTGATTATGTTATGGGCTATATTCGGGTATTTTTCTATTTTTTTCTCAAAATTTTGATCATGGCATTGTTGTAAATTGTCGAAATATATGTGCTATCACACAAGAAACATTTTCACAAAAATTACTTTACTTACAACTTTCGTATTGTGGTAAGTAATTCTTATTAATCGGATAAAAAAATGTGTAGGACAGTTTTTATATCAGTTTTAGAGCTCTAACAACTTACTTTAAAAAATTATGCGTATATAACAAAGCAATTTCAATTTCACAGAATTGTAAATAATTTTGACACAAATACACAGTAAGTTGTGTTTTATTCTTTGAACAACTCTGCAGCAGATTTTATAAGGACTTACACCATAAAGTGGGAGTGGCGCTGCGCAGTGATTGAAAAAAGACATTTTTTTATCATTTGTAGTTTGAATTAATCTGCGAAAATTGGAGACAGTATTTATAACATGCTACAAAACTGTCTGATGGCAATTTTTTTTTTTTTTTTTTTTTTTTTAACAGCACGGTTTCATCAGATTATTTGCATAAAAATGCAACTCAGAAATTAAAGGCAGTTAGTGGTGTGACAGTGTTCGTTGGCTTCAGGCACCTAATCGTTAGGCTGAAGGTGTGGTTGCAGCGAACAAGCGTGGTGTGCTCCTCCACCGATCTGTAAGGATTATATGTTTCCTCATTTCCAGCATGTTGGAAGTTACGTCAGCAGCTTGGCAGTTTGATGACTACATACAATGTCAGTCGAAGATGAGCATGCCCTAAGCCGTTCCCCGTCGGAGGTTCGAATCCCCCCTCGGGCATGGATGCTTGTGCTATCTTTAGTATAAGGTAGTTCATAAGTAGTTTGTAAGTTTAGCGACTGATGACCCCGCAGTTAAGACCAATAAACGTAACAAATATTTCAGTATTTTGAAGTTAGACATAAGTACTGTATTTTATTATAGGATACCGGTTTCAGACAGTATATCCAAGTTCAAAACATACCGTAAGTAGCCTCTAACAATACAACCCGAGCGTTCTAATGCGCCTTGAGGCGGAGCGCGCCGTTGCTCACCGTCGGTGATTCTAGTCCTTCCTCGGACATCTACATCTACAGCTACATGGGATTCTCTGCAAATCACATTTAACTGCCTGGCAGAAGTTTCATCAAACCACCGTTATACTATTTGTCTCCAAATAAAAAAGCCGTCATTGTAACTAAAGAAAGCAAAAACAGACAAAACATAAAACAAAAAATAAAAAGAACCAAAATCAAATAACAAAGGATAATAAAGGGTATTATATACATCATCAATCCTAAATAAAGCCAACAATAAAGGTAATCTAGCAACTAAAGTATAAAAAATTAAATAAATAGCGCGCGGGAAGAAAGAATACCTGAATCTCTCCGTTACAGCTCTGATTTCTCGTATTTTATTCTGATGATCATTTCTACCTATGTAAGTGGGAGTCAACAACATATTTTCGCATTCGGAGGAGAATGGTGGCGATTGGAGTTTCGTAAGTAGCCCACGTCGCAGCGATAAGCGCCGTTGTTGTAATGATTCCCATCCCAGATCCTGTATCATTTCCGTAAGGCTGTCTCCCCTGTATCGTGACAATACGAAACGAGCTGCCTTTCTATGGACTCTTTCGATGTCCTCCGTCAAATCCACCTGATAAGGATCCCACACTGGGCAGCAATACTCCATAAAAGGACGGACAAGCGTAGTGTATCCAGTTTCTTTAGTAGTTCTGTTGCATGTTTTAAGGGTTCTGCCAATAAAACGCACTCTTTGGTTCGCCTTTCCCACGACTTTATCTACGTGTTCTTTGCAGTTTAAGTCTGAAGTAACTGTAATTCCTAGGTATTTTGTGGAGTTTACGGCTTTCACGTTTGGTTGATTTATCTTTTAACCAAAGTTTAACGGATTTCTTTTCGTACTCATGTGGACGGCTTCACACTTCTCGTTATTTAGACTCAATGGCCAATTTTTTCACCATAGAGACTGATGTCAACGGAAGTTAACTCTCTTACATTTACAAACATTTGAACATTTCAACAACACCCAAGCACAGACACACACGCACACACACACACTCACACACACACACACACACACACACACACACACACACACACACACATATATATATATATATATATATATATATATATATATATATATATATATATACAACTGGCCACATGATTTTACTGACTGTACATA
This sequence comes from Locusta migratoria, assembly GCA_026315105.1. NCBI lineage: Eukaryota > Metazoa > Arthropoda > Insecta > Orthoptera > Acrididae > Locusta > Locusta migratoria. The sequence goes on from CM048747.1 coordinate 189,492,999, forward strand.
AACGTGTCTACATATACCACCGCACGTCTATGAAACAACTGAAATGCAGATACACCTTCCAAGGCCGTATTTAACTTTTCGGTGCCTAAGGCCAATGGACGATGTCACAGCACAAAATGCTTGTAATTTGTCATGCAGATTAAAATGTTAAGCTCATTCCTGTTTTACGTCGTTGGTTCTTTTTTTACTTATGTTTTGGCCTACCGTGTGAATAGGATTGCTACATGTGTCAATTTATCTATTACTACGCTTTAGTCACATTTTTATGTTCTCACTCCTTCTATGGCCATAGAGAGCCTCAGTTCGATCCTGTGGAATGTTTAGGCGGAGCGCCTAGCATCTCTGTTGTGTCGGAAGCCAGCAAACTGATTCGACAGATGGCTTGTATATTAGCTGTGCTGCAGATAGCTGCTTCAGCGCCCGGCAGATGATACTAGCGTACGGACATTTTAGATGTAATGAACCGAAACATAGATTTAAGTTTGACAAAACATCATTTTAGTAAATGTTATATATTTTATTAGTTGTTAGTGATTTAAGTGCGTTAATTACCGGAGTGAATGATGTGTGAATGTGAAATTAAAATTCTAGAAGGAAATCGTACTGTTGAGTCTATTTGTCTATTGCTCTAGAAAGAAAGAGTGACTTTATTGGTTTTTGATAGAGCGCGAGTTGTGAAGTTATGATGATTGGTGGCGGTTTTGTTTCCAGTCAATAACAAATTTGTGTCGCGCGAATTTTCTGGAAGAATCAGACTTGGTCTAGGTGGAAAGGAGTTGGTCTAGAGGACAGTGGCAGACAATGACACAATTTGGGAAACGTGTTTTGTAATTTCGCATAAAACTGAAAAGTGTTGGATCAAGATGTATATTGCTTGTGTATGGTGAAGAGGCGACAAATTACGATTTCTGTAAGTGAAATGTGTTATAATGAACAACCTAAAAACCAGCGTGACATGTTGTGCAATCTTCCACTGAAAAATAATATTCCAGTAGTGACTGAAGTGCACGGTAATCGAGCGAGAAAATTTCTTGGAAACACAAACAAACTGTTTGTGTATTTGGTGACCATTTATTTTTATCAGGTTGCATGAGGGACTAAGCGAATGTGTGTGCAGAGCAGTGTTCCTCTTTAGTACGGACTTAGCAGTGATCTTCTCAATAAGGCCAATAAGAACTCATTTATTAAGAAAATTCTTCATTATTTCGTATATTCTTGGAGAATTTTATATTTCAACGCAACCTGTCGAATGGGTGCACTGCGGTCAGTTTTTAAATACAGCTTTTTGTGGCCGAAGAACATTGTACATCTTCTATAGTGCTGATGTGGACTGTTCTATCAGTAAAGGTCAGCTACGTTGCACTATAACAAATAAAAACTAAACAACAAACAAAAACATAATCTGATGAAATCCAACTGTTAGGTCGAAACTCTTCTCCACTAAGGATTAATAAACTACATTGGAACCAAGACGGCTTTTCCTTCAAAATAACATTTAGATATGTGACAGTCACTGTTTTGTGTAGCAATACAATATGAAATATCCGTCTTCTTATGATTTAATCAATTCAGTGGCCCTCAGACAAGCTTGTATGTCAAAAGGACATTGCATCAGTTAAAATGTATAATAACTGAAGGACGTATGGTTAGTGTTTAACTTCCCGTCGACTGCGTGGCCATTGGAGGCGGTGCTCACGGTTGAATGTTTGGGTAAGGATGGGAAGCGAGCCCGGTATTTGCCTGGATTGATTTAGGGAAATCACGGAAAACCTAAGTCTGCATGGCCGGAGGTGGATCACAACCACCCTTCTCTCGAATACGAGTGCATTGTTTAAAACTGCACGAACTCGCTCGTTTATATAACGGACACTTCACTGCAAATGGTTCACCCATTTGATACCAAATGGGATCGTTAAGTGTTCCTAGTTTCCTTGAGGTTCCGAATGCTTCATTTGGCATCGCTTCGCGTAGTTCCGAGTTAAAACTACGGGACTATGCGAAGTAATACCAAATCGCAAAATTGAAGCACTCGAAAACTCAAAGGAGCCTCGAATACTTAACGATGCAATTTGAAATCACGGTAATTTGGAAGAATCCGTGTATATCGAAGTTCCGGTGTATCTCAAAGTTCCGATTGATACAGAACTAACGGCGAACTTTCGAAGTATTGAGGTGACAGGACGACACAAAAGGTTAAATTTTGGCAATAGCACTACGTGCCCATACTTTAAAAATAATAATAATAATAATAATAATAATTTTTGAAGTTATTGATAGTGTGTTAAAGATTAGTCTGAAAGTGTGGTGGTGACATGCTAACTTTCACTTACAAAAGTTATCTGTAGCGTAGTATTAAGAAGGTTTTTCTACATCTACATCTAGATCGACACTCCGCAAGCCACGTGACGGTGTGTGGCGGAGGGTACCTTGAGTACCAATATCGGTTCTCCCTCCTTCTTAGTACGTGAGAGCGCGTTGCGTCCGAATCTCCGGTTCAGAAACACTCAGTACATGTACCGTTCGATATATATCGATTTCAACTTCGAGATACACGGATTCTTCCAAATTACTGAAACCACTGCTCATAGAGACTTAGGGAGTGCCGGTAGCACTGGCCGAGCGGTCTGCGGCGCGCCAGTCCCGCTCTGCACTGCCACTACGGTCGGGGGTTCCAATCCAACCTCGGGCATGGATATTTCTGCCATCCTTAGTATTAGCTAGTTCATAAGTATTTTGTAAGTGTATGGACTGATGACCCCGTAGTTAAGTCCCATAAGCTCTACAAACATTTGAACATTTTTGAACTTAAGCAGTGCGCTTCGCCGCATATTGTATTTCTCCGACAGTAAATGCCATAGCGCAGTTAGTGAAGACACAGTCTGACATATACAGTCGCGACACTCCCACAGTTTTTTGTTATACGCCGCGACAGCAGCGCTCCAAACGGCCGGCAAGCTACATTTCTGAATACTATATTTGATGAGTGCGAATGCTAGCATTTATATTAATTTCAACATACTTTTTACATTAGGAAACGTTTGTAGTACTTATAAGTAAGTAATAATTTAAAAATAGTTCTACATTTGTCTTTCTTAGGTTTTCTAAGATCCCTAACAAGGTACGAAACAGTACATTACAAGACAGTCAATTTACAGTTATCTTGTTAGATACAGGTTTAAATGAATCATTTTCTATTAAAAATAAAAAAAATGCATAGGAAACACGGGGAGACCTGCCCTTTAACAGAGACGTCACTTTCAACGCAGGAGCGTTAAAATTTCTTCATTACAATTCCAGTAAAATCGATAAGGTGGAACTTAGGAAGCGTATACAGAATGCAATAAATGCACTATTTAACGTACCAAATCAACCACCACAGTTGTAGCTGAAGGAAAAACGTCACAGACGTGGCAATAAAACGATAAAAGCAATCGAACTGTTTTCCAACACAGAAGAACCCAATTCCACAGTTGTTGCTACATCTGAACCATAAACGGCAAGAATCATCAAAACATAGTTTTTTTAAGGTACAGTAATTACACTTAAAAGAATATGCACGTATAAGAAAGACGAGCGATGTGCAAATCATTAGAATCCAAACGGAATTGATAGGATACACGTCAAAACCTGCCTGTCATTGTAAGAAAAGACCACAACAGAAATTTTTGATACATTTATGTTTATATTCTGCTTACTTTCAGTGGAATAAGCTGCAAATAAACAATCGTAAGAATTTGTTCACGACGAAGTTGTTCTTTATATCACTAACACAATTACATTCGGCTGTTTTTATATTATTTTCAGTATTATGTTTGTCTCTCGATATTTTACTAATGCTTGTAACGCAAAAATTATAGTAAAAATTTCGGTAATTACGTACAAAAATGATTATAAAAAAACATCACTACTTCGGCGCCTTGCCCCCAGCTAGGAGCGCTAGTGTCATTGCAACTGTCAGTGGGTACAACTTTTACAGCAGTGAGTGTCGCGACTTTATATGTGAGACTGTGGTGTAGACAAGTAATAGAGACTGTGTCAATCATGCTGGGAACTCACTCTGCAGACTCGGGGGCAGCGGTGGGCGGCTGAGAGGCGGGCGGCGACGAGGAGGCGGGGGCGGCGGAGGCGGAGGCGACGGCGACTGTGTCCTGCCGGTCCTCTGCCGCGTTGTCGCTGGGGGCGGCGGGGGCGGAGCCGGAGGCGGCGGGGGGCGAGCTCGCCTCCTGGCAGGAGGCGGCCGACACCTGCAAGCATAACACTCTGAACAGTAGCCACACAAAAATCTTTGCTGTTCTGTTTTCCTCTCACCAAGTCATTCTTCTAGATATCTCTACCATGTCAGTACGGATAGAATTTGCTTAAACCGACGATCACAATACAGACCATATAAAATGCAGCATGGCAACGGGAAGAAAAGCATTTTTTTTTCTTTTTAGATAAATTTGCTAACATCGAAAATTAATTCGAGTGTAAGGAAGTCGATCCTGAAGGCATTTGTATGGAGTGTTCCCTTGTACGGGAGTGAAATTTGGACGATAAATAGTTTAGAGAAGAAGAGGACACAGACTTTTGAAGTGTGGTACTACAGAAGAATGCTGAAGATTAGGTGGGTAGACCGCGTAATTGAAGAGGAGGGACTGAACAGAATTGAGGAGAAAAGGAATTTATGGCATACCTTGACTAAAAGAAGGGATCGATTGGTAGCACACATTTTTAGACATGAAGGAATCGTAAATGTATCATTGGAGGAATGTGTGTGTGGGGGGGAGGGGGGGGGAATCGCTGAGGGAGACCAAGAGATGAATGCAGTAAGCAGATTCAGATAGCTTTGGGTTGCCTTTCTTATGAGGACATTAAGAGACATGGTCAGGACAGAGTAGGGTGGATAGCTGCATCAAACCAGACTCCGGACTGAAGGCCACAACAACACATTGACGAATGACAAAATAACACGAATATCTAACACAGACATAATTTTTATTGATTACTACGGAGTTAGGACTTGTTTTTACTTACAATGAGAATCGTTCAAGTCTAAGGCCGTAAATTCAACTAAATGACTAGGAATAACAATTACAAACAACTTCAGTTCGAGAGAACACACAGAAAATATCTTATGGGGCGAACCAATAGCTACGTTTCATTGGAGGAGCACATAGAAGATGCAACAGTTCGTCTGAAAAAACAGCCTCGACTACACTTGTGGGTCCTATTTTGGAGCATTGATGCCCATTATTTGACTCCGCCAAGTCGGACCGAAGGACGACGTACAGAAAATTGAGAGAAGCGCAACTCGATTTATATTACCGCGATGTAGGGGACACAGTGGCACAGAAATGAAGCACGGGTTAGGTTGGAAATCAGCAACAGAAAAGTGTTAATCCTTGCAGCGAGATTTATTTGCAAAAATTATTTCACCAACTTTCTCTTCCAAATGTGAAAATATTCTGGTAGCACCCACCTACATTGGGATACATAATCAACACAATAAAATAACAGAAATCATATCGAAAACTGAAAGATTTACGTTTTTCCCGCATACTATTAGGAAACGCAACAGTAGAGAAGTGTCATAAAAACGATTCGATGAACCCTCTACCATGCACTTCAGTGTGATTTCGAGAGTAGTTATGTAGATGTAGAATAGCTGCAAAGCTTCGAGGAACATATTCCAGTGTCGTTACACATGGTGAAAATTACTGAATTCTATTAAATTAAATTGTAATTTCTTAACGGTAAGGTGGCCGCGGGGAATAGTGAGAGTTAGTATGCTGTTTAGCGACGAAACCCATTTTAAACTGGATGGGTTCGGCAGTACCCAAAATTATCCCATTTGGGGTGTGGAGAATTTGCATTTCGCGATCTGAAAGTCTCTTCACCGTCAATGTTTGACCGGGTGTCCGCAGACTGGGTGTCCAGTCACGGAATAATCGCTGAGACATTCCTCGACGGCACGGTGACTACCGAACGGTGCTTGAAGCTGTTGGGTGATGATTTCATCCCCATTATCCAAAACGACCCTGATTTCTACAATCTGTGGTTCACTCAAGACGCAGCTCAACCCCATCAAAGCAGAAAATCGCTGTCCTGTAGACCACTGGCATGTACATCGATTTGCCGCCTTATTCTCCGGGCTTGAACACAAGCAACTCCATTTTTGTGGGTCTATATTAAAGACGGCGCGTACAGAAATAATCCGAAAAACATTTCTGGACTGAAAATAGCGATTCAGGAGATCATCGACAGTAAACACATTCCGACACTTCAGCGGGTGATGCAGAGTTTCGCTATCGGTCTGCGCCACATTATCGCGTCAGAAGGCAAGCCTGTCTGTAGCGGCGTTTACATGTTGAATAACGTGTGTGCACTCCGAAGTTGCAACTAGTTTACGTCGTTTGTTTCATATACACTACTCTCCATAAGTTTGGAAACACCTAGTAATTATAGGCAATGTAAAAGAAACACAGTATAAAGATGCATTTTGTTGTTTTCCAAATGTTTATTAAGCTCAAACAATACACAGAAAGATGCAACAATTAAATTTTCGATTTCTCTAAATATCTACTCTTTGCTTTCATCACTGCTTTGCACACTCTCGGCATGCACTGCGTCAGTTTCGCCAATTTTTCTTGAATTAATTTCAATTCTTGCTGCAGGAGCACCCACAATTGTGTCCCAGTCATGATTTCCCGTTTTCGGATCCTACTGTCCAGTTTATCCCATAGCAGCTCGATTGGCTTACAAGCAGAGGATCAGGGCGGCCATTCCGTGTTGTTCAATTTTTTACGAACCTCTAGAAACTTCACATAGTTCTGACAAAAGCGCGACGTATGTTTTGGGTCGTTAACTTGCTGCAAGACAAACCCTTTCCCAATGTCTTAGCATGTCGCTGGAGAATGAAATGATAATCCTTTTGGTTCATTTTTCCATATATTTTCACCAAATCTTCGACTTTCTTTCCTCCGAATGATCCCCATACCATCACAGAACCCCCTCCATGCTTTACAGTTGGAATTACGCACTGAAGATTGAAGCGCTCATGGAGTTAAAGGCGTACAAATTGACAACGTTTACTTCCAAATATTTCGAACTTGGGTTCATCAGTGAATAACACTGTTTTCAGTCCCCCGCTGTCCGATGTTGGTGTGTCTTAGCCCACTGAAGCATGTTCTTCTTGTTAACAGGGCGCAGCAGTGGTTTCCTTGTTGCTACATAACCTCGGAGGTTGTCTGCCAGGCGTCGTCTCACTGTTGACTCACTCACCGGTGTATAACTCGTTACATTTAGTTCAGCAGTCAATTCATGGACGGTTTTTAGTGTTACGTTTACTAGTCACTACCAAATACTTTTACCGGCGTTCTAATATTTTTCTGGGTGCTCCTCAGCGATGACTATCTTCATAGGAGCCTGTTTCTCGATGCCCCTTTCTCCGCTGATGGAAATCTTCAATTTCTTTGCAATTTGTCGGACACTATGGCCTTCTTGGTGTAAAGTTATTATCATTACCCGCGATTCATAAGCTACCTCGCGTGTTATACCTTTATGCAAACGCAACTACCAGAGAACTGTAAACAACGTACCTCTACATAGCCATGCGGTCTACTCGCGCCACCTGGCGTGTTCAGTAGAACTGCTTGAGCAGGTAACGTCGGTTTACATAAACGGAGCAATACTAGTATGTTCCAATATGTATGTATACGTACAATAATTAAGTGTACAATACTGTGTCATTATTAACCGTTATCTGAGATTGCTATTCCGTATTCTAATCAATAACCGACATAGATCACTCCTACTTGTTCCGTTGTAGTACGCAGGATGGTGTCTCCAAACTTATGGGGGGTGGAGGTCACTTTAGTGGCGGCGTAGTGGCCAAGCGCATTGAGGCGCTATACTCCGATGCGCGAGTCCGCTCCCTGTCCGGAATTCGAAACCCGCATCGGACATGAATGTTTGTGCTGGCTTTAGAATAAGTTAGTTCATAATTTGATTGTAAGTTTAAGGGCCGGCCGCGGTGGCTGAGGGGACTAAGGCGTTCCATTCACGGTCTGCACGGACACTACGGTCGGGGGTTCGAATCCCCCCTCGGGCATGGATATTTGTGCCGTCCTAGTTCGTAAGTAGTTCATAAGTAGTTTGTAAGTTTAGGGACTGATGACCCCGTAGTTAAGTCCCATAGACTATACAAACATTTGACATTTTTTGTAAGTTTAAGGACTGTTGATCCCGCATTTAAGTCCCATAAGCTTAAAAAACATTTGAACTTTTTTTCTTGGGGGGGGGGGGCAGTTCAATAATTATCACCCTGTAGTTTTCAACTGTATGTCACCCACTTTGTATCAAAATTACTTCAGCGATGTTGGAGCTACAAATCTCACTTCCTGCTACAAACTACCCACAATGGGTCAATTATGTTGAGACACTGGATAGGGATTTCGCTTTCGAGGGGTGGTGTTTGATAATTTTCTGATGTTATACAAAGAACGACTGAACGTTTTCGGTTGTACGCGTGGATGATTGTTTGTCGTCGACGATGGTAATACATTTAGTCACAGTTAACCGAACAGTGAGGGTAACGATAGAGCTGAATACGACAATATACTGTAGATGCCCAAGTCATTATGGAAACTCCATGCGCTTGACTGTAGTAAGCAAGCATGCGATATCTACGCTTTTTTTGGTATTTTCTGTTCTTTGCAGGAATAAATGCAAACGACTATTCATAGGATCATGTCACATACTTCGTCGTCAAGTGTCCAGGTTTTATGATAGTGGCACCACTTACTTCTCAGCTTTACACAGGCTTCCGTTATTAAGTGCTTAGCAAGTGCAGGTCTTCGCGAATCTCAACAGTATTACTCAAGTGAATGTTGAATATCGTAGTCGCTTTTACCGTGTTAGTTTCATGTTGTCCGGCCAAAATCTTTCTTAATGCTCGTCGGTCGTTGTCAGTAAACTTCGGATATCGTACACTATTCCACTTCGCCAATAATTCTTACTTTTCGTACGCTCTCATTGCCGAATATAGTATCGCTAGAGAAACATTAGAGCAACTGTTTACGTCACAGATGCTCCCACTATATGAGCACTATTGAGTTGTGATTTTTCAAGTCTGATTTAACCGGTCATCTGTGTTGAGCGTCGCAGAACAAAAGGTTTAATATACTGAAAAGTAAGACGTCGTACGTCAACTGTCCACCGCGGTCGCGTCTCAGTGGTAACACTCACGCAGTGGTGCCAACTTGCAACAGGATGAAGTACTATGGGATTAGCAGGGTCAGTAAACAAGGCCCCTGTATATCTGAAGCTAGCTTCTGCAAGTAAATACAGGTACATGTAGTACGTGGATATGTCCCTCACTTCACTACAGAAATAATTTCCATAATAAAATCTTTGAAAACAAAGCATTCTAGTGATTACGATGAAATATCAACAAAGTTAATCAACGGGGGAGGGGAGTTTTGTTGTTATTTATTTCAATAAAGTCTAACTGTACGTGGTTTAGCATTGTCTGTAGTTGAAATCAAATAGTCCTCACTGCTTGGACAACTAGTTTATCCATGGAAAAATTTTTTTCTTTCGGTATATGGTACGTGAACCAAATAAGGCCCGCCTAACGTTTAGGAATTTCGTATGCAGTATGTGTAAGTGGTAATATTTCTAGATCGTACGTGCAACATCCTACTACTATATTCATTTCAAAAATAAATTAAAATGGAAAGTTTGTGTAATTAATATCATCATTTTAAAGAAAATGTTTGACCCCTGCAAGTGGGCCTTGTTAGGAGACCCTGTTCCTAATATGGCTCGTAGCCACATCTAGTTCACATTAACATTCTGGGACACGTATATAGCAGGAAAACAGAGTTGTAATGTAATTTTATTTTAGACGTAAGTGGAATGAAATGATACATAGAATTTTATATTTACATTTTTTTACAAACGCTTCATACAGTACTGTTGGTAACTTACTTACTGGTTATTAACACTTAGGATTATTACATTTATTCAGGAACCAACATTGTTATGACAGCAGTATGTTTCCTTATCCTAAGTTAATAAGAACATAAGTCTAATCATTACATTTTCGTTTAAAACGCGTGTGTATTGATTAAAAAGAAAAGTTTTTAATAAGATTATGCCACTATCTTAATACAGCTCAATTTTCTGTTCACATATACCAGTACAAATGCTTCAAGGCCGAAGCTATTGCATTAGATAAAACGTACCGCGAAAATACGAAGCAGCCCTCCTTCGTTGAACGCGTAGCACAAATGAAAGTAAAATGGCCGTCACGAGAGCGGGTGCAGAAGTAGTTGTTCCCTTGTCCGCTAGTTACCACAAGCTATCATTACCAACGACATTTAGCGCTGTTTTCAAACTTTCTATGCTAGAAAATGAGAGTGGACCTTACTAGGAACCGGGCCTTATTTGGAACGTGTACCTTATTTGGTATCAAAGTAACCATGACGCTAACCAGTAAGCCAGAAGAGTTTTCATTAGCAACACTGCTATATCAGAAACTGAAAATTACGAAACTACAATCAACGCTATTATTGGAGAGTAGGGGGCCAAAGAAACATTTCTTAAAGTCATCATTATTGCATGAGGTCTAACATAAGAAATGGCATTCCTTCATTCCTTGTAGAGTTGAAGAATTTACAAACAAATCGTTGTTCTTGTGTTGCTGGATATTTTGTTTATTTATTTCAGCTGTAAATATTTGGTTTAGCCTGTACCTTTTTGAAGGTAGGAGGCGAAGTTCATGCGGCAATAAAGCTGTGAAGACGGGCCGTGAATCGTGCCAGGATAGCTCAGTGAGTAGAGTGCTTGACCGCAAAAGGCGAAGTTCCTGGGCTCGAATCCCTGTACGACACCAAGCTTTCATCTGCCAGGAAGTTACATTTTCCTACATGTTTCTATCCAGTTTTTTCTCATAACTTATATAGTTAGCGAACTATGATAGGTCGTACAAGGAGACCACATGGGTATCGAATTTTATAATTTTCGGATATTTATGGTACGTGAAGTTCAGAGCTCAAATAACAATCAGCCTAAGCAATTCGACGCAACTCTCAAAAATTCTCGAGAAAATCGACTTTGAAGTTTTGCAAATACATGTAAGTACCAATAATTAAAACAGTTGCACCTTCTGTCGGTGTGGTTCAGATAAAAAATTCGCTCTTTCTGGTATCGTGTAGTTAATGAGAAAGTTCCCACAGGGGAAAAGTTACACAGAAAAAATTTACGACTCACTCCTTTTTGTGATTCATAAACTAGTGAAAACTTTAGAATATGTTGTTACCTGAAAAGAAAAGATTTTGATTTGGAATTGGACGAGGAAAAACTAGCCATCATCAACAGACACTCAGAATTATGTTCCAATAAAAGATATACTTCAGCCAAAATACATTTCCTAATTCAAAACATAATAGCTATAATTGTCTCATTGGACAGTATGTATTTTATGCGACTCAGAAGGCAAATCCAAATTTAGAAGACTACATACAATTTATCAATGAAGAGCGTTTTTATTTGAGGAAGCATTATAAATATAAACAATATGTTCAAAGATTTTTAATTGCCGTTTTAAATCAAGATTGAGAAGTAAACGAAGAATATCAATGGAGTCTAAACAAAATTGTTTATTTCAGGTAAACATACCGAGTGCGGAGACAATTATTTTCAGACTTGATATAAGTTTTTCAAAAATGTAAAGGTTATATATGTAAACGAATAAACTTGATTATTCAGTAAATAAAATAAAAAATTAAAAAAAAATCTTGTAACGATGTAACTTTACAACTGTAGGGTCGGTGGTTCAAATCCTGCAGTAAGATATTCTACTTTTTTGTGTGTGTTTGTATACTTATTCAATTTCAATATCTAATAGTAATTTTTATGAAACATGCACGTATTTTCGTTTATTCGTAATTTCTATATTTCATAAAATAATTATGGCTTGAATCCAAAAACATAAGTTATATTTTTGACATATTGGCTTCACTACTAGTTGACGAGAGTAGTCTTTGATTGTTCAGTTTGTGAAGAACTAAGACGGTATTTTTAGAAAGTCATCTCTGTAGCTATCAGCAGCTGTCCTACTCAACCATCGTTTTAGGTGACGACAATGTCTTCAGCTTGTGTGCATACACATAAACAAAAACTGACACAACACGTGGAATTATAGATTCCAAAATGTATTTTATAACTGAATTCGAAAACAACGAAAAAAATATTCATCATAGCGGGATTGAAACCACCGACCCTGTGTTTGTAATGGCAGAAGACTACTAACTGATATACACCGAAAATTGATGCATATGTTTCAATTATTGGTACTTACGGGTACTTTGCGAAACTTCAAAGTAGATTTTTTCGACAACTTTTGAGAATTGCGTCGAATGGCTTTGGCTGGGTGTTATTTAAGTTCTGATCTTCACGTACCATAAATACCAAAAAATTCTAAAATCCGATAGCCATGTGGTCTATTTCCCGGATAGACTGAAATATGCTATCGTTAAACCTTTGCATAAAAAAGGGGATACGTCTGGTGTTAACAATGTAAGTTTGGTTTTCAAAAAAGCTTTTCAACAGAAAATGCCATATATACCTTCACTGATGAAATATTAAATGCTTTGAATAACCGGTCATCACAAGTTGGGATTTTTTGTGATCTCTCAAAGGCTTTTGATTGTATAAATCACGGGATCCTTATATATATAAGGTTAAGTATTGTGGTATGAGTGGCACAGTGCACAAATGGTTTAAATCAGGAAGAGTGCTGAAAGTTGAAATAAACAGTTCACTTGATATAGAAGAAACAATTAATTTATTAATTTCTCTAACTGGGGAGATATAAAAAATGGGGTCCCACAACTTTCGGTCTTAGGTCCTTTGCTGTTCTTTATATATATATATATATATATATATATATATATATATATATATATATATTGCCATTCTACATTCACAAAGATGCTAAAGCTAATTCTTTTTGCTGGTAATACAAGTATAGCTATCACGCTTGACAAACAGGAAGTAACTGATGAAATTGTAAATGATATCTTTCAGAAAATTATTAAGTGGTTCTCTACAAATGGACTCTCATTAAACTTTGATAAAACCTAGTTATACATTTTCATACAGTAAATGGCATGACACCATTAATAAATTTAGACTTTGAACAGAAATCTGTAGCTAAGGTAGAATATTCAAAATTTTTAGGTGTTTACATTGACGTGGGATCGAATTGGAAGAAACACATTGAAGATCTCCTGAAACGTTTTAGTTCAGCTACTTATGCTATCAGCGTCATTGCAAAATTTGGTGATATACATCTCAGTAAATTAGCTTACTATGCCTATTGTCATTCACTGCTTTCATATGGGATCATATACTGGGGTAATTCCACATTGAGTAAAAAAGTATTCATTGCACAAATGCGTGTAATCAGAATAATTGCTGCAGACCACCAAAGATCATCCTGCAGACATTTATTTAGGGATCTAGGGATCTTCACTATATCTTCACGATATATATATTCACTCATGAAATTGGTTACTAACAATCCGACCCAATTCAAAAGTAATAGCAGTGTGCATAGCTACAACACTAGGAGAAAGGGTGATATTCACTATTCAAGGTTAAATCTAACTTTGGCACAGAAGTGGGTGAATTATGCTGCCACAAAAGTTTTCGTTCACTTACCGAGTAGCATCATAAGTCTCAGACTAGACAACTAGTATTTAAAAAGAAATTAAAGGAATTTCTGAATGGCAACTCCTACTACACTATAGATGAATTTTTAGATAAACCTTAAGAAAAGGGAAATATAAAAAAATAAAAATAAAAATTGTAAATAAAAAAATCCTTTAAATATTGATTGGCATGTATAGACTGACACGTTCCACATCATTACGAAATGTCGTATATATGATCTATGGAACAAGTATTAATCTAATCTAATCTACTTGACAAAACAATTCTGATGTGTGAAAGTGTGAGCCTTTATAAGAATGATTAGTTTTAAATTTATTGATTTTATACAATGATCTATGAAACGAACTCGTTGTCCATACAGTTGAAGAACGTTGAACTCACCAATACTTGCGAGTCTGTCAACGATTGTAGTGTTCTATTCGTCAGTTCCGCTGATTTTGAGCTATGTTTAAGAAATGCAAGTTGCAAGGAGGAAACAAAGTTTGAGTGCCCAGAAAGCTGAGGTACAGAACTGGCAGCCTACCCAAAGTAGTTCAGCAAGGAGCCGGCTGCTGGGTGCTGAGATGCGCACGGAATGCGAAGCGCTCATCTGCATCGCGTTGTCCCGGTGATCACACCACATGGCGGACTTCCGCGGACATCGACCTGCAAGCTGCTCTTTGTTCTCTCGTCCCACAGACCTCACACTTGGGACACATATTGTGAGGCAAAGAGGACTCCAATGCCGGCGTTCCGCATAAAAGTAATGGAGCGTGTGCCATAGCGACAGATTACTGCAATTCCATAGAACGTATTACAATTGCAAACATTCAAACAACTGGATTGTCACAGGGCACTGAAATAAATTCAATGATGAAGATAAAGATTTGTGCTGGACCTGGATTCGAAACCTGATTTCCCGGTTTGGGCCAGCGGTCACCTTAATCATTATTCCTCCATTTTTTCTCGTTTGTTCGTCGGGTAAATTGGTCGCTTGCGGACGTGGTATCGTGCTTGTCCTACACTGAGCATTGAGTTAGTGGCTCATCGCAGAAGAACTTCTAATTACAAACTACTTAAACCTAGGTAAACTAACCTACGGACAAACACCAACACCCATGGCCCAGGGAGGACTCGAACCTCCACGGCGAGCAACCGCGCGCTCCGCAGCGAGGTGCTTTAGACCGCTCGGCTACTCCACCGCGGCAGAACTTCTCTGAAGTCTGGAAAGTAGGCACTGGCAGAATTGAAGTTGTGGGGCGGCACCGTGAGTCGTGTCGGGATAGCTCAGTGCTAGAGCGCTTGCCCGCGAAAGGCATAGGTTCCAGGTTCGAGTCCCGGTTCCGGCACACAATTTTAATCTGTCAGGAAGTTTCATATCAGCGCACACTCCGCTGCAGAGTGAAAGTTTATTCTGGAGCTTACAACTGATTTACGTTTAACTTTATCAATTATTACTCCTTTGTAACAATAGAATGTAGTGCCTTGTTCCATGACCATGGAGGTTTGCTCGTCGATTCTGTCCTTTGGAACATAATAAATGTAAATAAAGAAATAAATGAAGGAGTCTGAGGGTTGTAGAAAAGAACGTCCCTGGTGGCGACGACAAAACACCCCGCGAATCTTCACCAGGTGTAGTGAATTCAGCCGATCCTGACTCCGCGCTCTGATGTATTTAATTCGGAGATGTAGTATTGCTTTGGCCGCTGACATTTTCTCCTCTGTTTCTCCGTTAATTTATTCGGATTACAATTCACACTTTAATAATTATGATTTTTTAGTAAGTGTAGTGTGACTTTATATAATGTTAGATCCAAGTGCAGACAAATTTGAAAATTACAGATCTATCAGTTTAATAGGTCATTGTTGAAAAATACTAACACGAATTATTTACAGACGAATGAAAAACCTTGCGGAATCCGACCTTGAGGAAGATCAGTTTGGATTTAGGAGAAATGTAGGAACACACGGGGCAATGCTCACATTACGACTTATCTTAGAAGATAGGCTAAGAAAAGGCAAACCTACGTTTGTAGCGAGGGTCAAATATAGGAAGCGAAGACTTATATTCAACTTGTACGAAAACCAGAGAGCAGTTATTAGGGACGAAGGGCATGGAAGGGACGCAGAGGTTGGGAAGGGAATAATACAAGGCTGTAGCCTTTCCCCGTTGTTGTTCAATCAGTGCATTGGGCTAGCTCTGAAGGAAGGCAAGGAGAAATTTGGAGAGGCAATTAAAGTTCAAGAAGAAGAAATAAAAACTTTGCGATTTGCCGATGACATAGTATTCTTTCAGAGACAGCAAAGGATCTAGAAGAGCAATTGAATGGAATGGACAGTGTCTCGAAAGAGGGGGACAAGAGGATAATGGAATGTAGCGTCAGAAAATTAGACGATGCTGAAGGAATTAGGTAAGGTGGCAATAAAAGTAGTAGATAAGTTTTGTTATTTGGGTAGCCGAAGTAAAGAAGATATAAAATGCAGAATGGCCATGGGAAGAAAAGCGTTTCTGATGAAGCGAAATTTGTTGACATCCAATATTAGTTTAATTAGATTAAATGCCAGGAAGTTCTTTCTGAAAGCATTTTCTTGGAGTGTAGGATTGTATAGGAGTGAAACGTGAACGATAAGGACTTCAGATAAAAAGGTAATAGAAGCTTTTAAAATATGGTGCTACAGATGAATGATAAAAATTTGATGGGTAGATCTCGTAACTAATGATGAGGTGCATAACCGAATTGGGGAGAAAAGGAGTTTCTGGCATATCCTAAGAGAAGGGATAGATTGGTGGGACACATTTTTAGAAATCAAGGAATCGCCAAATTAGAGTTGTAAGGAAGCGTGTGGGTAAAGATCGTAGAAGGAAACCGGGGAGCGAATACAGTAAGCAGATTCAAAAGGATATAGGTTAGAGTTCTTATTCTCAGATGAAAAGGCTTGCACAGGACAGAGTATCGTGGAGAGCTGCATCAAACCAGTCTGCGGACTCAAGACCACAGCACAGATCCTTTGCATTATAGCTGGAGAATGTAAGTTCTGGCCATTAATACACCGCCAAATAATGGTGGACTGTGACACATTACGGTCTGTGAATTAGAGAATCTTGGATTAAAATGTGTGCCGCTCCAGGCTCGACACTACACAGCAAAATTCCCACACACTGACACGCTAGTGTTCCTGAAGAACCACGTAAAACAAGGATTTTCCATTACTGGTTCCTGCGTTCTCAGCTGTTTCGGTAGCTTTACTGCCTGAATGTCTTACTCACACCCTGGAGCTCTGCTAGCTCACGAGAGTGCTTGATGTCCTCTTACCAAAGGAGTACACTCATTTACGAGTGAAAGCGGCACTGTTTATTCGGTTAAGAGCTTCCCGTGTTTGACTGCTCCACATAGCCATGTATCGCACGTGCAGCCGGTACATATCCTGTTCAGAAAGCACTTTGTCTTCATTCAGGTCTCAACGAATCACCACAATATACGTTCTCGGTGAAAAGGAGGTCATAGAGTTAACTCTTATCTGAGCACAGGTTTAATTTTCTGTTTGCATTAAACAAAGTTCCAAAGTTGCTGCTAACTTTTTATTTCTTTGTATTTCGTCACTACAGACCATTTCAGCGCATTATTGCCATTTCCAAGTGTCGTCTAGATGGAATAAAGTGCATATATAATAGCATTGGACTCTCTGATGTTTGTCAATTACCTTCTGGTATTATACAAAAATTTAGTTTAAATAGTTTGTAATAGTAGGGACCGATGACCTTAGCAATACGGTCCAATAGGATTACAAACGTTTTTTCTAGACTCAGAAACATTCGCTAGAAGCAATGGAGCACACTTAAAGTACGAGAAAAATTCTGTAAAATATTAATCTGTTTAATATTTTATGGAACATTGTTCCCATGGAAGATGACAACGATCTGAACTTATTTTAAACATTATAATAATTCCAGCAGTTTAGATCACAGTATAATATTTATTTTATTATGATTATCGGTTTCGATTAGTAATGATCATCATCAGATCATGTCCTTGGTGAGGAGCTGGCCCAAGTGATGGGCATGAACTGATGATGGGCATGATCTGACGATGACCATTCCTGATCGAAACCGATCATTGTAATAAATGTTCAGATGTTTGTAAATCTATCGCACCAAACTGCGTGGTCATCAGTCCGTAGCTTACAAACTACTTAAACTAAGGTAAACTAACCTAAGGGCAACACGCACACCCATGCCCCAGGGAGGATTCAAACCTACGACGGCGAGCAACCGCGCGCTCCGCAGCGAGGCGCCTTACACCGCTCGGCTACTTCACCGCGGCTAATAATAAAGTAAAATAAATATTATATTGCGATCTGGACTACTGCAATTATTATAATATATTAATCAGTCACTGTATCACCTCGGGAAAAAAATTGTTGTCTTTTGTTAGACACAATCTCTCTCTTTTTCAAAAACGAGAAGAGACTTAAAAATTTATATTTACGACACATGGAAATGTAAGAAAACCAAAAATATTTAGCCAATACATGTACAAAACTTTTCATTAACAAGAACACTCATCAACGTTTGTAGGAAGTTTAATTTTTAGTACGACTAGATGTTGCTACTTTAAAAAAAGAAGTGGACAAAATACTAAATGTATCCTCTATCCAGAGGCAAAGAACCATCAATGTCTGAAGAATGGCAGTAAGTGATCGAAAACATTACATAAAATTTTAAAAAATGTAGCGTAACTGGTTTTTGCTACTTAAGATAAACAGGTTGTTGTTGTGGTCTTCGGTCCGCAGACTGGTTTGCTGCAGCTCTCCACGCTACCCTGTCCTGTGCAAGTCTCTTCATCTGAGAATACTTTCGGCAACCTACATCCTTTTGAATCTGCTTACTGTATTCGTCCCTCGGTCTCGCTCTACGATTTTTACCCCATACACTCCCTCTAATGCCAAGTTGACGATTCCTTGATGTGTCAGAATGTGTTCCACCAACATATACCTTCTCTTAGTCAGGATATGCCAGAAACTCCTTTTCTCCCCAATTACGTGATCTACCCATCTAATCTTCATCTTTCATCTGTAGCACAACATTTCGAAAGCTTCTATCAATTTATATCTGAACTTATCGTCCACGTTTCACTCCTATACAATGCTATACTCCACACAAATGCTTTCATGAAGGACTTCCTAATATTTAAGCTAATATTGGATGTCAACAAATTTCGATTCTTCAGAAACTCTTTGTTTCCCATAGCCATTCTGCATTTTAAATCTTCTTTACTTCGGCCATAAGAAGTTATTTTGCTATAAAATAGCAAAACTCATCTACTACTTTCATTGCCCCCTTGCCTAATCTAATTCCTTCAGCATCGCCTGCTTTTCTGACACTACATTCGATTGTCCCCGTTTTACTCTTGTTAATTTTCATCATGTCTTCCTTTCAAGTCACTTTCCATTCCATGTAAATGCTCTTCCAGTTTCTTTGCTATTTCTGACAGAATACTACGTCATCAACAAACCGAAAGGTTTTTATTTCGTCTCCCTGAACTTTAATTTCCTTCTCCAAATTTCTCCTTATATTCCTTCACAGCTTGCTCGATGTACAGATCTAACATCATTGGGGAAAGGCTACAACCCTGTTCTACTCCTTTCCCAACCACTCCGACTCTTTCATGTCCTTCAACTCTAATAATTCCTGTCTGACTTTTGTACAAGTTGAATATAACTCTTCGCTCCCTATATTTCACCCCAGCTACCTTCGGAATTTGAAAGAGTGTATTCCAGTCAACATTGTCGAAAGCTCTTTTGCAGATCCACAAATTCTAAAAACGTAGGTCTTCCTTTTCTTTACATATCCTCTAAGATAATTCGTGAGTAATGCCTTGCATGTTCCCACATTCCTCTTAAATCTAAACTGATCTTCCCCAATGTCGGATTCCATATTTTTTTCCATTCTTCTGGGTCATAATAATTGCCCAAAGGCCGATTTTACAGTTTCCTTTCCTGGAGGCTTACGTCAGTCTACCAGACAGTGTGAGAAGGGCTAGCGAAGTCAAAGCAGTTACCAGTTATTGTACTCATATAAGTCAAAAATTAGTAAAATAATAGAAATCTATGATTGTATAATGCAAAATTTCGTAAAAATTCAGACTTCGAAGAAATTGAAAGTTTATCGTACGTCTTGGAATTCCTGACAGTTTCAATATCGATGACATAACAGCCAAAAAAGAAATTCTCGATTCTCAGAATTGATGAACATATATGCCTAACAATTTTCGTGGAATTCTCTTGGTGTACGTGTCTTACTACTAGGATTTTTTTCTATGCGTAATTTTAGTTTTGTGCGCCCACAGCTTCCAGTCACTGTAGCGTAACCACGTGATGTGCCGGTAATTAATATCAGAAGAGACTGCGCGAGGCATCCTGTACGGCAGGAAGCACTTCACTTCGGCTTCAGCAGTTTTTATTCCTGGTGCAGCCACTGTGAGAATAACGGAGGGGAAAACCCCACATAAGTGGAACATACGTAGCCACCCGCCCTCATTTGTGTGGCCTGGTCTTTACGTTCCCGCCCTCATTTGTGTTCCTTCCCCCTTCGGCTTTCATGCTCCACAAACGGTAAACCCGTTAGAAAACGTTAACTGACAGACAGGCTTGGCTGCAGGTGCCACATATTAAATGGTTACACTATAAGTTTAATTCTCTCCATAATTAATGGGCTGGAACTACAGCTGATTGAAAGAAAGCACCAGCAGCTGTGATTAGATTTTTTAATTAAATAAGCGAACGGTTTCAGTGCTATATTCGCACCATCTTCAGGCCCCCATTGCGTAACTGTCACAAGTAATAGGGCATTTAAAAGAGGTGGTTGTTGACACCGGTAACGCTAAATTTCTTCGTCCTTGCATGGCAGGTATCAAACCGACCTATCACACTACCCAGGAATTTCCAGCGCGCCCATGGCCTTCTTTGCCTGGAGACATGTGAAATAAGTAGTACGAGAGGGATTTGGAGAATACGTTTCCCCTGTCGACTGAGCTCAGAGTTGCTTATGAAAGGAAAAAATGTAGAATGAGACATATCTTTAATGTCTCATTCTACATTTTTTTCCTTTCATAAGCAACTCTGAGCTCAGTCGACAGGGGAAACGTATTCTCCAAATCCCCCTCGTACTACTTATTTCACATGTCTCCAGGCAAAGAAGGCCATGGGCGCCTTGTATTTTTATAAATCCTCCTTATTGTGGTTGATTTTAGCAATGCTGAGCACTGAGAATGACGGCATAGTACGTCGAAACTGGTTGTGCATTAGATGTGAGGTCATTAAAATAATTTTTCAACAAGCAGCTGTGGCTTGGAATACATTTTTTGTCTTCCTTATTAAATAAATTGAACATTTTTCATAGCGCTTTATAAGCATCAAAAAGCCTTCCACAAAAAATCAGATAAGTGGAAGAAGTGTTTTTGACGTCAGCATTGCTTCCAAAGCGTCTTTCGCCGAGAGTCTTCTTCAAAGCTGGAAACAGATGGAAGTCAGTTGCGAGATCAGGAGTGTATAGCGGATGGTGCAGGCGCTCCCAACCATGAGTTGGAATATGGATTTGCATTGCCGTCGCCGAGTGTGGTCTCGCATTGTCATCCAACAGCGGAACGCCAGATCTGAGAAGGCCAGGCGGCTTTTTTCGAATCACCTCTTTCAATTTTCGACAGAGTGGCAAATAACCGCGCAGCATTGATGGTTGCATCCTCCAAAAAGGCCAGCAACAAAACTCCTTGGGCGCCACAGGAAACGATGAGTAGCACTGTACCTGCGGACGGAGTGTTTTTCAACTTCTTCCGGGCAGTTGTTGACGGATGTTTCCACTCCATTGATGCGGCCTTTGATCCGGGCATGTAATGGTGGACCCACGTTTCATCCACTGTCACAATCCGAAAATCATTGCCATATTCATGGTAACGCACGAGGTGTTCCAGACTGAAAGCCATGGGTGTCCGGGTCGGTTGGCAGGGCACCCATGGTGCTGACACCTTTCTGTGTCGAAGAATGTCGTGGTTGATCTTGTGAGCTCGCTCATGGCCAAGTTCTTCCCCTACTCCATCGATGCTGACACGCCGGTTAGCTTTAATCATGTCATCCACCTTCCTCACTTTTGCATCTGTAGTGGCCATATGCGTCCTTCAGGTGTCGGTATGTCCTGCACTGGCTTTCGTCTATCGCTGAATTTATGGCACCAGAACCGCACCATTCGCCTGAACATCACGCATGGGCGGTATATCTCAACAAGACGGTTATGAATTTCTGCGCCTCATACTTCACGTGTCCATCCATAGCGGATAACAGCTCTCACTTCCGCCTTTGAGCACGACTCCAGAACGCACCTTCTCTCCGTACCTCCGTGAAAAGACTGAGAGGCTGGTCTCCGCTTTGCGCAGCCACTGCAACAGCGCCATCTGTTTTTCTCGGTCGACCTCTATCCACTAGTGTTTCGGTGTCTTGCACGTGTGTGTTCACCTGCTGTGACGTCTTTCGCCCATGGCCGTTCAACGCTTCTCCCGTATGAAACGCCAAGATTTTTTTCTGGACGGCTTTTTGAAGCTTGTAAAGCGGTTTCACAAATGTCTCAATGTACTTGGAAATTATGAAGAACAATAAAGTTTTATTTTTTATGTCTCAATCTGATTTTTTTTCATACACAACTCTGCCCACAGCTGACAGGAAAAACTTATTTTCCAACTCCTCCACGTATATCCAAAGATTCCAACAACTACGGACAACATGTGAGCCCGTATTACCGCTGCATGTGCTGCGACAACACTGACAGCAGTGAGTCGATCAGTGCTGAAACATGCACAACGGTGTTGCTATAATGGCGATCTCTTCTAACATCCGCTGTATAGTTTCTGCTGTCGGAAATATGATGACATACTGGCGTACATTTTGTGTGTTTTTGAGAAGATGTATTTTTTTCCGCGCTTTAATACGACTATTTAATCGTTCTGCCAGGCATGAAAAAATTAACTGTAATGCAGGCACTGAAAATGTCCAGTGACATTTTCGTACGTTTCATTTAACATTATGTGATATAATACGAAATATCAATACAATATTAATGTTTAAACCCTTTTCTTATAGTTTATTGTATGTGACTGGATACTTGAAATGTTTCAAATCCAGTTACTGACAGTGTAATAGCAGTAAGTATAGCATTTGTTACATCTAACCCCATCAATCACGTCACGATGACGGGATGAGCGCTGGCTCAACGTTTCGTTTATTTCAAGCATCAACTGCGGTTCAAAATTTCTCTGGATGCAACCAGCGCCATTTCTTGTGTTTTTCCGTGCTATCGATTGCATAAGTTTGTGTTGAAAACAATATTTGTGTAGGTTTTATAACTATTTGTAGTATTTTACTTCATAAACCCCTGAAATACATTAATGGTCTTGAAAGTCGATTTTCAAAACCTATTGTTGTTGCAGAGACATTTGGGATGAAAAGTTTCAGTGGGACTGCCAGTTCAAATGTTGAAATGTTTGTAAATCTAAGGGACTTAACTTCTGTGGTTATTAGTCCCCAGGCTTCCAAACTACGTAAAGCTAACGTACGGACAACACACACACACACACACACACACACACACACACACACACACACACACACACACATTCAAACATACACACACACATGCCAGACGAAGGACTCGAACCTCCGAGCTTCGCAGCAAGACACCTTACAGCGCTCGGCTACTCCACCACTGCGACTCCCTGTATATTGATTATCTTTCAGTACTAGTAGCACATTTTTACGATATGACTAGTTTAGATCGCAAATCAGAAGATGATAAGTATGAATTAATCAAACCACATGTACAAATAACACGAAAATTGAAAGATATAAAACTTCTCATTGATTTGAATGTTAGTTGTGACAAGTTTTCTTAATTGAGTAACCAACTACCCACAGGATATCAACTCTAATCCCTAATTTACGAGAAAACTTTCAGATGTAACGTCTATGTAATCTGCTACACTGTGGATTTACCACTGAGATGTATGCCTCAGCATCACCTCTGAAACTAAGAAACCATTCAGAAGTACAGTCTCTCGGCTCATGTTAGTTAGATACTAGTCATTTAGCATCGTCATCTTCCCCGCGCTTACAATGTCTAAATGAGGAAAGAAGTTTAGAGATTAATGACCTGTCCACGTCGAGCGCCTCCTCACTTGTTGGAGAATCTCGGCCGTGGCCTAGTTGACCGTGACTTTCTTCTCTTCTGACCACCGCCTTGGGAACAGTGTGCTGTTCACTTCGACTCACTGTAGAAAAATATATCTAATGACCACAAATTTCAGGATAGTAAGCGCACCGGACAAAAGTTTGTCACTCCTAGATAAATTATTACAGGCATTATTTACATCGTGCGAAGACGTCCATGGAAATAATAACGACCTGGACTTGTTTTAAAAGAGTGTGCAGACAAGGTAGTGCAACTGCGTCACGTGTAAAGAATTACATTTTTACCTTCAGCTGTACTAGTAACCTCTTATTTTTTACCCATTGCGGTCAGTAATAGCACATAAAAATAATTGTGGTTTGTCTATTTCTATGGAAAACGTTGCATTCTACAATAAGTGATATAGACCGAAACAGAGTAAATAGACAGCAGTATTTTAGGATTAAATACGTACGTACGTCGATTACGTCAATATATCATTACATTTTTAATCAACAGTGATAAAACATCCTCTGTTTATAGTATTTTTACAACTGCAAAACACCATTCCTATACAGCTGCTAAGCATTGTATTAGTTCTCGTAACGGGAAGTCGATGAAGTACACTGTGGGATCAGTTGCGATATCTAGATCCTGAAGTATTGTCATCGGCAGAATGAACTAAAATGATTCGACTTCTTTCCCTCGGATCTACGGGGTGGAGATGACAAAATTACCACAAACGAGATGTAATAACATAAAGTAGCTGCAGTGGGGTTTGGTGTTGACTTGTGTTAACCAAACGAACTGCACAAGCAGTTGGGTTCAGACAGTGTAGTGAGCAGGTAGTGTAGTGGGCAGGTAGTGTAATGCAGCAACAAAGTGACTTACCCGAAGCTGTGGCAAGGACAGCCATAGGAAGGTTGTAAGCGGAACAGACACACAGGGAAATGTTTGCAGCTACTGAAGCGTCCCAGAGTGTAACTTCCAGGACCTGGACGCAATTTGAGACAACAGGAACCGTTAAAAGAAGGCAAGGCCAAGGTCGTCCACGGGTAACATCAGCAAGAAACGACCGTTATTCCGGTTAGCAGCCAGTCTGGACTGGAGGCTGAATGCAATTCAGCGCCAACGCAACCTCCAGACAATATCAACAGTCCGAAATCACCTTCGGGAAAGGCTTCTACGCACGGAGGCCTATTTTGTGTGTCCCATTAAAGCCACGGCTCCGTCTAGCCCGCAGAAACTAGGCGGAAGAACATCAAGATTGGAGTCGTAACGGGTTCTGTTCACAGATAAGATTTTGTGTTCAGCAGGACAATCGTCGTTCCCTCATCTGGAGAGGGGTAGGTTATAGAGGTAATTCGACCTTTTGTTGTGCCCTACGTCGGTGCCATAGGTGATGGGCTCCTTCTGGTGGACGATAACGCTCATACCCACAGAGCTCCACTGGTGGACAACATTCAAGCTGAGGGATTTGAACGAATGGAGTGGCCAGCTTGTTCGCCGGACTTAAGCGCGTTTGACCATGTCTGGGATGCACTTGTTAGGTGAATTTCAGCCATACCAGCACCTCCCACAACGGTTGCAGAACTGGATATTGCATTCATGAAATAATGGCTACATATCCCTAAAAAAACTGATAACCTCATACTGTCCATCCCACACGGTTGTGAAAGTGTACTGGCCGTCCGAGGTGATCACACACACCATATTAGTGGCCAACAACTTTTTCACTATTATTGTAGCCCCATGGTGCCTCACTCTAAGTAAACGTTAAACCTCAAGCAAAGAGTTGAGACAGCCAAATGTCATACTGTATCACACACAAATTGCATTTGTAACTAACATCTGAATAAAATACGTTACCATATGTATTATGTGTGTGATGTCTCACCTGATTCCCTAATTTTTCTGTACAGTGTAGTTAAAACGAAGTGAAAGAGAACGATGCGGCATCTGTCACATACTTTCAGTTGGTGAATAGGGTGTTTAATGCATTTTATTATTATTATTATTTATTTATTTATTTTTTTTTTATTTTATTTTTTTTTTTTTTGGCATTTGGGTAATTCGTAATCTACGTAAACGTTTTGCTTCATTGTTCACGGCAGTTGTAAAAACCTTGCAACCTCGAATGCCCTCTGGTGAGTGCTCCACACTTTACAGTGTCATATAAATCTTTTCATTTAAACCCACATCAGTGGTAAGCATGTATACCAAAATTAGATTATATCGATCCTCTCCTACAACACTTTTTTGTCAGGTAGTGCAAGTCCAAACCTTTGTTTGCTGATAATATCTTGAAACTGACGAAAGTAAAACAGTTTATTGCTTACAATGTTTCTACATCTACATGGGATACTCTGCAAATCATATTTAAATGCCTGGCAGAGGGTTCATCGAACCACCTTTATACTATTTATCTCCCATTCCATTCTCGAATTGCGCGCGAGAAGAAAGAACATCCGAATCTCTCTGTTCGAGCTCTGATTTCTCGTATTTTATTCTGATGATTTCTACCTATGTAAGTGGGAGTGAAAAATATATTTTCGCGTTCGGAAGAGGATTTTGTTAATTGGAGTTTTGTAAGTAGCCCACGCCGTAGCGATAAGCGCCGTTGTTGTTCATTCAGTAAAACTAAGATATTCGATATTACGTTACAATGAAAATGCCTGGCAGACTAAATCTGTGTGTTACAGTATATTTCTTGTACGCTACGTTTTTTATTTGGGAGACATTTTACGAAATATGCGATATTGAACAAAAAGGTTTATGAAAAACCACCCCATCAAGCATGAGGTTTCAATTTCTTACGACTGTACTACAAACTCTACTGTATCACTGCATGTACCTTAGAAATTTGCGTCTGACTACATCTACATAAGTACTCCGCTGATCACAATTAAGTGCATGGCGGAGGGTTCATCGAACCGCTTTTCCGATATTTCTGTACCGTTTTATTCTCTAATAGCTCGCATGAAAAAGGAACACCCGAATCTCTCAATTTTCGATCTTATTTCTCACTATGTAGGTTTGTGTGTGCTAACAAAATATGGTCGCTTTCGTCAAAGAAATTTAGTGACAGATATTCCGCAAATAAAACTCGCCGCAACGAATAGCGCCATTTTTTAATGATTTCCACTCCAACTCGAGCATCATTTCCATTACTCTCTCGCCCCAATATCGTGATAATCCAAAACGAGCTGCTCTTCTCTGAACTTCCCTATATCAACTGTTAGTCCCACTTGGCGGGTATACCACAATGGGTAGAAATACTCCAAAATAAGACGCACAACTGTAGTATATGCAGTTTCTTTAGTAGAACTGTTGCATCTTCTAAGCGTTCTTCCAGTAAAATGTAGCCTTTGGTCAGCTTTCCATACAATATTTTCTATGTGTTCTTGCCAATCAAAGTTCTTCGTAATTGTAATTCCCAGGTATTTATTTGAATTTACGGCCTTTAGATTTTACCGATTTATCGCGTAGTTCAGGAGATATGACGTCGTAACTCATTAGATGCTTGAAATACCGCAAAGTGCATGAGGGTTTGATTTGATAAAACGTACTCTCTTTGCAACCGGTTTGCAGACAATTTATAATATTCGGGGTAAATCATTTTAATCCAAAAGCTGTATATTATGCCACTTTATTCACCAGCCAGTTACAATTGTTGCAAGTATCATCAGATATTGCCAAAAACACAGATTAAGCAATACTTGTAGCACACACAATCCAATTACAATGAATTATACATTTATAGATGATATGATATAGTACTTACAAATCAAAGCCAAACATTACAGCGTGTCACATATATAAATAACTAGCGTAACGCCCGCTGCTTCGCATGCGCACGCTGGTTGGTCTGGACCAGTTGTTTCTCCCTCTTAATATACAGTTTCATAGATTACTATCATAATGATACGTTGTGATACTCCTTGTAGCCGCGGCAGAATGACCGTGCGTATTGAGATGCCGTGCTGTGTTGTGCGCTGGTGTTCGTTGTCGGGGGTGCGATTCGCCCCTCAGGCATGGATGTTTGTGTTGTCCTTAGCATAAGTTAGTCTAAGTTAGTTTAAGTTAGTTTAATCAGTTTGTAAGCCTTAGGGACTGATGACCCCGTAGTTAAGATTTACAAACATTTGATTTTACTACTTCTAACCCCCTTAATGGATGATTTTAGAAAAATACCTCAACATGTGTCTTTTAAATCCAACCAAGTATGCAAATATCATTTTTTGTAATTCTGGATTCAAAATTTGCTTCTTAGCAACGTGTTTTCAAAAGGAATTTCCCTCTTACTTTTTGAATTTCCAAAAATACTGAAACTCGTGTTTTGTTAGTCCTGGTCAACATTCCATATCCGAAGTTTCGTAGCTGTAGCTTAAAATTTTAGTTAACAGCAATATATTTTTGAAAATCAATTTTTTGCTTCCCCTATTTTACCCCCTTATTGGTTAAATTTCAAAAAATGTCGAAAGATGTGTCTTTTAAATTCAAACACTGAATTAAAATCCGAAATTTTCTAGTTCTAGCTTCAAAATTGCCTAAATAGGTACGTATTTTCAAAAACCGTCTCATACCTTATTTCACCCCCTTACGGACGGAATATTGAAAAATCACTTCTTAAATGACGCCTACAGGGTAAGATCAACACCCTCTACAAATTTCAAGTTTCTACCTTCAGTGGTTTGGGCTGGGTGATGATGAGTCAATCAATCAGTCTGTCAGTCAGTCAGTCAGTCGGGACATTGCCTTTTATATATAGAGATTATCTAGGCGCGTTTAATTTACTCCATCTAATACCGTAATGTAAAATCAATAATATATATCGACCATAAAATGTCAATGTTAATGTAAATAAAAGGGAATCGTGGCAAGGAATCTCTATGGTCAGAGACCATCGACCATATTATGAGGCATAAGGTCGGCAGCACTTCTAGATGACAACAAATATGGCAATTTTGGGTCTTACTGATGTTTATTTTTATTTTTTTATGTTGTATTATTATTTTATTTATTTATTTTTAATTTTTAGTAATTCCTGATGGTGCTTGCAACAAATGAAACTGGTCGATTAATAAAATTAATAAATTTCACCAAGAGGTTCCTTTCTAGTTCTGCACTGGTAGTGTCATGGTTGTAGTCGTAAAACCATTTATGTATCTCGGGGTTTTCAATAGTTTGACATTTCTGCTCCCACAAATCTCTTATTTTTATGTTGTCAGATGCTGGTTGTGCAGCTTTCCTCAATGGTGGATTTCTTGAGCGTAGCCAGTATATCGCCATGAATAGGCAGGTCCACGTTCCATTAATCTCCTGGAATTCTCGAAGCAGTGCCGAAGTTCTGCGGATATCAGTTGGATATATATTACACAGCACCGGAAGTTAATATTTAGGTGTTGATCTGATAATACGAGATATAAGGCTGTGTATCTATCAGGTTGGTATGGACCTTCAGTTTAAATACGCCACTTCAACAGGGGTGTAGCTCGCGTCCGTGGTAATACACCACACGTGCACCCTGGGTAACGCTAAATGAACTAGAGCAACCTGGCAGCCATACCAATCAATGGACTTCCTGGCTACTGACATGCAGAATCATCGCAGTATTTCCACAATTGACCGGTTTCGACAGAATCTAGCTGTCGTGTTCAGATCTTCTCAGTGCGATATTGGTGCACGATACAATGATTTCCATATTAACTAAATTCTGTGGAAACCGGTCAAATATAGAAATAAAATAAGGCTAATATAACACGCATTTTGTGCTGAAACACGCAAGGGGTGTTAAAACGAAAAGGCACGGAACGTCTTCACAGCTAAACCGTTTGATATTTGAATATTCCGCTTTGGGATAACGCAGCTCGATATCTAGGGATGGGAAGAATGCTTCGTCTCCTACCCATAAAAGATTAGGTTGTGCCCTCAGCAGGCAAGGTGATGCTCACGGTCTGTTTCAACGTCCGAGGTCCAATACTCATGGCAATTATCGAGCATGGAAAAACCATTACCAGTGACGTGTACTGTGAGACACTCCGTAGCCTACGCAAATCCATCAAGAGCAAACGGCCTGGGCTGCTCTTTGAGGGAGTGATTCTGCTCCATGATAACGCGCCTCCACACCTCTCCAGGACCACAAAAAGTATACTGGTAAAGTTCATGGGGCACCGGCTACAGCATATGGTATACCTGCACACTTTCAAGAAGCGTTATCAAACGGTGACGAAGCATTCACCATGCACTGCGGCTTGCAGAGAGTAAATAACTTATGCTTGAAAATAAACATACGAGGGTTGAAACTTAAATAGTTATAACACTGCAGTGAAGACATACGCATTTGAATCTACTATTGTCGCTGATATCACACGTTGTTGTTGTTGACATACCTACCTTACCTCGTAGCAAGTGGACTCGCCCGTCCCACGACACCGGCCTGCGCACAATCGCAGGAATCATAGTTACTTGTGAGCGATCAGTCTAACGTAACGGTGTCACTACGTTTTCTAAATAGAAACAACAGATGCCGTCAATGTATAACTGTTTGTTTATGGAGCATAACTTGCGACCAGCTTTGCGAGAGAAGCAGCAATACAGTGCGCAACCCAACGCGCAAGACAATGCGCAGCACATACAGCGCAAGCTGTGGCTCCTCTGTTCGGTTGATGGAAGTGGCAAGTACACTGCCATCCACCATACTCATTATGACTTTTATTCGATACCGAAGATGTCGAACTACATCCTGGCATTCGCTTCAGAGCCGTTCCAGAGCTACTACAGACAGTAGACTGCTCCATTTGCACCAGCAACAGAACAGGCCCTGCTAACGGTATACTACGCCATCCACGTCGCTGACAAAGGGTACTACACAATGCTGGTGACCACTATGAAGGACAGTAACAGGTGCAAACATGTGTCGCTTTTGTATCGGTTGTGAATAAATAGTTGCCACTATTTAAGTTCCAACAAAATCGACAATATTAGGAAATAGCAATTCTGGATGGTAATGTCTCATTTTTAATAATAAATATGTCAAAAGAAACTAATACCAGAATGAAACGTTCACTCTGCAGCGGAGTGTGCGCTGATATGAAGCTTCCTGGCAGATTAAAATTGTGTGCCGGAATCGGGACTAGAACCTGGGACCTTTGCCTTTCGCGGGCAAGCGCTCTACCGACTGAGCTATCCCGACAAGACTCAGGATGCCGACTCAACTTTACTACTGCCAGTACCTCGCCTGCTACTTTCCAAACTTCACAGAAGCTCTCCGCACCGTTCGTAAGTCTAGGGACTGATGACCAACGTAGTTTGGTCCCATAAGAATTACAAACATTTGAACATTTGAACTTGCGAACCTTGCAAGACTAGCACTCCCAGAAAGGATATGGTGGAGACATGTCTTATTCACAGCCTAAGGGATGTTTCCAGGCTGTGGCTAAGCCATGTCTCCACCATATCCTTTCTTCCGGAAGTACTAGACTTGCAAGGTTCGCGGGAGAGCTTCTGTGAAGTTTGGAAAGTAGGAGGCGAGGTACTGGCAGTAGTAAAGTTGTGAGGCGGCATCGTGAGTCGTGTCGGGATAGCTCAGTCGGTAGAGCGCTTGCCCGAGAAAGGCAAAAGTCCCAGTTTCGAGCCCCGGTTCCACAAAATTTGAATCTGCCAGGAAGTTTCAAAGTAATGCCAGTTTACTTCCGACCTCACACGGCTTTTCGAAAATGCCTGCTTCGATGCCGTCCACACCGTCCGGATTCGACTGTTGTACTGGCTGCAGTACCGCGAGCTTCCCGGCTCATATCTCTCTCTCTCTCTCTCTCTCTCTCTCTCTCTCTCTCTCTCTCTCTCTCTCTCTCTCTCTCTGGCAGGTGGTGGCGCGGTAATCGCCGCCTCCCATCAACTGGGCTGACCCGCTTTCGGCCTTGAGCGATGTGCTCCAGATGGACGCCATCCTCCTTTCGGTCCATCAGAGGCGCCGCTAAGGGCCAGACCTCAAATTTGTGGGCGCACTGCGGTTGTGGCGGGAGGTAAGAGCGAGGAGGAGGAGGGGGAGGAGCGGACAGCGCCAAGGAGGGCAGCGGGCAGAGCCGCGCTGTGGCACCAGCAACCAGCACCGGCACCGGTAGTGGGTCAGAGAGAGTGGCGCAGCCAAGGGCGGCCGCGCCCTGCGTACAGGCGGGGCTCCAGCGCCGCACGCACCACGCACCGGCACAGCGCGACTCCAGCGCGAGGAGCTCGCTGTCTCCGCCCGCACCGGATGCACCCATTATGCTTGCCACCCCACTTGTTGTTGTTGTTGTTATGGCCTCAAGTCCAAGGGCAGAGTAAGTTGTAATTTGCGACTCTTTGCTGATGATGCTGTGGTGTATGAGGAGGGTGTCGTCTTTAACTGACTGTCACAGCATACAGGATGACTTATACAAAATTTCTAGCATACAATAATTATCACAGCCATACCTTAGCAAAAGATCTTTCCGAGAACCCGAAAAAATTCTGGTCCTATGTAAAATCGATAAGCGGGTCAAAAAGCCCACTGTCCAGTCACTCGTTGATCATTCCGGGGCAGTAATAGAAGAAAGCAAACGGAAAGTTGAAGTTCTAAATTTAACCTTAAGAAATCTTTCACGCAGGAGAACCGCACAAATGTACCATCATTTGATCAACGTACTAATTCCAAATGGGGGACATAGCAATAGGTATTTCCGGTGTAGAGAAGCAGCTGAGAGAGCTAAATACGAAAAAGTCTGCTGGTCCGCATGGAATACCAGTTCGGTTTTACAAAGACTATTCTGCGGCATTGGCCCCCTACTTAGCTTGCATTTATCGCGAATCTTTAATTGTTGTTGTTTCTTTTGAAGGGCTACGTCATCAGTCCCAATCTTTAATTCAGCGCAAAGTTCCTAGTGATTGGAAAAGAGCGCAGGTTACTCCCGTTTATAAGAAAGGAAAGAGAACTGACCCACACAATCACAGGCCAATATCGTTGACATCAGTTTCATGTAGAATTTTGGAGCATATTCTCAGTTCGAATGTAGTAAATATCCTTGAAACGGAAAAGATTCTTTCCATGAATCAGCACGGGTTTAGGAAACATGGTTCATGTGAAACTCAGCTTGCCCATTTCTCACATGACATCTTGCGAGCCATGGACGAAGGGCAACAGGCGGATTGTGTTTTTCTCGACTTCAAAAAGGCATTAGACGCGGTGCCACACTGCAGACTGCTAACGAAGATACGAGCTTATGGAATTGGTTCACAGATTTGCGACTGGCTGGAAGACTTCCTAAGTAATAGAACGCAGTACGTTTTTCTCGAAGGCGAGTGTTCATCAGAGACGAGTGTATCGTCAGGCGTGCGCCAGGGGAGTGTGATAGGACCGCTATTATTTTCTATCTATATAAATGATCTGATCGACAGAGTAAGTTGTAATTTACGGCTGTTTGCTGATGATACTGTGGTGTATGGGAGGGTGTCGTCTGTAACTGACTGTAATAGCGTACAGGATGACTTAGACAAAATTTCTAGTTGGTGTGAAGAATGGCAGCTAGCTCTTCAATGTAGAAAAATCTGAGGTGATGCGCATGAGTAGGAAAAACAATCCCATAATATTCGAATACAGCATCAGTAGTGAGCTTCTTGATGCAGTCGCGCCGTTCAAATATCTAGGCGTAACATTTCAGAGCGATATGAAATGGAACGAACATGTAAGGACAGTTGTGAGTAAGGCGGACAGCCAACTTCGATTTATTGGAAGAATTTTGGGAAGATGTTACTGCATCTGTAAAGGAGGTCGTGTATAAAACGCTTGTACGATCACGTCTTGAGTATTGCTCAAGTGTTTGGGACCCGCAGCGGAACAGTTTAAAGGAAGACATAGAAGCAGGTTCAGAGGCGAGCAGCTAGGTTTGTTACTGGTAGGTTCGACCAATGCGCGAGTGTCGCGGAAATGCTCCGGCAACTCAATTGGGGATCGCTGGAGGAAATACGACGTTCTTTTCGTGAATTTCTGTTGAGGAAATTTAGAGGTCTGGAATTTGAAGCTGAGTGTAACACGATCTTTCAGCCTCCTACTTATATTTCGCGTAGTGACCACAAAGACAAGATAAGAGAAATTAGGTCTCGTACGGAGTCATATAGCATTCTTTTTTTTTTCCTCGTTCTATACGGGAGTGGAATAGAAAAGGAAATGCCTATTAGTGGTACAGTGTACCCTCCGTCACGCACCTTACGATGGATTGCGGAGTATGTATGTAGATGTAAATGATGCAGATCTTCACGGTACCCTATCCTGCGCAAGCTACATCTCTGAATAACAACAGTAACCTGCGTCCCTTTGAATCTGCTTGCTAACAAAAACTGAAAGCATGCCATCCTTTCCAAACTCACTGGAAACACCTGGGAAAGTAATGCAAATACCTTGCGAAGCTCAGCCTTGGCACTAGTGTATACCATAGCCGAGTATTCTGCACTTGTATGAGCCAGGAGTGCACACGGATCAAAAATTGATATGCCACTACGAGAAGCAATGAGGCTTGTATCTGGAACTCTTAGACCTACACCTATAGACTGGTTACCTGTACAAACTAACATAGCACCACCTGAAATTAGAAGAAGCCATTTACTATCCAGAGGTATACTAAAATACTTCCCATACACCAAGACTTCGAAAAACCGCTAGTAGTCATGGTCGCCTCTATGAAAACAGGTGAAGAGGCGTTTCCCTATAGTCCAGCAAAGGAATAGAGAACATCATGGAGCAGAAGCACTGAAGAACAGAAGTCTGGTTGCTGGTCCAAACGCCGCGGTGGAATAGCCGAGCGGTCTAAGGTGCCTCGCTGCGGAGTGAGCGGTTGCTCGCCGTCTGAAGTTCGAGTCCTCCCTGGGGCATGGGTGTGTGTGTTGTCCTTAGGTTAGTTTACGTAGGTTTAATTAGTTTGTAAGCTACGGACTGATGACCACGCAGTTTGGTCCGATAGATTTAAAAACATTTGAACTTTTTTTTTTTTTTTTTCAAAGTGTAAGTTTTTGTTCGCCCACAGGGCATGGACTCTAGCACTGAAGATGGTCAGACACTGACCGAAGTCGATCTGTAATATATAAAAATAAAGATTTCAATGCGGCCAAAATTGGTTCTTCCAATTTTAATAATATTAGTATTTTTTTCTGTACACGTTTGTTACATATAACCAAACGGAACTTACTTTGCCGGTGAACGCGGTGAACGCTATCTATAGCGCCACGCCGGCAGTCTGTTAACTTCGGCTCTTGCGGAACTGTGGTTGTGAGGCCATAACTCTACCACCTGAGCCACACCGACAGATGCTATAAGTGTTTTAATTATTGATACTTACGTGCACTTTGTAAAACTTCAAAGTCAAGTTTCTGGATAATTTTTGAAAGTTCCGCGAATGGTTTTGGATTATTGTTATTTAAGTTCTGAACTTCACGTACCACAAATATAAAAAAACGTCTAAAACCCCGCCGCGTTGGAGTAGCCTAGCGGTCTAAAGCGTCACGCTGCGGAGCGCGCGGTTGCTCGCCGTGGAGGTTCGAGTCCTCCCTGCGGCACGGGTGTGTGTCTTTGTCCTTAGGTTAGTTTACCTAGGTTTAAGTAGTTTGTAAGCTACGGAATAATGACCACGCAGTTTGGTCCGATATATCTACAAACATTTCTAAAATCCGATACTCTTGTGGACTCCTTGTTAGACCGTGCGGCCATACCATCTGGGCGACATTTTTTTTTGTACTCCTTATCGTCCACGTTTCACTCCATTACAATGCTACACTCCACAAAAATGCAATCAGAAATGACATCCTAACATTAAAATTAATGCTAGATGTCCATCAGAAATTATTTTCTTACCCATCATCTACTACTTTCTTTGTCTCGTTAATCAATCTAATTCCTTCAGCATCGCTTTTACCCTTCTTTTCCACTTGTCTATGTTCGTGTGGTTGAAATCCATATTGTCCATTCTCCATTCCGTTCACTTGGTCTTCCAAGTCCTTTGATGTCTCATACAGAATTACAGTATCATCGGCAAACCGCAAAGTTTCTATTTATTCTCCCTTTAGAGAAAGGCTACAACCCTGTCTAACTCCCTTCTCAACCACTCCTCCCCTTTCATAATAATCTACGCTTACAACTGCATAAATCAAATTTTTGTACATCTATGGGACTTAACTGCTGTCGTTACCAGTCCTTAGTATTACAAACTAGTTAAACAAACAAACAACAATACACACACCCATGCCTGAAGGACGAGTCGAACCACCGACGGGAAGCAACAGCGCGCTCCGCAGCAAGACACTTACAGCGCTCCGCCATTCCACCGTGGCTTACAACTGCTGTCTTGTTTTTGTACACGTTGAAAATTTTAGTTACCTTTATTTCACATCTTGGCTAGCACGTGGATGGGTAACCATCTCCTTCTCCCGAGCTCAAGCGGGGTGCACTCATCCCATGTGAGGCTAACTGAGGAGCTACTTGGTTGAGAATCAGCGGCTCAGGTCACGATGACTGACATAACGTCTAATTTGCAGGATATGTAACGGAGGCGGAGATGTTCGATAAAGAGAACGAGTGGGGGAAAGAAATGACATCGTAGAGGATCCGCATGGGGGAGGGGGTATAAAGGGGGATACGGAAGGCGAGGTTGAGGGCATGGCGCTCCAATATCTCCAGAGATTTGTAGAAGGATAGGGGGGGGGAGGTGGAGATCCAGGCTGGATGTGCGACACATAGCATAGGACGAATGAGGGATTTGTAGGTGTAGACGGTATAAGCGTTTAGGCCCCATGTTCGTCCAACCAGGAGGCGGAGGCGGGAGCGGATTCTTCTTTGACAGTGCGGAGGTGGGGAGTCCAGGAGAGGGTGCAATCAATAGTGAGGCCCAGGTACTTTAGGGTAGGGGCGAGGCGGATGGGACGGTGATGGAGAGTGAGATAGAAATCCCGGGGACGGAAGAAAGAAGTGGTACGACCCCCCATGATCGCCTGGGTTTTGGTAGGATTTATAGAGGGGAGCCACTGGTTGCACCAAGTGGCGAAGAGGTCAAGATGCTCATGGAGGAGATGGTTGGATCGGGCGAGGGTGGGAGCTAAGGCAAGGAAAGCGGTGTCATCAGCATATTGGAAGAGGTGTATGTGAGGCGCAGGCTTAGCCATATCGGGGGTATACAGTAGATGTAGGAGGGGAGAAAGGACAGAACCTTGGGGCTCGCCAGCTGAGGGATAGAAAAGATGGGAGTCAGTGTTGCGGACGTTAACTTAGGTGGGGCGGTTGGAGAAGAAGAAGGTAATGACCCGAACGAGGTTGATGGGAAGAGCATAGGTTTGAAGAGCAAGCCAGAAATGCCAGACCTGATCATAGGCCCATTCAAGGTCTACTGACACAAAGATGGCGGCACGGCGGGAATTTAGCTGGAGGGAACGGGGTAAGGCGAAGGAGTTGGTCGTCAGTGGAGAAGGAAAGACGAAAACCACATTGGGTGTCATGGAGGAGGCGGTGGAGCTGGAGGTGGCGATGTATGCGACGCGATAGGATGGATTCGAAGACGTTGCTGAACACCCACGGTAGGAGGCATCAGAGGGGGGGGCGGTTTAAGGAACATGAGGACTCGGGAGATTTTCCACGGGCGGGGGTAGCAGCCAGTGTAGAGGATGGTGGTATAGAAAGAAGCAGTAGTGGCGAGGAATATTGGGGCTCGTACGAATCTATACAAGTTTTCGTCTTTTCCCTCGTTCTGTATGGGAGTGTAACAGGAAAGGAAGTAGTAGTGGTACTGAGTACCGCCACGCACGTTTGTGTGAATTGCGGAGTATGTATGTAGATGTAGAACTACTTGACCGATTATTGGCTGCTGAGAGGTCTAGAAAGTGGGCAAAACGGCTGGGAGAGCCGTGTGCTGACAGCGTGCGACTCCAGACGGCATGACTCGGCGAGCAAAGGATGAAACGGCGGTGGAGAGGCATCCTTCCAGCCTTCACGGCCCAAAGAACGAGCTCGTTTTAGAGCACGGTACGTGAGTAATAGCGACCAGGATGTAGTAGAGAACGATCGAACAAATACACACATAAAAAAAGTTGTTGTGTCACATTGGTTCGACGGTCACCGGAACACTGTCGTTGAATGTTTTTAAAGCAACAGGAACACGGTTCCTTACATTGTCCAGAGATGTCCCTCAACCCGCAAAAAGATGTAAACAACCTCACGTGAGCCGTGCCAATGTGATGGACTGAGTTAGACGCCCGATCAGTCGCAGTCGTATCACCAGGAAGGAAGTACACTTTTGCTGACAAGGGGAACACCAAGTATGGTACAAACAATTGTTGATGGGTCGCAGGTATGTCGTGCGGGAACTCCTCCAAACCACCACGCTAAAAGAATTCGACCCAATGCGCCTTGGTTTCCACGAAAATCGAGATCAGAGCGTCACAGCTATACCTGTACTAAGTCACTACCGGTAGGTAAGTCCTATGACCCGCGTTCAAATCCTCACAACTTACTTTTTCTTTTAAACGTTTTTCCGACGATTGATTGTGGATAATAATATGCTTGAGTAATTGGTCATGATAATAAATTATGATAATTCCTCAATATGTTATGTATTGCGCAAAGATTATTTTATTTTATTCGTTGTTTCGAAGCAGACTTTTACGTCGATGGAAAGATCAGTAAACCGCCTGCAGTTATCACCTATAACAGTTGTGCAGCATTTGCTAGCTGCGTTTACAGTCCCCGGCTCCACTGTTGTTGCAGCGTCGAATGCAGTGTCTGCAGCGCCGGCCTTAGGGTGGGGCGACCCGGGCGGTCGACCAGGGCGCCGAGGACCAGAGGCGCCGCGTACGCCAATGCGTGTCAGTACGTAACTAAGTAAATAGATTAAACACCGCTACTATAATATTATAAATAACAAGCACCCTTTTTGCGAAACTGAAACATTATGCGTTATCATTCAACATCCTTAAGATTACGTGCTGAATGCAATCTTCCTATTAGCTGCTGCCATTCATGTTTCACGCGAGCTTCGTCTGATTTCACAAGTGGCCAGAAGCAACGCCACCTAGATACATTTGTTATGATATAAGATATTTATGAACTATTAGTAAGATATCTTACCGATATTGGAATCGGACGATTCATAGTAGGCATTTTGTGTCATAGCAGCAAAAATCTGCACGGAGAATCGCATAGATAAGATGAAAAATATTCTGCAACACATTGTGCAACGTATACGTATTCCCAAACTCAACACAGCGCTACGTAAGACAAATAGTTTGCTTTGTTATGACTACACTTGGCAGGCAGCGCACAGGCCTTGTATCTAGGTGGCGTTGCCAGAAAGTAGTCAAGATTAACGCAGCGCCACACTGATTTGTTTCAAGAACTGCAACAAGGGAGAGCCCTTGCAGCCACACCATCTCTCGTGCACCACAGAAAGAAAGGGTCAGTCCAAATAAAAGAAAATACGTACAGTGAAATAGGCATTGAATTATTATTTACTTAATACGAATGGATTTATATTGCATATTTATGACTTAATGACACGTCCAAAGCGATTAATAAATCATGCACTGCATGCTCTTCTTTCATGGAGAATACTTCCCTAAAGTACGTTAATAATACAGTGCCACCCAATGTTTGTTACACTGCGTGTTTCGGCAGCACTACAATTTAAACTCACATGTCAGTAATTGTTATGATTTCATGACTGAATAGTAGTACAAATGGCAATATCAGATCACTAATCTGTACATAATGAACCTTTCACGTTTTCACTTGCAGACCATGGTAAATAACAGTGAACTAATACAATCCCAAATTATCCTCAAAGGAAAAAACGCACGAAGCCACCGCTATCTTATTTGGTATCTACGGGCGTGTTTCAACCACATTTTACGCATGCTCATTTGAACAGTCTAGAACGACTATATGTTTGCAAACTTGTCGCTGTTTGATAATTTTCCTATAATATGTAATAGGCGGACCATTTTCACGACCTTAGTCAAAATCTAAATACTGTAATTGTAGATCCAACAAGAAATCATACAGCAAGTAGGTGACCACATAATTTATTACTGAAACAGTGCTGCAATACATTTGAGGCGTTCGGGGCTAGATAATGGTAAGCCACACATCAAGCAAAATGGAGAGTTCTACCTTTTCCGCATCTGCTAGACGATGGCAAGTCATTGCCGGTGCAGTATTTCAAGAAAGCAAGAGATTGCAGCACAAATCCTGTTGTTGTTTATTGCACAAAATCGCAACACGTTAGTTTTCTGCTTTAGTATGGTAAGTCACGGGCAAGATGGCAACTTGTAGAGGAAGCAGTGTTTGGACGAAAAACATGCATTCTCGAAGTGAAAGCCAATTATTCTGATAGTGAGTACGGGACTATTTCGAAGATATGTATCTGAAGCAAAATAAGAATTGGATGGTTTTGAGCATGTGGTTGTCACTAGCACGTAGTGAAATACACACACCAAAAAAAAAAAAAATTGACACAGATTTCTGATTCCTGTTCATATAAGATTGTCATCAGAGATTTTGCATCCATTGATAAATACCAAAGGCGTCATGTAAGCCATGTTTTCTCACTCACTGAATGGGTTGATATTGTCAAGAAATTTACTGAGACAGTTATGAATCAAGACTATTTCCTAGATTTCAGTAAAGTGCCTTCTCTGCACTTAACAAAAATAAATAAATCAATGGCTGGACATCCTATTAACTTTTCAGAAGCTATGGTATTCAGATTTTTGTCCTCAAATCCTAATTCTACTTTCCTGATGCACACTGTTCACGGAGACTTCTGTGAAAAACATAATGGATTACGACCTAACTCCAAAATATCATAGGCCTATTCTTATTCAACGTAAGAAACTGGTGTCATGGACCTGTTTCCACATATATCTGATGTGCATCATGGATATTATTTACACCTGACTCAGTCCAAGCCACAGGACAGGTAGATGAACCCGAATTAATTGGTGAAAGTGTTTTAGATTATACTGACAGTGACTTGAACTGTGACCAGTGGAGCTTAATTTTAGCACTGAAACTATGGTGTTGCACAATAACCACAGCATTATATGTATTACTTCCTTCATATTGTTTTTCATTATGTGCAGTACTAAAAATGTTTTGTTTCGTGAGAGCACAGGTACCTTAATGTAAGTTGTACCTTATAACAGAATAAAAATACTTCTAAAGCCCACCAACTGATTTATGGAATTTTGTAAACCTTCAAATGCCTCTTCCGTAAAGTTTACTTCATGTGGCTTACCATTGTCTAGCCACGAGCCCATCATTTGTGCAGTAATGTTTCAGTAGGATAGGATAGACTAAGTACTTTTTGTTTGTTTTGTTTCTATTATAATTTCATAGGTTTGCTCTTTATGACGAGGATAGCTGTGGTAGTACCCTTCCCGCTATTGCTACGACCGTATTTATAATATATATCTGCAATTTTGAAATTGTAAACACTTATCTACATCTACATAGATACTATGCAAATCGCATTCAAGCGGCTGGCAGAGGGTTATCAACAGGGATGGTTGCACAACGAAGAAACAGAATGTTTTCTGTTAAAATCAAAATACCAATGACATTCTTCATAGCAGTAATAAGTGCTAAACACCTCAATGCAGTAAGTTTTATGGGGAGGAGAGAAAAAGAAGAGAGTATAAACATGAAAGTAAGAAACGTGCTGTGAGACGGAGATAGCGAAGAGTGGGTGTGATCTGATAAGATCTGTTTATAACATATAATATTCAAAGTTTTTAGGTGAATGAATTGATGAGAAATTGAATTTTGAAGCAACACATTGACGATCTACTGAAACATTTGAAATCAGCTACTTATTGTAGTAGTGTTATTGCTAATTTTGGTGATAAACATCCTAGTAGACTAGCTTACTATGTCTATTTTCATTCAGTGCTTTTCTATGGCAACATTGAGGTCATTCATCACTGAACAAAACTTATTCATTGCACAAAAGCGCTTAATTAGCGTTATTTCTGGAGCCCACCGAAGAGCTTCCTGCAAACATTTATTTATCTAGGGAGCTTCCCAGTAGCTTCACAATGTATATATATATATTTATCTCTTATGTAATTCCTTATTAAAACCCCAACTCAGTTTAAAAGTTTGAGATTTGATTCCATTTTTTGGAACGCTGTGCTCAACGACCACAAAATAATGAATATAGTAAATGTAGTATGCAGCATTGGTCGTATTTTCATTTGTTTTAGCAGATCTATTTCGATCATATAATGATTATCTTCAATGCACCAGTCACCGTATATCAACTAAGCATATCATATTCCATATTCGATGAATTGAACATAGATTTTTTGAACATTTCAGTATAGAGTCTAGCCAAGAAATGAGCGAGGTTAGATACTATACTGAAATGTTCAAAAAATCTATGTTCAATTTATCTAATATGGCATATGATATGCTTAGTTTATATTACGATGACTGGTGCATTGAAGATCATCATTATATGATCGAAATCTATCTGCTAAAACAATAAAAATACGACCAATGCTGTATAATCAGTTTAA
This sequence comes from Locusta migratoria, assembly GCA_026315105.1. Lineage (NCBI taxonomy): Eukaryota > Metazoa > Arthropoda > Insecta > Orthoptera > Acrididae > Locusta > Locusta migratoria. Next base: position 189,535,474 of record CM048747.1, read on the forward strand.
AAGTAATAGCAATAAGCATTAGGAGGAAGGATTATCTATACCATTTAAGATTAAATCTAACTTTGGCACAGAAGAGAGTGAATTATGCTCACTTACAAAATAACATCAAATGTCTGACCGATTGCCAACCCGCATGTAAAAAAAAAAAAAAAAAAAAAAAAAAAAAAAAAAAAAAAAAAGAAAAAATGACAATTCCTTCTACTCAGTAGATGAATCCCGACGAGGAAGGCCCAGATCGAGGAGACTGAGGAGATTCTAAGATGTTTAGCTGATTAGTAGTTTCAGTCTATCGTGTGTTTTGTGGCCTCTGTTGTACGGTGACTGGCAGTTTTTTTTTTTTTTTTTTTTTTTTTTTTTGGGCAGTTCGAAAGTTTAATTCTTCATTAGAATACTTGTGAGTGGCTCACGAAATGATTAGAACAAGTGTAAAAGATTGTAAGATGTCAAGCCTCAGCTTCTCCTGCTTCTCCGGCGCACTGAGTACCCCAAAAGTGTACGGGTATGCAACCAGGTGATGGAATCGCCGACCGCCGAGATTTCAGCTGGATCACACCAACACATTTTCAAGGCAACTGTATATAGGAAATTCTGTGTTTGGATATCTCGGTTTTGAATTGAAGTAGAAAAGATACCAACCAGCAACAGGTAAGCAACAGTGCAATCACACAACTACATACCTGAAGTATCGATAGTAATTTAGTGGCAGCTGGTGCTTCAGATGACGGGAGGGGGGGGGGAGGGGGGGGGAGGGGGCACTTCTCTCAGTGCCAGATCCAGATAGTGCCCCCCCCCCCCCGCTCGACAATTCGATGTTTCGGCGCCACCTCCCCCCCCCCCCACCACCCGTTTACATATATTTTCTTAAAAGATCTCCAGAATGTCTTACCTCGACTTGTTAGCGCTTCCTTTAACTCGAGGCGTCGACCTAGCAAGCTTCTTTATTTCACACTCTTGTTCCAAGCTTAAATCTGAGTAATTTGTTTCTAAAAGATACTCAACGTTTTTCATTTTTTTTATATAATAAACATCAAGAACCTCTGAATATGCAAATGAACACTAAAACACAGTAAGTAACTGATTATACTGTTTAGTGACTGTAACAAAATGAATCTGTTACGATGAAGAAACAAGCTACCTTCGGGTCACGTGTCACTGTTCGCAGCACCCCCTCCTAACCTTACGCATGCGCAAAGGCTGCTCTCTCTACATCTTTTCAAACAGTTAATTATTTTTTTACAACGAAGAGTATAAACGTCATTTGACCTCAAAATCGCGATACAATTGCTAAAACGTCCAAAGATATGTGGCAAATAAAAATACAAAACTCATTGTTGTTTCCGAATCTGTTAAAAAGAATATTGGGTTTTTTAAAAAAATCCTTGCAGTCGGTCTCGAACTTACTGTCTTCGACGGCGCAACGCGATACCGCAAACCACACGGCTATTCTTGCTAGGTAGAGCGTTATGACTTCATTGTTATTCATGATAGGATCTTCTGAAGGCTTTTACAGTTGATGAGTTTTTAATTTATAGTTATAAGATATTTTACCTATGCGCAAGACGATGTGCGCAGTAGCTACATTGTCTTTGCTTCAGGACCATCCGTGGGTAACCGCCAGACCTCGAGTGACCAGGAGCTGGTGTCTCTACCAGCTCCAACGCCAATGTTAAAAGCAGCGTTTCCCCTCGCCCTCCCTGCCTCGGGAGCGTTCATATGCTGCCTCCAGAGGGTTCAGAAAAGAATTTTAACCTCAGCCACGCATGCGCGTTGCAACGCTGCGGCCACTACAGCCAATATCTAACGACCGCGCTACGACTCGTATACGTACTGTCTCCTCCGTAAAAGGTTTCTCATGCGATAAAAATATATTTGATGTGCATATAAAATGATCTGATAGAAGAACGAAACGAAAAATGATTGTTTAAAAACACTTTTTATTTTATTATTTTATTTACTTACTTTTTTTCAGACGAGCTTTCGCCGGGGGTTCAATGAACCAGTGAACACATACGTCGCGCCGCCACTCGTAGTACATTCTCTCCTGAACTAGCATACTGGTGCACCGCCAAGAGTGGACGTGGTTTCTCGGCGGTTTTCTAAGTTCAATTGTGGGATTTTAGGACTGATACCTACATCCCACCTGAGATACAGCATTCGTAAGGACTCTCTCTCTCTCTCTCTCTCTCTCTCTCTCTCTCTCTCTCTCTCTCTCTCTCTCTCTCTCTCTCTCTCTTCCTTTTTTTTCTTTTCTTTTATAATGGAGGAAGGGTACTGAATGCATCCAGTAATTAACATGCCGGCGCCGTAGAGATATGGAACTTAAAGCAGGAGAAAGAAAAAGAAAGTTGAAATACCGAACGAACGGAAGGCTACCCGAGAATCGTGGAAACACGCAGACACTTCGAGGTAGAGATCCCGCGTACGGAGCACGCGGTCAATTAGTTTGCTCAGCGTGTCGCCGAGTAGAAGAGGCAGGAAAGCCGCCTGGGCTGGTAGAAAGTTCTTCCGGGAGCGGTCTGCGAGTGCAGCCTGTGCTGCTGCCGGGACTGCCGCTCTCCAGCCTCCAGACGGAGTGCTTCCCGCGCTAAATGGACGTGCCGGGTTTTTCTGTCGGCCGCGTCCACTCGACCATGCGATACTGCCCGACTCAGGACACCTTGCTGTGCTCTAGGCCCGAGAAATGTATGACGAAGTTCAGTGTTTCTTGGGCTTCTGTTGGAGGAAAGTCATCCTGAAGCTTCTCTGCTAGTGTTGAGAAGTCTAATTTGATTACAATTATATATTTTTGACGACGTTACAGCGTTCATTTTAATAAAATAAATCGCAATTTTCGATCAGTTATGGCTTCACTGTACTAGGTTTAGATGGAATACCAAACTGCGGCGAATGAAAATTTGCGCCCGGAGAATGGAGATTTGGGTGTGGCGGGAGACGTGCAGGGAAGAGTCCTCTGCAGTCGGACTGGTCACTGTGTCCTCGGTGGCGGAGTGATCAATGCGTCTGCCTAGTAACCAGGAGATACCGGGTTCGAATCCCGGCCGGGCACAAAGTTTCGTTCGCCACATTTTGGTATTCCATCTAAACCTAAGACGGTGAAGCCATAACATCGCAAATTGCTATTTATTTCATTCATTTGAACGCTGTAATTCGTCAAATATATATATAATTGTACACTAGCCGAGGCTGGGCTCCTGACGACAATTAATTGTGTCTCGATACCTCACGGTCTGTTCTCCCTGATGCGGGAATACAGTATTGTGCCTGTGAGCATTATAGAATAAATAGGCTGTGGTATAGGAAAGAGACAGCGTGGCGAATGGAGATTTGTGTGTGACGGGAGACGTGCAGGGAAGAGTCCTCTGCAGTCGGATTGGTCACTGTGTCCTCGGTGGCGGAGTGGTCAATGCGTCTACCTAGTAAGCAGGAGATACCGGGTTCGAATCCCGGCCGGGCACAAAGTTTCATTCGCCACAGTTTGGTATTCCATCTAAACCTAGTATAGTGAAGCCATAGCTGATCGCAAATTGCGATTTATTTCATCTAATTTGATTGTTGGGGTTGGACAGTTTAAGAGCTTATCAAACCTTCTGCTAATATTTCACAATTTTCCTTACTATTTAATCCTATTTTTCCAATTTCATCTTTGAAATATGAGGGATATTCCAACAGTAAGGTCCGGTTAAAACAAAATCATCCAAAATCAAACTTATTTCCAACGCAATTGTTTTATTGACATCCCTTCCGTCTTTCTCTATCTTTCTACATAATCTCCATGGTAATTTAGACATTTGTCATATAGTGCAACAAGCTTTTGAATGCCTAAGTCGTAGAAATGGGCCATCTGCCAAGTCTTCCACTTCGTCATCTGTGTCGAAGCGCTAGCTGTCAAGAAACACCTTTAGGTAGCGGAACAGGTGGAAATCACTGGGCGCCAAGTCCGGACTTGTGGGTTATCCATCTGTTCCCATCCAAAGTTCTTCATTAGAGTTTGCGTGTCCTTCGCTGTATAGGGTCTGGCATTGTCATGGAACAACAACACTCCAGACGATAAAAGACCACGTCTCTAATTCTGGATTGCACGTCTAAGTTTAGTCAGGGTAGCGCAGAAGGCGGCTTTATTGGCCGTTGTCCCTCTTTACATGAAGTCGACTAACAATACTCCATTTCTATCCCAAAAAAAGGTCGCCATAACCTTGCGTGAGGAGATTGTCTGCTTTGCCTTGACCTTGCCTGGCGATGACGTGTGACGCCATTCCATTGACTGACGTTTAGACTCGGGGGTGATGATCTCTCGTCTCCTGTGACAAAATTCTCTAACCTTCCTCATGATATCGCTCCAAAAATGCAATAGCAGAAGCCATTATTTTCAGTTTATGGGTTTCGGTAAGCAGCCTGGGAACCCAACGGGCGAACAATTTTCGAAACTTCAAATGTTAAGACACTATATTGTACAACGTTGTTCTACTCACATTCGGAAAATGCTCTTCTAAAACTGAAATAGTAATTCGTCGATCGTCATCAATTTTGTCATCAACCGCATGAACCAACTCTTCTGAAATCACGGATGGTCGGCCGGAACGTGGTGCTTCGTGCATATTTCTCGGTCCTTTATTAAAGATTCGCACTTTACTGTCACTCATTATGTTAAGACTGCACACTTCAGTAATCTACCGATGGATTTCTGCCGCTGGAATGTTTCTTGCAGACAAAATCCCTATCACTGCCCTTACTTCACAATCGGCGGGACGATTGATTGTATTAAACATTGTGAACTGACACTATCAACAGCACACAGCAACAGTAACAACGACACTGGCGGCGTTTAACTCGCAATGTATGCCAGGTGTCGGCGCGCATGCGTGTTTCGTCCTTGGCGTCGCTTTCAAATATTTACGGCGAATCGTACTTTATTTTTAGAATAACCCTAGTAAATGCTGGGTGCTTGATATCCTTTAAGTAAATGTTTAAAATGTTGGTAAAAATACTAGTATAATTTTTTGTGGAATTTGTGAAATTTTCTTTTATTTCTATAAGCTAAGCTGTCTAAGGCGCCTCGCTGCGGAGCGCGCGGTTGCTCTCCGTCGGAGGTTCGAGTCCTCCCTGGGGCATGTGTGTGTGTGTGTGTGTGTGTGTGTGTGTGTGTGTGTGTGTGTCGTCCTTAGGTTAGTTTACCTTAGTTTAAGTAGTTTGTAAGCTACGGACTGATGACCACGCAGTTTGATCCTATAGATTTACAAACATTTCAACATTTGAATTTAGCAGTGGAATACTCAATGCACTCGCCGAATGTTTTTCATTGTACCCCTTACACACTAGAGAGGTCAGTTTATATAGCACCACGATGTTCTTACATAAAGGTTTAATCGTTCGGCGGATGTCAGCAGACTCTAGGATTGTAAAGAACGTCATAATCTTAATTTTTCTTATCGGTGAAGAAATAAAACTGGAATACTTTATAAATCGTTATACACCTCATATAAATGACGTCTTATGCCACAGTAGCCTTTCGACTATTATGCAGTTGTTGTTATTTATGATTAGTTTAGGTATTTTTCCCACTATGTTCAAATTACATATGGAATTAATGTATTAAAGCTACTTTACACATCCACAACATTGTAACTCGTGGAGCAAAATTATTTTTCTTCTTTACTGGAAGTAGTAATAGACAAAATGCACCAGTTTCTGTCTATTACAAGTTTCATTCCTACTGTATCTGACACGAATACAGCACTTCAACTACTTAAAATTACTTATTTTATCACTAACAAAACATACCTTAATCGTACCTTGCTGTACTTTTACTGGAAAAGTTGCATCTGAGTTAATCCATCTGACACGTTTCAGATATTTCAGAAGTCGTGGTAAGAGATAATTTTTCCTGTGACGTGGCCGGTCAAATAACGATAAGTGGTTCATTAAAACAGGATTAGGACATTTGTAGTACGTGTATCACAACTGTATGTTATCGTATTGAAGAGTTTTTAACAAATGTTACGTAAATAATGGTGTACAGGATGCTTTATGTAAACTAACTTGCTGTATATTAAATTAAGATTTATGTAAAATTATTCTAGGTAGACACATTGTAAAATGAAGACCTCGTGCTACGTAGCACAATGAGGATTACGTGAATAAAATTACATTGTACATCATTTTATGCTATAAGAAAAATAATGGTATTCATGAGAATAGTACATCTGGTTTATGTACCTTTTCGTACTGTATATCGAATTACGTTTTATGTAAAATCATCAGCTGGGAAATTGTAATATACGGACCTCCGATTTGTGACGTTTCATAGGAAATATTAAAGATCCTTAGTTAAAAACCTCACGATAAAACAGTCACTACTAAGAATTTTTTTTTTTTTTTTTCCGGAATATTGTTTGTCTAACGATTATATCAGTTTCAAACTATTTACGAAAAAGTAGAATTGTCATCTATTAAGTTTTGATACACCATACCTTTATGAACAGTTTTTTCACTTGTAAATTATCGTTACCTTCCAATTTTGGTAAAATCTTGAATTTGAAGATCGATCATAAGACGTCAGGTGCGGCCTCGTTTGTTTACATGAACTGACAGTTCAAAGGTTATTGTATCACCTAGCGGCCGTGTAGCGAAATACGCTTCACTTACCTTTAAATAATTAATTTATTATAACCTTTTTTACCAAATTTTGTAACCAGTAATATTATTTTGAACTGTATAAATTTCTTCAAACTCTGTAGTCAATTTATTTGAAATAGGATGTGTAAACGTCACGTCACGTGATACGACGTGACGTATTCGCGACTTGGGCGCCAAAATCTATATATTTAAACCTGCCGCTACTGACGGCAAGCGGCAGTTGATGGCAGTTGTAAGTTGTAAGCTTTAGAACAGATGTATACAATGCTGTAGTGTGATGGAAGACTCAATAAAAATCTGTTTTCATCAAACAACGACTTTATTTTGGTAGAAGAACCTTGGAGAATGTGCTGCTATTAACTTGACCAATAACTTTTTTTTTTCGTTGTGTGGTTTGTAGTGCTTTAGTAACAAGCAACCCTAGCGACAACCTAAGCCCTATTCATATAGGCCACGCAATGTCTCGGACTACGTAGTGCAATGTGAATGGTATATATACAATTATGCTGTATGTAAAATTATGCAAGATGGCAAATTGTATAATTAATGGATATATATGTAGCACAAATCATGGTATAAAAATGATTGTATATTTTCTCGGTACAGCCTCGTGAGAATGGCCGCGCGGTCTAAGGCACATGTCACGGATTGCGCGGCCGCTGCCGCCGCAGGTTTGAGTCCTCCGTATGGCGTGGGTGTATGTGTCGTCCTTAGCGTTTAAGTAGTTTGTAAGTCTAGGGACTAATGGCCTTAGGAGTTTGGCCTCTTGGGTTTACAAACATTTGATTTTAATTCTCAGTTGGTAAATAAAACATAGCATAGATTGTGATTAAAAGAAAACTATAACTAGCTCATTCTGGCGGTCGAATCAAAAAAAGCGGCACTAATAGGAAAAAACTTACAACCTGCAGTATTGCTTCTGATGACATGGAAGAGAAAAATTTTGTGAAAAAAGCTATGAACACAAAGTTGAGGAACATTGTGCCTCACGTCCGTATTGAGTTTACAGCATATCAGCACAATTCGGTAAGATCTTGGGATATATTGCGCTCACGTAATATAGAAGTGAGAAGTGGACTCAGAATGCGAAATACCCTGGTTATTTATTTCAAATTACAGACGAACCCTCAGTATTGTAATAATGGGCATTTGACTGCTGTGTATTTCCCAATAAAACTGAAATGTTAATTTAAGTTTTATTTTCTTTTTTACTGATAAAGTAATGATGGTATTCTTTTAAGAAGTAGACTGCCGTTTACCTTTCACATCAAACAGAACTGAAACTTGTAACAGACAATTTGCTGTCAGTTCCATCTATGTAGAAAATAAAAGAATAAAAATAATTTCGCCCTATGTTGTACATGCGTATGCTAAGTTTTATACATTTATATGCGAATGGCAGCAAAGAATGCCGAAACTAGTCATGAATGTAGAATAAATTAATGAAAAATGATCAAAAAAGACTTTTTGCTCACGACATCGTTTTATATGTTTTCCTCCATCACCCATAACAAAACTTTACGATTTCAATGCTGGTCGTCGCGTTGTGAAACGAAAGTGAAATGTGAATAATAAATGTGAAGAAACAATCACTAAGTTTATTAAAAGTAACCTTTTAATGTGTTACGAACTGTATTTTCCAAGGGCATGTAGCTGAAATGTATAGTTAACTAGCTGAAACCCGCGGCTCCGCTCGCGTGTTGGTTGATTGTGATAGATAATGCGCGAAACGTCAAATCGATTTTTTTAAAAGAAATGTCTTTTTACTGCTTTATTTATTTATTCTTATATTTCCTTATTTGTATGCTTATCCTTACAGAGAAAGAGCTGAAGACATTGTAGCACGTATAGACCAAAGATATGGTTTGTGGCATCACATTTCGCTGTATGTAACTTCCTTACTACACACACACGTAGCATTTTATATACACCGACAACTTTTCATCCTAATATATGCCACCCTTTTATCATTATCAATCCTCAAGCAAAAATGCAACCAATAAAACCATTTTCAACGAGTAAATATAATTTTGAAAGAGTAATTGTTGTTCCGTATTTCGCGTTATATTCTAAATATCTATCAGATCGCTTTAAAACCGTGCCTAAAACCTTCCTCAGTTATAAATTAGTAACTGTCTTGTCGTTCGGACGTGATAAGCGTATACCGAGCAGACATTCACATAAATATATATATAGCTATCCAATCGCCACAAAACCGTGCCTAAAGCCTTCCCCGGGTAGACATTAGTGACTGTACAAATTTTTAGCTCTTTATGTCTTGTGGTTCAGACGTGATAAACGTATACCGAACAGACATTCACATTTATAGATATAGATTATTGTTAATAACCTACTTTGGTAAGTAAAATAACTTCCAATCCGGAGATACTGACGGTGATGACACAGGTTCTTACGCTCGATACCAATATCTAAGACATCTCCAGACTGAAAACAATAACGGAAACACAACAACTGCATCATCTGCCGATAATTTCTTCGGTTTCAGCCATATCTTTATCGTCCAAGCTTCAGACAGTATAAGATACAGTATTGAAAGAATAAGGGCCTCGTCCTTCTATTATAGCCTTTCTAGTTAATTCCGCTGCCGACAAGTATTGATGTATTCCACGATCAACATTCTCGGAAGACAAAGTCGAAAGGAATTTTACAGTAGTCAAAAATCGAAATATTGGTTATAACTCTTCATTAAACAGGGTTATGTATGGAGGAGATATTCCATTGCTTTCATCCGATACTTGAAAATCAAATGTTCAAATGTTTGTAAAGCTTATGGGACTTAACTACGGGGTCATCAGTCCCTAAACTTACAAATTACTTATGAACTACTTACGAACTAGGACGGCACAAATATCCATGCCCGAGGGGAGATTCGAACCCCCGACCGTAGTGGCCGTGCTGACCGTGACTGGAGCGCCTCAGTCACCTCGGCCACCGCGGCCGGCCCGATACTTGACTTACCCAGCTAGTTACAGGGAGTTAAAATACATTACGAATCATGCTCCAAGTCCGCAGTTTTTCACATTAACAACATTGTCAGAAGTGAACGAAAAGTGTCACGTAAAACTGTCATGAGCAAGCTGGGATCGTCTGACAATATACCACTCTGACACCTTAGTCTTTCAAAATACCATAGAACGTGGACTACTTTTGTCATTTCACTCTCATCTTCTACAATGTGATGTATCTCACAGGGCAATTTTTTACTAGTCAAAAATTGTTAAAATGATTGTGATCCTGTCGGACCAAAGTGCTATAGTCATGAGTCCCCAGACTTACAAACTACTTAAACTAAGGACAACACACATACACACACACCCATGCCCAAGGGAGGACTCGAACCTGCGGCGGAAGCAGCCGCACAGTTCGTAGCATAGCGCCTTAGACCACGCACCCATTCCCTCGAGGCCTTCACAAGTCCTAAATATGTTTACATGATAACTTAGTCTTTCATTTGTAACCTCCATCGCAGGCCATCCTAGCCACCAATATAAGAGTATCACTTATGTGCTCTACTGTGGTGTATTTTTTATATTGCAGTGTCTGTTCCAAATGAATCGATATTTATGACTATCCGCATCTGGTATAATTATTCCGATGCTTATTCGCAACTTGCTAAATCTTCCGACGTCACCTGTAGTAACTCAGATGGCCTATCATAAATCCGGTATAAATTTTAGTATGCCGTATCATTTAGTACAGTTCACCCGGGAAAATTTCACAAATTGCTGGGAAGTTTCGGACTACTGTGTTGTAATAGCATACTACAGCATTTGTGTCTCTGTAATCCTCGAGCTACGACACTCGCATGAGACGCGAAAGTGCATTTCGCTCTTAAAGGTACAATTACCATTCAAAGAACGTACACAGTACCGTGTGTTCCGTCCAGCGAAAACTCTCATGCCAGTTCACAGTGAAAAGCCGACCTGGATTACTTGGCAAGCCGTTGTACTTAACGCGAGAGAACAATGGGTCGTCTGCATATCCCGTGGCAGTGATCCAGCAAGAATAGCACACCCGCGTTTGCAAATGAGTCGCCATTATCTGACACCGATTGAACGCGGCTACTTCCCAATGCACTAGACTCGAATAAATGCGAGAAAAGCTTCCTTCAGTTCAGTACTAGTCAGCTCACATAAATACCTGATGTAATCGTTTGGAGTGGAATAATCACATTGTAGATCAAGTAGGTGGCATACTTCGGCTTGCAGGCTAGGGTACTACAAATGTACAGTTTATGCAGAGGAGACTTCAAGATTATAAAACATTCGTGTGAACTATTCTAGAAATTGCTAAACTGTGCTCGATACATACCTACATGACTAAAAGGGAATTTTGAAGGTTCAGGAAGAAGACAACACGCAAGGTCATAGGTTTGCCTGCCTGTCTGTAAAACTGAAATGACAGCCGCTTGAACATAGATATCAGCCATCCCACAAAACCCGTCTTACACATTTTCAAGCAGCAATATTAACCCTTAGTTTCTATCGTGGGGTCATTTTTGACCCCAGAATAAACATTTTGTTATATCTGGAACGGCGCCAACCTTGTGCCAAATATTTTATTTATTTTCTTAGAAGTCAATTGTCTTCAAAGAAATGTGATGTTGTAAATTGTGACATTGTTTATTACGGAGTATTTGGATTTGGGGTCACTGAAGTCCCCAGGATAGTACTTACGTGCACATTATTTCTCAATGTGCCATTGTGTTTACTGAGTTGCGTGTGTTTAATCTAACAATGTAAATCTATTCGCAACGACGGACATGTTATGACAGCGGAAAAGGCTATATACTATTTAATAATAGAGAAAATGAATCTCCAGAGAAGAACTAAGCCAGGAACATGATTCCCATACAAGTGATCCTGAATGTGAACACGGTGCTCACAATAGAGGCACAACAATGTCTGATTTGGATTTCTCAGAAGACGAAATCTCTGAAAATTGTTCTAGTGGTTATACTACGAAAAAAAATAATTGGTCGCAGAACCCGTCCAGTAGTTCTAGAACGAAACTTAAGTTTTGTTCATGACTGTTAATTTCTTTACTAAGCATCAATAATTATATTTCCCCTTACAGAGATTAATTTGGACCTTAATCAACAAGGCTGATGAAGCACAAAAGAAGAGTTACTACTAAAATGATTTTTTTTTATTTTAAAATTACCTATGCATTGAGAACTGAAAAAATGTAGACATTAAAATAAACATGTTTTGTACCTCTGACTTTCTTATACAGTACCTCATATTTAGATTACAGAAGTTGCAAACAACTTAAAATGATTGTGTGTAAAAGAGTTGCCATAAAAAATTGAATCCAAGTAAACTGAAATACTAATAATGTTTGGGCTCACAAATGACTCCACGATAGTTGTTGTGATACTGAAACATATCTGTAGTAACTCAAAGTCAAAGGAGGTGTTCAGAGGCGCTTTTCAGTACCATCGGTATCGCAATCGTAGGGACCGCGGATGTAATGATATTTGACTAATTACAATGCACTAACAAGCATTTAAGCAGTTATTTTTCCCGGATTCCATGCGTAACGGAAACCACTAGCAACTTTATTGAATAGTGTGGTGGGAAATTTAATATTCCATCTATTTCATAGTGGTTATGAGAATACAGAGCTGAAACTGTAATGCCTAGTGTGCCTCTAGTGTTTTTATGGTTGATTACGAGGAGTGTGTGTCGACTGTGGTACTGTGATTGTTAATTATCACTATGAATGAAGACACTAAGACACGGTGTAGAGACTTTACATTGAACTCAGGACACGGGTACACAAACAGATCGTGCGGCACATCGATTCATTCCCAACCATTGCTGATCAAAACAAGCCAACATTTCTTCTGCCACACTGACTCAAAATGTCAGAGGGTATTTTTATTTTTTACCGGGTACCTTAACTTCCCCGCTGGCATTTCTTGGAACTATTACTCGCACTTTCTTGTAGCTGTTGATCTATTAGTTCTTTCTAAGTGCGCAATTGTAAAATGTGAGGTAACATCCAAAAACCAGAATTGTATATGGTGAAAATATTAAAAAAAAGAAAAAAAAAAAGAAAGAAAAAAAAACTTTACAACTTCACTGGAGCTCCCACTGAGCTGTATCCTTGCAAGTTCAGTTGGCACAGAAAAATTTTTCACATTCAGCTCTAAGTCCAGGAGCCCGAGATTTTTCTTGTAATCTAAGGAATTTTCTGTAAAATATGATTTCGTCATGTCCAAGTACATCCCCGTTATCTCACAACCTGTTAAATTCTAACCGATCAAGGCGAGTTTATTCGCCTGCATCTACATTATATGCATCTGGTAAAGGTTCCCGATTTGAGTTTCTTGATTTCGGTTTCTCTTAATCATCAGATCGCCTTTGCCTACGGATATAAAATGTTGTGTGCCGTGGACTTATACTATCTGAAAGACTAGGGATTGCTGTCTGAATCATACATAAAGTGTTATGAACACTTGTTAATTTTCTCTACTACAGGCAAAAGTTACTGGCGATGGACTAATAAGACTTCATATACTACTTAACAGGTTGACTGAAATAAGTTATTGTCAGTTCCTTTCAAATAATATGCTTGTCCTACTAGAGGTGGTGATTGGAAATGTGTTTCATAGATGATGTAGCACCAGGTCATATTCTCTCAAAATACCTCACAGATTTCATGGACAATGAACTCCAGCCTCTTTTGTTTCTTATTGTGGGACACTTGAAATCTTTTGTATATGCAAGCATTTAGTATTTTATACACCTAAATGGCATGCGAGTGTGACGACTGCATGCCAGGGAAAGGACTGAAGGTGATACTCTGATACCCAGTAGCCAGTAGGCTAAATACAAAGAAATTGCAAATATAAACAAAAGGGACCATCAGAAGTTTAAATAACGGTTTTGATGAGTCTCTGATATGTTGTAGAGGTACATACCCTGAGAATGAAGCACTTGGTTTTCGAGGAAATTGATGTTGAAGTTCACTGCACGCTGTGAGAAGCGTAACGTTAGCCATGTACCAACCAAGTGATCGTGGTGCAGAGGTTAAGGTTACAGCTACGCACTTGAAGGTACAGTGTTCGGATCCTCACCGGCATTTTTTTAATCAAAAGAGTCCCACATTTTTCCACTCCTATTATAGAATCAAAAAACAGTGTACATCGTATGAAATTAGTAAGAAATATTTATTTTGCCACAGTAATTTAATTTTCACGTCATTATTACAAAATCTTACTCGCTATCACCTGCATCGCTCGCTGTGTCACGAAAGAAATCCCAATGATATTTGTCATAAAAGCAACCGAACACATTGTTTTACAACACCAGATTTGTGTTGTCCATAGTGTAAGTTAGTTTAAGTAGTTTGTATGCCTAGAGACTGACGACCATAGTAGTTGGGTCCAATAAGTTTACGAACGTATGAACACTTCACTACCATATTGTCAGCAGTGTTACATGTACAGTAGCAGCGATACACAGCAGTGTGTATAGGTTTACTGATGAAGAATTAACTGATATGCACAACGTGTGTAGATTCGGTAAATGTTGTTAGAAGGCCGTCACAACAACGCTACGCAGACTCGTTGTTGGAGCGACGGCAATCACAATAAAAGATAATCGCATCTAAGATTGTTGTGTTTTGTGTTTTATACGTTTCGATGCTGGCTTATTATACGCTTTTTCATTCTAGTGAAAGGTCTTTAAGTGCAAACGAAAGAGAATAGCGTTAAAAAATCGAATAAATCATAATTACTTTATTTACCTCCCCGGCCAAGCGCTCATCGTCTGAACGGAGCGATGTACTGGCAGAAGTAAAGAGAAGAGGACGGACTATGAATCCTACCGGGCTACCTCAGAGGGTAGAGCGCTTGCCCGCGAAAGGCAAAGGTCGCAGGTTCGAATCCCGGTTACGGCACACGAATGTAATTGCCAGGAAGTTTCATATCAGCGCACACTTCGCTGCAGAGTGAAAGTTTCATTCTGGTACTCAGATATCCCTACACACTCCCCGAAATTTGTCAGTGGAGTTCGGGTTCACTCCTCTGTAATGCAGTTTCGCTGTTCTCTGATAAAGACGACGCGATTGTAAGCCGGAAGCGACCTAAATGGCTCTTTCACTGACAGGAAACTAAGCGTGTAAAGGAATTAACACTGGAGAAAGTGACATTCTGTGTGAAGAGAGACAATACTACGCCATACAGTTTACACCTCAAATTCTAATATTTGCATAGAGAAAGACTTGCACCAAGGGCGGCATTTGGTTCGGAGTCAACACCTTAGCAGTGTCGTGCGTACCAAATTTGTATAGGAGGATACTTGACTGCATGATGTGGATCCTTGAGGGTGGACTACAAGCACTAGAAGACAAAAGGAATGCACATTCAGTACACGTGTTTCTCACAAATCAAAACTAAGAAAGTAACCAAATAATACACATTCCCAAACTCCGTTCCGCAGTGGATAATAAGGTTTTCGAAACTTTATAGCAAATTGATAGGTGTATTCTTGAAATAATCTCCTAGGCTGTACCTGAGCCATTTCTCCGCGATTTCAGTTTTCACATACCATAACTAAAATTTAAGACTCTGTCATTAAGATGTATAAACTTCCGTGAAAATATTACAGATAGTAACTGCGTATACAAGTATGTCTTCATGCAGCGTACATAGTGTACATTTTTCCAGCGTGAGAATGAGAGCCCATCTTGAACATGTTTTTCAAAGTTTTTATCGCCAACTTGCTTAACGTCAGATATTTATAGACTTCGTGTCAAACGAGCAGCAATTCCTCGGACAGATGCATCACATTGTCTAAAATTCAAATGTTTGTAAATCTACGGGACCCTAGCCTTACAAACTACTTGAACGAACTTAAAACAATCTAAGGACAACACACACACCTATGCCCTAGGGACGACTCGAACCTCCGGCGGGAATAATGTTCTAGTTAATACTCGTACTCGTAGAGTTGTTCAGTTATCTACTTCTAGTAATCGAAATTCTTCTGTTTTTAATTCATTTTCAGGAGTTATGTAGGTTTCAAATTGCACATTAATGAAGTCTGACTGTTCACATCTTCATTATTGTTGTCGTCCAATTGTCGCAGTCCCTGATAAGTCGCCTAGAACCGCTCGCCTTCACGTTCTCTCATGTCAATAATGCGACCTGTTTCAAGCTCTCCGATTTGACGCCGCGATGGAATGGCCGAGCGCTCAAACGTGCCCTAATGCGGAGCGCGCGGTTGCTTCCCGTCTGAGGTGGGAGTCCTCCCTCTGGTGTGAGGTGTTTTGTCCTTAGGTTAGCTTAAGTAGTAAACTAGGGATTGGTAACTAGTTAAATCTTATATATTTACAAACATTTGAACAAACATTCAGATGCTAATAGTTTCTGCAGACTACACTAATGTACATGGCCTGCAAATACAATCCTATTTCCAGTCTTTGAAGTTGGTTTTCTTTACCCGTAAGTTGTAATACTGAAAGCGAAATTACTAAATCTGTATATACTGCAGAAATAAATTTATTGTTATTCTTAAAGATTGAGGCGCACCAAATTTTCAACTTCGACATTGAATTTAATCGAGATGCTGTAATATATGTGGCTGAAATATGGGAACAGATAAACATACTGAAAGAGAGAGAATGGGAAAATAAAAACCTACGAAAGATATTTGGACCAAATGTGAGGGAGAAAGTGGCGAAGAACGGGGAGCTCAGGAAGCTGTACAACGAACCAAATGTTGCTGCGGAAGCCAAAGACAAGAAATCTAAGATGAGCCTGTCACGTCTATAGAAGAGAGCAGAGATATATACTGGGAGAAATGTTGGAGTATAACACGAAAGGACGAAGACTTCTAACAAGGCCCAAAAATAAGATGGAGAGAGCAGGTTGCCAAGGATGTCTAGGTACTGGGAGCAAGAGAAGAACAATGTGAAAAACCGACTGCGGTTTGTGGAGCCAGGAGAGTAAGTAATCACAAAAGGACGCTGTTATAATCCAGTATGTTTTCAAAAATTACGTATGCAGAGCTCTCTGCCAAAAATATTACAGGTTTTGGAAATCAGTTTGAGATGAACTTCACATGTTAGTAGTATACGTCAAGGGTGTCCACTCATAAAAGTTTTAAAAAGCTCTATCCAAAAAGTTCCCAGAAAAAGGGCTCTCAAGTTTAAGCGCAACCCATATACACGTTATAAGCCAGCCAATGAGTCATTTACAACAGAAATGCGAAGGAGCTCAAGCATAGTGTGTTCTATTGTCATGGGGGATGACTGGGTTTCGATTCTACTTACGGCAAATGTTTTACATTTGTTATTTGTTTTAAAAATTATAACAGTTATAAAGAAAATTGACGATATAAAGTACAATCAATTACCTTATAAATAACTTTATTTTATTTACGACATTTTATAGTTAATGTCGGTACATTAAAACGTTAAATGCTATTGTAACGACAGTTTTATTACTAAATTAGGCGATATTGTAAGGTGTGGAAGAGATTATAAATATTCGTTGTAATTTCGAAGTACCAGTTCTTCACAGAAAAGCGGAGCAAAAATGTTCAAAACGTTTTTTAAGCTTAAGAGACTTAAATGCGGAGTCATCAGTTCCTAAACTCACAAACTACATATGAACTACCTTATACTCAAGACGACACAAACATCCATGCCCGAGGAGGGATTCGAACCCCCGACGGGGAACGGCCTCGCGCATCGCAGCATAGCGCCACAATGCGCTTGGCCACTCCGCCGCGGCACGGAGCATACCGGTTGACCTGCTACTGTTACATACAAACAGGCAGACTGTCAGTAACAGTCAAATAAAAAATTAAAAATATTTCTTGAGTGCCGGTTTCAATCCCGGTCGTCCACATAATAAGTGAACATGCTACCATCAGAACTTTTTTCTTTCTTTTTTATGGGTAGTTCAGTTCCTTGCGGTCGCAGATCGTGTTTATTCGTTGTTGTTTGATGTGTTTTTGGCTCAGCTTTTTTATTACAGTCTCTGACCGGACGCGCAGAGCCACGGTGCCCGGCTATTGGACTGCGCTGCAGCACAGCCTTCGCTGACAAGCCTATTCGTTATATATTTGCTGAGCTTAAAACTTTACAACCCTTTTTCTTGTAATTTCTAAATAGTGCCGCCACCGCCGCGCAGAATGGCCACGTGCCCTAAGGCGTCATGCTACGGACTGGGCGGCCGTTCCCGTCGGAGGTTCGAGTCCTCCTTCGGGGGGAGGGGATGAGGTCTGTGTTGTCCTTCGTGTAATTTAGTTTAAGTAGTTTGTAAACCTAGATACGGATAACCATAGTTTGGTCCGATAGGTGTACAAAAATTAGAACATTTTAGAACGCCCATCTCGAACTGATTTCGGAGATCGGAGGGCGTCCTCGTTAGTCCAACACACGGAAAGTATGACGACGAGAACTGAGGACGGAGTAGCACGATCGTTAGGCGGAAAGTGAGTGTGGCAGCTCCGATCTTAACACGAGTGTCACCGTATTCCCGGCTCCTGTTCGGCGACGTTGATCTACAGTGGCAACAGCCGGCTGCTAACTGGCTTTTTTCCGGTGCCGGTACGTGGTCGGCCAGTGTATACTACGATGCCCCTGATGGTAAACTGCTGGAATTTGGCCGCTCCATACTCTTCCGACCATCCAAACTACATGTGTGTGCAAGTAGCCATAGGGGCTGTTGCCTTGAGAGTGTCTCATTCGTGGTGCTACGGACGGTATCATACTGAGCGCTCCGACAGTGCGCCGGGTACTCACCAGTAGTAGCATCAGCAGCAGCAGCGGCGGCGACATGTCGAGTGTGAGGCGGCGCGCTGAACAGGTGCTGGTGCTGGAGCTGGTGAGGCGACGCCGGCGGTGCTCGCGCGTCGGCGGCATCTGTGCGACTGTGCGCGCGGTTCAAGGTCAGCCCGAGCCGAAGCCGACGCTTTCCTCTGGTGGGGACGGTGCGGCTGCGGCTGCGCCTCTGGTGGGTGACCCAGTTGGCGCTTCCGGACGGCCGGTGATCTCACGCGCGGGAAAGCACGGCCGCGGGCGCTGCCCGGGGCTCTCGCCACTGATTGATGGAAAAATGGACCGTCTCGCCCACCAACGCCTGACAGGTATCGCTATCAAATTGCGGGGCATATTTTCGTCACTGACGCCCAAACCTTCAGTCACATCGGTACCGAACGTAGTATACCGATTGAGTTGTTGTTGTTGTGGTCTTCAGTCCGCAGACTGGTTTGATGCAGCTCTGAACGCTACCCTCTCCTGTGCAAGTCTCTTCATCTGAGAATACGTTCGGCAACCTACATCCTTTTGAATCTGCTTACTGTATTCGTCGCTCGGACTCCCTCTACGATTTTTACCCCGCACATTTCCTTCTAATGCTAAGTTGACAATTCCTTGATGTCTCAGAATGTGTCCTAACAATCTATCCCTATCTATGCCAGAAACTCCTTTTCTCCCCAGTTCGGTTAAGCACATCCTCATTAGTTACGTGATCTACCCACCTAATCTTCGTCATTCGTCTGTAGCACCACGCTTCAAAAGCTTCTATAATCTTTTTCTCTGAACTCCTTATCGTCCAAGTTTCACTGCCATACAATGATACACTCCAGACAAATGCTTTCAGAAAGGACTTCCTAACATTTAAATTAATATTGGATGTTAACAAGTTTCGCTTCTTTAGAAACGCTTTTCTCCCCATAGCCATTCTACATTTCATATTTTCTGTACTTCGGCCACCAGAAGTTATCTTGATACCCAAACAACAAAATTCATCTACTACTTTTATTGTCTCATTATCTAATTTAATTCCTTCAGCATCGCCTGATTTTCTGACTTTACATTCCATTACGTTCGTTTTACTCTTGTTAATGTTCATCTTATATCTTCCTTTCAGGACACTGCCCATTCCATTCAACTGCTCTTGCAGATCCTTTGCAGTCTCTGACAAAATTACTATGTCATCGCCAAACCGCAAACTTTTTATTTCTTCTCCCTGAACTTTAATTCCTTCTCCAAATTTCTCCTTCCATTCCTTCACTGCTTGCTCAATGTACAGATTGAACAACATTTGGAAAAAGCTACAACACTGTCTTACTTCCTTCCCAACGTCTGCTTCCCTTTCTTGCCCTCCGACTCTAATAACCGCTGTCTGGTTTTTGTATAGTTTGAATATAACTATTCGCTCCCTATATTTTACCCCTGCTACCTTCAGAATTTGGAAGAGTGTATTCCAGTCGACATTGTCAAAAGCTTTCTCCAAATCTACAAACGCCAAAAACGTAGGTCTGCCCTTCCTTAGCCTATCTTCTAAGATAATTCGTAATGTATTGCCTCCCGTGTTCCTACATTTCTCCTAAATCCAAACTGATCTTCCCCGAGGTCAGATTCCACAAGTTTTTCCATTCCATTCCATTTTCCATTGAGTATCAACCAAATCCCAATGTAATTCGTGCTATGTGCTGCCCTCCAGGAGAACGTGCGTAAAGTACCGGGTGATCAAAAAGTATAAATTTGAAAGCATAATAAATCACTGAATAATGTAGATAGAGAGGTAAAAATTGACACACATGCTTGGAATGACGTGGGGTTTTATTAGAACAAAAAAAATAATAATAATAAAAATTAAAAAATAAAGTTCAAAAATTGTCCGCCAGATGGCGCTTCATCTGATCAGAAAAGAAAAAATTAGCATAACAAATTAAGACAAAGCAAAGATGATGTTCTTTACAGGAAATGCTCAATATGTTCACCATCATTCCTCAACAATAGCTGTAGTCGAGGAGTAATGTTGTGAACAGCACTGTAACGCATGTTCCGAGTTATGTTGAGGCATTGACGTCGGATGTTCTCTTTCAGCATCTCTAGAGATGTCGGTCGATCACGATACACTTGCGATGTCAGGTAACCCCAAAGCCAATAGTCGCACGGACTGAGGTCTGGGAACCTGGGAGGCCAAGCCAAGCATGACGAAAGTGGCGGCTGAGCACACGATCATCACCAAACGACGCGCGTAAGAGGTCTTTTACGCGTCTAGCAATATGAGGTAGAGCGCCATCCTGCATAAAAATCGTACGTTCCAACAGGTCTTTATCAGCCAGACTGGAGATGATTCGATTCTGTAACGTGTCGGCTTACCTCTCACCCGTCACGGTAGCAGTTACAAAACCAGAATCACGCAGTTCCTCGAAGGAAAAAGACCCTACAACGGTAGATGTGGTAAATTCAACCCATACCGTGACTTTCTCGTCGAGCAGTGGAGTTTCCACGACTTCTAGGATTTTCGATAGCCCAAATTCTGCAGTTGTGGGCGTTGACAGACCCTCGGAGCGTGAAATTACTCAACCAATCGTCATCTTCCGCCATCTTTTGAAACGCCCACACCGCAAATGCCCTCCGCTTCACTAAATCGCCAGGTAACAGTTCATGATGCCGATGGATTTTGTAACGAAAGCATCGGAGGGTACGGCTAAGTGCCAACCAAACAGTAGTGTATGGAATGCCGGTAGGACGTGCGACTGCACAAGCGCTGACTTACCCTTGCATAGAACCCGCTAGTCTCCATTTCTTCCTGAACTGTCTCAGCAGCATTACACCTTGTGCTCGGTCGGCCACTACAGGTTCTATCATCTAAACAACCCGTAGCTTCAAACTTCGAAATCATTCTCGCCATAGCTGCATTTGTCAACGGACCATTATCCGTTCGAATCCCCTTGCTATGGCGATAGGATCGTAACAATGAATTAGCAAATTTCCCATTCTGATAATACAGCATTTTCAGGTAACGTCAACATGCTGCGACTGCTGGTGCATTTGATGTTCTCTCTCATTACGGCTCCTTTTATACACGAAATGTTCGAATGTTTGTACAGCTTATGGGACTTAACTACGGGGTCATCAGTCCCTAAACTTACAAACTACTTATGAACTACTTACGAACTAGAACGGTACAAATATCCATGCCCGAGGGGGGATTTGAACCCCCGACCGTAGTGGCCGTGTAGACCGTGACTGGAGCGCCTCAGTCCCCTCGGCCACCGCGGCCGGCTTTTATACACGATTTTCATGCGCAGTCACTGACGTTTTGCTGTACAGCGCCATCTGTCGGGAATTTTTTGAAATTTATACTGACTTTTTGATCACCCGGTATAACACCTGACCTACGAAGTAGAGGAAAAACATACCTTTGAGAGCAAATTATGTCAAGATCCTGTGGGAAAGTTGATAGAGCGTTAGGGCTTCAAGCACTGCTCATGGTACTTTCATTATTTTTTTAATTATTATTTATAATGAAGTAAGCTGACAATTGTTATACGGGGCAATGTGTTCCTCGCATATAAATACATGTTCCTGTTCGGATTTTATAGCAGTGTGTTATCGCCAGTTTGCTTTCCTTCGTTTATTTGAAAGCAGCAGACCTGTAGTGTAGAGTATATTCGTAGTTTCAGAAAATAAACAGATGCAAATAAAATGTTTAGATGTTTGTAAATCTATTGGACTTATACGTGCGAAGGCGTATTGATAATATTATTATTAATAATAATAACTGTAACATTAATGGTACCATGTCCTAATTCATGAACGACGGGCAACGTATGAGTGGCCAAGTAAGTCGTGGCATATTCTCAGCCGTGGCCACATTTGTGCTCAGACAGCAAAGACTACCAAATCCACCGGTTAGTTTCTCAACCGTTAAAAACCCAATGAGACCAATCTGATGCTGGCAATAATCAAAGTGCCTCGGACCTTTGGAGGTGACGGAGTTCCACTTCTAATTGACAGACGAGGGTGTTCTCAGACACGACTTGGCAGATAATCTGGAATGACATGGGGAGCTTTTAATATCAAGAGGAGCTACTCCGAGAAGTTAGAGCTGGCAAAGCGTGCAGGTGTGATCGGATAGGATGATTTAGCTGTTAGTGACATTCGGGTAAGGGGATCGAAAGAAGACGAAGCAGGAGAATACAAGGTCTACCTGTCAAGAATCAAAGCAGAAGGAGCAAAGTGGGGTGTAGGGCTTTGTATCAGGAAAGCAATTGAACCCAGGATATTTCTAATAAGGTGAACAGATTTGGCCATCTTCAGAAACAAAAGTAGAACTGTCAGTGTATTCGCCCTGTGAAGGGACAGATCAAGATGAGGTGGACTTCGCGTGGTTATTAAAAGACAAGGACAGTGTTTTGCTCATGTACGATTTCAACGCCAAGATAGGAAATCGAACAGAAGAGTACGAAAACGCTATGGGTAAAATTGGAGAGGATATGGGGGCCAATAGAAATGAAAAACAGCTCTTGAATTTTAGTGCCAGTATGGGCTTAGTTATCACAAACCACTTTTGAGGCATAATAGCATTCACCGGTATACTTTGGAAGGCAGAGGAACCAGATCTGTCATAATAACGGATCAGGAATTCAGAAAGGCAGTCAAAAAGTAAAGTGTTTTCAGAGTGTTCTTTGATGGCACTGATCATTATTTAATCTGTAGTGATATTGGTTTTGTGAGGGAAAAATTTCATTAAGTCATCTATGTAGAAGTATAAGCATGGAGAAGCTTCAGGGCGAGGAAATCAGGCAAAAATATATAACAATGATCTCAGAAAGGTAGCAGTTAGTTGAATGTAGTCATTTACAGTCATTGGAAAAGAAATGAACAAGTTACACGGACAAACTACTAGAAGTAGCTAGAGATTAGACAGACAGTAAAGGAAGGAAGAAGCAGACTGCTTGGTGAAATGACAGTCAAGATAACCTGTACAGTAAAAAGAAGGCATTTCAAGAATGAACTGAAGCAGACAGAGCAAGTGACGTTTAAAAAAGAAACCAAGCCAAACAGTTGCAGAACCCAAGCAGAAAAATGGGAAGACTTTGGAAATAGGTTAGAAGCCGCAGTAAAACCATTCTGGAGTGTAATTAGCATCTTCGAAAGGGAGGGAAGGATGAATTAACAAGAGTTTTGGACAGGTCAGGAAAGCTGCTAGTGAATCCTGTCGATGCCTTGGTCAGATGGAGGGAATATTTTAAAGAGTTGTTCAATGTAGGTGAGACGTTCAGTGATGTGTCAGACTTTTAGATTCAATGGGATAGGAATTATGATGGAAACAGGATCACATTTGAGGAAGTGGAAAGAATGGTCATAGACTGCAGTGCAATAAAGCGGCTGTGCTTGATGAAATTAAGTCAGAACTTATCCAATACAGATGAATAACAGGTTCAAATAGTTACCAGGATAATTAAAATGTCGTGGGAGTCGGGTGAGGTTCCGTCCGACTAGACGAAAGCAGTAGTCACTCCAATTTTCAAGCATGGAAACAGGAAAGATTTTAACAACTACTGAGTTATCTCTTTAATTAGCGTTGTGGACAAGATATAATCAGCATTGTTTAAAGGCAAGTTGGATGAAAATCATTGTGGGTTTAGGCTTCGTAGACGATGTCAGGATCAGATATTGCTTACGGCAGATATTGGAGAAGTGCGATGAAGTGCAACAGCGAATTCTATCTATGTTTCATTGCTCTACAAAAGGCTTAAGACCGACTTCCTACGATGAAGCTATTGTCAGTTCTAGAAGATTAAGGAATAGAAGGCAAACTTCTACAGGCAATTAAAAGTCTTTAGCTAGATTGTCAGGCAGCAGTTAGAGTTGACGGTAAATTGAGTTCGTGGTTTACGGTAGTTACAGGGGTAAGACATGGCTGTAACTTGTCACCACTGTTGTTCAAACTATTTGAGGATCATATGTTGAAAATAATGGATCGACAGGATGAGATTACAATAGGTGAAAACAAAATAAGCAGTCTCGCATATGCGAACGACTGAGTTGTGATGGCAGACTCGTTTCAAAGGTTGCAAACAAATATTTCAGAGTTATATCAGAGGTATAAAGTATATTGTACGAAGATCAG
Source organism: Locusta migratoria (assembly GCA_026315105.1). NCBI lineage: Eukaryota > Metazoa > Arthropoda > Insecta > Orthoptera > Acrididae > Locusta > Locusta migratoria. Next base: position 189,560,024 of record CM048747.1, read on the forward strand.
CATATCCAAAACGAAAGTAATGTCTGTGGGAAAATGCTGAATACAGATTTAGTGTCAACTCTGTGAATATAGATGTAGAAGAAATTTCCAACGTAATTACCATCACCAGGTCCTGAAACCGGTACACCTGAAATAACAAACGCACGCTCTATCGACTTCCCCAAGGGAGCTCAACGCGATGCACACTCGCAGATGTGCTTTTCCTACATTCCATAAGACAGGTGTTACTTGTTGCTTCCAGTTTATCCACTTTTTAGCACATAGCTCGAATTATATGGAAGTTTTGGTTAATTGATATACAACGTTTGGTACCGATCCGACAGTCTGACATCTGGAGGTTTGGGAGTGAAAAAGTACGTACCCTCCAAAGATAAACGACCAACACCTATGAGCAGTCGAGCCTTCTGAGTCAGCGACCACAGATACTAATACACCGGGAAAACAGTTGAGCGCTACACAGTTGACGTGGTTGCAACGTAGAACCACCGGATTGTTGGCAAATATTAGTCGTTTTCAAGAAACGCTACTATTTTAAACTAATAATACTGTAATTTGAAATTACTCCGTTTCACCATAAGCTCTAGATAAGCATGTGCACAATAGGAAACCCCAATTTCTTCTCCAATAGTCCCGCTGTACTGCTTCGCAGAACGGGAAGTGTGTCTGCAGTGTTTGGAGATCCGATGCGATACCTCAGAGCGTTCGGTCATTGGGACCTCTGGCCCTATGCGGGAAATTCTGGTTCGAATCCCGTCCTACACGACTTTAAAAACATCGCTACTATACTCCTTCAACGCTTAGTAACAATCGAGGTTTGATTATTTCTTATATTGCTGAATCTTGCCGGTTTTCGTAGTGTACTGCTGATGTTTGATGCCAATTAGGACAGGAAAAAAATGTCCGGTGCTTTCTGACGTCATGTACAACATTTTCAAAGAGTCAAAATTAGCCTTAAAAATCAAGACGGTCGACCGCGGTGGCCGAGGGGACTGCGGCGCGTCAGTCACGGTCTGCACGGCCACTACGGTCGGGGGTTCGAATCCCCCCTCGGGCATGGATATTTGTGCCGTCCTTAGTGTTAGCTAGTTCATAAATAGTTTGTAAGTTTAGGGACTGATGACCCCGTAGTTAAGTCTCATAAGCTGTACAAACATTGAACATTTGAAAAAATCAAGTTTTGAAATATCTGATGATAAGTACATCAAACTGTGGCGAATCCATGATTTGGTCTGGGGGAGGCTGAGTTCAAAGACATTTTTTTTCGCTTCGTCATCTTCGAATTCTCTAGAGTAATCGAAGTTAAATAAACGACATTATCACATGAATGTAACGACAAACTGCTTTCCTTTTTACATATTTATTTTGTCAGACCAGTTTTGAGTACATGCTTATTGTCAGCGGTCCTGCAGAAATACATATAAATTGATAGAGAATGTAAGTTACATGTTCTACGGCTTATGTTATGGGAATATATATGTGGAAATATTTCCATACAGAAAATTATTTAAAAGACGTTCTATATGACAAACTTAATAGGACAGCCAAAACAATTTCGAATATAGTATAAAAATTAAAGTAAGTTTCAAAAAAATTTAAAAACATCCACACAAATTATCATAATGGAATATGCTACTTACGGTATCATTTAATGTATGCAGGAGATGATCATGTGCTCGAAAACAGACTGGTAAAATAAAGAAATAAGAAAGGAAGCATTCATGTAATAATGTCCTTTATTAAATATATGAAGACTGAAAGGCGCTTTGAATACAAAACATTTCTAATTTACGTTGCTTTCTTAAGTTTCTATACACCAAACACGACTGTTAACTCTCAATGTTCAGTCTCCCCGTTTTATATAGGTTAAGAGGAAACAACTGCAGCTTTAGTGGTGGGGGGGGGGGGGCGCTGTAACCTGAACTTGAAGTCGTAAATCCGCGCCTTAAACAGATCCGCTTACTATATAAGCATTGAACTACCATTAGTTGAACATTAATTTCAACTCAGTTGACGTATTTTGCAAAAGGAATTAATTGATTCACATTATTTGCCTAAGAACTAGTGCTAGATGTTATAATTAATATACGAATGGCCGCTTGTCCGAGCTAAATCAAATACTTTTACGTTAAGAATTTGGCAATTCCAAAAATCGCGATACTGCACTCAGTGTATATTTCTTTAAGGCCTTCAGCGCTGAAATTATCTATTTTGCAACTAGTTCCCACATTTCATTAATTCCATCTTCAGGACCCTAAACGTAACAGAATTGAAGTGTCTATTAGTCCAACAGAGGAGGTGCAAAAATATAGACTTTATGCTTAGATGACGTGTATATTCAACAACTGTCTGCCTATAGGCTAATGGAATGACATTTTCAACTGTTTATGCAAAAGGGCCTGAAAATGGCATCAGTGTATGGAGAAATTGGTTGCAAACTAAGTTTACCTTGTAAGATTACGGCTACTGTTTTCCTCGAATCATCCAATTTATGACTAGCCGCAGTCCCAAATTCATGCAAAGACTGATCAGCATGGAACCAGTAGTGCCAACAGTTAAACAGGGAGTTTGTTTATATACATTTAGGCAATACCATAAACTGCAGTGCGGGGAAACTTCAACAGCTAAGAATTATGATTATTCTCTAGTGAAAGCGCTCCCAATTCTTTCGAAGTAAACTTTCTAGCCTGGCCGTAATCATCATTTGTGTCCTGCCAAGTGGTCAAATGTTTGTTAATATAAGATACCAAAATGCTGTGATGTTCGGTTCCTAGACTTATAAACTACGTAAACTAACTTACGCTGAGGACAAAACACACACACACACACACACAAACAAGCCAGAGAGGACTCGAACCTCCGAAGGGAGCGGCTACACAGTGCCTGACATGGTGCCTAGAACCACACGACCATTCCCGCACTGCCTGTGTTCTGCACTGGAAGGTTGGTAACTCTTCATGCTCTCCTGTCTTCTGCCAACTTCTTCAGGTAAGGTATTATTTCTTGCCTTCATGTCGTCTTTTCCTTCCTCTCAATCTTCCATAAGCCAGTCCTTCCAGTGTGTCTGTTATCATACACTCCCGGCTCAACGGATGTCCTATCCAGTTTTCTTCGATGTAATAATCTTATAACCTTAAACAACATTATTCCTATCATCAATCCTTTCTAGCACTCTTTCGTTGCTCACTCTTTCTCCACCTCCATATTCCAAATACTTCTAGTCGTTTTTCATCCTCTCGCCTCAGCGTCCGCATATCCATAGAGAGCCACACCACAAACAAAACACTTATCAAGCCTTTTCTTGAGACCTTTACGGAGTTAATCTCATCTTTATATTGAATTGCTACTTCGCTATATCAAAGCAACTTATCATTCCTAAAAAAATATATTTGAATGTTCTTACTTCACTAGTAACAGTTTGTCCGATGATAATATTTGTTAGTCTCCTTCCTTCGGCGATTACTATTTATATTGTTTATAATACGTTATTTTAACAATTTATTTCGTTCACTTTCTTGCACTAATTCATCTAAATACGCTTATGCAGTAGTATAAAGGTGTAATTCCAGAAGCAAAAAGCTGGAATGGACTTCAAAAATACTTCCAGAGAAAACCCCCTGCAATATTAGTAAGCAATTCTGCACGTTTTAAGGATATTCAGATACACCCAGCGAAAAATTCGGTTGGCGGCAACTTCACAGCTTATGTCGTCTCTCAGTTCCTGTATTGCACGTTGATTTGTATCCTAGACCTTCCTCTCACACGCAGAAAAAATCATATGTTGAATCCGGCGGACGTGATGACCACAAATGTTTGTTGGCAGTTCGTTCCTCATCATTACTTATTTCACGGATACCTTAGATGTGTGGAATTTTGGCCCTTCTTGATGGAAGGTCTTTCATATTCAGTGCGTTGAGCATAAAATGTATCACAATTTTCTAGATATGTAAGCGTGTTGATGATAGTGTCAAAAAATATCGGTCCAGTGATGCACGTTTCTCATACATCGCACCAAACGCAGAGTTTACCCTCATAGAGAGTGTTTCTGACACACAATGTTACTGTTGTCCGTTGGCCAGATCCTCGTGTTCTGTGAATTCCCATAACGGGGAAGATCATGCTTTATCACTGTTGCTGTGATAGAAAGGGTCTAACAAACAGTCGGTGATAATATTCAGAAGCCTCGAGCCGTAATCTATACGTTTCTGAGTGTCATCCTCCTGTTAACTGCTACACAACCGATACACGATATGGCCTAAAATTAAGATTTTTCAAATTGGCAACACCTGCTATTTATATGCGCCTGTTATACCACTTTACGTGTAAACTTCTTTTGGCTCTGTATAATTCTTCGGCAAATGTCTGCAATAGCTTTACATTGTGCACAGATCCAGAGGTGCGCCAGTTTTTATACAGACTTTGTATTGCTCTCTTTTCTGGTAGTTCTCTAACGGATACTTGACCTGTTACCAGATGTTTCTTATCCCTGGACATGCCCTCTGTTTTGGACCCTACAAATGGTACGCGACAATTACCTGCAAAATGCGAAAATGACTATCTCTTTTTTACACGAGTGTTAAAAATGTGAAAATGAAACTCTTTGAACTCCGACGACCACAATCTCAAAATAATTTATTCTATTATTCTTTCCTATGAATGCATAGTTTCGCGGCGAGTCATGCTGATAAAATTCTCTCAGGTCTCCAGCCACATTACAATTGGTTTGATATCCACGAGTTTTCGTCCGAAATCTCCTCGGCCATTGTCAAGTGGTGACCGTCTTATCGTTCCTGCCGCCGTCCTTACATACCTGCGTGGCTTACTGTGGCGTCACTGGTGCTCAGCCGCATCGCCATATAAGGCAATGTTTTGGCCGCGTACCTGCATTATCCAGAGAAATCAGCAATTGCGGAGCACGCTCTAGAAAACAAACATCGCATTGCGTTCGAGAATATATCAGTCATTACCAGAACTTTCTGGGACAGCGTAATAAAAGAGGCTATCGAAATCAAACTATCTGAAAAATCTCTTAATAAAGACGGCGGCTTGCAGCTGAGCACAGCTTGCGACCCGGCAATCGGACGGTTGAAGCGGCCAAACATTGCCTTATATGGCGATGACGTCACAGTAAGCCGGGCAGTCATATAAGGACGTCGGAAGCAATGATAAGACAGTCACCACTTGACATTGGCCGAGGAGATTTCGGCCGAACGCTCGTGGATATCAAATCATTTGACGCGGCTGGAAGCCCGGGAGAATTTTATCGGCAATTATTCTTTTTTATACATTTCTGTTTTCAATGTCGCGGGTGCGTCGAACTCAAGTTACGATTTCAGAGCAATTGAAATAACTGAAGTGACAGTTATCGTGAAATACTAGCTGCATGGAAGCCTGTTAAAAGCATTACCTATACAACAATGCCAGATAGGGCGGCTTCTAATAGAATTATAACACTTTTGCACATATTTGAATGAATCTAAAAATCTCTTTTTTGAAGGCTGACATCCCTACTTGAACCAGAAAATTTCGTGAGATCCGTTAACCGAACCTGTTTTGACACATGCTTACACAACTTAAAATAATTCTTTTATCAGAAAAGTAATTTTGCAGACCGCAAAGAGAAGCATCTAGCAGCACGGGAATGGCCGCGAGCCGGCCGCAGTGGCCTAGCGGTCTGCGGCATGCCAGTCACGGTCTTCACGGTCGCTACGGTCGGAGGTTCGAATCCCCCCCTCGGGCATGGATGTTTGTGTCACCTTTAGTATAAGCTAGTTCATAAGTAGTTTGTAAGTTTAGGGACTGATGACCCCATAGTTAAGTCCCATAAGCTCTACAAACATTAGAACATTTTGGCCCACTTTAGGTTACGGTAGTAACACTAAAAGTGGGCCATTGGCCTTTGCGGTCGTCTTTTGACAGCTCGAAATTTAAATGAAAATAACGGCTTAACCATTCATTTGACACGAAAACTGAATAACCTACTTTGTACAGGAGAAAATTCTCTACAACTTTGCTCTGTTATGTTTTTTTCATATCTCGTATCGTTTCAGAGATATTTGCAAAAATAACGACGATTTTGGGATGTATGTCTGTCTGTCCGTCTGTCTGTAACGTGTTCCCTGTTTTTAAGACGAACCGCTCAACCGATCAGCACCAAATTTTGCACACATAATTGTAGGCCGCCAGAGACCAGAACCTCCCTTTTTCAAATTTTTCGGACAAAAAATACAGTGGTAATACCAAAAAAAGACGTTTGTAATAAAATTGAAATTGCCAACGAACCGTTCATCACACACGAAAATTGAATAGCCTAATTGGTAGAGGGGAAAATTCTCTACAACTGTCGATGTCTGTCTGGCTGTAACGTGTTCCCACTTTTTAGGTCTAACCGTTCAACCGATCGACACCAAATTTTACAGACATAATAGTTGGCTACCAGAGACCAGAACCTCACTTTTTGAAATATTTCGGACAAGAAATACGTTAGTAATACCAAAAAAAGTCGTTTGTAACTTAATTTGAATTGCAAATAAACCGTTCATCTGGCGCGAAAATTGAATAAACAAATTTGTAGAGGAAAAAATTCTCTATAACTTTGTTCCCTTATGGTTTTTTTTTCATATCTTGTATCGTTTGAGAGATATTTGCAAAAATAACGGAGTTTTGACACCCTCCATTGAATCAACGAAAACAGCCGTTCGCAGATGTAACGTGACATTCCTCGCCCAGAACTCTGTGGCATACGCCATCTTGCGTATTTGATGATTTTTTTTTATTGTAACTTGCACGTTGTCATTTCAAAGCAATGGCGCACTGAAGAATTAACAAAAGACGTCGTCCTTCGTACGATATATGATGATCTAGTTTCTACAAATGCCATATTAGCATCAGTCAACGACCATGAATAGAATGAAATTAAAGAATACAACTTCTAACGGTCAGCTGTAGCATAGTGGGCAATGCGTTGGACTGTTGTGCTGGAGGTAAGTGGTTCGAAACCCGCCACTGTCTGATTATTTTTCCTAAAAGAGTTTCAGAAATTCTTATTAATTAATTTTTTATTATTTAATTTATTATTATTTTGGTCGAAAATGTTTTTTTTTCAAAAACTTATAAAACTACAAATCTAAAGTGGGCCGTAAATCACGTCAGTGCGATTTTTTATTTTGTATTTGGAATGGTGTGCCGTTAGAGGCGTCATGTCACGAATTGCACTGCCGCTCACGGCGGAGTTTCGAGTCCTCCCTTGTGCATGGGTGTGCGTGTTATCCTTAGCTTAAATTAATTTGTTGGTTTAACTAGTTTGTAAGTCGACGGAACGTTGCCATCAGGAGCTGGTCCCTTGGGTTTAGAAACATTTGAATATTTTTGTAGAAACTTCTAAAACGCGGTTAAATGTGCAATTTTAATTTATGCAGACGTAGAACACCACTGATGAAACAAACTGAAATTGTGATAGAAGAATGATAATAATTAGTGATATAGTATCTGTTCTTTCACACACTGTATCAATAATTGTGTATATGCCCCAACAGGCAATGACAATTTGAAAGACGACTGTCTGTCGCCTTCCATATATTTTTGTATTTTTCTGTAAAGATATAATTTATTTAATGTCGCTAGACTATCATTTTCAAGGCTTGAGGAATAGCATTTTTATTTCATGTGTTAGAATATTAGTTAATATTGCTAGGTTTTTCTTATTTTGTTATGCTAATAATTTATTATTATATTAATTAATGTGGCATAAGTACAGTTTCTCCGCTACACCACTGTCCCTGTGAGAATGTGCAATTGTTTTACCTTTAAGTGTGTGTGAGAATCTATGGCTGTTTGAATGTGGGGAGTGATAGGTTGCTTTGCATCGTTGCTGATGTTACCAAAGAGGTTTCTATAGCCTTTGGTTGCGAGCTAGTTAGCGATCCTTACCTCCAGCGCGAGTCTCGCTGCCCGTCCCCACCACCGCTGTTTTCTTGGATTTTCCTGCTTCCGGTGGCTTCCCGCGTCCGGTAGCAGTTTCCCGCCTCATGACCGCTGGATCTTCATTCTGGGCTGGTAGTCTGGTGAGGTAAGGTTGGTTCTGCTCTTGTTTTTGGAGATGGTAGTGTTTCAATGACTAGCACGTTTAACTTGTATTCGTGAACTTAGAATCATTTTTTGGAATATTTTCTCTGATCATGTGCGGAAATGAGTTCTCGTTGTCCAATTTAGTGATTTCCAATAGATATACGTGGTGTATGTGATTTTAGTTGCAGTTTGATAACGGCCTGATATGTTAAAACCTTTTGTGATCATGTGGCGGTGTATGAACTCTGTGTAAATACGTTCTAGCTTTGTGGGGACCGATTTCTAATAGATGATATGTTCATTTTTGTACAGTGCATGTAAAAAATCTTCTCATCGTTTCCTTCCGTGAGTGATATGTGTTCTATGTGATTGGTTCATAGAACAAAGCCTTCAGCTAACACTCTTGTTTGTTCCATGTCCATCGGGCAAGTAACTATGCGCACTCTCTCTGTGTCAGTAATTCTCTCTGAGCCTTGTACAACCTCCTTCAATAGCTTCCTTATGTAATTCTAAACATTTCTTTGTGTTGCATGCCGTAATTCTTAATTTTATTTTTCCGACTTTGTAATTATTTCACTTTTACGAGTTTTGGAGACTGGACTTCATCCGTCTCTGTAATCGCTCCCTATCGCGTGTAGCTGCATTTCTTTCAATAAATGTTCAAATGTTTGTTAAGCTTAAGGGTCTTAACTACAGGGTCATCAGTCCCTAAACTTACAAACTACTTATGAACTACCTACAACTAAGGACGGCACAAATATCCATGCCCGAGGGGGGATTCGAACCCCCGACCGTAGTGGCCGTGCAGACCGTGACTGAAGCGCCTCAGTCTCCTCGGCCACCGCGGCCGGCTGCATTTCTGTCACTTCTTCATGTAATTCTAAACATTTCTATGGGTTGCATGCCGTAATTCTTATTTTTATTTTTCCGACTTTGTAATTATTTCATTTTTGTGGTTTTTCTGAGACGACTTCATCCGTCTCTGTAATCTCCCCATATGGCGTGTAGATGTATTTCATTCGCTTCCTGCTTGCGCCTCGTCTCAGCACGCTGAGTTTGGTTTTCGCTGTGGCTTTGCATGTGTGTGAGGGGATGAGTGTTGTATGTAAATCCTTCCCACCAGTAGCGTTAAATCATGTATAATTTAGGCTGGGCACCGTCCGCATTAATCCATGTAAGAGATGCATTTTTATTGTATTAAAAAAAACTGATTCCCCATTTTGCTTGTTTTCTATCTGAATAAACAAGTTGAAGTTCAACATAATCCGTAAATTGCCTATAAATTGTAGTTTTAGAGCACCTTTCCCCTTTTATTTAATATTGTTCTTCACAAGTTCTGAGAACTAGCTCAGATGCAATTTTTATGTTTAAATTCCGTTGCGCCATAAAGCCACCTTTCTAAGATAACTTTAATTGTGGTGTCTTGCTTATTAATGTCTGTGCTGCTATGTATATTGACCACTGTAGTTTTAACTTCCTGTTATTGAAGTAATTTGAAACGAGTCAGTTCTCAGTTTGGGCCAGGGAGCTTTATAGCAAAGAGTAACCAGTAGTTCACACGGACCTCATCTACTAATTTTAGTGATACGTACAGTGGTCGACTTTTAAATTTCAACACATCTACATACATTCTCTGCAAGTCACATTCAAGTGCATGGCAGACGGCTTACAAACCGCTTTTATGATATTTCCCTACAATTCCATTCTCTACTAACTCGCGGGAAAAAGGAACACCTAAATCTTTCCCTTTTTTATCAGTTTTTTCTTATTTTATTATGACGATCATGTCTCCCTACGTAGATGGGCGCTAACAAAATATGTTCGCATTCTGCATAGATAGGTGGTGAAAGAAATTTCGCAATAGATCTCGCCGCAACGAATAATGCCTCTATTTTAATGATTTCCACCCCAACTCGTGCATCATTTCCTGACACTGTCTTCCCTATATCGCTATAATACAAAACAAGCTGCCCTCCTCTGAAATTTCTCTGAATCATCCGTCACTCCCACCTGGTGTGGATCCCACAATGCGCATCAGTACTCCAAAACACGACGCACAAGTGTAGTGTTGGCAGTTTCTTTAGTAGAACTGCTGTATCTTCTAAGAGTTTTGCCAATGAAACTTAGCCTTTCGTTTGCCTTCGCGAAAATATTTTCTACTAGCTGATCCTAGCGTTGCCAGGTTATTTATTTATTTATTCCTGTCTTGAGTTAGTACTTCTATCCCTTCTCTCTGTCCATCTCCTTTTTTTCTAAAAACATGTTATATTTATTGGAGAATATATAAGAAATAACGCAGTCTTGCATAATGTACAAGATTGTAAGTGCAGTATCCAGACAAAAAGATAGTAATCAAAATACAAATGCCATATAAAATTCGTACGATATCAAATTTATACAATGGTATCATTTTCCAGGTATGTATTCATTTGTATAATTGTCAAATCTATTGCGAATACAGTTAGTATTAATGAATGGCGGGCCGGCCGCGTGGCCGAGGTGACTGAGGCGCTCCAGTCACGGTCAGCAGGGCCACTACGGTCGGGGGTTCGAATCCCCCCTCGGGCATGGATATTTGTGCCGTCCTAGTTCGTAAGTAGTTCATAAGTAGTTTGTAAGTTTAGAGACTGATGACCCCGTAGTTAAGTCCCATAAGCATAACAAACATTTGAACATTTTGAATGAATGGCGGAACGGCCGAGCGCATTGAGGCGCTATGCTACGACGCGCGAGGCCGCTCCCCGTCGGGGAGTTCGAGTTCTTCCTCGGGTATGGACGTTTGTGCCGTCTTTAGTATAACCTAGTTTATAAGTAGTTTGCAAGTTTAGGGACTAATGACCCCGCAGTTAAGTTTCATAGGCTTTACAAACATTTAAACATTTGAATTTCCATTAACGTTACTGTTTACTTTCTCATAACAAATAAACTACATGTCGTACTGGGCTAGAATTACGAAGGTACACTCAGCTATAAATGTGTGTATACTGTCTGTAAAATTTCCTGCGGCTACAATTTGTAGTGTAGAAATTATAAATTGTAACGTAGTACCGAATGCCGTAGTTTTAGCCCATGAACAACGGAAAAGTAGTAACCGATAAACCATTCATCATTTTACTGTGGTTGTCACCGAGAAAAAATATAATAAAGGTTTTAAATTATCTTTAAAGTTTGTCGCAAGTTGCTAAGTACTCTCATTCTCATACAGTGTATGAATAAAGTCGCGTCGCATTATGTTGGAATATTTTGCGATTCATATTGCCTATGACGTCATACCTCCTGATCCACGTGTAGTATGTGATTCTTAACCCTGTAGTAACTCTCACCTAACGGTATGTAACACGTGTATCAAATTTGGCTGAAATCGGTCCAGTAGTTTAGGAGAATACACTCTTTCAAATTCTGAAGTCAGCAGGGGAAAAATACAGGGAAAGGAGAGTTATTTACAACTTGTACAAAAGCCAGACCGCAGTTATTAGACTCGAAGGGCATGAAAGGGAAGCATCAGTTGGGAAGGGAGTAAGACAGGGTTGTAGCCTTTCTTCGATGTTATTCAATTTGTACATCGAGCAGGCGGTGAAGGAAAACAAGGAAAAATTTGGAATAGGGATTAAAGTTCAGGTGGAAGAAATAAAAACATTGCGTTTTGCTGATGACATTGTAATTGTGTCAGAGACAGCCACAAAAAATAAGAAAACAAAATGAGAATGGGAAAATATAGTACAAATAAATGAAGGAAAATGTTTACCTGTGAAGGTTGTCATAAAAAAAAATTGCCAAATAAACGCTTGAATCTTAAAAGCCGATACGGAATAACTGCTGTATACGAAGAGAAGTCATCTTGAAGGTAAAAGACAACTGGAATAAGGAGTGAGAGAATTCAATCAGTAATCATCACCTCATAAGTGATCCCTCAAAAGCACTAAAAGCGTACAACTGCTCAAGAAAAGACCGGGCTGAGCCTCATCGCATCGGGGACTCCTGGATAGCACAAGTTGAGCAGGCTCTGGAACACGCCAAAATAGTGTCTCCGATGAGGACTTCATAGAAGCCACCTCACGTTATAAAATGTATTCAATAACGGGACACTGATGTATAGCCAACTTATCGTCTTGAAGAAGACATGCTCTACTTCCATGTGTTTTGTTATGCACATTACACATGTACTTAAAATGTGCTCTTGCACAATATTTTACTTACACATAACAAACAATTTCTTCAGAAGGACAGCAATAAAACATTCACTTCAAAACAGAAACCGGTACGTAACGCCAGGTTACGTTGCGTTACGTTACGGATAATTGCGAGAGCTGTCAGTGCCTGGTGGGTTGTAGCTGTCAGCACGCCGGCTTTTTGCCCGCCGTGTTCCGTTTGGCCCCGTTGTGGGCGCGGTAACTGCCGCCTTTGTCCGCGCGCAAAGAGCAGAATGATGCGGCGAGGCGGCGCAACGGGTTACGAGGCGGCGGGGCGCACACCAAACAGCCGAGCGGCGCGGCGCTAGCTCAGCTCCCAACAGCCAGCCGCGCGCCGACGCGGCGAAAGTGTCTGTGTCCTCCGTCTATCCACACACCTTTATCACCGACCTAATGGAATACTTGAAGAAATGCGAACAATGTTAAGAGGCGGACAAAAGTATTGAGACACAAGTCGTATGTGGATCTGACGAAATGTGTATCTGCGTATTTGCCATAATACAGAGTTTTGTGTCCCAACTTCGTCGCCGCTTTTGTGTCCCAGCCTCGTCGTAGGTGTCGGTGGCCGAGTGGAATAAGACCGACACAGGAATAAGGATAGCCCGCTGGTGCAGGTACGGAGGGGAGCAGCCAGAAACTATAAACACTAGAGTAAATTAGAAAGAGATATATATTGCACAGAATGTAACAATACTTAACTTTTACATAGTACTGCAGAATGTTGATACATAGTTGTTAGAGGCCTGCCTAGTGCCTGTACGATAGCAAAGTTTTCACTCGTGCCTATCTGATTACGAAGGTCCTAACTGGTTGCTAACTCAGTCCCAAGTGCCCGATCGTTCAGTGGTGGCCACGAGCGGCGTTGCAGCAGAGGGCGCTCGTGGCTGTCGTGAGAACGCCGCGCCGTATGTGCATGGCGGCGCGCGGCGAAAGTAGGTGGCGCGCACTTTGTACTTGTGCGACACCACACAGAGAATATTTCAGAAGACGTCGACTATGCGAATGTCACCGCGCCTTCTACGTGGAACGATTAGTTTTGTGTTACCTTCACAGGCGTGTGTTACCGTCACGCGGGCCAAAAGTAAACAGACGCTGCCCAGCTTGACAACGTAACCGCAGTCTGAAGGTACAACTCGGCGGCAGCAAGCAGCCAGTGTACGCCAGGCAGCTGTCTCGTACTACAGAAAAGCATAGGTCTCATCGAAAAATGCTGGCCGCGGTGGCCGAGCGGTCTTCGGCGCGCCAGTTACCTTCTGCACGGCCACTATGGTCGGTGGTTCAAATCCCCCCTCGGGCTCGCATATTTGTGCCGTCCTTAGTATTAGCTAGTTCATAAGTAGTTTGTAAGTTTAGGGACTGGTGACCCGTAGTTAAGTCCCATAAGCTCTACAAACATTTGAACATTTTGACAGTTATTTTCCTGCTACTATGAAATTTGATTGCATGTGGAGCAATAAATAAGTATAACTTCTTAAAAATTCAAACAAGTTTTTACTGCTCTGCAGTTCAGATTATCACACTGTAAATCGATTAGCTTGTTTATTTTTAAGCTGGACCATTCAGATGAAAAATTCCACTAGTAATATGACCCAGCCGAGGTTACAGTAGTAACAAAGTTTTTGAGATTAAGTTCAAGTCGCGGCAGAGTGGTCGAGCCCATTGAGGCGCTATGCTCTGATGCGCGAGGCCGTTCCTCGTCGAAGGTACCCCGGGCATGGATGTTTGTGCTGTCTTTAGTATAAGTTACTTTTATAAGTAATTTGTAAGTTTAGGGACTGATGACCCTACAGCTAAGTCCCGTAAGCTTACCAAACATTTGAATATTTTGAACATTAACTTCAAACTTGTGGTTAGTTCATGAATCATACTACTGATCCTTGCACGAATACAGTACTATTATTTATTTACTTATTTATTTATTGCGTTACTGCCTCTGCAGGACCACGGGTAACACCCCTTAGTGGATTGCATCTTTCTTTTCTCCTCCCAGAACCTCTTCATCCTTTTTCTTCTTGTCTCCCGCTCTTCTTCATAAATCTTCAAAATCCTCCTCTATGGTCTGCTCCACAGGTGATTTCTTAATTCTTTGCCCGTATCCTTCCCCGTCCTCAGTCTCCGACATATTTCGAAAGACGACCGTCTGTCGTCTTCCATATATTTTTTATATTTCTGTAAAGTTATAATTTATTTAATGTCGCTATATAACCATTTTGTTAAAACTTGAACCCCACTCTTTTCAATTCTTCAGGAATAACATTTTAATTTCATGTGTTAGAATATTAGTTAATATTGCTAGGTTTTTCTTATTTTGTTGTGTTAATAATTTATTATTATATTAATTAATGTGGCATAAGTAGGACTTCTCGCTACGCCCCTGTCCCCATGAGAATGTGCAGTTGTTTTACCCTTAAGTGTGTGCGAGAATCTAAGCCTGTTTGAATGTGGGGATTGATAGCTCGCTATGCATCGTTCTCTCTGGCTCAGAGTCGATAGTTTCTTAGGTTAACAAAGAGGTTGCTACACCCTTTGGTTGCGAGGTAGTTAGCGATCCTTACCTCCAGGGCGAATGTCGCTGTCTGTCCCCACCACCGCTATTTTCATGGATTTTCCGGCTTCCGGTGGCTTCCCGCGTCCGGTAGCAGTTCTCCTGCCTCATGACTGCTGGATCGTCATTCTGCTCTGGTCGTCTGGTGAGGTAAGGTTGGTTCTGCTCTTGTTTCTGGAGATGGTAGCGTTTCATTGGCTAGCACATTTAACTTAGATTCGTGCATTTAGAATTATTGTTTTCGAATATTTTCTCCGATCGTGTGCGGAACTGTATTCTCGTTTTTCAATTCAGTGTTTTCCAATAGATAAACGGTGTGTGTGTGATTCTAGTTGCAGTTTGATAACGGCCTGATATGTTAAAACCTTTTGTGATCATGTGGCAGTATATGAACTCTGTGTAAATACTTTCTAGCATTGTGGGGCCCGATTTCTAATAGGTGATATATTCATTTTGTATAGAGCATGTAAAAATCTTTTCATAATTTCCTTCCATGAGTTATATGTGTTCCATGTGGTTCATAGAACAAAGCCTTCAGCTTCCACTCTGGTTTGTTCCATGCCCATCACGCAAGTAACTATGTGGGTATTCTTCTGATTTCCACTAATATTTCGCGATTTTCTCTCCCCACCTATTTTAATTTTGCTGTTTCAAATGTTCAAATGTTTGTAGAACTTATGGGACTTAACTACAGGGTCATCAGTCCCTAAGCTTACAAACTACTTATGAACTAGCTAAGACTAAGGACGGCACAAATATCCATGCCCGAGGGGGGATTCGAACCCCCGACCGTAGTGGCCGTGCAGACCGTGATTGGAACGCCTCAGTCCCCTCGGCCACCGCGGCCGGCTTTTGCTGTTTCTTCTGCGACTTGTAGCACGCACTCTTTGTCAGTAATTCTCTCTGAGCCTTGTACAACCTCCTTCAATAGCTTCCTTATGTAATTCTAATCATTTCTGTGGGTTACATGCCGTAATTCTTAATTTTATTTTTCCGACTTTGTAATTATTTCACTTTTACGATTTTGGAGACAGGACTTCATCCGTCTCTGTAATCGCGTGTAGCTGCATTTCTTTCGCTTATTCATGTAATTCCAAACATTTCTATGTGTTGCATGCCGTAATTCTTAATTTTATTTTACCGACTTTGTAATTATTTCATTTTTTGGTTTTCCTGAGACAGGACTTCATCCGTCTCTGCAATCGCCCCCTATCGCGTGTAGCTGTATTTCATTCGCTTCCTTATATAATTCTAAGCATTTCTATGGGTTGCATGCTGTAGTTAATTTTCTTTATTTTTCGGAAACTGAATTTATTCAATTCTATCGGTTTTCGGAACCACGTGGGTCCGAGATCCGACTTCCGGGGTTTGCAGCTAGTCGCCTGAATTCACGCCACTTCTCATATAAAACCAGTACCTAGATCGACTGCTGAGGGACTGTAACTTAAGCATCCACCGTGATTTTGTATAATGAATCCGATTTTCAACCACTTCACCTTCAGTGGAGTGCGTTCATGTAACGTAGCCGTGTGTCGCCGTTAGCGTGTTTGCTCGCGGTCCAATTCAGATGTAATTTAACTTGCTATACACACGCACCATCTCAAAAAAGGCATGGCAGACCAGAGCCAGCTTCAAAGTGTTTTTGTATATTGTTTTTTGTGCTACCTCCGACTTGATGAAAACGATAGCGGCGCTTGCCTCTGCCTCGTCTCAGAGGCTGATTTTGGTGAGTTTCGCTGTGGCATTGCGTGTGTGAGAGAGAATGAGTGTTGTTTGTGAATCCTTCCCCCCAGCAACGTTAAATCATGTATAATTTAGGCTGGGCACCGTCCGCATTAATCCATGTAAGAGATGCATTATTATTGTGTTAACGAAATTGGTTCCCCGTTTTGTTTGCTTTCTATCTGAATAAACAAGTTCATCTTCAGCGTAATTCCGTAAGTTGCCTGTATTTATCTTTAAATTCCGTTGCGCCATAAATTTTTTCTTAGCCACCTTTGTAAGATAACTTCAATTGTGATGGCTTGCTTATTGATGTCTGTGTGTAATAACGTGTGAGCTACTATGTATATTGACCACTATAGTATTAACTTCCTGTTATTGAAGTAATTTGAAACGAGTCAGTTCTCAGTTTGGGCCAGAACAAGGCTTTGTAGCAGGGAGTAACCGTTAGTTCACACTGACTTCATTTGCTACTTTTAGTGATAATACAAGGCTCTTGTTACGTACAGTGGTCGACTTTTAATTTGTCGGTGTGTACTTACTTCTCCAGTTTTCCTTTCCTTCAACCTTGATCGCCAATTCCAACCAATCCTTCCGGAGCTCAACAACCCACTTGGTTCCTGCCTTTCCTCTTGTCCTCCGTGTTGTGTCCCATACTCGTTTTGTCATAGTGTCCATATACATTCTGATTATATGTGCCGCAAACCTTGCTCTTCTAAGTCTGATTTCTCCTGATATTGTTCTCATATTTGGTAGAGTTCTTCCATAAGTCTTCGCATCCATCACTCACCACCACTTTTTGGGTCCAATATTATTCTCAGTATTTTCCTCTCTTCGTTCTCCAGTTGTTCTGCACCATTTCTTCCTAGTGTTATCGTCTCAGCAGCACATAATACTGCATTTCTCAGAGATACCGAGTAGTGTCTGATCTTTGCAGCTGTAGATATATACTTTTTATTATATATATATCTGGTCATACAGAAGGCTGACCTTATCTTCCTAATCCTTTCTGTAATTCCTTCATTATATATTTTCCCAGGTATTTAAATTTGTCTACATTTTCCACTGCTCCTTTAGGTGTTTTCCAATCTCCAGTGGTATTCAATGCCTTCGTCTTGTTATAAGCGATCATCTGGCTACCTTGCTTAGATTGTCAGGCAGGGTCTTTGCGTCGTCTTCTGTCTCACTATCGGTACCCTAGGCAATCTACTTGTGCCATTTTGTCTATTTTGTCCTCCACCTGTGTTTTAGGTATTCCCATTTTCTCGTTTATTGTTCTCCACTGTCTGATAACTTCAACCAGTACTATGTTGAAAAGAATTGGTGTCAATCCATCTCCCGGTTTGACGCCAGTCTTTATCTCGAACTCTTCTGATAATACTCCTGTGTATCGCACCCTTGACTTTGTGTCTGACAGGATTTCCTTTATGAGTTCTTGCGTGGTGTCGACTAGTCCTCTGTTCATTAGGATCCTTCCAAGAGTTTGTCTGTAAATGGAGTTATATGCCTTCATAAGGTCCACAAAGGTTACTACTGTCTTTTTTGTTCTTTAAGGCCCTGTGTTCTATCAGATGTTTCAGCATAAATATTTGTTCAGTGCATCCTCTTCCCTTCCTAAATCCAGCTTAATAGTCTCCAACTATCCTGTCAGTTCCTCTAATCTCTTGAGGAGACGATTAGACAGTATCTTGTAGCCGAACTCCAATATCGATATACGTCTGTAGCTATTAGCATCCCTCTTGTACCCTTCTTACGCCTTCTCATTTCATCATTTCGTCTGCTTTACCATCTTCTCCAGTTGCCTTATTATTCTTCAGCTCGCTTATGGCCTCTGCGACTTCATTCTTGGTCGGAGGTCGCGATTCTCTCTCTATTCTCTGCCTGTTCCCAATTCCACTTCTTCTTTCGGTGATTCGCAGTTTAACAAGTCGTGAAAGTACTCCGCAAGTATCTTGCAGTTTTCCTTTGTGCTAACAGTCAGTTCCTCTTTCTTAGCCCTTATAAACAATACTCTGCCCTTGTATCCAGTCATACACTTTTTAAATTACCCTCTACTGTTGTTTTTCATAAAGTTGGTTTCAATCTCATCCAGTTGCTGCATCATCCTCTATTTCCTACTCCGTCTAATTATTCTGGTCGCTTCCTTCCTCATTTTTCCGTGCCCTCCTTGCTGTTCCAGTCTCTCCAGGCTTTACTCCGATTCTCTATGGCGTCATCACAATCTCTGTTCCAACACCAATGATTCTTCCTCTTCTCTTCCTTTCCCCATAGTTAAGCCTGTTTTTTCATATTGAGGTTCATGTTGTCCCATTCATTGTATGTTCCAATTGCTTCCTCGTAAATGTATCGATTGTTCCTTACCTTAATTTTTCTCCAACTGTTTTTATGTTTCTCATTGTTGCTGTGGCAGTCTCCCCAGTTTGGAATCCA
The DNA here is from genome assembly GCA_026315105.1 of Locusta migratoria. Taxonomy (NCBI): domain Eukaryota; kingdom Metazoa; phylum Arthropoda; class Insecta; order Orthoptera; family Acrididae; genus Locusta; species Locusta migratoria. The sequence continues at coordinate 189,578,975 of CM048747.1, forward strand.
ACTGCATTTGACTTCGGTTAAGTAGTGGTCCGATTCTATTCTTGTGTTTTTCCTGACTTCCGTATTCATTATTTCCTTAATGCTAGTCCTACTGATTTCTACGTGGTTAATTTGGAATTCCAAGACGGGTGCCAGGGCTTGCCCATGGCTTTTTCTTACTTGGTTTGGCCTTGAATTTGGTTTTCATCTGTCTGTTTTGGATCACGACACATTTCAATTTTTGCCCAGTTTTGTTTGTCCTATAGTGTGCTAGGTACTCGCCTACTGTTCCTTTATATTTCTTTCCACTTCCAACCACCTGTGCTTTATAATCACTTATCTGTATCTTTACTTGCTTGTGTGGTATGCTTCTTAGTGTATCATCTAGCTCCTCCCAGAAACTGTCTACAACTTTTTTGTCTTTGCTGTTCTTGTTATTATTAGGTGCGTATCCATTTACTATTGTATACATTTTGTTCCCCGCTCGGATAGTCACTGTTGAAATCCTTTCTGATCTACTTTTCGTATCAGTTAAGTCATCCTCATATCTCTTGTCTACTGCGTAACCTGTACCAAAGCATTTAGGAGGGTGTCTTTCCTTTCCTACTCTGATGCCTGGTTATCCTTTCAGCACTATGAAGCCTTCTGATTCCACTGTATCTTCGTCGCTGTTTCTTGCACGGCTATTATCCCGATGCTACTCTCTTTCATCTCATCTATTATCGGTTTTAGTTTATATATCTTGGTCATTGTTTGTAAGTTTATGGTTCCGAATCTGAAAGTCTTTATCTAGTTCTTGAGAATTCCGACTCTTCTCTTTCGCACTTTTTGGCAGGTCACCCAGACTGCGAATGTCTGCTGCCGTCCATCTTGGTCTACGGGGAATTGTTCCCCTGGGGTACCTTGATTCAATTGCTCAATCCATTTCATGAGCTAAACTAGAGGACCAGTGCACATACTTCTCACCGTTACTGGAATTACAAAAAAGTTGGGGAAAAATGGAAGTAAAGTTTCATGTTCACGCATAACTTTCTTCGGAAACAATCAATGAGAGTGTTTAAAAGCGCAAATGAAAGAGGTTGATCCGCTGAGTGTTGTTAGGTCAAAAAGAACTGCGGACCTTAATTAGAACCGAAGATATCAAAAAACAAACTGATAAAAATATTCAGAGCAAGAAGGATGCCACGTTTGAATAAAAATAAAGGATTGAGAGACTTAAGTTAATTATGTTCATATGTTTGTTAAGCTTATGAGACTTAACTACGGGGTCATCAGTCCCTAAACTTACAAACTACTTATGAACTAGCTTATACTAAGGACGGCACAAATATCCATGCCCGAGGGGGGATTCGAACCCCCGACCGTAGTGGCCGTGCAGACCGTGACTGGAGCGCCTCAGTCTCCTCGGCCACCGCGGCCGGCTTAAGTTAATTCTGATACTTGATGACAAATCTGCGAATACCTTTCGTTTAAAGCAAAGACGAAGGAAATCGGTAGGATAGAACGGCCCGACCGAGTGACTTTAGTTTACAGCAAGAACATCCCCTTAAGAAATATACAGAAGGAAATCGCGTTTGAGTATAGATAAGGGAAGGCGATAGTTATGTAAATTCTGATACTTGATGACGAATCTGTGAAGGAATACCTTTCGTTTAAAGCAAAAATGGAGGGAATCGGCAGGGTAGTTTAGTCTGGCCGATTGACTTTAGTTTTCGTAGATTCTTTTAATATATAAGAAAGATGGAATTTTTGTTGGTACGGCTCTAGTCCGTCCAGTTATAGGACTGGAGTTGTTAGCTCCAGAAGAAGAGTTCAGGCCGCTCTTAACATGGGGAACAGACGCCGTCGATAACCGCCCCTAACATGGAGTACAGACGCTATCTGATTAGTTCCACCCGGCCGCAGTGGCCGAGCGGTCTGCGACGCGCCAGTCACAGTCTGCACGGCCACTACGGTCAAGGGTTCGAATCTCCCCTTGGGCGTGGATGTTTATGTCGTCTTTAGTGTAAGGTAGTTCACAAGTAGTTCGTAAGTTTAGGGACTGATGACCCCGCAGATAAGTCCCTTAAGATTAACAAACATTTGAACATTTTTTGATTAGTTCCGCTGGCTGTTCCGCACTCTCCGCCGTTGGGAAGTAAATGTCCTCTTCTTCCGTCGAGACCGTTGGCGAGCCCTCACTCGTAAGGCCGGTATTACACTGTAAAATATCCTTGACAAAGATCTTTTATCAAAGCTCTTAGGTCAAATCTTTCACAATGTACTACGACATCTTTTGTAAAAGATTTCTTTTATAAAGTATATTTGATAAAAGAGAGAGGGCCTAGCTTTTGTAACAGTTCGCCGTAGTATATGGGCGTATTTCCTTGCTTTGGTGCCTTTCAACCTACAAACTCACGTCAAAGCGTATCTGTTGCGTCTCTACTTTCACAGTAACCGTTGCAAAGTATGAAGTGTGCGGAATATTTCTTAATACAAAGCACATTTACTAAAATATGCGGTTAGAATCGTATAAACAAGTAGCTATTGCTGTCAGTTGTATTCAGAGTGGCTCAAGGTAGATGATGATAGGGAAGAAATTATATGGACCAAAGGATATATGGAGATGCATTAGTAAAATTATTATTTTTATTTGTACTCTAATCTCGTAATTCCTCCTTAAGTGATTTACATTTTGGGCCACGTTTGTCTGGAATAATATGTGAAATAGTAGGCCTACACTGTAGGATTCGTATATTTTATTGCCTGCTGGAACAGATTTTGTCTGTAAATATAACTGGGACTAGCTTCAGCAGAAAAGGTATTCATGATTTGCATAATGAAATACTGCACTAGCTAGTTACGTATTTTTTCTTGCCTTGCATTATTCACTTCGACATTTAACCACAAGTACACTATTTAAACGGATATTTTAAGATTCGGAGAATCAAGCAAAATAAAATGTCAAACTGCAGTAAACTATAAGAACGTCTTTTTCAGCGCATAATGCGCAGTGATGCACATGCAAGCGTAACGTGAGACAACTACGAAAACATTCTCTCTTCTTAATTATGACGAAGTGTCTAACGAAGCTAGGTTCAGCAGCCGGCCGCGGTGGCCGAGGGGACTGAGGCGCTCCAGTCACAGTCTGCACGGCCACTACGGTCGGGGGTTCGAATCCCCCCTCGGGCATGGATATTTGTGCCGTCCTTAGTAGTAGCTAGTTTGTAAGTAGTTTGGTAGTTTAGGGACTGATGACCCCTTAGTTAAGTCCCATAAGCTATACAAACATTTGATTTAGGATCAACATGACACACACAATTATTTCAGTGTTTCATTGTTTACACATTGACACAGTTTTGGGGCTTACTGAAACATCGATTGTGATGAATTTCAGTATTTATATATGTGGCAGAATTAAAATGTTTGGTCAAAAATCAAATGTTTGTATAGTCTATGGGACTTAACTACGGGGTCATCAGTCCCTAAACTTACAAACTACTTACGAACTAGGACGGAACAAATATCCATGCCCGAGGGGGGATTCGAACCCCCGACCGTGGTGGCCGTGCAGACCGTGACTGGAGCGCCTTAGTCCCCTCGGCCACCGCGGCCGGCAATGTTTGGTCACCCGTTCTCAAACAATGTAGGTTACTATGTCCTAGCAGTGTAGCTCATGAAGTACATTTGCGCCAGCAGTTTTCATCTCTTCCTCTCAATTGTTTCAATTTTTCATTCTTTTCAATGAATGCACTCCCGAGCGACATTACATTGCGTCCTATAATGCAGACTACTAACTATTCGGAGTCTTTTCCGACCAACTAGGGCGAAAAATTTTACACTAGTGTAATTGTGCTCCAGTGTAGTTGTTTGGTCGGTTTGGTCAAAGATGTTCGATAAATTCTTTGTCAAAGATCTTTTACAGTATAATACCGGCCTAACACCAGGCGGGGGCCCTTACAGGGTGCTACCATCCTGAGCCAGGTGGACCCAGGTTTCTTTACCTGGCTCCCTCATCCCCCTCCTCCTTCCCCACCACTTGTGAGATGGGCCCCGGGCTTGTGACCGGCAATGGCGAAAGTACAGTAGTATTAAAATGCTACTGGAGCATCCTCAGGTGGTGGCAGCGTTAAGTTGTGGCAGAAAAATGTGGCGGCAAGTGCACGCACGGCTTTTAAAGTTAATGGGCTCAAATTCATCTTCTTGACGGCAGAATTTTACTGTGTCACGCTGAAAATTACATGTCATGCTTTTTAATTTAAAAAAAAGAAAAGAAAAAAGAAATAACTACTATCCACTTCATTAAAAAGTATCTCTTCCACCGGTGTATCTCTAAACATGTCGTGCGCGCCACTGGCTCTTTTTCTCTCGGCCGACGAAACAACTTTTTCCCTTCTTAGCGCCGTAGTTCCGTGTTTGGAGTATACTACTCTAGATTTTTACCTTTTATAAAATTACGTTCCTTGTGCCTAAATCAGCTCTTTTTCACTGTTATTTTTATATGTAGTTATTGAAAATACACATTCCTGTAAGAATAACAATAATGATAATATTCACAGATGAGAAATATACATAATTTAATACAAAGAATACTTAATTCAAACTACTGATAAAGAAGATAATGTCACAGATATTATACTAGACATAATTAAACACACAAAGCACAACTTCTTGACAACAAAGTTCGGTGAATAGTCTTGTAACATTAACATAGATGATCTGTGAACTACAATTACCTCATTGTTCTTTGAGATAGTCACCAAAAAAATGTTCAAATGTTTGTATAGTCTATGGGACTTAACTACGGGGTCATCAGTCCCTAAACTTATAAACTACTTATGAACTACTTACAGACTAGGACGGCACAAATATCCATGCCCGAGGGGACAGTCACCTCCCAAAATTATTCCCCGCTGAGCTCTACTATATATGTTATGGAAACAAAGTCTCGTTTCGTTGGATGTCAGGAATATCACCAAATGTCTTTCCTTTCAAAGCAATCGAGGGAATAGGAAGAAGTCTGGAGGATTGATATCCGGCGAGTATGGTGGACCACACTCGCCCACACACAGCGAATATCGTAAAATAGTTACTGGGAATAAGGGATTTGCAACGTGAACATCCACCACACACGCCGGATCACAATCCACCAGATTTCTTCCTATTCCTTCGAATCAAACTCGCTCTGAAAGAAAAGAGATTTAACGATATTCCTGACATCCAACGAAACATGGCGAGGCTTTTGAACACCATCCCTGAGGAAGACTTGTACAGGACTTGTACTGCAGAGTTTAGCAGTGCCTAGTTATAGGAGGTGACTATTCCGAAGGCTAGTAAGATAACTGTAGTCCATAAGGCATCCACTTTAATGTTACACGACTATTCATCGAACTTAATTGTCAGATGTTGTATTTCGTATACCGATCGATAACATAATAATAGCTCAGATAAAAAATAGAAGTTTTCGAGTTGTTGTTCTGGGTGTTGTATCGCATCATGCCGGCCGCGGTGGTCGAGGGGACTGCGGCGCGCCAGTCACGGTCTGCACGGCCACTACGGTCGGGGGATCGAATTCCTCCCCCCCCCCCCCCCTCTCGGGCATGGATATTTGTGCCATCCTTAGTGTTAGCTAGTTCGTAAATAGTTTGTAAGTTTAGGGACTGATGACCCCTTAGTTAAGTCCCATAAGCTACACAAACATTTGAACATTTGTATCGCGTCATAAAGTGAGATAACTATTATTTTAACAATTTTTTGCGAACGTTACAGTGCCCTTGTTTAGTTCCATCGGTATACCGGAAGAAGGACACTGTAACGCTGGCCAAAACGTTTGTTGTTACAATAACAGTCATCTTACACTACCGCGGTCCAACACCAAATCAAATGTTCAAATGTTTGTAAAGCATATGGGACTTAACTGTGGGGTCATCAGTCCCTAAACTTACAAACTACTTATGAACTACTTACGAACTAGGACGGCACAAATATCCATGCCCGAGGGGGGATTCGAACCTCCGACTGTAGTGGCCGTGCAGACCGTGACTGAAGCGCCTCAGTCCCCTCGGCCACCGCGGCCGGCGGTCCAACACCCAGGAAACTTTCATGTCTGCTTAAGCTAACCTAAACTAACCTAAGAACAATACACACACACACACACACACACACACACACACACACACACACACATACACATACACACACAACCACGCCAGAGGGATAACACGAACCTCCGACGCAAGAGGCGGCGCGATCCGTAACGTGGCGATCCAGACCACACGATCAATCAAAAAATGTTCAAATGTTTGTAGAGGTTATGGAACTTAACTGCGGGGTTATTGATCCCTAAACTTACAAACTACTTACTACTAAGGAGGGCACAAATCTCTATGCCCGAAGGGGGATTCGAACACCCTAAGCGTAATGGCCGTGCAGACCGTGAGTGGCGCGCCGCAGTCCCCTCGGCCACCGCGGCCGGCCACGATCAATCCCGCGCGGCAGTTATGGCGGCAGTGTGGAGCCCTGTCGAACTTTGTCCTATAGGAAACGGAAGACAGCTTCCACATAGGCACCTAGGATCTCGTTTATGAACAGAGAGAGCTGCGCCTGACATGATCGTTGATTCATAACCTATGTTCATTCCTGCTTAATGGCTCTAGAAGTTTCATAAAACGCTAACATAAAATAAAACGAGTTTCCGTTTGTAAGATATCATACAGAAGTGTAAAGAATGCCACAGTTTCAAATACAGTACGTATAGGATTCTTTAACTAATAATAATGTCACAAGAGTCTTCTAATAAAATTGTGTGCTTATGGAATATCGCCACAGTCGTACGACTGGTTTCGTCATTTCCTGTCAGAAAGGACACAGTACGTTGTGACTGACAGTAAGTCATCGAGCAGAACAGAATTGCTATCTGACGTTCCCCAGGGACGTTTTATAGGGCCCCTACGCTTCCTTATTTTTAGTCCATCTCTCCTTTCCCTTTGTCTGTCCTCCTTCTCTTTCCTTCTCTGCCCATCTCCTATCTCCCTCCGTCTTTCTCTCTCTCTTTTCATCTCCCTTCTCTCTGTTCACATCCTGCTACCACTCTCTGCCCATTTCCCCCTTCCCTTCTCTGTCAGTCACCTCCCCTTCTCTGTCTAACTCCTTCTACTTAGCCCATTGCGTCCTCCAACTGTTAAAAACTATATAACTCTGTTAACTTTCTCGGTGATCAGTGAAGTGGTTACTAAGTATATTGCACGGTATCGTCCGCCATGCACCGTATGAAATCTTACGTTCATCTATTTTGCAGGTTAAGCGTACAAAATTACGTCAACATATGAATAAAACCGTAGAAATTGCCGAAGTTCATAGGTAAAGTACCCTCTGCTATGCACCATACAGAATTTTACGTAGATAGTGCATTTCCTCTTGTTTTGAAGATTAAGTGTGCATAGCTTAATCGCAATCATATTAGCGGTACGAACAAACATGATGCGGCAGTTTCCAACGCGTCTCAATGTTTATGACGTCATATCTCATAAACTATAATTAGTACAAAGAAATAATTTAGTCGTTACATTCTTTAGCATAAAAGGATACTATTTGTAGAATATGTTTCGAATGTGTGAAGTAACAAAGAAGTAATAAATTTAAAAGTAATTTATAAAGAAGCAATTTTTCAGGCATCTCATTGTCAATAAGTCATAATCTCCTGAACTATATGTCGTGCAGTGACATAATTATGGCTATCACCTTCACGGAAGTGCAAGCAAAATTTTGACAAAGTTTTATCGCAATCTGATGTACGGTATGGCCGTGCATAAAATACGAACAAAAAGACAAAAAAACAAATTTTAATTTTTATATATTAGATTTAAGAGACACTTTGAATGCCTCTCAGTCATTTATTGGTTACTAAAGTCATCAGAATATAAAAAGCAACTGCAAAATGATTTATAAAAGATGCATGGTGCGAAAATTGGAAATTGACCCTAAACAATGAAAAGTGTGAAGTCATCCATATGAGCACTAAACGAAATCACTTTATGAAGATTAAAATACACAATTTTGTGTTTGGTCTACAGTTTTTGTAGGACAAACACAAAATTGTGTTTTTAAACCTTCATAATGAATAAGTTCTACCAAGAAGCGACGGAAAATCATTTAACATGAAATTACTTTCATTCATTTACACTATAAATCTGTCAAATTTAAAGGTCGTCACTTCAACTAAACACCTAGGAATAACAATTACGAACAACTTAAATTGGAAAGAATACGTAAAAAATATTGTAAGGAAGGCGAAACAAAGGCTAAGTTTCTTTGGCACAACAAAAGATGCAATATTTATACTAAAGGAACTGTCTACACTACACTTGTGCTTACTATTTTGGAGTATTGCTGCGCAATGTGAGAAGCACACCAAGTGGGACTGACGGACTATTTACAGAAAGTTCAGAGAAGAGGAGGTAGTTTTGCATTATAGCGATATAGGGGAGAGAGTGTCACGGAAATGATGCACGAGTTGCACGGAAATCATTAAAAGAAAGGCGTTATTGGTCGTGGGGAGATTTGTTTACGATATTCCTGTCACCAACTTTCTCTTCCCAGTGCAAACATATTTCGTTAGCACCCACCTATATATGGAGACATGATCATATTAAGTAATAAGAGAAATGAGATCGAAAACGGAAAGATTCCGGCGTTTATTCTTCCTGCGCGTTATTAGAGAATGGAATGGAAGAGAAATATTGTAAAACCTGTTCTGTGAACCGTGTGCTATGAATTTAAATGTGATTATCGGAGTATTTATTTAGATGTAGAATGTTGCACATTATAATTTTTTTTTGTTTTTCGTCTTTTCGGATAACGCTCTGAATTACTGACCGGCCAGTCTAGTGAGGGCCGGATTCGCAAGGTTTCGCTGTATTTAATAAAATCCATTTTAACTCTCAGTTGTTTCAGCATAACATTTTCCTCTACCGGTGTCGGTCATTGACCATCATTACAGTATATAAGTTTTAAAACAGATCAGGGAAATACATAATACAAAATATCACTTGATGATACAGCGATAGTCCGTTGATAACTTCAGTGTAAATACACTGTTAATACTGACATTCGTACAAGGCAACTGGAGCAGTTCATAAGTCAGTGACCGAAACCGATGGATAATTAATAAAACAGCTTTCCTGATGCAAAACCCTACACCGCACTGTGATTTTCCTACTTTGACTCCTGACAGGTAGACCTTGTACTCTCCGACTTCGTCCTCTTTCTCTCCCCTTACTCTAACGACACTAACAACTAAAACATCTAGCCCCATCTTACTTGAAGCCTCCGCCAGCTCTACCTTCTTCCCAGTGTAATCCCCATTGATATTAATAGCTTCCCATCTCATTCCAAATCGTTTGCCAAGTCGTATCGGAGGAGTCCCTGGTCTGTCAATTAGAGGTGGGACTCCACCACCTCCAAAAGTCCGAGGCATTTTGCTCTGATTGTTTCCAGCATGATACTAAAGTACCTGGGAGGCAAGTTGCTAGCCTTACTTGCCCAGGGCCCCACTGGGTTTTAGCCCTGACGTTTGAGGGACTAACCGGTAGATTTGGTAGTCTTTGCCGTCTGAGCCACGACAGAATATGTCCGAGATGCCCAACCTTATTCCAAAGTAACTGGTATCCCAACTGTCAGGACCACTTACTTGGCCACTCATACGTTGCCCGTGGTTCATGAACTAGGGTATGACTACAGGAACCCACACCATCCTCGTCTAGTGTTATGCCTTCAAAATCATTCTTCATCGAATCTAAGTATTTTCTTGGAGTTAGACCAAGAAGAAAGCACTTAGATTCGGTGAAGAATTATTTTGAAGTAAAAGGCATAACATCAGATGAGGCATCAATGTTAGCATTGAATAGGGAATAATGGAGGAATTTTATTAGAGGTACTATGCTCCAGACTGAACGCTGAAAGGCATAATCAGTCTCTAATGATGATGATGATAAAACAGCTGATGGCTGTGATACATACCATAAAGTGTATAAATCGACTGCAGTGGCAAACATGTACACTGTACGCCGGACGTGTGGCGCATAATGTGAGGAGTGACGGCCTTTTTTTTTCTACAGAGCACAACAGGTCGTTGTCCTTGGTGCGGCGGTGGAGAAAGCGACGCCACCGCGGCCCTGCCAAGGTCGGGGTCGCCGAGAAAGCAGGAGGAGGCTGCGCGGCCGGCCTGCCTTGACCTCCACGCGGGTCTCTGCTGGTCCCGCCGAGCGCTGCCTGCTGCCTGTCCGCCGTAAATCACCACCACCACGGTCAGGGTGTTAAGCTGCGCACCTCTCAAGGCCCTTTCCACCTGTTTTTAGACCTTTATCCCTTTTCCCCCAACCATGCCCAAAATCCCCCGAGAGATCAAATTTGTATTCAAGAACAATATAAAGGTTAAGTGGAAGAAATTGGTAGGTAACCAAAAATCAATTGTAGGAAAGACATTTTTATATATTGCATCAAAGCTGCTTTTATTTGAAATGCTGACTAGTTTCGGGCTTTGCCCATTTTCTTAAGCCACCTATTACAGACAACAAATTGTGTTTTACAGGATGATACATTAATTTGGCAATGTTATATTGAATGTGCAAGTCGTAATTACTTACATTCATATATATTTTTATTTGGATACACTTAGTTCACACTGTTTGTTGTAATTACTTTGGTGTAATTTATTGAGCTTTTCATCCAAAGATGTTTTTGTTAAATATTCTTTGCTTAATTTTGTTTGTGACAATATCGCTGGTTATATGTAGCGTGACATAAACAGTATCATTACAAATATTCGTACAATAAATTTTATATTTCATTCCAAACTATTTTAAGTGTAATAAATTGCTTGTGTGTACTGTATTGTAATATAGGGATGATATTGCAGTGTTACTATAATTTATTGCGTTTTGTTGCATATTTGGAAGTATATTACGGTAAGATGGATTGTACTTTATATGCTGGTTAAGGTGTTATGGAAATTTTAGATGAATTTTTTATAGCGCATTTCTGTTTGTTCATTTAACATTTGTTCTGGGTATTTAGTCATGTGAGTACAGAGTTGTAATTCTTCTAAAACGTCCATTAGTTGTCCTTTGCATGCGATATGTAAAATTTTGAGATTTTCTTCTATACTTCCAGCCGAATGTTTACTTTCTCTGAGGTGTCTGCCGAATGCTGAAACATTATTTTCGCTTGTATTTATATGTTCTCTATACCTAATTTTGAATGGCCTGCCTGTCTGTCCAATGTAGCCCTTGTCACATTTACTGCATTCAATTTTGTAAACTCCAGATTGACTATAGCGATCAGTTTTTATTTTATGTATGAAATTGGTTCCTAAAGTGTTGTTAGTGTAGAAGCCTATTTTAAGATTTGTTTTCTTCGGTGCATACTTTATTCTATCTGAAATTTGTGCCCAGTATGGCAGTATTACAAATTTGTCTTTATTTCTTGTTTCAGTTTTTGTTAAAGTGATTTCATTTTTAATACTTTTCTGTTTTGAATTTAATTTCGATGTATATAGATTATTGACTAGTTCTGGGTTATAGCCATTACTGATTGCTATATCTCTGAGTGTATTCAGCTCTGAATTTATATTTTTGTTACAGAGAGGTTATTTGGTGATACGATCTATTGCTGATCTAAAGTATGCTTCTTTATGGCTTCGTGGGTGACAAGAGCTATTATGAATTACTTTGTCATAATAGCTCTTGTTACACTTCAAAAATATCACAAGTTTACATACCAACCATATAATATAAGTGGTAATGTCTTTGGGTTATTTCTTCTCTTTGTATGTGGAACGATTACTTGGATTTGGTAGGTACTATTTTATCTTTATTGTGATTAAGGGTTTACTTAGTAACCAGATAATTTATACCTTAAATGGTAGTGTTTGGGATCCGCAGCAGATCAGTTTAGTGGTAGGTTCGAGCAATGCGAGAATGTCACGGAAATGCTCCGGCAACTTAATTGGAGATCGCTGGAGGAAAGACGACGTTCTTTTCGTAAATTTCTGTTGAGGAAATGTAGAGGGCCGAAATTTGAAGCTGAGTGTAGTACGATCTACTAACATTTCGCGTAGTGATCACAAAGAGAAGAGAAATTAGGGCTCGTACGGAGGCATATAGGCACTCGTTTTTTCCTCTTTCTATTTGAGAGTGGAATAGGAAAGGAAACGCCTATCAGTAGTATAGTGTACACTCCGCCACGCACCTTATGGTGGATTGCGGAGTATGTATGTAGATGTAGATGTAGATGTGTGGACTATTTATTATCATTGTATACAGAAGATTTTCTTTGGAATATTATTTTATCTTTGGCATGTTTAACCGTTTTCATGCATGTCTATAATTTTAATAAAATTTTCTATGTATTTTTTATGTTTAAGGTCTGTTTGTTCGTTTCATATGTCGTTGCAGTTGTGTATATGTGAATATATTTCGATTTCTTCGATAATAGTCATTGTTAGGCCTTTCTCTATAATGTGTAGTATTTTACATGCTTCGTCTATCGGTTACACTTCGTATTTTTCTGTGACAAGGTGTTCCTTAAAACAAATAACTTGTATTAAATAAAGGGCTAAAATCACAAGGAAAAGTAAATCTAAAGAGGGTAAAAGTCTTACTTCTCTCAAAAAACGAGTTTCACACTATACTGATAGAAAAGAGAAGGTAAAAATAACATAGAATTATTTTTTTAATTTAAAAAAATAAAAACTTCAGGGGGTGAAGCCCATTTTGATTTCTTCACAATTCACAATATTTCTAGTTTCAAAACGACAATAAAGCAGACTTCATTGGGTGGAGACTCTACATTCAGTGGGCAAAGCCAATGCTTTAAAAATTTAACCAACTTTAAACAGGTTTAAAAAGTATAAGGTAACCCTTACACGTTAAACGAATAAAAACTATATGCTGAGAAATTTACTCATTTAAAAATGTATGAAATGTCTACGTAATTTTTATGTTGCAAAAAAGTCACCTCTTTGATGATGTACAGTGTAATATGTGTGCCTTCTATGTAAACGTAATGACTTGTTGCCATCAGTTCAGTAAAATATATATTGCATTTGTCAATGTTTATTTTAATTTTTAATAACTGTTTTGTAAATGTATTTTTTACTAATTGCATTAATTTATTATGTCTTGTTTAATTATGTAAAATGTTTTACTTTGTGTGGAAATTCAAAGATCTATAGTTGCATAAAACAGTTCCTCTCAGACCAAAGACAATGTCAGACTGTGGCGCTTGCTAGTTGTAGAGCAGACATCAGTATTTTCCGCCCCGTGACAATTACCGAACGTACGTATCGCGGCTCGGGGAGTGCTCAAGTTGATAATAAAACAGTATTATTTCGAAAGTTAAAAGTATTAAAATTGTTGAAAGTGAAATATATTAAATAAACAAGTTATTCGTTCGTCCTGCTTAATGTTGCATTCGTGCGTGCAGAATCGGTATCTGTCATGTCTTGTGGAACAGGTAAGTGACGTCGCGGACGCTAACGGTAGCGAATAAATACGCGGTACGCGAAAATAAATCATCATATTACTATTAAGCTGCGGAAGGAGGAGCAAAGAGAATATTCTGTGTAAAAGAGAAATCTTTTAAGCTGATGATTGTATTGAGAGAAACCATTGTCAATGAAATTGTAATGGGCATCGCTGGACCATTAACTGAGATAAGTAGCAACTGTATGTGCATGTCTAACTAGTTGCAATTAATGTTAAATGTAACTTTGCTTGCTGAATTGAATATTTTCGAATATAAAGTTATGTAACTTCTCCTTTTGTAATGAGCAGTAACTCCATTCTTAATCTAAGTAACAAAGCATATAAATGATAATAGAACAATCAAGCCTAAACTTTGAAATAATTAATTCTGTAGAGAGAGAGAGATAACTTGAATACGGGTTCAGTAATGAATAATTATTTTGACTGTGAATTTTGATTAACTTAACTGCACTCGGACTTTTAGAATGGCAGACGCCATTACTACGATACCTACTGATGATCAGTAAATGAACTCTTCTAAGACTCTGTTAATCACTAACATTGATCAAACATTATTTCAAAATAATAACAATTCAAATTTTATTAACAGCAAACTTAATGATTCTTGCCATCGCCAAAATCTGTCCTACCAGAACCAATCATTTTTCAATTAACGAATGTAAATATTTTCAAAGCTTAACTTACGTAAAACTTGCAATTTTACCAAAAAAGTGCTATTTATAAAATATTAAGATTAGTGGTTGGTTTGCACCCACCTACCAACCACGTCACCTTGATTATCATAGAAAGTCATTATTTCAAATTATTGCTATCATACGCGTGCAAATTACAAAATACGCATTGCACATAGACGGTAGATTTATTTTCAGCTATCTAGCGTGTGCACGTCGACGAAATATTGTAAGGAAGGTGAAGGTGAGAGACATATTTTGTGTAGTTGTCAAATCGGGCCATAGCTTTGTTAATTATACTAATTGGTTTGCAAACTAATCATAATTTAATTACATTCACTTGACATTTTATTTATGAGTTTAAACGTAGCAAACAACGAGTTTAAGATTAGGTCAGTTACGTACACAACCATTATTACACACAATACACGTTTACTTATCAAATCAAAAAAAGTTAATTTCAATAACCCAAACACCAATCCTCCTTCCTTTCCTTACAAAAGGTTGGATAACAACAAGAAAAGGCATCAAGTTTAAATGGTTAAAAAATGAATAGGGCACCAGAAGGCAAGTCACGGGCTTTAACCTTGCGATACATAAAATCTGATCAAACAATTAGCACATACCAAGTAGCCACACAATTTTTATGGTGGAACCAATAGAATGCTCAACGTACATAAATACGTATTACAATAAACTTCCAATTAAGGTCCGATGATGTTGTGAGAACACTTGGCCCAAGGACTACAAATAAGTGCAACACCAAAAACCACTCGAGGTGGTCAGTAGCAACAACCGTTAAACACCAACATGCGTCAAATCTAGTAGGGCAAAAAGACGAGACGGCAGCCAGATTTCCTTTTGTAAAATGGGGGGACGACAGTTGGTTATAATACATCAAGCAAAACAAGTGTTTCGGCTTTTCTTTTATGTTGAAGCAACTGTAACTTGTTTCTTATCTTGATGTGGTACATCAGCGGCTGTTTCCTCAATTAGACTAAGCTGAATCAGAGAACTTTATTTGGTAGCAAGGTGATGCGCCGCCTCATTGGCTTGCCTTCGTACGCGACTTGAACAACGTTGTTGTCGACCACTGGATTGGCTGCAATGGGCCGGATGACAAAGATTGTTCATCAAATCTGACTTTTTTTTTTCCTGTGGGGATTTGTAAAGGATCCGGTGTAAGTGCCTCCGTTACCAGCTGACCTAAACGACCTAAGACATAGGGCTGAAGCTACAGTTGCATCAGTTATTCCAGACACACTGATCAAGGTTCGGGACGACTCAGCATCGACCCGATGTGTGCAGTTAGAAGAAGTGTGCTCCCATTGAACACTTGTAGGACAAACCGAGTTGCTTGTTTATTTGATGTATAATTTATAATGATAAGGCCACCGCAACAAATTCTACAAATATTAAAAAAGCCCGATATTCCTTTTGGTACGTCCTGTAGATATAAAAAGGGGGAAATAAAACCCCGATACTGTGAACGGTTACCACTGCTAAGAAACTATTTTGGTCTCTCCCTAAAGAGCATATCGTTGGAGAGGGTGAGTTATAATCGTTGGTGGTACGAGTAGCCGTGGGAGAGAAGGGTTTGTGGTTAGTCGTCGGAGAGTACAGTTTTGGCGGCCGGAACGAGCAGTCTGGTATGCAGCATAGTTGTTACACCGTTGTATTTGCAAGTACGTTTTGAATGAAGAGGAGGATGTATGCTTTGTAATTGACTTTGAATTCCATTGATGAATATTTATGAATTGTGTTGCACTCGTAAAAGATATGTTTTGTTTTTCTTGTGTCTTTACCGTGCAGTGCATTGTTAAGTAATATCATTCATTCGTTTCATGTAATAATACATATTCATTCATTGTTATTTTTATATTAAATAGGTCATTTTTGAATAAATTAAAGGCTTATCTGAAACTAAATGAATTAGGTGTTTGAGTCTTTATATAGATCTTCCCCTCTCTCCTTTGTTAAGACTAGACCTTATAAAGTGTAGAATTATCTGTCCAATTTGTTCATGAGTTTAAACACACCACTTTTGAGATTCATTTGATCTTAATTTTTGATCAGTGCTGGTAAGATTAATTCAATGCAAGAAGTATGCCACCGAGGTATTGTGGTGAGCTAGCAACCAGTAGTCGACAATAACAGACATTTTCCCCTTCATTTCACAGATTGGTTCTTACTCAAATTTATGTTCAAAAGTCAGTTACCAATCTTGTCACATTCAACGTATAATACCGATCTTGGCGCTCACAAATTACGCAACTTGTTAATTTTTGTTATCTGCATATGCTTACTGACGTCTAAAAGAGATGAATGAAATTAAATTGATTTAAGTTTGTCAACGCCAATAGAAGAGGTCGCCTACGTGTGAGTTTATTTATTCATTTTACACAATTATTTATTAGCACCTTATTTTCGGACCTTCATTTCTTTGCCATTATAACGAAACCTATTATGTCAGGCGGCTGCCATTATTTCCTGTCAATTTGTGGAAATAGTCAACATACACAAATTAATTACTTGTAGACAACACAATAATTTGTTAGTTGATGAAATAGTCTTGATCTGTAACAATCATTACTAAAGTCGCACTAGAATCTATACTTATTTCGTTTTTGCACTTGTAATTTACATTTGGATCTTTAAATGATTAATCTATTTCATGTTTAACGATTCACGTGATTGTACTGTACGTCATATTTGTACGTGTCATTCAGTCAGTTACTTCCTTCGATTAGTCAATCAGACGTTCTTCTTAATTGAGCGCACTAACAGGGCCATACATAATCCAATCGGTCAATCTAGGCTTACTGAACGCGCTGTTTATTCTTACTCCAACACAGATATTTTCATAAGTTTTTATATTCTCAGTTTGTGCCTGTCTAAACACAAACACAGACGCAGGCGCAGGTCAACACGAAACACGCACATTCATACATTCAGTAAGAGTTCATAAATCATTTTATTTTATTTAAACGTTTACGTTTGAACAGTGATATGGCAAAAGTAAAGTTTCGCATTTTGTCTATCTTTCCAATAAATACTGAAGTCGTTACTACATCAATTACGGAACTGGAATTTCACGAGGTCGTATTAACTGACGAGCGGGCGAACCTATAATTCATTACTATAAATCTATATATTTACCGCAGATGAACTTTTCTCGCGTATTACGCTCATCATCCAATCCCGCAACAGCCAACGACTTAATCGACTAAGTTACTATGCCCCGATGAATCTCCAGATTGAGTGTTTTGTCAAATGAGACTTTCTAACTCCACTACTGAGTTCCAGGGTTAGACGTCTGCAGAATTCGATGCCTGACGTAAGTGAAAAGTTTTTTTTTTTTTTTTTTTTTTTTTTTTTTTTTTTTTTTTTTTTTTTTTTTTTTTTTTTTCCTGAGAGCGGATTTCGAGATCCATAAGCAATGGTGCAGAATAAATTCTTAATTTTCAATGAATGTGCCGAGTAACACTGTGAATGGAAGTTTATATTTCTAATAATTCGAACATTAACGTGAATGTATCTAGTGCCTGAAATGTATATGACGACGAATGATACAATATTTAGAGCAAACAGAAAACTCTGAACTTTGCTTAAGAAAGTGACTTTAAATTGGACACAAGGAAGTAATACTCTTATACACGACCGGTACTGCCGGAGGTTCAAGTCCTCCATCTAAGACAGGGATTGTGTTGTTTTGCATGTAAGTTAGAGTAGTTTGTAAGTCTA
Organism: Locusta migratoria; assembly: GCA_026315105.1. Taxonomy (NCBI): domain Eukaryota; kingdom Metazoa; phylum Arthropoda; class Insecta; order Orthoptera; family Acrididae; genus Locusta; species Locusta migratoria. Next base: position 189,596,892 of record CM048747.1, read on the forward strand.
GGGACCAATTACTTCTGTAGTTTCGTCCCATAGGATTACAAATATTTGCTACTTTGACGAAAACTGATAATTTGAGAATCGTGGATGTGGTATTATAATGTTTAAAAACAGCGACCAGCCACAAGTATGGTATAAAATGTTTGTTTATGACCGGTTTCGGGTTTCTTACAAATCCATCTTCAGATGCTTTCCAGCTGGAGCCTTGTTTTGTGTCTGTTATAGTTCCGCAGACCTAGATGGACCAAAAAACTTTCTTGTTTACTATTTGCTGAAGTTTACGTTAGTTTCCTTAAGTTCGTTTCTGTCATCGTATTTATAAAAGAGTTTACAGACAAAAACACATTAAGTGTGGCGAAAACGTAGGTATTGCGTCCTCGTCTGTGACGAAATCGTCCTGTTGCGTATTTTACACATGTTATGTTTTTGAACTTGTGCTGTTATCGTTGTTAAGTATTTCACACAAAACCATGCTAAAATTTAAAGTAATGCACACTATAAGCAAAAAATCTTCAAATATTTGTAAATCTATGGGACTTAACTACTCTGATCATCAGTGTCGACGCCTACAAACTACTTAAACTAAATTAAGCAAAGGATAACAAATACACCCATCCCCGAGGGAGGACTCGAACCTCCGGCGACGAGCAGTGGCGTGCTACGCATCTAGGCGCCTTGGAACGCTCGGCCACTCCATCGCGACACACTATAAAGAATCAAAAGCGTGGCCCAGCTTCACATAATAAACATGAATATGGTTTGCAAAGATATTATGTCGGTGAAGTTGTTAATTTGCAGACGCTCTGCAAGTGTTTGGCTAAGGATAACACTTGTCTTTGCCAATTCAGTGAAATTAACGTAAACATCGAATTTTAGGAGAAAAATTATTTACAATATTTATAACAGAGCATTCTACTAACTAGCTGTGGCAAGACATACAAAATTACATATCAACAAATTTATAAAGTTCTTAAGCAAAATCAAGTGGTTTTTTTTTTAAATATATATATGAGCAGCTGTGACTTAATTTTATCTGTGGTCACACTGCGTACTGTCAATATTACTCTAATATATTTTCTTTATAATGGTTTTATTATAATGAGTAGTTGAGGAAATAAACATAAAATTACATTTTTATGTGAAAATCTGTGAATGAATTATAAATCTGTGGCCAAACTGTGTATTATGAATGTTGTTGTAATATATTTTATTTAACACTGGTTAACAAATAAGTCGGTAGTAATTTTGATATTACCGGAGTATGAGCTTTTACATGAAATATATAAGTAGATTTCTATTGAATCCATGTAACATGGCTACAAACTTACTTCCACTTGCGACAAAATTTTCAGTGCTTTGCCTATGGAGTTGGTACAGTAGCGAAAGTGATGAGAAAGCACCTTGTTCCTCCTCCCCTGGGGGCTCCCGATCTTTCGTGAGTTCTTGCGTGGCGAGCACGAGACCCCGAACTAATGCAGTCTTCCTTCCTTCTTTAATTCCCAGACTGCATTTTCTTTCCCCCTCCCCCTCTTTCCTATCCTCACTCCTTCCCTCCCCACCGGGGAACTGATAACCTTAGCAGATTAGGCCCCCTATCCCAGCAAAACAACCCCTAACCCAGCAACTTCGAACTTTTTTTTTAGGAAGGAAATGTTGGATAACTCTTTGTTCACGATCTAAATAAATAAACATTTTATATCATACTTGTGGCTGGTTCCTGTTTTTAATTATAAACATTACTAACATTTGGATTGAAATCTGATACAGGTCATTTCAAAGAATTACAGAAAGACAATAGATCCTAATATTCATAAGGAGCCAGAACGTTGCTACACCTCCATATTACCCGGACACTACATCGTGGCAGTTCTGTGCTTCCGAGGAAACAGATCTGAAGCGTAGTTTACCATAGAAGGTAGAACTGTCGTAACGCGTTAAACGAATACATCTATTGCCCCAAAGGATGTAACACTTATCAGAAATGATACTAAATTATAAGTAAATGAAATTTAAAAAGAACACCGATGCAGTTGAATAGAAACAAAATTTAGGGAATTATCACTTGGCATAAAATTTTTACAATGTATTTTAGTCACTTTCACGGTCAATCCCGGCCGTGTCAGTGCATGAATATTAACTTCCAGCTATCACCGTGCTGTGCCTGTATTGGATTGAATCGTCTCTTGAGTTACCATCACTTACTGTAATGTCTGTTGTGATTTCCATGACACAATCGTGCCATTTATAATCATGCTCCACCTCTGACACTGTTGTTCAGTAGCCTTCCCAGTCGTTTGGAGCGACAGAATTAAAAGCGTCGCCGGTGAGTTTCTTTAGATTTGCAGCAGACCTGTTACCAGAGACCGCGTGCTCCCTCATGCACCGCTTGCTACACAAACCCGTTTTTCAAGCCGACACTTGCTACTATCATTCTTCTGGAGACAGTTACACACGCCGTAACAGCCAATACGCTTGTAGTCCCCGCAACATTTGTCGCGTGCTAGATTCAAGATAAAATAATTTATTAGCTTCGCTAATGCTTCTATAGCGTAGACTAAACGGGATCGTGAAAGAGGAATGTCACCACTTTCTTACAGTAGATTTCTTTTGTTCATTACATATTTCCAAGTAGATCCCATCGAATTAAGAAAATTCATTTTAACGAGGTACCATTATGGTCTGTTAAAAATTCGTCTGGGTAAGAGCTTGTGAACTTGTTAATCCTGTTAAGTGTCCGTACACTATTGTCAGGGCAAATAGCCGCGGTGGAGCGGCCGAGAGCATTGAGGCACTATGCTCCGATGCGCGAGGCCGCTCCCCGTCAGGGTTTCGAATCCTCCCTCGGCCATGAATGTTTGTACTGTCTTTAGTATAAGGTAGTTCATAAGTACTGTGTAAGTTTAGGGACTGATGACCCCGCAGTTCAGTCCCATACGCTTTACAAACATTTGAACAGTTTGAACAGGGCAAGCGGCAACACACTTACGGACTTGAGCGACAGGGTGTAGCTATTTGCGCTCCGTCTCCACCCCGCAGAACAACACATTGCGAATCATCTTGCGCGCACCACGTTCTATTACGCATCTCACTTTCCTTTTGGGAGTCGTAATCCATCGTGACGGAGTAGCGTCTTCTACACTCACTTCGTAATACGATACGCGAAGAAGACGCAAAAAGTAATACCAGGACGAAGGAAGACAAATCCGAGAAGAGAATACACTGGTCCTTTGGTAATGGTTGGCATCAGCGTAAAAGCAAGGGATGTATAGCAGAGGTCTGGTCGCACTATCATGATTCTTTGCGATGGCGGCCACTTCGATTCTACGATAAAGCCGGCTGTAGAAACAGTATTCATGTAATGTTTGTCAGTAGAAACTATCAGTTGCTTGAAGTAGGAGTGTGCAAGTTACAACTGAAAGTGCAGTGGCCATCGTTCCCTAAATTTACAAATCCTAAGATTAACACGCACACACACACACACACACACACACACACACACACACACACACACACACACATGCCCAAGGAAGGTCTCGAACTTCCTACGGCGAACGGCCGCGTGCACCGCAACGAGGCGCCTTAACGAGGACGACTATTCAGCCGTGGCGCAAGTTACAGAGTGTGTGGCCATATCCATTCTCATATATATACCATGACTAAAGATACAACTACCATTGTGATGAAAAAGTAGCCTTCTCCTGAACAAAATTCTGCTTTCCAGATGAACGAATATTTGTGTTGAACTATCCGAAAACAGAAATTTGTATGGAATGTCGGCTTCAATTCCTACGAAATGTTCCTAGTTTGTGCTCTTCCAATAATGCGACATCATGTAAATGGAAGCAATTTCGGGTACTGATCCGTGTCAGAGTAACGTAGGGCTGTGGCTAGGCTAACTGAAATTAGGAAAGGTGGAAGATATATTGGAAATAAGTTCCGAAAGTCATTGAACCGAGTGAAATAGCCACGTTCCGACGAAAAATATGATGAAGTATTCAGTTCTCACGCTTCAGCAATTTGCATCGCAAATGATAATTGTTTTAAGCCATTAGTATTTTTAATTAAAACATGGGGCTCAGTAGGCAGAGGGGTGAACAGAAATTCGAGGTTGTATTGAGAAGTCCAAGTGGCAAGCTATTGACTACGCGAAATGTGGAACGTTCCGAAACCGCCGGCGATGTTTCACCTTTACGGCGATCTCGCTTTAGTCGACATTATTATTGAATTTTATGTAATGAATCGTCTCAGAGATTTGGCTCAAAGTGTGTGAAAATCGTTAAGAAACATAAGATTCACACTGTTCACATTTTATGAAAGCTTTTTTAGCCTGAAGATTTTTTCTGAAAGATGCTTCAATGCAAAGCATACTTTGACCCAATATTTTAATGAATTTTCTTTGATGAATACCAAACATAACGAATCAATGGTGTGAAAACGAGTACTGGAAATTGATGCTGTACAACTTGATGTGTTTTAATTGTATCTTCTCTTGACGAAAACTCAGTTGAAGGAATTCAGGAACACTGAAATACTGAAGTAAATTTAAATTTTCTAATTATTACGGAATAATAAAAAATAAAGAAATATATAGTAGCCGCGATCAAACCCGGAACGCAAAATTAAATGTGGTATCACTGCGCTATGCTGACATTGAGAGGTTATCCAAACGAGGTTATACATCTCGTATACTGTAATAGGAAACTTTCATGGGTGTTTTCTCCTTTCCTAAGGCCCACTCAGGCGGGATATTTTACGAATTTAAAATGTTTCTCAGGCAGTTTGAGACAATCCCGCGGCCTCCCCTGGTAATGCTGAGCAATACTGGGCTTTCGAATCATCAGCATTTTATTAACAAACTTAAAAATATACTTTCTGCCTCAAAATGTACTCCAACTGGCTGCAGAATAATAGGGGAGACCGGGCACGTTTACGCATGGGGCACGTTTACGTAGAGCACTTCTCTTGGCAACCACTTTTGTTAAAGCTTTACTGACAATGGAAGATCAGTGCTGGCATCCAGTGATCGTCTTAACGCGAGGGACGTGTTTGTGTTTTTGCGCACGGTGGGTAAATGTTGTAGCTCAAATATTGAAGCTCGTAGGCAGGTTAACTCTTCTGAGTGACCATAGATAAATATATGTTCGTTTACAGGAAATTATTTTTCCTTTCAAGGTGCATTTGTATGATCTAAAAGGCTAAGAGTTACGACTTTAGTTTCGAAAATAATTAAAACATGGCGACGGGGCAGATTTACGCAAATCTGTTGGGGCACGTTTACGCACTTTTTTTGGCGCGTAAACGTCCTCCTTCCGAAGTTCTATTATTTAACCTAGCCGTCTGACAAAGTCATTGGGCGGTTTCAAGAAAATTGCGATAATGACGTCTGAAGAGAGGGGATCTCTGGTAACAATGGCACTCACAGTGAGCACAGCCAGGACTTTTATTCCCCATTACATTGTATTCCCTAGAGTTAAGGGAAAGCCCAGTAGGCAGTGGAGGCGATGACTGAAACCAAGTTTTTAAAATTTTCCAAAACATTTGTCACATGTCAGATGTTCGACCTCAAAGCCATGTCTCCTACATTCAGATAACAACGAGTCGCGCACGTCAGCAGCAGAGTTAGTTTATTTTACAGACAATCCCGCCACACTACAGCCACAAACTACAGACTCTAGTCCGTAGTGTACAAGGTCCTCTAAAAACAAAAGCATTAATAAGGCATGCGATTCATGGATAGCTACAAATAAACGTCCTATGACGAGTCATGATATTCCTTCAATATTGTCATCAACTATCTCTCTGGAAGCAAATCAAAAAAAGAAAAAAGAAAGAAAAAAGCTATCACCGCTGAATACGTTTATTTGGATTTCATGCCATCCTTTGTCACTGACAGTTCAGCCCAAGCATCAAACGAGGAGCAGAGTTTCAAATCGTATTAGGTCTACCCGTGAAGCAATGTGAGCAAATTGGCTTCCAAATATTCAAATGTTTGTAGAGCTTATGGGACTTAACTACGGGCTCATCAGTCCCTAAACTTACAAACTACTTATGAACTACCTTATACTAAAGACGACACAGATATCCATGCCCGAGGGGGGATTCGAACCTCCGACCGTAGTGGCCGTGCAGAACGTGACTGGCGCGCCGCAGACCGCTCGGCCACCGCGGACGGCAAATTGGCTTTCATTTTGCGTATGTAATGTTAGCCAGCACACATACAAATTACAACTGTGTACTACGAGATCATGTCTCGTAGTACACAGTTGTAATTTATAATTTTAATTTTACGTTTGAAAATTACAACTTGTTGTCGAAACTAGTCACGCAATAAAGTTTGAAGTAAAATAAGCGATCTAGGCTTTCTTCTATGTGAAGTCTATATAACATTTACAGATCGCTCCCCCTACTCGACTATGTCAAATGTTGATAAATCGGATTCACTAACAGCGTAAATTGCGTCTGTAAAGTAGCTGTTGTTTCAAATCGTATTCAGTCCACTGTAGCGTGTGTTTCAAATCATATTGTCTCCAGCGTGAAGCAGTATTGTCACTTTACTCTGTGGCTATGCTGACAGCTGGCGCGCTATTTTCAACATGCTCCGCCTTCAATAATCACAGTTATATTGTGGACTTAGTAAAAGAGAGTAGTTTTTCGATTATGGAGGTAGAAATTACTGTTGGATAATTCAACGGGAAACCGAAAGAGTGAAAAGAAAACCAAACAGGCCCATCAACTTAAATCTGAGGCAGGTAATGTTATTCCATAAATAAACCAAAAATAAATGCTTAGTTATATATTTACCACAATAGTGGTATTTATTTGTATATTATTGGATCAAAGCATATTAAGTCCAATACATTTTCTTTAAATTTGAAAAACACAGCAGGAAATTTATTTTACTTTTTCACGTACCTAGAAGTACATATCAAATATAACAACTGCAAAATTTTAAAATTTATGAAATGTTGCTCAGGTTACGAGTAATGGTTTTTTTTTCTTCTCCTGTAAAATTTAGTGTTTCATACATGATACGATTTGAAACGATGCTCCTCAATGAGGTACATAATCCACACAATGAAACCCAACAGTCATAGGCCTCCTTCCTGTAGTGCAGAGGATGCGTCCGTAAACCAGATGTTCTCCCTGTGAGCCTTCATCATGTCAAGGTTTTATCCAAGCCCTGAACAATGACAAGGATCTAAAAAAAAAAAAAAAAAAAAAAAAAAGAAAAGAAAAAGAAAGAGAGAGAGAGAGAAGAAAAACTTAAATCTAATGAATCGGAAGCAGAAGAGTTAATGCTATTATAGAAATGATAGAGAAGAAATTGGTGAAAGCAAAAACAAAGGAAAATTTGGATGTGCTTAGTTCTGATGAAGATACAACCAGTCAAAAAGAAGTAAAGACTGGATTCGGTACATTAGATGTAAGCGGTGAGCTCATTACTATTGTGCCGCGGGAGACACGTTATTTTTTTGTCTGCATGAATTGCGACTCGGGCGATTATGATGAAACTTCGCCTTAAAAATTGATTGCTGCCAGTAAAACTGTTGTTATTTATCGTGATAATTGGTACAAGAAGTTTGTAATTCTTTTTACTGAGAATGAAACATATTTAGAAAAGTTTATTGATATGTTTTGTTCACGTTTTTTGTGTTCTGTGATACGCGTAGACGTGCTCTTGGAAGTGCGTAAACCTGCCCCATACCCGGTGCACGTTTACACGCTCGACTTGTGTCTATTTAAAATATATTTGCAATCTCAGATATAATGCCCATTTCGAAATATAGATACCAAAGTAACTCAATTCTCTCTGTTTCGCACGCGTAGATCGCATGGTCTGCATTGGTTGTTTCTACTTCTAAATATAAATTTTCATAGATTTAGCTTTAAAAATGCTTTCTTAATTACTTTGACACATCTTGCCACCCCCTACTGAATCATTGATGACAGAATTCAAAACATCCCGAAACATATTTTTTTTATTCTAACCATGGTTCCAAATCCAAATTTTTGCATTTCTAGTATGAAAATAGTCTTAGTAGCACCCTTAAAAGATTTTCCCTTATTTCACCCGCTTAATGGTTGAATTTCCAAAAATATCCTAACATGTGTTTTTAAAATTCCAATCAGAAATCTAAATCCGAAGTTTTGTATTTCTTGCTTCAAAATTGCCTGAATAGCTACATATTTTCAAAATAACGTTCATCCCCTATTTCACCCCCCTAGGGATGAACATATCGAAAATTCGTTGATGGGTGCAGTGTAAGATAAATAACGTCTACAAATTTCAAGTTTCTATCGTCTGTAGAGTCACTTTTTAGCGCCCTTTTCTGTCTTTTAGAAACGGATCGGAAACGCGAAATTTCTTTCTTACGCTTTGGCATCTTTCTTAGTAGTTTTACTTTTCAAACTGCAATATGAACTTGATTTTCTTTATTCGTAGTCTTGTTGCAGAAAAACAACTGAAGATGTAGAGAACTGCTAAATGCCGTCCTTGATTCTGTGACTTGTATCTTTGATTTGTTGAAAAACGATGTTGTGTAATCTCTGTGATATGTTGCAGTGTTCTGTGCTAATAAAGTTCTTGTACGTTACGTGACGTTAAAATCACTCTTTTAACTGTTCCCACACATTTTTTGTGCCGAAACTCGGGACAAGACGACACGGACGTGAACTTTAGAATTTCTGAAGCCTCTACGACACTTCAAGAGGATTACGCGTCCATTTCGAGTTACTACACGGCAGAATTTCTTCACGCGAAACGTACCACGCACACACGCTCTCAGCTAAGTCATTTACGTATTGAAATCTTCAGCTTACAATCATTCAGTAATGTAATGTATCAGCTTACTGCATGTGAAATAGTTGCTGGAGTAATATTTGAGTTGAGCGTAAAATAATAATTTGATTACATTACAAACGCAAAGCTGACCTCTAGCGAAAGACTTTTATATTAACGTTTTTTAATTACCGCCATCTGTTAGCAACGCTGTAATTACAACTAACCATGAACACAGATACTGAAATAACTAGAGCTGTGATAGTAACGAAAAGATGCGTATCCGTATGTATCCATTACTAAAAGAAACAGTACTCGTTGCAAACGTATCGTTACTCGTTACCAGTGTCACTCAGAAATACGGCCGCTATACTGTCTCTGAAACCGTGTAAAAAATTTTAACTGTTACTGTTAATACTACTTCAACATTTAAATTTGGGTAATATCCAAGAAAACTTACACTCGAAGTTGTACTGCCGAAATCGAGGTAATTGTGAAGGACGCTTGCACGGGCTGCAGCTTCGATAAATATCGAACACGCGACCATACTTCGATATATGTTGTATGCACCAGTGACGAATAATTAAGTACTCTTACTACTGCCATTTCACATGTTCGTAGGTTGGCTGCCCGCAAAGTCAATTCATGCTGTCCCTGCTCTAGGGCTGACAGGTTCTTGTATGTACCCTTGTCTGCTGAGTAACATTAACTATCCTCGTAATGTAAGTACGTTAAAACTGCAGTCTGTTGCCCGACTTATTAGCATGGTGAGTATGCTGGCAACTTTGTTTCTGAACTGGAGATTCAGGCGCTACGCGCCCTCACATACTAAAAATAAAAAAAACCTTCTTGTTTAACCTAAACCTAACCAAACTTTCACTTAAAATGATCACTGTTTCATGCGTCAACATATCAGATTCTCCCGCCATGTTGTAACATTTAGAAATGCATCATGTATCGAAATGTGGTCGCGCATTCGAGATTTATCGAAACGTGTGGCCATGCAAGCGCTCTTCACAACTACCAGAATCGATATTTATCGAATGTCGATTACGTCAGTAATGTCAGGCGAATTATTAAGTGTGTTGAACATATTTCACAAGCGTGTTCTAATTAATGAAGTTCATATACAACTGATAGAGTACTTGAAGACGAACTCTACGCCCATTAATAAAGTAAGTGAAGTAACTTCTTTGTTTTCGGTAGATTTCTGTCAATAAAATGCTTGTATTTGTACGTTATGATGCATTAGTAAACACCCGTATCTACTCATTTCGTGAGTAAAGTAACTTATTCGTTATCGTTAGATTTCTAGTAATAAAAATGTATTTGTACCTTCTGATACATTTGTAAATATCCATTTTTCCTCATTTCGCGAGTGAAGTAATTCTTTTTATTATAGGTAGATTTCTAGTAATTGAATGTATTTGTGCGTTATAATACATTAGTAAAACATTCGATGTATATCGATTCCAGCCGTACAACTTCGAGTGTAAGCTTTCTTGGAAATTACCCATTTCCTCGTGAAGAAAATACAATTGTCATGCAAATTGACCAAAATTAGCGAGACCCAGCCGCGACCTCCATTTTAAGTACTGTTCCTGTCAGAATTAATCGGAATATTTCGTGACGATCATAGTAATAGCAGTACATTTGCGAGCAGCGGGACTCTTGTACTGTATTCTGTGACATTAACAATCTATATATAAAAGGCTTGTGTGTTTACGTGCTGACAGACTTTTCTCCACGACCACATACTGCCACCCACTCGTGGTTGTGGTGGTACATAGCCCTTGGTCTAATTTTGTTAGTAAGGGAGTTTGATCGCGGTGCGTGGCAGTGGGTGAGTGTGACGAGAAAAATTCGCAAAATATGCAATAAATACTCTTAGGAAAAGCTATATACTCTGTGACTTACGAACTTTACGGCACGAGTCAAAATCTGTTTATTCTTTCAATCGTCAGACAATGCGGTCCTTTCAGACTTTAATAACGACGGGGATTATCAAAAACGCATTTTTTTAAATAGCTCACAAGTTTCCGTCAACCACGCATTACCGACTATGAACAGAGACACAAAACAAAGATAAAAATCCATATAGACTCAAAGATAAAAATACTCGTGGAACATTGATCACTGTCGTGGAAGCGTGGTGGAAACACAGACATACATTAATGAATGTCTCTTAGGCCATAGATATTGATATGCCTGTGTCAGTAAGCTCACTGGTCTGTGCTAATCAGTGATCTCTGATACATATAGCCGCGACAGTCTCTGCTGTGAAAAGGGTCAAGAAAAACTATGCGACGTAGTTCCTACTCATATCCCGGCGGCCTCCTGTGATAATGTTGGCAACAGATGTTGAATAACGAGAATCATGTGACATCGTCATAAGCCAATCGCGTAACACGCAAATATTTTGTCGTGAAATTAAGCATACAGCAGGAACAGCAGTATTTATCTACTCTCTATGTGGTTCGGTTATCTTTGCAACGATTTTATATCGTGTTATTGATGTTGCCAACATAAAAACACGAGGTCGCCAGGATAGAAAGTCAAATTTTACCGAATCAGATACATCCGTTGTTGTCACATCTCATTATGACCAGCACTTTCACGCGAAACTCTTTTGTATAAAGTCTCATGATTCACACAGTCTTACAATTCATTCCAAATTCCTATTCAAGAAGATATTTGTGAAAACTGTTACAAATCAGTATTCGCACTTATGCAATATCTTTTCCAGGAATGTAATTTGCCAGCCGCTTTCAGCGCTGCTGTTGCATTGTGTAACTTTATGAACACAACCTAACACTGAATTTACATTGTTCCGAAGCACGGACTTAAATAAATTTCACTCTTAGTATGAAAAACTTTACGAACATTCATCGTTTTCCACAATGACTTCTACTTAAATTTGACATCTTGGCTAGGAGAACTGAGTTTATTGACAGAGAGATCGAACAAGGATTGTGTTTTTCCTTACCTACGTCCGGAACACAAAGAACCATGATATACACAGAACCTTCTTTAACAACCGTTGCGAAGCACGGGCATATAAGCTAGTTAAGGTTATAATGTCATGAATGAAAATGTGTAGATGGTAACTTTTGAGTATTTTTTACAAAACTTTTTTATAGCAGACTAGATCAGAAACAAATAATTAACCATTAAAATAAAACTTTTGCTGGTAATAAATAAATAAAACATAAGTTTACGTTAAAAGCGGACGTCAGATCATCGAGGATTAACCTGCAAACATGGGCCATTAAGTATAATTCAAATTTTTTAAAACAAAAATAATCATCTAAAATCTTAGAGCTACGCAATATGCACTTAAATTTCGTCACTAATGTCTATAAAAATTACTCATAACGTATAGCATCACAGAAAATACGCATTCTCCGTATTGGTTTTCGTTACAGAGTTCGTATCAATGCGGTTGATGCGAATAACAAACTGTATACATGAGTAAGTTCGTATCGATACGGTAGATACGAGTAACGAAATGTATTCATGAGTAATGATTTACTATTTCGTAACAGCCAAAGTAATCGTTACTCAGTACCGAATACATACGGTTTGCAACAGCTCTAGAAACAACTGCTTGTCTTGCTAAGTTAAAAGGTAAACGAGGAACACAGCGTTTCAACGATACAATTTTTTTAAATCAAATACTGTAGATCGTTGTCGACTCCATGTCCAAAACTGAAATAGAATACGTCATCAGTCGTCTACAAGAAACTTTGGATTGTTTAAAGATCTTGGACGACGCGGTACAAGACTTACTTGATAACGCGGAATACGAAGCCCATGTCATAGTTTGTGAAGGCTATACAAACTCCGTGAAACGGGCGATCCTGAAGGCAAAACACAGTATTGAGGGAATATTTTCAGATGACATAGCCGGCAGGACGACTAGGGCTGGGCAAACGATACTCGCGTTCGAACATGCTCGGGATTTCCCGATACAGCGGAGAACTCGATACAGTATCGAACTGTTCGAACACTCATAACTTTTGACTCGCGCTGCGTATCTGTAAACGGTACACTGGAAATTTTGAAGTTACCGGGCTATTGCTTTGCTCAGAACTAATTTCAAAGGAAGTATAAGTACATGTAAAATAAGGGCATAACTATGATATACTGTATATTACGTTTAAAGCAGAGCATAAGTGCTCTCTGATATCACTACAAGATACGATCCATTGATAAACAAAATACCTGCTACTATAGCAGAATCACTGCATCAAATTACTGCAAGGAAAAAAAAGTTGTTTCTGGAAGTATGTTACATGACTGCAAATCCTTCATAAGTAGAAATTACGTTTAGTGTGATAATACGAGATATTTTGCAAATGAAAATTCCATTTCCTGTCCATACGGTACAGTAACAGATAAAAATGTTACCACATTTTAATCGCCTTGAAAATTAGATTAAAAGAGATGAAATATGGAAAACATTAGAATTTAATACCCAATAACGGAAATAAATCATATAAAAATAAACTGTAATTGCGACACGTAATAAACAGTGCACGAGCTTCTGTGTACGCAGTAGCAACAGGCGTCGATAGCTCGCAGCACTAGAATTTTTAATCGTGATTGCTCTCGTTTATTAGCCTATATTCGTTGCCGTTTTTACTTATGACCTCCACCGTAGAAGCTACTATAGTCTGCATTTCAGACTTATTAATCCCCATAGTACATTAATGACACCATCTTCTTTATAAATAGTATATTACACAGCGCCGAAAAGATTTGTGAATATCATCGCTGTAAATCGTATTGATAGTACCTCCTGACATTGCTAGATAGCGTCGTGATCGAATGTTCGAACAAATCCTGAGATTTCCAGAATTGTGACGTAAATTGTTCGAACAGTTCGAGTCATGTTCAAACCCAGCTCTAAGGACGACTTCTGGGGTATCCACACAGTCTTGCAGTCACAATGTTCGACTACCAGAGATGGAGTTAGAGACATTTTCCTGGGACATTGAACATTGGTCTCGTTTCTGGGAACAGTTCAAATCTTCTGTCGACGCAGACCCGAACTTCTCAACTGTCAACAAACATATATTTCTTAGAGGCTATCTGGACAGCAAACCAAAGAGTTTATTAGAAGGAATTGCAGTAACTGCAGCTGCTTACGAACAGACCAAGGAAATTTTATGTGCACGTTAGGACGATTTAAACAGGATTATCCAAGCACATCTTGATTATCTGTAAGGCGTCACAACTGTAACGTCCGACTCCCCGGAATCCCTTAACATATACTGAATGTATCAAGCGTATTCAAGCTCTACAGGCACGGGACAGAACGCAGAAGCTTATGGTCGAGTTTTAGTTCCAAAGATACTTCGCGCTTTCCCGGAATACATTTGTACGCGCTGGATAATTCACACGAAAAGGACAAAATTGTCAGAAGGAAACATCCTGAAATTGATGGAATTCTTGTCAGAAGAGGTAGATGGGGCAATAACAACACAAGATATTCGTGGGGAAACAACTTGCAAACTAAATAACACTGTACCGTCTACAGCAGCACTCGACGTTCGATCCAAGTCAGGACGGACAACACGCAAGTCCTTACCCAAATCGAAGTTAACTGTGTGTTTTGCGAACAGCATGGGCACTGGGCACAATATTGCAAGAAGGTGAAGGATTTTCAGGAGCGCACTAAGATTTTGAGAGCCAACAATAGGTGCTTTATTCGCCTCAACAAGGGTCACACAGTGAAAGACTGTAGGAGGAAAGGAAAGGCACTTTGTTTATTTTACAAGAAAAGCCATCACAAATCAACCTGCAGCAATTCGGGACATCTTACTTCATCGGTCATTCCTACAAAAATTAGTTCAGTTGGCAATGTGAATACCGCATTTTAGGATTCAGTCATCTGCAAATGGCACGTGTTTACGTAACAGGACCCACAGGCGTAAATAGATTTACACGCTGCATTTTAGATGGTGGCAGCCAGTCTAGTTTTCTCACTCGCACAGAAGAATGTGCATCACGTTTCGCTGTATATAACCTCTTTGCTATTATAGTGTCAAAAGTCATCGCTGGTTTTCAGCTCGGAATTTATATACGCTGACGACTTTCAACCACTACATCTTCCGCCCTCTTAATGCTATCGACACGGAACTGCTATGGCGTACAACGGGAGACTTTGTACTACAACACCACACAGAGATCGTTCGTCTCCATTGTGTAGCTTTTGCTGAAGAGCAAAATATTGACATCCACACGTAGGATTTTATATAATTCTGTAACTTTCAACTCCCATATCGTCCACCCCGTTATCGTTATCAACCCTCTACCACCATAGTGCATAATGTGAGACTTATACCTACTACCACATACAAACACTATTCATTTGCAATGTGTAGTTTTGGTTGTAGAGTGAAATATAGCCACAAACACCTCAATTTTAATACATCGTATATTATGATAACGGTGTTATTAGGGTAAGTAATTTCAAACTAAAACTAAACAAACCAAAAAAGATTCTGAAAAGAAATCCTCGTAAATGTGCCCGGTTCCCCCAATAATTTACGAAAGCAACTGTTTTATCTCCTAGCGTCGTCTGTTGTAGCCCCTATATGTGGTCTCCGTAAGGAACATTTGTGTCCAGACCTCTCGTCTGCCGGCCGTGGTAGCCGAGGGGACTGAGGCGCTCCAGTCACGGTCTGCACGGCCACTAAGGTCGGGGGTTAGAATCCCCCCTCGGGCATGGATATTTGTGCCAGTGTAGATAGTTAGTTCATAAGTAGTTTGTAAGTTTAGGGACTGATGACCCCATAGTTAAGTCCCATAAGCTATAGAAACATTTGAACATTTGAACCTCTCGTCTGCAGTCCTCTACCGGTAACTTCAGCAACCACGGAACCACATACCCCCCCACGAGAAACTTCTAGAATCAGCGTTCCCAATTTAGGGCTTTTCCGTCGAAATTTTGAGGCGGGAGGGGGGGAATGTTTTTGGGTGTTTATTTAGGGGGATACAAATTTTAATGGTATTTTTAAGTGGGCTTTTACGGGCATTTATGCAGAGAGGTATTTAAAATTTTGTATTTGATGAATTTAATAAAGAGATATTCTGTCAAGTATTCGTTACTTGGCAGAGTATTCCATAAAAAGTACGTGACAGCAGTTATAGAAAAGTACCATTTGTCGCCAAGACCGCTCATTTTATTGTCTGTATGACTGTTTTCGGTAATACACAGTTACCATCATCAGATCATCTGTTTCAGACACATTTTTTTTACAATTAGTGAAAGCACTTGTATTTTCCCATCAAGGGCGATCACAAAAAGATTGTCACAGGTTGTCACATTAACCCTACGATGCATGGTGCCGAAAACATACATGAATGCATATGAAGGACCTCCGAGGCCCTGCCCTAATTTAAAATTTTTCCTCTTTTCATATAATCATTCTTTTGAGTTACATTTATTTCTGTCAAATTTATTGTCGCATTTAAAGGTTCATAAGATACAATAACAGGATCTGGTGGGCCTCATTAACGTTTTATTAATTTAAAAAAAACTCTAAGAGTGAATTTTTATTAGTTACATCTATTTCCATACAACATATACAAATAATTTTATTAATTCACTTATAAGTTGCAGTTTACTTTTTATAACATTGCTACAACCAATTCCTTCAATTAAAACACACTCATTATTCACAATATTACGTATATAGGCAATATTTTGACAAAAAGTTATTATTCATTGTTTACATAAAACGGCATTTTTCTTTGTTTTCAACATATGACAAGCAAGAAGCACAAACAATGCCACTATGTTCCTTACAAATGTTGATTTTACACTTAATGCATGTCATAGCACTTTCCCTGTGTTTATTTATTTATTTATTTGGTTATTTAACCTGGCCACATTAGGGCCATAGGGCCCTCTCTTACATCTGATCAGGAACAACATAAACAAAGGATTTAATTACAAAAAACACTGCATTGATATTTTAAATAATAACAATATATGGTAATACTACTAATAATAATGATAATAATAACACAAAAATCAAAGTAATACTAATAATAACAAGAGATATTTACACGGAGATAGATGTTTAACACCTTTGAATTAAGTTTAATATAAACAGAAGGGGGAAAATGATTAGTGAAAGAGGAGAAGATTGGAAAATGACAGTGCTAATGGATGTGAGGAAGTGGAGACATATATGAATGGACATGTCTGCTGGCGAAAGGGAAACATTTATGGGGGGAGGAGGAATTGACAACAGTGGGCTACAGACTGGTAATTGGAGAAAAAGATGGCTATTGTGACAGAAGGTGGACCCATAGCTGTCTTTTAAAGTTTGGAATTCATTTTATCTCTCTTAGCTTTTGAGGAAGATTGTTCCACAGACGTGTTTCCGATACAGAAAATGATTTAGAGAAGATTGCAGTGTTATGTGATGGTAGAGAGAGATTTTTATATTGGTGAGAGCGTATGTTTCTGCTGTGCTGTTCAGATAGTAATATAAACCTTGAGGAAAAGTATGAACGTTTGTAATGATTGAGAAAGCGATGCAGCAAACATAGTGTATGATAGCTTCGGCGCTTATCTGCACGTAGCCAAGATAACTGCTGGTATGCGGGACTGATATGATCGTAGAAACGTAAATTACAAATGTATCGGATACAAGAATTCATCGCCAGCTCCAGCCTACGTGAATTTTCGTGTGACAGTCCTTTCAGAATAGCATCACCATAATCTAGATTAGGAAGTATTACTGTATCAATGAGCTTCTTTTTCAGCTGTAAAGGAAATGCTTTTTTGTATTTCTGCAGTGAATGAAGTGACGCATATACCTTCTTACAGACTGTCGTTGTGTGCTCTGTCCAGTCTTAGTGTTGATCAATTTTTACTCGTAAGTTCTTTGCTGAATGAGAAAAGCGTATTTGTGTGTCGTTAAGTATTAACGGTGGAAGAGTTTCTCTGAGCTGTGGAGTGATGAGCCTTTTATGAGTCACTAAGATTGCCTGCGTTTTTGATGGATTCAGTTTCAAGCCCATGCTATGTGCCAATCTTGATAGTGAAAGTAAGTCCGCATTTTCATGCTGTATGATTGTGCTTAGATTTTTAGGACTTTCACTGAGATATAATTGTAGGCCATTAGCGTATAGATGATATTTACAGTGGGACAGAACAGACGACACATCATTAACATATAGTGAGAAGAGTAAAGGCCCCAGTACAGATCCTTGTGGAACTCCTGATACAACATCCCTCCATTTTGAGCTTTTTTTGCTGTTATTACACACTGTTTACGGGTGGTGAGTTATGAGTGGAACCATTGAATAGCACCTATAGAGAAATTTAGATTAGAGAGTTTAGCAAGTAAAATGTCAAAATCGACATTGTCGAAAGCTTTGCTAAAATCTAAAAAAACACATAATTGTCGCCTGTTGGTTATCCACAGCATGCTTGAGATCGTCTGCAACTTTTATAAGAGCAGTTGTCGTGCTGCGATTTTGGCGGAAACCAGATTGATATTCCTCTACTAGGTCGTGTGATGTTAAATAGCTAGTTATATGCTCATGGACTATATATTCCAAGGCCTTGGATAATGATGGTAGGATGCAAATAGGTGTGTAATCGGAAAGTTGTGTGGCAGATTCCTTTTTTGGTAATGTTTTAATAAGACCATGCTTCCATAATGTTGGGAAGGTACTGGAAGTCAGAGAATTGTTAAAGATGTCAGTTATAATTTGTAGCAGCGGGTCGATGACACTACTAATCATGTGTACATTAATGTTATCATGCCCTGCAGCTGCTGAACGAATTCGCAAAATCGATTTCCTGGCTGTGTTTGGACTTACCGACATTTTAAGGGAATTTATAGTTTGCGTCTTTGTGTGTTGGTCAATGAAAAATGTCGGTGTGGTAAAATAGTCGTTAAGATCGTCTATAGGAACTACAGGTTCGGTAGCAGATTTTGATTTGCCAATTCCTAGACCTCGTAATTTTTTCCATAGGATGGCAGGTCTGTGTAGGTCTTTGGTTAACGAGTGAGCGTGCCTGAGTTTCGCATTTCTCACCGATTGAGTAACACGGTTTCGTTGTTTCTTGTAGGCGAGCCGATTTTCAGAGGTCGGGTGCCGTTTTTATTTCCTGTGTGCTGCGTCTCTGACGCTCATAAGGTGTTTGATGTCGTCTGTAAGCCACGGTGCATGCTTTCTCTTTACTTTTCTTGTTTTAAGGGGAGCATGTTTGTCATACAAGTTGGTTAATTTATTAGTGAACTCACATACTTGAATATTAACGTCGCGATTGTTTCCTATTGGTATCAGCCACGAAATATCATAGGCATCTGCTGCAAGCTCAATTATATTCATATGCTTAAAATCTCTAAAAGTCGTCACTTGCGATGTATTCTTAGAGCAGTTCAGTGAATATGACATGAGTATAATATCGTGGGAAGATAATCCAAGCGCAGAGATTTGATCTGAGCGGATTACTCTATTTGGAAACTTGGTTGCAAGGATATCAATGAGTGCATGAGTGTCTGCTGTATGGTGGGTCGGCCCAAGTGGAACCGATGAAAGGTTTGAGGAGGAAAGTGAAGAGTGAATTTTGACGCAGAAGGACTCTTTTGTAAGAAATTTATGTTTACATCTCCAGCAATAACTACGTGTTTATACGATGGACAATAATTGCATCTTCTTCTTTTTCTTGAAAAAGGTATTTGGTTCGGCAATATGACATCTTTTTGAACATCACATCTTTGCATGGCATCAACGATTTTCTTTGGAAGATTAGGATCTGAATACGAAGTTACATTAGTGGTTTTAGCATTTCCTCTGCTAAATCTCTTAGGAATAAATGCCTTTTATCACTTCTTCCATTATGGTATGTTATATGTTGGACGGAAAATAAAATTTCACTGTTCATTGCTGCGACGTCCATCATATTAATCCGTAATGCCAATGACCTTCTTCTTGTTTGTCTCGTGCAAGTGCAATAACGAATTTTCTGTTCCATTTGATCTACTCCACCCTTCGTAGAGTTATAGAACTTTATTATATATGGTTCCTTTTTTGCATGAGTTTCATAAATGTTTCTGTCGTGATGCATTGTGCTAATGAGAACTACAGACTTTTTCTTTTTTGGAACGTAACTCATCATTGTAATGTCACCTCTAAATGCAAACAAAGAGGAATGAATCGCTCTTGAGGCAGATGGTTTCATCTCATTAGGAATTTCTGGTTTATTTTGTTTGATTATTCCCACCACTGTAATTTGCTTCTGAAGTATCTCTTCTGCCAGCTGCACACTAGTAAAGAAGTTGTCAACAGTAATATTTCTTGATGATCCTTCAATGCTTTTAGCAAGATCTATCCCCACATTCGATCCAAGATTTTTCTGAATACGTTCATGGGGCTTCCTGTCCGTGTAAACAATTCCGTCTAAAACATATGCAGATGTAGCATCACATAACTAAAATATTTTTATGCCATGCTTGGCTAGTTTAGAGGGCATATACTGGGTGAAGCTGCATCTTCCACGGAATGGGACTAGCTGTTCGTCAACTGTGAGGGAAACATTTTATTTCGACACTTGTCAAGAAATAGTTCTCATACATAGCGAACAGCTGCAAGTTTGTCATCTGCAGATCGAGCTTCACGGGTACGCCTGTCATCAAATCTAATCATTCTCCTTATATCCTCGAATCCATATACTGACATGGTGGCCTTATATGTAGGATTTGCCTTTTCATCCAAGAATAATTCTCTAATAGGGACATCCCAACTCTTTCCAACACCAGAAAGCAGTAAAAGACCAAGAAACCCCTCCATTTCAGCAAGAGAAACGTTTTACCACGTAAAGCAGCCACTCTTCTGCATTCAATATTTGTGCAGTTGATGATTTCCTCTTGTATTTCCTTGGAGATGAAATAGTCCGAGGCATCCTTAGCTTTACAGGTTTTCAAACCACAGGCTGGACCAGGTGCCTTCTTTACGATATTATGGATAGGCAAACAACTTGTTGCAGGATGATCTAAATTACAAATCGTTCCACTCCGACTAATGTATGTGTGGTCTTCTATACCTTTTTGTGGTGTTCTTCATTTTCAGACTCTGATGAAGTAATATTATCTGAAGGACTGTCATCTGCCTCAGTATTCACATCTGCAGGTTCATTGGCTGATTCTTCACTACTTGCATCTTCAAAAATATTTCCTTCCTCTCAGGAATCATCTTCTTCAAACCACTGAGCCACAACACTTTCAAAATTAGCTGCATTTGCACGTACTAACTCTCTTGCTTTGCGTGTCGAAGTCATAGCAAAAGGTGTGTCTCTCGAACAGCAGCTTGTGCAGCACTAAACGAGTCATACTCGTAACAATATGGGCCTTGCAGCAACAAACAAACTATAGTAACAATGAGGCTGACAATAGCAGCACAGGATAACAATACTATGCAATAAGAAAACATTTGGTAGCAAAAAAGATCAATAATACACTGAAATCGCCAATATGTGAAAGTAGTGTGTATTATTTTTTAGTTATGCTATTACTACTACAGCTACTGCTGCTGTTGAGACTCCTGTTGCTGGAAATACCACTACAGTTATTGTTGAATTAATAACTGCTGCCAAACAAATGTTGAAGTCAATATAGGCTAAAGAACATTCATATATGTGTGAGGGCTTCTGAAACCCTGCTTATGCATTCACGGTGTATTGGTTAACGTATTGAATTATACAAAAAACTTAAAAAGGTAACTTGTTCAGACTAGATAGGAGGAATGTCACAGTGTTAATGAAAGAGATTTTTTTTTTTTTTTTTTTTTTTTTTTTTTTTTTTTTTTTTTTTTTTTTTTTTAATGACGTATAAGGGTTTTGGAGGCCGTGTATATGTATCCTAGGGTTAATGCAGCTAGTGGTGCTTGTATGCATAGATTGCAGTTCAACATCACAACCATAACTGAAAACGTATGTTTACATGGTACACATGGGCTATTCACCACCAGGCACCATGGCGATTTCCAAATCGTATCACAAGAACTTTCAGAAAAAGACCTTCTAGATGTCAGAGAGAGGTGTAAGAAGTTTTGTGTCGTTTGACACTAGAATTTCAAAACAGTTACCGGACAGTTAGCGACATTAAAATCGATTGCTGATATCCATCCAAAGTTTGCAACTTCTCAAGCTAAGTCAGACCTTAGAACTGTTTTAAATGTTATAGATGGAACCTACATTTATGGCAACAAAAAGGAAATTGAGACAGCGTCGTTTGAATTAGCAACAAAACATACAAGAGAGTTTTATTCAGACGTTTACCATGACTGCGATTCTGCTGGAAATAAACGTTTTGAAAACGTTTCTAAATTTGCGCTGGCACTACTCAATACGCCTTTTTCAAACGCGAGTGTTGAACGTGCAATTTCAGTTTATAATACTGTAAAGTGCGCATCGGTTGCACAGTGGTAGAGTACCAGACTACGAATCCAAAGGTCTCGGGTTCGATCCCCGCCTGGTCCTAGGACTTTTATCTGTCACTTTCCACTTGTTTCACCGCTGGCAGTATTGTTCATGTGAAAAATACCGAGTAGCACCGTGGTTCGGAACTCACGTTAAACTGTAGGTCCCCCTATAAATGGCTGGGTAAGTCAGTTCGAAGGTCAGAGGAAAGCAACGGCATACCACCCCCAAACAGGACCATGCCCAGTAAAGCACTGTGGTGTTCAAACCAATCTTCGGATTGTTGACTGCTTTACCTTTTTAATACTGTAAAGAACAAGCTGCGGAATAGACTATCTGTTCAAATGCTTGAGAGTATTTTGATGATCAGATTTTGTGTACAACGCAATGGTGGATCTTGTGTAACCTTCATCGAAAAAACGTTACAATTATTTAAAGTGAACATATACGACTTCAAAACTACAGAAATTCAAAAAGAAAGTGAAGTGTTGGAGAATTTGTAAATAAAATCTTTTCTAAGTTTAAACATTGCTATTTTCTTTCAAGTGGTTGAAAACTATTTTGGGGTTCTTTAAGGAGGATTTCAAGTAGAGTTGAGGGTGAAAAATTTTTAGTAGTTGGCAACCCTGGCCGGAATACTGGATCCGTGTAATACAACTGTGCATTTTCCGATAACTATTTATTTTTATATTTTATTTATTTATTATTTAACATGTAATATTACATAGTAATATTACATGTTTGGTTACATCAGGATTTTGCAAACACGAGTACAGTACATAAGTTGACATGGTGTACAAAGGAACAAACGATTTTATACATCAGGAAATCTTATTGAATTACAAAAATTGTAAAAGTCTGTAGTGAATTTATGTACCAAATCATATTTACTGACGGCTCATCCTCCTCCTTTGTCACCTATTTTTTTTCCTGAGATGGTTCCTCTCTTTCAGTAAATTGCAGCAGTCAAAAGTCAATAGTTTGGACAGCTGTGTTACATATGCACGTTCCGTCTTCAATTATTTTGAACCGCTGATAATAAGCTTTCAGTTTCCCATGACCTGTTAACATAGCAGTAAAATTCGGAGATATTGGAAGTTTAATCATTAAACGTTGTCGGATCGTAGGAAAATACGGTTTAGTGCTTCCCCCGTTTTTTGTTCTTTGCCACTCAATGTCCCATTTGTTCCTTTTCGAAGTTTCTTCTTTACGGCACTTGTAGGTATTTTGTTGTAGCGTATCGATTGTCGTGATCGAGCTGCTCTTTTAGCAAGGTTGTCAGCTAGTTCATTTCCCCATATCCCTCGATGTGCCTTAACACATTCAAAATGCACCAGCTAGTTCATCTACATCTACGTAGATACTCTGCAAATCACATTTAAGTGCCTGGCAGAGGGTTCATTAACCACTTTCCTAATTTTTCTCTACCGTTCCATTCTCTAATAGCGCGCGGGAAGAAAGAGCGCCTAAATCGTTCCGTTTTCGATCTGATTTCTCTTATTTTATTGGTCATGTCTCCCTAAGTAGGTGTGTGCTAGCAAAATATTTTCACATTCAGAAGTAAAAGTCGGTGATTGAAACTTCGCAAACAGATCACGCCGCAATGAATAACGTCTTTCTTTTAATGATTTCCACCCCAATTTGTGCAACATTTTCGTGACGCTTTCCCCCCGTAACGTGATAAAATAAACGTTGTGTGCAATCTTCTGATTTTACATCTTATTTCTTCAATCAAGAAGTTCTGGTTCTTCGGATTTCGCAAAGAGTCCAGAATAATCCTGCTGTCAGTGTGAATTGCTGCAGTTGTATCAGTATTCGAGAGATTGTTTATGAACTCAAGATCATTGAGGGTGGCAAATTGTTCCGCTTGATTGTTTGAGCATTCATTAGACACTTTTAGCTGTATCTGGTAAATAAGCTTCTTATTAGCAAATATTGCGCCGGCCGCGGTGGCCGAGGGAACTGAGGCACTCCAGTCACGGTCTGCACGGCCACTACGGTCGAGAGTTCGAATCCCCCCTCGGGCATGGATATTTGTGCCGTCCTTAGGATTAGCTAGTTCATAAGTAGTTTGTAAGTTTAGGGACTGATGACCCTGTAGGTAAGTCCCATAAGCTATACAAACATTTCAACATTTTTGAACAAATATTGCTATCCCCGAACCCACTCCGTCGTCTGACTTGCTTCCAACTGTGTATACTTCAACACGGTAGCTTTTGTTTGCGTCCTTTCACAGTTATCCTCGTAAAGTCTGCTGGGTGTGCCCATCTTCTGTACTCTACGGCGATGTCGATTGTCTGTTTGGCGTCTTTGGTTTTGACCAGGTTATAATATTTGGCTATTTCCTGTATCTTACGAGTTATGGGAATGAGACCTGATAAAACACAGAGTGCGTCGCTGGTTGTCGTTGTAAGCTTTGACCATTTTTAAATTGATTAATCGTTGGACTCTATTAATTTTGGTACGGTTGTATTGTCGCTCCAGTTAAAATATGCCAACTTAGCCATTTTATGGCTAGTCTGGCCATTTTGAAGTGGCGTCTAGCCACCGTTTTTGATAAAAAGTTACTGCTGGCATTCCTAGCCATTTTGGTGATATTATATCGCCATTTCTAGCCATTTTTATTATTCGATAATTTTTACAACAAAAATGCAAAACTCTGAAGTTTTTATTATGAATAGAAATGTATTTATTGATTTATTATTTTTAATGTTCCTCCAAAATACCACAAATGAAACACCACTGTATCGAAACAGTGATACCTCGAAGTTTCGAGACAATGAAACAGTTCTGCATATCGAATCATTGTTTTGCATCATACAAACAATGGCCAACACTATGTAGTTGCACTTGCGTGGAAACGCTGTACAATAGTGTGGTGTGAAGTGTCTCTTTTTTAACGTGTGTTAACATTGAGTGTTGGAAGAATACCGTGTGCCGTACCAGTGTTTTGTGACTGTGATAGTTAATTATCTAGCCATGTCGAAACCGCAGTATACACAAAGTTACAGGAAGGAATGGGAAAATGTCTGACTTCAAGGAATGGGTACAGCCAGTTTCAACAGACAAGTCGAGAGAATTTTTAGCCAAGAGAAATTGGTGAAAAACAAACTCATAAACAGACTTAAAACAAATACACTCTCTGCTATTCTGAGTGTAAGGTATGGATTGATACGCGAACATAAGTGTCGTTTTTCATATGAAACACCAGAAGAAATACTGAAGCTTGTTGGTAGGAATGCACGAGGGAGACCAGTGAAATCTGCAGCAGCAGTAGCAAAGAAAATGAGGATGACGACGAGGACGATGATATTTATTTTTGCTAGGTGAGTGTTTTTCACATTTTCATTTTTATACATAAAATATATAAATTATAATTTAGCCAGAATGATACTTTCACTCTGCAATGGAGTGTGCGCTGATATGAAACTTTCTGGCAGATTAAAATTATGTGCCGGAACCGGGACTCGAACCTGGGACCTTTGCCTGTCGCGGGCAGGCGCACTACCGACTGTGCTATCCCGACACGACTCACGATGCCGCCTCACAATTTTACTTCCGTTAGTACCTCGCCTCCTACTTTCCAAACTTCACAGAAGCTCTCCTGCGAAACATGCAAGACTAGCACTCCTGGAAGCAAGGATATGGTGGAGACATGTCTTAGCCACAGCCTAAGGGATGTTTCCAGAATGAAACTTTCACTCTGCAGCGGAGTGTGCGCTGATATGAAACTTTCTGGCAGATTAAAATTGTGTGCCGGAACCGAAATTTCTAGCCAATTTGTTGGACTGTTTTGCCATTTTCTCTGACTGATAGTTGGCAACACTGCTCCAGTTCCGATAACATTGGCAGCAGAGGGGGGAGTGAATAGTGCTTGCTTGTGAGTACGGAGCAGAGGCGGCTCGGCCCCCAAAAGCGGCCTCGGAAGCTCGCCTGGGCCGCAGCGATGAAAGGCGAGCCGGCCGCGGCGGCATCAGGTCGGTATGGGGCCAGGGCGCGCATCCTGGACGGCAACCACCTGCCCGCTGACCGCGCGTCGCACTTTCTCCACGCCGACACGTGGCCATCCGTCTGTCCGGCATCTCGACCGCAGTCACGACACTCACTGCTGTAAAAGTTGTTACCAACTGACAGCTGCTGCAACACTACGGTCGGGGGTTCGAATCCCTCCTCGGGCATGGATATTTGTGCCGTCCTTAGTGTTAGTTAGTTCATAAGTAGTTTGTACGTTTAGGGACTGATGACCCCGTAGTTAAGTCCCATTAAAAAAAAAAATTAAAAAAAAAAAAAAAAAAAAAAAAAACACAGCTGCTGCCGCACTAGCGCTCCTAGCGGTGGGCAAGCTGCCGGAGTAGTGATGTTTGTTTGTAATCGCTTTTGTACCTAATTAACGAAATACTTACTATAATTTTGCGTTACAAGTATTATTAAAATATCGAGAGACAAACATAATACCGAAATTAATATAAAAACAGCCTCATTTAAATAATTCAATGATATAAAAAACAACTCTAAATTACTAAAAATTTCCGAGCTGTTATGGTCTAGTGGATTTATTATTAAAACCCAACGTTTCGTCCCCGACTGCGGAGGACATTCTCAAGGGGGATCGTGGCACTTTTGGATGTCCGATTCACACCCTGGCTCGCTACTGACTGAAGCCAAATTCTGTTTACAAGGGCTCGTGCGTAGTGGTGTGACGTCAGATGTTTTTCAAATGTTTAAATGTTTGTAAAGCTTATGGGACTTAACTACGGGGTCATCAGTCCCTAAACTTACAAACTACTTATGAACTACTTACGAACTAGGACGGCACAAATATCCATGCCCGAGGGGGGATTCGAACCCCCGACCGTAGTGGCCGTGCAGACTGAAGCACCTCAGTCCTCTCGGCCACCGCGGCCGTCTCAGATGTTTTTGACATGGGCGCGCAATTCGTCGTTGCCGATTGCCTCCGTCCGTTAATGTCGTCCCATGGTGGAAGACTGTTACATTTCTTCTTCAAAACCGGAATCCAGATATCATTTAGTTTCACGCCCTCCTCCATCCTATTGAAATTATTTGGGTGTTTTACAATTTCAATAGCCTCTCTATACAGTCTTTAGTCGTATCCATTTGTGGCTGCTAAAACTTGAGTCTTATCAAATTGAATAAGGTGGTCCCCTGGTTGAAAAACATGTTCAGCAACAGCTGATCTGTCAATCTCTCCCCTTCTACAGTCTCCCTTGTGCTCATCTAGTCGTCTTTGACTATTCTTTTTGTAGTACTCACGTATACGTCTCCACAGCTACACGGAATCCTATAAATTCCTGCTTTTTCCAGCGGTTTGCGAGCATCCTTTGCCGATTTCAGGTGATCCTGTATCTTCCGAGTAGGTTTGTAAATGACGGCAACATTCCGTTTCGTCAAAATTTTACCGATGCGGTCGGTGACGTCCTTAATAAAAGGTAGGAAGACTTTAGATTTCACAGGAACCCTTTCATCGTTTTCAACTCTACGTGTCGGTCTCAAAGCTCTCCTTATCTCTGTAGACGAATAGCCATTCTTTAGTAAAGCATTACTCAGGTGTTTCAATTCCGCGTCGAGTAATTCCGGTTCGCAGATGTTCCTTGCTCTGTCCGCCAACGTCTTTATAATGCAGCCACAAATGGATACCACGAAAGACTGTATAGAGAGGCTATTGAAATTGTAAAACACCCAAATAATTTCAATAGGATGGAGGAGGGCGTGAAACTAAATGATCCCTGGATTCCGGTTTTGAAGAAGAAATGTAACAGTCTTCCACCATGGGACGACATTAACGGACGGAGGCAATCGGCAACGACGAATTGCGCGCGCATGACAAAAACATCTGACATCACACCACTCCGCGCGAGCCCTTGTAAACGGAATTTGGCTTCAGTCAGTAGCGAGCCAGGGTGTGAATCGGACATCCAAAAGTGCCACGATCCCCCTTGAGAATGTCCTCCGCAGTCGGGGACGAAACGTTGGGTTTTAACAATAAATCCACTAGGCCACGGCATAACAGCCGGGAAATTTTTAGTAATTTTGACCATTCCGGCCGTGAAAGTTTACATTTTACAAAAAACAACTCTGTCATTAACAAATACTTACGAATATGTGTATATTTCCAACTTATTCCACTGAAAGTAAGTTGCATATAAACATAATGGTATAATAAATTTCTATTATGGTCCGTTCTTACTATGACTGCCAGTTTTTGACGTGTATCGCCGCGGTGGAGTAGCCGAGCGGTCTAAGGCGCCTCGCTGCGGAGCGCGCGGTTGCTCGCCGTGGAGGTTCGAGTCCTCCCTGGGGCATGGGTGTGTGTGTTTGTCCTTAGGTTAGTGTACCTAGGTTTAAGTAGTTTGTAAGCTACATGTCTCATGGTGTTTCCTAGGCATTTTTATTTTTAATAGAAAGTGAAATTACTCATTTAAAGTCTGTAACCACGCAGTTTGGTCCGATAGATTTTCGAACATTTGATTTTTGACGTGTATCAATTCGGTACGGAGTCTAATGATTCTCACATTTGTACACGTCACTGGTCTTTCTTATTCGTGCATATTCTTTTAAGTGTAATTACTTTAGCTTTAAAAAATGAATGTTTTGATGATTCTTGCCGTTTGTAGTTCAAGTGTAGCAACAATTATGGAATTGGGTTCTTCTTTGTTAGAAAACAGTTTGATGACTTTTATCGTTATATTGCCATGTCTGTGACGTTTTTCCTTCAGCTACAGCTGTGGTGGTTGATTTGGTATGTTAAATACCCTATTTATTGCATTCTATGTACGTTTCCTATGTTCCACACTCACCGATTTTACTGGAATTGTAATGAAGAATACTTAACGTCTCTCTGCTAAAGGACATGTCTCCTGGTGTTTCCTAGGCATTTTTATTTTTAATAGAAAATGAAATTACTCATTTAAAGTCTGTAACAGGATGAGTGTAAATTAACTGTCCTGTAATGTACCGTTTCGAACCTTATCAGGGATCTAACCTTAGAAAGACAAATGGGGAGCTATTTTTAAATTATTACCTATTTATAAGGCAATACACACGTTCCCTAATGTAAACCGAATGCTGAAGTCAATATAAACGATACTATTCGCACTCATCAACTACCGTATTCAGAAACGTAGCTTGCCGGCCTCTTGGAGCGCTGCTATCTCAGCGTATAACAAAAATCTGTGGCAGTGTCGTGACTGTATATGTTAGACTGTGATCGCGACCGCAGCATTCCCCACACTCGAATACTTGAACGCTAAAACCGGCCAAAAGTCAAAACGCCAACTTACAGAAAACCCCTTAAAAATCTGTCACTCGTCAAGGTCGATAACACGCCCTCCGTTACAGGTGGAACCTTCCCCTCAGCTCACGTCATTTCTTTGGAAAGTCAGTCGCAAGGCAGACATAATTGGCAGCAGTGGCGGACTAAGGAGGGTGGCGGACCGTCCCGGGCCTCTCGTCTCTGGGGCCTCTAAATCTCTAAAGTTCTTTTTTTTTAATATTTTAAACATGACTGCGTCTTAGCAACGGTTACAGCATAGCAAATTAATAATCAGCCAACCAGTTGAAATAATAGGTGTTTAATATACTGGACCACGGTTTCAACGGATATAAACACGTCTTCTTCAGAAACACAGCTTGCCCTTTATTCACATGAAGTGATAAGTGCCACCGACAAGGGATCTCAAATCGATTCCATATTTCTGGATTTCCGGAAGGCTTTTGATACTGTACCCCACAAGCGGTTTCTAATGAAATTGCGTGCTTATGATATATTTCCCTAATTGTGCCATTGGATTCACGATTTACTCTCAGAAAGGACACAGTTCGTTGTAATTGACGGTAAGTCATCGAGTAAAACAGAAATGATATCTGGCGTTCCCCAGCGTTATAGGTCCCCTACTCTTCCTTGTGTTTATAAATGATTTAGGAGACAATCTGAATAGCTCCCTTAGACTGTTAGCGGATGATACTGTCGTTTATCGGTTAGTGAAGTCAATAGAGGATCAAAAGCAACTGCAAAGCGATTTAGACAAAATTTCTAAATGGTGCGAAAATTGGCAATTGACACTAAATAAAGAAAAGTGTGAGGTAATACACATGACCACTAAAAGTAATCCGTTGAACTTCAATTACGCGATAAATCAGTCAAACCTCAAGGTCGTAAATTCTAGTAAATACCTAGGAGCTACAATTACGAACAACTTAGACTGGAGAGAACACATAGAAAATATTGTGGGGAAGGCAAACCAAAGATTACGTTTCATTGGCAAAACGCTTCAAAGGTGCACCAGCTCCACCAAAGAGACTGGCTACATCACACTTGTGCGTCCTCTCCTGGAGTACTGTTGGAGTACATGTGCTCATTGGGTAGAGCACTCTTCACACAACTATTTATAATCGTGAGGACACTAATACGCTTTCGACTATCGACTTTGGCAAATGCGTGTGATCGACCTCTGTGAGAATTATTTTCATTTGGAACAGCCTGGTTGGCTTTATTTTCCGTATTACAACTTATATATTATGAAAGAATGTTATTGATACTTCCTGACAGATTAAAATTGTTTGCCGAAACCTGGACACGGACCTGGGACTTATGCTTTTCGTGGGCAAGCGAAAGGGCACACTCCGTTGCAGAGTCAAAATTTCATTCTGGAAACATGTCTTAACCTGTGGCTAAACAATGTCACTACCATATCTTATCTTCCAAGAGCGCTAGTGCTGTAAGTTTCGCAGGAGAACTTCTGAGATTTTTTATTTATTTAGAAATCACGTCACCTGAGACCCCCCCCCCTAGACCACGATCCTGGATACGCCATTGTCTGAGAAGTTTGGAAAGTAAGAGGCGATGTATTGGCAGAAGTAAAATTATGAGAACGGACCGTGAAGCGTGCCAGAATCGCTCAGTCGGTAGAGCGCTTGCCAGCGAAATGCAAAGGACCTAGGTTCGAGTCCCGGTTCCGACACACAATTTTAATCTGCCAGGCAGTTTCAATCAGTGTACACTCCGCTGGAAATGAATATTTCATTCTGGAATGGTATTGCAATGCAATTGTGGTTTATCAGTAATAAATCGCTATAGGTACTATTTAATTTAGAAAAGTGGAAACGAAAAAATATTATACTCAGCTACAAGAGAGCCTTGCCATTCCACTTTCGTAATCTTGTGATTAAGTGTTTGATTGTCAAGGTACGCGGACCGCCAAGTGCTAATAATTTTATTTTTTATTTCATCTCCGCATTTATAACATATACTGGAACTATTTTATCTAAATGAAGTATTGGATGTTATTTAAACGTAACAGTTAGATCTCTCTCTCTCTCTCTCTCTCTCTCTCTCTCTCTCTCTCTCTCTCTCTCTCTCTCTCTCTCTCTCTCTCTCTGTCTATCAGGAGTAACTTTGTTGTTACTGTTAACAATTTGCAAATAATTATTCAAAACACGTTCACCATAATGTAAAACAAACTACCATTCAAAACAAAAACACAGGAGACTAACATATTAGAAACAATTTAAAACTTTAATCAAGTCTCTGTCAAGTAAAAAAGAAAATTTACGAGCTAGTTCTTTTAGAACGATTCTTATTCAAATTATAATTCTTCATTATATGTACAACTTCAGTTTTAAATTCTGTTAAATGTAAATCGAGTAGGCGGTGAAGGAAAGCAAGGAAAAATTTGGAATAGGGATTAAAGTTCAGGGGGAAGAAATAAAAACATTGCGTTTTGCTGATGACATTGTAATTCTGTCAGAGACAGCAAAGGATCTGGAGGAGCAGTTGAAAGGAATGGACAGTATGTTGAAGAGAGCGTATAAAATGAACATTGACAAGAGCAAAACAAAAATAATGGAATGCGGTCTTAGAAAATCAGGCGATGCTGAAGGAATTAGATTAGGTAACGAAACAATGAAGGTGGTAGACGAGTTTTGTTACTTGGGTAGTAAAATAACATGCTATGGTCGCAGTACAGAGGATATAAAATGCAGATTGGCAATGGGAAGAAAAGCATTTTTGAAAAAGAGAAATTTGCTAACATCGAATATTAATTTAAGGGTAAGGAAGCCTTTTGTGAAGGCATTTGTGTGGAGTGTTGCCTTGTACGGGAGTGAAACATGGACGATAAGCAGTGCGGTCAGGAAGAGAATAGAGGCTTTTGAAATGTGGTGTTACAGAAGATTGCTGAAGATTAGGTGGGTAAATCGCATAACTAATGAAGAGGTACTGAACAGAATTGGTGAGAAAAGGAATCTTTGGCATACCCTGACTAAAAGAAGGGATCGCTTGGTAGGACACATTTTTAGACATCGGGGAATCGTAAATTTAGCATTGGAGGGAAGTGTGTGGGGTAAAAATCGCAGAGGGAGACCAAGAGACGCGTATAGTAAGCAGATTAAAGTGGATGTGGGTTGCCGTTCTTATGAGGAGATGAAAAGGCTTGCTCAGGATAGAGTAGGGTGGAGAGCTGCATCAAACCAGTCTCCGGACTGAAGACCATAACAACACAAATGTAATGATTACTCTGTACACTTATTTAAATCTCTCTCCATGTTCTGAGTTTGTAACAATAACATTGTCATTACTCAGCAAGTAAAAATTTCGAAGGAATGGTTATTCATCGACATATTACATTTACACTCTTGCTTGTTAAAATAGCATATTGTTTTCCATGAAAATCACTATTTTGCGAGTATATGCCAAGGCAGGAACACAGCTGTATTTGATCAATTTTGTAGTTCTCTAGGGCCATGTCACGATTCTCCTGTGTATGGCACTATAGCGATCGACAAATCGATAGACTGTTCAGGTCGACTTCTCAGCGCTACTACGTCACCCTTACGTCAGTTCCTGCAAAAGGTAGTGTGAAAACTTTTCTACTCGCGCTCGTTCGTGCGCTCTTGTTTGCGACTTTTGTCTTCCCCGTCTTTGTCGTTAGGTTTAAGGAAATACATTTATTGATATGGAACTGAGATGTATATACTTTACCTTATACCAGACCTTCATTGTTTTAGTATTTAAATTGTTCGTTTACTGACAGTATTTCTGTGGATATTTTTGGTTGCCTCCAATTCTTGAGATTTCAAGGATTTTAGTTATCTGTCAGGTCTTGTCGAGTTGTTTTTAAGGGCCTGAAATTTAGACTGATGTCAATAATAATGTCCGCACTCATCTGCCATTTTGTGTTTTATTTATTCATAGTTAAGGAGGGACCCTACGAATTTCTTACTCCCTGAAATATAAACAACAGTCAAAGTGCAATTAATGCCTATACGACTGGCGCTTGACCTGTAGTCGTTAGCAACGGTGCCAATCAGGAGTCGTGTTCGGGTGGCCAATAACATTCCGTGTTTGATGCCTAGTAAATTTGACGTCAGTTTTAAAATTTGTTCTGGCGTTTGACTGCAGCGTTTATGGCAACGTAATTGACATTTTATTTGTAATTAGAACTATTTGTGTTTTTACCGGTATTTACGATTTATTTGGAAGGTGTAATTGTTACAGGGGGATTTACCGATCAAACGACTATTGACTTGTAATATTTACGACGATAATAATTAATTTACTCACCAGACATTTCTGAATACGATATCGGATGAATGTAAATAGTATCGTTAAATTTATTTTAACATATTTTTTATGACAGGGGAGGTATGTAGCGCCATAAAAATCAGTAATAACTAAAAAATAACTCCACATTAGTCTTTATAAGGTTTCCTAAAAAACGATTTGAAGGTATGAAACGGTACACTGCAGGACAGTTTATTTAAGATTATTTTCAAATCTACCACTTAAAGAAGAATTTCATTTTCAATTAAGAATGAAAAATGACTAATAAACAACAGAAGACCTGACCTTTTGCAGAAAGACGTGGGTCTTTTTACTCAGATTCTTCAAGGTGTCTTCACTACAATTCCAGGCATATCAGTACGTTTGAACGTAATAAACTTATATGGAACGTAATTCCCACATTATTTAATGTATCAGGCAACACTCTAAACCTGTCGCTGAAGGAAAATCCTCACAACCGTTACTATAAAACATCGAAAGCGAGAAAAGAGTATCCCAACAAAGCCGAAACCAATTCCACAATTATTGTTAAATCTGAACGACAAACGGCAAGAATCTTCAAGACATTCTTTTTATAAACAAAAGTAATCACACTCAAAAGTATATGCGTTTATAAGAAAGATAAGTGGAAAAATGTTCGAATCATTGTACTCCATATCGAATTGTTACACATCAAAAAAAGAACTGAATTAATGTTTTTCGTCTGCTTATATTTTCTTACTTTCACCGGAGTAGGTTGCAGATTATGTACGAATTCGTTAAGTATTTCCTCATGAATAAAGTATTGTTTATACCACTGAATAAACTTAATTCGGCTGTATTTACATTTATTTCACGATTATTTATGTCCCTCGATATTATACAAATCCTAGGAACACAAAAATTATAGAAACAATTTGGTTAATTACGTAGAAAAGTCTGGCCCAGCACTAGGAGCGCCAGTGTCGTTGGAGCGCCAGTGTCGTTGTAGCCGTCAGTAGTAATGACTTGCACAGCAGTGAGTATCGGGACTGTGTATGTGGTGATACTGTGCGAATCATTAGACTCTATACGTCAAAGAAAGTGCCTACAATATTAAAAACAATTAGAAATTTACATTTTTCTTATGTTTATATCCTGTTACTTTCAGCGGAGTAAGCAAATATACACATATTCCTGAGTATTTCTTCATGAATAAGTTGTTCATTATATCACTGAATCAATTAAATTGAGCTGTTTTACATTTATTTAGCAATTATCCATGTCTCTTGATATCTAGTTAACACTGGGAACCCATAAATTTTAGTGACCAGTTAATTAGTAGTAAAATAACTATAAGCGAACACGGCTCTTAGGGCCCGTTGCCCACCGCTAGTAGCGCTGGCGTCGTTTCAACTGTCTTCTCGGTAACAAATTTCACACCAGTGTGTGTAGCGATTGTGTGTTACTTCGCATCCACACATTGATACCAACGCTGGCTCACTGTCTGCACGACCACTACGGTCGGGGGTTCGAATCCCCCCTCGGGCATGGATATTTGTGCCGTCCTTACAATAAGGTAGTTGATAAGTAGTTTGTAAGTTTAGGGACTAATGACCCCGTAGTTAAGTCCCATAAGCTTAACAAACATTTATTTTATCTATCAACGCTGACTCCAACATTGGCCAATATTTTTGCGACATCGCCCAAACATTGGAGCCAACATTCAGTTCAGTTCATTGGGAGCCAATGTAAACATATCGAATCGCACAGATTGCGACTGATGTATTAGCGGTTTTGAGTATCAATAATTTTTTTTCATTGCAAAACAAAAAAGGGAACAATGTAAAAGAATATGATGGGGTGTATTGTGTCACTTCACACCGTACTTCCTCGATATCAGTAAAGTTTGACATATGTTAGAAGTAATCGATCCATATTATTAGCT
The DNA here is from genome assembly GCA_026315105.1 of Locusta migratoria. Taxonomy (NCBI): domain Eukaryota; kingdom Metazoa; phylum Arthropoda; class Insecta; order Orthoptera; family Acrididae; genus Locusta; species Locusta migratoria. Next base: position 189,632,605 of record CM048747.1, read on the forward strand.
GTTCCTTCAAATTATTGAACCAAAAAATAAAAAAATTAAGATAAGTTTTGGAATCAGATATACCTGCTACAGTTATTTTGTCAGTGAGGCTTTGATTTCTTGCTGCAGGAAACAGTTTCAAAAGCCAACACTTTCTTTTTAAAATAACCACGTAAATGATATCACTAGTGATAATGGAAAGCAGTATGTGGACCTCGACAGGCATTGTTAGGTAATCTTAATTTTTAAAATTGTATTCAGTAATCGGGTGTGTCAAAAGTAGCATTAAGTTTGAAAAGTTTATATTTGTTTATTATGTATCCACTACATTTTTCACAATGATCGCGCCTAAAGTTTGCAGTAGCATTTCGGTTTTTGTGGTTGCTTTCACAAATGAAATATTAAAATAAACGGCGACGAAGAACGAAAGAACAAAGAAACACAGCACGAAGACGAGAAGACGACAAAGATGGAGTGAAACAACGTTGGCGCCAGTGTGTTGACGGCGTACCGGTATTGGTCCGACGTCCTTTGGTAAGCATACCGACACGCAACGGGTCCGTACCAACGTTGGAGGCAACGTTGGTTCCAATGCTATTTTACCGATCCATACATTGGACAAACACTGTTGGCGCCAACGATGGTTCCAATATGCGGACTCCACCTTAGACTCTGGTGCGACCATATCGGCAGCACTTCGGTGTGGAATTCGTCTTAATGGACAACACTTCTCGCGCTCATCATGCATGTCTTGTGAATGTATTCCTTCATGAATACGACATCGCAAGATCAGGACGACCAGCATGTTCTCCATACATGAACGCTATCTAACGTGCCTGGAATACATTGAAAAGGGCTTCCTTTGGACGAGACGATAACGAACAAATTCTGAGAGATCTGTGCCGAATGGGTTGATGAGACGGACAATCTGGACCAACAGTCCCTTGATGATCTGATGAGTAATATGCCACGACGAATACAGGCATAAGTGTAAGAGAACGTGTTACCACATATTAGGGATACCGGTGTTTGCTGCAGTTCGGAACACAACTTCAGGTAAAACAGAATTGATATATGGCGTTCGCCAGGGAAGCGACATAGGTCCTCTACTCTTGTTTGTGTTTCTAAGCGATTTAGGAGATAATCTAAATAGCTGCCTTAGACTGTTCGCGGATGATTCTGTCGTTTATCGGTTAGTTAAGTCAACAGAGGTTCAAATGCAACTGCAAAGCGATTTAGACAAAATTTCTACATGGTGCGAAAATTGGCAATTGACAGTAAATAATGAAAAGTGTTAAGTAATACACATGACCACTAAAAGAAATCCGCTGAACTTCAATTACACGATAAATCAGTCAAACCTCAAGGTCGTAAATTCTACTAAATACCTAGGAGCTACAATTACGAACAACTTTGACTGGAGAGAACACATAGAAAATATTGTGGGGAAGTCGAACCAAAGGTTACGTATCATTGGCAGAACGCTTCGAAGATGCAACAGCTCCACCAAACAGACTGCGTACATCACACTTGTGCGTCCTCTCCTGGAGTACTGTTGCCCAGTGTGGGACCAAATTCAAATGTTCAAATGTTTGTAGAGTCTATGGAACTTAACTACGGAGTCATCAGTCCCTAAACTTACAAACTACTTATGAACTACTTAAGAACTAGGACGGCACAAATATCCATGCCCGAGGGGGGATTCGAACCCCCGACCGTAGTGGCCGTGCAGACCGTGACTGGAGCGCCTCAGTCCCCTCGGCCACCGCGGCCGCCGGTGTGTGGGACCCCCACCAGGTGGGACTGACGGAAGACATTGAGACCGTCCAAATAAGGACAGCTCGTTTTGTTTTATCACGTTACAGGGGGAAAGCGTCACGGAAATGTTGCACGATTTGAGGTGGAAATCATCAAGAGAACGACATTCGTTGCGGCGAGATCTATTTGCGAAATTTCAATCACCTACTTTTACGTCTGAATGTGAAAATATTTTTCTAGCACCCACCTACGTAGGGAGACATGACCATTCCAATAAAATAAGAGAAATCAGATCGAAAACGGAACGATTTAGGTGTTCTTCCTTCCCGCGCGCTATTATAGAATGGAACGGTAGAGAAAGGTAATGAAAGTGGTTAATGAACTCTCTGCCAGACACTTAAATGTGATTTGCAAAGTATGTATGTAGATGTAGGTTACTGTCGTACAACTTCCTAATGTCTGTTTTCATAAGGGACCAGAAATGTTTTATTCGATTTTTTGGTAAACGGTCATGAACGCTTAAAAACGTGGTGATACAACACTTGTTTTGCTACACAGAAAGTCAAACATGGTCCACTACAGCATGCCTCCTCTCCTACTGCCTCGCTCGTTAGCGTAAGTAGCGCCAGATGAGAAGCACTGTTCACCCCTGGGGACAGAACAGGCCGGTTACTCTGTGCCGGTGGGCAGTGGGAGAGAAACCACAGCCTGTCTGCGGCGCTCAGGTCATATCCTCCGCAAAGCGAACCCGTCATGCTCTTCTTACCACACCGAGCGCAGAGATTGGATGACTTACTTCGAATTCAAACCTGTCGGTTCACGGGAGATGTCTCAAATGCGGAATATCGCCACTTTCTCCAAACCGCGACGATTTTCTGTGGTGTGTAACGGGAGAAGCAATCCTTCTCAGCTTCCACGCCAGTGTCACCAAAGGTGCTAATTGAAAAAAGCGAGACTCTCAGCAGGAAAGTTATTGTCTTTCTACCGCAAGGGGGCAGTTAGACAACGAGAAAGAAAAAACCAGCAGTGGGTCGACGTTTTAAAGCTACTTTCGGGAAAGTGGAGCAAGTTCTACAGGTTATGTAGAATTTATTTTTATTAAGATTAAATCTTTACACACCTACGCTGCGATTAGTTTAATATCACTAACCCAAAAGCTCCTTTTGGGCCTTTCGATTTCATTCCGGCACATCTTGACACGTCGTGAGCGGGCGAGAGGAGCGAGAGGTGGGAGGGTGGGTTGCAAGATGGATAATTTCGTGATAGTTGAAGGCAAAAGATTGGTGTAAACAAAGCACAATGGAAGGGTTCCTTTTTTACAAAAACAAGCCCTTGTCCATTGTCATTAATTTTTAGGAGACAAAAAATACCTTCTAGGAGATCAAAATTATTGGATAGTTACAATGTATTAGATTATACCCTAACTAGACTATCAAAGCTATCTGTGACTGAATCAATTTATGCCTGATTGATTATGATGAAGATATACTGTTGTAGACGACTATGCACGGACATGGGCTGTGTTTGGAAGAATAACGCGGAACAAATTTTTTTAATGAAAAAAGGAGAAGTTATTTATTTCCTTTAGTTGTATCAATTTTTAATAGTACACGTAGTTACTTAACATCTTTCTCTATGTTAATTTGTAATGATAGAACATAACAGAAATGCTGTAACTACGAAATTTTCTTCCTACACTTACATCTGAGACAAAAAAAGTCATCCCTTCTCGGTCAAATAAATGTTCAAATGTTTGTGAAGCTTATGGGACTTAACTGCGGGGTCATCAGTCCCTAAACTCACAAACTACTTATGAACTACATTATACTAAAGACAGCATAAACATCCATGCCCAAGGAGGGATTCGAACTCCCGACGGGGAACGGCCTCGCGTATCGCAGCATAGCGCCTCAATGCGCTCAGCCGCTCGCCGCGGCCCTTCTCGCTCAGTACGGGCATCACACTCCGTTCACTTGCGCACCATTGATACGAACTGTACTGCCCGCGTGTAGAGCCGAAGAAAATGAAGTTCTTCTGTTTCTTGTAAAGGATGAAACGTGTACTCCGTGGTCCGTGGTTAAGTAATTCTACGACTTTGGAAGCAAATTAACCCATGGCGAGCGATGGAAGAAACACGAAATCCGTGGTCAAGGTAAGTGCACTGGTGTAAAACATTGACCTGAATGTGGGAAAGAAATTTCTTTGAATATACTTAGGAGTAGAGCAGGATAGGAGATCATGGACAATGGGAAAACTGGAACAGAAAAGAATCGAGCGTTTGAAACGTTGTTCTGGAAGAATGTTGATAATTAGATGGATTAATATGATTAGGAATGAATTCTCTCCATAATTAATGGATTGGGATACAGATGATTAGATTTTGTAGGTGGAAGGAAGTACCAACAGCTATACAGAAATTCTTTATTTAATTTTTCGCAACTGGTTTCGGTGCTTCAATTACACCATCTTCAGGCTGCCATTGTGTAACTGTCATTAATGGCACATGTGAACAGGGTTGCCGTTATACCGGCATCCGTAAATTTCTTCGACTGATCTGTCGACATTGAGATTGTGACATGAATAGACGAAGAAATTTTCGGATGCCGATATTAACGGCTTGTTGGTCATTACAGATGGACCATATGCTCCGATAATTTTCGTAATGGCTAGGGAAGAATATCGGTCGTGCCCTTTGAACGATATATGCCGGCTTGGATTGATTTAGGAAGAGGAGGGGGAGTAAACAGAAGCGAAATATAATGCATAAATTTGTTGACTGTTCACTTATGGAAACGTACAATAAAAAGAAAGCAGTTTCCAAATTCTTCACCAAACACATTTTATAGTGTTGACGAATAGATTAACAACATGATAGGTCATACAGTAGTCTGATAACCACGAATAAGACAAACGAATAAAACCGTAGGGAAGTAAAATAACTTTGGTTTGATGGAATCCTCATGATTATTATAGAACTAATCAACTTCTCAATGACTTCACAAACATTTGCAGCGTTGTGAATAATGGAAATAATTAAAAGAAGAAGATGGACAGCACAAAAAAATGAAAGATAGTGTAACATACGATAATATTATTGAGAGTGGGAATTCAACTTTTAGTTGAACAAGGTTGGATAACAGCGTGCGTTATTTAAAGAACTAATTTCGCATACCACTGTGCTAGGAAACGTGGAAAAGCCAGACGTGAGAGCGGTGCCCTAACCGCTCTTGGATTATGAGTGGGGTGACTTTCATATCTACGTGAGTGTACACTTACAGGCATTCGATATGTTGATTACAGAAACTGGAATTCAACTATTTTGGTATTATAGTAAGTTCGTGTGCCTTTCTTTTTCCTTGGCATGAGCTGCTACGTGGTCGGATAATTGAGTTTTACTTCATGTTGAAGAAAGTATTCCTATTGTACTCCTATTTATTTTTCAATGAATGATAGGTACTATGAACTGACAGATGCAGGTGTAGTAGGAAGCTCTGTTTCACATATTATTGTCAAAGTCTTAATTTAAACAACGTGCTCTGGTATCGACGGCATTGCAACCTGTATATCTTTGTAGACAGTGCTTTTTATTTTATGACCTGATGGTAGAACATATTTGCATAGTTACTTCGAACATTTCAGTTCAATCGATGTGAATATTGACATCACTTTAGAGGTGGAGGCGGATGGCTGCTCTACTTTCCTTGCTGTGTTAGTGCCGGCCGCGGTGGCCGAGGTGACTGAGGCGCTCCAGTCACGGTCAGCACGGCCACTACGGTCGGGGGTTCGAATCCCCCCTCGGGCATGGATATTTGTGCCGTCTTTAGTCTTAGCTAGTTCATAAGTAGTTTGTAAGCTTAGGGACTGATGACCCCGTAGTTAAGTCCCATAAGTTGTACAAACATTTGAAATTTGAAATTTGCTGTATTAGTCAGAACGAAAATGTTCAAATGTACACCCGAAGCGTGACGGTACATGGAAAAATATGGTTTATAGGAAGCCAAATCACGCTGATTTCTATCAACAATCTGACAGCTGTCATCATCGAGCTCTGCTTTAAGGGGTACTTCGTAAAAATATTCAAATGTTTGTTAAGCTTATGGGACTTACTGCAGGGTCATCAGTCCCTAAACTTACAAACTACTTATAAACAAACTTATACTAAAGACAGCACAAGCATCCATGCCCAAGGGAGGATTCGAACCCCCGACGGGGAACGGCCTCGTGCATCGAAGCATAGCGCCTCAATGCTCATCTCCGCTGCAGCCTTAATTCCTACCTTAGTTCATAACACACATTATAGATCATACAAAACGTCAGCTGAATTATCCCACCTGGAAATTACCTTTTGGCAGAATAGCTACAGTAACGATATTAATCAATCTCGCATATCCTTCTCTCGCAGTACAGCTAGTAATGGCTCTTTCATACACTCCTGGAAAGTTAAAAAAGAAAAAAAAAAGAAAAAAAAAAAACCACACACACTGAGTTCGTCGACCCAGCAGGGAGAAATTTTAATGACACGTTCTTGAGGAGGTATACAACACTCGAATTATTAATTATTTCGACGCTAGTACCGTGTGTACCTACTTTTACAGTAATATAAGCTGTAATTCTCCCATGGAGATGATCGTAAAGGTGCAGAATGTAGTCTTGCGGAATAGCTGCCATACAGTTTTCACCTGGTGCCTCAGCTGGACCAGATTTTAGGCCACACAACATGATTTCGACTGGCTTCAAAAATGCTCAATGGGAGACAGATCTGGGGATAATGATGGGCAAGGTAGCTGACGTACACCTAGACTAGCACGTTAGGTTGTACGGAATACGTGTGGAAGTGCATTGTACCGTTGGAAAAGCATATCGCCTTGTTAATGTATGAACAGTAGCAAGACGAGTTAAATTATGTGTTCAATTTTCCCTCGACGACCACCAGAGGAGAGCGGCTAGAGTAGGATGTGGCTCCCCACACCGTGATGCCAGGTGTCGGCCCAATTTAACTCTCTCGTGTACACTCCAGATTTTCGCGCTCCCTTGTACGACACTACACAAGCATGCGACCATCATTGGCACCGAGGCAGCAGAGATTTTCGTCAATGAAGACGACACGTGTCCATTCGTCCCTTCATAAGCGTCTACCGTGACACCACTGGAGACGGGCTGAACGATGTTGGGGCGTGGACGGAAGACACCCGAATGGCACACATGTGTGGAGAGGCATATCCTACACTGGGCGTTCTCCTCTAGTGATCATCTAGAGAACATTAAACAGTGCACGTTACACTGAAACGATCAATCAACCCGTGTGCTATCACTCCTGCACCGACACGGCGACATGCTTCTCCAACAAGACAATGCACGTCGACATGTATCTTGTACCACCCAACGTGCCCTTCAAGGTACACGTCAACTACCATGGCCAGCACTATCCCCAGATCTGTCCCCCATTGAGCATATTTGGGACCGCATGAAACGTGATGTTGGGCTGTCTGCATGAGCGGACCTCTATGATCGTCTCCATATAGCATCTAGTCTCCAGCACTGCAAAAAGCGAGTCTCGTTTTGAATATATTACAAATGAAAAAAAATAATAAATAAAAAAAATAAAAAACCCTCGTCCAACGTGAAAGCACCCAGCACGCGAATATAATCCTAATTAGTTCGAACTGGACCTGAACACATCAGGTTGCATTCATTTCTTCTCTTAAAACTTTTTTTTCACGACTCTGCCATTGTGAGCAGTATGTGGTACACTGAGATTTTCGTGTTATAGACTGTCATTAACAGAAGTGATATTACTTTAATGACGTTTTCATAATTGTATAAGAAAATTCATCACCACGTTAGTGACTAGGAAATATGAAAATAATAGCATTAAAAACAGCAACAACTCAGTTTGTATTCTGTCATTCCTCTGTTACTACCAACTGTCCGCTTCGAGCGGTAGTATAGCTTCAGCTGCACTTTTCTACTATAGCAGGGGTGTCCAGCTCGTGGCCCGCCGGTCGCATGTAGCCCAAAGCAACTTTCAGCGTAGTACAGCAAGTATCTACCAGACGATACGTTAAAAAAAATAATACAAAAATTTAAAAAACGATAAACTGAATATTTTCGGTTTCAAATTTTCCGTCAGACACGCTGGTCTATTATCTTACAGCTACTTCAGTTGCAACAGCGAAACTAGAGAGTTTAAAATGTGTAATAAAATCAAGTAATGGTATTTTGTTTCTGCTAAGTACAGTGCAGCCCAAATATCCTCGCCTTTCTTGCATTGTGGCCCAGGTAAGCTGAAAGGTTGGACAGCCCTGACCTACAGTTTCGCGACTGTGTGTTAGACTGTGCCTATACACCAGATATTCGGAATTCAAATACCGGAAACCGCCCATGTGTGACCTAATAAAAATATTAAAAAAGCCATAACTGAAGCGTATACTCCGTTACACATCTTTGTTGCATTTCTAGATTGCCAGTTGTCTCAACAGTGTAGTGAGTTAAGAAATGACTGGCCATGCCTGCCGTCGCTGTCTCGAAGCGATAAGAACGCCGCGCTGCTGCTAACGCTATAACTTAAGCCGGCCCTGAGGTGTGTTAGTTACGTGTGCCGGATTCCGTGTGAATAAGATGTGCGTTACATTCGCTTCGGTCGTTAAGCTGTACGAGTTTTACCTCATTACTGGTAGGACAGGAGATTATGGAGGTCTTATCCGTAGTTATGAGCACTAAACCAAATTAAGCCGGCTCTCCGCTGCCGTTTTATGTTCAGAAAATTACCTTAATGATCTGTGACTGTAAACAGCATTCTTTATGATATAAATGTGAGCTCTATAAGATGTACTGAATAGTCTGATTCTTTGCAATGATGAGAGTTTTTTTCCTGATCAAAATTAAACTGCCGCTTACTGTAATATATCCTTGCGTGTTCTCGAGTTAATCCACGCGACAACGAGGAGAAATATAAATCTAGGATATCTTCATCTTCTTTAATATATTACTGTCACTTGCGAAATATCCAGATATATATTTCTTCTCATCACGTTGTTAAGTGTTATGAGTGTTGTAAACGTACATATTCCTTTACCACAGAGAGGATTTCATTTTTTTTATTTATTTGTAACATCATAATTTGTGATCTTTTCACTATACCATCGCCAAGGCATGATTTCAAATTTTATCCCAGGCCACCTTGGGCTACCTGTTCGTAACATTCGTGAAATACGAAAATAATAAATTACCTGTTCTATTGTAGACTAGTAGAGGACGACAAAATACAAAGCTTATTAATAGTCTAAAAAGCTTTGTTACAGAGTTCTCTTACAATAGACCTTGGTTCACCATCACACAGCCTGGCATTGATTTTATGTTTTTAATTAAGACTTGATGCTTAGTGACATCTTATTTATTTTTATTGTGTGACATGCATGCCATTATGCATAAGGAGGCATATAATGCACCTGTTTGATCAGTCTGTGTAGTTCTCTTCCGCGAAGATGGTTTATAACCGAAACCGGTAGAAGATTGATAAATAATAAACAGCTGATGGTTTACAGTATGCATTTCCTCAAATATCTTACGGCTGCTGAACCACATCTCAATAAAAATTTGAAAAATAGTATACTTTGCACCGTTTACGATTTAATTTAAAATTCAAATGTTCAGATGTTTGTAAATTTATAGGACCAAACTATTTTGGTCATTATTCGCTATGCTTAAACTGCTTAAACTAACCTAATAACAAGACACACACCCATGTCCGAATCAGGACTCGAATCTCCGACGCGAAAGGTCGCGCGATACATCTAGACCAGACCGCCACTCGCATGCTATTTAATTTAGTTGGCACCAATTATCCAATCAGTTATTTGCCCGAAAATTCAAGCGACCTACAAGGGGCCGTGTTACTAAGCATGTTGCTAAGATGAAACCAACCAAACAAAAAACATTAGGTTCATACCCAGCTACGTCCAATGCCCGACTTTTCTACCGCTCTCTTGTTCCGCATAAGGAGATAAAACGATCAGTAACAGGCTGCTTGAACTTACGCACGCAAGGACCTCATTGGCTGACTATACCGCTAATTAAATGGGAAACGGCGCAACGTGTCAGATTTTTATCTTGGCGACTACTTCTCAGCACATCCTGCCCAGGCAGCTCTGTCATAAGCTTTCCAGATCGGTTCTGACTACGTTATACACCTTTGACACCAAATCTTACTATATCTCCTGCAGCGTTTGAATAAGTGTGATTTAAACAAACACCCAGAATAGATTTCTTAACTGCCGTAAGAACACGTTCCTGCGTGTTCCTACGCCATTAGAAATAGACCCTCATTATGTGGAAGATATTGTGTCATTACACTAATCCGATATTTTAATCAATTATCAGTCATCGAGGTTTCTTCTGATTTGCACGTTGAATGCTTAAGCCACGTATTTCTTATTTTGAACTAGCTGAAAACCCGGCGTTGCCCGGGTATTATTTATTTATTCAAGGCTTGAGTTAGGACTTCTCCTATCCATCCCGCTCTTTCTCTCCGTCCATCAACTTTTTTTTTTCTAAAAACATCTTATATTTTTGGGGAAATATATAAGAAATGAAGATGCCTTCCATAATGTATAGAATTATAAATGCAGTATCCAAAGCAAAAAGATAGTAATCATAATACAATTGATATGTAACACTCCTGCATTCATTTAATTCAAAACTTGACTATAAACAATACTTCTTGTTACTTGTCCAGGAGCTCGTGCGAATATTCTTTGCTGAACCCACCCTTGAGCAACCGACATAAAGTTGTTCGTGTGAGAAACATGGAGATGTCACATCACCCCGCAGTGTTTAATAGATTGCCCCGTGATTTATTAATCGTAATAGAAAATGCAAATCTGACTGTAAACTGCAGTCTCTTGAAGTTAAAAGTAAATCCGCTGAACTTCAATTACGCGATAAATCAGTCAAACCTTAAGGTCGTAAATTCTACCAAATACCTACGAGTTACAATTACGAACAACTTTGACTGGAGAGAACACATAGAAAATATTGTGGGGAAGGCGAACCAAAGGTTACGTTTCATTGGCAGAACGCTTCGAAGATGCACCAGCTCCACCAAAGAGACTGCCTACATCACACTTGTGCGTCCTCTCCTGGAGTACTGTTGCCCCTTGTGGGACCCTCACCAGGTGGGACTAACGGAAGATATTGAGAAGGTTCAGAGAAGGACAGCTCGTTTTGTTTTATCACGTTACGGCGGGGGGGGGGGAGGAAGCATCACGGAAATGTTGCACGAATTGGGGTGGAAATTATTAAAAGAAAGACGTTATTTATTGCGGCGTGATCTGTTTGCGAAATTTCAGTCACCGACTTTTAGTTCTGAATGTGAAAATATTTTGGTAGCACCCACCTACTTAGGGAGACATGACCATCCTAATAAAATAAGAGAAATCAGATCGAAAACGGAACGATTTAGGTGTTCTTTCTTCCCGCGCGCTATTAGAGAATGGAACGGTAGAGAAAAGTTATGAAAGTGGTTCGATGAACCCTCTGCCTGGCACTTAAATGTGATTTGCAGAGTATCTATGTAGATGTAGATCTGTCGGAAATAATGGCTTCTCCTTGGAGATACCTGTTTCATTGCTTGTAGCTCTATAAATGACAATTGCTTTTGCATGAAGCCCTGAGCGCTTCACAGTTCAAAGTTGTCAACATCACTGTCAGCTTTCAAGAATTTCCTTAAGCCTGCTGGAATACAGAAGTGTGTTAATAGTAAATAACACGTGGATTAAAACGTGGACCATGATGAGACAGGTTTTTACCTATCGCAGTATATATGATTTTATATTTATTATTATACAATTGTATAGTTTTACAGGTAAATATTCATTTGTATAAGTGCTGTATGTGTGTAAAATCTGTTGCGAATGCAGTTAAAAATGTTCAAATGTTCGTAGAGCTTATGGGAATTAATTGCGGGGTCATCAGTCCCTAAACTTACAAACTACTTATGAACTAGCTTATACTAAAGACGGCACAACATCCATGCGCGAGGGAGGATTCGAACCCTCAACCGCAGCGGCTGTGCAGATCGTGAGTGGCACGCCGCAGACCGCTCGGCTACCGCGGCCGGCCGAATAGAGTTAAGTAATAATAATAATAATTTCGTGTGCTCATTGGCCTGAGAAAGTCTTTCAATTGAACGCCACTTCGGCGACTTGTGTGTCCCTAGCCTACCCCAGTTATCCAGCCGGGGAAAGAAGAATCCGAACCACTTGTCGCTTCTGGCGACATCGGTGAGGGTTGAAGAATGGGTTAAAGTGCAGACTGAAGAAATTCGAGGAACGACCAGGCTTCGAACCCGCGACCCTTCGGTTTTCAGTCGAGCGCTTTACGCTAAGACCACATTTTTATTATTATTATTTTTTTTTTATCTTGTCGGTCTATGGGTCGCGGTCGTTTGTTCAGTTTGTTCGTTGTTGTTCGTTCATCGGTTTGCTCAGCTTTTTTTTTATTGCAGAGGACGTTCAACCCCCTGACCGGGCGCGCTGAGCCACGGCGCCCGGTTAAAAACCACAGGGCCCGACACGTAAGTAGTAAAGAAGTAATAGATTAAACATGCTGCGTGATGGAGCGGTATTCCGTGAACGTTTCTGTTTATCTCATCGTATTTCATTAACTACGTGTCGTAAGGTAATAAAATTTCGAAGGTACATGCAGCTCTATGTGTATATACTGTATATAAAATTCCCAGTGAATACAATTTGTAGTGTAGATATTATAAATTGTTACTCCATGAACAGAGAAAAAGTTGAAAGCGATGAACTTTTTTTCCTTTCATCATTTTGCGTGGTTGTCAGCGAGAAAACATGCAATAAAGGTTTGAAATTATGTTTAAAGTTTTTTGCAGGTCGCTAAGTACTCTCATTCTCTTATACTTTATGAATAAAATCTCATCGCATTATGCGGCATTATTTTGACTTTACTTCTCCTGAACCATGTGTCGTATGTGGTTCTTAGTCCTACAGTAATTTATACCTCACGCTAAGGAATATGTGCACCAAATTTGGTTGAAATCGGTCCAGTGATCTAAGAAGAAATGTGCAGCATTGTCGCGTGAAGCAGCAGTTTTTCGCGCATTTCATTGTTTATGACGTCATATCTCGTGAATTATTTTTTTTTTTCATCATTATGGCGAACTTTCTCATTGTTTGAACGTCAAGTGCGTAAAATTTCGTAAAGATTGGAACAAAACTGTAGATTTGTGTGCAATACGTACACACCAGTGCTTTACTTGGGCCGGTACGGGGCGATACGGCGTACCGCCTAAAATTCAAATGTTCAAATGTTTGTAAATCTATCGGACCAAACTGCGTGGTCATCATTCAGTAGCTTACAATCTACTTAAACTTAGGTAAACTAACCTAAGGACAACACACACACACCCATGCCCCAGGGAGGACTCGAACCTCCACAGCGAGCAACCGCGCGCTCCGCAGCGAGGTGCTTTAGACCGCTCGGCTACTCCACCGCGGCCGCCAAAAATTCAAACTCGTCATTAGCGTACCGGCTAAAATTCTTTCTTAAATCTGTAGAAAAGTAGCCCAACTGTAAATTGTCGAATGGATTTCGGAAATAAAAATTGGAAAGTTTTAGGTGTGCGAGAAGTTCAGAGTTTGGACAAGATGCGCAACACGTCTGGATAGCTTACTACAAGGAAAGTACTTGGGCTCGAACAAAAACATATACACCAAAATCGTAAGATAAAGATAATGTAAAGGTCCCTTATTACACTAGTGATACTCCCACACCTGCAAAACTCTGCAGTCGTCCGTTAGAGGTTTCTCCGTGTGCCATGCCACGTTACACTTTGACCTGTCGGTTCGCCACTAGGGACGGTGCAGTGTGCCTCCAAAGTTGCGTTTTGTGTGGTGAAGCGTCAGTTGGGGTAGCGATTGGTAATCAATCCTGCTAATGTATTGCGATTGACTGAGATGAAGTTACGAAGAACCCTTCTTCGTGAAGATGGTATTAGTGTAGAAGATGAATCATTCGCATGCTTTCTCGTATCTGTTATGGTACAGAAATATGAGCGTAAGTTAAATACTGGGGATAATAGGGATGATAACGACAAACAACCCATTGCAAGCGGCAGTGCTACGGTAAGTGCGGGAAGAAGCGATGGAAGCAGTGGCAGTGAATACCAACAATCTTCCGAGAAAAAGGTTAAAGATGCAAACTATCATCACGGCTTTTGATGACAATTAGCTAGAGAACATGTACGATGATTATTACATACGTTATAGTTAAGATATCTGCATTACGTATTGCGTCTACAGTTACATCTACAGTGCTATCTGGGGCATGATTTCAGAGTTTTGCATAAAAACGACACCCACCAGCACATTGAGGTGTACGTAGAGATCCTGTAAGCAAACGTTCATACAGATATATTTGTTCGAGCCCATGTACTTTCCTTGTTAGTCAGCTGTGCAATAGCTCAGTGCCAAAATCTAAAACAATACAGCAAATATGATCCAACGTCCTCAAAAAAAACAATCTACCCGAATAAAAAGAAAAAAAAAATGTTAAGGCGACCGCTGGCCCGAAGTGGGAAATCCGAGTATTAGTCCCTGTCCAGTTAAAAAAAATTAAGTTCACAGTAGATAACAGTCGAGATTTTTTATTACCATATTCATTCGGCTATAGTAGACCCCCTTAATATTCGAAGTCAAAATACGAAATTTAAAAAATCTCCAAAATTCGTGAATTTGTTAGTTACGTGAAATTCGACAGCACTACTTTACGCGAAATTCGGCAATATTGCCTGCCGCTGGCTACTGGGACAATAGCATTTTTACGATTTAACAGTAACAATAGCTTCTTCATTCAGTAACGCCAGGCTTGCATTATCCCGCAGTCAGTGTTAAATCCACATCCACATACTGTGAAAACGTACGAAAATGAGAACTGATGATCGGTGAATTAGCTTTACATCATTAAAATTAAGAGCTGTCGAGTTTATATGAAAGCTTTAATGAAATATCTATGTCATATAATTTGTGAAAAAATTATCAATAAATTTAGCCCATCCTCATCCCTCCCCAGTTTCAGAAGTGAAAGAAATTGAAAAACAGACGGGTACTGTAGCCGAGTAAATACGGTATTTCTAATTCGAAAGTTTTCTTTTAATTCAAGAAATCATGACTGGTCTCTACAGCGTAAAAATCTATAGATTAAGTGTTAGGTATACAAACAACTATTTTAATTCATAGTTTTAAATTTTATCATGTCTGATTGTTCCATCCATTACGGAAGTAAAGGGTCCATTAATAACCCTGCTATTATGCCTCATCATACTCTCTACAAATAGCCCAAAATAGGTGACATGAGGTTTGTAGAAAATACGCTTAACAGTTTTCAACTCCACACAATGCTGTTCTGGATGTTTGAAGATTTTGACAACGTATTGTTGAATCTGTACTGAAGTGGAATAATAGCTACCGCAGAAAATCGACGAACTCTGCCGTGACTGACTGCCGATAGGTATTGTCCAAGCCGAATGTCATATAAAGCCTTTCGAATAAGCCGAATGTGTTAAATGAAATTTAAGAAAATCACCACAGGAGTTTGCATAAGAGATTTTACGCAGTTCAGGCAGGGTTGTACCAGAGAGAGTATAATTGCACTGTCCGAAATTGTTCTTACAGTCAGCACATCTCTTTCATTCGTCATTTCTCTGGCTGAAGCTCAAGGACTTCAAGATGGGCGAATAATATCCCCTTTCAGCTGTAATCTGGTTTCATCACGAGTTGTCCGTGAGCTAACCGTCTACGCTTGCCAGCAATAGTATTGATGGATAACACAGCGTCATGTACCTCCCACGGCATGTCGCATCGAGTGCTCGGGTTACGACTGTAAACTGGTCTCGAACTACTTTCTGCTACCTGCATTAGCTTGGCGTTATGAATCACCGCACTGCTTTGGAATCCAACAGAGAAAGTCCGGTGACGCTGGCGACGAGCCATGAACTTCCTACATCGCGTAAATAGATGGTAATACGCCAGAAAGTTGGCTCAGATAACACGCTCCTCAAGAGTGAATTTCCATACGAAGTCACGACGTAGACCAACCTCCAGCGTAGTATGTTTCGTATAGTACGGTGTTGGCCGTAGAAAGGCAGGGATAACTTGGTGACGAGCAATTGCAGAGGCATTGTTCGTATTAGACATATTTCTCCGTTTTGAAACTAAGCAATTTAAACCTAATCGCACTGTCTTCTTCGTGGTCTTCCTATTCTTGTTTTATCCTTGGGCCTGTAGTCATAGGCTTTCTTTGGTACCTTGCTTAGATCCATTCGTATCAGATGGAATCCTTCATGTAGTGTTGGAATATTTTCTAACATTCCGACAACACGGAGTTTCTTTCTTACCTCACTATTCCTCTAAGTGTATCCTTCATTAGGGCTTAGAAGTCTCCTTTCTCCTACTTCAAGTCTCTGTAATTATTTAGTTGCTTCTCTATAAGGATCTCCCTTGAGCAAAACATTGGTTTTTGTTTTTATATACCCGTACATGTATCGTTACACTTGTAGCGTCTTCAGTGAGTCTTTTTATTGCTTTCAATTGAACAGCAGAAATATTTTAGCTGTTAAATGTTACTATAAGTTTGTAATGTCAGTTAGAAATTTCCACAAGAATTTTATATATGTATATATACCTCGTTTTACAAGTTGAAGTAATCACTGTTTTCCTACATTATCTGTATGTCATCAGCCACTTATACAGTAAAATGTTTTATATCGTAATATTTTTATCTACTTCTTATTTTATTTTAATGGTAGGTCTAATATTACTTAATTATTCGTGAATGACGTCTTTGTATGTTTGTTTATCCTTTTGCTTATGAACTACGTCCAACTTACATGTGTTGGTGACTTGAATAATGGAGTAAAATAGAACTGTTACAGCAGTCAGTGTCACTGTGAACTGTGAAAACAAGATGACAGATGTTGTAGGTAGCTGATTGTGCTTGGGTTGGGAATTTCTAATTTTGATCCTGTGTGAGTGTGTGTGCGTGTGTGTGTGTGTGTGTGTACTTTGTTGTTATTTTATTTTGTAATGTTGTTATTGTTAATTGCGTGTATAAGTTTTGCTCAAGGCAGATCCTCATAGAGAAGCAACTAAATATTTATAAAGAAAACACAGATCAAAAGGACATCAAGATCAAGATGATTGTCTCTGTAATTGCTTACGCATTGAAGTCAATACTTCGGATCCATAAAGTAGTAAAGGTATGTACAATTTTTTTTAGCAATTTGTCTATTGACTTATTCACAGATCTACAAATCAAATACACTCGTTGAGCTACAGTTCCACTATGGAATCAAGCCTGATAGTAAAGGTATGTTCAGGTCATTGCAGCATGAAATTTGAGCGTTATCTCATTCCTGGTTTTATCCAGGAACGATCTCTTAATCGTACCTAATGTATGTAAGTATGTTTGCAGCTACTTTACAGGATCATTGTCGTAAACATAAGATATATCACAGTCCACTTAGTTGAATACATTAATATCTATTATTATTTATCTCTAAGGTGCTCTTTTCCACAAAAAACCATAACTTTCATTTTCTTTGTACATATATTTAGATTTGTTTTTCCATTATATGTAAAAAAGATATAGCTCGTTGAAAATGGTCCTCTGTATCCCAGTACGACTTGGTCGTTTTCAGAAAGGAGTGAGTTCAATAGTATAAATGTCGGTGGGTGGGTATCTGCCATACTCTTTTGCCATTTACGGGCAATATTTTATACATATGTTAAAAAGGCTAGGTGATACAGGTCGTTCTTTACGAATAGTTGGGCCAAGGAGTACATTAATAGTATTATAGCAACAACGTATAGACTCCGAAATGACCTTGTTAAATCCTGAAAACTGCCATAATGTCGAAGTATCGCATAACTAGATCACATCACCCAGTTGAAGGTCTTTTTATAATCCACGAAAGTTATATACTTTGGGAGATTAAAGTCTCGTCTATGGAGAACACGCAGTATGTACATGATCTTACCGGTCTAAAACTAATTTGCTTTTCTACCTGAAAATTTTCAGAAAATACTTAATCCTTTTGTACCTTGACTTATACCTACAGTTTAGTAGTTATTGGAGTCATTACAAATTCTTTTTTTAAATACAGGTAAGATGTGTGAGATCTGCCGTTCTTCTGAAACATAGCCATTCTTTCAGCACGAGTTAATAAAACAGTCCCAGGATATATGCAAAATTTGATCTCTCGTCTGAAAGAAATTTCTGTCAAAAATTTGTAAGATTGCCCGATATAGTGGAACAAGCTAGAAAGGAGACAAGGAAACTGAAGAAAAATGTAAACTTGTTTATTTTTCGGAAAATCAAATGTTAAATCCTAAGGAATCAAACTGCTATGGTCATCAGTCCCTAGACTTACAAACTATTGAAACTAACTTATTCTAAGGACAACATACACACTGATGCGGGAGCGGCTCCGCAATCTGCGTTGTGACGCGGCAGTTACTACCCGGTTTATTTTTCTTATTTTTCTCGTATTTTTCGTATTTTTTCTTATGTCACAAAGAGATAATATATGGTCATGTGTGGACACAATATATGCTGTATATTGATTTATAATTAATATCTATGTATATTAATCACTTTTTATCATTCAATGCTATTCTGTTAAGTAGGCAAACTTCACTTCTTTATTGAACTAGCTGCTGTGTTCAAAAGTCTTGCATCATTTGTTGGGCGGAAGACGAGTGAAATTCACGAATTTGAGATGTTTTGTTGTTGTTTAGTTTTCAGTCCTGAGACTGGTTTGATGCAACTCTCCATGCTTCCCTGTCCTTTGCAAGCCTATTCATCTGAGAATACGAACGGCAACCAATATCCTTTTGAATCTGATTACTGTATTCGTCCTTCGGTCTCCCTGTACGATTTGTACCGCACACAGTTCATCCTAATGCTAAGTTGACGATCACTTGATGTCTCAGAATATGTCCCACAAACCCATCCCTTCTCATAGGATATGCTAAAAACTCCTTTTCTCCCCAATTCTGTTGAGCACCTCCTCATTAGTTAGGTGATCTACCCATCTAATCTTCATCATTCGTCTGTAGTACCAAATTTCGAAAGCTTCTATCATTTTTTCGTCTGAACACCTTATCGTCCATTTTTCACTCCCATACAATGCTACAAGTCACACAAATGTTTTCAGAAAGCACTTCCTGATATTTAAACTAATATTTGATGTCAACAAATTTTGATTCTTCAGAAACGCTATTCTTCCCATAGTCATTTTATATCTTCTTTACTTCGGTCATCGGATGTTATTTTGCTACCCAAATAACAAAACTCATCAATTACTTTTATCGTCTCATTACCTAGTCTAATTCCTTCAGCATCGCCTGATTTTCTGACACTACATTCCATTACGCTTGCTTTACTCTTGTTAATGTTCATCCTTAATATCTTCCTTTCAAGATCCTGTCCATTCCGTTTAATTGTTCTTCCAGGTCCTTTGCTGTCTGTGGCAGAATTACTATGTCGTCAGCAAACCGCAAAGTTTTTACTCCCTCTCCCTGTACTTTAATGCCCTCTCCTAACTTCTTGCATTCCTTCACAGCTTCCTCAATGTGCAGACAACATTGAGGATAGGCTAAAAGCTTGTCTAACTCCCTTCCCAAACACTGCGACCCTTTCATACCCTTCGACTCTAATAACTGCTGTCGGTTTTTTTTTTTACAAGTTGAATATAACTCTTCGCTTCCTATATTTTACCCCTGCTACCTTAAGAATTTGAAATAGTGTATTCCAGTCAACACTGTCGAAAGCTTTTTCCAGATCTACAAATGCTAAAAACTTAGGTTTCCCTTTCCTTAATCTATCTTCGAAGATACGTCGTAATATGAGTATTGCCTCGCGTGTTTCTGCGTTTCTTCTAAATCCAAATTGATCTCCAAGATCGAATTCTACCATTTTTTCTATTCTTCTGTAAATAATTCGCGTTAGTATTTTGCAACCATGACTTATTAAACTGATTGTTCTGTAATTTTCACATTTGTCTGCACTTGCTTTCATAATAATTGTAATCACTATATTCTTCTTAAAGTGTGAGGGTATTTCCCCTGTCTCATACACCTTTCATACCAGGTGGAACAATTTCCTCATGACTCGCTCTCCTAACGATAATAGCAGTTCAGACGGAACATCATCTACTCCATGGGCCTTGTTTCTACTCAAATCTTTTAGTGATCTGTCAAATTCTTCTCGCAGTATAGTATCTCCTATTGAGCTCTTGAGCTGCTTAATAACTCTTTAATGATGAAACGAGGCAATGTGAGAGTTGATTGGTAAATTATTTACTTGTATACCACGGAAAATTTAACGTACTGACACAATGCTGTCGGTAATATCGACGAAACATTTTTCTCAGACTCAAGTTTATAATTTTCTTGATAATTTATGTCTAATGTTAGCATTTATGTTACGACCGACGCGAGTAGGGTATCTCTTAGCGCCGCAGACAGCTAAACCTTCCTCACTTCCTCTGATTTATGTAAAGGAGAAAAATCATCCTTTTTTTTTTTTCTAACAAGCATCTCATAAGCTGCTGGAGAGATTTTAAGACAAACAGAACCAATACTGGAAGATCACCTACTACTGGAGCAAGCTGCTTTCGCCACAACAATGCCGTGAAGACCAAGCACTCAGTCAAGCCGAAGCAGAGTTCCAACAAGGACTCAAGACGGCAGTCTCCTTCATGGATCTCATCGCTACTTACTACACTGTGTAGAATGATGACTCACTATATAAATTGCATCGCCTGGTCCCATGCCAGAAACTCTTACGCCTCGTTAATAGTTTGCTGTCTGGCAGAACTTTCAAGTAATAGTGGGTGACAAAACAAGTAGCGACTGAAAAATAAATAACGGCCTCCTTCAACGCTCAGTGCTAAGGCCTGCACTTTTCAACCTGTACTTGTCAGACCTACCGGAAACAAAAGGACGTAAATTCGGATACGCTGAAGACCTGGTCGCAGCTGTCCAAGTCAAGCGTGTGGAAGATGGTGACACTCTCCTTTCTCTAGATCGTAAAGTTGTTGGGAAATGGCACACTGACTGCAGACTGACTGTCAGCGAAATCAAAACGGAAACAATCTACCTTCATCTGAAGAATAGGACAGCAACAAAATTTCCTAAAGTAATTTACAACAACAAAGTGCTCCACCATAATCAGTTTTCATAGTGTCTTGGTGTCTTACTGGATCGCACGCTGTCCTTCAGGAAACACCTGGAAGCAACGGCACCCTAAGTCAAAACAGAGAAACTGTGTAGAAACTGTGTTGCAGCAGGTGGGGAGCATATGCTTCCACATATTCTGCCCTAGCACTTTTATACTCTACCGCAGAATACTGCTCCACTTCCTGGTTGAACAGCATCCGCGTGAGGAAACTAGACGCCAAACAACACGACACGATGCATATCATCAGTGTATGCATCAAAATCAAAAGCGCACCTTTGTAATGGCTACCCCTGCTGCTGTACGCAGGAGTGGCTCCTTGCTCAGACTGATGAAGCGCAAAGTGACCCAGACCTACACGTCTGAGAAGGGTGAAGTCCAGTAAACCTCTACTAGTCGTAGCGCAACAACTGCAAAACGTAGATTTTAACATCCTTGAACAAAGGTGGACTGACTGGATCATTGACAACTTCACAATTCTCTGGACCGACTCCACTTAAACACCTACTATTTTTGAACTTCACCGTCAACAACGGAAATCGCATAAAAGGATCCGAACATCACTTGGAGTCAACCAAGATTTTCTCTACAAATGGGGCAATCGACAAGTCCTCATAGCGACTGTGGTGCTTTGCACCAGACAATCGACGAAATCGTGTATAACTGCAACATCAGAGCGTACCAAGGACCAAAATCAGACCTATATGAAGTGAGGAATGCTGCAATTTCCTGGCTGGATGTCTTAGACATTAATAACAAGGACCATGTTCGCTGCATATCTTTTTTAATGCAGTTAATGTAAATTGTGTAAATCTACTGCTCACTTCATTGTTCTTTTTTATTACTTATTTCAATGTTCACATTAATGTTCAGCTTATTCTACAATTTACTATATATATCACTGACTCTTCTTACAGCATAATGTTACCGAGCTTTTTGCAATCCACTTCATGACACTATGATGGTCACTTGTTGTATATTCATATAATTATTTTGTAACTAACGTATTTAAAGGTTTATTTAAGTTGTTTGTTGTTTCGGTTTCCCGCCTGGAAAAGTGCAATTTATCCAATGTACTATACATATCCAAGTGTTTGTCATACCATAAATAAACCTCATCTTAAAAAAAAGAAAGAAAAAGCTCTTAACGGCGATCGTACGAGCTGATGCCCGTCTCTCCGCTGCTGTATGAGGTTGACCCGCGAACGTGAACCACAAATTTCCGGTGAAACCAACACATTGTAGGTGACAGCTCTGCACCGCTTATAACCGACAATTTCGCTCTGGCACGACTACGGGATGTCGTTTATCCTTGCTGTAACTGCTCCAACCAGCAGTTTGCTCAGCTGACTAGCCAGAAAGTCCACTTCGTCTGACAGGCAAACGTAATCCGCCCACGTCACTGCCGATAACGAGATCGCTAAAGCGCTGAATGATTAATGCATTCTGAATCCTGTCAGCCAGATTTGCGATGGCGTCCGAGGCAACATCTGTCTGACATGTCTTATGACTGGTTTGGTGCGCTAACCACGAACTCCTACGGCAACCTCTTTATTTCATAGTAGCACTTGCAACCTGCGACCTAAATTACTTGCTGGATGTATTCGAGTCTACCACTACAGTGTTTACAGTCTTAACACGTCCCATCATCCATACTCGTTTCAGTGTTTTTTCTTAGCCGATTCTGCGCAGCAAATGTTCAAATGTTTGTAAAGCTTATGGTACTTAACTACGGGGTCATCAGTCCCTAAACTTACAAACTACTTATGAACTACTTACGAACTAGGACGGCACAAATATCCATGCCCGATGGGGGATTCGAACCCCCGACCGTAGTGGCCGTGCTGACCGTGACTGGAGCGCCTCAGTCACCTCGGCCACCGGGGCCGGCTCTGCGCAGCACCTCCTAATTTTTCAATCTACCTAATTTTCATCAATCTCCTGTAGGACATCTCAACCACTTAGAGCGTTTTTTCGATTATCCTTAGAATGCTGTGTCCAAATGTACATTTTCAGAAAGTTCTTCGACACATTAAGGCAATGTTTGAAACCAGTGGATTCCTCTTGACCATCTCCTCGTCACTCTCTACTTCTTATGTCCACCTCGCTTCGTCCATCGTGGATTATTAACATCCAAGATAACATAATTCCTACACTTCGTCTTTTTCGTGATTACCAACTTCGACAAGTTTATTAGTATTTTCGTTTTTACTAATGCTCTTTACATTCATCTTTTTTCCACTATCCTTTTAACGTGGTCGAAAAATTTTGGTATCCAGAGCTTAGGAAAATGTTTCCTTATCGACTTTGCTACTCTAGTGTCCGCGCAGTCCTGCATTTTTTTCTTTGATAATTCTGTTGTTAGTCACGACAGATTTGACTTTTTCTTCTAGTATCTGTGGGCTTATCACGTCGGCGTTCAAAATGTTCAAAAGTTTGTTAAGCTTATGAGACTCAACTGCGGGTCCATCAGTCCCTAAACTTACAAACTACTTATAAACTAACTTATCCTAAAGACAACACAAACATCCACGCCCGAGGGGGGATTTGAATCCCCGGCGGGGAGCGGCCGCGTTGTCGGCACCAATTGTTGGGGCACTCGTAGAAGTCTGCATAACACACCATTTACGTTAATGAGAGGCTTGTCACTGTGCTTTTAAAAATGCAGTAAAGTCACGTCGAATCAGGCTTTACAAACGGCGAAATGAACTCTCTTCTAAAGCAAGCTCTTTAATTTCCATATTTTGGAATGATCTAGTGTGGACTAAGACAACAAAAATGTCTAGTAAACATGTGCTCTAAAGTGCATACCTTGAAATACGCCTTCTAGTAAGCTCTTCTTGCACTTCATACAGATTGCCTGCTCGCAACTATTAGCTGTGCAGCACTCACATCAGTGTGGGAGGCTGTGAATACCATCTGCCTCAGCATTTGCCGCACCATGTCTGAATCGGGTCAACTGTTCGCGCGCAGCATTAGCAATGTCCTCTCGTGTTGCAAAGCGCCTACCACAGCATTGACAGCGTGTGGTGACAGCAGTAGGAGGCTACTTTGAGGGTCTGTAGGCCTAGGTCTGTCATTCAACTGTATGTGTACTGTGTTGTCTTTGTTTTACACCGTGAAGGCCACATTGCCCTGTATACTGCCGTAATAAACTAGTATGTTACGATATATAAGTGCTGTTCATTGTCGACACATGTAGTTAACACCTTGTTCTTTAGCCTGTAAATGTCACGTATTCTAGTGAAGCGTAACAGAGGAAGAAGTGCCTCATAGTCATCTGACGACATTTGCGGGCATTTTCTTGTAAAAACTAACTCTTTTTTAAAATACACAAAGTTTTAAAAAGTCGTTCTGAGGCACTCCGTATATCCACGGAATGGAATGATTCATCTCTCACTTGCCTGATGCTGCAGTGTCCCACAAGCATTTACAGTCTCTCTAGAAACTAGGTGAAAACAGTATGTCGCTCGCTATCTTCCACATTAATCAATGCCGCGACGGAGTGAGCGAGCTCATTGAGGCGCTATGTTCCGATGCGCGAGGCCATTCCCCGTCGGGGGTTCGAATCCTCCCTCGAGATGTTTGTGCTAGCTTTAGTATATCTTAGTTTATAAGTATTTCGTAAGTTTAGGGACTGATGATCCCGCAGTCATGTCCCTTAAGCTTAACAAACATTTGAACTTTGATCATTTTAAATTTTAAATAGCACATCTTTTCCCTGGCTCAGTTAGCATACCATCGTCAGTCGGAAAGTTTCTCGGAATGCGCTACACGCTAAACAATTTTTTGGGGGAAGTGGTACGTGTTCGTCTCTCTCTCTCTCTCTCTCTCTCTCTCTCTCTCGAGAGAGAGAGAGAGAGAGAGAGAGAGAGAGAGAGAGATTGGGAGGGGGGAGTATCGGCTCTTGGCTGGTCATACTGGGATTCGAACCTGGACTCTACCGACTGAGCTATCCCGGCACGGTCGGCCCCAACAGCTTCACGCTGACATACTGCTCGGATAGGCCTGTAATTCCCAACCCCAGACTTCGAAAAGGACGGTTATCCGTTGATGATATACGAGTTGGACGATGACTACCATGTAGCGCGGGGAACGGGAACGCGAGGGCCGAATGCTTCCTCACATGCGCTTTCTTTGCCGACAGCGGCACCCTTTTACGATTCAAATTACGCACCAGAGTCTCTGTTGGGAAGGACAGCGATCGCCGATTGTTGCCGGCTTCTCATTGTCTCAGTAAAGAAGTCTGGGAATTACAGTGTTTCAAAATGACCTCTACAACTGTGATCCCATACACTGGATCTCTGAAGAGGGGACAGATAGAAACGTGCAGTTTGCGACTTAATGTTCATACATATCTTAGGTTCTAGCAGATCAGAATCCATTGTTTTAACGGGAGGCCGGCCACGGTGGCCGAGGAGACTGAGGCGCTTCAGTCATGGTCTGCACGGCCACTACGGTCGGGGGTTCGAATCCCCCCTCGGCCATGGATATTTGTGCCGTCTTTAATATAAGGTAGTTCATAAGTAATTTGTAAGTTTAGGGACTGATGAGCCCGTAGTTAAGTCCCATAAACTTAACAAACATTTGAACATTTAACGTGAGCATATTTCCTAGATCCAAATTCGGAAAGCACTAAAACATGCTGCTATTTTTGTAAGTATTCATTAAAAGTAATAAATGCGAACTAGCAAGTTAACTCGATACAAAATTTAATTTTTTTAGTTTCTTGTAATATGGAGTTTAAGAACCCATACAAAATTTATCTGAGGTGTAAATCTTCTTCAGCATGTCTATATTCAACAGCATACGAAAACATTCCGCTTCCATTATAATTCACTCTGTAATTGTTTACTTTGTAGCCACAACATGCATTTTATCACTATTTCATACTTAACTCACTTTCGAAAATAGTCTTTCAGTAGCAGCGTACTGATACAATGAAATGAACATATAATTCCAGATTAATCATTTCATAATTGTTGAATCCCGTACGAATTGGGGTCCCGAATAAGATTTGAAAAAATTCAAGACAGAGCGACTGTCACAAAAAGAAGGCAAGTAGGATGGAAGATGGTCAGACAACTGTTCAAATGTTTGTAGAACGTATGGGACTTAACTACGGGGTCATCAGTCCCTAAGCTTACAAACTACTTACGAACTACCTTATACTAAGGACGGCACAAATATCCATGCCCGAGGGGGGATTTGAACCCCCGACCGTAGTGGCCGTGCAGACCGTGACTGGAGCGCCTCAGTCCACTCGGCCACCGCGGCCGGCGATGGTCAGACACTATGACAACAGCTGAAAGGTGGCAAATTACTAACTGACAACAAAAATAACAGCTTCGCATGATTGAACACTATGCCGAAAATCACGCCTTTCTACCTACCCCCATCTAAATGTTCAAATGTTTGTTAAGCTTATGGGACTTAACTACGGGGTCATCAGTCCCTAAACTTACAAACTACTTATGAACTAGGACGGCACAAATATCCATGCCCGAGGTAGGATTCGAACCCCCGACAATAGTGGCCGTGCAGACCGTGACTGGAGCGCCTCAGTCCCCTCGGCCACCGCGGCCGGCTACCCCCATCTCTCCAACACATGTGACAAATTTATAATGACCATTATGAAATATACTGTTTCTTTATAGGACAGCGTCTAAACGTGCTTGCCTTTCGTTTTTTAATAGGCTAAAATGAAGAAATTACCTTCGGCCCAGTCCTCATTTGATGAATTTCAACTGAGGTATCTTACAATATGTTTATTTACAATCACTCGATTTTCTCCAAATAAGAAAACAGATGGTGGTTTACCCCGGACAGTTGTATAAAACTCTCCAGTACGCCTCTACACGCCCACAAAGATGGGACCAATCCAAAGAAAAACTGGAGATACTGCAGACATAGTGAAAAAAGAACCCTTGCCACTTTTTAGTGACAGGTATGATTTGGGGAAAATGTGATGATATTCACAAATTAAAGATAATTTTAATGTAGACCATAAATAACGGCTCATTCATTTATATGCTTTTTAGTGTTTGCAGAAAATACCATTTGTAGTACATGATAGATGTGGAGAAACTGTTCAAAATGTGTAATAATCGGCGTTTCGAAGTCTGTGGTCGGCAATTTGATTACAGGCCTACCCGAGATATATTTCAGCGAAAAGGAGTGAGGACAGACTGTGCCGGGAGAGCTCAGTCGGTAGACCGCTTGTCCGCGAAAAACGAAGGTCCCAGGTTCGAATCCCGCTTCCGGCACACAGTTTTAATCCCCCAGGAAGTTTCATATCAGCGCACACTCCGCTGCAGAATGAAAATATCTTTCTGTCTGCATCATTAGTTACGCTGAGACGTCACCTGTGAAAAAATAATCTATAACAAAATATGAATCAGATGTACTGTGTATTATGTGTATACTGGTTATTTCACTTATTACATAATTAAATGAACATTATATACGCATTTTAACTCTGCCACATTCCCTTGACATGGCAGCATGGACACTAACGAGTCGTTTCAGTTGAAAGAATGATTACATGTATTCTTTAAAATGAATGCAAAGATCGCGAATTAATAATTTATTGAATGACAACCGGTTTCGGTGAACTGTGTCACCATCATCTGATCCTATATATTTCATAAGCTGGTCATCTTTTAAAAAAAATGGATATAAAATAATATGTGCGTCATAGTACTTAATCACCAAATAAAAATACACAAGTGAAACATCACAGCTTACAAGATATCCATTTTTTAAATAAGATGAGGTGCTTATAAAATATTTATGAACAGATGATGGTGATATCGCGGTCTTGTCATTTCATTTTAAAGAATATAAAACTATCAGATCGCCTCCTAAGCCGACAATGGCGGGTAATGTTAATGATTACATGGTTTAATCATCAGAAAAACTACTGCCTGGTTTCACTTGTAAAGAAAGAATTAAAAGCTCACTCAATGTACAAAAGTGCAAAAGTGTCTCATTTTTTCATTCGGTTGCTCCCGCAGACTTCTTTCACTCGAAAACAGGAAATGAATATTCATCCATCCAACTACGACCGACTGTTTCATTCGATTGCTCCGACCGACTGATTTCACTCAAAAGAACGAATGAATAATCCAAATGACAGATTCGATTGTTTCATTCGTTTGCTCCCATCGAATGACTTCACTCAAAAGAATGAATGAATAATTCATCTGATACGCAAAGCTGCAACCGAATGAGTCGATTTTTTCGAAGAACCGAATGAATCGATTGTTTTCATTCGGTTGTTCCGATCAGGAAGAATCTAATATCGACAATACTGGAACAACTAGTATTGAAAGCCTACGTTCAGTGACACAGTGTAATGTTTCCATCAGATTTATTCTTGCTAGTATTGTCTGTAGTCGAAATCCGAACAATTGTGTTTACTAAGTAAAGAAACTCAAACTTTTAAATTTAGGCTAATTAGAATTTATTGGTATGCACATTCTTAGTTGCATCCAGAATGTTGAATTACTATATAATTATCGAAGTAGGAAGTCCTATCTATTCAAAATGAAATAATTAAAACATTGAAACTTACGCCGCGGTGGAGTGGGCGAGCGCTTTGAGGTCCTTGCTGCGGAGTGCGAGGTTGCTCGCCATCGGATGTTCGAGTCCTCCCTGGAGCAATGGGGGTGCGCGTGTGTGTTGTCCTTAAGATTACTTTAAGTAGTTTTTAAGTTTAGGGAGTGATGACCACGGCACTTTGGTGCAATAGATTTACAAAAATTTGAACATTTTATAAACTTACTCGAATTCTTTGATAGCAGCAGCAGATGACCAAAAAGTTATTCTTTTAGGATAGTGCGTGAAATAGCGACGCCAAGAAATGACGTTATTTGCTACCCCGAAGCTGTACCTTTCGCGGCTTATCATCGTCCGATATCCCTTTTCCACATTAAAGCTTCCACTTTCTTTAACCACGCTTAACGGGTAAAACGCAGTTCATGTGTATACGGCTGCTCTTGACATGTAGATGTTGGTAGTGGCGCAATGAATGACACAGACAGTGAATCACACAGCCAACAAGAATGTATATTTCATGTCTATAATTGAAATTACTTGAAAATAGAATGTTAACCATATGATACAGCCAATACGCAGCTTTTACTCCAACACGCGAATGGCTCCTGTATGGGAAACATTAGTATATCTTTATGTAATTTGTGGTAACACAATTTGCTACCAGACCGTGAAACGGAATGAACGTCGAGAATCAGTCACTATATTGCTAAACAATTTGACGTAATGAAAATCGAGCGCATTTATTCAGTAATCAGTTTCATTCGCTCTTAGGTAAGAGAGACAATTCTGTCAAAGCTACGCAATTAAAACGGATTTTTATACGCCTATAGTGACTGGTTATCGATGTACTTTTGTTCAGTGATGGTGCAATCTATAATTTCTCTACGAATATGTCACGATTTTGCAATAGTAACTTCCACAACACTGATTAGTTTACAAAACGTAAAGACGCATTATTATTAGCTGTCTGAAGGGCACTCCTGATTAACACACTTCTCCTCCCGTCATTTATCACGCCGTTGTCAACATCTACGCATGTACAAATAAACTGCATTTTAACCCGCCAAGAAATAACTTCATTTCATAACTGAGATATTTTGTTTTCACTGCTGACAAGAGGGTCTATATGGTAGTTCCACCTATTCAACCGTTAGATGGCTGTCGCGCTAGACCTAGACAGAAGTGATATCTAGCGTTCCCCAGGAAAGTGTTATAGGACCCCTATTGTTCCTTATGTTTATAAACGATTTAGGAGACTATGAGAGTAGCCCTCTTACTCTGTTCACAAATGTTGCTGTAGTTTATCGGTTAGTAAAGTCACCAGAAGAGCAAAAGCAGCTGCAAAATGATTTAAATATCTGCAAGGTACAAAAAATGGTAATTGACCCTTAATAATGAGAAGTGTGAAGTCATCGATACGAGCATTGAAAGAAATCCGTTAAATTTCATTTACACGATAAATCAGTCAAATCTACAGGCCGTTTATTCAACTAAATATCTACGAATTACAATTATGGACACCTCAATTTGGGAAGCATACATAGAAAAAATTGTAGGGAAGACAAGCCAAAGGCTACGTTTCATTGGCAGAACAGAAGATGCAACAGTTCTACTAAAGAAACTGCCTACACCTCACTTATGCGTCCTATTTTGGAGTATTGTTGCGAATTGTGAATTCCACACCAGGTGGAACTGACAGACGATTCAGAGAAAGTTCAGAGAAGAGCAGCGCGTTTTGTATTATCGCGATATAGAGGAGAGAGTTCTACAGAAATGATGCACGATTTGGAGTGCCAGTCATTAAAATAAAGGCGTTACTCGGTCTGACGAAATTTATTTGTGAAATTTCTATCACGAGTTTCAGTTCCGAATGCGAACATATCTTGTTATATTTCAATACATTCCATGATGGTGTTGGTGCCGGCTGGTGCAGCAAGAGTGTTGAATAATTAAATAATTCTCAGTCTCTGTTGCAATATTTTTATTACTCCAATTACGCGTTTCGCGCTGTTAGCGCAGTGCCCCTGATCATACATTGGCCAAACTGGACGAGCCTTCAAAACTAGGTTCCAAGAATATCTTTTAACTAAGAAATGCGCTGCCAAAAATAATTCGGCCTTTTCCGAGCATCTCAAAAGAAGCAAACACATTCAGCCCCCCCCCCCCCCAAGACAAATTGCAAGTTCTTCACATCGCCTCCAAAGGAAGAAAACTCTCACTTCTGGAAGAATTAGAAATCACTAAGTTTGTGAAACGGTCCCCCCCCCCTAGACAAATTGCAAGTTCTTCACATCGCCTCCAAAGGAAGAAAACTCTCACTTCTGGAAGAATTAGAAATAACTAAGTTTGTGAAACGGTCCACAGAATACAGTCTCAACGAACAAATCATTACAAATAATCAAACTTTTTATGACATCATGTTATCCATCTTTTTCCAAAATGACCCCCCTTCTGACAATTCACAACATCTTTCTTCCGACCCACCCCCAGATCTCTAATAATTTTATTATTGTTTCACTACCACCATGAATCATTTTACAAGATTCATTCCTCCACGTCACAAACATCTCTGATAATACCAAGCTACCGCTTGGCAAGACGCTCATTCTCGCAGGCCTAACTCTGTCCATGCCGCTTTGTTTAACGGTCGCATTTATGTTCCGCAGTTATTAAATTAACAATAATACCAGTTGTAAACGTGGACCTGCCGCGACAGCGACTCCTCTGCTGCAATGGTGAGTTTTATCATATAAAAAGCATTCTATTAATTCCCATACTATACCCCTTTAGTCCCTAGTTAATCTACTTCAAATAGCCCTTACGTACTTTGTACGTTTACCTCATTGCAGGGGCCCAATGACAGAACACAAATTGTTAAGCTACCTCCACCACAGCTTTAGATAGTTCTGTGGCTCCATCTCCGCCCAAGTAAGTCTGACTTTTCAAAATTTACTCACCTTAGCCACATTAGATTCACTGCCCGCCAGGTGCGCGTACTGTAATAAAACATTTGTCTTTTTCCAGTCTGATGATGCGCTAACAGCGCGAAACGCGTAATTGGAGTAATAAAAATATTGCATCAGAGACTGAGAATTATTTAAATATCTTGTTAGTCCCATCTTAACAAAACAGGAGAAATCAGATCGAAAACGTAAAGATTCAGATGTTTCTTTTTCCCGCCGCTGTTAAAGAATTGGACGGTACAGAAATATGATATAAGCGATTAGACGAACCCTTCGACATGTACCTAAATATGAGTAGCGCAGTATTTATATAGAATAGACGTAGATGTAGAATTTTCGTGTTCGCGTAATTGTATAATGATGAGGAACGGGATTCGTTGGCTGTTGGAAGTGCCGCGGTGGGTTAAGCCACAAGCCGCGGCATCTCACTGGTGTGAAATCTGTTACCATCTGACAGGTGGGACGACACTAGCGCTCCAAGCGGTGAGCAAGGAAGCCGCCTATTAACGTCATGTACATCGCACGAATAACACTTATTTCCAGCTTGCCTCTATGTAATATAGGCTATGATTGTTTTATTTCAAACTCGAGAGCGTTAGTCCAACATCAGACGGAAACGATGATGGTTAGATAAACAGAAGTGGAGCTGAAACATACACAGAAATGACGAATGCTAGAACACACGCAGAAATACTTACCGACCGAATATTCTTGCACGTTTCCCCATTGAAACCATAATATTGTACATCAACAAACGCAAACAGTTTCAAGCGTATGAAGCTGATGTTGCTCATAATGTCGTTTTCGTGTCGTTCTGCGTTTTAATTCTTTACGGCACTTTTTATCAAAACTACGACTTCCATCTTTATTACTGTTCTTTGTCGGATAAGATACTTTCAAACAACAGTAGAAATACGTTTAAAACTTCATTACAGTAAAAGTTCACCATTTGTCCATGTTACGTTTACGCCCAAATTTCTGAATAAAATCATAGTCTAGTATGACTGCTGACGCCCACATTTGTTTTGATGTTAATATTTTCTGCACCCTGTCTCTTAATCACTATGTTCTAGCTTGTTTTCATCTTACTTTGGGAATTTTCAATTTTTTCCCTAAAATATAAGGTTTTAATGTTTTGTAGTACATTCTTATGGAACTTAAGGTATAGCTTATAATGCGAATTTTTTCTGTATCTTTGGGCATTCATATAGCAGTATATAGTTTTCCATATGCTCTATATAACCGTTTTCTATTCGTAAAAAGATCAGTTATGTAATTTTTAGGTGAATCGTAACAAAAACATTTTAGCAGCATGATTATGTAACTTACCTCACATGGTGCTTAAGGTATCTCGAAAGTAACAAATGAGGTATCTTTTTCATGGTTGTTTCTGAGTTTAATTGCACCGCAAGCGTTCCCGTTCCAAAAACCTGCGCGTTAACGAATATAAGATGCGAAAAGGAGACTCTGAATGCACGAGATACCGTGAACTCACAAGGAAACATCATCAACTCGACCTCATATTTTCTTGAGAAAAAAATGCATGAGCTAGATATCAACCCCAGAAATCAATATCAAGTGAAAATTTGGGCCATTATTCAGATACTATAGAGTTACGGCTGCCTTAAAGTACAGCTTTCAAACATTCGCGCGTTCGTGTTGTTCCTCACTCGACCTGCTTCACTGCGGCTGCGTAATACCCGAACGTCTAGTACTGTGAGCAGACTCCAGTAAGAGGTTTGTGTTCGCGATGTAAATTAACGCACATCTCCAGGGACGCTACCGAATGGTTAATCTGCAACGATTAAATGTCAAAGAAGAGCACTTTAAAGTCGTCGCCGGTAAGCATAATCATTTGCAGTTAATAGACGTATTAAACACGGTAAAAGAAAATACGTGGCGCTTTCTTTATTCTTGTCCTTATATCTTTCAACTGCTTTGCAGATATCATAGACAATTGCACTGATGAAAACATGCTGGATATAGAAGAAAATAGCGGGTAGACGTTTGGCGCAGATTTACAAGAGGATGACGTCGACCATAACGACGCTGTCATTTCACCACCGTCAGATTCGTCGAGCACTTTCATTCACTACGTTTACATGCAACACATCTTCCGGAAGACGAAAACCGATTTTCGTAAACCGTTTTTCGCTGTTGTGTTTACATGTCACACCCTGAATCGGATTTCCTATCCCACTTAATATGATGGCTGAAAAACAGCTGATTCAGTGCCTGATTTAGTCAGCACAATCGCTATTTTTCTGTACTTAAATACCCAGTTTCATTCTCACTCTAATATTAATTCTTTTATCTCATGGTAGAAAATGTAATTCTGTCCATATGTGTCGAAAATTCTTAACAAGAAAATACAATCTGACAAGCCAAGAACGCTTCAAAAACGGTTGCGTTTACATAGGAACGAAAATCGATTGTGGAACTGGAAAACCGCTTTACAGAAGTGGATTTCCAGAATCGATTTTGGAGTGTTTACATGACCACCCAAAGGCGGATCTGGGAAATCGGTTTACGAAATCCGGTTTTGGGAGCCCATGAAAATGGGGTGATTGCTTCAACGGAGCTTGGGGATGCAATTGAGGTCGTCAGTGATGGTGAAAGCTGCTTTGATGATTTTAAATCATCGAATACCACATTGCCCGTCTCAATAACAAAAGAAAATATGAAACGAGCCGTTTGCGTTTTATACAGCGCGTGACAACTTCAGTGGAAACGAATGAGACGGTTTTCAACAAGAAGTGTAACGTAATTGAATTTTCGATACCTTTTATGCACATCATTTTGTTATACGTAAAGCTGACACTATTGAAGTCGAGTGAACTTGAAAGAGTTACAGTACGTACGTTTCATTTTTAATATTATTTCCTCCTCCATTTCCCTAGGTCTTCAGTTTTCACATTTCGGGGGACCGCTGTTGACCCTTCATTGAACAGCACTTCGCGTTCGGGCATTAAGCGACCGCAATGAAGCGGGTCGCAGTGAGGACCAACCCGAGCGCGCGAATGTTTAAAAGCTGTACTTTGAGGAGGCCGTAACTGCGTAGTATCTGAATAATGGCCCAAATTTTCAGGTGATATCGATAACTGGAGCAGTGTTGTCAGACGTAGGGAATTTTCCACACTTAGGTACTTTTAAGTATTAAAATCATGTAGGGAATTTTCATCCAAAAGTCCTCAACGCGTAGGTACTTTGGTAAAATCTTACAATCGCCGACACTGGCCTAGCGAGTAATTTTGGCAACAGAACAGTTGTCATCGCGCGGAGATGAAGCCGACCAATTGTGGCAAAGTTTGTGGCAGCCAATGATATTTTAGACGGCATAGTTGTTTTATGTTCATAGTAAACAATATTAATTTGAAAACTGTGTTTCCGAAACATTAAAATTGATGCGAAATATTATGATTTCAATGTATATCAGTGGAATGGAGAGTCGGTTTGGAAATAGTGTTAGAAAATGTCAGCACAAGGAAAATTCATTGTTTCCATCAACTAAAGACATTATATTACCTTGGCTAGACTGTTATTTATTTACGTCAGGACGATATACTAGTTAGTAGTTGTAAATGAGAAGCTGCTGACAAGAAAATGCTAAAATATTTGCGACAGCCAACGTTATAAATGAACAAAGCGCCAGATATTCGTTGTCAACATAGCATTACTCTTTGAAAAATCAAATCATGTAGAGTGACAGACTTCCTTTTTTGTGCTGACTGTGAACTAAATATAATTACTGCTGTTCCTACTCTATGGTTGATGGTGTATCGATGTATCCTTGTGCGGTCAATAAATCAGTTACTCTCGTGTAACAGTGCACTCGGAATTAGCGGCATATTTGGGGAAACTAATTATTGCTGGTTGACACGTTCTTGATGTGCACTTGTCCCATCGATAAATCAGTAATCCTCTTGTAACAGAGCACTTGGAATTCGCGGCATAATCAACACTTGATTTCATCAATCAGTAAAGATCATTCAATGGAAAAAAAAAATCTCTAGCAAGTGAAGCACGATGCCAAATATTTATTTTAAAGGTTTTCAAAATTGTAACATGTCACATTAACCTCTGATTGTTGGACTCCTGCATTCAGCCCTCGCAGAACCAAATCCTGGCTACGACCCCGATGTAGGGGCATTAATGAGGTGCTAGGGAGAAAGTAGGGAAAACGTAGGTACATTTTTGTGAGACTGTAGGTATTTTCTCTCTCTGCCATCTGGCAACACTGATCTGGAGTTGATATCTTGCTAATGTATTTTTTTTCTCACGAAAATGTGAGATCGAGTTGATGATGTTCCCTTGTCAGTAGTGTCCCTATTCGCCGCTTGGCGCGCAGCTATCGCGGTAAAGCTTGGCGGTGGGTAACAAGACTTGGCTCGAGTCTCGTGACATGGTTAAGCTCTGTGGGCAGAGGCAGGCGTCCCTCGCCGGCGCGGCGGCTGCGCAGGCAGGCGACCTGTTTGAATGGCGATGGTGTGGCTGGCAGCAGGCAGCAGGCCGCCCTGCGGTGTTCCTCAATGAGAGCGCCCGCCTCCCGGGTCGCCCGGCTTTCCACCTGCCGGCGTTCCGCGTGCCGCGGCTCCGCTCGCTCCACATACATTTTGGCGAACGCGCCTCACACCAGGCAGGCCTGTTCTCTGCCAGCTCTCACTCTCCGGCCATTCTGCATTCCCCTTGGCCGTTCTTTCTTCCCCCATGTCTCAGAACTGGAATCGACACTACTTTCCATCACAGTTAATGCCACAGTCTAACATAGCAGTCGCGATACTCACTGGTGCAAAATCTGTTACCGCCTGACAGCTAGGACGACACTAGCGCTTCAAGCGGCGAGCAAGGGATCCGCCTATTAACGTCATATACAGGGTGTTTCACTAAGTGTATTTGCCTCTGTACCTTATAAAATAATAGGTGACGGGAAATTTTAATGCGGTACGTCAACACAAGAAATGTTACACTTCCTGCGGAGCTATGAACATAGTTTATTGTATCATTTTCCAAAGAGTTACCCTACAAATATATAATTTTTGAAATGGAACAATAGTTTTTTTCTATCGTGCATTCGATTCGTTGAAACCAGCCTGCGTCCAAATCTATTTAAACTACATTCCTATCACTGTTAGTTTGGGAGCTACAACCCTTCAAAATTTCAGGAGCAGATACCACAAACGCTGCGCATAATGCAATGCGCCTTCTAAATGTGGTGCGGCCGAGTTGTAACGTCGCCGGTGTCACGGAGCGAGAAGATCCCTCGATGCGCTGTTAGACTGCCGACTGTCGCCGCACACGGCCGTATACCCGACAGTTGGAGCCACAC
Source organism: Locusta migratoria (assembly GCA_026315105.1). Classification (NCBI taxonomy): domain Eukaryota; kingdom Metazoa; phylum Arthropoda; class Insecta; order Orthoptera; family Acrididae; genus Locusta; species Locusta migratoria. Next base: position 189,669,451 of record CM048747.1, read on the forward strand.
AAACAACCGGGGCTCAATATACCACAGTTACTGTCATCGGATGACGATGGCATACACGAACAACGAGTTCGTTGGCATGTTGCTAATGCTCGGCGAGTGTCGACACGATGCCACTGAAGCAGCCACGGCGTATGCCGTGCAGATATCCTAGGCGAAGAGCCCCGGCAGCCATTAAGTTCTTACGTGCCGAACAACGACTTCGGGAAACAGGCAGCTTGGTAAAGCGCCGCCGTTACAGACGAAGACCTGCAAGAAGTGAGGAGGCGGAGGTGTTTGTTTTAGCTGCACTGTACCACGATCCTCATGTCAGCTTACGAGCCGTTGCTGCAGTCGCTGGTGTCAGTCTCACATCTGTGTGACGTATAGTACACGGCCACAGTTTTCACCTGTACCGCCTGTCACTGACCCAGGAGCTGCGTGGGAACGATTTCCGTGCAAGAGTGACATTTTGTGAGTGGGGCATGCGTAATTTCACGCTGGAGTCTTTACAAAGTGTTATGTTCTTTGATGAGTCCACGTTCACCAATTATGGTGCAGTGAATCGTCATAACATGCACTACTGGGCCGCAGAGAATCCTCGGTGGGTACGACCTGTCGACCGTCAACGTAGGTGGTCTTGTAACGTGTGGTGTGGAATCCTTGGGGATGAAGTCATCGGTCCACACTACTTCCTAGGTACACTGACAAGTGAGTTATATCGCGCTTTTATAGCCGGCAGTTTGGGTGGTCTCCTTGAACATGTGTGTCTGCACACGAGAGTCCATATGTGGATGCAGCACGATGGTCACCCAGCCCATTCTGCGCGTGCTGTTGTGGAAGAACTAAGCAATAGGTTTGCAGGAAGATGGTTGGGGGGCCATGGTCCTCATTCATGGCCCACAAGGTTGACCGATTTAACACCAGTAGATTTCTTTCTGTGGGGATATCTAAGGGATCGTGTTTATGTCACTGAGCCCACATCCCCAGATGATCAAAAACAGCGCATCGAGGACGCATGTCGCTCCGTCACACTGGCGATGTTACATCTCGTCCGCAGATCCTTTCGACGGCGCATTGCATTATGCATTGAGGAACATGAACACACATTTGAACATCTCATGTAAATCAACTTCCCACCGCCATCACATCCATCACCCACCACACAGCCATGTATTATGTACAGCGCGTGTTATCTGCCCCTGAAACTTTGAAGGGTTGTAGCTCCCAAACTAACAGTGATAGGAATGTAGTATAAATTGATTTGGACGCAGCTGATTTCAATGAGTCCAATGCACGATAGAAAAAAACTATTGTTCCATTTAAAAAATTATATCTTTGTGCTGTAACTCTTTGGAAAATGATACAATAAACTATGTTCATAGCTCCTCAGAAAGTTTAACATTTCTGGTGTTGACCTACCGCATTAAAATTTCCCGTCACCTATTATTTTATAAGTTACAGAGGCAAATACACTTAGTGAAACACCCTGTATATTGTATGAATAACACTTTATGCTCTCACCCTTTTCTACGTAATTCACGACAAACTGTTTTATTTTAGATATAAAGATTTTAATCTAATATCAGATGAAACGGATGATGCATAAATAAAAAGTAGTGGACCTAAAACAGATGAATATAATGATGAAAGCTGGAACCTATTCACACGAAACATGTGCCTCCGCATATTTTTGCAGCTTCTCCAGTGAAATGTGTTTAAACACCGTGGCCATTTAATTCTGAATGTGTATTTTTACTACTCCGTATGTCATTGTCTTTTCTCCGATTTTATCTCCTTTAATTGTTTAAATTCTGCGTTATTTTCTCTACGGATATATTTTAAGAGCAGCACTGAAGCTGCTGTAGCCTGTCACTGTGCCTTAAAATGCAATAAAGAAAAAAAATTAAATGGAAGTAATGTAAGACTAAGAAGCGTACCATGTAGCTCCAAAGTAAACGGGTATGATACAAAATTTCTTTCCATTTCCTTTTGTGTTTTAGTTTTTAGAACAACTGTTAGCAAAACTACGACTTTCGTCTTTCTTATTGTTCTGCGTCGAACGAAATGCTTCCAACTAATAGTTGAAATACGTAGAAAAAATTTTTATAGTTGAAAGTATACGAACTGTCCTTCTTAGGTTTACGTGCATATTTCCGAAAAAAAAGACAGGATGACCAGTGTCGCTCAGATTTGAGTTTGGTGTTAATATTTTCTACAAATATTGGGTATTTTCCCATCTCCCTAGATTGTTTTCATTTATTTTTTGAACTTTCAATTTTTAACCAATGTATAAGGCTTCAGAGTTTTGTAGCATCTTCTTAAGAATGTTACTTTATATCTTATGCCTATAATACTCTTTTTTACTGTACCTTTGGACATCCAGATTGCAGTACATAGTTGTCAGTATCATTATGAGCCATTTTCTACTCCTAAAGCGATCAAACAATCACTATTTATATATATATATATATATATATATATATATATATATATATATATATATATATAAATACATGCAATTTTCAGGTGAATCATAACAGAAACTTTTCAGCAGAATGATTGTTACATATGTCTCAGTGTCCTTGGGAAATTTGAAAACAGACAAATGATTTATTTTTTCTGGTTGTTGCTACATTTTATTGCGCTACAACCGTTCCCCGTTTCCGAAAGCATCACGGACACGCAACCCGACGTGCAACGCACGAAATACCGCTAACTCAGTAGTGTCCCCTGCTGGCCGCTTTGAGCGCTGCTGTTGCGGTGGGTAACAAATATTCGCTCGAGTGTCGTGACTGGTATGTTAGACTGTGGTTAATACCGTATTTGCTTGCCTATAGTGCCCGCATTTCATCCAATTCTTTTCCTTCCGAGATTGGGAAGGGTACTATAGGCGGAAATTTAGTAAATTCAATAGTGCATTCGGTTGGCTCAGGATGGGCTAAATTTGTTGATCATTTTATCACACTTTATATGAAAAGCTTATTTTATTAAAACTTTTTTCTGTAATAAATATACAACTACTATGTTGTCCAATGTGTCACAGTTTCCATCGCAAAAGTCCGTCAGTCTTCTTACGTTTCAGTTCGGGGCTAGCGGAAGACACGTGCTGTTACAAGTGAACGCCTGAAATACGAAAACTTCAGTTTCCCGAGCTGCTGCTCGGACACCAAGATTCCTTGCAAACTCGACAGCTCAGAAGTTAAACGATGCTATAAACCTAATTCTCCGATCACCATTACTCATGTTCGTATGTTGTTAATACTTTAAATCTTAATTCAGACTAACTGCGGGAAAATGCAAGCCTAGTGACACTGTATGGAGAGGGACTATTCAGCTACCATTGTCTCAGGAGCCAGTGGCAGGTTATGTTGCCGAATTTCATGTAAATTAGTGGTGCCGAATTCCACGCTACTAACACTTATTAACTTTCGAGATTTTTTTAATTTCATATTTTGACCTAAAAATTAAGAGGGGTACTATAGGCGGTGGAGTACTGTAGCCTAGTAGGTACTTGGAACGATTGAACGAGTCCGGTAACAGCAACGTAACCATAAATTTTTATGTAGTGAAAAGTTTCAATACCTCCGATACTACTTTAAGTTAGTAACACTAAAAGTGGGCTACTTATGACAGCTCCTAAGTTGATTATAAAAAATGTCTGTGGTGGTGCATGTATTAATTAATGGAAAAGAGGTGGAAACGATTGACTGAGTTCAGTTTAGTACATATTATATTGAAATGCAGGCATCAGCAGCCAATATCATTGTGAGATTAAGTCCGGTATGACTGCAACGAACTTTTATTTAAAATACACAACCGATTTCGCGTCTTATAGATACATCATCAGGTGTTACTGTAAGGTATAATGAACGAAAAGTTCTTACACGTGCTTCTTTACAAAATTAAAAATAAATATACAATAAATTGTTAAATTTAAAATAGAATGATGATATAAACCGTGAGAAAAGTACTCACTTCAACCGACAGTCATTTTTATTTATTTTTTAAGTGAGTACTTTTCTCACGGTTTATATCATCTTTCTATTTTACATTTAACAATTTATTGTATATTTCTTTTTAATTCTGTAAAGAACCACATGTAAGACACTTTCATTTATTATACGTTAGAGAACATTTGAAGATGCGCCTATAAGAAGCGATACTGGTTGTGCTATGTTCATCACTCCCTTTCCTTCCATCCAGATTCCATATCCTCCTCCTATACTAGGGGGCCGATATGTTCATTGTTCGTCGATTTGTTGAGTGGTAGCCAGAGCGCACTTAATCTACCAATGACAATTTAGTACAATTTATTGTGGACACACAGACCAATACGAGAATATTGCACAAAATTAGAATAAACAGGTAACCCACACTGCTTGAACTTGTACCCACTTAAATCAATTATGAATAACACCATTCCCCTTAGTAATCTAGCGGATCCGCTACACATTGCCAACCTCCCCAGACAATACAACCAAAATTAGGTACATATCCTTTAACAGTAGCTACCAAGGCTCGCAGCGTAGGTTAGAAAACAGATTTTACAACTCAAATAAGGTTTTTGGTATGGAGTATCATTCCTTTCCCATACACAAGTAAGCAACAGTATTTCAAAGACACAAACAAATCTGACATTGTCATAATAACAGCCCAGCAAAATGTTGGTCCTATGATAGCTCTGATCAAATACCTAAATGCAGAATCAGCATCTGCACAGGCACAGCGTAACGTCAACATGTCACTACTGATCTCTTCGTATGCTCAGTACCCGAGTCCAGTTATGTACAGGGTGTATCAGAAATGATGGAGAAAATTATTCGGTTGAAAGTATACAATAATAGAAGCAAAAATGTCCCACTAAACATGGGTCAGCAAACGAGCCATCGGCGAAATAATTACGAATGTATGGTTCCAAGCTGTCACTGACGTCATTGTAAACATCGTTCTAGTTAGTACACATTAATTTGAAATTTAGTCTATACTATTAAGATTTACATCGCATTTAGTTCCCATTTCACTGACTTAATTGTAAATATCGTCCTAGTTAGTTATCTGGAGCGCCGGTAAGTTTTGCTGCTGCTGCGAGACGGCACCTAACGCGCAGATATGTCCAAAGTGGATAGGTCGAGGCGGGCCGGTACCTTGGCCTCCAACATCACCTGATCTAAATGCCTGGGGTCACGTAAAAAGCGAAGTGTATGGCATACAGCACACCCGTTAACATGGTTGAAGAATTGGAGCGGAGAGTTGTACATACTTGCCAACAATTCCGATCCAGAGGTTTTCGAAGGAATTCGAAATTCATTGCAGAGACGAGCACAGTTTTCTATCCAGATGCAAGGACGACACTTTGATCACCTCCTTTAACTAGGTAACCCATACATGAAATGTGAACTACATACTATGTAAAACCTAATATTAAATTCTAAATTTCAAATTAATTTTAACTAAGTAGGACGATGTTTACAATGAAGTCAGTGAAATGCGACCTAAATGCGATGTAAATCTTAACAGTAAAGTCTAAATTTCAAATTAATGTGTACTGACTAGCACGAAATTTACAATAACGTCATTGGCGCCTTGGAACCACGCATTCGTAATAATCTCGTAAACGGCCTCGTTTGCGAAAACATGTTTACTGGGACATTTTTGCTTCTATTATCTTGTACATTCCGCCGTATAAGTTTGCGCCATCCTTTTTGATACACCCTGTATAACAGCAGCACCAAATAATGTAGGGAGTTCGGGAAACAATTCACATATTTGTCCCTACACGCCAGAATGCGTAATCACATGCCACTCCTTCAATTATACTAATCACATTGGTAACATTCATTCACTTTGTGTTAGCAGTCTTCCTCGGCCGCCACAACAGAATAGCTTCAGGACAAACTCATCAGAACCACTGGCCACACTAGAATCGCAGCAGCATCGGCCGCATGTCGGTCGTCGCCACATGATCAAGACATTACAGAGCAACACCCATGTCCACACCAACCAAACGCCGGGTCCCGTGGGCTTGTGATAGAGCCCTCGACTGGGAACCGAAGGGTCGGGTTTGAAACTCGACCGGACCTCAACTTTTTTTGCGTTTAACTCATCCTTCACCTTTCAGCAATGTCAGGAGTCACCAGAAACGACACGTTGTTCGGATTCCACGTTAAGCTTAGGTCCTCTTTCCCCGGTTGGATAACTGGGGTAGGCTAGGCGCACACAAGTCGCCCAAGTGGCGTCCACTTGAAAGATTTGCACCAGTCCAATGAGCCACACGAAATTATTATTATTATACCACCCAGTCCTCAGCTCTTTCCTTCTGTCTTACCGCCCGTGCGTTGACCACAGACACTCTTGCACCACTCAACCATCGAGGTTAGCCTCTGGTCCACTGTTGGTACTGCCAACCACTAGCATATCGATAGTGTTTAGCCGGCCGCGGTGGCCGAGGGGACTAAGGCGCTCCAGTCACGTTCTGCACGGCCACTACGGTCGGGGGTTCGAATCCCCCCTAGGGCATGGATATTTGTGCCGTCCTGGTTCGTAAGTAGTTCATAAGTAGTTTGTAAGTTTAGGGACTGATGACCCGTAGTTAAGTCGCATAGACTATACAAACATTTGAACATTTTTGATAGTGTTTATTTGCAAAAATGTGCCGATGACGGCACACGCTTTAATCCTTCATGTGAGACGAAAATTGTAATAGCGGATTTGTAGAGCAGAAAATTCTCTATAACGTTGCTTCCTTATGTTTTCACTTACCTCGCACCATTTCGTCTGTCATGTTTTGACACGTTTTGGGTCGGGACGTTCAGTCAATCGGCAGCAGATTTTACAAACTTATTTGTCGGTTGCCAGCGACCAGAACCTCACTTGGCGCCAAACCACACGCCGCTATAGGGCGACATAGCTGCGAACTCCGCGACTGTGTGCCGGAAAAGATTTCAAATAACTGTTGATCAGTATTTAATATCGAGTAAAGTTTGTTTAAATTTTTGTTAAAAGTTTGTACCCACATCTAAATATGTAATTCTTCATATGGCTCTACCGTCATATTCTTTTGCTGTAAGTCATTTAATGGAGGTACGAATAATGGAGCTGCAGTGGAGTGGCTGAGCGCTTCAAGGTGCTTTGCTGTAGAGCGCGCGGTTGCTCACCGTCGGAAGTTCGAGTCTTGCCTCAGGCATGGGTCTATGTGTTGTCTTCAGCGTAAGTTACTTTAAATAGTTTGTAAGGACTGATAACTGTAGGAACTGATAACAGCTGCAGTTAAGTCTCTCAGATTTACAGCCACTCAAAGAATGCTTTGAGGTTGATATTTCATCTAGGAAATACCTTTTTAAGAAAGAACAAATAGTTTTATTAAAAATCGTGAAGCATAATTAATAATCGTCATTGATAATTATTGAAATTGGTTTTGTTATTTCGAAACGCGCCCCACAAATATATGAATTTTTATCGGCATTGATTTTTTTTTATTTTATTTCCACAAAGTCCCAAAAGTAAAAGAAATTATGAGAATAAAAATCGCACTGACCTGTTTTTCGATCCGAATTTGCAAATACTTCGTATAAAAAGTAATATAAAATTAAAATTGTTAAACTATTATTTATTATATTAGTATCTACTTAATTTCCTATGGTTTTATTAAATATGATATATTAAATTATTGGTTTTTGTTTTTCATATTATATTATTTTTATTATTTTTTTTCTCCAAGATATTTGAAAAATCATAAAAATACAGAAAATCCTAATTCTTTCCGTGTTGTAATAACGGAGTTCTTTTCAAAGGCGGCCAGATGCAATGTTTTCTAGGGGGGACGAGGGGGCGGGGCGAGAGTAAGCCCAGGATTTTAATTTTGTCTAGTCATCTTGCATCACTCAATGACGTTCACGAACACCAAAGAATCCCCAGCCAACAACCCTGGACTGTTACTCACTCTGTCCGTCAGACCATTTAGGTAGATTATGCGATCACCTGTCTATATTTTTTCCTTCCACTGACAACGGTCCCATTGCTCCTTGGTATGGACGGCATAGTTCCGAAACGCATGTCTCGTCTCGCAGACGGCGAAAGTGCCGTGAAACTCGCAGAATTGAACGCCGTCTGCCAGCATCGTTTATGCCGCAGGACGAGAATCGTGAACGTAGTCCGCACGACCCGTGAGTCACCGATGAATAGTGTACTCACGTCGCCTGCTGTGGGAAGGTCCTCGCCTGGCTTCGAGTTTTCTCAGCTCCGTCACGACTTGCTTGCTATGCCGGGCTTTCCACCCCTCGTTACTCTCTTCCCGTGTGCTCACGTTCCAGGTAAACTTTCGTCTTCCTCAAACCTAACACATCGCTCTCAAAGAAAACATTGAAGGCTTTCTATAAAATGATTTTCAGTTCATGGTGTACAGCAATCAGTGAGAATAAATATTCCTTCAATAAAAACCGTCTTGATTGCAGATTGTTTTATTCTTTAGCAGGGCATCCTTAGATTATCTGCGTGACAGAATTTAGACAAAATTACGAGGCGGAATTACAAAACGGGGGTAATAGAACATGGGCTTATTTTGTCCTAAGTAGATAGTATAAATGGTAAACACACTACGGAAAACACCTTGTAAGCTTTGTTTACCATTCTACATCTACATGGGATACTCTGCAAATCATATTTAAGTGCCTGACAGAGGGTTTATCGAACCACCTTTATATTATTTATCTTCCATTCCATTCTCGGATGGGGCGCGGGAAGAAAGAACACCTGAATCTCTTCATTCGAGCTCTGAATTCTCGTATTTTATTGTGATAATCTTTTCTACCTATGTAAGTGGGAGTCAACAATATATTATCGCATTCGGAGGAGAATGTTGGCGATTGGAGTTTCGTAAGTAGCCCACGCTGCAGCGATAACCGCCGTTGTTGTAATGATTCCCATCCCAGGTCCTGTATCATTTCCGTGACGCTGTCTCCTCTGTATCGTGACAATACGAAACGGGCTGCCCTTCTTTGGACTCTTTCGATGTCCTCCGTCAAACCCACCTGATAAGGATTCCACACTGGGCAGCAGTACTCCAAATGAGGACGGACAAGCGTAGTGTAAGCAGTCTCTTTAGTAGTTCTGTTGCATCTTTTAAGCGTTCTGCCAATAAAACACAGTCTCTGGTTCGCCTTTCCTACTACATTATCTACGTGTTCTTTCCACTTTGATGTAATAGTAATTCCTACGTGTTTAGTGGAGTTTACGGCCTTCACATACGATTTATTTATCTTGTAAACAAAGTTTAACGGATTTCTTTTCATACTCATGTGGACGACTTCACACTTCTCATGTTTTAGAGTCAATTTCCAATTTTTACACCATAGTGATATCTTATTTAGATCGTTCTGCAGTTGGTTTTGATCTTCAGATGATTTTACTGGACGGTAAATGACGGCATCATCTGCAAACAACCTAAGAGATCTGCTTATATTTTCTCCCAAATCGTTTATGTAAATAAGGAACAGCAGAGGACCAATAACAATACCCTGTGGAACGCCCGATATCACCTCTGTTTTAGTCGATGCCTTACCATCGATTACTAAAATCTGCGTCCTCTCTGTCTAGAAATCCACTATCCAGTCGCAAATTTGCGAAGATATACGAGTACCATAACCACGCAATTTGATTAAAAGCCGTTTGTGAGGTACGGTGTCAAAAGCCTTCTTCCGGCCGCGGTGCCCGAGGGGACTGAGGCGCGCCAATCACGGTCCGCACGGCCACTACGATCGGGGGTTCGAATCCCCCCTCGGGCATGGATATTTGTGTCGTCCATAGTGTTAGCTAGTTCATAAGTAGTTTGTAAGTTTAGAGACTGATAAACCCGTAGTTAAGTCCCATAAGCTATACAGACATTTGAACATTTTGAAAAGCCTTCTGGAAATCAAGAAATATGGAATCAATTTGAGAACCTTGTCGATAGCATTCATCACTTCGTATGAGTAAAGAGCTAGTTGTGTTTTGCATGAACGATATTTTTTAATATTATTTATTATTATTTATTATATTATATAATATAATATATAATAATATAATAATTATATAATAATATAATTATATAATAATTATTATAATAATTATAATAATAATATAATATAATATAATATAATATAATATAATATAATATAATATAATATAATATAATATAATATAATATAATATAATATAATATAATATAATATAATATAATATAATATAATATAATATAATATAATATAATATAATATAATATAATATAATATAATATAATATAATATAATATAATATAATATAATATAATATAATATAATATAATATAATATTATTTATTATTTATTATTTATTATTATTTAAATGTTGACCTTGGGTCAGTAGATCATTCTGTTCGAGGTAATTCATAATTCATAATTTATACTATCTACTTAGCACAAAATAAGCCCTTGTCCTAATCCCCCCACCTTGTAATTTTGTGTGTATTCTGTCGCGCAGATAATCTGAAGATGCCCTGCTAAAGGGCGAAACGTGTTATTAATTAAAGAATAAAACAATTTGCAATCAATACGGTTGTTTTATTGAAGGAACAAGACTTTCTTGTCAGTAGGGTCAGTAGCATGAATTACATCGAAATTCGACATTTTACACATACTACAAATAAATTTTATTCGCTTACATTTCTTAATTTATTGCACAAAAAGCATTCCTGTTACGGCATAACGCCACTGTCAAGTGCTCCTGTGGGTGTTGTGAGAAATTCACCTTATTGCGTCTTTTTATTGTTTAATACGTTACATTTATTTATTACATTTTTACTAGCTGTCAGCTATCTGGTTTAAGATATTGATATTATTTATTCAGTTTTTATTCAAACTGATATTTTCGTACATAACTTTGACAGCTCTTTTTGACAGTTGGTTCATAGATGCAACTTGTTTACAATCTTTTGGAGCTAGGAATGGTACATATGTTGCATAGATACTAAAACAAACAAAAATGTATGTGTCGTGCGTGATTTTACACATTCATCAGTATTCATGATTGAAAATTTGAATAAAAATCTATTAGATCCATTCGCTTATTGAGTATTTTGTTCTGGAAGTTATTCATATGCGTGGCTTGCATAGTTCCAGTTAATCCAAACTATTCACAACATGTCCTTTATTAATTTTAAGTAAGATTTTTTATGTATTTTGGTGTGTGATTTTTATTTTTGTAGTAGCTGAAAATTAGACAGATTAGTTTCACATGTTCTCGAATGTTCATTGAATTTTTAAGAGCATGTTTCACTACAGTTGACTTTCTAGGGAGGCGTAATCGAAAAACACCTTTCATGCTCTATACGGTGCTGTTCTACAGTGCGAATGGTCTGTCCCATATAAAACTGCCCACACTCACACGGAATTTCGTATATATCTGGTGTTATAAGGGCTACATTGTCTTTCGCATGATTCATTAGTTGCCGAATATTTGCTGGAGGCCTGAAGGTTGTGTCCATTTTATGACTCTTCAGCAGTCGGCTAATCTTCCCTGTTATGGGACCAAAACACGGTAAAAATCCAATTCTTGGTGTTTTCTACGTTGTTCTTCCGCCTTCGTGGCTTCGATTAAATAGGTTGCCAAATTTACTGAAAGAGGGTGGGGGGGGTAGGTTGAATCCATAATGTATTATAGTATTTAAGTACTTGAAGAATAAGGGGTTGTTAGAGGCTAAAGCTGGTTTACCAAAGATAGTCACCACTTGCCGAAGAAGAAAATTTATTCCATTTCAATTAATATGACAACATGGCTGAATATCAGTTAATGCTGAATAACTTAATGTCCTTAAATGTGCAGATACAAATACAAAAGGCCTGGCCGCGGTGGCCGGGCGGTCTGCGGAGCACCAGTCACAGTCTGTGCGGCCGCTACGGTCGAGGGTTCGAATCCCCCCTCGGACATGGATGTTTGTGTTGTCTTTAGTATAAGGTAGTTCATAAGTGGTTTGTTAAGTTTAGGAACTGATGACCCCGCAGTTAAGTTTCTTAAGCTTAACAAACATTTGAACAAATACAAAATGAGGCTTCCGTAAGGCACCACCTCCGAAAAATCTCAATAAAAGGTTTTGTATTACGTTAACGACACTTAACATGAAAATGGAACAGATAGATCAGGTTTTAAGACAGCTTCACAATCATTTTTAACATAAATGAATAATGAGGCAGAAAGACAGGCACAAGCCTCTTAATTTCAGTTACAGAGCCCCGAAGTCAATTGAAATAGAAATGGTTCATCTAAATAAGAATCTGAACTCGAACATAAGCGGCTTGGTAACAACTACCGGACTGGTAGGAAACTGGAAGGTCACCAAAGGACAGCCTGACAGATTAGACAAAATGTAAAATATGAGTGAAAATAAGGAAACTATTCATAAACGGCAAGTGCCAAAATACAACCACGGATGGGCAGGAACACCACGTAGAGGGAAAACACAGAGTCAGCAATAACGCCTGTCCCCCGGACAGGTAACGGAGCGACAAGCGGGCATACGCCAGATTAATTCCCCAGACGCCCTCACTAAGCGTTGATAGAAAATGAATTAATCATCAAACATAAATAATAAAAGTGACATGGTACAATTTCTCATACCACGAGCCACCGGTAACCAACTTTCAGGTCGTGAACACGAAACAATTAAGGCACAGCACAGACATTAGGCAATACCAGCTGCTGGGGTTCAACCAACAAGCCTACTCACGGGAGAGACACTTGGCTTTGGCATCATTACCTTGCCATGTTTTTGTTGATGTACTTTGGTCCAATATTCTACGTGCTGTCTTTTGAGCCAGTTACGTAGCTCCAATTTGATCATGGCCTTGGTGATTGTCAGGACAGGTTCCGGTCCAATAAATGGAGTCTCTGCCCCCATCCTGGCTAATCTGTCGGCATGTTCGTTGCCACTGATACCCGAGTGGCCAGGGGCCCACAATAGGTTTACTCTATTGCTTTCCCCTAGCTCCACCAGAACCCAGTGACATTCTGCAACAATTTTAGACCTTGTCCCCGTCGGAAGTTCGAGTCCTCCCTCTGGCATGGATGTGTTTGTTGTTCTTAGCATTAGTATAAGTAATTTGTAATCCTAGGGACTGATGATGACCAGAGCAGTTAAGTCCCATACATTACAAACATTTGAACAAGACGCGAGCCGGGAGAATCACTACCGGGCTGTCTACTTGCTCGATCGGAGGCGTATTCGCCGTCTTCTCGGTTGGGGCAGAACTCGCACAACTTCCGCACGCGCCTTGAGATACAGTCGCAAATCACAGCAACTAGAGACGCCCGCGAGACAAGTGCTGACGATAAGATAGCCGCGCCACCCATGGTGATGTAATGAAGCGATGTCGATAAGCGAGTACGAGCGACTGGTAACTGGCGCCAGTGCACAGAAGAGGAAAAACAACGAAAATCGAGCCAGAACGCCTTAGTAACCATTTTCTTTGAAAACTTTACGTAACTGGCTCAGTTATTTTGGTACATTTTCCGCATCTTAGACTGATTTAGCTGTACGTACCAGGGTCGTCAGAACCGTTCCTGTGCGGAGTGGCGATAGCTTATTGCGCGTAGAAAATGTTCAAATGTTTGTTTAGCTTATGGGACTTAACTGTGCGGGGTCATCAGTCCTTAAACTTACAAACTACTTATAAACTAACTTACACTAAAGACAGCACACACACACATCCATACCCGAGAGAGGATTCGACCCGACGGGGAGCGGCCTCGCGCAGCGAAGCATAGCGACTTAATGCGCTCGGCCACTCCGCCGCGGCTAGCGTGTAGATACTGATTCGTGTGGGTGGCTTGCGACAAACGCATTGGGTTTACAGCGGAAAGAAACGTCGACGAATGGCAGGAACCGTTCTTCTCTACTTCCATTGTGAATTTTATATGGCCGTGGATGAACTCTTGTGGGCTTTCTTGTCCATAAGGCCGGAATACGAAAGTATCGTCGACGTAGTGATAAAAACATAGAGCCGCGTGGTCTAAGGCGTCATGCTGCGGATTGGTAGCCTATTCCCCTCGGAGTTTCGTGTCTTCCTTCGGGCATGTGTAAGTGTGTTGTCCTCAGGTTAGTTTAACTTAGTTTAAGTAGTTTCTAAGTCTAGCGACTGTTGACCTTAGCAATTTGGTCCAGTTGGTTTACAAACATTTGAACTTTTTGAAAGACAGCCGATGTCCTCTAAATGCTCCGTAATGAGGTTGACTACAGCTGGAGCTAAATGGGTTTCTCATCGCCACGCCGTCCGTCAGGTTAAAATATTCTCCCTCATGTAAGAAATATGATGACGTCAGAGTGTGCTTCAATAAATCTACGATGGCGTCATCAAATAGCTGGGTCAGTGACTCTATATAGTGTGAGATGGGCACACACGTGACTAGGGAAACTCCATTATGGTCAGTTTCGACATTACAAAATACGGACAGTCCAGATTTATATTATGCGATCGCAAAAATTTTTATCTGTTTTGTCGACCAGTTTCGGCACGCTGAGGTACCATCTTCTGGTCTGGTGTAGCACAGTATTTATTCCTTACAGAAGTGCTGCAAAACTGTTCCAATGTTTGTACAGCTTATGGGACTTAACTACGGGGTCATCAGATCCTAGACCTACAAATTACTTAAACTAACTCATAATGAGGACAACACACATACACACATGCCCGAGGGAGGACTCGTAGCCGGCCGCGGTGGCCGAGGTGACTGAGGCGCTTCAGTCACGGTCAGCACGGCCACTACGGTCGGGGGTTCGAATCCCCCTTCGGGCATGGATATTTGTGCCGTCTTTAGTCTTAGCTAGTTTATAAGTAGTTTGTAAGCTTAGGGACTGATGACACCGTAGTTAAGTCCCATAAGTTTTACAAACATTTGAGGACTCGTACCTCCTGCGGGAACGGCCGTTCAGTCTATAGTATGACGCATTAGACCACGTGACTATTCAGTGTGGCTCTGTAAGATGCCAGACCAGAGGTACCGCAGCATGCTGATACCGGTTGTCAAAACAAATAAATACAAAATTTTTCGATATCTTCGCGCAATATAAATTTGAATTTTTAACAAGATCGCTTATCCCGAACATTATAAAATTAAATGTGGTCAAGAAATGAGCACCGGTGACGTCATTGGCGACTTCGCTGATATATAAGCACGGCAGCGGCATCGACAGGACAGTCAACCACTTGGCAATAGCAGAGGAGATCTCTGCCGAAAGCTCGTGGACAGGAAACCACCTAACGTGGCTTCGAATCTGAAGTATGTGCTCCAGAAGAAAGGCTGTACATCACATTATGTAAAGATAGGGTTCACCAAGAAAAGAAAAGATAAAACTGTTGAAGATGCACATGAGGGCCAAATGTCTTTCTTCTCTGTGTCGCTGCAGTTAGCAAATCAGGCTGGGTCCTGGGTAGATTTCGATTTTTCGACCTTGTAGGAAAATAGTATTGAGCTACTTATGCTATCATGGTCATTGCAAAATCTGATAATATACAACTCAGTAAATTAGCTTACTATGCCTATTTTCTATCATTACTTTAATATGAGCTCATATTCTGGGTCAATTCAACATTGAGTAAAAAAGTATTCATTGCACAAAAGCGTGTAATCAGAATAATTACTGGAGCCCACCCAAGATCATCTTGCAGACATTTATTTAAGGATCTAGGGATCTTCACTGTAGCTTCACAATATATATATTCACTCATGAAATTTGTTATTAACAATCCGACCCAATTCAAAAGTAATGGCAGTGTGCATAGCAACAACACTAGGAGAACGGGTGAGCCGGCCTCGGTGGCCGAGGAGACGGCGCTCCAGTCACGGTCTGCACGGCCACTACGGTCGGGAGTTCGAATCCCCCTTCGGGCATGGATATTTGTGCCGTCTTTAGTGTAAGGTAGTTGATAAGTAGTTTGTAAGTTTAGGGACTGATAACCCCGTAGTTAAGTGCCATAAGCTTAACAAACATTTGAACATTTGAGAACGGGTGATATTCACTATTCGAGGTTAATTCTAGAAACGGGTGAATTATGCTGCCACAAAAGTCTTCGGTGACTTACCAAATAGCATCAAAAGTCTGACAGATAGCCAACTGGTATTTAAAAAGAAATTAAAGGAATTTCTGGATGGCAACTCCTTCTACACTGTGGGTGAATTTTTAGATAAAACTTTTAAAAAAATTAAAAAAAAAATGAAAATTAAAAAAATCCTTAAAATATGGTCGTGTATAGACACCATTTATTAAACTGACACGTTCCACATCATTAAGAAATGTCGTATATATGATCTATGAAACAAGTATTAATCTAATCTAATCTGGAAGCGAGCGCTCAATACGGAAAACCAGGAGAGACATTAGCACAGCATCCACGCTACGACGAGAGTGTGACGTCACCAGTGCAGACGTTCACGAAGATCAGAGACAACATTACACAGTTCTCGATCAATCAGCCGGGGTGGAGTAGCCGAGCGGTCTAAAGCGTGTCGCTGCGGAGCGCACGGTTGCTCGCCGTGGAGGTTCGAGTCCTCCCTGGGGCATGGGTGTGTGTGTTTGTCCTTAGGTTAGTTTACCTAGGTTTAAGTAGTTTGTAAGCTGCGGACTGATGACCACGCAGTTTGGTCCGATAGATTTACAAACATTTGAACATTCGATCAATCAGAAGCTGACCAATGGGTTATTTAAGGCCACTGCAACACCAGTATAGACTGTCAGTTGCTACTGATGAAGATGATAAGGTCAGTCGTCGAAAGCCTGAAGTTTTATCAATAATTGACGTAGAAAAAGTCTGAGAATGTTTTATGGAAGGTAATATATTATTTACTTCGTTCCCTTTTCGAACGCCACATGCATTTCGTGGCTTCTGCACGTTATGTGGCTAGCCTACAACATTAAGATGAATGTAAAGTGCCAAGTAATTTTGACAAGCGTCGGGCCTTTCCTTTCCCGTCGCTTCTCATTGTTTGATGAATCACCCAACAAATTCGCGTGCACACAGATCGATTATTTTATGATCTGTCTACTCACTACTTCATTAGCGTTGTTACATTAATGACGGCGATTAAGTACGGTATTGTACTTGTAATGTCTTCCTGTTCATGTAAACCTTGCGTATTACGTGCGCTCCCCCACGTAACTGACAAGGCGCACGTGACAAGCGTTCGGCTGTGTGGTACATGCCTAACGGCGCTTCTAAGCTCTGTACTAATGATGACTCTTTAAATTGTACATCACTTTCATTATCCAGACAATTTAATAATTTTCAATGTGGTTTATATTCACTAATTCACCCTGTTACTGGTCGAATCTTATAAGCTAGTATTTCTTAAAGCAGCCTTTGCTTTTCCTCTAACAAGGAGACCACATGGGTATCGGATTTTTTATACTTAATGGTACGCGAAGTTCAGAACTTAAACAACAATCAGATAAAGCCGTTGACGCAAGTCTCGAAAATTCTCGATAAAATCGACTTTGAAGTTTTGCAAGTACACAAAGTACCAATAATTGAATCAGTTGCAGCATATCTCAATGTAGCTCAGGTGGTAGCGTACTGGCCTCGCAACCATAGAGTAGGTGGTTCGAATCCCGGGCCGCGCGGGAGTGGCCGAGCGGTTTGGAGCACCACGTTTTTAGGGTTGAAAACAAACAATCTGTTTTTTTTTCACTTATTTATGTTTATTTACGAACTAGTTTTCGGCTTATTAGGCCATCTTCAAGTAAACATTTGACAGGCGTCTACAAAAACACTAGTGCTTATGTTGCAAACATGTTAAATAAAAGTACAACATACCAAAACTTTAGTTCTTTAATTATGACATCAGTTGGAGTTGTCTAATGGATCTTTCGCCATGTAGATTTGAGCTGTGTGATAAATCAATAATTTAGAAGTGAACATATGCTACGGTACAATAGTTGTTGTGATTGTGACTTATGTTGAGATCAACTATGGTGTGTACTTAACAAGTTTTTTACACTTATTGGAAAACTTTTATACAGTTTACATATTTAAATGACATAACATGTGACAATTTCTTATAGTTACTCTTTGGTAATAAAGTCTATAAGATAAACAAGGTAATAAAGGGAACTGTTACAGTTATATGTACGAATGTCAAAGTTGGTTTGTGGTAGATGGCTAGTTGACTACATAACATGAAGCTTAATAATGGGGACGTGTTCAGCTGTAATTGGTGATTTAGTACTAGACTGGGATTTTTGGCTAAATGTTTATTTCCAGTGCTACCAACAGGTTTAGTTTCCTACGTTTGCTGGTAATACATAGCAGTTCCGAGTGGACGTGGTAGCTGGGTCCTTCTTTCAATACATGAGCTGCAAAGGTAGAGTAAGCCTGGTTTCTATAGCCCTGCCTGCTTGACCTATATACAGCATGCTGCAGTCCTTGCCCGTGATTTTGTAAACCCCACTATTACTGACTACATCTCTTGTATCTTTACTGTTGAATAAGGTAGGAGCTACAGTGCCTCTTACATAAAAGGAAGTTTTATATTTGCAAGATTTTAGAGTTTTGCCTAATTTGGTGGATATTTTTCCTAGGTTGGTTTTAGTTTTGACTTTTTCAGTTCTAAATTAGATCGTAAATATTGAAAAGGCCATTCATATCATATGTACAACATGTAAAAAAGCACACTAAAAGTGACGATCTCAGCATATATCACTAGTTCAATAATTTCACCAAAGCTTAGAATGACATGATATACTAGCTGCAAGTACCCAGCTTTGCCAGGGTTTAGAATAAGGTTTTCTGTAGAAGCGTACAAAACCGTTTATTTGCATGAAATAAAAGCGAAATCCATCGTGCACCAAATTTCATTTCGTCTGATTCTTGAGTTATAAGAGAACAGACAGACAACGAAAGCTTCTTATAAGTATAGAGATGTAATGAGTTTGACTGTGTACAATTATAAATTAGAAGGCATTTATCACACACCCCAAACCTACATGGCGAAAGATCAATTTGACAACTCCAAG
Organism: Locusta migratoria; assembly: GCA_026315105.1. Taxonomy (NCBI): domain Eukaryota; kingdom Metazoa; phylum Arthropoda; class Insecta; order Orthoptera; family Acrididae; genus Locusta; species Locusta migratoria. The sequence continues at coordinate 189,688,442 of CM048747.1, forward strand.
TGATGTCATAAGGAAAGAATTTAAGTTTTGGCATGTTGTATCTTTATTTAACATGTTTGCAACGTAAGCACTAGTGTTTTTGTCGATTTTTACCTGAAGATGTCAAATGCTTACCTGAAGATGGCGTAATAAGTCCGAAAACTAGTTCGTAAATAAACATAAATAAGTAGAACAAATTTAGATTGTTTGTTTTCAACCCTAAATACGGAATTGTTCTATCAAGAAGCGACGGAAGAATCCTTTTATAAGAACTAGTATTGCCTGTGGTCGAAAATCGACCAATTGTGTTTACAATGGTCACTGGGGGTAAAATTTTACGTATCATGTCCGCGGCCTCGCGTGATTATGTTGGCAACATCAACAACACGATAGAAAATCTTTGCCCATTTGTTCGAACCACATAGAATGACTCGATTAGTGTATCGTACAGACCATGAAATAAACAAATAAAGCTGTTCCTGCTTTATGGTTGCCAGGTTCTTGTATGTACCCTCGTCCGCTCAGTAAAGATAATTCCCTGTGTGAGGATCAGAAGAACATAACTCCATTTCAGAAACTTCAAAGAAGAGATGGAAAAAGGTATTTTGAGACGAAAATTTCTTGTTTCAATAACGTAATATAAATTTTATTGGAAAATAAGTTTATATTACGCCATTGAAACAAGAAATTTACATCTCAAAATACCTTTTTTCATCTCCCTGTGAAGTAGCTGAAATGGAGTTACGTTCTTCTGATCCTCACACAGCGAATTGCCCTCGTAAAGCGAAGATTCCATGAGAAAACATCAGCGTTGTCAAGCGATTGGCTAAAATGAAGGCTCACAGGATTCTCACTATTCAGCATCTGTTGCCAACATTATCATAGGAGGCCGCTGGGATATTTTGTAAAATTTAACCGGCACTGGGAGGTATGAAACGGTATCTTTTACGTGTTAAGGAAAATGCCTTACACAATAACAAAAATAAAAACGGAAGTATATACTTCTCATGCCATTTTCGAATTATATAACTTGCATTAGCCTAATATTTGAAATGGAACTACAATTTCGGTGTTCGTACATTTCAAATGTTCAAATTTTTGTATAGCTTATGGGACTTAACTACGGGGTCATCAGTCCCTAAACTTACAAACTACTTATGAACTAGCTAATACTGACAGCAAATATCCATGCCTGAGGGGGGATTCGAAGCCCCGACCGTAGTGGCCGTGCAGACCGTGACTAGAGCGCCTCAGTCCCCTCGGCCATCCCGGCCGGCGTTCGTACATTTATACAACGCCAAGAAATAATGTTATTTCGATACTGCGATATTCAGAATTCCAGAGCTGACAACATGTCGACGTCGTAGTTCCACTCGTGCACCGCTACGTGCCTTTCCCGGCGCATCATCATTTATATCGGCATTGTCGACTTCGTAGTTCCACCCGAGCACCGGTAGATGCCTCTCCCGGCGCATCATCCTTTATATCGGCATTCATATGAAAAGATCCATTTCTTTTAACCATTCTTAATCACTGCGAAAATAAATCATTTGTACGGCACAGGAAAGTGAGTTAGGAGCACTCCATGTTTCGAAATTCAGTCATTTTAATACGTTATTTTAATACTGCAGACGCGCTGCATTACAGCGTCTTTGGTCGAGGCGAATAGCCAATCAGTGAGCTGATTGTTGGAGAATCCTATACATATTATAAATGCGAAAGTTTTTATGTTTGTTATCGCATATCGCTAAAACTGCAGCATTGATTTAGATGAAATTTCATATACATATTTCTTATGTCTTGGATTAGGACATAGGCTACTTTTCAAAATGTTTATTACAAGTTATTTATTTGAAATATATCCATAGAAAAAAAAATGTTCAAATGTTTGTAAAGTCTATGGGACTCAACTACGGGGTTATCAGTCCCTAAACTTACAAACTATTTATGAACTACTTACGAACTAGGACGGCACAAATATCCATGCCCGAGGGGGGATTCGAACCCCCGACCGTAGTGGACGTGCAGACCGTGACTGGAGCGCCTCAGTCTCCTCGGCCACCGCGGCCGACTATCCATAGAAATACGTAACGGTTGTAAGAAGCTTCTAATACAACAACAGAGGTGCTCTATAGTGTATGTCATGTTTAGCCGCGAGGGTTAACGCGTTATGTCATAAACTTCCATTATTTTGGGCAATGGTTCGTGTCCTGCTATAGTGAAATTTTTTTCTTTGTTATTGTTATCTTTTTTTACTTTCGACTATACAAAAAGATACGGCTTAACTGACATATAATTACATACACAAGAAATCTGAATGTTGGCGTTTATGCCGCATTATTTTTCATTTGTTGTAACAAACGAAGGAGGTAGGTATATAAATTGAATACTTTAAATAAAATATGCTCAAAGTACCATGGCAAGAAAAAACATTGACGGTTTGTGTAGAATGGGATCTAGATAACAAGCTCTATTTTGTGTACCAAGCGCGAACTGCCACGTATAAATAGCGTACGTAAACTGCAACGAAAGTAGTAGTAAATGCACTCAACAGATGGCAGGCGGTACGCTGCTGTTAACATATGAAACGTTGTGTGTTCCGGCCATCTGCAACGAAAGTAGTAGCAAATGCACTCAACAGATGGCAGGCAGTAAGTATAACACCCATGAAAATATTTCTCAAGACATATAATGTGTATTCAATTGCGATATCTCCATTACTATAAACAAGAGTCAAGGACAAACATTAAAAGTGACAGGTATTCATCTGGCCACCCCAAGTTTCTCGCACGGACAGCTCTACGTAGGCAGCTCCCGTGTATCGAGAGATAGAAATCTCTACGTATACTCGGAGAACAAGAAGTCTGGAAACGTCGTTTAGAGGGACGTATTGCAATAGATTTTTAGCTCTCCATCCGATCCAAAACAATTATATATTCCGTGCTAATAATGTCGCAAACAGTCATGTAGTTGAAACTTCCTGGCAGATTAAAATTGTGTGCCGGAACCGGGACTCGAACCTGGGACCTTTGCCTTTCGCGGGCAAGCGCACTACCGACTGTGCTATCCCGACACAACTCACGATGCCGCCTCACAACTTTACTTCCGCCAGTACCTCGCCTCCTACTTTCCAAACTTCATGTAGTTATTTATGCCCTTTCTTGGCACTTTAATGTTTGAACATTGAACCGCGGGTAACACCGCGGGGAGCAGCTAGTTAGAACTTGATCTAAGCTGTAGATAGGAAAATTTCTACTTCCTTTTACCACTTTCAATGGCTAAATGCACACATAATATTTATATTCGTGAAATGTTCGACAAACAATCTTTCGAATTATGTAGCTTTCATTGGCCCTCTTGTACGAATAAACTAGTAATCTGTGCCACAATTTTCGTGTTAGCGTATTTATATGATTACAATGACATTGACAATGAGCGCAGGAAGCCTTCTTTAACACTTAATCGTAGATTTTTCACATTCCTTCGTTCCATTGGTGGCACAGAACAAGAGAAAATGCCAAAGCCCGCAAAATCCTACACAGCAGTAGACTGTCACTGGAGTAGCGGCGGCGGCTAGTGCAGCGGCCAGACGACGGTTTCCCTCGCGGACCGGTCTGGGGAGCTGAGCTTTCGCGGCCGAGATGGGCCGCCGCAGCCTCTAGCAGACAGGACCCACTTTCCAGCAGGAGCGCTCCAGCCGGACGCGGGGTCTCCGCCGGAATTTGGCAGTGAAAGTATCTCGCTGACATTCCGCGCCGCGCCGCGCCGCGCCGGTCAGAATAGTCTAGCTTTTCCCTCGGCGTTGTCTCAAACCTGCTAGTGTGCACTTTCCCGCCATACGTTTTAAGTCCTCGGCACACACTCTCGAGGAGTGACAAGCTGTGGATGAAGGCCAACAGGATGCATATTTCTCGATTTTCGAAACGCGTTTCACACGGCACAGCTGTGCCGACTGATAACGAAGGAGCTTACCGAATAGCTAGGTGAGAGGCTCAAAAACTACAGTCATAGAACGCAGTACGTTGTCCTCGATGGCGAGTGTTCTTCAGATACTAGGGTATCGTCATGAGTGCCCCCAGGAAACTGTGATAGGACCGCTATTATTTTATATCTATATAGGGTAAGGTGGTACAAATTCGATATAGGTACAATTCTGATCAAAATAAATTTTCGCGCCATTTGTCAGTTTCTGCGAAGTTAATACTTTCAATTGATAAAGCTGTTCGAAACATTCAAGGAGTTTTGGGCTTTCTCAAAATTTCCCGGGATTCTTGTACCTCCAGGGACTGATGACCCCGTAGTTAAGTCCCATAAGCTTAACAAACATTTGAACAAATATTTCTTGTACCTCTGACGCTATTTCTGAGGCCAAAGTGCTAGCAGAAGATAATGAGGTATCAACGGTATTCTACGAAAAAAGGATTCGAAGAAAGAAGAAAATGGCCGATGAGTTTTGTGAGGATGTATCCAAACCTGCTAGAGTGCAGTTTCCCGCCATACGTTTTAAGTCCTCGGCACACACTCTTGAGGAGTGACAAGCTATGGATGAAGGGCAACAGGATGCGTATTTCTCGATTTTCGAAACGTGTTTCACACGGCACCGTTGTGCCGACTGATAACGAAGGAGCTTACCGAATAGGTAGATGAATGGCTCAAAAACTACTTCAGTCATAGAGCTCAGTACGTTGTCCTCGATGGCGAGTGTTCGTCAGATACTAGGGTATCGTCATGAGTGCCCCAGTAAACTGTGATAGGACCGCTATTACTTTATATCTATAGGGTAAGGTGGTACAATTTCGATCATTTCGGACAAATGTAATTATAACTCGAAATAAATTGAGAAAAGGAATAATTTTAACTCTGGCACTTGTTCTTGGATGTTTAATGAATATGTAACACAAATATTATACAGTTACATTTGTTGGTATAAACACAAAAAAAGGTTACGGAATTGCGAAAAATCGATCGAAAATGTACCACACTAGGTACAATTATGATCACTTCCTCGTCCAGTTTTGATTACGGGCATCTTCCACATAAAAAGCACTTTTTCTGTCACGCACCAACGCATACTTCGTGGTATCAAACATTTCATTTTTGGCAGCGAATCCAGTCACCCTTAACTAGATGATTTATAAGAGAGCGTTAGACTAAGTAGCTTCACTTACCTCTTTAAAGGGAAAAAATTTATACCTCCTTGCCGCAAAGCGGTGTATTCTTGGAAAAGACAGGAGGAGCTGTAGAAACCTGCTACTCTACAACGCGACACAACTAGACACTACGAGACAGACAAATGGCGCGAAAACGTATGTTGATCGGAATTTTACCTGTATCGAATTTGTACAATTCTGATCAAAATAAATTTTCGCGCCATTTGTCAGTTTCGTAGTGTCTCGTTGTGTGGCATTGTAGCGTAGCATATTTCTACAGCTCCTCCTGTCTTTTCCAAGAATATACCACTTTGTGCTAAGGAGAGAAATTTTTTCACGTTAGGAGGTAAGTGAAGCTACTTAGTCTAACGAGCTCTTATAAATTTTCTATTTAAGGCTGACTAGAATCTCTACCCAAAATGCAATGTTTGGTACAACGAAGTATGCGTTGGTGCCTGACGGAAAAAGTGCTTTTTATCTGAAAGATGTCCGCAGTCAAAATTCTACTAGGAAGTGATCACAATTGTACCTAGTGTGGTACATTTTCGATCGATTTTTCTCAATTCTGTAACTTTCTTGTGTGTCTATACCGTCATTTGTAATTGTCTAATATGTGTGTTACATATTAGTTAAACATCCAAGAACAAGTGCTATAATTAAAATTACACCTTTTCTCAATATATTTCCAGTTACAATAACATTTGTCCGAAATGATCGAAACTGTACCACCTTACCCTAAATGATCTGACAGACTCAGTTGCAATCTGCGGTTGTGTGCTGATGATGCCGTGGTGCACATGAAGGCAGGGCGGGATCTAGGCGCGGGGGGAGGGGGGGTTAAGGGGGCAGTTGTCCCTGGCGGCAGAATTTGGAGGGCGGCAAATTTTGACCGACTCTTCCTTGCTACAGAATGTATCTTTCTGGTATAATTTAATAAAATTAACTGACACAGAATTATTAAAAGTAAAATGACTGCAAGATATACCGAAATCATTTAATAGAACTAAAATTCCTGGTAGCTGACTTCAGTGTTACCCTGTCACAGGTACTTTAGCTAATCAGACTTTAAAAATCTACTACATATTAGCTAGAATGAGGGAGATGTTTGCGTTATTGCATAAGTAAATGCACAATGTTTATTAATTTGCATACATTTCCTTTTTCAGATAAATTAATATTCATATTTCATATCAAGGTAATATTTGTAGAACAGGTGAATTTGAATAACGTTCCAGTCCTTATAAAAAAAAGTATTTCAGGTGCGCACACTTCTTATTGAAAGTCAAAAGCATTAAGGATCTAGAGTCCTCTCGGTAGGTGGCCGAGGAGACTGAGGCACTTCAGTCACGGTCTGCACGGCCACTACGGTCGGGGGTTCTAATCCCCCCTCGAGCATGGATATTTGTGCCGTCTTTACTATAAGATAGTTGATAAGTAGTTTGTAGGTTTAGGGACTGATGACCCCGTAGTTAAGTCCCATAAGCTTAACAAACATTTGAACTCTCGGTAGCGGTGGAATTTATAGACATCTACACAGGATACTCTGTAAATCACATTTAACTGCCTCACAGAGGGTTCATCGGACCACTTTTATACTATTTATCTCGCATTCCATTCTCGAATAGCGCGCGGGAAGAAAGAACATCTGAATCTCTCTGTTCGAGCTCTGATTTCTCGTATTTTATTCTGATGATCATTTCTACCTATGTAAGTGGGAGTCAGCAATATATTTTCGCATTCGGAGGAGAATGTTAACGATTGTAGTTTCGTAAGTAGCCCACGTCGTAGCGATAAACGCCTTTGTTCTAATGATTCCCATCCCAGATCCTGTATCATTTCCGTGACACTGTCTCCCCTGTATCACGACAATACAAAACAAACTGCCCTTCTTTCGATTTTTTCGATGACCTCCGACAAACCCACCTGATAAGTATCGCACACTGGGCAGCAAGACCAGATAAAACAGGAGGAATCTCACTGTATTATTGATGCAGTCCTTTTTCTAGCTAAGCAAGGAAGTCCTTTTAGAGGAACAAAAGAAGATGGTGATTTTGGTGATCCACATAGCGGCAAATTTCTAAATACAATTGATCTCATACTATAGTGTTCCCCTTCGTCTGCGTATTGAACGCCACAAGAAAGTCCAGATTAGCTATTTTTACAAAAATATACAAGATGAGTTCCTTGACTTGATTGCTGACGAAATAAAACAAGATATAATTAAAGGTATTTTAGCTGCTAAATACTTTACACTGATGTTTGACTGCACTCCAGATATCAGCCACAATGCGCAGATGACACAAGTAATTCGATATGTCAAGTCGAATGACTCAGAGGTTGAAAGTTTTACTGACTTTTTTACAGTTACAGACAAAACAGGAGAAGGCCTTAGTCAAGAGATACTGCAAAAATTGGAACAAGATGGGTTGAAAATTAAGTACTGCAGGGGGCAGTCTCATGACAATGGGGCAAACAGGACTGGAAAGTACAAAGGGGTCCACGAATACATCAGAAGATTGAACTGGCCTATTTCGTACCATGTGCTGCTCACTCTTTAAATTTAGTAGGAGCAAATTCAGCAGATATTCAGCAAGACTAGGTGATCTGCAAGAGTAGATGCAGTTGAAGCTGTTTACAAGCATTTTCATAAAGTTTTGAAGGCCCTGGAAGAAACTGAAACTTATAAATTGTCAACACCAGAAACAAAATCAGAGGCAGGATCTATTTTTTTTAAATATGAGAAAACTCAAATTCATTACTTTAACTTGTTTCTGGTATGCAATATTAAAATAAATTGCTCATGTTAATCAGTTTCTGCGAAGTTAATACTTTACAATTGATAAAGCTGTTCGAAACATTCAAGGAGTTTTGGGCTTCTCAAACTTCCCGGGATTCTTGTACCTCTGACGCTATTTCTGAAGCCAAAGTGCTAGCAGAAGATAATGAGGTATCAACGGTATTCTCCGAAAGAAGGATTCGAAGAAAGAAGAAAATGGCCGATGGGCTTTGTGAGGATGAGGTATCCAACATTCACAGAAAAAATATGGAATAATTGAGAGCTTAGTACCAGGTTCACCGCACTTGAGAAAATTGGTGCAAAAATTAGTTTTCTGTGTGGTGTGCAAATTCGAGAAATGGAAGTGGAGGACTTAAGGCCAAAGCAGCGGAAATCGCTGAAGGTCTTAGCGAGGAAGAACTTGAAGTTGAAAGTTTCAGACAACATGCGCTGGTAGTACACAGCCTTGCAAGATTCCGCTGCATCATCAACATTAAGTTTAATTTATAAAAATAAATTGGTAGAGGGGTATTCCAACCTTACTACAGCGTTAAAATATATCTTACCATTCTAGATTCTGTTTCGTCTGGAGAAAGAAGTTTCAGCAAGCTGAAACTAATTAAATACACTTAAGGAGCACGACTGCTTAACAAATCTGAGTATAATATCCATAGAGCACAAACGAGCTGCTTCTCTAAACTATGATGATATCAAAAACTGTTTTGCAGCAAAGAAAGCTCGAAAAGCGACATTTTGAACTGATTTACGATGAGTAATTTAATATTTTTGTATGTATTAAATTGTTGTTTTCCTTTGATCTTAATTCAGCCAATTAAATAATTTCATGTTGTGAGATTGTGGCATTTATTTAGAAATATGTAACCAAATTAGCGTCAAAAAGTCGATTCTTACAGGGGGGGTGAAAGAAGGGGCGGCAAATTTAAGCTTGCCCCCCTTGGCAAATATCCTAGATCCGGCCCTGCATGAAGGTATCGTCATTGAATGACTCTAGTAGTTTGCAGAATGACTTGGAAGAAATTTCGCCGGCCGCGGTGGCCGAGGGGACTGAGGCGCTCCAGTCACGGTCTGCACGGCCACTACGGGTGGGGGTTCGAATCCCCCCTCGGGCATGGATATTTGTACCGTCCTTAGTGTTAGCTAGTTCGTAAGTAGTTTGTAAGTTTAGGGACTGGTGACCTCGTAGTTAAGTCCAATAAGCTATACAAACATATGAATATATGAAGAAATTTCTAGGTGGTGTGACAAATGGCAACTTGCGTTAAATGTAGAAAAAATGTAGGGTGGTGCGGATGAGTACGAGAAAAAATTCGGCAATGTTCGAATACAGCACTAGTAGTGTGTTGCTTGACAGAGTCGCGTCATTAAAATACCTAGGCATAACGCTTCACTGAGCTATGAAATAGATCGAGTATATAAGTACAGTCATGGGGAAGGCAAATGGTCGATTTCGCTTTATTGGAAAAATTTTAGAAAGGTGTGATTCGTCGGTAAAGGAGACCGCATATAAAAATTATGCGGATCAATGCTCGTACTACCCCGTCTTGAATATTGCTCAGGTGTTTGGGATCTCCGCCAGATTGATTAAAAGGAGGACATAGAGGCAGTTCAGAGGCGAGCGGCGAGGTTAGTTACTGGTAGGTACGATCAATGCGCGAGTGTTACTGATGTGCTTCCGGAACTCAAATGGGAGTCAATGGAGGCAAGGCGATGTTCTTTTCCAGAAACACTGTTGAAGAATTTGAAGCGGACTCCAGAACGATTCTACTGCCGCCAACGTACATTTCGCGTAAATACCACAAGGCTAAGATTCGAGAGTTTAGGGTTCGTACGGATGCATACAAGTATTCGGTTTTCCCTCATTCTATATGGGAGTGGAACAGGAAAGCAAGTAACTAGTAGTGGTACTGAGTACCCTCCGTCACACACCTTCGAGTGGATTGTAGAGTATGTATGTAGAAGTTCCTTGGCTTCTTTGTGGGATCAATGTAAGGCTGGGGCTCTTGAATTTAAATATTTTAAAACATTCTAAAACAAAAGCATATGTGTTTTTAACACAAACTGAAATGTTTTAACTGGATACCTTATATTATTTCATCAGCAATCTATAGCTTGACAAATCACATAAACAATGGCGTTGACTGCATCGCAATATGCCAATTACATTCCGAGATATTGCGAAGCAAAGTTGATGCTAGAAATACGCGAAACGCGCGGCTAGCGCACGTCCTGAGACTCAGGCGAGAATCCCGTGCTGCCTACTATGCGCATTATTATGCTTTCCCACAACGTCGCCGCAAGAAAAAGAACATACCGTATTGCATACGTTCAGTGGTACATCCCGGGGAGCATCTGCTGACTGTTTACCCTTACTGCCATCAGTCTTGTGTACTGGGCTGCTGAGTACCATGCACCCGTCTGGTTGGAGAGCGCACATGTGAAGAAGGTACATCTACATCTACATACATACTCCGCAATTCACCGTAAGGCGCGTGGCGGAGGGTGCACTGTACCACTACTAGTCATTTCCTTTCCTATTCCACTCCCAAATTGAACGAGGAAAAAAAAAGAATGCGTATATGCCTCCCTACGAGCCCTAATTTCTCTTGTCTTTGTGATCTTTACGCGAAATGTAAGTAGGCGGCATCAAGATCGTACTACACTCAGCCTCAAATTCCCCCCTCTAAATTTACTTAACAGAGATTCACGAAAAGAACGTCGTCTTTCCTCCAGCGATCCCCAATAGAGTTGCCGGAGCATTTCCGTGACACTCGCGCATTGGTCGAACCTACCGGTAACAAATCTAGCTTCTCGCCTCTGAACCGTATCTATGCCTTCCTTTAAACTGATCTGCTGCGGGTCCCAAACGCTTGACCAATGCTCAAGACGTGGTCGTACAAGCGTTTTATACGCGGTCTCCTTTACAGGTAGACACAGAATTTAATGATACAGTGCGTTGCATTACTGGTACCATCAAATCAACTCAGTTTCACTGGTTACCTAAGCAGAGTTATATCCCTCTTCCTCACTTATGGAGGAAGCAATCTCTACTAATGGAAGCTAAGACAATCTTTCCATCACACTCTTTACCACTGCACCAAGAATTTTGCCATCCATCACAGCAGCAACTGCCTTCGTTTCACATCTTTTTCACCTGGTCTTTACATCTTGCTCGTGGCCTTCCAATCGGCCTCCGTCCGGATTATAACAGATTAATCAAATGCATTACATAAAATAAATCCTGCTGTCAGTCTTTTCTCGTCTTTTCGTTTGCCTGACTGACAGGATAATCCAGTATGATGAATTTAAAAAGGTAAAGCAGTCAACAATCCGAAGATTGGTTTGAACAGCACAGTGCTTTACTAGGCATGGTCCTGTTTGGAGTAGGTATGCCATTGCCTTCCTCCGACCTTCGAACTGACTTACCCAGCCAGTTATAGGGGGACTTACAGTTTAACGTAGGTTCCGAACCACGGTGCTACTCGGTATTTTCCACATGAGCAATACTGCCAGAGGTGAAAGAAGTTAAAAGTGAGATAAAAAAATCCCAGGACCTGGCGGGGATCGAACGGCGACCTTTGGATTTGCAGTCTGGCACTCTGCTACTGTGCAACCGAGGTGCACAATTTTAGTTTTACTGAAATTGACTTTTTCTGTTATCAGCCAGATTTAGTTTATCTAATGCATTTGACTAATTTGTCTTAATACCTTTTTGTCTGTGGTGATGGTTTACGACCGAAACTAGTCGATTTTTTTAGTAATTAATAAACAGCTGATGGTTAAAGATGCATTTTATGATAAATTTGTCGGCTGTCAACTCACACCTTACAAAAACATTTTACATCATGATTTTTGCTTGTTCTAGTGAATAGTGTTCATATATGTGAAAGATCAGATTAACCCTTCACTCCGGCGCCGTGATTGTTGCGCCGTGCGCTGTGGACGAGCACCAGTCGCGCCCGACCGTGCCCGCTGTACGGCGCATTTTCCGCACTCCCCACGGCGCTACTCTGTCCTGCTTTCACACTCTGTGTTATCGCAATTATTGGACTTTATACTATATATTTATTAGGGAAAACTCATTTGGAATAGAAACAGTTTTCGTCCTTCTTTTAGATAATTCGCGTAATGTTTTCGTAAATTCTAAAAGATCCAAGTTTTGGATTCAGCTCTGGTGGGGTGTGGTCGTTACTATTATAAACGCATATTTCGCTTGTTAAATAATATTTATTTACAATTGCTTGACGTTACATTTCAGTAGCATTACAGTGCGAGGCGGAACTGCTACAGCAGTCCACCGGCTGGGCGGCACAGGCAGCACTCGACTGCTGCAGCAGTCCACCGGCTGTGGAGCACATTAGTTCCCGACTTCTGCAGAAGATCACCGTAGCGAAAGGGTTAAAAATCGGTACTTTAGTTTTCGTCATGACATATTAATATGATGATGCATCAAAGGAATAGCAGTGTGCCTCCTTTTCTTCCTACTGCTGCAATTGTTAAATAATGGTGTTTGGCGGGTTTTTTTCAAGGGTATCCTAGACATCTGATTATAGCGAGTTTTCAGCTGATGCTCTGGGTTTACCATAACCTTTCTTTCTTTTCTAAGCCACCCCTGTTTAACGGTATTTTGTCAAAAATTGACATTCTGAGAACCGTGGCTGTGTATTATAATGTTTATAATCAAAATAGCCACCAGCCATACGTGTGGTAGAAATGTTTATCTTTAAACCATTACCGGTTTCAGATTTATACAAATGCTTTTGAGCTTCGGCCTTGACTTTCATTAGTTATAGTACTGCAGCCCTAGGATAGACAAATAAATGTTTCGCTTACTATTTGCTGAAGTTAACTTTAAGTTTCTTTATGTTCTTGTTTATCAGCATATTTATAGAAGAGATATACAGTTAAAATACATGAAATGTGGCGAAAACTTACATGTTGTGTCCGATTTTTCTGTATTTTACACTTACTAAATGTGCGCTGCATATGTACTTTTAACGTAGATGTATCACACGACACTTTGCACTGTAGTAGTACTATCAATGAAAGTCTTTCACACGACACCTTGGTATAATTTATCGAAATGTGCACCATAACTGATTATAAAACCTGGACCAGCTACACATACGCGACGTAAACATTGTTTACAAAGATCTTACAGTGGTGAAGTTGTTTGGTTGTAGACGTTATGCAAGTGTGTGGGTAAGGGTACCATTTATCTTTGCTTATTCAGAGAGATTAATGTAAATGAAATTATTTAAAATATTTATAATAGGGCATTCTACTGACTAGTTAAGGCAATATATACAAAATTATATATAAACAAATTGATACAGTACATAGACAGAATCAAGTTATAGTTATGTAAATGAAAAGCTGTGAATGAGTTATAAGTCTATGGGCAGTCTATATATTATAGTTGTTGCTCTGACATATTTTCTTTACAGTGGTTTCGTTATACTAGATAGTTGAGGCAACATACATAAAGTTACATATAAACAAACTGATATAGAACACAGGCAGAATCAGCGAACAAAATATAAAATTATTCAAATCGGCCAAGCCATTTCTAAGCTTTACCGTGCCTAACGCACAGCTATTGGTTCTTAAATGTAAAGATAATTCTCAAGGAGTCCCTGCCATGGAACCGAGGTGGATTAGCTGAGTGGATTCTATCGGATCAAACTGCGTGGTCATCAGTCCGTAGCTTACAAACTACTTAAACTAAACAAACCTAAGGACAACACACATACTCATGCCCCAGGGAGTCGCGGTGGAGTAGCCCAGCGGTCTAAAACACCTTGCTGCGGAGAGCGCGGTTGCTCGCCGTGGAGGTTCGAGTCCTCCCTGGGGCATGGGTGTGTGTGTTTGTCCGTATGTTAGTTTACCTAGGTTTAAGTAGTTTGTAAGCTACGGACTAATGACGAAGCAGTTTGGTCCGATAGATTTACAGACATTTGAACATGCCCCAGGGAGGAGTCGAACCTCCACGGCGAGCAACCGCGCGCTCCGCAGCGAGACGCTTTAGACCGCTCGGCTACTCCATCGCGGCTACCAGCTATCTCCAGCGCTCCAAGACGACCAGTCTCTTCTTTTAATATGTTGAAATATACTATGGTCGATGAGATTGCATCCGAATGTAGTGTGCAATAAAGATATGGTTTCCAGCTACATCCTGAGGTTTACGCCATGCTACTCAGACTCTCTTAAGAAATTGAAGTTAACGTGTTCTGAGTATGTCAGTTTCTTGGGTCCTTATTAACAAAGAACTACTATCTCTAGTATTCGCCTCATAGCTGATTTCGTCCCTGTTGTGTGTAGGCCGTCTTTTCAAACAGTATCGACCCTTAATTTATTATACAAAACCCATTGATCCTTACTGTGGCGTCTTGTATATCCAACATTTCCAAACACCTTATGAATAACTTCCTTGTGCCCACGAAAGTAGGATCGATCTAATAAATTATGTGTCGTAAGCCACTGTCTGCTTTCTGTTCACAAGACTAAAATGCCTTTGCCACGATGTTATCACATAAACGAACGTATACCTTTTATTTTATTTATGTATAGCATCATATCTGCTGTACAACTATTGTTTTACTTACTTGACTCCACGAAAAACGGCTCCCATTTTTTAGTTCCATTTTTACACTCACGCGCCTCAAATAATAACACTTTTATCCCCAAATTTCAATAATACGTTACAGCACATACGAGGAATATTTAAGACTTTTGTATATAGCCGCGCGGAATATCGTCGTGGTCTAAGGTGTCATGCTACGGACAGGGCGGCCGTTCTCGCCGGAGGTTCGATTCCTCCCTCGGGCATATGTATGTGTTTTGTACTTAGTGTAATTTAGTTCAAGTTGTTTGTAAATCTAGAGACTGATGACCATAGCGGTTTGGTCCATTAGGTTCACAAACATTGAACATTTTTGTGAACATCATATAATTACATACTTTCCTACAATCGAAAAATCACCGATGACACTGCATATTAGCAATCGGATATCACGTAACTATGTTGGTGCCCTTTCGTGTGAAATATTTTTGTTGTTTGTGCTTACATCTGAGACAGCTAGAGTATCAAACTGCCCTCAAACTAACGAGAACAATACGATATTGTTGTCAAAATTTTCATGATTTCTATACGATAACGCAGTTTCCCCTAACTTCAAAATAAGAAGATCTTAGAGGAAATAAACTTCCTTTTCAGTTTTAATATTTGCACTCATGAACAAGGTGACTGCAGTGGTCAAGAAGGCTATATTTCAACGTTTTTATGATGTTGCTGTCCAATACGATTTAATGAATTACCCATCTCCTTGTGTACCAAATATTGAAAATACAATTTTATTGTATAGTAACAGTAATATATAAAACACAATTTGCAATGGAAACTGGTTGCTTACAATTTATTTAACATTTGTTTCGATTTAGGACTGTTGTCATTATAAGTCTTACAAATGCGATGACGTATAGGCGAACAGTTAGCAATGCTGGTCATGCCACGTAACGAGCTGTACCAGGAGCTAACGTGACTCCAGATGAGCAGTTGATAAGGTATTGCCCAGTGTTCGCAGGCATCGGTAATTGACGGTTGTAGGTGAAGGTTCATCAGGTGCAGTCGGGGAAACGAATTGGGAAGCCAGTCCAAGAGTAGAGACTAAGGAAGATAATAATCCACTTAAAAAGCTAACAGATACCAACTATGCCGAAGTGATATTAACAATTCTAATGCTTTTTTTTTAAGGAAATGCATTACACTGTGCTCTTCAATTAATTTTATTTCCCAACCAGTCTCAAACCAAATTCACAGCAGGAGAAGTTTACAAGACAATCATATACACATTTCGTCCATCAGTTGTAAAATTGTGTAAAATGTCATACTGATCTTTTGGCATACCAAAATTTATAATCAAAATAGGAGAATTACAAAAATGCAAAACTTGATTACACATACACGCACAACACAAGAAGTCAGTTTATTAACTAAGTTCTGTGTATAATAAATCTTGTGCTACGTTAACATCTTTAGTAGCTGCTTCTCTGAGATTCTCACTTGACTGACTAAACTGGACTGATCTTAGACAAACAGTACTCCCGTGAGTTACATTGTCTCACCTTACGGACGTTCATGATAACCCAGCCAGTTTATCCTTCCGTTTCCTAATGAGATACAAGTCATGTCAAGTGAAAACTCATCTTCCAACATCATCAACAGAAACTAAACCCACGTCTAACCCAATAGCTGTCCTAAGCAGCTGTTTCAACTCCATACTGAGCTGTTCAAATGGGGCCGATCGTGGCGCCTGAAAGCACGCACTATCCCAGCGATTGAATAATTCGTTGCAGGAGCTATTTTTACCAGGTCGTTCTCAATATTGTAGCCCTGATCCCTAACAACAATAGTTCCCACTGAACCCGTCATCATAGCATGATCCTGCTTTCTAAAGCCCTTGCACAAGGATCCTATGTTCTATACCACATGTCTTAAGACATGACTGTGACTTGGTCTGTCAGATAATTTTTTTCCTACAGAATCTGGCCACTTCTCTTCCTTGGCTACCATCTAGCAACATGACGTTCCTCCTAGTTTCTACTTTTCTTGGAACAGTTGATGTCCTAAGGAAGGTGTATTGGATGTTAACTACAATTACAACCGCGCGGGAAGAGCGGTGAGCTCTAAAGCGCCTTGGTGCGTAGTGCGAGGTCGTTCCACGTCAGAGGTTCGGGCCTCCTTTGGGCATGGGTGTGTGTGTGTGTGTGTTGTCCTTAGGTTCGTTTAGTTTATGTAGCTTGTCAGTCTACGCACTGATGACCAACACAGTTTGGTCCCATAGTATTTCAAACTTTCGAACAGTTACATATAGAAGAAAATCTGCCTTACTTAAATGCGGTAGCAAGGCAAAGGTATTGTTTGTGCCAACGATGAAACTGTCAGAGACTGTTCTCCTTCTGTGTTCTTATTCCCTGCTACCATTTCCCACTTCTCTTTATTTTTCCCCCTTTAACCTCGTTAGTTCCTCCATAGTAGCATTCAGTTAAGCCTTAAGGCTTCATATACAGCTATTTTACTGTTACTTGAATATACTTTGCAAAATGTAGGTTGAGTGTCATTTACTTCTCATTTAATTTTCCATGAAATCATATATAATAAGGATTTTTTTTACTATATCGTGACAAATTGGACGCTACTCTCGGTTTTAGTGAGAGAGATGCTAAGTTCTTTAATGTAACTCTAAAGTTTGAAACCCGATTAACGCTAGATTGCCAGAACGTTGGACGTGCAAATTACTGAAGCATTTTTTTTTTTTTTTCACTTTCAGTCTAATTTAACTTTAATCTCAGACAAAAACTTCTGTTGAGAAATGAAATAAAAATAAAAATGAAAGATAATTTTTGCGGACAGAATTAGAAAATGTGTTCCTTCGATATCACTAAAATCTCAATCGTAGTTTTATTTAGTGAAGGTAGTACGCAGTATGTGGAACCATTATGGAAGTAATAATCATATTTTGCGCTTTCCTTTTCTTGATTTCGAAAAAATTGCTTCATTATTTTAAATAGATGTAATAAAGAAACAGGAGCTGTAAACGACAGAGCAGATGTTTATTACTGCTGTTTTTTTTATTTCAGATAGTGGATACTACTTGTAATCCTTTGATATACTTAAAATGAACAAATATATTTAATTAAACACATTCTAAAGTAGCCTATATTCTTCTTCAGCTTTCAAGTTAACTCCACACCCACTTTCATTAATATCAGTTAAGCGGTTTAGTCGCGAAAGTGTCACAGAGAGAGCTTCGTTTGCATTTTTAATATTTTGACGTCGTATCTGACGATCAATGTGTCGTTCAGAGATATAATATTGTAGCTCCTTTCAGTGATATATTTGGATATTGTTTACGGAATGTGCTTCAAACAGAGTAATAAAGACTTAACAAACTGTCAAACATAACGCAACACCTATTTACGGACGTCACATTTATGACGTAATGTCTCCTGAACTATCGGCCCTATCGCAAAATCCTTTCTTAGCTGACGTCTTCTACCTATACATTACATTCCTGCCATGGGTGATGTAGTTTTCGAGAATTCGTGTTTAGTAAGTGAGTGAGGGTGTCGCCAAGGAACTTCTACCACAAGGTCCGGTACCGCCAAGACTTATGGACTCCCTAAGGTTCACAAAGATGGGGTGCCGTTACGTCCCATTGTCAGTAACATCAGAGCACCTACATATTTGTTAGCCAAATACTTGACGGAAATATTAAGTCCTTATGTGGGTAAATGCCCTCATCACATCCGTAATTCCGTGGATTTTGTTAAACGCCTTAACAATTTCAGGCTGGATGAGTCAGATATCATGGTGAGTTTCGACGTCGTTTCGGTTTTTTCGAGGGTGCCCCTTCGAGAGTCACTAGATTTGATTGGTCAGAAATTCGACGAGAAGACCACCGAACTTTTTAGGCATGTCTTGACCTCTATGTATTTTCTTTTCAATGTTCAAATGTTTGTATAGTCTATGGGACTTAACTACGGGGTTATCAGTCCCTAAACTTACAAACTACTTATGAACTACTTACGAACTAGGACGGCACAAATATCCATGCCCGAGGGGGGATTCGAACCCCCGACCGTAGTGGCCGTGCAGACCGTGACTGGAGCGTCTTAGTCCCCTCGGCCACCGCGGCCGGCTCTTTTCAATGGCGAATACTACGAACAAACGGAGGGAGTCGCCATGGGTAGCCCACTCTCCCCTGTGGTCGCAAATTTGTACATGGAGAATTTTGAGGAGGAATCCCTGGCATCTTCTCATTGGAAACCTACTTGCTTTTTCCGTTACCTGTACGACACTTTCGTCATCTGGCCACATGGTATGGATAAACTCCTTGACTTCCTTACACATCTGAACTCCATACACCCCAACATCAAATTCACTATGGAGACTGAAACGGAGGGTAAATTGCCGTTCCTTGACGTCTTGGTCAAGAGAAGAGCTGATGGCACCCTGGGTCATAGTGCATGTCGGAAGACAACGCACACTGATTTCGCAGACAGCTGTCACCACCCTTCACAGAGGAATGGGGTACTTGAAACTCTAGTACGTACGGCGCACACTATCTTCGGCGCAGAGAGTCTACCCCAGGAATTGGAACACCTGAGAACTGTATTTCGAAAAAAATGGTACTCAGAGTGGCAGATTCAGCCGGCTCTCAGCCCAACCACTACAGCACAACCTGTGGAAACGGATGAAAACATGAGGGAGGATGTAGGCACTGCGTTCGTTCCATATACCGGCGCACTCTGGGGAAGATCGCCCGGAATTTGGAAAAAAACACCAGGTTGGAACTGTTTGTTATCCGCCGAATAAAATTCGTGCACTGGTGGGGAGCGCTAAAGATGATCTCGGTTTGAGGAAGGCCGCCGTGTACCAGATTCCGTGTCAGTGTGGAAAGTCATATATTGGACAGACGATGCGTACCGTCGAGGATCGATGCGTTGAACACCAGAGGCACACACGATTGATGTATCCGAGCAAGTCGGCGGTCGCTGAACATTGTCTATCGGAGAATCATGCGATGGAGTATGAAAGCACTAGGATTCTGGTACAGACGTCGAGATACTGGGACTGCGTCGTTAGAGAGGCCATTGAAATTCGCACAAGTGACGACCTCATAAACCGTGACTGTGGCTATAATCTTAGCAAAGCTTGGGAACTAGCGATTGGGTAAATTAAGAGTAATCTAGCAAACGTAACGAAGTGACGACCACGGCGCACAGAGCCCTCACACCGACTTCATCTCAGACGCCGTCGCATTCGGTTCCACTGCGCGGCCGCGGCGCGGGGCGCGGACCGCGGAGGGGTCGCTCCGCGGGCCGAGGGTATTTAAATGGCCCGCTACCGGGCTAGAACCCAGTTCCCTTCGAGCAGCCGTTGTGTGCGGATCTCCGTGCCGGCGCGTTTCCAAGAGCTCAGTCCATCAGTTCACCTGATGATGGCGACATGTATGATCGCCGAAATATTGTGTCCGTTAGACACTATAGACCGGCAGTACACCCGTGGATATTTTGATTATCAAATACGCCGGGAGAAACTGAACAATCACGTTCATAAGTAGTTTGTATAGGGACTGATGACCCCATAGTTAAGTCCCATAAGCTATACAAACATTTGAACATTTTTTATTACCAGAACTGCAGAATACCTGAGACAAAAGATTGCCATTTTCTATTATCTAGTGTACCGGTATTGTTCTTTTCTTATCTCTGCCGTCGTTGAGTCATTGTCTTTTGTAACATTTATAATCGCCATAGTTTTATATTCTCAAGGGATTTCTTTTATAACACACAGTACAGCGGTTTCCCGTGTTTATTGTTATTAAGTCCTTTCATATGCCATATTCCGAGAGGCGGTACACCACACTTGGCCGATTTCCCTTCCGCTACGAGTCTGACCGAGCCCCCTCGCTCGCTCCCGCTGTGCTGGAACTACGAGCTGCTCGCTGCGCCATTCCCGAACAGCGGAGGCGCTCACGAGTAACGAGCGAACTTGTTGCGCCTGCTGACCGGGTCTAGTCATGACGAATCATGCCTCAAGCAAACGCTACCAGCTAGCCCAATTGGCCCACTTTAGGTTACGGTAATAACACTAAAAGTGGGCCTTTGCGATCGTCTTTTGACAGCTCGAAATTTAAATGAAAATAACGGCTTAACTATTCATCTGACACAAAAATTGAATAACCTAATTTGTAGAGGAGAAAATTCTCTACAACTTTGCTCTCTTATGGTTTTTTTTTCATATCTCGTATCGTTTCAATGATATTTGCAAAAATAACGGCGATTTTGGGATGTATGTCTGTCTGTCTGTCCGTAACGTGTTCCCTGTTTTTAAGAAGAACCGTTCAACCGATCAGCACCATATTTTACAAACATCATTGTAGGCCGCCAGAGACCAGAATCTCCCTTTTTCAAATTTTTCGGACAAAAAATAGGGTAGTAATACAAAAAAAGCCGTTTGTAATATAATTGTAATTGCAAACGAACTGTTCATCTGACACGAAAATTAAATAACCTAATTGGTAGGGGAGAAAATTCTCTACAACTTAGCTCCCTTATGTTTTTTTTCGTATCTCGTATAGTTTGAGAGATATTTGCAAAAATAACGGCGATTTGACATCCTCCATTGAATTAACGAAAACCAGCCGTTAGGAGATGTCACGTGACATTCCTCGCCCGGAATTCTCTGTGGCATACGCCATCTTGCGTAGCGTATTTGATGATTTTCTTATTGTAACTTACACGTTGTCATTTCAAAGCAATGGCGCACTGAACAATTAACAAAAACACATCACTCTTCGAACGATAAATGGTAATCTAGTGTCTGCAAATACCATATTAGCATCATTTAACAAAGGCCATCAAAAATGTTCAAATGTTTGTAGAGTCTATGGGACTTAACTACGGGGTCATCAGTCCCTAAATTTATGAACTACTTATAACTAAGGACAGCACAAATATCCATGCCCGAGAAGGGATTCGAATCCTCGACCGTAGTGGCCGTGCAGACCGTGACTGGAGCGCCTCAGTCTCCTCGGCCACCGCGGCCAAAGGCCATCAATAGTGTGTGATTATGGGACTTATCTGATGATGGATAGCCGTAGCGACCGGGCGTCGTGGCTCAGTGCGTCTGGTTAGAGGCTCAACGCCCTTTGCAATAAAAAAGCTGAGCCAAAAAGACACCGAACAAGAACGAACAAAAATGATCATCGTCCGCAACGAAGAGAAATACCCACAAAAAAAAAGAATAGCGTAGTGGGCAAGGCGTTGGACTATGATGCTAAGGGTCGGTGGTTCGGGACCCACCACCACCTAAATATTTTTTTCCAAAAAAGGGTTTCACACACACTTATTGATTAGTTCTTTTATTATTTATATTATTATTATTTTGGTCCAAAATGTTTGCAAAATCTTCTAAAACTACAAATCTAAAGTGGGCCGTAAAACACGTCAGTGCGATTTTTTTTAACTCGGTTGGGCCGCACTTCAAATGTTCAAATGTCTGTAAATCTATCGGACCAAACAGCGTGGTCATCAGTCCGTAGCTTACAAACTACTTAAACCTAGGTAAACTAACCTACGGACAAACACACACACACACACACACACACACACACACACACACATACATACACACACACACACAAACCCATGCCCATGCCCCAGGGAGAACTCGAACCTCCACGGCGAGCAACCGCGCGCTCCACAGCGAGGTGCTTTAGACCACTCGGCTACTCCACCGCGGCCGGCCCGTACTCTGGCTCTGCAGATCGTCTGCATGAATTTCGCCTGAGCACAGTTCTTGTTAAATCTCGCCACGGGAACCGCGATAGTATCGGGCTTTACGGCCGCTGAAGGGTGAGAAATCCCACAGCGCTCTTTCTCGGACGGCTGTGCCGCTTCGTCTACAAGAGGCGCTAACAGCTCAGGTTCCCACACTACGGCTAACGTGTTCACTAGTGCACCATGCTACAAACGTTTCTTGTTTGTGAGGTTATTGCCATATTGGACGAAATCCTTATCACATGACAACAATAAAAACACGTGCAAAATCCATCGAAAGAGCATTGATGGAGCATGACGGTATATTTGCGAAACCTCTGTGTTTATCAGCACAAAAGTAAGTAGCTACTATGTTCTATGTTGAACGGCTAACAAAATATTTGTAGTAGCCGGCCGCGGAGGCCGAGGGGACTGAGGCGCTCCAGTCACGGTCTGCACGGCCACTACGGTCTGGGGCTCGAATCCCCCCTCGGGCATGGATATTTGTGCCGTCCGCAGTCTTAGCTAGTTCATAAGTAGTTTGTAAGCTTAGGGTCTGATGACCCCGTAGTTAAGTCCCATAAGCTCTACAAACATTTGAACATTTTGAACTAAAATGTATTCCTTATCCGGCTTAGAGCAATGCGACTATTACAGGATGCGTTACATGTGAAAATGTTCAAAAATGTTCCAATGTTTGTAGAGCTTATGGGACTTCAAAATGTTCAAATGCCTGTAAATCTATTGGACCAAACTGCGTGGTCATCAGTCCGTAGCTTACAAACTACTTAAACCTAGGTAAACTAACCTAAGGACAAACACACACACCCATGCCCCAGGGAGGACTCGAACCTCCACGGCGAGCAACCGCGCGCTCTGCAGCGAGACGCTTTAGATCGCTCGGCTACTCCACCGCGGCTATGGGACTTCACTACGGGGTCATCAGTCCCTAAACTTACAAACTACTTATGATCTAGCTTATACTAAAGACGGCACAAATATTCATGACCGATGGGGGGATTCGAACCCCCCGACCGTAGTGGCCGTGCAGACTGTGATTGGCGCGCCGCAGAACGCTCGGCCACCGCGGCCAGCTGATAATGTTCAAAATGCATGTTATTTTGTGGATAACGTATTACAACATCACATGCTACTCCGATAAGACTGACACAATGGAGAGGCACAGACATTTATCTGTGATAATGCTGTACCGCGGCGGAATGTCCAGACGTATTGAGGCGCTATGCTCCGATGAGCGAGATGTTCCCCGTCGGGGGTTCGAATGCCCCTTCGGGTATGGATGTTTGTGTCGTCATTAGTATGAGGTAGTTCATAAGTAGTTTGTAAGTTTAGGGACTGATGAACCCGCAGTTAAGTCCCTTAAGCTTAATAAATGTTTGAACATTTTTGATAATGCTGTGCACAAATTACTTTTTCCCCTGAACCTCCGACGGTAAGAAACAGCGCGTTCCGCAATAAGGCGCCTTAGAGCGCTCGGCCATACCGCCGAAGCGTTCACGTTTCGATCCTATAGAAAGCTACACTCCAGACAAATGCTTTCAGAAACGACTTGCTAACATTTACATTAATATTGGATGTCAACAAATTCCGCTTCTTCAGAAACGCTTTTGTTCCCATAGCCATTATTTTTATATCTTCTTTACTTCGGCCGTCAGCATTAATTTTGTCACCCAAATAACAAAACTCATCCACTACTTGTATTGTCTCATTACCGAATTCCTTCAGCATCGCCTGATTTTCTGACACTACTTGCCATTACCCTTGTTCATCTTATACCCTTCTTTCAAGCCACTGTCCATTCCATTCAATTACTCTTCAAGACCCTTTACTATCTCTGACAGAATTACTATGTCCTCGTCAAAGCGCGAATTTTTAATTTTTCTCCCTGAACTTTAATTCCCTCTCCATATTTCTCCTCGTATTCCTTCACAGCTTGCTCAATTTACAGATTGACCAACATTGGGGCAAAGCTATTACCCTTACTCCCTTCCCAACCTCTGCATCTCTTTCATACCCTTCGACTAATAACTGTTGAAATTGAATAAAATTCTCCGCTGTCTATATTTTATCCCTGCTACCTTCAGAATTTGAAACAGTGTATTCCAGCCAGCATTGTCAAAAGCTTTCTCCAGATCTACAAATCCTAAAAACGTAGGTTTACCTTTCGTTACCCTATCTTCTAAGATGAGTCGTAATGTATCGCCTCCCGTGTTCCTACATTTCCCCTAAAGCGAAACTGATCTACCCCTAATTTACTTAAAATCATGTTGTGGTTCACACAGTCAAATGCCTTTGACACATAATACAAAAATACCTGCTGTCTGTAATTTATTATCTAATGAAATGAGTACATTCTTACTGTAGTATAAATCGCCTTCTCGATATTGAAACTTTTCAAAAATCAAACTGTGTTGTGGATAACATGTCATTTGTGGTCAGGTGGCTGAGAAGCTGCTTGTACATTACCTTTCCTAGAATTTTCGAGAATGTTGGAAAAAGTGAAATCGGTCTTACGGTATCTCTTTATCCCATTTCTTGAATAGAGGTTTAATGTCCTCAGGATTAGTATGTTACTACTCCCTGAAAATCTGAATACTCTAAGTGGTTTCTGTGATTTAGGGGAAAATGTAACAAATTTTAAATTTTCGAGAACGGCTTCTAAAGCTTCAGAATTCTGCAACTCAGTTAATATGTGATTAATTTTTTAAAATTATTTTTAGTCACTCGGAAGCACCCTGCACCATACTGTCTTGATCTTTTTCCAAGTGTTTTCTTCTATTCTTTCTGAATTCGTTAGTGTCCAACTGTGCTGCATACTCAGCTTTATCTATGCGAATCTTGTCCATCCGTTAAAGTTCTCTGATGACGTTTGCTCCAGGATTAATTCCCATATGTTGTAGCACTTTCACCCTACCAGTGTTGCCATCATTAAAAGCAATAACAGCATCACTGACTTTAGGGTCTTCATTCTAACAAACACTTTTTGGCAAGCGAATCCATTTAAGATTATTGAACCACTCATTGGGACTTTTGAGTCTGAACATGCAGACACTTCTTCAGTAATTTAGGATTTTTCAGGTCTTTGTAAATAGGATTTTAGGTTTTATGATATCCACGACTGCTGCTGGGATGAAATGTTTATGGTGTTTTTCTAGATACTGACAAGTTGGTCTGTATTTCACAGTCTGTAACTTCACGCGCCACATGTTGATCACATTGTTTCCCTTTATTCGAAAATCTATTACCATGAAAACCACGTTTCATAAAAACACTTCGTTTTGGCGTCATTCTTTACTTTTTGAGATATTTACCTGTCTATTCGTCACTTTTCCTCGAAAAAACGTCTGCACGTCGACATACAACACGTGTTTATACTATAAAACGATACGACACTGCTTTTGACAATGCTACCAATACAAACACGTAATTTAACCTTTATAATATAGCAATCAAAAAATGTTCAAATGTTTGTTAAGCTTGTGGGACTTAACTACGTGGTCATCAGTCCCTAAACTTACAAACTACTTATGAACTACCTTATACTAAAGACGGCACAAATATCCATGCCCGAGGGGGATTCGGACCCCCGACCGTAGTGGCCGTGCAGACCGTGACTGAAGCGCCTCAGTCTCAATATAGCAATCCACAGCCTTATCTATTTTTTAAAAAAACATTGATTTTATTAGATCTTGGAGTAATACAGGTAAAAATTATATAACATTTTCAACTTATATATATATATATATATATATATATATATATATATATATATATATATATATATATATATATATCATACATACAGGGTGTTTCACTAAGTGTGTTTAGGGACTGATGACCCCGTAGTTAAGTCCCATAGACTATACAAATATTTGAACATTTGAACTAAGTGTGTTTGCCTCTGTAACTTATAAAATAATATGTGACGGGAAATTTTAATGCGATAGGTCAACACAAGAAATGTTACACTTTCTGCGGAGCTATTAACATAGTTTATTGTATCATTTTCCAAAGAGTTACAGCACAAAAATATGTTTTTTTAAATGGAACAATAGTTTTTTCTATCGTGCATTGGATTCGTTGAAACCATCTGCGTCCAAATCAATTTAAACTACATTCCTATCACTGTTAGTTTGGGAGCTACAACCCTTCAAAGTTTTAGAGGCGGATACCACAAGCGCAGTGCATAATGTGCGCCTTCTAAATGTGGTGCGGTAACGTCACCGGTGTCACGGAGCGAGAAGCTTCCTCGATGCGCTGTTAGACTGCCGACTGTCGCCGCACACGGCCGTATACCCAACAGCAGGATCCACACAAACAACCGGGGCTCAATATACCACAGTTACTGACATCGGATGACGATGGCATACACGAACAACAGCGCATCGAGGAAGCTTCTCGCTCCGTGACACCGGCGACGTTACAACTCGGCCGCACCACGTTTAGAAGGCGCATTGCATTATGCGCAGCGCTTGTGTCTACCCCTGAAACTTTTAAGGGTTGTAGCTCCCAAACTAACAGCGATAGGAATGTAGTTTAAATTGATTTGGACGCAGCTGGTTTCAACGAATCCAATGCACGATAGAAAAAACTATTGCTCCATTTAAAAAATTATGTCTGTGCTGTACCTCTTTGGAAAATGATACAATAAACTATGTTAATAGCTCTGCAGAAAGTGGAACATTTCTTGTGTTGACCTACCGCATTAAAATTTCCCGTCACCTATTTTTTTTTATAAGTTACAGAGGCAAACACACTTAGTGATACACCCTATATATATATATATATATATATATATATACACACACTTCCGATGTGAGTTTATAAGCTCAGAAGAAGTAGTAATACCATCAAAAACATAAAACGTACAAAAATACAAGTCTCGCGACGAAAAACGTTGTCAGATCTCATAGGAAACAAAGGCGTTTACTTTAGTTAGTTTTCATAGTGATGATTATAGAGTCAAGGGAGTACTGTTTCGTCGAGCGTAAATGCTTTCGACAACGGGGTTGATATTTACAGATGTTTGAATTTTACTGTCATTACAAGCTAAACTCTATCTAAATACGAAATCTGACGTTTGTATGTCTGCTAAATGTACCTTAGAATTTTGATAAGCGGTGAGTGCATGAGTGACAGAAGTCGGGAATTTCGGGTGCCAATATTCGTAAACTACATATAAGATGTACAATCTTATAAATTGGAAATATAGCTATTTACTTTTGGTTACCGAAAATTCAGGCTTCTAGCTTTATCCACAAAGAACACAGGAGGATCGAAGGTGCCGTGAACAACTTCGAGGAAAGGATGCTACGACTGCGCCTCCAGGTTAATCACAAATATTTGTAACTCTATGGGACTTAACTATTGTGGTTATCCGTCCCTAGACACCCATGCCGGAGGGAAGACTTCAACCTCCTACGGAAAGAAACCGCCAGCTCTGCAGAGACGCCCTTACAGCGCTCGGTCATTCCACCGAGGCCAGGGTTGATTCTCTTTCCTTCATTCGATACTTTAATCGGAATTTTAAAATTGTCAGTCTCTTAATAAGACTATAGCGTAAAGTGATACAATTGTGATCATTTCGGACAAATGTTATTGCAACTGGAAATATATTGAGAAAAATAACTTCAACTTTGGCACTTTTTCTTGGATGTTTAATGAACATGTAAAACAAACATTAGAAAATTACAAATGTTGGTAAAAGAAAATAAAAGGTTCCATTATTTCGAAAAATCGAACGAAAGTGTTGCTCACTACGTATTATTGTGATCACTTCCTGGTACAATTTTGATCACGGGCATCTTCCACATGGAAAGCATTTTTTTCCCTCGGGCACCAACGCATACTTCGTAGTACCAAACATTGCATTTCTGGCAATGAATGTAGTCATCCTTAGCTACTTATTTATAAGAGTGCGTTAGACAAACTACCTTCAATTACCTTTTAACAGGAAAAAATTTATATCTCCGTAGTATCAAGTGGTGTATTCTTGGAAAAGGCAGGAGGAGCTGTATAAACGTGCTACACTAGAACGCCACACAAAGGCAAGTGCTACCAACACTAGGAGGCTGCCAAATGGCGCGAAACCATATGTTGATCGAACTTTTACCTATATCGAATTTGTACGACCTTACCCTACTTGTATTTCATTAGAATTAGTGAAAATAGTTAACATTACGGTTAGGATATGATACACTTCTAAGTTCGTTTCCTCTTTTATTACGAATTAAAATAATTTAGTTTAGTTCCTACTTTTGGAATTAGTGTTACTCTAAACACATACTATAAACAATTTTGTAAGTTCATTCTGCAGTATTTTGGCTTCAGCTTAACGATTTTAATAAACTTCCTTTTCTGCAAACTTCTATTAGCTATAGCTGTTATCGGCTTTTGTTTTACAGTTTCTTTCTCCTGTTAATATACCATTTGCCATCTTAACTGACAAAATTTGGAAACTATCCGATACGTATTATTCATGCTTTGTTTTCTGTTTTTTTTTTTTTTTTTTTTTTTTTTTTTTTTTTTTTTTTTTTTTTTTTTTTTTTTCTCCTCTGTGTACAGATTCGATCTATTATGTAACATACTCTCGTAGGCAATTATGTACTTTTTGTTTTATTGTGCACTTTTAATATGATCTTGTCAGCTATTGGAAACTCTCGCCTCCTCTTTAACAGGTATTTCATTCCGTTTGATTTTCTGTTTTGCTTCTACGTCATCTTCGCTTCCCCAGGCATTTTTAACACGTTTTCTGCCGCGATGACGTCAGAGGCGCGCCATAGCCGCCTGCTGTGGCAGCCGCCTGACACACGGCAGCCAACGTGTTAAAATAATTATCCGTGCCATGTACAACCTTCTTTCCCTCCAATGTTACATTCTAAAATAGCTACATTCTTTCTAATTTTATTCCAATTACTGAATGAATTGCCAATATTTACATCTCTGTGTTCCATGATGAGGCTGTTCATATTTATGCGTATTCTTTTTTCTTTATCTAAAAAAATAATGCTACTTTGTAGTTATAAACTCCTCCACTGGAACTTAGGATTGATGGAGGACATCGGAAGAGTCACATAAGGGCAGATCGGTTTTTATTATTATGATGCAAAGGGGGTGGGGGAGAGGCAGTATCACGGAAATTATACAGGAGCTGGACTGGGAATCATTACAACAACAGACTTTTTCATTGCGGCGAGGTCGCTGCCCTACATAGGGAGAAATGATGAACCAAAAAAATAACAGATCAGATCTATACCGGAGAGAACTTTTTTTGCCGCGTGCTATTCCGGAATGGGATGTTTGATAAACAGTATGTAAGTGGTTCGATGAGCACTCTGCCAGATACTTCAATGTGATTTGAAGAGAAACCAAGTAAGAGATGCATATTTAGGACTGTCTCAGCCTGTAATGAATCTTTGTTATTTTTAGTCCATTTTGTTCTGGCTGAGTTCAAATCCTATTCTTCTTCTAACGCATTAATGTCGTCTACGAGGGCGACGCCTGCCTCTGGGGTGCATAGGAATGGGAAATCAAAATTTTTATTTTTATTCAAACGTATTTCACTCGGCCTGCCTGGCCATCTCGAGTCACGGGCCATGCCACGTGCCTGCTGCTGGAAGTTTCCACACGCAGGTTCCCGACACGTTCCCGTCGATTTGGCACTCCTGGGTGGCTCGGTTCTACTGACAAGAGTACGCTATCCTCTGAGACTGCGCAGAACCCAGCCACCAACCACGAGCGGGCCTGGGGTCACGTGGGGCACGCTGTAGCGAGACCAGAACGACACACCGAAGAACGGACGCTCTATTTCACCCCGGCCTCGTGAGTTGACTGCCCCCTTCAGCTCCGACCATACCATAACTTTTTCTCCAACAAGGGGAACACCAAGTATGGTACCAACGGATTTTGATGGGTCGCAGGTATGTTGTGAGGGAATTCCTCCAGACCATCAACCTAAAAGGATTTGTTGCAATGAGTCTTGATTTCCATGAAAATCGTGATAAAATTCGCATCAAATTCCCACACGTAATGTGTATACTTGTACATGGCATTTACCGCTCAGCTTGTCAGCGTGGTGTAATCGGCAAGATGCGAAGCTCCCATGCAGGTGACTTGGGTTCAAGTCCTACGTGGGTCAAGTATTTTTCAAACCTGTCCGATGATTCTTTGTGCATAATAATATATTTTTATAAGCATTCTTATGGAAACGTTGGAGTAAATGGTCAGGATAATAACATGTAACATTCGCTCAATATGTTATGTATTGCGCGTCTAATATGTTATTTATTTTATTATTTCGAAGCACACTTTTGAGGCGATTGAAGCATATTTCGAAATCAGTAAACAGTCTGTCGTTAACACCTATAACATTTGGGCAACATTAAATACCTATGTTTACAGTTCCTGACTGTGCTATTTTTATCCCCTCCTATGCCTTGTGTACCCACGCGACGCGTCCCAATGGACTATTATGCTACGGCCAGTCAGTCAGTCATTCGCAGCGTGTCGTTCATGCGTGCAACAAGAAGTGCAACATGGAGAAAGAATGCGCTATGATAAAAGCAGGCCCATCACACGAAACTACTTCAGAAATGGATGTGTGTGTGATGAGCAGTCAAAAGTTGAACGAACTCACGCCTTAAAATAAGCCGAATGTTTGCTTTGCAATCGGAATCTGATCACAAACATACCGCCAAGTATAATTTGTAAAAATAGTTCTGCCATCAGGAATCAAACCCGGGTCACCTACGTGGGAGCCAAGCGCCTTGCCCATTACACCACACTGACTCGCTGAGCGGTAATTGCCATGTACAAGTATACACAGTACGTGTGGGAATTTGATGCGAATTTGAACACGATTTTCGTGGAAATCAAGGCCCACTGGAACAAATCCTTTTAGCTTGATGGTCTGGAGGAATTCCCCCACAACATACCTGCGACCCATCAAAATCCGTCGGTACCATACTTGGTGGACCCCTTGTAAGATGTACCTCTAGGGACAGGCGTCGACCTCCCCCGGGTCCCCTTTAGTAGCCTGTAACAACTTTCGGCAATAAAGCACATTATGGTGTTACCGTAACTTCACGCCTTTCTCATTTAATTCCATGCCCACTGCTCCACTCAAACATCCTGGCACAGTAGTAAGGATAAAAAGTGTTGTTCTAGGCAAACTGTTCCGACACTTACCTGACATTTCTTATATCACATCCGTCGTATCCTATTTGTGACCTAGTCCATGCGGATACATTATACCTGTGCAGCGAACTTTAAATGCATGCCGCTGTTGCAGACCCATTAGAGCCTCAGCCTGTTTCCTAGCGCCATTGTGCAGCCAATTTGTAGATGGGTGCGCAGAACAATGGAGGCACGCAGCTCCGGCCTGGCAGCGGGTGCCGGGAAACTACTCGACCAGAAAACGGAAGGCGGCACTGTGTCAGTGGGTCGCGCGGGACCCCGTGTGACGTCACCGCCGGCACCCAAGCCGCCGCGCCGAGTCGTCTGCAGTCACGTCACCGCTGCGGCAACCAGCGCTCCGTCCCAACCCACGCGCTTCCGCCTTCGCCGGGGGCCGCGGACATACGGCTCTTCTCAAGCCAATAGTCGTCTCACGGGTGTCTCATCCGTTTCCGAGTTAACTTTCAAAAACTTCCACATGAACCCTAGTTTCTACATTACTGTGTGGTGAAGAATTACAGTGATGATAATATCAATATTTTCTCGCAATAGCGAATTTCTTTTAGCGTCACTGTATAAAGTATATATGTTCTACCAAATGGTGACAAATGAAAATTTGTGCCGGGCCGGGACTCGAACCCGGGTTTCCCGCTTTTCGCGAGCGGTCGCCTTAACCACTAGGCTACCCGAACACGACTCCAGGACCGACCCAAACTTCCATATGCCACACAGACTGCACATATGAGTCAACTGCATTCCGAGAAAATATTGATAATATCATCACTGTAATTGGTCCCCACACAGTAATTTAACAGATGCCTAAGCGAGGCAATGACGATAACAGCCTCGGTTAATGCCTCGTTTTCTCCCTGGTGCAGGAATACAGATTAAGCTGCGAGTGCTAAGGGATGAATGCAGTTGACTCATATGTGCAGTCAAAGTGGCATATGGAAGTTTGGGTCGGTCCTGGAGTCTTGTTCGGGTAGTACAGTGGTTAAGGCGACCGCTCTCAAGAAGTGGGAAACCCGGGTTCGAGTCCCGGCCCGGCACAAATTTTCACATGTCACCATTTGGTAGAACATCTATTCTTTATACAGTGACGCTAAAACAAATTCGCTATTGCGAGAAAATATTGATGCTAGTTTCTGCACCCACACAGCGCAAGCTAACTCAATGCGTGTGGCGGATGGTAGTCTGTACACGATGGTTCTGTGACCGAACTGTCTATCATGACAAACTTGGATATGTTCACTGGTATTCTGCCACAGCCGACTCAGAAGACTTCACAGGAGCTTAGCTGCAGCAGAACCTCGCATCATCCGGACTGATTCTTTATGACAAATCTAGCAAAGTTAATGGTATCGAGATATACCATCTACTAACATTACCAAGCATTGCATGATCTGTCGCAGATAGTGCCTTGGCACTTATTTTCCTCTGCCCTTACATACCTTTACCCTTCGTATACCTTTCGACCAATACTCTCCCCAGATGCACCGTATTAATGGGTGATCGTGCCCAAACGTACGGATAACATCGCGGTTCCCAAATCCCGTGATCCAACTTCGTAAACTAACCAAATACGTAGGTGACAGTAGAACTTTTGGGGTGTCACACTCTAAATTCAGTTCCCAGTATACTACCTCTGATCAAATCATGATGGAAGGTGAGGAGGAGGGATCGGCTATTTTCTTCCAGAACCGGAACCGATGCCATTTTGGTTCCACCATCTTGATTATATAATTGCGACGTTGGCACATCGGTGCCCAGGTGGCTAAAGAGGAGTGAAGACATCTGGCAACATTATAGTGGGACAGTAGCCCCATTAGCGTATTACTGGCATTAAATTCTGTTGTGCGTTTCTACTACCAGCACTTTACTTTTACTCTTCATTGTTTTCCCACGAGCAGCTAGGTAAAATGGTCCATCTACACTGAGCCCCACATGCTTGAATAAGCCTTACACAAATGAGGTGTGGTTAGTCCCCCAGAGGTTGTCCGTTAGCGACTATACCATCTCCAACAGCTATGAATCTCCTCAGTGCACAGCAGTTCTTGACAAAGTGAAGTTTAACTAGGGCAAATATTGTACCATCTGAGTAAAACTGCCTATGATATACTGCAGTATCGTTCTCGCAAAAAGTGAACCAATTAAAATTCTTTCAAAATCATGATTACATGAAGTACGGCATGGTACAGGGAAATTACTTTGGGCGAGGGTATGAATGCGTGTAAAATTAGATGTTGCGTGACACATAGTTACCAGGTGGTGTACGACGTTGTCAATTATTTTGGGACGTAATATGCGGTTTTTACATGGCGTTAATGGTAGCCGTTTAGCTGCTGTAATAGATGATGGATACAAGAATAATCTGAATCAAAGCCATAAGCAAAAGAAACAACTGCATTACATGAGACTGTCTAGTATGTAAATAAGAGGCTTCAAGAGTGGCCAAAGTAAGTGTTTTGTTTCCTTATCTAAAGGGAGTATTAGATGAGACGCCACGAATGTTATAGGTCTAGCACGACACTCACGAAGCTGTTGAATTGCTGGAACTACAGGGTCGACCATTCTGTCAGCAGCGGAAGTCAAAATTTAGCTTTGTTTCTTGGTGTCACAATTTCGCGTATTATCCTGAAACAGTAACTTCGTGTCTTTCAATCTCTCGTGTTTCCTCTTAACTCTTTTCTCATAGCGATCAGTTAAGTCTTATAAATCAGCAGGGTTCAGGCAGGAACTAAGCATCTGCATTCCAATAAATTCGGAATACAGAAATTTTGAGTTTCGTTACATTGTAAACGCGATTGGTTGAATTTCGACTACAGGCAATAACAGTTTAAGATAAACGGTAAGAGTAGCGATGGAGGAATTACTGCCAAAACTGTTTAAGCCTCGTGCGTCATTTCTAGCGAAGACCAGTGGTGCACTACAGAATCCCAAAACGAAATGAGTCACCTGTATGTCGTAAGCAATATGCGGTGGTTCCTCATCCACATCCACTGAGGGACTCTGGTTGTAATGGGGCACGGTCCAACTGGCAGCCATCTTCTCACATGACACGAAACATCTCACGCTTAGTAAAGACAAAAACATTAAGCTTGCAGCGAATCCAACATACACAGCATTAGATAGCACTCTAAAACGATTGTTATCTTTTGTATTGCCGCGAGAGACCACAATTACCGACCGCCGGCGTGGCGCAGGGGATAGCGTCACGGACTGCGGAGCAGAAGGTCGCCGGTTCAATCCCGCCCACAGGCGAAAATTTATTTCTTTGTAATTAACAATTCCAGAAGGTTCTACATCTTTCTTATGTTCACTTGTAAATTCTACTTGTTTCTTATGTTAACTGTTCTTCTAATAATGGTAAATTCTGTCTGTGTATAAATAGCAGAGCACTCTGCCTGAGAGGCAGTCAGTGCTGCGTGTATGTTGAGTTCGGAATAAACGTGCTTTCAGTATAAGTGCTGTGTTTAGTTGCCTTCGAAGTCAAGCCTGCTTCCATTGCAACGCGATAGTATGATTTGTTGCGGTGAAGAGTTGGTAGATACGATGTGAATGGCTATCGGTAACTGTAGTAGCCTCCCACACTCTAGGGAACACGGGCCGCGCCTGATGTTGACATAAATACATGCCTGTTATCAGGAGGTCCGTCACCAATATGCTTACATCGCTGCACAGTAGCATAGGTCTTTACTCAATAAATTGCTTATATTCTCTCGTATAGTATCTTCATACTCTTATAGTATCAACATAAAAAAGCTATAATTAGCAAGAAAAGCCTCTTTACAATGAAAATTTAGAAAAATACAGTTTATTATCACATCTGCACCTTATTTTTTGAACTAGTACACTGAAGAAATAATACTCCATATCACAATAAATAAATAAATAAATAAAAATAGAATATGTACTTTACACCTAAAAGTTACTATAAATCTGATCAGGTGTTTTATTATAAAATTATTAAGGTGTAGCTTCTAAATATTTTTAAGGATATGAGTATACCTTTTTCTTAATTCTATTTTCCATTTTGTCCATTTCACACTATATTTCGAATCTTTGTTTCTAATGTCTCTACATAATACTGATTATTTTCTTGTTGTCTCGGCATCTTTTCCCGGTCACACACAGTCATATTGTGTTTAACTAAGCAAGGCGTGGTATGCATATCGGTGGTCCAGGTGCATTTTCAAGCGCAGTTACCGAGTTACCGCTGGAGAGGTCCTTGGCACAGTTTACTCAGTGAGACTGTATTACATGCTCTGTAATCCCAACTGCGCTTAATTTTATTATCGGTTTTGATGTCTTTGAGGTGTTTCCTCCTCACTGCCTGCAAACATGAGAAAAAAGGTAAACAGTTTAGTTCAGGAACATGTGTCTCCAATCGTAAACAGTAGCAACATTATGGCTATGTTACGTTAAACTATTATGTGCATACATAGGGTGTTCAAAAACTCGTCTTGCGGACTTCAAGAACTTAAAAAATAAAATAAGTACATAACATTTAGATAAGGAACCAATGTCTGAAAATATCCAGTGATCATTTCCCTATCTGAGCCAGTCATGAACAAACTTTTCGACCTAGCGTGCAAGTTGTATGACACAGGGGAAATATCGTCAGACTCCAAGAATAATAATTCCAATATCAAAGACAAAGCGTAGGAAGTGTGAAAATTACGGAACTATCAATTTAATAAATCCTGATTTCAAAATACACGCTTTATTTACAGAATAATGTAAAAAAAAAAAACTGATAGAATCCGACCTCGGGATAGATCAATTTGGACTTCGGTGAACACCAGGCAATATTCTCATTACTACTTATCTTACAATATAGGTTTAAAAATCTAAGTTTTTGGATTTTGTGGTTTAGAAAAAACTTCTGACAGTGAGAAATTCAACTTGTATAAAAACCGCACATCAATAATAAGAGTCTAAGGGCATAAAAGGAACGATGTGTTTGTGAAGGGAGTAAAACAGGATTGTAATGTGTCTCCAATGTTATTCAATCTGTATACTGAGGAAGCTGGAAAGAATGGAAGGAGAAATACAGAAATGGAATTTAAGTTCTGGGAGGAGAAATAAAGACTTTCCGCTTTTCCATAACGTAGTAGTTTTACAGACACCAAATCACCTGGAAGATTAACTGAACGGAACGGACAAAGCATCGAAATAAGGGTATGAAATTAACATTAACTACAGTAAAGCAACGGTAATGGAGTGCAGTCTAAGAAAATCAGGCGATGCTAAAGGAATTAATTAGGTAACGGCACTTTAAAAGTAGCAGATAAGTTTTGTTATCAAAACAAATTATGGCTGAAGTAAAGATATATAATATGCATAATGGCTATGGGAAGAAAAGAATTTTTGAAGAAGAGAAATGTGTTTACACCCAATATTAATCTACGAGTTAGGAAATCTTTTTTAGAAGGCATTTGTTTGGAATGTAGTATTGTACTGGAGCGAAACGTGGACGAGAAGGGGTTCACACAGAGTTGGTAGAACCTTTCGAAACTTTTACAGGAGAATGCTAAAGATTAGATGGTAAAATCACATGACTAACGAGGAAGTATTGAACAGAAAGAGAGGAAAGACATTTCGGCATATCTTGACTGAAATAATGGTTCGATTAGTTGGAAACACTCTGATACATCAAGGAGGACATTGGAGGGAAGAGTGTGGGTAAGAAAATATCCGAGGGAGCCCGAGAGACGAATAAGTAAGCCCTTTCAGAAGAATGCGGATTGTCTTATTGGGAGACGAAGAGGCTTGCACAAAATAGGGCAGTCTAGTGTAGGGAGCTGCATCGAAGTTTGACTAATTTAGAACGAAGATCACAACACACTGTCGAAGGTGAAGAGATCATAGTGTTTGTCACTGGGTTGTACACCATGTGATCA
Source organism: Locusta migratoria (assembly GCA_026315105.1). Taxonomy (NCBI): domain Eukaryota; kingdom Metazoa; phylum Arthropoda; class Insecta; order Orthoptera; family Acrididae; genus Locusta; species Locusta migratoria. The sequence goes on from CM048747.1 coordinate 189,725,788, forward strand.
AAAGCATCCGTACACCTGGCAGAAAATGACTTACAAGTTCCATCAGTAATGTTGGAATTCAGTATGGTTGGCCTACCCTCAACCTAGATGACAGCTTCCACTCTCAGAGGCGTACGTCTAATGAGGTGCTGGAAGCTTTCTTCGGGTGGCAACTATTCTTCGTGGAGTGTTGCATTGAGGGAAGGTATCGATTTAGTTTGATGGGGCCTGGCACGAATTCGGCGTTCCAAAGTATCCCAAATATGTTCTACATAATTCAAATCAGGACTCTGTGCACGCCAATCCATATAGGGTTGTTTTGTCATGTAATCACTTCGCCATGGCCGTGTATTATGAAAATATGCTCGGTCGTGTTAAAATACGCAATCACTATCCCCGAATTGCTATTCAACAGTGGGAAGCAAGAAGGTGCTTAAAACATCAATGTTGGCCTATGCTGTGATAGTGCCACGCAAAACATCAAAGGGTGCTAGCCCATTCCATGAAAAGCACGACCACACCACAACACCACAGCCTCCGAATTTTACTGTTGGCACTACACACAATGGCAGATGACGTCCATCGAGCATTCAAAATGCCCACACCCTGTCATATTGTGTACAATGATTCGTCACTCCATACAACGTTTTTCTACTGTACAATCGTTCAATGTTTCCGCTCCTTACACCAAGGGAGGCGTCGTGTGGCACTGATGTGTGGCTTATGGGCTGCCGCTCGACCCTGAGATCCCGCCCATCATAGTACTTTGAGTGGGTTCTGATGCAGTTTGGAATTCCTGTATGGTGGTCTGGGTATATGCCAGCTTATTACACTTCAACTATCGGTGGTCTCTGTCATTCAACAGACAAGGTCTGTCTGTACGCTTTCGTTCTGTACATGTCCCTTCACGTTCGTTTACATTTCAGTATCACATCAGAAACAGTGGACCTAGCGGTGGTTAGAAGTGTGGAAATCTTGCGTACAAACTTCTGACAAGTGACACCCACTCAACTGACAACGTTCGAAGTCCGTGTGTTCCGCGGAGCGCCCCATTCTGCTCTCTCACGATATCTAGCGACTGCTGAGGTCGCTGATATGGAGTACCTGGCAGAACAGTGCACCTGATGTGAAAAACTTTTTTTTATGTCCACATTCGTTTGACTGAATAGTGTATTTCCGGACATAGGTCCCTTACCTCGACAAGTTCACGAAGTTGGCGGTAATTTCCAGGAATGCTTGTAATCGAAGTATCTCAGCCTGAAAGCATAACGTCGAACGTGCAAATCTGAACTGATTACGCGGGCACTGATGCACGACATGACAAAATATGAATTTACATACAAATTATTTTGACGAGTGGTAATGTAAAGCTGCGTTGGCATGAATATTTTTACAGCAGAATCCTGACACTTTCCTAGGAAATAGCTCAATGTTTTTGACGAATTTCAGAGTAAATGTCATTGCTCAACTGTCACTGACAAGATTTGAAGCTGCGGTAGAACGTATCTACTTGACTTTTCGTAGAAATTGGTTGAATATTTCTGATTATTTACATTGTAATGTACTGTGGTATACGCGTTAGGTATCCATACCGCGAGGACAAAAGAATTTTATTTGTGTAAATAAATGACAATTATAGATACGACTTTCATCGCATAATAAATCACTGCAGAATATCAGAGGAAAAGTACTCCCAGAACTAGTCACTAAAAGTGTATGACTTTTTCCTTTTCCTTTGCGTAGCTTTGACTATGAAGTCTTCTAAATCATAATAAATTATTTAAAAAACTTCACCGTCACTCAAGTCCATATAAACTAATAAAATAAGTTCCCATGACTAGGAACAAAACACGTAAGACTCGCGTAATAGCGGCGTAATCTATTTTTTTATATACCGAGTGATCAAAAAGTCAGTATAAATTTCAAAAATTAATAAATTATGGAATAATGTAGATACAGCAGTAAAAATTGACACATGCTTGGAATGGCATGGGGTTTTATGCAGGATGGCGCTCCACCCCAAATTGCTAGACGCGTGAAAGATCTCTTGCGCGCGTCGTTTGGTGATGATCGTGTGCTCAGCCGTCACTTTCGGCATGCTTGGCCTCCCAGGTCCCCAGACGTCATCCGTGCAGTTATTGGCTTTGGGGTTACCTGAAGTCGCAAGTGTATCGTGATCGACCGACATCTCTAGGGATGCTGAAAGACAACATCCGACGCCAATGCCTCACCATAACTCTGGACATGCTTTACAGTGCTGTTCACAACATTATTCCTCGACTACAGCTAATGTTGAGGAGTGATGGTTATGAGCATTTCCTGTAAAGAACATATTTGCTTTCTCTTAATTTGTTATGCTAATTATTGCTTTTCTGATCAGATGAAGCACCATCTGTCGGACATTTTTTGAACTTCTGTTTTTTTTTTTTTTTTTTTTTTTTTTTCATTCTAATAAAACCCCATGTGATTATAAGCATATCTGTCAATTTTTGCCTCTTTGTCAACATTATTCCATGGTTTATTAAGTTTTAAAATTTATACTGACACTTTGATTACCCAGTACATCAGTTCATGCCTGTTGTCAGAGCCACCTCCTCCACAACATTCAGCCAGCCGCCAGACGCCTGAAATCCAGACGGAGCTTTCTCAGAGCTACCGATAATATCAGTGACCAACGCGGATCTAGAATGGACAGATGGAAGAGATCGAGAGAAAGGCACTGGATGGAACCAAAGGAAGAATTGATACCAGGCCACAATGAGGACTGGGCGGTTTGAAAGTCACTAAATAGGCTACGCACCAACACTGCACGGCCAAGAGATAATCTTATGTAGTGGGGATAGTCTACTGTATCTAACCTCTGACTGTGGAGACGTGCAGATCACCCATGTATTTTTTTTATTTTTTTTTATTTGTGGTTTTAGGGCGCACAACTAAGGTCATTAGTGCCCAGATAAAAACGGAGATTCGCTAGATCTCGAAAAAATTAGTAATTACCAGATAGAGTATCAAAAGAAGGCTAAAAACAAAGATAAAAACAATTAAAAGGGTTAAATATCTTTTGATAGATTGACCATGTTGATAAAACACAAAACTCGAGGAGCTGCTCGTGTGTCATCAGCTAAAAGTTCCTCCAGAGTAGACGGAAAGTGATGGAATACACGGAGATGATTAAAATTAACACAAGACAGTAAAACATGTCGCACCGTCAGGAGCACAACGGTGCAGGGTCGGCGGTTAGCAAATGACGGTGGCTGACCGATCCGCAACCGGGCCAGGATGACCTCCTCTCGCCGAGAGGGGCGTGAGGAGGTCCTCCAAGCGGTCGTGATCGGTTTTACAGTTCTCAATTTATTGTCGTGCATTGAGAACCACGCACTGTGCCAGAACGACACGATACTCCGGCGAAGAGCCCGTTGAACATCGTCTGATGGGACGCAAAAAGTAGCCATGCGAGGCAAAAGAGCTGCTGCCTTGGCTGCTATATCGGCGGTCTCATTCCCAGGCACACCCACGTGGCCAGGGACCCACAGAAATGAAACTTGACAGCTGTCATCTGCTACCAACTGGAGGGAGCGTTGGATCCGATACACGAGAGGATGGGTCGAGAGAGGGTCCTTAAGACTCTGCAGCGCACTAAGGGAGTCCGAAGAGATGGCATAAAAAGGATGGCGGCGGCGGCAGGTGTATAAAACAGCCTGGTGGAGGGCAAAAAGCCCAGCCGTGAAGTTAAAGCACCGGTCAGGGAGCTTGTATTGGAAACGGTTGTCCCCGACGACGAAGTCAGATCCGACACCATCAGTGCTCTTGGAACAATCAGTGTAGATAAATATGGCATTATCGAACCGCGAACGGAGTTCTACAAGCCTCGAGCGGTATATCAAATCCGGGGTGCTCTCCTTGGGCAGCGAACTAAGTTCAAGGTGAGTGTGAACCTGGGCCTGATGCCACGGTGGCAATGGGCTCTCGCTCAACCTAAATGTTGAAGGATGGGTAAAATCGAGCCGCTGAAGCAGGCGGCGAATCCGAACTCCAGGTGGAAGCAAGGCTATAGCAGACAACTGATATTGGCGATCGAGTGAGTCGTCAAAAAATAATCTGTAAGATGGATGGTTGGGCATAGACCGGAAGCGGCATGCGTACCGACACAAGAGTATGTCACGCCGAGTGGTCAAGGGTAATACAGCAGCATCGGCATACAGACTTTCAACACCAACACATGTATAACTGCCCTGAATGTCCTTCACACTGCACCTTAGAGGACCTGATGTTGGCAACCCGAAATGCTGTCGACGTAGCCCGCTTTTGGGCCAAATGTATATAATATTTCTATATGTTTGTTTATAGTCTACACCTCTACATCTACATACATACTCCCTAATTCACCGTAAGGTGCGTGGCGGAGGGTACACTGTACCACTACTAGGCATTTCCTTCCCTATTCCACTCCCAAATACAACGAGGAAAAAAAAAGAATTCCTATATGCCTCCGTACGAGCCCTAATTTCTCTTATCTTGTTTTGTGATCTTTACTCGAAATGTAAGTAGGCGGCAGCAAGATCATACTACACTCAGCTTCAAATTCCGGACCTCTAAATTTACTTAACAGAAATGCACGAACGTCGTCTATCTTCCAGCGATCCCCAATTGAGTTGCAGGAGCATTTCCGTGACACTCGCGCATTGGTCGAACCTACCGGTAACAAATCTAGCTGCTCGCCTCTGAACCGCCTCTATGTCTTCCTTCAAACCGATCTGCTGCGGGTCCCAAACACTTGAGCAATACTCAAGACGTGGTCGTACAAGCGTTTTATACGCGGTCTCCTTTACAGGTGAAGTACATCTTCCCAAAATTCTCACAATAAACCGAAGTCGGCTGTCCGCCTTACTCAAAACTGTCCTTACATGTTCGTTCCATTTCGTATCACACTGCAATGTTACGCCTAGACATCAAGAAGCTCACTACTAATGCTGCATTCAACATTATAGAATTGTTTTTTCTACTCATGCGCATCACCTTACATTTTTCTACATTGAGAGCTAGCTGCCATTCTTCGCACCAACTAGAAATTTTGTCTACGTCATCCTGTATGCTATTACAGTCAGTTACAGATGACACCCTCCCATACACCACAGCATCATCAGCAAACACCCGCAAATTACAACTTACTCTGTCCATCAGATCATTTATATAGAAAATAATAGCGGTCCTATCACACTCCCCTGGGGCACGCCTGACGATACACTCGCCTCTGATGAACACTCGCCGTCGAGAACAACGTACTGCGTTCTATTACTTAGGAAGTGTTCCAGCCAGTCACAAATCTGTGAACCTATTCCGTAAGCTCTCCGCAGTTTATATGTATTTTAGTAATCTCTGTGTGTTATACCTTTATAAATTTCTGTACACATGATGCTTCTGATACGAATAAAAAAAAAATATGTTCATGCCGAGAAGCTACTTCGATTGCAAGCATTCCTTGAAATTACCAAGTTCCCTACATGCTGCTGAAATTCTCTCTCTCTCTCTCTCTCTCTCTCTCTCTCTCTCTCTCTCTCTCTCTCTCTCTCTCTCTCTCTCTCTCTCACACACACACACACCTGTGTGAGACAAGAAGTCAATGGCCTGCCGTGAAGAGTGACACAGCTAGCGTCTTCAGAGGAGTTGAGACCACGAACAACTTCCAGCAGCAGAACCACCTGCAGCCTCACCGGACAGGTCTATTCCCCGCCGATACCGAGCACCTTTAGCAGCCAGCAGAGACCGGTCGCCTGTTGGCCGACGGTCGGCCACATGGCGCGGATTTCCTCCGGTGGGAGGGCGATGGTGGCGACGGAGAAGTGCGGCGCGCACTGCCGCACCAGAGGCAGAGGGGAGGCGTAGGCGGTGAAGTGCTGGACGTGCAGGCGCGCCAGCCCGGCGGCGTCGGCGGCCAGTCCGGTCACGTGGATGTCCTCGAGCGGCAGCAGCGGCACCTCCAGAGCGGCGGACAGCAGCGGCCGCAGCGCCCAGCCCGCCACGGCGTAGATGCCGCCCGACAGGTAGAGCGGCAGCCGGTCCGCGGGGTACAGCCAGCGCGGCAGGAACCACTTGTGGCCGGCCGAGCGGTAGGGCGCCGGCCGCCGGAACAGACGCCCCACCAGCGGCCAGCCGCCGGCAGACGCCGTCTCCAGCACGCCCGACAGCGCCACCACGTCCAGCAGGATGTCGTCGTCCACCTGCACAACGGCACATCCACTACACGTAAAGGCGGCGCTCTCAACATGACTAACTAGCAACATTTTCAGAGTAATATGTACAGGGTGTCACAAAAAGGTACGGCCAAACTTTCAGGAAACATTCCTCACACACAAAGAAAGAAAATATGTTATGTGGACATGTGTCCGGGAAAGCTTAATTTCCATGTTAGAGCTCATTTTAGTATTTCTCTTTAAATGTAAATTTAAATAATTCGTGCAGACAGTTATCAAAATACCCAATTGTTTCCTTAGTATGTATTGTACTTCCTAGATTCACCGCCAGTTGGCCCAACTGAAGGTAGGTAATGTTCACTTCAGTGCTTGTATTGACATGCGACTCATTGCTCTACAGTACTAGCATGAAGCACATCAGTACGTAGCATCAACTGGTTAGTTTTTTGTGGTTTTAGGGCGCACAACTACTAAGGTCATTAGCGCCAGAATCAAACCCGGGATATACCCAAGGATAATAAGACTATATAAAAACAGCTAAAAAACATAGAATACAAAACAACAAAGCGAAGAGCTAAATGTCCCTTGACAAATTGGTCAAATTGATAAAATCCAATACTCGAGCAACAGCCCGCCCGTCATCAGCTAAAATTTCTTCCAATGTGTCCGGCAGATGTAGTGCAAGCCGGAGTAAAATTTGAACACGACAATAAAACATGGCGCACCGACAGCGGGTGGCCACAGGAACATAACGGTGCGGGGTCACCACTGAGCAAGTAGCGGTGGCTAAACCGGCAATGTGCGATCCGCAACCGGGCCAAGATGATCTCGTCGCGAGCGACGTGATGAGGTCATCCAAGCCACCGGGAGCGGTTTAATGGTCCGGAGCTTACTAATAATAAGTGAAGACCACACATTATGCCATGACGATATAAGGCGCCGCGAAAGAGCCCCTCGAATATCGTGCGATGGGACACAGTACGTAGCTGTCCGACGTAAGAAAGTTGCAGCCTTGGCAGCGGCATCAGCAGCCTCGTTATCAGGCACGCCTGCGTGGCCAGGTAGCCACAGGAGGTGAACGCGAGGGCCGTCAGAAGCTAATAACTGAAGGGAGCGGTTGATTCGGTGCACAACAGGATGGGCTGAAAAGGGGTCGCTCAAACTCTTGATGGCGCTGAGGGAGTCAGAGCAGATAATATAAGAAGCAACTGGTTAGTGTTCATCATAAACATGGTTTTGCAATCACTGCAATGTTTACAGATGTGGAGTTGGCAGATGCCCATTTGATGTATGGATTAGCACGGGGCAATAGCCGTGGCGCGGTACGTTTGTATCGAGACAAATTTCCATAAAGAAGGTGTCCCGACAGGAAGACGTTCGAATCAATTGATCGGCGTCCTAGAGAGCACGGAACATTCCAACCTATGGCTGGGGAAGACCTAGAACGACGAGGACACCTGCAATAGACGGGGCAGTTTTTCGTGCAGTTGACGATAACCCTAATGTCAGCGTCAGAGAAGCTGCTGCTGTACAAGGTAACGTTGACCACGACACTGTATGGAGAGTGCTACGGGAGAACCTGTTGTTTCCGTACCATGTAAAGCGTGTGCAGGCACTATCAGCAGCTGATTGGCCTCCTCGGGTACACTTCTGCGAATGGTTCATCCAACAATGTGTCACTCCTCATTTCAGTGCAAATGTTCTATTTACGGATGAGGCTTCATTGCAACGTGATCAAATTGTAAATTTTCACAACATATGTGGGCTGACGAGAATCCGCACGCAATTGTGCAATCACGTCATCAACACAGATTTTCTGTGAACGTTTGGGCAGGAATTATTGGTGATATCTTGATTGGGCCTCATGTTCTTCCACCTACGCTCACTGGAGCACGTTATCATGATTTCATACGGGATACTCTACCTGTGCTTCTAGAACATGTGCCTTAACAAGTACTTCACAACATGTGGTACATGCACGATGGAGCAGTCAACGTGTTCATACGCTTCTCAACAACAGATTCGGTGACCGATGGATTGGTAGAGGCGGACCAATTCTATGGCCTCCACGCTCTCCTGACCTCAACACCTCTTGACTTTCATTTATGAGGGCATTTGAAAGCTCTTGTCTACGCAACACCGGTACCAATATAGAGACTCTTCGTGCTGGTATTGTGGACGGCTGCGATACAATACTCCTGTCTCCAGGGCTGCATCAGCGCATCAGGGATTCCATGCGACGGAGGGTGGATGCCTGTATCCTCGCTAACGGAGGACATTTTGAACATTTCTTGTAACAAAGTGTTTGAAGTCACGCTGGTACGTTCTGTTGCTGTGTGTTTCCATTCCATGATTAATGTGATTTGAAGAGAAATAATGAAATGAGTTTTAACATGGAAACTAAGCGTTTCCGGACACATGTCCGCATAACATATTTTCTTTCTTTGTGTGTGAGGAATGTTTCCTGAACGTTTGGCCGTACCTTTTTGTAACACACTGTATCAGGGGCATTTGAAAAGTGCGTACAAAAACAAAAAAATATTAACGTGTTTGGGGGAAAACCATTTTTATTTATCGACGTAGTCTCGTTTTAGACTTACACTTCCTCAAACGCTGTTTCACTTTTTGTTGATACCTTCCGAATAATAGGAATTCTCGAAGCCTGCAAAACAGCTATTAGTTTATGCAATCACCAACTCTTCGTCCCGCCAGCCATTTCTTCCAATTGGAGAACACACTGTAGTCCGAGGGAGACAAGTATGGAGAATAGGGCCGGATGTGAAACGAGTCATATGTCCAATAATTTTGCTACCACAACTGCTGAGGTGTGTGCTGTTGCATTGTCGTGATTGAAAAGGGCTCTTCTTTTGTAGGCCAATCGCCGGTGTTTTTCTTGCAGCTCGATTTTCAAACGGTCCAATAACAAAAATAACTAATAGTTTTACCCTGTTCCAGATAGTCGATAAGGATTATCCCTTACAATTCCGAAAAGACCATTGCCATCACCTTTCCGGCAGAATGAGCAGTCTTCGCTTTTTTGTGCATGTTCTCCCATGGTAACCCATTGTTTAGATTGTTCTTTGGTCTCAGGAATATAGTAACGTATGCATGTTTCATCCACGGTGACGAAACGACACTTAAAGTTCTGCGGATTCTTCCTGAAGAGCTGCAAACCTTCCTTGCGACAGTTTACACAATTCCGTTTTCGTCAAACATGAGCAATCGCGGCACCCATCTTGCGGATAGCTTTCTCATGTCCTACAGGCAACGCATAATATTTATCCGTCCATTCGAGATTCACACAGCATTGGCAATCTCATGCACCTTAACTCTTCTATCATCCATCACCATATCACGGAGTTTATCAAAGGTTTCTGGAGTCGAACATTCTGTACGCCCTGTAGAGGTTTCGTCACTGGTACCCACACGACCAGTCCGAAAATTTTTAACCCACTTGTTATCTGTTCTAATCGAAGGTGCAGAGTTACTATAATGTTTATCAGTTTCTCTTTAGTCTCCTGAGACGTTTTGTCTTTCATGAAGTAATGTTTAATCACTACACGAAATTCATTTCCGTCTGTTCTTCAACTTCCTCGATACACACGAATGTCAAACACAAAGAAATAGACTAATATGGTTCAAACATGGTGTGCGTTCTTTCCAAAGGTGCTAATAACTAAACATGAACTTGATACGCCCTGGTAGTGCCATATCTCGAATTTTGCACGTACTTTTCAAACGTCCCTCGTATTTATATTTTGATCGTACTTGACAACACACTAACTGTAGAAAAGTATGTATAAATGAATATCATTAGTACCCCAAACCTTGCCCAACCCCGGTACCCTGCCCAGCCCCCAAACCTTGCCCAAACTCAGTCACCAAAAATCTCTTAAAATTTCATATGAAAGTAAATGAAACATTTTCGACGTCGTAGTAGCTGCATAGAGGTTCAAACTTATTAGCGGATTAAAACTGTGTGACGGAACTAAGATTCGAACCTGGGACATCTGCCTTTCCCAGGCAAGTGCTCCACCGACTGAGCAATCCCTGCTCACCTCCCGATCCGTTCTCACAGCTTTACTTTGCCAGTACCTCGCCTCCTACTTTCCAAATTTCACAGAAGTTCTCCTGTGAAACTTGCAGGACTAGCAGTCTTGGAAGAAAGGATATGGTGGAAAAATGGCTTAGCCACATCCTGCGAAATGTTTCCTGAATGATATTTTCCAATCTGCAGAAGAGTGTGCGCTGATATCAAAGCTGCGATGACGGAGCGTGAAACGTACCTGAAAGGCTCAGTCGGTAGAGCACTTGCCCGCGAAAAGCAAAGGTACCCGGTTTGAAACCGGTGACAGCACGCAGCTTTAATCCGTCCATAAGTTTTGTGTCAGCTAAAATACCACTGCAGAGTGAAAAATATTCTGTAGAGAGATTCCTTTACTAGGAACACCTGAGATACAAGAAAGAACAAACAATATGGAGAAAAGACACTAATATCACCAAAACCCGCGTTTTTAGCATTTGTAAATTGTGAGAAAGCTTTTGACAATGTCGACTCGAATAAACTCTTTCAAGCTCTGAAGGTAACAGAGGTAAAATACAGTGAAGAGTTATATTCAACTTACACAAAAACCATACAGCGGTTATTAGAGTCGAAGGACACGAAAGGGACGCAGAGGTTGTGGGAAGTGAGAAAGACGGGGTTGTAGCCTTTCCCCAATGTTGTTCAATCTGTACATTGCGCAAGGAATGCAATGGGAAATTGGAGAGAGAATTAAAGTTCTGGAAGAATAAATAAAAACTTTGCGGCTTTCCGATGACAAAGTAATTGTCAGAGACCGCAAAAGATCTGGAAGAGCAAGTGCATGGAATGGACAGTGTTTTGAAAAGAGGGTATAACATGAGCACGAACAAGAGTAAAATAAGGATAATGGAATGTAGGGTCAGAAAGTCAGGCGATTCTGAAGGAATTAGATTAGGTAATGAGCCAATAATAGCAGTAGATGAGTTTTGTTATTTGGGTAGCAAGATAACTTCTGATGGCCGAAGTAAAGAAGAGATAAAAATGCAGGATGGCTATGGGAAGAAGAGCGTATCTGAAAAAGCGAAATTTGTTGGCATCCAATATTAGTTTAAATGTTCTACTAAACACGCTAGGTGGTGCGAAGTAGACCGCATGGCTATGTAGAGGTACGTTGTTTACATTTCTGTTCACTTGTAGTTGCGTTTGCTTAAAGGTATACCACGCCGGAACAGTAACTGAAAATGGCCCCAAAGCGACTGATTCCTTATGAATCACGGATAATAATAATCATTTTGCACCTAGAAGGCAATAGTGTGACAAATATTTAAAAAAACTGTAGATTTCCATCAACGGAGTTGTGAAAACCATACCCTGGCATCGAGAAACAGGCTCCTATGAAGATCGTCCTCACTCAGGGCCACCCAGGAAAATATCAGAACGCCAGGAAAAGTATTTGGTAGCGATTAGTAAACGTAACAGACTAAAAACTGCCCGTGAATTGACGCTGAAGTAAACGCAACGAGGGATACACCGGTGAGGGCGTCAACAGTGACAACGCCTTGCAGACAACACCCTCCGAGGTTATGTAGCAACAAGGAAACCGCTGTTACGTCCTGTTGGCAAGACGAAAAGGCTTCACACCAACATTGGACAGCGGAGGATTGGGAAAGTCTTATTCAGTTATGAATCCAAGTTCTAAATATCGGGAAGTAAACGCCATCAATTTGTACGCCGTTTATCCCACGAACGCTTGAATCCTCAGTGCGTAATTCCAACCTTAAGGCATGGAAGGGGTTCTCTGGTTGTATGGGGATACTTTGGAGAAAAAGTCTGAGATTTGGTGAAAATGGATGGAGAAATTAACCTAAAGGACTATCATGCCACTCCCCAGCGACATCTGGTTTGCGTCTGATTGGGGAAGAGAGTGTTCTTGCTTCAAGACGGTGACTCTGAACATACGTCTCGCTTGTGTCTCTAGAGGTTCGTAAAATATTGAAAAACATGGAATGGAATTCCAAGTGAAACCTTGGAAAAACTGTCGCTTCACATGCCGAGAGTGTGCAAGGCAGTGATGAAAGCAAAGGATGGCTATTTTGAGGAACTGAAAATGTGTGTAATCTTCCTGTGTGTTATTTGATACTCTCAATACCTTTTATACAGCCAGAAATCTAGTTTCTTTCCGCATTGTATTGCTGTGTTGCGGATACTTGTAATTGGACAGTGTATTTAATTCAAATGAACCGAAAGTACCAGAAGGAGGTAATTTGATGGCCTGACATGAAATCTATGTTTCGTATGACCCCTGTAACCAGATTAATTTGCCTTTGCGTGATAATCCCCTACATTTTTTACCGATGTAATTGCTAATTTTTTCGTTCTGCTACGGGTCAAACAGCTAAAAAATCGTCTGTCGTAGCACCAAAAATTCAAATATTTTCCAATTTAAAAGGCTGTCGAGAGAGGGGGGAACCACCTGCCTCACCCTAGTTCCGCCTTCCTCAGCAAACATTTTGGCATACGAACATGGCCGCGCTCTTTAATACAAGATAGGATGGAGCATTTTATCTGGCATCTCACTAACGGATACCACTTTGTCACTGTCTACATATGTATGTCTCCCACTGAATCCTATATCTTCATTTGTCACTTTCATATATAATATCCACTGACCGCCTGCCAGCATGCCCCATTCCTTTTTCAATGGGTTTCTACACCCTATTCTACACCCTAGACGTAGATAAAGGGACTGGGAAAACTGAACAAACTTTTTCTTGTTTAAGTTTTCCAGACCCCCAAAACTGACATGCGGTCTCCATAGCTTTTTCTGATTTCACTGTATTCACTCCCTTTCCATTGTTACTTATTACAACAGATGTTGATTTCAATGCATAAGGAGTGGTAAGTAACATCGTAGTATGAAAACATTACTTCCTGTTACCACTCAACGGTTCCGTGCACCCATGATTTTTGTTTCGTGCGCTTATGTGGGACAACGCACTTTCGCACACTTGAATTATATAAGATTGTTATACATTGTCCTTTTATGAAATAAAAAATTGGTACCTCAGTTTTCGTATTTGGGTATATATATAATGATTATTATTTAACAGATTTACGGGCTAATACAATACATCTTTGGTCTTGTCTGTTGCTTCCAATTATTCGAGCCACGCAATGCCAAATAATTGGGGCATTGAGCTCAAAAAGGGAATATGTCACTCGAAGTTCTGAGATATATTGAAAAAACTGCATAATTCTGAATATAATTATTCCCAAACCTTATAGTTAGTCCCACAAACTCTTGAGGGAGAATGCAATGTTATACCAACAATCTGTAATCATAGAATGACGCAACAAATACAAAACGGTAATAGAAAATGACTGACATGTTCCCTTTTTTATTTAAACTACAGTCGTTGTACTAAAATCTTTTATAATGAAACAAAATACTACAAGCAATATATTATTTTTATCATTTCAACGTGGTCATACACATATAACATTGGACAGTCAATTCCACTTGTTTTTCTTATTAAACAACGGTTTTTATATTAACAGAGATAAAGCTTCATAAATTTTTCACTCTTTAGCATTGTCCCAAACTTCACTTCCAGAGTCATTGGCGTCCTCTGCACCAATTAGTTTATTAATGTCGGCATTGCTTTAGATGACTATCAAAATACGAAACTGAAAAGTGATAACGTCAATCATGTATGCTCTCGACACATTATAGAAAAGCGGGACTGTACTAGCCTAAACCAGAAAAAAAAATCATAATTCACCATTCCACTGCTAATGGGTGAAACACAGACTGGTCAGTGTACTCAAACAGTTTGTTACGTGAGAGAGCCCATTTTCCTACTTTCACAGTTACAGATCGCTACAGTGCTGCCCTCACGCCACAAGTTCTTTCGTGTAATGTAGGGACTTGTCATTGTGACAAGTCCTCTTTCTGCACAAAACGTAATTTCATCACTGGTTTTGACACGAGAAAAAAAAAGACTGACAAGTCTTATTTTATAAGCGACAGATTCGGAATTGTGTGAAAGTAACAGCTACAGTAATAACGCATGTATCCAAAAAAATGATGACAAGTCCATTTCTCGTCTTAACGCCTCAATTCCTGTTTTATCCAAACAGCGATTACACTTTCATATTGTGAAAGTGTTGATATTAAAACGTGACTGACACCAAGAAAAAAGCTAAAAAGTCTCAAATTTTAGTCACGACCTGAATAATTTCTGAAAAGGATGAAATTAATATAACATTCGATTGTCAAAGATCTTAAACTGCGCACTGTGTCGTCTGTTGCTCACAACAGAGAAAATAGGGGATTGGGCGTCAGTGTATATGCTTTTGGCACCCACAGGGAGCTCGCGGTTCTTTTGCGAGTACGTGCGTGGCGAGCACAGGGCCCCGAGCTAATGCACTCTTCCTTCTTTACCTCCCGGACTGCATTTCCTTTCCCCCTCCCCTCCTTTCCTATCCTCACTCCTTCCCTCCGGGGGACAGATAACCTTAGCAGTTTAGTTCAGTGTTCAAATGTTTTTAGAGCTTATGGGACTTAACTACGGGGTCATCAGTCCCTAAACTTACAAACTACTTATGAACCAGCGAATATTAGGGACGGCACAAGTATCCATGCCCGAGGGGACATTCGAAACCCAGACCGTAGTGGCCATGCAGAACGTGACTGGCGCGCCACAGACCGCTCGGCCACCGCGGCCGGCAGCATTTTAGTCCGCCTATCCAACCAAACAACCCAACCCCCTCTGCTTTTGGAACAAACCGCTGCTCATCTCTTTAAACGCTTGCGAAAAGAATGTTTCACGTCACTCCATAACATGCAACGTTATAAGGAAGAGATCTTGAATAATAGCAATCATCAGCGTTAAACAGTAAACTATCTGGTCTATCCTACCGTACGTTGTTGACTTCAGTATACATTTTGTGGATTATGCAAATATTTGGTTCGACTCACCTTTACGACGTAGGACACCTGGGAGCAGTGGTCGGCGGCCCACTTGAGCATCATCAGAGACTTGACTGTGAGGTTCTCGTAGACGTCCACCATGTCTTCGACCAAAATGTCGTCGTTGACCAGCGCCTCAGCGATCACTTCTTCCTGTGAAAGACCACTGCTTGAGAAACCTGTGTCGTCTGGTACAAACAATTATCGATCAACATATACATCTATATACACTACAGGCCATTAAAATTGCTGCACCAAAAAGAAATGCAGATGGTAAACGGGTATTCATTGGACAAATATACTAGAACTGACATGTTACATTTTCACGCAATTTGGGTGCATTGATCCTGAAAAATCAGTACCCAGAACAACCACCTCTGGCGCAAAACGGCCTTGATACGCCTGGGCATTGAGTCAAAAAGAGCTTGTATGGCGTGTACAGGTACAGATGCCCATGCAGCTTCAACACGATACCACAGATCATCAAGAGTAGTTCAAAATGTTCAAATGTTTGTAGAGCTTATGGGCCTTAACTACGGGGGTCATCAGTCCCTAAACTTACAAACTATTTATGAACTAGCTAATACTAAGGACGGCACAAATATCCATGCCCGAGGGGAGATTCGAACCCCCGACCGTAGTGGCCGTGCAGACCGTGACTGGCGCGCCGCAGTCCCCTCTGCCACCGCGGCCGGCATCAAGAGTAAGTGACTCGCGTATTGTGACGAGCCAGTTGCTCGGCCACCATCGACCAGACGTTTTCAGTTGGTGAGAGATCTAGAGAATGTGCTGGCCAGGGCAGCAGTCGAACATTTTCCGTATCCAGAAAGGCCCGTACAGGACCTGCAACATGCGGTCATGCATTATCCTGTTGAAATGTAGGGTTTCACAGGGATCGAATGAAGGGTAGACCCATGGGTCGTAACACATCAGAAATGTAACGGGCACTGTTCAAAGTGCCGTCGATGCGAACAAGAGGTGACCGAGACGTGTAACCTATGGCACCCCATACCATCTCGCCGGGTGATACGCCAGTATGGCGATGACGAATATACGCTTCCAATGTGCGTTCACCGCGATGTCGGCAAACACGGATGCGACCTTCATGATGCTGTAAACAGAACCTGGATTCATCCGGAAAAAAAATGACGTTTTGCCATGCCCGCATCCAGGTTCGTCGTTGCGTACACCATCGCAGGCGCTCCTGTCTGTGATGCAGCGTCAAGGGTAGCCACAGCCATGGTCTCCGAGCTGATAGTCCATGCTGTTGCAAACGTCGTCGAACTGTTCGTGCAAATGGTTGTCGTCTTGCAAACGTCCCCATTTGTTGACTCAGGGATTGAGATGTGGCTGCACGATCCGTTACAGCCATGCGGATAAGATGCCTGTCATTTCGACTGCTAGTGATACGAGGCCGTTGGGATCCAACACGACGTACCGTATTGCCCTCTTGAACCCACCGAGTCCATATTCTGCTAACAATCATTGGATCGCGACCAACGCGAGCAGCAATGTCGCTATACGATAAACCGCAATCGAGATACGCTACAATCCGACCTTTATCAAAGTCTGAAACGTGATGGTACGCATTTCTCCTCCTTACACGAGGCATCACAAGTTTCACCAGGCAACGCCGGTCAATTGCTGTTTGCGTATGAGAAATCGGTTGCAAACTTCACTCATGTCAGCACGTTGCAGGTGTCGTCACCGGCGCCAACTTTCTGTGAATGCTCTAGAAAGCTAATCATTATCATATCACAGCATCATATTCCTGTCGGTCAAATTTTGCGTCTGTATCACGTCATCTTCGTGATGTGCCAATTTTATGGCCAGGAGTGTAAAAACTCTACAAGTCACATTGGAGTGCATGGCAGAGGGTTCATCAAACCTATTTTATATTTCTTTACAAGTCCATTCTTTCACAGCTCGCCGGAAAAAAGGAACACCTAAATCTTTGCGTTTTTCGATCTTATTTCTCTTATTTTGATTATGATGATGATGATGATGATGATGATGATGATTGGCGTTTTAGAGCCCTCTACAGCGAAGTCATCAGCGCTCGTTTTATTTTGATGATCATGTCTTCGTATGTATGTGCATGAAAGAAATCTCGCAAATAGATCTCTTAGCAACGCTAAACGCTTTCTTTTAATGATTTCCGCCCCAACTCGTGCATCATTTGTGACACTCTCCTATGTTGCGATAATACAGAACGTGCTGTCCTCTGAATTTTCCGTAAATCGTCTTTCAGTCCCACTTTGTGAGTATTCCACAATGCGCAGCAATACTCCAAAGTGTGGTGTAGGCAATTTATTTAGTATATTTGTTGCATCTTCTAAGTGTTCTGCCAACGTAGTCCTTGGTTCACATTCCCTACAATATTTTCTGTGTGTTCTTTCCAATTTAAGTTGATCGTAATTGTTACTCCTAGTTATCTCGTTGAATTGACAGCCTGCAGATTTGACTGATTTATCATGTAAATAAATTTTGGGGGATTTCTTTTCGTGCTTATATGGAAGACTTCACAATTCTCATTATCAACGGTTACTTGCTAATTGTTTCACCATGCAGATATCTAAATCATTTTTGAGCTTCTTTTGAGCTTCTGTTGACTTTAATAACCGATGAATGACAGCATCATCCGCTATCCGTCTAAATTGTTTATAAAAATAAGTAACAGTTGGGGACCTATGACGTTGCCTTGTGGAACGCCAGATATCACTTCTGTTCTGCTCGATAACTTACCGTCAATTACAACGTACTGTGTCCTTTCTCACAGGAAATCACAAATCCAATCACACAACTGTGGCGATATTCCATAAGCACGCAGTTTGATAAAGACGCTTGTGTGATAGTGTTAAAAGCCTTCCGGAAATCTAGAAATACGGAATCTATTTGACATCCCTTGTCGATAGCATTCATCACATGTGATTAAAGAACTGTCTGTTTCACAAGAACGATACTTTCTGAATCCATGTTGAGTATGAGTCAATAGGTCGTTCTTTCCGAGGTATTTAAAAGTATTTGAGTAAAGTATATGTTCTAAAATCCTACTGCAAACCGAGGTCAGTGATATAGGCTTGTAATATTTCTGGATCGCTCCAAAATGTTTCAAATGTTTGTATAGCTTATGGGACTTAACCACGGATTTATCAGTCCCTAAAATTACAAACTACTTATGAACTAGCTAATACTAAGGACGGCAAAAATATCAATGCCCGAGGGGAGATTCGACCTCCAGCCGTAGTGGCCGTGCAGAACGTGACTGGCGCGCCACAGACCGCTCGGCCACAGCGGCTGGCTGGATCACCCCTACCGCCTTTCTTGAATATTGGAGTGACCTATGCAATGTTCCAGTCTTTGGGTACGGAACGTTCGATAAGCGAGCGGTCGTATATGATAACTAAGTATGGAGCTATTTCATCAGCACATCCTGAAAGGAAGTTGTATACAATCGGAACCAGGAGAGTTATTTTTGTTAAGTGATTTAAGTTGCTTTAATACACCAGGGGTATCTTTTTGTGAATTACGTATGCTGGAAACTGTGCTTTATACGATTTCTGGAGTATTTGCTTCGTCTTCTTTCGTGAAGGAAGTGGCATTAGTGATTTTAAAGCTTCGAAACAAGAAGGCACCAGGCCCGAAGGGCATCCACGTTGAGACGCTCAACATAGTCGTCGGTGAAATAGCACCATCTTTAACAAGCTTGGTAAATGAAGTGTTTCAATTAGGTAGGATTCCTGCCCTCTAGAAGACTGGAGAAAATCATAATTAAAATGACAGGATAGTCCCGGCAGATTCTAAAGCCTTCTAAACCAATATGTCTCCAAAATAGACTGGCTAAGGTGAAGGAGATATTACTGTGCGACTTACCAGACTCGCAGAAGGCTCCAGGGCCTCAGGAGCTCGGATTTAGAGAACACAGACCCATTTAAGACGCAGCAAATAGAGCCGTACGGATACGGCTGAATCAATGAGTAAATAAGTCGCAAACTGAGGTAGACACGCCAGTACTGCGTTTACAAGCCTGAAAATTGCTTTACTTTTCAGCTGACTCCAACCGTAAATTTAAACACTCGCCCCATCGCTCCCATCGCTTTGAAAGCCAATAGCTTGAAATTTTGTGGCAGCGTTTGCATCCTATAAGTAACGCTCTTGAGCTCTAACTGTATTTGGTTCTTTAAACTGCTGCAACCCAAAAGACGGGTGTGTCGTAGTGGTAGAGAAATACCGCTACACTGCGCGCAGTACTCTCGTGTCTAGCCCAGTTCGCGACTCATTTACTGACTCACCCTCATATATGTCAAATACATAGTAAGTATTCATGAAGACGTTGTTTGGATATTTTATAATTTAGCTGGTTTGATTTAAGATAAAAGATTACCGACAGAACCAAAAGAGCGCGCAAAAGTATAGGACGACAGAGACTGCTCCACTGGACAATTTCAGGTGGAGACGGAAAAGTCAGCTTAAGAATATAATAGAAATACAATGACATCACTGTGTACTTATTTACCTTAGGTACAGTTAACTGCAAATACCACGCCGCAGTGGAGAAGCCGAGCGGTCTAAGGCGCATCGCTGCGGAGCGCGCGGTTGCTCGAGTCTCCCTGGGGGGGGGGGGGGGGGGGGGCGTGTTAGTTTAAGTAGTTTGTAAGCTACGGACTGATGACCACGCAGTTTGTTCTGATAGATTTACAAACACTTGAACATACCATTACTGTCACTATGAACGTACCATTGACGCCGCAACTTACAAAATGTGGTTAAAGTGACGGCAGGCAATCCCAATACAAGCATGACATTTGCGAAAAAGATTCTGATGCACTCTGAAAAACATCCCTGCTGAATTTCCACTCATCACAAGCAGCTACAATTCTGGGGATCCATACGTAAGTGGCTGTACGTACCTCCATAGAAGGCAAGGTATGGAAAAGGACCTCCCATTCCGATCAAGCCAATACCAATAACGCATTTAAACTGTTGCAGGACATCTACACAAGTGAGACGGTGCGCCGTAACCGCATCCTGCCACACGTTCTCTAACAACTAGCTACAACTCTGTGCAAGAACCTGATGTACAGATACCCAGTCAGACCTGCCACATGACTTGCTAGTAAATAGGCTCGACGTCCTTGTTTCCTTGTAGTAAATAAAGAATTTATACGTAAATGAACAACATAGTGTGTAAACTTTTACCCATGTTAGTTGTTAACACGCTGGAAAACAGTAACACGACACAAAGCGGTATGAAAGTTTATGCTTTTGAGCCGGCTTCTCCAACTCCAGGTTGCCTGCCTCAGTTTGTTCATTGGAACATGCTCTATGCCCTGTCAAATATCTGCACGCTCTTACGGAAGCACCGTGTACAAAGGTTTACGCGACTATTGCAGGAATATACTCGCACAATGGAGGGCAGGGAGACATTGCAGTCAGGAGGATAAGAAAAGGATGCCCACCGCGCAATTTTATGTATTGTAACCACTGCTGAATAAACTTTAAGAGGCTAATTGGGTTACAGGTATAGTTGTCCATGCCGATGACCTAATGATAGTACGCCAGACTTCGGTTCCCAGAGTACAAACAGTGCCCGAAACAATCTTCTGTTACGCTAACGATCAAAACTTTCTGATTTATCACTCCACCATGATCGTGACTAGTGAAAAAGATAACCCATGAAGCAAGGTGACATACGAGTAATTTAGATTGTGGTATATAAGAAACGCTAAAGTATTAACCTGCAAGTAGTATGAGTCTTGTCCATCTGCTTATGGTTCGAGAATTTAGGAAATCTGTTATCAGTAATATTACTTAGTACCGTATAAAGGGTTTTGATCTCGTAAATAGATTAAATAGAGCAGGATTTATTCATTAAAAACAAAAAAGTGAAAATTCATGGAGTCTGTCTGCATAACTTACGAAAAATGATTTCTTAGTACAATGGCCTTCCGGTTCAATTGATGTTGGTGACGTAAAATGTGCAACAAAAGACTTTACAATATGCAACTTGTATAAACCCAAAGAGCCACCAAAGACTTTCATGTTTTAAATAAGCAGCTACTGTAATGCAATAATAGTAAAATACTATTATCTGTGTGATTACTATTTTATAAATATTTGAACACAAAGAGGTTCTTCTTGCTCGTTAGTATTTCGTTGTGAGACTTATGAGAGGTATAAAAAGGAAGAACTCAGATTATTGTTTAATGTCCCTTCGACAGTGTCGTCATTAGAGGCGGAGCTCACACTCTGGTTGTTTGTGTAAGGATGGGGAAGGAAATCGTCCGCGCCCTTTGAAGGAACCATCCCGGCATTTGCCTGGAGTGATTTAGGGAAATCACGGAAAACCTAAATCTGGATGACCGGAGGTGGATTTGAACCACCATCCTCTCGAATGCGAATCCAGTGTGTTACCACTGCGCCACCTCGCTCGGTCGACAGAGATAATTTTAGTTCAGGATTCCTGTTTCGATGGGCAGAAATAGGTGCGTAAATACAAAATGTTGCCTAAATACGTCAAAATATATGTATTAAAAATGCTTGTGTCGATTTCAATTAAATTTGGAAATATTTAAGCCCGATGAGGGATTTTCAGCAAAACTTTGGTATTTGTTACAGCGAGCAGCCACCGAACAGGACTGCAGCATTCTGCCACCATTACGTGGCAAACATAAAAATAGTAACTAATATGTGAGGGTCTGTGGAAACCAGCATAATAATGATTTAATAATTTTATTTCAGATCTTCTGGGGCACTGCAGTGAACTTTAACGAAATTTTTCAAAAATTATAATATATCATTACGACAAAGGTATTTTATAAAGACACGGAGTGCTACAAGATTCTAACTGACTTATTTCATGGTAGTTAGAAACGATTATAGTATTTCATTTAATTATTTTCAAGCAGTGAGATATAAAAATAAATCACAGTGGATCAATTTGTCAGGGGATTTTTATTCACATTGTGGTGTATAGAGTTCAATTATTATAAACATAATCTTTAATGCTAATAATTTTCGATAGTATAAACTGAACAGTGATTAAAAATCTGAGCATCATAAAGAAACTTACGCATTAATGGTGATAGGTTGCGCATAGCATTTCATATAACAACCGTGAATTTAAATCTAGTAATAGAAATTTATTTTCGCAGTAAATAGTATGGAACTGTGTTGTAAAAATACTCACACAGTCAAAACCCTATGATCAATTTTCGCCCTAACAGAGCTAGCCGGTGAACAAATAATAAATCATTAAAGCAATAAACAATATTAATAAATATTAAATAATACCAGATACGAGTAGTTTTAAGTTAGACACACACACACACACACACACACACACACACACACACACACACACACACACAAACAAACAAACAAACAAACAAACAAAATGTAATATATAACTTGGCAAAAAGTCATTTCTGTCTGCGAACTGATAAAATGACTCCAAACAAGCTGTCCACAAGCAACTCACTGAAACAACAGAAAAAAATGAAGTGTGAGATGAGCCATATTCTCAGCCCCCCTCGCTCTCCCTGCCCCTCACACCAACACAGTTCCTGCCATCTCTATCCACACATTTCTTTATATATAAGGTTAATCACCTTTTTATATATGATGATTATTATTGACACTAAAACTGAAAATAGGGTAAACTGAAAATAGGGTAAATTAGAATATCTGTGGTGTTTGTTGCAGGACAGTAGTGTCATTAGTTGAGTCATCTTATTGTGGAAGGTTTCCAAACAGACACTAGTTTGCTCCATGCAACCTGTAGCGGCCATGCAGACTGACTGGCGTGCCGCAGACCGCTCGGCCACTGCCGCCGACTAATACCAGTCAGTGTGTGGCAGTCCACGCAGTAGATTGTGAGTGGATGAAGGTAGTTACCAAAGAAGGCCGGCATGGTCACGGTGTATGGAGAGAGTAGGAAGAATGCAGTTCGTGCTTGTATGGTGTATTCACAAACATCCCAATAGACGTCACCCAGCTCGACTACTATTTATTAATCTGTTCAACCACTTACGTAAATTTGGCTGTGTAACACCTCCAGAATGTAATACAGTGATACAAGTTACGGCAGAAGGGGAGAGGGGGGGGGTATTAATTTTTAAGTTGCTGTTGCAAGCCGGCCGCGGTGGCCGAGGTGACTGAGGCGTTCCAGTCACGGTCAGCACGGCCACTACGGTCGGGGGTTCGAATCCCCCCTCGGGCATGGATATTTGTGCCGTCCTAGTTCGTAAGTAGTTCATAAGTAGTTTGTAACTTTAGGGACTGATGACCCCGCAGTTAAGTCCCATAAGCTTACCAAACATTTGAACATTTTTACTGTTGCAATTGATCCGCACGTTTCTGCGCAATCCCACGAGACGTGGCATACCAGACAAGTGTCCTACGCATTATCCATCGAAATCGGTTCCATCCGTATCACATCTCTCCATCGAAATCTGCACGGAAAATATTACGAGAATCTTGTTACTTTCTGTGCATGGACATTGGCATTACCTCATGTATGTTATTTAATGGTGGGTTGGGTTGTTTGGTTGGGTTAGGGGGACTAAACTACTGAGGTTATCAGTCCCCCGGTGGGGAGGGGAAGGAGGGAGAATAGGAAAGGAGGGAGGGGGAGATGAAATGCAGTCCGAGAAGTAAAGAAGGAATGTAGACTGCATTAGCTCGGGGCCCCGTGCTCGCCACGCACTTACAAAAGAACCGTGAGCCCCCTGGGGGGAAGTATTTAATGGTGAATCCGCATTTTTCAATCATGGTCAGTAAACGGCCGGAACATGCATTATCCTCGACAGTCTCCCGTTGGTTTCGTCAGGTGAAACGTCAGCGTCCATCGGGTGTAAGTGCATCGTATGGAATAGTTAACCATCATCTCTTATGCCAGGGGAGGACAGGCAGCGCTGGTGTGGCGTCAGCCCAGGCTGGTCTGCCTGCTCACAAGGAAGGAGAGTGGACCGTGTGACGTCACGAGGTGTGTACTGCTGCCGCGGAGGAATAGAAGGCAGCGTGTAGAGCGCAGCAGTTTAGGAAAGGCGGGGGACACATCAGGTGTGCAGAATACAGTAACGCCTGCGATATCCTAATTTTAAAACATACTCTTTTCATTAAATAATAGACACCGTTTACCGACAATTGTATATGTCTCTGTGCCATGATAACATTATAATGTAGGTGTAATTTAATGTAAGGAGACTGCAACATAATACAGTTTTCTCTACAATTTAGAACAAAGCTGTACAGTACAATTAAGTAGACATCCAACCATTTCCATTTAGTTTTTCTTTGGTTAGTTTTTCAATGATAGGATGCAATGTTCGATTAAAAATATCTCAAATACTGCATGTTAGGTTGTGATCTGACACGCTGTTTCGATATTGTGACTTTGCTAATTTCGTAATAGAAAAATATTGCTCACACTCATAAGTCGAACCGAATATACACAATATCCGTGAAGCAAGGGCATACAGACTCGCTTATCTGTTTTGAAGAACATTCTTATAAAAAATCGGCCAACACTTCATTGTGTTTATATTTGTCCAATAAATCGTCACACTGTAAATTTAACAGTTCCATTTGAAACCTGGTAGGAACATTGTTATCACCCACTAAAAACGGTGTTGCCAAGAGCCGAAAGACAGTATTTCCACATTTTCAAACCAGGACTCAAACTGGTACGAAGTTTTTCCCACACAAAAACTGATTGCTCCGTTTTGTTTGTACTCTCCATGTTATTGTGGACAGGAGCGCTATTGCTTACTGAGCCCTCCAGGTTCGTACTCAGCCCCGTTTATCTCGGCAACATTGCGAACACAGCTCTCGCCTGACGTCACACGTCTTGACAGGCTTGCTCTGTCACAGCCTGCTAACAGGCCAATTCCACGGTTTCTAGAAAAGTAGGACGAACCCGTGTTGCCAACGTGATGGCTGTATATCCCATACTCCACAGATCACTAAGATACGTCTTCACGAATTCTTTCCAAATTGGATTGGACCTCGCCAGTCCGTTCCCAGGATTTAACTTCAAGAGCCTTTTTCTATGGGGAAAGCTGAAAGATGTTGTCCAGAAAGATAACTATAGCCGATGATATGCAACGACGAACCACTGCCATCTCCGCTGAAATGCTAACGCGTTTCCCAACGACTGCGCTCCTTTCATGCCTTTCTGCTTTAAGAACTACTGTCTGATTTTTGTACAAGTTATATTCAACTTACCTTCACTATATTTTACCCCTTACTACTTTCAGAATTTGAAATTTTCTATTTCAGTTAACATTGTCAACATTCTCTAATAAGCGATAAATGAAGGTTTTTCCTTTCCTTCACCTACCGCACTGCTTGCTCGCGGGCACGTCTATAGGAAGGCGCGCAGCTAGAAGGGCTTTACTACTCTGTGCCCTTTGTGTTTTCGGTACTGAAGTCGCACTGGCATTCTAGATAGTTCAAAATTGGAGGGTATAAGACGGCTAAGGAGGACTTTAGATCTTCAAAAGTCAAAAATGATAACCTTTTTGACTATTACATCTTGCATTTCTAACTGACCTCAGAAAACACATGATCGTCATCAGTCTATCTTTATTATTTTCTCGTCGACTAATTGCTGATAAGTGATTCTGTTTTGGGGCTTTAAAAGAAAATTAGTGTTGTGGGTAGAGTAACTTTCAGGAATAGCATTCGCGCTCGTTTTGAATACTGTACTGTTCATAAATGAAATCGATCTATAAAAGGAGACATTGCGTAGACAGTCTGATGAATTTGGAGCAGTCCTAAACGCATTGTTAAACATTTTTGATACTTTATTTAGCAATTTACATAGATTTAAAGCGAATTTAGCATAATATTACTAATATTTGCAGCTATATTCCTCTGTTCCTCATTCAGTTTGATATGTTTTGCAATTGCTTTCTTTTTTTTCCCATTCTTCAGTATGAGAATTATTTGATTTTTTCCAGCGAAGCCAAAACATCCTTGGTCTAACCCGCCACTGCCCGCACCGAAACTAAGTTTATTGTGCGGTATTGCTCCCTGTTTATCTAGTAAAGCCAACCAATTCCCTTGAGCAATGCAAGGAGTCCCTTTACCAGTTCTTTATTAGACAATTTATTCGGGTCTAGTTGTCCCAAATGTTCTGTGCCTTTTACTCTCCAATGCAATGCATTCGAAGATTAGATGTGATGCAGTTTCATCACCGTCATCACAGATCCTACATTTAGGGTCCTCTTCTGTTATTCCCATTGTATGTAGGTGTTTTTTGAAATTCCCATGGCCTGTCAGCAATCCAACCATGAGTCTAATCTCTCTCCTGTTCAGGCCCAGGATTGCAGAGCTTCTTTTAAAACATGGCTTTTGCATCATTACCTTGCCATATTTTTGTTGGTAGACTTTGGTCCAATATTCTACGTGCTGTCTTCTGAGCCAGTTACGTAGCTCCAATTTGATCATTGCCTTGGTGATTGTCAGGACAGGTTCCGGTGCAATAAATGGAGTCTCTGCCCCCATCCTGGCTAATCTGTCGGCATGTTCGTTGCCACTGATCCCCGAGTGGCCAGGGACGCACAATAGGTTTACTCTATTGCTTTCCCCTACCTCCACCAGAACCCTGTGACATTCTGCAACACTTTTGGACCTTGTTGCAGGAGCTGCCAGTGATCTCAGGGCTGCGTGGCTGTCTGAATAGATATAGATGCTACGATCTTTGTAGCACCTACGCAAATTCTCCTCCACACACGCCCTGATGGCAGTGATATCGGCCTGGAATACTAAGGCCAGTTTTCCTAGAGAGATGATGCCCTCCAGTCTTGGCTGCACTCCATATACCCCGGCCCCAACACCTTGGTCGGATTCTGACCCGTCAGTGAACCAGACAATATCCCCCGTACGGTGTCGATCTATTTTCTCCCATTGCTCCCTACTTCCAATTGTTACATTGAAAGGCTTGTTAAAGCAGTATGGGGTTATAATATAGTCGGCTGGCATTTCCCCAACCTTTCCTATATTTACCTCACTATTTTAGTGTGTGATTCTGGATATCCCAAAGAGTTCCAGTTGTTGCCAGATTTGAGTCTGTATGCACCAGCCGCTGCCTCCATCTTGACCCAAAGGTGTAATGGGGGCCGTGCTGATTCAGGGACTACAGCTTTTCCATCTCAGGGAAATTTAGTGTATTATCACTGAGAATATGTTTAAGAATTCTTTGCGAATTACCCTGTTTCTTAGTGGGATAGTTTGTAGGTGATACGGGAGGCAGTTACCGGCAGCTGTCCGTCTCCCGAGTGTCCCAGGACGAAGAGCAGGCTGGCGTTGCGCCCCCAGGTGCTGCGCAGGGCGTCCCGCTGTGGGCGGTTGCTCACGGCCGTGGGCACGGCGAACACAAGGCGCGGGGGCGGGCGGCCGGCGCAGGGCGAGGCGCGCGGCGACAGCAGCGCCGTGGGCTGGCCGGGCCGCACGTAGCGCGCCGCGACGCGCGCGCCAGGCCGCCGCAGCCACCACAGGCGCCCGCCCTCGCCGTCGTCCTCCGCCGCCGCTCCCAGCAGCCACACGAGCACCAGCGTCGCCGCCGCAGTCGCCGCTGCAACACGCCGCCACACTGAGGGCCTGTCTACACGACCACCCAACTACACTGCTCCAAACAATTAGAAGATATATATTAGGCTGCCACCCCCATGAACCACAGACATTGCCGAGGTGGGGTGGCTTGCGTGCCTCAACGATGCAGATAGCCATACCGTAGGTGCAACCACAGCGGAGGGGTATCTGTG
Organism: Locusta migratoria; assembly: GCA_026315105.1. NCBI lineage: Eukaryota > Metazoa > Arthropoda > Insecta > Orthoptera > Acrididae > Locusta > Locusta migratoria. The sequence goes on from CM048747.1 coordinate 189,753,724, forward strand.
GAGAGGCCAGACAAACGTGTGGTTCCTGAAGAGGGGCAGCAGCCTTTTCAGTAGTTACAGGGGCAACAGTCTTGATGATTGACTGAGCTGGTCTTGTAACATCAGCTAATGTAGCTTTGCCACACAGCTACTGCGAACGGCTGAAAGCAAGGGGAAACTACAGCCGTTATTTTTCCCGAGGACATGCAGCTCCACTGTATGGAAATATGATGATGGCATCCTCTCGGGTAAAATATTCCGGAGGTAAAATAGTCCCCCATTCGGATCTCCGGGCGTGGACTACTCAGGAGGATGTTGTCATCAGGAAATACAATACTGGCATTCTATGGATCGGAGCGTGGAATGTTAGATCCCTTAATCGGGTAGGAAAATTAGAAAATTTAAAAAGGGAAGTGGATAGGTTGAAGTTAGATATAGTGGGGATTAGTGAAGTTCGGTGGCAGGATGAACAGGATTTCTGGTCAGGCGAGTACAGGATTGTAAATACAAAATCAGTTGGGGGTATCACAGGAGTAGGACTCATAATGAAAAAGAAGATAGGAATGCGGGTAAACTACTATGAGCAGCACAGTGATCGCATTATCATTGTCAAGATAGATACGAAGCCAACCCCGACAACAGTAGTACAGGTTTATATGCCAACTAGCTCTGCTGATGATGAGATCGAAGAAATATATGAGGGGCTAAAGGAAATTTGTACATCGAGCAGGTGGTGAAGGAAACCAACGAAAAATTTGGAATAGGGATTAAAGTTCAGGGGGAAGAAATAAAAACATTGCGTTTTGCTGATGACATTGTAATTCTGTCAGAGACAGCAAAGGACCTGGAAGAGCAGTTGAATGGAATGGACAGTGTGTTGTAGAGAGCGTATAAAATGAACATTAACAAGAGCAAAACAAAAATAATGGAATGCGGTCTTAGAAAATCAGGCGATGCTGAAGGAATTAGATTAGGTAACGAAACAATGAAGGTAGTAGATGAGTTTTGTTACTTGGGTAGTAAAATAACATATGACGGTCGCAGTACAGAGGATACCAAATGCAGAATGGCAATGGGAAGAAAAGCATTTTTTAAAAGAGAGAAATTTGCTAACTTCGAATATTAATTTAAGTCTAAGGAAGTCTTTTCTGAAAGCATTTGTGTGGAGTGTTGCCTTGTACGGGAGTGAAACATGGACGATAAGCGGACAGGAAGAGAATAGAGGCTTTTGAAATGTGGTGTTACAGAAGAATGTTGAAAATTAGGTGAGTAGATCGCATTACTAATGAAGAGGTACTGGACAGAACTGGTGAGAAAAGGAAGTTTTGGCATACTCTGACTAAAAGAAGGGATCGCTTGGTAGGACACATTCTTAGACATCGAGGAATCGTAAATTTAGCATTGGAGGGAAGTGTGTGGGGTAAAAATCGCAAAGGGAGACCAAGAGACGCGTATAGTAAGCAGATTCAAGTGGATGTGGGTTGCCGTTCTTATGAGGAGATGAAAAGGCTTGCTTAGGATAGAGTAGGGTGGAGAGCTGCATCAAACCAGTCTCCGGACTGAAGACCATAACAACAACAACATATTAGGCTGCCCTTGCAAACTCACTGGCTGGCCCCTGGGGCACAGTCCGCTGCCTCACAGCTTCAGCCAGTGAGTTTGCGGAGGGCAGCCTATAAGTGTGACGTGACACGGACATGTTGTGAGGCCTTGTATCTAGACGGTGTTGGTTATCGCTTCACTGTACTAGGTTTAGATGGAATACCAAAGTGCGGCGAATGAAAATTTGTGCCCGGCCGGGATTCGAACCTGGGATCTCCTGCTTACTAGCCAGACGCGTTGACCACCCCTCCACCGAGGACACAGTGACCAGCCCGACTGCAGAGGACTCTCCCCTGCACGTCTGCCGCCACACACAAACCTCCATTCGCCACACTGTCTCTTTCCTATTATCATAGCCTATTTGTTCTGTAATGCTCGCAACCACAATAGTGTATTCCCGCATCAGGCAGAACAAACCATGAGGTATCGAGATACAATTGTCAGGAGCCCAGCCTCGCCTTGTATACAGTTTATATAAAGCAGGAGATCCCGGGTTCGAATCCCAACCGGGCACAAATTTTCATTCGCCGCACTTTGGTATTCCATGTAAACCTAGTACAATGAAGCCGTAACTTATTTCAAATTGCGATTTATTTCATTCATTGAACGCTGTAACGCCATCGAAAAAATATATATAGCCCAGGCTGGGCCCCTGACAATTGTCTCTCGATACCTCATGGTCTGTTCTCCCTCATGCGGGAGAGTACAGTAATGTGACTGCGAGCATTACAGAACAAATAGGCTGTACTAACAGGAAAGAGACAGTGTGGCGAATGGAGGTTTGTGTGTGGCGGCAGACGTGCAGGGGAGAGTCCTCTGCAGGCGGGCTGGTCACTGTGTCCTTGATGGAGTGGTCAACGCGTCTTCCTAGTAAGCAGGAGATCCGGGCTCGAATCCCGGCCGGGCACAAATTTTCATTCGCCGCACTTTGGAATTCCATCTAAACCTCGTACAGTAAAGCCATAACTGATCGCAAATTGCGATTTATTTCATTAGGGGATCAGGTGAGATCCCAAAGAACAAGAGGAGCCGTGCGAATACTTCGCACCATTACTGTAATGACTAAACAGTTGGAACAAATGAAAGTTGAATGTTCACGCATAGCTTTCTTAAGAATCAATTAATGCAAGTGTTTAAAAGCGCAAATGAAAGAATTTGATCCACTGAGTGTAGTTAGCTCAAAAATAACTGCATACCTTAATTAGAAGCGAAGATATTGTAAAAGAATCTGATTAAAATATTCAGTGCAAGGACAGAAGGATACTGCGTTTGAATAAAAATAAAAGGAGACATAGTTAATTGTGATACTTAATCACAAATCTGCGAATGAATACCTATCGTTTGAAACAAAAATGAAGGAAATCGGCCGGGTAGTTTGGTCTGGAAGACTGACTTCACTTTTCGTAGATTCTTTTAATACTTAAGATACACGTATGGTAACCTATTTTATCCACATACTAATTACAATTGTAATTTGTGTGAAACAGTACAATATTTCTCTGTATTTTAGGTTTATATGGTGTTTACTTAGACTCACGACCCATATGGCTACCAAATAGTCAAACAGTCACTACACTGCTCTCCAATATGTGTCATCACCTCGGAACTCCATTACAGTTGCGCACCTCACTGGCCTGGACATATCGGCTTATCACTCAGCCCCTGAGAGATATCTGGCCATTTTTCCATGAAAGCAATATCCAGCTTTGCAACCGTTGGGTAAGTGCATCCCAGACATGCTCAATCTGATTTTAAATCTGGAGAACAAGCTAGCCACTCCATTCGTTCAGTTTCCTCGAATTCAAGCACATTGTCCACCAGTGCAGCTCTGTGGGGACGAGCGTTCTCGTCCAGCAGGAGGAACCCATCTCCTATTGCACCAGCATAGGTAACAAAGGAAAGTCAAAGTATCTCGTCTGTATACCTCTGAGCAGTCACAACGCCATTATGAACAACATACAGCTCCGTACGTCCGTCAACATTGAGTCGTCCACACCATTCGCCCACCACCATGATATGGTGATGTTTCCTCCACATCAGCAGCATTTTTCCAAATTCTACGTTATTTCCATATGAGGGCTGAACACTGTATCTTCACTCATCTGTGAACAGAACCCGGAGCCATTCCTTACAACTCAAATCCTGATGCTCCTCTGCCCATTTTCTGCGAACTATACAGTGTCTACGTTTTAATGGGACACACACCATAGGCCTCCATGCGTAGAGGTCACATTTCCGAAAGTGATTTCGGACTCTGGTTGATATTGCGTTGCCTGGAGGTTGCGTTGGAGCGTAGTTACATTCAGCCTCCTGTCTCGATGGGCTATTAAACAGAGATAATGGCCATCTCCTGCTAATGTTACCTGTGGACGAACTTGGCCATACATTCATTTAACGCATCCAGGTGCCGAAAATAACACTTCAGGAGACTCCAATAGCTGTAGCCGCCACTGTCTTTTTCGTGTTTGGCTTCCAATCTTCCTACAGCTCTCCATACCAAAACTTCTGGTAAGTCACGTTTTTGCATTGTACTACCTGTTCACTACACAACTGAACCCAACTGCTAGTGCAATTCGTTTGGTAGAGAAAATACATGTCATCAACATCCTCTGTAGCAACCTTCTTATTACCTCTATCTCGGTTGCCATAATGTTACTGTCTCCACTCCGTAGAACCAACAGAAAGAGGTCTAACCATTTCAGTTTTTCTACCAATGACTTCAGAAACTAGTTGTCTCATACGAGCCTCTGATTCTTACGACCAGTGTACTCTTATCTTACACAAATAGAGTGGAACAAAACTGAAACTGGCTTGAGTGACGCATACAGATACGAAGTAATGCTGCTCCAGGCATAGAATCCTCTTTCATAATAAGGTACAAGAACCATCATTCACGAATAACAGAAAAAATGTTTATTTAAAATGAAGTTTGAAAACTTTTTACAATAACTATTCTGTAATTTTGTAGCATTCCAGAAAGGAGAAGCTTGAGGCAATTGCACGAAAACTCTAGAGTGTGTGATGCCAGAAGTTACACACACAAAAATTTTAAAAAATAATAATAATTCTTCCGATGAGGTCCCATTGTGGAGCTGAAATTGCTATGCAAACATCAGCAACAGATATTCTGTATACAAACGAAAGGCTTCTGAAAGATTTGTTATCTTGCCGGCCGCGGTGGCCGAGGGGACTGAGGCGCTCCAGTCACGGTCTGCACGGCCACTACGGTAGTGGGTTCGAATCCCCCCTCGGGCATGGATATTTGTGCCGTCCTTAGTCTTAGCTAGTTCATAAGTAGTTTGTAAGCTTAGGGACTGATGACCCCGTAGTTAAGTCCCATAAGTTCTACGAACATTTGAACATTTTTGTCATCTTGTTTGAGGCCCCTTCGGCTCAGTTCACCTATGTTCGCTGTCAACCCCATCCTCGACGGGTCGGAAATTACTCTCAAAAGCGTCAGCCGAGACATTTGCCTTGGCGTCTGGCTCAAATAATCTGACCTACATCCAACAGGCATGGCAACGGCGATGAAGTTATGCTACAGTCTCTCGAAAGTTCATAGTGCATATTTTACTAGAACACAGGTAGCTTGGACCCAAGAAAAAAAAGGAGAAAAAAGGGCCTTCATCTTTTTCTACATTCTACACATGACATTACGTAATCCCAAAAAAGTCCAAACTATGAGTGCAGAGGTCTGAGATTCGGCGATCGCGCTGACAGCGAGGCACAACGTTCCCTTCCTACACAACAAAGACAGGAGGCCTTTAAATGTAATTGTGAAATAGGTGTGAGTTTCTATTTGTAGACAGATCTGAACCTAACAAGGAAAGGAATTTTATTTCAGTTATTTCAGCAGAACACTGACCATGTCAGGGATTTCTATTCAGATGTCATTACAGCCGCCGTTTTGTGAAGAAATTTTATCTATTCAGATAGTTAACTTATTTTCCAGGACTGATAAATCTATATACTTTTAAAGAGCTCTCCTTGACAGTAATACTTAAATGAAATTAAGGGTGATATAGAAACTGACTTTTCAGGACTAAGAAAATTCTAGATTACGTAACAGTCACATTTTAAATTAAGTTGACACAGAATTTCCAAATCATTTCGCCTTACAGCAACGTATTTCATAATCAGTGTAAAATGTTCTCATTTTGTGCGTTCCTCAACGAGCTGTGGAGAGCCAACCACGAAATTAAATTATAAGTTGTATCTGGCACCCTTGAGTCTTTAACATGTTACAGACCCAAAATATTACAAAAAATAATAGCAACTTAACAGTAATAACTTCTCAGAACTGCTACCGCTTGCTTTAAACGGCCGCTCGGCGTGCTGCCGGCTACGGAAAAGTGACTCGTCGAATTAATAAACATGACTAATATTTATCTGTACGAGGGTGGTTTGATAAGGCTGGTAAATTCGTATGAAAAAGCGGGAAATTTTCGGAACCTGCACTGTTGTTGGTAAGCTTGATATTTCCATGGATATTACGTTAAGTTTCATACTGAAGCTATTATTAGTTGAATGTTGACTACCAGTTGAAGTGGTAACTGCGATGTTAGTCCCTTAGGATGGATAAAAACAAATTTCGTACGGTAATTAAATATTTTCATTGGAAGGGTTGGACAGCTGCACAGATCAAATCCGACTTGGATGAGATCCATGTGGGTTCTACAACAACATTGATCAATTGGATGAGTTTAAACGTGATCGAAAAAGCACGGAAGATGGAGCACGCTCCAGTCGGCCCGTTGAAGTTGCTAAAAGGGAACTATCGATAAAGTGCACGATATGGAAATGGAAGATCGAAGATTAAAAGTTCGCGAGAGAGCTAACATTGTAGGCATCTCAACTGCACGAATGCGTTACATCCTTAATAAAAACGGCCATGGAGAAGCTCTGTGCGTGATGGGTGCCGCGCCTGCTCACGTTGGACCAAAAACGGAAACGAAAGAACATTTCTGCTCTGAATCTCACACAGTTCAGGCGCAATTCACAGAACTTTTTGCGCTGATTCATAACTGTGGATGAAACTTGGCTCCACCATTACACTCCAGAGACCAAACAATGGACGAAGAGTGGGGAGAGTGCACCAAGGAAGGCGAAGACTGTTTTCTCAGCTGGAAAGCTGATGGTCACTGCCTTTTGGGATTCCCAGGGCATAATCTTTATAATTTGGACAAAGGCATATCAGTAACTGAGCCCAATTATGCTGCTCTGCTGGATCGTTTGAAACAGGAACTAACTGAAAAAACAACAAAGATTGGCACGGAAGTAAGTGCTGTTTCATCAGGACAATGCTCCAGCCCACAATCCAGCTATCGCAATGGCAAATGTGCACGACTTGGGATTCGAGATTCATTACAGAAACATTTTAAGCACCAAAAGGTACACAAACAGGAAGAAGAAATACGCTTAGACTCAGTAAAATTGTTTTCTTTACCCGGAAGTACTAAATAACCGCAGCATCGCATCGTAGTATAGTAAGTGAAAAACAACTGGAGCGGCACGACATCGCAGCCAGGCGCCGCAGGTGTAGCAGCCGATAGCAACTGCTGGGCGGGTGACAGGCTTGGTGTCCCTGTAGATACCTGGATTACGCACTCTGGCATGAATTTGTGTGTTGTCCTTAGGTTAGTAAAGATGTTTGTATAGTCTATGGGACTTAACTACGGGGTCATCAGTCACTAAACTTACAAACTACTTATGAACTACTTACGAACTAGGACGGCACAAATATCCATGCCCGAGGGGGGATTCGAACCCCCGACCGTAGTGGCCGTGCAGACCGTGACTGGAGCGCCTTAGTCTCCTCGGCCACTGCGGCCGGCCTTAGGTTAGTATATGTTAGTTTGAGTAGTTTTTAAGCCTAGGGACTGATATGTGGTGTCGCACAAGTACAAAGTGCGCGCCACCTACTTTCGCCGCGCGCCGCCATGCACGCACGGCGCGGCGTTCTCACGACGACAGCCACGAGCGCCCTCTGCTGCAACTCCGCTCGTGGCCACCACTGAAGGACATCGTCCACTTGGGACTGAGATAGCAACGAGTTCGGACCTTCGTAATCAGATAGGCACCAGTGAAGACTTTGCTATTGTACAGGCACTAGGCAGGCCTCTAACAACTATGTATCAACATTCTGCAGTACTATGTAAAAGTTAAGTATTGTTACTTTCTGTGCAATATATATATCTCTTTCTAATTTACTCTAGTGTTTGTAGTTTCTGGCTGCTCCCCTCCGTACCTGCACCGGCGTGCTATCTTTGTTACTGTGTCGGTCTCGTTCCACTCGGCCACCGACACCTACGACGAGGCTGGGACACAAAAGCGGCGACGAAGTTGGGACACAAAATGATAGCCACAGTAATTAAGTCCCATATGTTTTCAAACATTTGCTTTTCACATAACTGATTTTAAAATTATGTAATTTTCATTTGTCGTGCTTGTGGCCAACCAGCTCGTTAAAAACCTAAAGCCCTGTGACAAAAAGAAAGATCACATACATTTATAAATAGTAATAGACGTCCATGTCGAGTTACGAGAACATTGAAAACCACGAGGTTTTTCATCACGATTCCAACAAAACATCCATCACGGTGAAAAGCTATAACGACATTTAAGATTGCCTCATGTAAACGGAATAGCATTCTGGAGGGATACAGTTCTAGCAATGAGCGTATCATACATTTTACGAAACATTACAACTGACTGTGTAAATGTACCCCTATAATGGGCTTCGCACATCGTCATCAGGGTCGTGTGTAATATGTTCTGGGGAAGAGTTAAACCATCCAAGTTTCTGTGTTTACGATTACAGGTTGCATTATGGGAGATTAAAAAGTCTTATTGGATGTCACTGGGAGTCGGGAAGGAGAAGGGGGGGGAGGAGAGATTTTGATCCCTTCCTCTGCCATTTTCAACGTCCCTGTGTGTACTACAGATCTTTCACAGTCCTAGCACTTTGACCATTATGGCGAAGAATACGTCCTCAAAACTTACATAAAATGTAACCTTGTGTGAAAATTTTCAAACAAGTCGATCACCTACTTTTGAGTTTTGGTATCACAAGAATACTCAGGCTGGGGTTTTTATATAAAGATGTACCCCGCAGAGGCTGCGTGGAGAACAATTCACAACACAAAGCAGAAGTGCAACCAAAATAAAAATACGAAACCTAAAATTAAGACTACAGCAGCAGTTTTCTACTTAATAAGCCGAGAACACGAAAATCGTCCATAAATAATTACTATCAGAAAACAAATGGTTTTAAAAATTTTACTGCAGATACAAAGGCATGTCAGGAAGAAAGGAAGCTATGTTTAACGCCCTGTCGACATGAAACTCTGGCAGATTAAAATTGAATGCCGAAACCGGGACTCAATTTTAATCTTCCAGGAAGTTTCATATCAGCGCACATTCCGCTGCAGAGTGAAAGTTTCATTCTGATTCCGTCGACAGTTTGGTCATCGGAGTCTGAGATAACGCTCTGAGTTTTTGGTCAGCTTGGTGAAGGAAACCGGCCCTTCTCTTCGAAAGGAACCATCGCGGCATTTGCCTGGAGTGATTTTGGGAAATCACGGAAAGCCTAAATCTGGATGGCCAGAGGTAGATTTGAACAACCATCCTCCCGAATTCGAGTCCAGTGCGTTACCCCTACGCCACCTCGCTCGGTAAAGGCTATCGGGGGTCGGAAGGCCGTGAGTGCGGTGTGCGTGTCAGGTGGTCGTCTTGTGCTGGGACAACGTGTCGATAAGGAACTGATTGCTGTTTGGTGTTTAATGCCTATGAAGTTAAATGACTGCTCTCTGACTAATTTCTCGTAAAGCTAACTTCCTGCTATTAGCTGTCACAAATTCTTATGTTTGTAAAGCTTATGGGACTTAACTGCGGGGTCATCAGTCCCTACACTTACAAACTACTTATGAACTTATACTACAGACAACACAAACATCCATGCCCGAGGGAGAATTTGAACTTCCCACGCGGTAGGCCGCGCGATCCCTAACGTAGCGCTCCAGACCGCTCGGCTACTCGCGCGCGCTAGGTGTCACAGATATTGCGTTGATGAGCGATTGGCGAGGTTGGACTTATTCTGAGTGATTGCCGTTTCGTCTCCATATTTCTGTGTGTTAACTTGGATGCTTAGAACCGCTCTGAGGACAGCGGCCGCGTGAGTAATAGTTGAAGTTTCACAACAACAAGAAAACGCTGTAAAATTTTTATGTATCATTACTACAGTGCACTCACTTGTATTACCAGAGTTGTGGTAACTTGACAACATTTTTAGCTGCTCTAGATTGTGCCGCTTATGGCAGGCATTCTTGTAAAGTCGGATGCGGCTGATACTGTTCGTAGTTTTATCAGCATTAGGTTAAGAGTGTGTAATCTTTGATAGCTTGTGTAATTGGAGCTGCCCCCCGGTTGTGTCACTAAAGAGGGCCACTAAAATTACGTGATAGCCTCGATGAGAGTAGCGAACTGTGAGAGAATTGTCCAACTGAGTCGTTGCGATTACGTCCTGCCGGCCGCGGTGGCCGAGGGGATTGAGGCGCTCCAGTCACGGTCTGCACGGCCACTACGGTTGGGGGTTCGAATCCCCCCTCGGGCATGGATATTTGTGCCGTCCTAGTTCGTAAGTAGTTCATAAGTAGTTTGTAAGTTTAGGGACTGATGACCCCGTAGTTAAGTCCCATAACATTTACAAACAAACAGTTTAACAAACTACTTATGAACTACCTTATACTAAAAACGACACAAACATCCATGCCCGAGGGGGGATTCGAACCCCCGACCGTAGCGGCCGTCCAGACTGTGAATGGCGCGCCGCAGCCACTCGGCCACTGCGGCCGGCTATGCTATGCTATTTTCCTGGTGCTTTTATAAAGCAAGTAACGACCTTGTTGCGGTTTTATCTGTATTTAAAGTCTCGTTAGTTAACGTAGGGGCCCACAATATAGTATTATTTACTGTAAGTAAATTATACCTTTATTGGCAGATATCCAAGGTCTATTTTTATTTGTTTTATTGCTTGCATCTAGTGGTGAAAATTATTGTACTGGTTCCTGTTGTAATTTTAGTGTTGTTAGGGTTTGTTCTGCACGGTCGGGTTCGAGAGAACGACGTCTCAGTGCATGATAAGAATCAGCAGTTCATTTTGCCCATGGCTGGACACTGCTCCTGTAACACAAATTTTAGATGAGTATTTAAAGTCTTGTCTGCCCCATTCTCATGCCGAATCGTCGTCCCGGAGAACAGTTTAATTGTTGTGTAACCTTATGCAGAGCCTGTATTGTATAATTTTATTGCCCCCACGTATGGGTGTTAGTTGTGGGGTTGTTAACTTTTTTTTAAATTTCTATGTAACGTCTTGAATAGGTGTACCTATTTGTCAATTTTTCTATTAAAACGGGGGCTTATTCATGTTTATATTGATGAGGATGGGTTTCCCCAATTCTTTAAGTGTGGGCGTGTGCCGGTATTTATATCTATTTTATGCACCTGTCAGTATGTTGTATTATCTATTGTCAGTTGTGTGACCGTTTAGGTGAAGTTACGTTTTCTGTTGTTCAAATGTTTGTAAGGTTATGGAACCTAACTGCCGTGGTTTTCAGTCCATAAACTTTCAAACTACATTAACGTATCCTAAGAACAACACGAACACCCATGCCCGAGGGAGGGCTCAAACCAACGAACGACCGCGCGCACCGTAGCAGGGCGCCTCAGTACGCACGGCTGTTCCGCCGCGGCTATTGTTTATATTTTATCCTTATTCATTGCCACCACATTATCTGTAATGGGCTTTAGTTGTGTTATGTTTATTAAAATTTTTCTATTTAAAGCCAAGTCTTGAATTTGAACAGGTATACCTATTTGTCAATTCGTTGTTCACACGGGTGTTTATTTATGTCTAAATTGAGCGGGGCGGGTTCCCAGTTCTCTGTAGGCGTGTTCCCATATTTGTGTCTGTTTTATGTACCTGCCAATATGTTGTATTATTTATGGTCAGTTTGTATGACCGTTTAGGTAAAGTCATAACTTTGTTTTTTTGTTTTTTACGTTTATATAGTATTAGTTTTATACTCTTCCAAATCTATTGAGACAAATGTGTTCGCTCGGGCATTGTGTGGGCCCTAGGATAATTCAAGTAACTGTACTGTGGGTTCTCGTTAATGTTAATAAATTCTAAGTTATAAAACTATCATGTAATTTTACTCTTTGCCTCCCTCTCTCCTCTGCTAACCTGAATGGTCAAAACTCGCGTCCCCTGGGAATATAAATTATTAAATGGAAGAAGTATATCAAGAACCAGTCACTACTTTGGTGTGACAGTTTCCTTTTACTTATCGGTAATTTATCACCTTTCATTCAGCAATTTTAGTGGTTACCATTTGGTGGTTGCGCCACTGATAGGCAACAATTCTTCCAAATTACCTTACACTGTACCTCGTAAAAATATTAAGCCATTTGCTTTTAATACTTGACTTTTTAAACTTGTCAGGCAAATACCAATAGCACAGCTTTGTGTTAGTGAAACGAGCAGCAATAAAATTTACACTAACTCATCAAAAACATCAAGATATTTTGTACAAATACGGCACAATTTTTGATGTCACACGTCACCCCCCCTCTCCCCTCCCCACCCCCCATCCAAAAAAAAGGCCTATTATGACAACAAGTACGAATTATTTAACGTAAAGACATTCTTATTGTTCTAAGTTACCGACGCAATAGATGCGCATAGATAGCTGGACATTTTTTTCTTAACAATTTTTTAATTATGACCGGTTTCGACAAATATCGGTTTCCATCTGATAACTAATAATTACCGAATCCGGCCATGACTTTTTAATTATATAAGTTATAGCTATTTTGACATGACTGTTGTCCTTGTAAAAGATTTTTTACATCTCCTTATGACTTGTACAATGTCAAGCATTTATAACATTCCTACTGGCTGCCTCCACTTTCCAACATACATCTACACTTGGGTAAGCAGAAGGTGCCGTCACTACCGAGGGAGGGGGCGCACGGAAAACTTTGAACTCTCATTCGGAAGGACGGCGGTTCAAACCCGCCTCATGCCAGCCTGATTTAGGTTTCCTTTCCCTAAATCGTTCCACCCAAATATCGGGACGGTTTCTTTCACACGGCACTGCAGATTTCCTGCCCTATCTCTGACAAACTTTCGAAGCGTGTGCTCACGAGGTCGACGTGACGTTAAATCGTTCCCACCCTCCTTCCTCCACCGACACTTAAAGAGCAGTTCTTGAAGTATTGATGTTTATTCCCGCCTGTAGAATGAACTCCCCACTACGAACCTCTCCCCCACCCCCACTTCACCAGCCCTTCCCCATCACCCTTCCGGCACCGCCTGAGCAATTAACAGGCAAGCAGTATTATACGCACTCTATCCAATGAATTGCTGGAACCCAGGTTCGTCTTCATGCCGCCAACACATTTCTACACTAATTACTCACTGAATATCGACGGGCTTTGCCTTTTATTTACGTTCCGTCATCTTTAGGATGAATAACAACCTGATGATATCAAAGCCTGCCAGAGGACGTCGGATCGATAGAAAGTAGTACATAACCACAGGTCGTTAACGATTCGTTTTGAAGCTATGACCATAAAACCACAACAAATCAGCGACGAGAACGACACTTTGTCCGATAAGCTAATGTGTGTGGGTGTATCTCGCAGCGCGATGTTCTCTGTCTAGAAATATTAGAAAGTTCATTTTTGCTGTCCGTAAGTTAGCAAAAATTAAAATGGGACCTTTGAAATTAAATATCGAAAACATTGTACCTTGAACTCACACCTTTAGACTAGCTCAATACAGCACAACTTAGCATAGTAGTACCAAATATTTTTAGTGTTTTGGGTTCAATGATCAATAGTGTCTGTAACCTTTAAACAACACAGAAAATACCAATATAAGGTAACCAGTAAAGTACAATTAAATCCATAAAATCTTAGTTATTGTGCACTTTGGCTAATAGGTTGTGACAAGTTAATTTCATTCTTCCGTAAAGTAAACAAATTTCCTGTACATTTCATGTTCTTTAATAATAATAATAATAATAATAATAATAATAATAAAACGTCTAGAGCTATAAAATTATATTGTCACGTTGAAACACGCAGATGATCCAGAATTCGAAGGCTGGTCGTCAATAGAGCACAGCACTTTACTCTTAGAACACTTTTGTTGCTAACACAAAAATACACTCAGAACAGACTGCCTCCTGCTTGGGGTGCTCCGCTATTTATAAATAGAAAGAATTTTCTGGAAATTACACCAGTTGTTATTCTGTGGACAATGTCGCATTACCTCTGATACTAGTTTTGACATGAATACTTTTCCTCGATCAGATAGTATCAAAAGTGGTGCACCATGCTTCAAAATGATGTATTCTACTACGAATTTTGCGATCTCTGGAGCTTCTGGAGTCGGCACAGGTTTGTTGACAGGATAGCGGGTGAGTTAGTCAGTGCAGACTTATCCATCGGTTACCGGTTGTCTTCTTCGGGAAACTATCTAAAAGCTCGATTCCAATTCGGTAGAATGGAGTTGCTGGAGATGGAATTGGTGCCAGATGCCCTGGAGGAATTTTGGCACTTGCTTCCGTCTCTGGCACTCCTTACGGTGACTCATAGCGCTTGACAGATCGGTAGAGACCTTGCTAGTAATACCTGCGTCTGATTCTGTCTATGATCTTCACGAATCTCAGATGACTGGATACTGGAGAATCGTGGAAGTAGTTGAGGTGGCCGGAGATGAGCTGGAACAGCCAGTAGCCATTTAGGGCGCAGCGGATCGTAGTTGCTCTTATCCCGTTTATAAGTTTGAACTATCCTTTGGTCTTTTGTCCTTTCTCCAAGGTCTCTATGGTTTCTATGGTTTTTAATAATGCCGGAGCTTCCCTTTGTTCAGCTGTAATGTCACTTAATTCAGTGAGGGTTGAAATTTCACCCATGCTTTTGTGTTCGGATAATGGATTCCTCGAAAAGCAGTCAGTGTTCTTGTCTTAGCGTCCGTTCTTGAATACAACTGTGACATCGTAGAGGCTTAATGTCCATCTTGCTAGTCGACCTGATGGATACTTCAAACTGGTCATACAACATAAAGAATGGTTGTCTGTTACGACGGTGAATGTTTTACCGAATAAATACGGCCGCAACTTCTTGAAAGCCCAGATAACGGCGAGACATTCCTTCTCGTATGTGGAGTAGTTTATGTCGGACTTTGAGAGTACTCTTGATGCATAGCCTATCACCCTTTCAGCACCTTCCTGTATTTGTACAAGCACTGCACCAATCCCATAATTGCTAGAAGTTCGGTTTTCGCATTCTCGTCATATAAGACTGAGACTGGTGCGGAAGTTAGAGCCTCCTTATTTGCCCGGAAAGCTCTTTCTTTCGTCTCGTCCCAGTAAAACTTTGCGTCCCCTGCAGAAGTTTTTACAATGGATGTGCCTTGTTACAAAGGCTTATTATGAAACGACGTAGTATGAGCACAGCTCACGGATGTGCTGATAAGTTGGAAATTCTGTGACTACCCTTACTTTCCCTGGATAAGAACGGACACCGTCTCCATTCACTAGGTGCTCCAGGATTTTTATCTCTTTGGCGACGAAGAAGCACTTCTTTAGATTGACGCAGAGTCCTGCAGCCTGAACACACAACACAGTTGACAGGCGACTCGTATGTTCTTCAAATGTTTTCGAGGAAACGACACTCATCTAAATAGCAAAGACACGTCGTCCACTTAAGGTGTTTAAGCAAGTTGTCCATCTTGCTTTCGAATGTGGCCGGAGCATTACATAATCCAAATGGCATTACTTTGAATTCTTAGAGGCCGTCGGATGTAATAAAAGCCTGTCAGCTTCGTCAAACTCGATTTGCGAGTAACTTGTTTGCATACCCATGGTTGAGAAGTATGTTTCTCAACAGTCTAAGGTGTCGTTAATGCGCAGCAATGGGTAGACATCTTTGTGATTTTGTTAAACCGTCGATAGTCGACACAGAAACGCCACGTGCCATCCCTCTTCTTCACGAGGACCACCAGAGACAAGCAGAAACTCTGAAGGTTGAATAATGTCATCGTGCAACATATCCACTTCTTCCCGAATGATCCTTCTTTCAGCTGGATACACTATGTACGAACGCTGGCTAGTTGGTCGATGATTAGCACTATTGATATGGTGTTTTATCGTGGGACGTTTCATCTGGCTCTTCTCCTGCCGGGCCCCGAATGCACCTGAAAATTTAGTATGGCTAACACCTACTGACCTTGTTTCTGGGTCAGACTGGGCCCTATATGCATTTCCATAGTACTTTCCTACAGTGCACTGTCAGCAGTAACAGCATAGAATGAGACTTCGTCGATGAAATTGAGCTTACTATCCTGGACTGGTTCAGCTTTTCCAATTCACATTCCTTTAGGAATGAGTTGCGATTGCTCGTAAAAATTAGTGATCCAAAGTTCTCCTCGGCCACTTGCAATGCTTATGATAGCCTTTGTTATACTGATTAGCTTTTCGCGATCGATAGGCACTTCAGAGTTGAAATTGGTCTTCTTGACTGCTGATTGGTACCCTTCTCATTGTTAACAGCGGGATCTCAACATTCTCGACAGCAAACAACATCCCAGGGGATTACGTGTTACGTGTACTCATCGGAACGAATTCCTGGATTTGTAGCTCAGATCTTCCAGTCAATGATAGCCTGGGATGCCCGAAGAAAGTCCCATCCGACACTGGCGTTATAGCTACATTCTGTTAAAACGAAAAATTCAAACGGCTGCGTCCTGTTCTTGCGACTTGTTCCTGCTGGCCAGACGTATTTTCCATTTGCGACCTTCAGCCAGTTGCTCTTGTATCACGGAACATTATCTTCTTTAGTTTGCGGCAGTAGTCATTCGACAATACATAGAAGGAAGCTCCTAAATCTACTAGTCCCCTAGCAGGTTGGCCGTCGATCATAATGAGATTTCGCGGCATCTTTGTAACTGTCGTCCGTGGAGGATTTTCATCTGCGGCGGCCTCACTTCCGTAGATGGTCGCCTCGCCTAGTTTTCCTGAACACGGGGGCTATGCGAGCGGCTGGTATCTCTAAAAGGCGACGGCGAACGGCTGCGTCGTGACAGAGTGACCACGTCCAGGATACGGCGACAGGCTTCGCCCCATAGGTTGGCAACATTTGCAGTTGACTTCCGTTGAAAAGAGTGCTCCGATGGTTGGCGTCTTGCGGCATAATAATACTCAGATACACTTCTCTTCGTACAGTATCGTACGACATGTCAGGAAGCCCACAGTGAAAACTCAATCGCGTGTTTTCTGTACTCCAGGTATCTGTCCTCCTGTGGCCACGTCGGTCGGTTCCTAGGCTGCCGTTTGGCGGCTGCAGCGTAGTCATAGTAGGGCGAGGCCATTCTTCACATCGCGGGCGACTAATGTTTGAAATATCGCCTCCTCAGCACCGTCGTCTCCGTCATGACGTACAGGACCGACATCCATGGCCGTAATCTGGTGCTCGCTCGGTCCAACAGTTCCGGCTGCCATAAACTGTTGTAATTCTTCTCTCACAATTTGTCGTATGAGAGAAGCAAAATCAAGCTCGTCTTCCACAACGACCACAGGGTCTATATTTTGAAGTATGTCATACTTCTTTCGTCCAACCCTCTTCTGTTGCGTCTAATCAGTTTTCTGGCACCATTGGATAAATTGTGTCGCTGAAACGTCTTAACATAAGAGCGCGATATATGTCTTTTGCAATGCCTTTCATCAGGCTTGAAATTTTATCGGCCTCAGTCATATCCGGGTTATAACGTGACATAGGGCCAAAACATTTTGTATATAAGACTGCGTTGACTCACCATGTCGTTGGGCTCTTATTCCATTGCTTTTCCAATAAACTGACTTGTTGCTGATGGTCGCCAATCATCTTAAGTTCTGTCTGGAATTTTTCCAAATGTTTGTATAGCTTATGAGACTTAACTATGGGGTCATCAGTCCCTAAACTTACGAACTACTTATGAACTATTTACGAACTAGGACGGCACAAATATCCATGCCCGAGGGGGATTCGAACCCCCGACCTAGTGGCCGTGCAGACCGTGACTGAAGCGCCTCAGTCTCCTCGGCCACCGCCGCCGGCTCTGGGGGGAGTAAAAGAAAAGTTTGTTTTCACCTGAACAACGGAATAGCTTCTAGGGACCTCAAAGATATCTAGGTGTTACACTCGACAGGATACTGTCATTCCAAGAACATCTGAGAGAGAGGGCTGCCAAGATTCACACACGTAACAAAGTAATTCGAAAAATGCGTGGTTCTTTTTGGGGTGCAAATACAGCTACTCTACGCTGCTCAGCTCTTAGTTTACTGCAGTGTATGGTGCCCTCTGGATGAAAAGTTCTCACGTAAAGAAAATAGATGTTAAGTTAAATGAAACAATGAGGATGTTCACGGGCACGATCAGCTCCAACTCAATGGTTGCCCGTACTAAGCAATATTCCTCCACCCCACCTTCGTAGATGTATTGCTCTGATGAATGAATACAATAAGATCCAGAATAATCAAACACTGCCCATTCAGGAGGATATTCCCCAACTACATATAGACAGACTGAAGTCAAGACGTCCACCCATCTGTACAGCGGAGAATCTTCTAGCCAACAATTTCAACCTGAGATGGTTTAATGAATGGAAACAGTTTGCTCCAGCAGAATTTTTAGATATACCATGCATTACCTGGCTTTGAACAACCACGAAATCGGATCCGCGCGCGCTGATCTGCTGTATAAATGGCGAAAAAGGCAATCATCCTGCTGCGACTGTGGTGCTGAGAGGCAAACTATGAAGCACATCACACAAGAACGCCCAATGAGACGCTTCAATGGAGAAACAAGTGAATTTTTCCTGACGACGCCACAGGCGATTACGTATGTAAATAATGAAGATATAAATCTGTAAATTAGTGGTATATGCCATACGATAAATTAAAAAAATATAGATAGAAAATGATAACGGTCCTATCACTTCCCTGAAGCACTCCTGACGGTATCCTAGTCGCTGATGAACACTCGCCATCGAGGTCAACGTACTGGATTCTATTACTTAATTAGTTTTCGAACCACTCATATATTTGGGTACCTATCCCATATGCTCATACCTTCATTAGCAGTCTGCAGTGCGGCACCTTGTCGAATGCCTTTCGAAAATCGAGACAGCCTGCCTGTTGCCTTTCATCCATAGCACACAAGATATCATGAGAGAAGGGAAAGCTGAGTTTAGCACGATCGATGCTTCCCAAAGCCGTACTAATGCCTGCACAGAAGCTTTTCCGTCTGAAGAAAAAGCAATGACATCCTTCAGACAAGCGTACGTGTCTGAAGGACCGTGATTTTTATTTCAGCGATAAACACTGACTACGCATAGTATTTAAATCTAAAGAAAGGCATGCTGCATTTCTAATAAACGTCTAATTAAAAAAGCAATGTACCAATACTCAAGGGTGGTAGACTTCCGGCGTATGAAAGTCTTTGGCCGATCCGGAAGTAGATAGTGTAACTTAACAGTTCGTGAAATCAGGATCCGGTACAAATTATGTCACCAGTAAATTGTGCAGCTGAAGCTGGTTCATAATCACAGTTGCGAATACATTAATTCCTTCTATTCACGAGTTTACCTCAAATGTTAGCTCTTAGTTTCGATGATTACTTAAATGAGCAGTACACTTCGTTTTTATTAAGTTTCCTCTGATGTGGATGTTAAAGACAAATCTAATATAAGACACTTTGGACGTCCAGAAAATGGACTTAAAAGTGATCGTATTGTGTGTGTTAATTATCATCTCCTTGTTTATACATTGACTAGCGACCCGCCCGGCTTCGCACGCATGAAATTTGTATTCTATATCTACAAAAAATCTATCTGTGTATGTATTTCATTCGTTACTATGTTCTACGTGCATACCATGGCTTATACAATACTCAGCGTGTTTAATCCATATTTACATAGTAGTATCTTAGTGTAACGTCTATTTGAAAGTTTAGAGGCCGATTGTATAAACATCGATGACTGGAAATGAAATCTGACGTTACTTCAGAAATGAAACTATGTTCAGGGCTCCGCTTTATCGTATAAAGCTAACCCTAAATCAGCCGATGCCGATTCAACGTTGATGGGATGTGAGCATGGAAGATGCTTTGTAACACCGATAACATAGATGCCGACATGATTTTTGGATCTCTAACACACATTAATCGATACACAAAATTTGTGACCGAATCTTTCATGTTGTAAAGATGGAATCAAATGAATAAAAAATGTCTTAAAAGATTTACCTCTAGTAGTTTTGGCTATGTAACGACGCAATATAAAGGTACAGGCATGGAAAAAATTTAAAATCACACAATTTCGGAACAGACTGTTACTGGAAGAATTTGAAACTAAGCTATGAAAATATTAAGAAAAAGACCACAAAAGCACTTGCACATGAGCAGGTACTTTCTAGACTCCCTTTATAATTATTCCGAAAATAATAATGTGAAATATTTCTGTTGCCCAAAAGCAGCTTAGACTGTTCTGAAAAATGTCTGTGCTTAAGTAATGCAACGGCGTGCTATCTAGAGATTGCAATCCAGCAAAGTGGGATCCCGCAATCCAGAGGGATCCAGCATAATTGTAGTAAATGCAGGATCCCGCAACAGCCTGCGGTTTCGCAAGTATAAAATCGCGCAAATTCTTTCAAATTTGCCGCCTTAAATCACTACGCAGCGCGTTCCCTCAAATTCGCAGCGCGTTACGCGATGTGAGTTGACGTGAAGTTGCCGTTCGGTCGTTTGTCTTATTTCGAATTGCACGCACACGCATATCTACATTTACATCTACATACTCCGCAATTCACAGTAAGGTGCGTGGCGGAGGGTACACTGTACCACTACTAGGCATTTCCTTTCCTATTTCACTCCCAAATAGAACGAGGAAAAAAGGAATGCCTATGTGCCTCCGTACGAGCCCTAATTTCTCTTATCTTGTCTTTGTGATCTTTACGCGAAATGTAAGTAGGCGGCAGCAAGATCGTACTACACTCAGCTTCAAATTCCGGCCCTCTAAATTTACTTAACAGAAATTCACGAAAAGAACGTCTTTCTTCCAGCGATCCCCAATTGAGTTGCCGGAGCATTTCCGTGACACTCGCGCATTGGTCGAATCTACCGGTAACAAATCTAGCTGCTCGCCTCTGAACCGCCTCTATGTCTTCCTTCAAACCGATCTGTTGCGGGTCCCAAATACTTGAGCAATACTCAAGACGTGGTCGTACAAGCGTTTTATACGCTGTCTCCTTTACAGGTGAAGTACATCTTCCCAAAATTCTCCCAATAAACCGAAGTCGGCTGTCTGCCTTACAACTGTCCTTACATGCTCGTTACATTTCATATCGCTCTACAATGTTACGCCTAGATATTTGAACGACGCGACAGCATCAAGAAGCTCACTACTAATGCGGTATTCGAACATTATAGGATTGTTTTTTCTACTCATGCCCATCACCTTACATTTTTCTAAATTGAGAGCTAGCTGCCATTCTTCGGACCAACTAGAAATTTTGTCTAAGTCAACCTGTATGCTATTACAGTCAGTTACAGAAACATATAATGGATAAACCGAATAATGGCAGTTCAGAGGTGGGAGCGGGGAGGGAGGGTGCGTGTATGCTGCTAGCGTGCTGCTCGCTGCCAGCCGGCACGGCACGGAGAAGATAATACACCACCACCTAAAAAGAAGGCCGCGGCGCTGTCATGTGACGTCACGCCGAGTAGGCCGCTACGCGTAGCCGAGTGGCTGGCCGCTAGAGCTTGGTGGGCTGGGGCCTAGGGGACAGCCAGTCAGCTCACGCGATCGCGACCGACTGCGTGACGTCACAAGAGAGTGACGCGGCCATCTCGTTCGGTGGTGGTGGAGCACAGAAGAGCCCTACCAGCCCATTTAACCTGCAGTCTGCATCATCGCAGGTCGCCGCGCTGCGCCCTACTGTCCTCCCCAGGTGATACCAGAAAGCTTACACACAGTACATCCAGTAGCTCACACTGCGTCTTCTGCTACATCGCGCCAACCAGTTACCATTGGACTCTGCAAACGTGTGTTTTTGTTCTGAAGTCGATCCGTAACACTAAGTATAATGGTTGTTTACTTGTCATCGAATTACTGTTTCTAATATTTCGAATGAGTTTTATGGTGTTATAGCGTTTTTATAAATGAGCAGCGCAGATGCAAAAGCAGCTTGCATTATAAGCGAAACTGAGAATCGCGAAAAACTCGTCCCATACAAACTAATAAATACTTCATATTTTTTCTTTCAAAAATAAATAAAAAATAGTATTAATGGCTGAAATCTGATGATTTGTACGTTGAAATAGTAAGTGAAATTTGTTTCTGCATTAGATTTATGCAGCTAGCTTGTTTTGCAAACGTAGCGCAATTACGAAACAATAGTTCCGTTGCAAAACCCGCTATTTGGTAACAGGAAGAACAGAAGCCGTTGAAACATCAGCATGGTGGCTCACTTTAACGATTAATTTCAAGGCTCCTCAGTGGGCTTATTGCTGCAATCTTATCAAAACATATGTTTAACAATAAGGCAACCGCAGGAGAAAGATTTGAGATCAAAACTTCCAAGAATGGCGAAGAAAAACGTAGCATTCTTTTTTAATGTCATATTTCCAAAACGAGAAGTGACATTCATAAAATTGTAGCATTTTACGGCTTATTTTAGTAAGAAAATTAAGAAAAAACCAAACTGATATGATACTGTAAATCTATCAATAATCCCACTTGTGATTTTAATAATTTTATTATATTATAACAAAAAATATTTATTGACTTAAAAACTAACCTTTGCGGAATCCCGCTGTCCAGCAAAAATTCCTCTGGATTGATAAGTGCTGGATTGCAATCCCTAGTACTATGGTATAGCAGTGTTCTTATGATTATCTTCTCTGACCGATATAGTAGAGAAGTCTTCAAAGGGGAGAAAAATGCAGTATTTAATTAGATTCAAACCCAAAAACGTTATGAGAGTCTATAACGCAACCACTTGGGCACTATCATGTCCGGCTGTTGCGTACTCGTTAACAGCATATCACAAAACGTATTTGTGTTATCGCCAGTGTGCATGCAGTTATCAAACTAAGTGTTCGGTAGTAAAAAAATGATTTAGAATTGCAGTTATTGCTGACTTTCTCAGCTAGGGGGGGGGGGAGGGGGGCTAATGTAGTTAGACGTAAACTGTTACGTGAATGTTAGTAAATATCTTGATACGATCGTTACCAAACTTCCTAGGCTCACCCACTGGGTTAATGCGGTGATTTCCTGAAGATTTCATCAAAACTGCTCCAGCCGTCTGAGTCTATAGGGAGCATACATCCAATTCATAGATAAGGTTGCATAAACGAAAGATTAACACAGATTGCGCATGTGCATTTCAGTGCTGTGTTGTGTGAAATCAAGTCTAACGTTTTTGCTCCAAGTACTTTACAGTTTTCTATTTACGAACAGTAATTTTCTTCATTTACAGCCCACATCAAGCATTGATTTTTAACAATAAAAGGACTACTAGTACTTTTTATTACACATGGAGTAGTAAAGTTGGGTTGGGTTGTTTGGGATAGGGGGACTAAACTACTGTGGTTATCAGTCTCCCAGTGGGGAGGGGAAGGAGTGAGGATAGGAAAGGAGGGGAGGGGGAAATGAAATGCAGTCCGGGAAGTAAACAAGGAAGGAAGACTGCATTATCTAGGAGCCCCGTGCTCGCCACGCGCGTACTCACGAAAGAACCGTGAGCCTCCTGGGGGAGTAGTAAAGTATTACTGATAGAAATTCGTTGATTATAGTTTTTACACTGACAGTTCCTACTAGGAGCAACAGAATTACAGATTCTGTGTGTGTGCTGCTCTACGAATATTAGTTTTGTTTTTCAACTAATGAATTATCGACAGGACTATTCCAACTTGACAGTTTATAAGTCAGCAAGTAAGTCATTTCTGACGCAGAACTGCTTGCAATAGCGTTATTCGCAGCTGAATATTCGTTATACCCAAAGAAGCAGTTCAACTTGTCCCCATCACATAATTATTTGGTTTTCTTATGTATTGCTATCACTATGTGGCAAAAGCCTTAAATTATATACCGTAGTATTTTTAAAAACTGATATTATGGATTCGAACCGATTTCATTTCTTACGCAATTTGAACAGAACATTAAACACATTTTGTTTCGGAATCTTAAGAAAACCGATGCTGCATATCGAGCTGATATTTCGTTTTCTACTGCAGAGTAAGCTATTAACTAAAAGGTTCATGGTGTAACAAAAGTATTCACTTAAAAACTTCAATTCTGTTGCTTGTAAACAGAACTGTCATTACATTGGCCGAGGCGCATATGTAAAAACTATAAACATAATATTACGAACTGTTAAGAAATAAATGTGTAATAGGAATACGAAAAGACGGTTTGGTAAATATACTCTTGATTTCAGCTAAAAATTAGAAAAACTACAACTGTCAGCTCAGTTTCACATTGTCCGATTTGATGAAAAAGGTTTCCTGCCCCGAGTGACTTGTGATAAGTGGTTTCAGTATAATGAAGTCACGCGTAGTACATGTTATCTTTACTCTGTGGTTAATCTCAATTCATTTGGCAAATTACAACGTGGCGGGAAATCCCAATTATGTACAAAAATATGAATGTGTAGGCACACTGCAGTTATATGCTTAGAGACCAGACTTTTTACATTTGAGTTGCATAGAGATCCCTGAGTAAAATAGACGAAAGCTTGAGGGCAAGGCAGATAACAAAGGCAGAGTCGTTTACAGGATTGGTTTAATTCGTTTCAGTATCGCCAGCAAAAATGTCGGTCATTTTCTATGAACTACTCTTTATATCAATGCAGTCACCGTTCCGTGTTTCGGTAATTTCCAAGAATGCTTGCAATCGAAATATCTTGGCCTGCAACGATATATATCGAATGTGCAGCTCTAAATCGATTATGCCGGCACTGATGCGCGAGATGACAAAATATGAATGACTGAATAGTGACACATTCATAGGAAATCGCACATTGTTTGACGAATTTCAGTGTAAATATCGTTCCTCCAACTGTCACAGACGAAATTTGAAGCTGTGTTAGTAGGCATCTATGTGACATTTTCGTAGAAATTTGTTGAATGTTTCTGATGACATACATTGTAATGCAATATGGAATACGCATTAGGTATCCATACACTTTACGATCTATATTTCTGAGATGAGCTAGGACAAAAGATCAATAATTTTATTCGTATAAATAAATGTCAATTTTAGATACGACTTTCATCACGCATAATAAATCGTTGTCGAATATCTGCAGAAGAGTGAGAACTGGTCACTAAATGGGTGTGACGGTTTTACTTATCCTTATGTAGCTTTGAATGTGAAGTCTTTTTAAACCACGATAAATAAAAATTAAAAGAAAACCCTCCACCGTCACTCAAGACCATAGAAATCTATAAAATACATTCCCATGACTACGAACAAAACATCTTTCATAAGTCGCGCATCAATGCCTGCATAATCGATTTCGAGTTGCACGTTCGATATATATCGTTTCAGGCCGAGATACTTCGATTGCAAGCTTTCTTGGAAATTACCCGTGTTTCCAACAAACAGCTGAACAGTAAATTAAAATTGCTACATAAATGAACACAAGCGCTGAAATACGGTAAAAAATATGAAAGCTCATTGTAAGATATTACGTGTTTGTTGTGGGAGTGTGTGTTCCCATCTAAAATTTACTTCGGTTCTACTCTAGTACCTAGCATGTGGTTGCGTTAAAAATACATTCTTCCTTCCTCTGCGATAGAAACGAACTGATAGTTGCGTCACATCCTCCACAAACCCGCTGATAACGCCGATTTAACCTCCTGTGATCGCTCGTAGCACGTATTAACAACACATCAAGGTAGAAACTTTTTCATTAATCTGTTTTTACGAATCAGTTTTTCCCTTTGTTGCTTGTAATGTTAGAATTTCAAACACGGATTTTATATGCGTTAATAGGAAAAGTACTCCTAATAGAAATATTTCGTCTTCATCTGCCTGACTGGCATCGGCACATGACACTCACCACTGACGCTATCAATAACAATTTATTAGTGAGCACTACGTAGGCACTATCACAGTTTCGGAAATCTTGCGGGAATGTAGTAAATATTTATGAAACAGCGGGAAAGTAGCAGCTTTTACCAGAATTTCTTTTACGAACTGCGAATGGCGCTTGAACAAATTATCTTTCACAATCGCTGTCGTAAACTAAAACGGTAACACTGCCTGCCTGTACCTCAGGCTACGCTACACACCACTCAGTAGGACTACACACATTTACGAAAAACAGTTTCAAAAATATTACTGATCAAATCAAAAGGAAGTTCGCCAGCTTCACTATACCAGACGGAGGAAAATAAACACCCCCAGGTTTATATAAATGGTTTATTAGAATATATTACGGCGCAACACGCTTTGCAGTTGTTTACACGAGTAAAACTGCATACAGCCGACGTACGGGTTACCTGCTAATACTAGAAGACGTCGCACGCCATACCTCCATCGCGGTCGCATAGTCTTCACGGACTCCGTAATAGCTGTAAACTGCCACACAGCGCCTCCCTGCAGTGAGATACACGCTAGTTCGAACTCTGTGGCCAATCTGATAGCTGTCGACGCATGCGCACTGAAGTGCTGCGGACTCGATGCCGCGGCTGACAAGGCGTAGCGGCGTAAGCACGGCAGTCCGCGCCATACACCAAGTGCGATGCAAGATCGGAAAGTAGCTCCCAATAATTTAATAGCTGACAAAACCTCACATATTATACCTACTCTTCCATATAGTATGGTTCTCAGTACATTCGCCCCGTCGTGGTACCAGTCACTACGTTTATATGCGACACATCTTCCGGAAGCCGAAATTCGAATTTCATAAACAATTTGTGATGTTGTGTTTACATGTTATGGCTAGAAGTAGATTTTTCATCTTACTCAAATCTGGCGTCTGAAAAACACCTGTTTCAGTTCCTGATTTAGTCCACACAATCGCAGCTTCTCTGTACTTAACCTTGTTCCTGAACAACAATGTATTGAAAATTGATTTACACCGTATTTTGTGCATCTGTCCTTAAAGTTGCATTTTTGTTGATGAACAACATTCTTCTAGTACATTTTGCCGCTTGGTACGGCATGTAGCCACTTCCGAGGCATTAATATGTCCATCTTGGAGGTTGTGTTGCGTAAGTGACTGAGAGTGTGAACGTGAGTGTGGTTCCTTTTATTTTATTCCAACAGTGAATTGTCTTGCCTTCGGTGCTGTGGCGAAGATTATGCTAGCATTGTTGATCTGGCAGTGTTAACTATCAACAAAATAACGGCCAAGTAATAAAATACCTCGATATAAACGTCTGTGTTGTGCATGTAATATATAACGTAAAAACTAGTTCGACCGAAAATTTTAAAACACACATTTTGATGTTTACTGCAATGTATTAATACAGAAAACACTGAATTTTAATTTTTCTAAAGCTGATTTCATAATGTGGGACTGAAAGGGTTAAGTAGATAGATACAATCTCACTCTAATATTTATATTTCTCTTTCATCTAAATAAATACTCCGCTATCACATTTAAGTGCATGGCGGAGGGTTCATCGAATTCTTTTTATATGTATATTTCACTACCGTTCCTTTCTCTAATAGCGCACGGGAAAAAAGAACTCCAGGATTTTTCCGTTTTCGATCTGATGTATTAAGATGATAGTGTCTTCATAAATAGGTGGGTGCTAACAAAATACGCTCGTATTTGGAAGAGAAAGTTGGTGATAGATATTACGCAAAAAAAAAAAAAAAAAAAAAAAAAAAAAAAAAACTCGGCGCAACAAATAACGCCTTTCCTTTAATCAGAATAATTTTTATAATAAAATTTACCATTTATACTGTCTTCTTAACACAAAATAAGCCCATGTACCATTATAACCGTTTGTAATTTCGCCTTGTAATTTTGTGTAAATTCTGTCACGCAGATAATCTGAAGATGCCCTGCTAAAGGGCGAAACGCGTCATTAACTAATAAAAAATTTGCAATAAAGACGGTTTGAAGGAATATTTAGTGTAACTGCTGTTGTACACCATGGATTGGAAATCTTTTCAATCTGGTTTAGGGGGATACGAAGTTTACAGGACCAAGTCTACCAAGCCACTGCCAAGATTATTTCCCTCGGATTTTCTGTTTCTGGCTTTTGTTTGCATTCTTTATTGCAAGAAACGTTGCAAACAGCGACCAT
This sequence comes from Locusta migratoria, assembly GCA_026315105.1. Classification (NCBI taxonomy): domain Eukaryota; kingdom Metazoa; phylum Arthropoda; class Insecta; order Orthoptera; family Acrididae; genus Locusta; species Locusta migratoria. Next base: position 189,781,678 of record CM048747.1, read on the forward strand.
AACAGAATCTCTATCGCTGATAAAATACACATAGTTTGAAAAAGAGCGTATTCGCTTGCCAATGTGTCTGGAGTCTGTACTGCTGAATTGTTTTTCTACACCGACAGATGGCGGGCGCGAGAATTTGCTGCGATCTGAATACCCGTCCACAGGCAACGATGGTGTCCGCAGACACTTTCACAGATAGTTGCGCAGACAGATCGTTGCGTGTGGACCCGCCTATAGACTGTTACTCCACAGTACACGATCGACGTATATTACTAGTCATTGTAAAGTCACGTTATTGTCAGAGTGTGGCTGCGCATTTTTAGCGTCTGCTGAAATGGACAGACATCATGTACAGATGGAAAAGTTGTGATAAACAATGCTGGTCAGGTGGTTCTCGTTCGAGTGTAATCAACGAAAATAATTTTGGGCAAGATTCAAAATCTTTTAAATCAAACGCCTACTTTAGAAGTTAGTGTGGCGCAGTGGATATCTCGTCGGCCTTTTTTTTTTTTTTTTTATTTCATATTTTTATCGAAAAGATTTTATCGCAGTTTAATCTGCTGACTGGTTTAAATGTGATTTGACATACTCATGTTTCACATTATTATAAATATTGTATAAATCTTTTTGTCATTAGGTCGTATTTGTGGGTCCTGTCATTCTTTGTTAGGAATTCTGGTGTAATATTTAATCATTCAATTTAATTACTTCAATTTTATTATTGTTATTAGTACTATTATAAATGAAAGATACGTTTAAACCAGTTGACTGAATAACAACATTGATCAAAGTTATTCAGATAAGATTTGAAAATGATAAATATTGGAGAAAGTGAGACGATTTGAACCTATGGGCCCTACACCTTAGCACAACAAGCAGACTCGCTAGCCATTAAGCTATAACAACTGGCAACGTCGATTCCATTTTAACGATCTAAACTCTCAAGTGAAATTCCGAAATAATTATTTTGGCATTTATTGTCGCGGCATGGCCCCCTGCTGCGGTGTGCGCGGCCCTTTGCCGTCGGGGGTTCGAGTCCTCCTTCGGACATAGGTGTTTGTGTTGTCCTTAGCATAAGTTACTTTAAGTTAGTGTAAGTAGTTTCTAAGTCCCTTAGATTTACAAACATTTGAACCTGTTTTTGGCATTTACTCGCAAAGAGGCACTTCACCAGCTATCTGATTGTCTTCTCTATTTCACATCTATAGAGATTTGTGAAAAATCCCGAATGTTTTTCCGTCGATTACTCAAAAAAATAAGCCTCACCAGGGTGAATGTGCAACCTACACCTGCGTATAATATATAGTTTCAAAACGACCTCTTCTTAGTTATTAGCTCGTACGTCAAGATTTCCATTTCTATTTCTTTCGCTTTTCTGTGTACTGACAACAAATGTTTTTATCAGTTACAGTCCAACTCAAGTTATTAGATCGCGAAACAACAGTTTTATTTTAAGGTTGTATACATTTCTCTGACGGACTCTGTACTATGTACTATCTATATGTTGTAGTATAGGTAAACAAAAATGTTTAAGAGTTGTCCAGTGTTAAATTGCACAAACAAATTAGGGAAAGTAATTATTAATACCGTTTACAGATACAGTTAGATGTTCAACATTAGGGATTTAAAGTCGCGAAACTTACATTTTCAGAAGGGACAGATCACTGAAATTATATTCTTTATTTAAAGTGTATGTAACTGCTATTTTTAACAGTCATGATCCACATGAGGGTCGAAACGGGCTGCTAAATACATTTAACCTCAAAAGCTTGGACCACTAAAAACATGGACGCTATTGTTGGCGCTCATGCAGTTAGTTGTCAACAATCAGTTATAGCAAGTTTCTTGTGCGAGTTTCGTTTCGTAGTTCACGCTTCTATCGCTAGAGCTATACATAAAAGCAAAACACCCTATGTAGCGCAAACTGTATCATCGTGCAGTTTCAGCATCCCAACTGCAGTACCATGGGAGAAAAGATACACACCAGTTCTCTTTGCGTCATCGTATCGGTAGATAACGTATCGTTAGATAACACTCCATACAGAGCTCCTCCTCTCCAGGTGTCGAAAGCAGAGATTGTGAGACGGGTGTGAGGTCTCATAGTCGGTATATCTCCTAGAAGAGATAAGGCGAATCAATGGAGGCCATATGAAACGTTACAACGTTCATGTAGAGAAGAACACGCACGTTGTAGGAAAAAAAAGGTTTCCCTGCAGTCTACTGGATGACGTGTTTCAGTGAACTGATGTAATGAAATTTCGATAGGCGTAATGCTATGGAGGGTAATTTCATACTCTTAGTTTCTATTTCTTTATAGTATTTATACCCGTAATTATTTTCCGACAACCAAAGCATATTTTAATAAAAGGGTACCTGAAGAATATACCTGCATAGTAGAAACGAACCATTAATAATAATAAATTATGTGGCTGGTGGCCCGTGACGGTACGTTTTGGGTGTGCACAAAATTTTTGGTTAAGAAAATAGTGTTTTATGACAAAACTTGTTGTACCTTGGGCCCACAGTGTTACAGATGTGATTAACTGACATAATTATAATTTCATATTCATAGAATATATGAAATCAACTGCGAATGGACAAAGCTGAAAAATGTGTAGCCAGCCGGGATCCGAACCTGGGTCTTCCGCTTTCTAGGCAGTTGCACTGACCACTACATCACTGGGGACACAGTGATCACCAAACCTACAAGAACCACCTAAGCATGTCTCCCATCAGACACAAATTTCCAGCTTCACCCTGCCCACAGTACTCAAACTGGTAGTCACTATGTTCTGATTTCCGAAAGAGGTAAAACTTGCCCACCCCTCCCCACCAACGAGAGGATCATTGCCCGTCACTGGCATATTATATATACATGTGGTGTCTATTCCGAAAGAACAGACGTCACTTCTGATACTGCAGTTGTTATTCTTTCATATTCATTTGTTATTCTTTCATATTCATACATATATAATACGTCAGTGACGGGCAATGATCCTTACGTTAGTGTGGAGGGGTGGGCAAGTTTGGAGCCCTTACTCTTACGGGAATTAGAACAAAGTTTCTACGAGTCTGAGTACTGTGGGCAGCCGAGTGACGTAATACAGCGCTAACCAATGACAGTGAAGAAGCCCAAACTGGCATACCTTTCTAGTCTACGTACCTTGGAGTGTCGCGACCTGTATGTTAGACTGTGGTTGTAGCGAATCGCACCTCGAGACCGTAAGTCGTGGGGTGGATCCACTGTGTGTGGGACAAATGCACGTTACGAAACAGCGCCTGCCAGGTCTACGTCGTAGCGCCAACGACCAGCACTTGCGTGCAGGCAGACTCTGCTTAAAATGCTGATGCCCTATTTCGGCAGCAGTCGAGCCGCGCACGTCGATCCCGTGGCGTGAGTGGACGGCGCTGTGGAGGGTGCGTGACCGCAGCCCCCACTGCTGCAATACTCGCTAGTTGACGTTTGTCACGTGGCGCTACAGCGTTGCCACATAATAGCCGCCTACTGCGCAAGGCCCGTGTGCTGCCTGCCAACAGTAGTCATAACACAAGCAAAATATTTGTCTTACGTAGAATCGTGATGTGTTTGAGAAGACGTGCACGTTCCACACTGTGTTTCAGAATGTTCTTAATGTTATTTATGTGATCCTCCGTGCAGATTTTTGCTGGTATGACACAAAATGCCTAATATGAATCGTATCTTACTGATATATACAGGGTGTTTCATTAAGTGTGTTTGCCTCTGTAACTTATAAAATAATAGGTGACGGGAAATTTTAATGCGGTAGGTCAACACAAGAAATGTTACACTTTCTGCGGAGCTATGAACATAGTTTATTGTATCATTTTCCAAAGAGTTACAGCACAAAGATATATTTTTTTTTAATGGAACAATAGTTTTTCTATCGTTCATTGGATTCGTTGAAACAAGCTGCGTCCAAATCAATTTAAACTACATTCCTATCACTGTTAGTTTGGGAGCTACAACCCTTCAAAGTTTAGGGGGCGGACGCTACGACAGCGTTTCTGACTGGCTGGTGGTCATGAGACAGTAGGCCGTGCCCCAGGGGATAGACACTTGGCCAGCCAGCTACGCTATCGCAGCCTCCTCCCCCAGAACTTCGAAGGGTTGTATCTCCCAAACTAAAAGTGATAGGAATGTAGTTTAAATTGATTTGGACGCAGCTTGTTTCAACGATTCCAATGCACGATAGAAAAAACTATTGTTACATTTAAAAAATTATATCTTTGTGCTGTAACTCTTTGTAAATGATACAATAAACTATGTTCATAGCTCTGCAGAAAGTGTAACATTTCTTGTGTTGACCTACCGCATTAAAATTTCCCGTCACCTATTATTTTATAAGTTACAGAGGCAAACACACTTAGTGAAACACCCTGTATATATATGTATAAATTAATTGCTGTTCGTTAGTCTCGCTAAAAGTCGAGAACGGCTGAACCGATTTCGCTAATTTTAGTCTTGAAATATTCCTGTAAGTTCAGGAAAGGTTTAAACGGTGATGAAATATGGAAAAGTTGTCCGGAAATAAGGAAAATCGGGAAAAACTGAAACAGCTTTTTTTCCGGTGAGCTATCAATACCGTTCGTCCAATTGCGGTAAAATTTTGTACATTTCATGTTGACAGCAAGAGGAAGGTTTGCATCAAATAAAAATTTGAAAAAGGCGCCCGTAAAGTAGGAAAATTTAAGAAAAACGGAAAACAATTTTTTTCTATGAATAAAAATCAATTGCCACATGCTTGTAACGGCTTAACAAGACAAGCTTGTATGAAATAAAGTTTTTCGAAAATCTACCGGAAAACTGGAGATTTTTAGAAAAACTGAAAGTGCGTTTTTCAATGTCTTTTTGCTTGAATTCAGCACTATAACTGACTATTCGCACGAAGTAGAGGTGCAATTCTTTTTTTGTTTTGTTCATTATGGTCTCGGATAAATTTTCAGTTAAAAAAATAGATTTAAAAAGGAAAGTAGCAATATTCGAACCCAGTTCCTTTTTTAATGTGTTTTTAAATGTACTCAACACTATAGGTTGAGAACCATTCATCCGACTGCGATAAAATTTTGATCATTTGACGTTCAACGAAAGTTGAACTTTTTTTTAACTTAAAATTTGGGAAAGTCACCCGGAAAATTCGCGAGAAACTGAAAGAGCTTTTTTCAATGGGATATCAATATAATTCGTCTGATTGCGATAAAATTTTGTATATTTGACGTTCACAACAAGAGTAACATTTTTATGTAATAAAAATTTGGAAAAGTTTCCCGGCAAACTGAAAAAATTAGAAAAAATAAAAATCTATTAAATATCAATATCATTCATCTGATTGCGATAAAATTTTGCACATTCGACGTTCAAAGCAAGAGTACATACATATTAGCGATTGCGAAGCATTGCCGGGTCGACTATTATATTAATAAAAATGAATTGCCGCATGTATGAGAGCGCATCACTTGAGAACGGCGTCACCGATATGGCTGATCTTTCCTTTGTTCTGTTCGTAATTCTCAGGACGAGGTTTGTATGGAAGAACATTTTTGGAAAATCTACCGGAAAATATCAGAATTTGAGAAAAACTGAAAGTACACTTCCAGCTCGAATCATTTTCTAGATTCTCCAACAATCAGCTTATTCATTCGCTACTGGCCTAGCGACCAAATACGCTGCAACGGAGCGGAGAAATACGCCTAGGAGGTTAGAAAAAACAGAGATGGCATTATGCACACAACTCACAAGTATAAAACAGTTATACAGATGTAACATGGATCGTTGTTTCTTTAGAAGACGCTCCGTATTTTTCTTACGTCCATGGTGTTATCGGTGGTGATCATATCTTTGGACCGTTGCAAAGATAGAATTGATTTCAAATCCGGTTTCAATTTAAGCGCCTCCAATTTTCCCTTCGCCTTGCATTCCAAATGACGATTAATAAAGCGCAAGGCCAGACGTTGGAAGTTTCTGTAATAAATCTTGAATCATCGCCGCGTGTTCGACAGTTGGTTAACCATCTGGATTCTTCGTTTTCTCTCCCAGTCATTTTTCGTATAAAACAAGAAAGTTGTTCACAGATAGAGCAGATCGAACGGTCTCTCTAATAACCCGTTTCCAATTAATTTACCCACTCATTTTGACGACTATTCTCAATTAGGGACCCAATTGTAATAACTGTAAATAAGATCAGAGGCAGGGGGAGGGGCGGAGGAAATAGAGAATGGATTTAAAAATGGGGGATGATAAGACGCAGAGAGGAGAGGAGGGGGAAATGAATATGGAGTGGGATGAGAGGGAGTGGTGTGATGGTAGGGGGAGGAGGAGATGGAGGCGATGAAGAAATAGAGGAGGTGGGAATACATTGATGTAGGGAGAAGAGGAGAAGAGATTACGGTATATATACTCCTTAGCTACTGCGAAGCTGATCTTTTCTTTGATCTGTTTGTAATTCTCAGGACAAGGTTTGTATGAAAGAAATTTTTTTGGGAAATCTACGGAATAATGTCAGAAATGAGGAAAAAGGGAATGTGCGCTACTAACTCGGATCATTTTCTAGATTCTCCAACAATCAGCTAATTCATTCGCTACTCGCCTAGCGAGCAGATACGCTGTAACGGAGCGAATAAAGAATAAAGGCAGATGGAGTCATTTTATAATGAGAACAGACATTGCTTGAAGCCAGGGATTAACTGGTATGTAGGGTTTCAATTTAAATTCGCGACACAGACCTAGCGAGCAATTTTGGCAAAAGTGGTTGATTTCCGGAAATTGGGTGACGTCGTTGTCAGCCAATCGGCTGATAGTATACAATATTCAATGAGATGTACTGATTTCTTACCAGATAGAAATATCTGAAAAATCTCATAATAAAGACGGCGGCTTGCAGCTGAGCACAGCTTGGGACCCGGCCATCAGACAGTTAAAGCGGGCGCGGCAGGCACGCGGCCAAAACATTGCCATATATGGCGATGCGGCATGTTTATAAGGACGCAGCTATATAAGGACGGCGGCAGCAATGATACGACTGTCACCACTTGACAGTGGCGGAGGTGGTTTCCGCCGAAAGCTCGTGGATATCAAACCACTTGACGCGGCTAGAAGCCCGAAAGAATTTTATCTGTATAAAACGTTATTTTCTCAGGAAATTTCCCATATCTGCCTCTTCGCTTACCACAACAAGCACTTTGTCGAGTGTTGGAAATTTCTTACGAAAAACTTTTCTTCGTATCACATTTCAGTCAAAGGCGTCAAGACGTTCTGAAAGCTTTGTCGTTTTTTTTTTTTTTTTTTTTTTTTTTTTTTTTTTTTTTTCTTCCCTTGGAGGCTTCAAAGAGTGCATGGAGTTTCATTGACTGTTTTCATAACAATATCAGCCATTGACTGTTATGGACACGACAGCTGTGTTTTATACACACTAGGAACCATGTGTTTCTATAAAAAAAAACTTTGTTACTTCTTCACTGAACGCTTCTTGGGTGGACTCAAATTGAAGAATGACATAATGAGGTTTCTCTTACGTGATACCAATGAGAGATAAAGGAGACTGAATGTTATTGTAAATACTAATAATTACGTTACTATTCAGCAGCTGGTCCTTTAAGATGAAGTTGACAGTCGACACCTATTATCAGTGCCATAATTATAACAACACACACAACGACCTTACACCTGAAACGGACGCAGCGAAATTGAGCGAGCGTCCCTGTTTTGTCCACCCCTGGTCACGCGCCTCAGTGTGTTTACAGTACGTCTCTCGTTTCGGTGAACGGATTATAGATCGTGCTAACCTGTCATAGTAGCAGCAGTAATCGATCTAATGGCCCCTTCAAACACAGCCACTTAGCTTCACTTAGCTCCTCGGCCGGTGCCTAATGCTGCAGGTAGATGGGCGCCTTCACACGTGGCCACAGCTACTGAACACGCTGGACTCGCATTTAGGGTTGCCAGATTGAACTCGAGGCAGGCCCGGAGACCAGACGTGCCCCCCTCCACCTTGGCCAATGACTCACCCCCCCCCCCCACTGCGACCAACTACCCCCCCCCCAACCAGGTTATACGTGAATTATAAAAAGAAAAAAAACTAATCATCTCCTCCCTCCCCCCCCCCCCCGGTGGAACATTGCTAGGGGTGGCCTTCACATGCCGCAGCTGACCGGCCAGGCCGCCAGTTGCTGTGGATCAACAATCGGCACACTGCAGTCGGCGTGGCAGCAGAAGTGGCGGATATTCCGTTGTAGTGACTTTGTCGTCTTCTGCAGAAAATTGTTTCTGCAAGAATTTAAAAGCGACTGATTCTTCTTTTGTGTGGTAATATTCGCTTTGAAAGGGGACGGCCGATTTTCTTCCACATCCTTACCAAACACACCGATCGTAAGCTCCGTCTTTAATGAGCACGCTGTCGACAGTACGTTAAACTGCAAGCTTCGTTCCTCCTTCCACAACCATTGAACGGTGGCGCTGCTGGCCGTCTCGTGGTCTACATCGGCGCGAGTGATGAGGCTACCATACATGTGGCTCCCACTCGCTTCTATGCAAGGGACTTAAGTGGCGTTCACAGTGTGTAACCACAGTCTAACATGTACAGTCAGGACACTCCCACAGATTTTTGTTATAGGCTGCGATAGCAGCGCTCCAAGTGGCCGGCAAGCTACGTTTCTGATTACGATAGTTGATGAGTGCGAATAGTATCTTTTAGATTGACTTCAGCACACTTTTTACATTACGGAACGTATGTAGTGCCTTATAAATCTATATCTATAAATGTGAATGTCTGTTCGGTGTACGTTTATCACGCCGGCCGCAGGGACTGAGACGCTCCAGTCACGGTCTGCACGGACACTGCGGTCGGGGGTTCGAATCCCCCCTCGGGCATGGATATTTGTGCCGTCCGTAGTATAAGGTAGTTCGTAAGTAGTTTGTAAGTTTAGGGACTGATGACCCCGTAGTTAAGTCCCATAAGCTTAACAAATATTTGAACATTTTGAACGTTTATCACGTCTGAACCACAAGATATAAAGAGCTAAAAATTTGTACAGTTACTAATGTCTACCCGGGGAAGGCTTTTGGCACGGTGTTATGGCGATCAGATAGCTATATATATATATATATATATATATATATATATATATATATATATATATATATATATATATATATATATATATATATATATATATAAATGTGAATGTCTGTTTGGTGTACGGTTATCAAGTCCGAACGTCAAGACGCAGAGACTTAAATATTTGTACAGTTACTAATGTATACCTGAGGAAGGTTTTAGACACGAATTTATAGCGATCTGATAGATATTTAGTAATTTGAAAAATATAACGCGAAATGCGGAACAATAATTACTCTTAGAAAATTATATTTACTCTTTGAAAATGGTTTTATAGGTTACATTGTTGCTTGAGGGTTGATAATGATAAAAGGGTGGAGTATATTGGGATGGAAAGTTATCGCTGTATATAAAATTCTATGTCTGTGTGTGTTAATATTTCGGTCTGCAGCGAAAACTACAGAACACAAACGAATGGTCTGTGTGTAATTGTTGTCCGAAATCTCCCGTTGCACACCATAGCAGGCCCATGCCCATAGCTATAAGGGTGTGGAAGATATGGTGGTTGAAAGTCGTCAAGTTATAAAAAAAAATCGAACTGAAGGCCAGCGATGACGTTTGCGACTCTTTGCAAGGTGGGTACATACAGCGAAACGTGATGCCGCAGACCATATCTTTGGTCTATGCGTGCTACAATGTCTTCAGCTCTTTCTCTGTAAGGATAAGCATACGAATAAGGAAATATAAGAATACATAAATAAAGTAGTAAAAAAGACATTTCTTTTAATACATCTCTTTAAAAAAAATCAATTTGACTTTTCGCGCATTATCTATTATAATCAAACAACACGCGAGCGGAGCCCCGGGTTTAAGCTAGTAGGCAATAATTTAAAAATAGCTCCCCATTTGTCTTTCTTAGGTTTCATAAAATTCCTGATAAGGTACGAAACGGTACATTACAGAACAGTTAATTTACAATCATCCTGTAACATGCAGGCTTTAAATGAGTAATTTCATTTTCTATGCCCTTTAGCAGAGAGACGTCAATTTCTACGCAGGAACGTTAAGTATTCTTCATTACAATTCCCGTAAAATCGGTGAGGGTGGCATATAGGAAACGCATATAGAAATCAATAAATACGGTATTTAACGTACAAAATAACCATCACAGCTATAGCTGAAGGAAAAACGTCACAGACGTGGAATATAACGATAAAAGCAACCAAACTGTTTTCCATCAAAGAAGAACCCAATTCCATAATTGTTGCTACATTTGAACCACAAACGGCAAGAATCATCAAAACATTGCTTTTTTAAAGCTAAAGTAATTACACTTAAAATAATATGCACGTACAAGAAAGACGAGTGACGTGTAATAATGTGAGAATCATTAGACTCCGTACCCAATTGATACACGTCAAAACTGGCTGTCATAGTAAGAACAGACCATTATAGAAATTTATTATACCATTATGTTTATATGCAACTTACTTTCAGCGGAGTAAGCTGCAAATATACACATATTCGTAAGTATTTGTTCATGACTGAGTTGTTCTGTATACCATTGAATCATTTAAATAAGGCTGTTTTTATATCAATTTCCGTATTACGTAGTCTCTCGATATTTTGATAATGCTTGTAACGCAAAAATTATAGAAAGTATTTCGTTAATTACGTACAAAAGCGATTATAAACAGATATCACTACTTCAGCAGCTTGCCCACCGCTAGGAGTGCTTGTGTCGCAGCAACTGTCAGTTGGTAACAACGACCTTTATAACAACATAGACTAGCTAAGTTGCTTCCATACTTGAAGCAAATTGAAAGCTCGGCCGCCATGTTTTAGAACGTCACGTAGGCGTAACCAGTCGTCTGCTATAGCACTGAATCATATCACTTTAACTTTGTGCAATGACTTAACAAACCATTATCTACCTGCTTATTGCTATTTTTATAGCCAAGCTAATATGGATAAAGGATAAATGATAGGAAACAAGTGTGTGACAGCCAAATCGGAAAGTTTAATTATAAATGGCACATACACTAGATCGGTTAAACATCGTCTCATTCATACAAAAAAATGCCTTTTCACTGTCCTTTAAACAATATTAATATAGTGTACATTTGCCTAATCTGCTAACCTCTTTCCTCCGCAGATTTGGTTTTACATAAATGATGTATTCTACAACTGAAGTAATGTTTTAATAACAGCTTTATTAGGTTGGAGTAATGAGATTCCTCCCAAAATTCCGAGGATACCATTAAGTGCTCGTAGTTGGTAAATGAAGTTGGTCTGTTTCCCAAAATTCTAAATACATCTACATACATTCGCAAAAGAAAATTTTTTCTACAAGATCTTTAGACGGATTGAACGGACTGTTCTTTTGTTACTTATAATCCGATTAAGACTGCTTTATTCTCATTTTTAGGAGCAAGTAGAACTTCCACGGAATCTAAACACTTAAGTTTTTTACTCACTTGCCTAATGATGCTTCCAGATATATATTCAACTACTTTTTCGTGTTCGGATATAATGTCAGCATTTCGTATACTGGCACATAGTCATGGTCACAATGAATAGGCATACTGCTCTCTGAATGATTAAATCATGATTTGTGATAGGTAATAAAAGAGGTTTCATGTTTCCTGCCTGGCTACGTGACGTATCTTCAAATTTATTTATTTTTATTTTTTATTTATTTATTTTTATTTATTTATTTTGAGACCTCCTTGCTGGCGTTTTTGCTGTTTGAAGATGATCAGGGAATGAAAAAATCGTCGGAATCGCATTAGCCCAGAAGCCGCTTTGTATCATTTGTTGCATACATGATTTCTCCTCAAAGTGCGACGAACAAATGCAACTTTATGCAGTAGGTTTCCACTTATCTCACCTCCGGCCTCATATTGACTAACCATCGTTTCGTAAGTTCTTCATTTTTCAAAGGAAAACTGAAAAATATGATTACAGCTTACCTTAGTTACAATAGGACTATTGTATGCAGAAATATGGTAGGACAAAAGAGGAGTACACGAAATATTAGAAACGAAAACATACAAATACTTACTGAAAATACGATATTTCAAAAGTCTTATTACCGCGATTCGTACATTTATATGCTGCGCATTCACTTACTACGATGCATAAAATGTGAAACCAAAATAGGCAAATAGCGTCGGTCTAACTTTCGTATTCGGCGCTCTAGACGTTGAAAAAAAAATGGCTGCCACAGTTCCTGGTTGCTGCCACAAGCAGCGCTGTTTAGCCAGAGATAGCCACTCTATGTAGTTTATATAGCTCGTTGGTTGGTACCATCTTTTACAGCAGTGCGTGTCGTAACTGTATATGTTAGATTGTGGTGTAACTCAGTCGCACCACCTTTTGAACGCGCGAGTGTGGCGCTGCTAAAGCGCGAGTGCGGCACCGCTAACGAGTCGTGTTCCTGCTTTGTCACTGCCTTTACTACACTATCCTGCCACTGCCTTTACTACACTGTCTTCTTAACCCATTCAATACGAGGAGCACACCGGCACGCTCTCCCGGTCTGTGGCCGAGGGGATTGATGCGCTCCAGTCACGGTCTGCACGGCCACTACGGTCGGGGGTTCGAATCCCCCCTCGGGCATGGATATTTGTGCCGTCCTTAGGATTAGCTAGTTCATAAGTAGTATGTAAGTTTAGGGGCTGATGACCCCGTTGTTAAGTCCCATAAGCTATACAAACATTTGAACATTTCTCCCGGTCTGTAGCCAGCGACGGAGGGCCAAGGTACGTAGACTATAAAGGTATGCCAGTTTGGGCTTCTTCGCTGTCGTTGGTTAGCGCTGTATTACGTCTCTCGGCAGCAAGCCGCTGTATTATAACGCCGCCATGCACACATTTCCCCCGTCTTTTCTTTTCTCATTCGACAAAAAACATTGCTTTTAAATCGGTGGAACACGCTTGTGATTAATATATATGTTTACTAACATACAAAGGACTGAAAAAGAAAAGCTTCAAACATTAACAACTAGCTAACCCGTCCCGCCCCGCCACTTGGCACGGGTAATATTTAAACGTCTTTAACTCGAGAACCACTGAACGTATCGTGATGAGGCTTTTTTTTTTTTTTAATTTTAGAGCTCACAAAGATCTAAAATAAAGTCCGTGAGAGCACTTTTATAGATTTCTCACTATTTATGTAGTCTGAAGCCATTCGGCGCCTGCGCCTTAGGAGAGAAAAATGGTACATATGCTTCACTCGTAAAAGCTAGACATATGCTATCCCGGACTTTTTTTAGACATTTGTGAAATCTACAATTTAAAAGAAACATCATCACGTTACGTTTAGTAGTTCTCCAGTTATAAAAGGTTAAAGGGACAGAGAGAAAATGTACTTCTGTTTTATATAATACGATTTCACTCCCTTAGAGTGCGAATTTCGAAATTTTACTATGCCTATAACCGTGACGCTAGTTCATGCAATAAGTTGAAGTTTTATCACAATCCACTGGCCGGCCGCGGTGGCCGAGGGGATTGAGGCGCTCCAGTCACGGTCAGCACGGCCACTACGGTCGGGGGTTCGAATCCCCCCTCGGGCATGGATATTTGTGCCGTCTTAGTTCGTAAGTAGTTCATAAGTAGTTTGTAAGATTAGGGACTGATGACCCCGTAGTTAAGTCCCATAAGCTTAACAAACATTTGAATTTGAACTTAGCAGATTAGGGACTGATGACCCCGTAGTTAAGTCCCATAAGCTTAACAAACATTTGAATTTGAACTTAGCAGGTCACGGAACGAGCGAGCGCCAAACACAACTTCCTGCCTGCACTTTTCGTAATAAGGGTACTGCGGCAACTGCTCGGTGCTTGCTGCCAGGTGACGTCACAAAAGCAGAGCGCGAGAGTCAAATTTACACACCCCTGACGGAGGGCGTAGCGGCGCGTGGCGCGCTGTGAGTCACTGCGAAGGGCTGTGGCTGCGTCAGCTGTCTAAAAAGACCGGAAGAGCTTGCTGCCGCGCTCCCCGTATTGAATGGGTTAGTCATTATTTCAATATGCAAAATATTGGTGTATCATGGTTATTTTCTTGGTGCCTAACAAACAGCGAGAAATATCAGATTTTAAATTTTGATGTTTTACTAACCACAATGTCAAAGGTAGTTTCTCTCCTGGTGGAATGACCAGTCCTTTCTTCGAATTTTGTTGCTAGTTCCATCCAAAAGTTCCCGAACTGAATTTTTCGACATTATACAATACAAAAAAAATGTATCACCAAATAACGTGTGATAAATTCCGCAACTCCATCTTCCTAAAACCAATCGATGCACGGGAAATCTATTTTTTCGTTCATTCTTCCTCTGAATAAGAATCACAGCCGGAATCAAATCAGCTTCTATATCCATTTATACAGCAATACTGTCGGATTTTATACAAGACGAGCAGAGTTTGCAGCGCCGCTAACGCACTTCAGCTGCGACCCAAACGCGCTGCGTGCCAGCCACTGGGTGGAACTGCAGAGTGGCCCCGTCTGAAGCCAGCCTAATGCCTTGTTCTAAAAATGTTCAAATATTTGTAAATCTATCGGACCAAACGGCGTGGTCATCAGTCCGTAGCTTACAAACTACTTAAACCTAGGTAAACTAACCTAAGGACAACACATACCCATGCCCCAGGGAGGACTCGAACCTCCACGGCGAGCAACCGCGCACTCCGTAGCGAGGCGCTTTAGACCGCTCGGTTACTCCACCGCGGCAGCCTTGTTCTCTTATGTAGGAGTTGCCGGAGTGTTTACAGATCTGTGGTTGCACACGCATGCCTATACCAGTTTCCTTGGCTCTTCACTCTATAAGCATAACATACACCTAACATTTCCAGTTTCGATATCTTTTCTCCCCTAACCAGATTTTGATGACATGATGTTGCCCCAGCTACTTTCAATTTACGTGTTAAACCGCATGAACTTTCGTTTAGTACTTTTTGAGATTAGCCTGTACAGACAAACACAAGTGTTGCTTTTAGACAGATATTTAAAATTTAATATATTTACTTTTTCAGATCCGAGTTTAATTAAATGAAGCCTTTATCAAAACGCTCTATACGCTCAAGTTATCTGAGGAAATCCCATGAAAATTAGACAGTTTTAGAGATTTAAGTATTCAAAAAGAGACAGACATGGCGGTCGCAGAAAAAAAAAACTTTAAATTAATATATCATTTTCTTTCGTGGTCCGATTTTTATGAAACGAAGTATGTATATTGCCCCAAGATACCCTCCAAGTTACCTGTGAAATCCCCAAGAAAATTCGTGGAGTGCTTATGGGAATAAGAGATTTCTAACAGACGAACAGACAGACTCGGCAAAAGAATATACAATTAAAACACATTCGGTCGTACATCATGAATTTTCAGTGCTCGTTTTCACCCCAATGATTTGATATGCTTCGTATGCATCAACGAAAAGTCATTAAATAAAGTATGTCTTCCACTGAAACACTTGTCGGGGAAAAAATTTTCTTGCCGAAAATTGTTTTCATGAAATGTGAATGGAATTAATATCACATGGCTCAACACTGATGGTCCAAAATCAATGTAACTTTCGCAGATAATTTCTGGAAATTTGTTTTTCATTGGAAACTTCACCAAATAATGATAATTATTTAAATACATGAATTACCGTAATCAAAATAATTATAACTAAACTGAATACATTAATTTTACATATATCAACGGAAATGATGAAGGAAATTTCAATTTAGTAATTAAAAGTTTAACATTGTAAGGAATTAGATAAAATTAAAAAAAGGAAGTAGTGGGGATCAAAAGTTGGCCTAAAAATTAACAGTTTAACACCATATCCACTGTACTACGTTTATTTAATGATGACGCTCGAAAGTTGTTTTACTGCACGTATACTGTAATCATATATCTGCCACAAGAATTCTCTCTCTTCCTATGAACCATTGCGTAGAGATATATTAGCAATTCGCACACACGTTGAGTCAAACCGCTGAAAAGATTCATTAAGCAAAATTTAATAATAATGTCGGTTAATGTCGAGATCCTCGTACAGCCGAAACGTCGACGCGCCAAGGTTGGCAACGCATCACAAGCGCAACGTTCACCCACCCACCTACTGAGTTCTATGATATAATTAAAAAATACTAATCGCTTGAAACACTGATCAATTGTAATGTTCACCTCTCTGCTTCTCCTTCTCACAAACTTTGAGCCAAATCCCTGAGACGATATATTACGTAAAATTCAACAATCATGCATACTTACATCGGTATAAAGATCAGGAAACGTCAGTGGAACTTCCATTATGCGGTTAGGTTAGCAATGCACCATATTTCGCGTACTGTAGCATGTTGTATACCACTGTACAAACTTATTAAAAATCAAAATGTTCAAATATTTGTTAAGCTTATGGGACTTAAGTGCGGGATCATCAGTCCCTAAACTTACAAACTACCTTAAACCAAAGACAACCATCCATACCGAGGGAGGATTTGAATCCCCGACGGGGGACGGCCTCGCACATCGGAGCATAGCGTCTCAATGCGCTTGGCCACTCCGCCGCGGCACACAAACTTATCCATTTGTGTTCAAGCATTTATTTACTCAGCCTCTTGATTTAATTAAAAATATTAATGCCTTTACACATTTATCATTTGTAATGGAAACTGATGCGTGATGAAAATTTAATATTTCATCATGTTTTTGGCTGTGACACGGCTGTCTCACTTGGTACAATGACTTTCTCGGATATATTCCTAATATCTCTCTTAACTTTTCCAATTTACTTTTATTTTAAACACTAGATTCTAGCGCTAAGTATGACACGCAGCGAGTGTCTCGATATTTCTTCCATTTACATAATGTCGAATCATTGGAAACGCTCACTCCAACAAAAATTTTATTTGAATGGAAGCCAACATTCCAAAAAAAATCTGATTTCGGGTAGTTCAACACCAGAAACATTTGTTTATACCACACCGAATAGAAATTTCACAAAATCAGAATTTTATTTATGAAAATACCACTTTTTTTCTAAAAACGGTGGTTGTACTTTTATCCTTATCATAAACAACCTCTGACAAAGGTCGGTGAATGTTCTGTTACATTGACTTAGATGAACTATGAACTAAAGTTATCTTAAAGTCCTTCGAAACAGTCACCTCCCGTAACTATGCACCGCTGAGTTCTGCGATACATGTCCTGCAAATTTTGCACGAAGTCTTCATTTGGGACAGTGTTAAAAGCTTCGTCAGTTTTCGTTGGATGTCACGAATATTGCCAAATCTCTTTCGTTCCAAAGAGAGTTCGAGTCGAGGGACAAGGATGAAGTCTGGAGGATTGACATCCGGCGAGTATGGTGGATGTTTACCACCCACGTTTTTGCCAGGAACTGTTTGACGATATTCGCTGCGTGTGGGCGAGCTTTGTCGTGAAGAAAAAACTAGGAACTTTGTTGTACGTCTTTGGAGTCGTTTCTATATGTATCTTGCTAATATTAAAACCTTAAATTGATCCGTAGCTCGTTCACTGTCTTTTTTTCAGATCTGAAACAACGCACTAAACAAGCACTTGGTCCAGCAAGTCTAACACAAACACACACGATGCTCAACTGAACTACAATGGGGGCAGGTTTTAACACCGACCGCTACGCAGGTGCAGCGTTTGATTCGCCAATGTTGCCGATCGTCCGTTCTTTTATTGTCAGAGGTTGTATATATTGCAATAATAATTGATACCACATAATTGTGACATAAAGTCACGGAGGAGGCAGGCGACCATGATTAATAATAAAATGTTCAATAAGCTGTCTGACTATACTGCTGGCCCTCTCATCTCAATGTTATCGTACGATACCGTCTGCGTCGGACTCGGAATCGTATGGTCTAATAGTGATATATTTTGCGTGTGAAGTTACAAGCGAAATAGCCAGCCTAGGAATCAGTGTAGGACAGTGTCTCGGTGATACTGTGATTAGTTAACAAGTGATAGATTTCATTAATTAAGAGATTCATATATTTTCTTTCCAGACAGTTCTATAAACAATAGTTTCGTCATTGTACATTATTTCAATAACTAAACAAACGAATTGTAGAAACTTTTGTAAAACAAAGAAACATGAAAATAAATAGCATTGTATATATGTTAGGCTCATAAACAAGTTGTGTTGACCAGCTAATTGTGTCAATTAATGTAATAGTCAAACTTTCAATATTGTTTTTCTTTGTATATATTGACTGACATGAGATTTTGAACCTATTTTCAGAATTGCCAAGATATTTGATAGTTCAATATATGTTAGGAACATGTATGATGTACTCGTTAACTAATTAATTGACATTTAACATTTTGGTTTTTTGTCAAACAAAAAGTAGCGTGATCAAAACTTAAAAATATATGTGTCATCTAAAATTATTGTATGTATAGTTTTCATTTTATATTGTGATTGTTTTTGTGTACATGAAATGTTGTGTTCGGTAATTGTAAATTAGTATATTGAATTGTTATGAACAATGCGTAATGTAATGCCATTATTGTCAATGTTATATATTTGCCTCACCGCCTTGCGTGGGGGAGTTCGAGTTTTGCCAGTTGTAATGTGCTTTGGAATCTATGTCAGTCTGTGTTGTTCTGGTAATTTGTGTACGTTATTAAGTTGTAATGTTTTGGTGGAGAAGCAGTTTGATTGCAAATTAAAGAAGAAGTGAAAAAATTTTACATACTAGTATTTATTTCTATCACGACGCCCCAGGAGAATAATTTTGCAGCGAGCAGAACCCCCATACAACGTAATGTTGAAAAGCTGAGTATCTCGTTTGGAAGTGATAGAATTAACTGTATTTACTTAAATATCAAGTAAACATTATAGCTGCACAGGTCGCTGTATTGATAAGTCATAATGTGGTTACAATATGACTTTATTTGACGTGTTTCGGCCTGGGCCTCCATCAGAATCTGTGAAAGGGAAATAATTGTACAATATGAGAACAGAAATATTGCAAATAGAATGTACAAATTTTGTTAGAAAATTCAGCACACGTACCAAGTAATCATTAATTACAAGTATGTCAGTACAAATCGTTACATGTTCTTTTCGTAACATCAAGGAGCAGACTGAGGGCACAGTAAAGGTACAATACATGTTTTCAGATTTAGTCACGAGATGGCGTGATGTTCTTAAACATAATGCCTAGTGGCGCCGTGACAAGTGAAATTACGCTAGACAAAATTAAAATTTAGCAAAACAAAAATATTACTTTTTACAAACATTGTTTACACCATGTTCTGTCTGGTAAAAAAATGAATACATGCCACATATCCCGTCATAATACAAATCATGGATGGGTCAGAATAGTTGATCAAAAGAACAAATCGTCGGGTGGCAGAGCTAAAACATTATAAACAAATTAACAGCAATTGACAAACTATATACATACAAACTCACAGAAAAAAAGTTTGTAATGATGAACATCATAACGATGGTCGTACATATACAGTGTATATTTGATGTTTAGCAAAAACTATAGGGCGCCAAGTTTGAATACCTTGTTTATGTATTAACCAGCTAACAGATGCTATATACATCGTGTCTAATAAGGTAACAAAATGAAAAATGCCACACAGCGCGCCAACTACTTTGACCCACTCATGATTTACCATGGCACGCTGTGTGGCATTTTTCATCAAAGTAGAATGTGTTGCCGCGCCGCGCGCACTGCTTGCTGACGTATATTTACAGTGGTGCAGGGGCGGCCTGTTCGCGGACGCCGTGCCGCCGCCCAGGTATGTGCTCGCCGGCCGCCTGAGGGCGACCTCATTGAGCAGTGATCGGCTCTTCTAACTGGGAGAGAACGGGCCACTGATCGCCCGCGCTTTCCACTCGTGAACGCCTCTCCTGCACTCACGTCTATTTCAGTGAACTGAGCTCACGGTCGAGGATCCTGTTCCTTATCGTGTTCCTCACAGGTGCGGTCCCACTGCCGCAATACCTTTTGTAACTCGACCGCTAAAAGGATTTTCCACCACCTACAAACACGGTGATAATTAAACATAAGGAGAGACAATGAATTAAAATTTGTGCTGTGGCCAGGATTCGAACCCGAGACCTCCTACTTACCAGGTAGGCGCTTTAGACCACTCTTTTTCTTCAGGTTGATCTATGTTTTGCGGTCGTTCGTTTAGTTTGTTCTTGGTTGTTCGTTGCATATTCGGCTCAGCTTTTTTATTACAGAGAGCGTTTAGCCCCCTGAACGGGCGCGCTGAGCCACGGCGCCCGGCGAGACCACTCAGCCAACACAGCGTTGCAGCCAAAGCGACTACACGGTCTATCTTAGCTTTGGTTACAACGCTGTGTTAGCTGAGTGCTCTAAAGCGCCTAGCTAGTTAGTAGGAGGTCCCGGGTTCGAATCCCGGCCACAGCACAAACTTTAATTCAATGCCTCTCTTTACGTGTAATACCTTTGGTATAAAGAGACAATGTTGTCTCAGAGAATTGTATTATACGCTGATAATTATTGAACTATTGTCTTTATATTTAAATACCTTTGGTATAAAGAGACAATGTTGTCTCAGAGAATTGTATTATACGCTGATAATTATTGAACTGTCGTCTTTATATTTAAATGAGAGTATGTTTGTGTCTATGAATTGCACAAAAATCTACAGTTGTGTTCCAATCTTCATGACATTTTGCACACTTGACCTTCAAACCATGTCCTAGAGACAAGGCCTCACATCAGTTCGTGTGACGTCATACCGAGAGGCCCATGGCCGACTAGAAATTTATCGTTGGCCACGGAGAGGCCGCGATCGCTAGCTGACTGGCTGGCCAATGGGGCACAGTCTACTGTCTCGTAGTGGCCAGCCAGTCAGCTGGCGATCGCAGCCTCTCGATGTGACGTGCCGGACTGTTGTGAGATCTTCTTACGGTCTAAAATATACAGTCAGGACATTCCCCCAGACTTCTGTTATACACTGGGACAGCAGCTGTGGCAGTACTGGCTTGCAATCCAACAGCCATTGCTTTATTTCATTTCATAATTTCATTTACTTCTAATGAAATAGACATGGGACAGTAGCAAGTGGCTGTGCCAGATAGTAGCCAGATGGTACTGTAATTACGTTCCCGTGGGAATACTCTGCCCCTTTCTCTAACAGTGATCTGATTGTTTCTATATCTTTATGCGCCACAGCCTCCCAGCTATTTTATTAGTTATTTAATAAATAACAATTCAGATATTAATTTTATTACTATAATGTGTGTTAATTGTTTATGATTGCACTATTGTGTTGTAGATTTAGTAGATTGAGTATTTTAGTAAAGAGTGAGTGTGACGTTCTAGAAGTGTCGGTTGGCACCTAAACTTCAGGCGCTAGCGTGGAGCCCAGCTCCATTGCTAGTCAGTTCACTGCGAGCCCCGACACGGTAAACATCTAGCGGCATTTGCGATAACCAGTCTTGTATTAATCGGTCGGTAATGGGGCTAAAAATATTTATCAAGTGCGTGCAATGTATGCCAAAGTGTGTTATGACTGTAACAACGTTATTTTTGTGAATTTGACGTAAACATGCAGTTTGTGGCTTCTGTATTCGTGTGATTGGTAAAAATAAAAGAGCCACTGGCATCTCTGAAGGAATTCATCGACTTCGTTAATGGTAGTTAGACGGCCACAGTATCCACGACTTTCAGTTTCAGCCTCACCTCAGAAAACTTCGAGTCTACGAACTGTGTGCTGCTTCTGCGCTGGGGACATCTACGAGAGATAAGATACCAGGTTAGTCAAATATTGACAACCGCCTACGGGCCTCACGTGGAACTTTCGGTCTATTACAACTAGATGAGTTAGCACGCTGCTCGCGGTGACGTGAGTGAGGTAAAGGGAAGATAGGAAAGTGTCAAGGAAGCTGTCAAAGGTGGACTTGATAACATAAACTTTAACCATAACATTGAATGGTTTATAGATTTAATTTTTTTCCTATCTCCATCCCCGCCGTACAGCACTCCAAGCAGCAGGCAAGTAACATTTCTAAATACGATTTTGGATGAATGCGAATAACATCGTTTGTATTGATTTTAACATACTTTCTACTTTAGGGGACGTATGTAGTGCCATAAAAATAGGCAATAACTTAAAAATGACTCCTCTTTTGTCTAAGCTTCCTAAGACGTAGACGTAGATCCCTGACAAGGTACGAAACGGTACATTACAGGATAGTTTATTTACAATTACATTGTAAACTACAGGCTTCTACTGAATAATTTGATTTTCTATTCGAAATAAAAAAATGGCAAGAACGTCGCTTTTCAACTCAGTAACGTTAAAGTTTCTTCACTACAATTCCTATAAAATCGGTGAGTATAGAATGCAATAACTACACTATTTAAGAAAGCAATTCCAAAATTATTGCTACAGCTGAATCTTTTTAAACTAAATTTATTACACATATAAACATATGCGCATATAATGACAACTAGTGTAGTGGAAAAATGTGCGAATCATTAGACTTATACCCAATTGATATGTATTAAAAAAAAAAAACACCATAGTAACAACACCATAGTAACAACCGACCATAATAGAAATATATGTTTCTCTTGTGTTTATATTCTACTTAATTTCAGCGGAATAAGTTGTAAATATACACATTTTCGTATTTGTTCATGACGAAGTTGTTCTTTATACCACTAATTCAGTTAAATGTGGCCTTTTTTACATTAATTTCCGTATTATGTACGTCTCTTGATATTTTACTAATGCTTGTAAGGAAAAAATTATACTATTTCGTTAATTACGTACAAAATAATTATAAACAAACATCACTCCCTCGGCGACTTGCCCACCGCTAGGAGCGCTAGTGTCGTTGCAACTGTCAGTTGGTGACAACTATTCAAAAAATGTTCCAATGTTTGTTAAGCTTATGGGACTTAACTACGGGGTCATCAGTCCTTAAACTTACAAACTACTTACGAACTACCTTATACTAAGGACGGCACAAATATCCATGCCCGAGGGGGGATTCGAAAACCCGACCGCAGTGGCCGTGCAGACCGTGACTGGAGCGCCTCATTCCCCACGGCCACCGCGACCGGCGGTGACAACTATAACAGCAGTGAGTGTTGCGACTGTATGTGTTAGACTGTGGCCTTGTCTCTAGGTGATGTTGACATTGTTCAAGAGATATGTCGTCATAAACAATGAAATCCGCGAAAAACTGCAGCATCACGTGACAATGTTGCACATTTCCTCCTATACCACTGGACCGATTTCAACCCAAATTTTATGCTCTTGTTACTTACTAAGAAATAATAACTTGTACGAGTGAGAACCAGCTAAAACGCAATGTTCCAGAGATTATGTAGTACCTGCATTCGGACTGCAGCAATGCGTATTTATGAGAGAAGTACTTTGATACTACGTTTCTGCGACCATGTCGCCCAATAATCTCAAATACTCTACTTATTCCTAAGAGATCCATTACTTCTGTGCGCCCTTGTGTAAAAATCAAAAAGGAAAAACTAGCGTCATTATTTACCACGAATTTGCAGTTGATAATAACCTAAGGAATACGCGGTTACGCCTGAGTTCTAGAGAAATTCATCAGTGGTTTGCAGAGAACATTTTACCGATGCAGATTATCAATTTTATTGCAAGAGAGATTTTCAAGATAGGTGGCATTATCACCAGATTTTCAAATTATCCTCTCCATAAAATATCAGTACCAGCAGTATCTAGGTGACAAATTGGGATTGCGTCGTAAACGTTACAAAAGTGCAAACCGTAACGAAGGTATTCACACATCTGTGCCATCAAATGCAGTTACGTAATCTGGAGTTCAGATTGAAGACGAGATGCTTTTCGAACTAAAATCCTTGGAAAAACATCGGAGACCAAACAACAAACTAAAGAGCTAATAACGTAAAATCCGTGAGCTGTCAGAGTGACATAAAATCAGGACTGTTTAGAAAGTACGACGCCTAAAACGGAATTCTGGCTGTAGCAAATAAATTCTAATTTTAAAAAATTATCTCGCTGGAGTAAGTAAGTATTGAAACAGTGCATCATTTGGCAATACTGCTTACCAAAAAGTTACAAATATGGAACAGATTTTATTTTAAAATTCTCGTTTTGTTGGTGATATTTCACAAGAATTAGGACTTATGGTTCTGATAAAGTCATGTGTAAATATTTTTAGCAATCGCTAAAGAAACATGCAAATAACCGTAGTTGCTGAATTCCAAACAGCTGAAACGAAAGGAGCTACATCGAGAAACACCATTAGCCTTTCACCTCAATAGCAGCCCGCAAGTGGGCGTCCGTCTAAACCACATGAAGTAACAAGCATAGATAGGAGTGCGGAGGGTGCTGGGGCATGCTAGAGGGTTATGGTACGGGACAGTTTTTTATATTTTATTTTATTTATTTTTTACGGGACTAACCTACGGGGTCATCAGTCCCTAACCTTTCAAACTACTTATGCTCTAGCTAATACTAAAGACCACAAATATCCATGCCCGAGGGGACATTCGAACCCCCGACCGTATTGGCCGTGCAAAACGTGACTGGCGCGCCGCAGACCGCTCGGCCACTGCGGCCGGCTACGGGACAGTAACAGACATAGACGTACATGTGGTACATGCGCTTCAGGACACTTGGCAAAACATCATAATTAACGGGGACGGTTGTGTATCTACAAGAACCTGTGTCAAAAGTCATTTCAGAGAAACTAGTAATTCTCATTACTTTACATCCGGCACTTTCATGCAGATGAAGAGACAGGTTTAGAAATAAATATCCACACATATGTCAAATCTATGTTACAACCGCCATGAAATACAGTGATGCAACTACATCGGAGGGATGGTTGTTGGAAAGTTATAGACTTCTAGCATTAAATTATAGTTTCTGTAAGATATCACCAAGCTGCGGATTTTAAACTCGTACAGTTTTGCGATGGCTTTATATTAGTGCGGTTGATAAATTTCAGACTTTTTTTTACCTATGTTCATATGAACGTTTTTTCTTTAGATTTACCTGTAGAATACAATTAAAATATTTACATATCTTCGTTCATCACCCAGTAAACTGTGTGAACCTCCAGCCATAGTCAGTTCATTCTGTGCTCTTGTACATTTCTGATAAGTGCTGAATAAATCACCGCTGTGTTTCGATCATTGTTTCTTAATCAACTTACTACATCCTATGACACCACTACGTGCCAACATCAAGGTATGTTGATAATAAAAGGACAAAACAAGCGTGTCGTAGTAAAGGTACGTTTACACTGGGATTTGTATCGGCACATGTATGCGCAACATGTGTATGAAACTTCAGAACATGTACGGCGACTAGTATGAGCTGACAAGTAGCGACCTCATACGTGTATGATCGCGCGTTTACATCTGCTGTTTTGTTCGCGGTGGCTTCCCACGACTATGTCGAAGATTTTACATTTTTATGTTTCTGTGCGCTTGCTCTTTTGGAAGTTGAAAGGAGAGAACGGCGGAGGAAGGGCAGATGGTGGCAACGAGCTACTCACGGTGCTTACGCAATGCTTGTTCAAGAATTAACTCTTGAAGACAGCGTATTTCAGAAATATGTTAGAATGAGTTTGAGTATTTCTTTAGTTTGCTCAGAGAATCAGTTGGCATTGACACACTAATTCTTTACCACTGGGGATTCTTTTTCCATGTTAACATATTTGCATAGAATATAAAAAAGTTCAATATGCAATAGTGTTTTCGAGCCTGGGGAACTTGTATATAGACGGGCATGCGTATCAATTTCTGCTATAGCGGCAGCTCCCACCGCCATTTTGGTTCCAGGCGGTGATAGCGTGAGCATGTGAGAGCCGAATTTTTCTGCTGATATTGCTTTCAAACGTCGTTTGTTTTCTTTCTAATACACATACGAAAAAGAAAATATACATTTGTATCAAAAATTAATCTCGTCGTAATAAGTTATTGTAATATGATTTGACAAATCATTAACTATGTTTTCTGGTATTTGTCGACCTGGGTGTATATTGTAAGCAACTCTTTCGCATTCGACAGCTCACTTTTATGGGATACCACATGCACTACCAAAACTGCGCTACCATGCAAGAAAGCCGGCCGCGGTGGCCGAGGGGACTGAGGCGCTCTAGTCACGGTCTGCACGGCCACTACGGTCGGGGGTTCGAATCCCCCCTCGGGCATGGATATTTGTGCCGTCCTTAGGATTAGCTAGTTCATAAGTAGTTTGTAAGTTTAGGGACTGATGACCCCGTAGTTAAGTCCCATAGACTATACAAACATTTGAACATTTGAACCTCAGCGGCAACGACCTTTGAATGCTCATTGAAAACTCGAACAGGTAGAACGAGAGAAAATAATTTTTCATGTTTACCATCTTCTTGTATGTGCACTTGTCCGGTCAGTAAATTAATTATCCTCCTAAAGCGAACATTCTCTTGCCAACATTAGCATATTACGTCGCCGATGCTGTAACTAAAATTAACATCGCAGTAGCTGTAACTGAAATTAACATCGCAGTAGCTTCAAACATCGTTAGGAGGCGTATGAGCCATTATAACTAGTAAAAAACAGTGTGCATCATTTAAAAGTAATTAGTATTGTTATTGTCTAAATGTTGCTACTGTATTAGTGCGTAGCGTCGAATCCTTCGCTGAAAAAAATAAATAAATAAAAAAAAGTGTCGAAACCTGTCGTTTGTGCATATCTACAAATAAGTCAACCCATCTCTCATAGTTTTGAACACCTTGTTGGTATCCATTTGTCACGACGAAAATTTTAAAACCATATTTTACACCCTTCAGGATTCATTCGAAACGAAAAAGAAAACCATTTTCTGGACGATTAGAACAATTCGGAGCTGCACAGCCCACCATGCTGAAAGCGTATTGACTGTCCTATTCCATAATCGCGCGTCGAAGCAAAGGTACAAAAATGTCGGATGCGCATGCCCGTCTATATCCAGGTGCCCTATTCGAGGGCATTGCGTAAGTTTTATCGCAATGAGTGAAGTTAGAATGGATGTTATTAAATTTTTAATAAGAATATACGAGGGGGAGTTGGAAATAAGTTTCCTCCGTCCTCTGCGGGGAGAGTTGTGTATGAAAGGGAAAAAAAATAGAATGAGACATTAAAGATGAGACATATCTTTATTTCTCTACATAATTTCCGAGTACATTGAGACATTTGTCAAATCGCTTCATAAGCTTCAAAAAGGCGTCCAGGAAAAAATCAGGGCGTTGCATACGGAAGAAGCATTGAACGCCTACGGAGTGGAAACATCCGTCACCACCTGTCCGAAAGAAGTTCAAAAGGACTCCGTCTGCAGGTACAGTGCTATCCACCGTTCTCTGGGACGCCCAAGGAGTTTTGTTGCAGGCCTTTTTGGAGAATGGAAGCATCAATGCTGCGCGGTACTGTTCCACTCTGTCGAAACTGAAAGAGATGATTCGAAAAAAGCAGTCTGGCCATCTCAGATATGGCGTTCTGCTATTGGATGACAATGTGGGACCATACTCGGCGACGGCAACGCAAAACAATATTGCAACTCATGGCTGGGAGCGCCTACACCATCCGCCATATGGTCCTGCTCTCGCACCAGGTGACTTCCATCTGTTTCTAGCTTTGAAGCCGCGGCGGAGCGGCCGAGCGCATTGAGGCGCAATGCTGCGATGCGCGAGGCCGTTCCCCGTCGGGGGTTCGAATCCCCCTCGGGCATGGGTGTTTTTATGTCTTTAGTATAAGGTAGTTCATAAGTAGTTTGTAAGTTTAGGGACTGATGACCCCGCAGTTAAGTCCCATAAGTTTTACAATTTATATATATTTGCGACATGTCGCGTATATGCCGATAAAATGATATACAAAATGTACGCGCGGTAAGGTCCTCATACAAGATTTGCGAAATTTTGTACGAGGTGATGTATCACAACATGTCAAATTGATATGTTGCTCATACAAGTTGCGATACATGTATTCAAATGTTTAAATGTTTGTAGAGTCTATGGGACTTAACTACGGGGTCATCAGTCCCTAAACTTACAAACTACTTATGAACTACTTACAACTAAGGACGGCACAAATATCCATGCCCGAGGGGGGATTCGAACCCCCGACCGTAGTGGCCGTGCAGACCGTGACTGGTGCGCCTCAGTCTCCTCGGCCACCGCGGCCGGCGATACATGTATCCCAGTGTAAATGTGCCTTATGATGGAGTGACCAGATTTCCAAAATCAAAATAAGGTACAAATTAAAAGTTGAAATGAAGCCACATTTTCTGAAATTTATCGTAAACATTGTATCAGTAAAATAGGTTTGAGTTCATATATTTAGTCCATACTGCAGGCACATATACCACCATACTTTTTGGTTAACACACATTTAAAAAGGCATAAAAATACGGTGCGTTACTAATAGCATGAACATTGTTTTGTTTTACAGGCATCTTTCACTAAGCTAGCAGCTATTATTGTGTACATAGGTTAATTGTTTCTCACTGTCTCAACTATATTTTTCAGAAAAATGCATGTCATTCAGGAGTATGATAATTTGAAATACAGTTTTGTGAAAATTAAGACATTTAGTATTGAAAGTATTAAGGACATATTTTTAACTACGCCTCATGTTTAGGATACTTCATGTGTTGTTTTCATCAGTGCATAAATCAATGACGTCAGAGACACTGTGCAAATTATGAGCTGTAAATTTTTGCATCAAATATCACGACATGAAATAAGTTGAAAGAGGTGGTTTTTGCCTAGACAGTATTTCTAAAGTCGTGCTTTACCGCTTTACATGCATTTTTAACAGTGTTCACTTAGTGCACGCCATTGACGTGATGGAACAGGATCTTTCGTGGAAAGTAAGGAAGTCTCCCTCAGCAGTAACACGCATAATTAAACATTTATGATGACACTGTTCTCACGTTTCGTAACAAAAGCCATCATACTCTACGACGAAGTTTTGCTCTGAAGAGCTAGACTTGTGTGTTGTACAACGTCAAACCGACCTCCACTGTCGACAGAAAAAGTACTTCTATTCAATATCTCGCTTTGCTGTTGTAATTTAGGATATGAAAATTCGCCTTAATTCCCTTTGGTATTTATGTGAAAATGTAACGCAACTGGTGACTCTTAATAGTTTAAACCGATATAGCTAAATTATATGTCCTGAAGCAATAACCAATGCAAAACTGTCGTCATGTGAAAGCATTACATAGTAACAAAGAACGTCGTAAATCGTTGCTCGTACTGTGTGCTTTAATCAAAAAGGGTACTTTTCTTTATCCTTTGTCTAAGATTACACATCGAATTTTCCGTTTTATTTTGGTGCAAGTTACTTAAAAAGACAATGTTTCAAAAAATACGGGACGGTTAACGAAATATATCTCGTATGTTTTTTCTCGGGATAACAGGACAGTTAAATATGGGGCGATCCCATAAAATACGGGACGTCTCGTCACCCTACTCTAAAGCCCTGCACAGACGGAGACACTTCTTGAACCATGGTACAAAGTCTTGCTCCAAGATATGACACGCCATCTGGCAGCTGTGTTTGAACACACATTGACTGTAGTTGGCGCAACATTATTTTAAAAAATGGCTGACTACGAACTAAAAGTGGGAGAGCAGGAACTGCATTATTTATTTGCTTCATGGCCTCTACGAAACATAAATAAAATATTTGTATGTGATTTCTAAGAATATTAACATCTTGGCAAAGATTTTCTATTGTGTTGTTGATGTCGCCTATATAATCACGCGAGGCTACTGGAATTGTAGGTACACTTTTATCCTGCGCTTTAAAGATCTCCAAAATTCGGATCTTACGATAATGTTTACTTTAGTAGAGTACCCAGTAGCGCTAAAATGATGTATAGAAACTTAACCCTTACCTCTTCCCAAAAAGGTTAGCGCAATAAATTTTATGTGATAATATCCGTTTTCAATATCAAATGTAGGTTAGCACACACACTATCTATCAAAATTAGGCACTAGAATAGAGTAGGTCGCCACAAGTCAGTTAAAGAAGCTAAGAAAGTGAGAGACACTCTTCAGGAATATTTCAACCCTACTGGGTATGTACAGTGGCAGTGGGAATATGTAAAAAAAAAAAAAAAAAAAAAAAAAAAAAAATTCAGTGTTAACGCAGTGCCAACTCTTGAAAATAATCATTTAAGCCATGACTGAGAAGTTAATATGGTACACAGTAAAGTCATGTTATTCACTGATTACCTTAGATGGTGTAAGTAATAAATTTTGTAATTAGATTCTGCTAGAATTATATTTCACATTAAAGATAAGCAGGGCATTTAAATTGTATTTTATGTATATCATTCTATTTAATTTGAATGAAAAAAAAACAGTGCTACGAAATAAACAAACAGTCTTGTTACTTATTAATGCTCAGGTTTTTGTCTTGCACATTGCGAAGTGTGTTAAATATCTCTCTCTTGGCTTTCAGTATAAGAGCTTCAGTGCATCGGCTATTTTCTCGAATGCGGATTTTCTGGCGTGTTTGTTATGATAAGTAGACGATTTAGAATCGTAAAGGCATGTT
This sequence comes from Locusta migratoria, assembly GCA_026315105.1. Classification (NCBI taxonomy): domain Eukaryota; kingdom Metazoa; phylum Arthropoda; class Insecta; order Orthoptera; family Acrididae; genus Locusta; species Locusta migratoria. The sequence goes on from CM048747.1 coordinate 189,812,294, forward strand.
TTGGTCTGTATACATCAAAAGGATGTCTATGACTTCCTTAGACCAGAGGGGCGCAGTAACTACTGTGCAGAAGTGAACGCACTTCTGCGCATGACATCACGAAGGAACACTTCCCGCGCACCCAGACTTGGTTTCATGAGTGCTGTCGACTTCGCTAAGTTACTGACGTATGACCGCATCTGCGGTGAAGTAACTGAAGCTAACGCCGTCGTTGCGCATAAATACTTATTGTATTGATGTGGTGTCTGTTCTTTCGGAAAGAACAGACACCACACCAATACAATAAGTATTAAACGCGACGACGGCGTTAGCTTCAGTTATTTCACCGCAGATGCGGTCATACGTCCCCTCGCACGGGAATCCGTAATGGCGAGTGTGAGAGGGCATGGACGATAGGGGCGCTACAAACATAGCGTGCGAAATGTGAGAATTTGAGACGGACGGGAGGCGAGCACGCGTGGCCATGTGGTTAAGGTGACCGCTGGCCCGAAGCGGGAGACCCGGGTTCGATTCCCGGTCCGGCTCACATTTTCACTTGTCGCCATTGCTAATATCAATGCCCAAATGCGGCCACTGTCAATCCTTTCTTTCCTATCCTTCTTCCTTTCCTTCCTTTACCTATCATTTGCAAATGCTATTTGGCTGCGAAGAACAGACACCACACCAATACAATAAATCTCGAAATGTTTGTAATCCTAAGGGACGAAACTGTTGAGGTCATCGGTCCCTAGTCATATAAACTACTTAAACTAACTTATCGAAATACAAAAGGGACTGATTTAGTGCTTCGCTGTTTCGCACGCGATGCAAGTCTGCAAAAGATATGATCTTCCAAATGATACAGGAAAGACCGTGTAAATATTGAAAATGCTAGTATATCTTCTACTGGTTTTCTAGGTTCAGATAATATCAAGTATTTGCGTGCGGAACTGCTAAATTTTCCGTCAAAACGGGTGTCTAAGATGTCCATCAAGTAATTTTCCTTTGCTTTGTGACAGTACCGCCAGTGATAGTACCTCGAGTGTAGCACAAAAGATCGTTTCAACAAAACTGAAATCGGGAGAAGTAGTAGAATGTTGACAAATGTATTTTTACGGATGAAGTTGTTTGTAATGATTCAGATGAAGTCCCTTTACAGAATTCGGTAGCGTCATTACAGAGGAGAAATCCTCATCTTAAAACGTATGTTTGAAATTGGGAGTATGTATAAAGATCTTCATATTCAGTTGTCATCAACGAAACGACGTCTGCATTAAGAGGAAACTAACAAAAGAGTTTTTGTATCGAGAAATTAATCGTATACTAGGCAAAATCTTGTTACCTAATCAAATCAGTAGTCCATTACACCTTTCAAAACAAATTCGATGGAAAAAAATTATATTTGTAAATCGACCACTTTACGTGTCTTTTCGCTGAAATTCAACAATATTCTCAAGGAAAAACTCGAAGAACCTTTGCCTGCAGAGTTAGTCTTGCTATCTTGGGTAAACCGCGGTTTCTGTTACAACTCAGATATTTTAAAAGACGTGATGATGAAAATACAGGCTTAAACAACGAGAGGGAACGAATTACTCGAGTGAAAACGTCAGTGCCCGTAGATCTTGTTTACTAGTTAACTTCTTCTCAGAGCCAAGTCAGCAAACCGAATGCTCATTTACAACATTTAGTTCGGCAGGCAACTGCAGAAAAAGGCTACACTTTTTGTTTACTTTGAATGTTTCGATTCGATAGATGCTTGAAGTTTCAAAGTCAGAATACTCTATCTGAAGGCTAGACAAGCTACAGAATTTAGCAACAGCATTCGAGGAACAGCAGACGGCAAATCCACTTGTCATTGTTTGAATAGAAAGTGAATAACACCACAAACACGCCACTCAAATGCGCGGGCCACACACTGTAGCGCCGTTCCCGAGGCAGCCGCTGTTCATGTACATCTACATCTACGTAGATACTCTGCAAATCACATTCAAGTGCCTGGCAGAGGGTTCATTAAACACTTTGATAACTTTGCTCTACCGTTGCATTCTCTAATAGCGCGCGGGAAGAAGGAACGCGTAAATCGTTCCGTTTTCGATCTGATTTGTCCTATTTTATTGGGATGGTCATGTCTCCCTATAAAGGTGGGTGCTAGTAAAATATTTTCACATTCAGAAGTAAAAAACTCTGACTGAAATTTCTTAAATAGTTCTCGCCGCAATGAATAACATCTTTCTTTTAATGATTTCTAACTCAATTCGTGCAACATTTCCGTGACGCTTTCCCCCCGGTAGCGTGATAAAACAAAACGAGCTGCCCTTCTCTGAACCTTCTCAATATCTTCCGTCAGTCCCACCTGATGAGGGTACCACAATGGGCAACAGTACTCCAGGAGAGGACGCACAAGTGTGATGTAGGCAGTCTCTTTGGTGGAGCTGGTGCATCTTCGAAGCGTTCTGGCAATGAAACGTAACCTTTGGTTCGCCTTCCCCACAATAGTTTCTGTGTGTTCTCTCCAATCTAAGTTGTTCGTAATTGTAACTCCTAGGTGTTTGGTAGAATTTACGACCTTAAGGTTTAACTGATTCATAGCGTAGTTGAAGTTCAGCGGATTTCTTTTAGTGGTCATGTGTATTACTTCACACTTTTCTTTATTTAGTGTTTATTGCCAATTTTCGTACCATGTAGAAATTTTATCTAAATCGATTTGCAGTTGCTTTTGATCCTCTGTTGACTTCACTAACCGAAAAACGACAGCATCAAATGTTCAAATGTTTGTTAAGCTTATGGGACTTAACTAAGGGGTCATCAGTTCCTAAACGTACAAACTACTTATCAACTACCTTATACTAAGGACGGCACAAATATCCATGCCCGAGGTGGGATTCGAACCCCCGATCGTAGTGGCCGTGCAGACCGTGACTGGAGCGCCTCAGTCCCCTCGGCCACCGCGGCCGGCAAACGACAGCATCATCCGCGAACAGGCTAAGGGAGATTTTCAGATTGACTCCTAAATCGTTTATAAATACAAGGAAGAGTAGGGGACCTATAACGCTTCCCTGGGGAACGCCAGATATCACTTCTGTTTTATACGATGACTTACCGTCAGTTACAACGAACTGTGTCCTTTCTGAAAGGAAATCGTGAATCCAATCGCACAATTGGGGAGATATTCCATAAGCACGCGTGACGTCACAGCCTCAGCCAATGGCAGCACAGAACACCTACTGCTCAACCTTATTTGTTTTACGGACCTTGCTTTAGACCACTCCATGGATACGCAGTGAACCGCAGACGACATAAACAAATAGACTTACACCATCAATGGCAGCCATATGGCGTGGAACAGCTTCAGTGAATCGCGTGCCATTTAGCAGCAATGCGTTGGCACTGTAACGATACACTGAAATTTTTATCTATTTTTTGTTTATCTTTGATCAGCGACACTCATCGCCTCCGGTTCCCTCTGACTCGCAATGCAACTAATTTAATTTCGTTCGTCATTTTTTACTCCCAAACAAGCGAGAAGACGGAACCGTGATAGTAGTTTTTTACTGTCTCTCTTGTCTATGTTCGTTCTGTACGGACGTCTTCCATCCGTGTATCCATCCAATGTAAGTGATGCAAGTTGTAAAAATATATTACTTAAATTTAAAATCATCCCCTCTCTTTGGCTTTAATTTAAATGAATCTCTTCACGTTAAATACTTATTTTCTATCATTTTCAGCTCCTTCGCCTCCGTAATAGTTTAATGTTCAGACGCCATTACAATCGTTTCGCATTGTATGCAAAATTTCAATCAATCAATCATCCTTATACAATACTTTGTTTGATTTTAGAACCTGCAGTCATTTCTTTTGTAATTTCACGAAGTCCGATCATTTTTTTAATTATTTTATCATTACCAGTAACTTCATGTTCCACCCACGGTCACACAACAATGAAAAGCGAAGTGAACAGCCTGAACATTGATCTCCTACGGAAAGTATCTGGAACATTCACTTATTAAATAAGACATAAAAGTTATCATTTCCAGCTTCTACAATACGAAGTGCAGGATCCAGCTAGATGCTCTCCGTAAGTTTTATAACTTGCTGTTGCTTGTATGGTGCCCAACTTTAATATGCAATCCGCGGTTTATTTGCTTTAATGTTCATTTTGTGCTGTATTTTAACTTATTTCAAGTTCAAACATTCGGTACCATCAATTCTTTGTCCAAAAAAATATAATCACGGAATCTACTTTAACAATTATGGCATCATACGAAGCAAGGGCAACGTTATAGCACGCCACCAGAAGGCAAACAATGTAACTGCTCACACGAAGCAATTTACTCGCTACGCCAGTCATGGTGCAAGAAGTGTCTCCGTCTGTACAGTGCTTAAGAGCTGCAAAAGATTGATTTCGGCGCGAGCTGCAAAAGATTGATTCCGGCGCGGGTAAGACTTGTCCCTAATTTGGGTGTTCAGTATCGCAGACATTAGCGCAGACCGGAGAAAGGGAGCAACGCGGAAGGTGGTGAGTGTTGTGGCCGCAGGTGACTGGGGACTGGGCAGCCAGTCGGGCGCTCACTGTGTCAGTGGGTCGGCGCCCGCCACTGCCTCGTGTGACGTCACTGGCACCCCAGTCGCGTCTCCTTTCCCTCGGTGCTCAGCCTCACGTCACCTCGCCGGCATCCGCGTCGCGTCTCAATGGGCTGCAAGCTTCCGCGTTCGCCGGGCGCGGCAGATACCGAGTCGCTTTCGAGACACAAAAAAAAGCTATCTACAGAAGAAAACGGTAGTGCACCAGCTAGATTCGTTGTGGAAAGTACGGTGCATTTTAAAACTGTACTCCCATATTCATGGCCCATGAGATCTACGGCTTGTCCGAGAAGTCTCTGTATCATGTATATTAGTCTATCTACATTGATCAAAACAATTATGTGATCAGTTAAAATATTTAGGTTCTGATGTATTGTCATCGACAGACAGCAGAAGGTAATGCCCCCTCAGTGTCGAAAATGGCTATGACGTACAGTCACAATTAAATGTGGACTGCCCCAGGGGTATGTTTTTGTTTGTTTGTACATCTATCGGACCAAACCGCGTGGTCATCAGTCCGTAGCTTACAAACTACTTAAAGTAAGGTAAACTAAACTAAGGACAACACAAGCACTCATGCCCAGGGAGGGCTCGAACCTCAGAGGGCGAGCAACCGCACGGTCCGCAGTGAGGCGCCTTAGACCGCGCGCCGCGGTGGAGTAGCTGAGCGGTCTAAGGCGCCTCGTTCCGGAGCGCGCGGTTGCTCGCCCTCGCCCTAGGCATGGGTGTGTGTGTTTGTCCTTAGGTTAGTTTACCTAGGTTTAAGTAGTTTGTAAGCTACGGACTGATGACCACGCAATTTGGTCCTATAGATTTACAAACATTTGAACTTAGACCGCGCAGCTACTCCACCGCGGCAGTGGGTCTGTTTTGCTCTCGCTGCTGTTTCTCATATATATAAATGATATGCCTTCGATTATAACAGGTTATTGAAAAATATTTTTGTTTGCTGATGATACCAGCTTGGTAGTGAAGGATATTGTTTGTAATATTGACACAGTATCGAATAATGCAGTTCAAGAGATAAGGTTTTTATTTTTATTTTATTTTTTATTTTATTTTATTTTTTTACAATTTCTAACAAAAGGTGTCATTCTGATTACACATAAGGGGCATATGATAAAGTGAGACTTAACAGTTCAAAATTTTAGGTTTTTAGATAGCTAGCAAGCTGTCGTGGAAAGCCCGTGTTAAGGATGTTGCTCAAAAACTAAATTCTGATCGATTTACCATTAGAACAGAATCTGAAATAAGTTATTTTTCATCACGAAAAGTAGTGTACTATGTTTACTTTCATTCACTTAAGACGTACGGGGTTATTTTTTTAGGTATCTGGACTGATACAAAAACGATATTTTTGGCTCAGTAACAGGCGGTTCGAGCAGTGTGTGATGTAAGTTCGCGATCGTCGTGTCGACCCCTTTTCAGTAATCTGGTAATTCTGACATTCCCATCACAATACATATTTTCTTTAACGTCGTTTGTTGTTAAAAATATCAGCTTATTCCCACGAGTTAGCAGCTTTCACTCGGTGAATGCTAGACGGAAATCGAATCTATATTTGGATCACAACTTGTGCAGAAAGGTGTGCAGTATTCTGCAGCATCCATTTTCAATAAGCTGCCACAAGAAACTCAAGAATCTTAATATTAACCCACGCACTTTCAAATATAAATTGAAGTCACATCATGGGTCACTCTTTTTATTCTGTAGAGGAACTCCTAAAACATTTTAAAAAATAATCTAATTCCTTTTATTCGTTATTGCTTCTTTACACTTGGCTTAAGATTGCCATGTACATAGGACTACTTAAAATTTTTCTATTACCATTCTTGTGTTAAACTTGTGTGTACTGATTTGTTGCATGACCATGGAGTGTTACTCCTCAATAAGGTCCTGCGGAACAGAAAACAATTATTATTATTATTAGTACCGGTATTATAATAATAATTATTATTAGAATGACTAAAATGGTTCGACGTATTTCTGCCGGTTCTACAGTGTGGAGACAACAACATTAGGTAACAGAGATAGTGGTAATAACTAAAAGCTGCTGCAGAGGAGCTGGTGTTGACTTGTGTTGATTGTACTAAACGAATTACACAAGCAGTTGGGTTCAGATAGTGTAGTGAGCAGGTAGTGCAATGCAACAACAACGTGACTTAACCGAAGCTACGGCAAGGAGAGCCATAGGAAAATTGGAAGCGGGACAGACACAGAGAGGGGTGGCTGCAAAAATTGGAATGGCCCCAAAGTGTAATTTCCAGGACCTGCAAGCCATTTTAGACAGTAGGAACCGTTAAAAGAAGGCAACGCCAAGGTTGTCCACGGGTAACATCAGCAACAGATGACCGTTATCTCCGGTTAACAGTCCGTCGAGACAGGAGGCTGAATGCAACTCATCTGGAACATACCCTCCAGGCAACAAAAGGACGCGCAATATCAATGTAAACAGTCCTAAATCGCCTTCGGGAATGTGGCCTCTATGCACAGAGGCCTATTTTGTCCCGTTTCAAGTCCGACACTGGTTAGCACTCAGAAACTGGCCGGAGGAACAGGATTGGAGTCGTAACGAATGGCGCCGGATTCTGTACACAGATGAGTTACGATTTTGTGCTCAGTCGGGCAATCGTATTCCTCGTCTGCAAAGAGCGTGGAACTCGGAACAATCCTGCTTATGTGCAGGAAACATCGCCCATATTATGCTGGTGGACAAATGGTGTGGGTGGGAGAGTTCAAAATGTTCAAATGTTTGTGAAGCTTATGGGACTTAACTACGGGGTCATCAGTCCCTAAACTTACCAACTACTTATGAACTACTTACGAACTAGGACGGCACAAATATCCATGCCCTAGGGGGGATTCGAACCCCCGACCGTAGTGGCCGTGCAGACCGTGACTGAAGCGCCTCAGTCCCCTCGGCCACCGCGGCTGGCGGTGGGAGAGTATTGGCGGACGTACGGACCTGCATGTTGTTCAGAATGGTGCTTTGACTTTTCAGAGGTATAGACACTAGATCGTTCGACCTTTTATTGTGCGCTATGCTGGTTCCATAAGAGATAGGTTCCTTCTGGTAGACGATAACGCTCATCCCCACAGAGCTGTCCACCGACAAAATGCTTAAAGCTGAAGGAATTGAACGAATGGAGTGTTCAGTGGACTTAAACTCGATTGAGCATGTCTGAAATGAACTTGGCAGACGCATTGCAGGCAGACCAGCACCTCCCACAACGGTTGCAGAGCTGGCTATTGCATACATGGAAGAATGGCCAAATATCCCTAAAGAGTTTAATGATAACTTCAAACTCTCTATGCCACACTGTTTTGCAACTGTATTCCCTGTCTGACGTGATCACACACTAAATTAGAGGGCAACAAGAATGACCTTTACAGTATTATATTAGCCCCGTGGTGCCTCGATCTAAGTAAGTGCCATGTACATCTCAAGTAAATAGTTGAGACAGCAAAACATCGTACTGTATCACACGAATTACATTTGTAATCAATATCTGAATAAAATGCGTTACCACGTGTGTATTGTGTATCGTATCTTAACTGATTCAATAATTGTTTTGAGCAGTGTATATAAATGTGCAAAATCGTTATTCTCGAAAAGTTCTTGACTGCTTGGTTTGAAAATTTGATACAACGTTGCATCCAAATGCGGGAGGGTTTTTACTCCCCTTTCCTTTAATACATACTGTACCAGAGGCGGTCGCTTAAGCTGTCCGTGGGCACTAGGGCACTTTTGCCGCCTGGTGGGCACCATATGAGCGTAGCTCGCCATCTGTTACTCCCGAACAGCATCGAAGACTGCCGATAATACACGATCGGCAGCTAACGCACGAGTTTGTACTCAGAAATATTCTTAGCACTGTCAAATGCAATGAATACTTACAATGAAATACAGCATTTACGTAGTATTTGAGGAAGTATAGCCTTAAAGACCAATCTTGAGTTGTACAAAAGTGCTGTGGAACGAGTAAGTAATTTCAGCTTATAACAATTCTATCAGATAGAGGCACAACAGCGTGTCAAAATGCTTTCTCTGCGTGATGCTGTAATGAGTACAGCAGCTTCGCCAGATAATACGTTTTATAGGTTGACAGCCGATTCCTTCAAAATTTTTTGCAGATCATTGGTGAGCATGGGAACGGAGGGGAATAAATGTGAATAAAGAAGAATAAATTATCATTTCCGTCGACTAAATTTTCTGGTCACAAACACAAACATAAAATAAGAAACAAAGAATACACGCATTTTATTAAACATCTATTAATACATATAATATTAGTGAAAACTGTTACGTTCAAAACTGGCCTAGTATATATGAAAAAGAAGGAAACCTGTGTTTTCATCACTTTCATTAAATTTAAATGTTGTTGTTCATTAGCATTCTGATGCTTGGAGGGATATTACTGCTCATCGACAGCTTTGCTCCAGTCATTAATGTCATTAAGCATGCTTCTAACCATCAATTTCGTGAATTTCATTTTAGAAGAAGAAAACTGCCTCAACACAAATGAAAAGCCGGCCGCGTTGGCCGAGGGGACTGAGGCGCTTCAGTCACGGTCTGCATGGCCACTACGGTCGGGGGTTCGAATCCCCCCTAGGGCATGGATATTTGTGCCGTCTTTAGTCTTAGCTAGTTCATAAGTAGTTTGTAAGCTTAGGGACTGATGACCCCGTAGTTAAGTCCCATAAGTTCTACAAACATTTGAACATTTTGAACAAATGAAAACATAAAAACTGTTTTTATGTTTTCAGCAAGAATGGATGTCAAGTGATATAAATTTTACTGATTGACTTCCCTGTAAGCATGGATAGGATGCTAGCCACTTAATGTTTGTTTAACTTACAGTCCGTGATGATGCTTTAGAACCGAAACCAGTGGAAGTTGCATGTAAAATAAACAAATGATGGTTCATAAAATGCACTTCGTAAAGTATCTTACACCTGCTTCCAGTCATATAAATAAAAAAAAAATGCGTCATAGTTCAGGCTAATTATTAACTCGGCCTTACTAAATCCAATCCATTCAGTTGCCGAGTGATCAACACAACAGACCCCTGTACAGCAGACAACACAAATGGCACTTTTTAAAATTTCTTTTCGGTTTAGTCGCATTAAATAAAACTGCACAAATTTTGTCATTTGACATATGCTTTTATTTTGGAAAACTATTGTTAAACTCGACAATGAAGTGAATGGAAATTTTTGGCAAATTCATATTGTTGTTTTATACAGAACCATAGGAGCACCGGTTCGTCGAGAATTTCTGTTTTGTCCAGAGTCTGGATATCGTATCAAATGTCGGAAAAATCCAGACGAATCCCGACCATCTGGCAATCCGAAATTTAACGAAAGCAGTGTATTTTGTTCAGGTCACCGAACCACAAGAATCAGAAAAACAGCTTCAAAATAATATGAAAGGCGTCTCCTCAGTCCTTCATCTGACACCATTCGACATGCCTTTCACAAACTTTCATTTGCATTGCAATGTTTCGAATGGGAAACCTCGTCCAATCCTAACTTCCTAGTTTGGCAAACAAGTGCATTTAACAGCTGACTTGTATCGAAAACAAATCAACTGTTAAATAGAAACTGTTAAAACTGAGTTTCGCTGTTATTTTGTATCAATTTATTTTCTCCAAGTCATGTATTTCTTTCTTTAACTGTATTATTTGATACTGCACTAATATTACCAATAACTTCCTTCACTACCAAGCTAGTGTCACTTATCAGCAAACAGAAACATCTTCGAACTACCTGTTACACTTAAAGGCATCTCATTTACATAAATGAGAAACAATAGTGGCCCCAGAATAGACCCCTGGCACAGAAATAGGACTAACGTTGTCTATATTATCTCTTTCTCCTTTTTTACAAAGTGGTTTCACTACAGAATGTTTCAGTCTGTCAGAAAACTAACCATTCTGAAAGGACAAATTAAGAGACTTACATATTGCCGCGAGAGACCACGAACACCGACTGCCGGCGTGGCAGGGGATAGCGTCACGGACTGCGGTGCAGAAGGTCGCCGGTTCCATCCCGCCCACAGGCAAAAATTTATTTCTTTATAATTAACAATTCCAGAAGGTTCTACATCTTTCTTATGTTCACTTGTAAATTCTACTTGTTTCTTATGTTAACTGTTCTTCTAATTTCTGGTAAATTCTGTCTGAGTATAAATAGCAGAGCACTCTGCCTGAGAGGCAGTCAGTGCTGCGTGTATGTTAAGTTCGTAATAAACGTGCTTTCAGTATAAGTGCTGTGTTTAGTTGCCTTCGAAGTCAAGCCTGTTTCCATTTCAACGCGACATTGTTTGGTGGAGGCGCCGGGTACACTGTGCAACAGCTGCATCACCGTGGCTCCGATTAGGAGACGTAAAAGCCGTCGCTTACCGGACTGGAACCGGAATACAAGGGATACACCGAGTACATCCTTCCAAAAGTCCGTATTATCAGAAGAACGATGGAGACGAAACCAGCAATAAGCCAGCTGCACATTGGACACCCGGCGGTGTTCTCTTGATATGCTGGACAGGACCCCAACAAATGGCTAAAAGGGTTTGACCGAGTCGCCAAGTACAACAGGTGGGATCATACGATGTGCTTGGCCAACGTTTATTTCTACCTGGACAGAACAGCCCAGCAATGGTCGAAAACAACGAAGACAAGTTGAATGACTGGGAGACGTTCCAGGAGGAACTTAAGAAATGTTTAGAGACCGCCAGCGACAAATCCGCTCGGCGGAAGAACAACTGGAGAACCGGGCCCAACGACATGGTGAGCCGACACAATCGTACATACAGAATGTTTTGGCCCTGTGTAACATAGTCAATCCGAACATGACTAAGGCGAACAAAATCACGCACCTGATGAAGGGAATTGCAGAAGATATGCACCAAGCTCTTCTGATAAAAGACGTCGCTACGACAGAAGAGTTCATCAAGTGGTGCCAGCATATTGAAGAGATGCAACAATAGAGGGTTGGATGCAAGAAGTATGCCAGACTCCCAAATGTAGTCCCTATGCCCGTTGTGGAAGACCAGCATGACTCCGCTTCTCTCATACGACAAATCGTGAGAGAAGAATTACAACAGTGCATGGAAGCCAGGACTATTAGACCGAGCGAGCATCAGATTATGGCCATGGATGTAAGCCCTGTAAGTTACGAGGGAGCCGACGCCGCTGAGGACGAGGTACTCCAAACATTAGCTCCTGTCTGCCCCGTCAAGACGTGAAGAATGGCGTCGCCCTGCTCTGACTTACGCTGCAGCCGCCAAACGGCAGCCCATGAACCGGCCGACGCGACCACAGCCAACTCCCCCGGTAACTCTGACGCCCCGCAGAAGAACAGACGTCTGGAGGACAGAAGACAACACACCGCTGTGTTTCCACTGTGGACGCCCTGGACATGTCGTACGCTACTGCAGAGAGAGGAGGCGAGTATTCGATGATTATTTTGCCGCAAAACGTCAGCCGTCGGAGCAGTTCTATTCCAGACAGTCACCTGCTGATGAGTTCCGTCGACCTATGGGAAGAAGCCCATCGCCGTACCCTAGACGAGGTCGCTCCCCGACGCGCCGCAGCCGTTCACCGTCGCCGTACAGAGGTACCAGCCGCTCCCCTAGCCGCCACGCCCAGGAAAACTAAGCGAGGCGACCATCTACGGAGGTGAGGCCGCCGCAGATGAAAATCCTCCATGGACGACAGTCGCTAAGATTTCGGGAAATCTCATCGACGGCCAACCTTTCCGGGCACCTGTTGATTCAGGAGCCTCTTTTTCTATATTATCGAATAATTACCGCCGCACACTAAAGAAGACAATGTTCTGTGATACGGGGGCAACTGTGCTGAAGGTCGCGAATGGAAAGTACGTCCATCCAGCAGGAACGTGTGTCGCAAGAATAACCATCAACAACAGGACGCAGCTGTTTGAATGTAGTCACAATGTCATCCTCGAATGGGACTTCCTTCAGGCATCCCAAGCTATCATTGACACGTAATACAGAATTTTCTGGGAAGTTATTCGTCGTTGACAATGTGATGATACCGCCGTTGACAATGAGAAGAGTTGCAATCACAAACACAGATGACTGGTTAAACTGTGAAGTTCTAGTTGACAGTAAAAAGTTTATCAGGCTCACAAAAGGAATTTACATACCAGCGGCTATCATAAGCATTACCGGTGGTCAAGGAGAGATTTGCATCACAAATTGTCACGAACAGTCACAACTTATCCCTAAGGGAATGTGTATCGGGACAGCTGAATCAATCCAGGACAGTGAGCTCAACGTCATCAATGAAGACCCATGCCCTGCTGTTAGTACAGACAACACGCTGGAGGAAACAAACGTAGAACTGCCAATAGGGCCTGGACTGACCAAGGAACAACGCCAGCAGGTGTTAGGTATACTACGCCAATTTTCGGGTGCATTCACACCTCAGCAGGGGAAAAGTCAGAAGAAACGGCCCACAATAAAGCACCGTATCAATACTGAGGATCATCCACCAATTAGCCAGCGTTCGTATAGAGTGTCGCCAGCTGAAAGACGGATAATTCGGGAGTAAGTGGAGAAGATGTTGCGAGATGACATTATTCAACCTTCGGAGAGTCCTTGGTCGTCCCCGGTGGTCCTCGTAAGGAAGAAGGATGGCACATGGCGATTCTGTGTCGACTATCGGCGGCTGAACAGCATCACAAAGAAAGATGTCTACCCATTGCCGCGTATTGAAGACACCTTAGACTGCTTGAAAGGGGCTACATACTTCTCAACTATGGACATGCAGACAGGTTACTGGCAAATCGAGGCTGACGAAGCTGACAGGGAGAAGACGGCCTCTATGAATTTAAAGTAATGCCGTTTGGATTATTTAATGCTCCAGCCACATTCGAACGCATGATGGACAACTTGCATCGACACCTTAAGTGGACGACGTGTCTCTGCTATTTAGATGACATTGTCGTTTTCTCGAAAACATTTGAAGAACATCTGAGTCGCCTGTCACCTGTGTTGAAGTGTGTTCAGGCTGCAGGTCTCCGCCTCAATCCAAAGAAGTGCCTCTTCGTCGCCAAAGAGATAAAAATCCTGGGGCCCTAGTCAACGGAGATGGTGACCGTCCTAATCCAGATAAAGTAAGGGCAGTCACAGAATTTCCAATTCCTCAGCACATTCGTGGTGTGAGAAGTTTTCTCGGGCTGTGCTCATACTACCGACGTTTCATAAAAGGATTTTGTAACAAGGCACGTCCATTACAAGAACTTCTGCAGGGAGAAGGGGATGAGACAAAAGAAAGAGCTTTCTGGGCACTTAAGGAGGCTCTAACTTCCGCACCAGTGCTAGCCTTGTACGACGAGAATGCTGAAACGGAACTTCACACAGAGGCCAGTGGCTATGGGATTGGTGCAGTGCTTGTACAAGTTCAGGAAGGTGCTGAAAAAGTGATAGCCTATGCGTCAAGAGTACTCTCAAAGTCTGAGATAAACTACTCTACTACTGAAAAAGAATGTCTCGCGGTTATCTGGGCTATCAACAAGTTCCGGCCGTATTTATTCGGCAAACCATTCACCGTCGTGACAGACCACCATTCTTTGTGTTGGCTGACTAGCTTGAAGGATCCATCAGGTCGACTAGCAAGATGGGCACTAAGACTCCAAGAGTACAATGTCACAGTGGTATTCAAGAATGGTCGCAAAACACAAGGATGCCGACGGCCTTTCGAGGAATCCATTAGTGGAACACAACAGCATTAATGAAATTTCAGCTCTCACTGAATTAAATGATGTTACAGCTGAACAGAGGGAAGATCCAGCACTATTAAAAACAATAGAGGCCTTGGAGAAAGGAGAACCGACCAATGGAGAGTTCCTACTTATAAACAGAACATTGTATAAGAGCAACTACGACCCACTGGGCCCCAAATGGCTACTGGTTGTTCCAGCTCATCTCCAGCCAGCTATTCTCAAATATTTCCACGATGCTCCAATATCCGGTCATCTGGGATTCGTGAAGACCCTAGACAGAATCAGACGCAGATATTACTGGAAAGGTCTCTACCGATCTGTCAAGCACTATGTGAGTCACTGTAAAGTGTGCCAGTGATGGAAGAATGTGCTGCAATTACCTCCAGGACATCTCGTACCGATTCCGCCGGCAGTAGCTCCATTCCACAGAGTTGGGATCGATCTTTTAGGGAGGTTCCCGAAGTCGACAACCGGTAACCGTTGGATAATAGTCTGCACTGACTAACTCATACGCTACGCTGTCACCAAACCTGTGCCGACTGCAGAAGCTCCAGAGATCGCAAAATTCCTTGTAGAAGACATTATTTTGAAGCATGGAGCACCACGTGTCATGATATCTGATCGTGGAAAAGTATTCCAGTCAAAACTAGTATCAGAGGTAATGTCACGGTGCAACATTGTCCACAGAATGACAACTGCATACCATCCTCAGACAAATGGTCTTACGGAACGTTTTAACAAGACGTTAGCCGACATGCTGTCGATGTACGTCGATGTTGAGCAGAAGGATTGGGATAAAATTCTGCCAGTCGTGACATTTGCTTACAATACCGATAGACAAGACACCACAGGCTTCACTCCGTTTTTCCTGCTCCATGGCCGTGAAGCTGAGATGACAATGGATACGCTGTTCCCGTTCCAACCGGACGACACTCAGGATGACTATGTTAAACAGCTCATCACCAGGGTCGAAGAAGCAAGACAACTGGCTCGCATACGGACACTGGACGCCCAGGAGAAGGACCGTCAGCGGTATAACGACAAGCACCGACCTGTTGTGTACAGCCCATGAGATCTGATATGGATTTTTACCCCTGAAGGAAGGTTGGACTGTCAGAAAAGTTATTGAAGCGACACTTTGCTCGGTATTGTGTCATACGCCGCCTGTCAGACGTCACATACGAAGTTGAGGATTATGAGCCGTCGTCGAAACGTCAAAAACGAAGAGACATTGTTCACGTCATGCGCATGAAGCCTTACTACGATCCTGAAGAGCAGGTAGACGACAATGGCTTCTTGTTCAAGGACTCTAAGGACGGTAATGTTCCTGATGAAGCCACGACAGGAACGTCTGTCGTCGATAATCGTGGAGAAGGGAAGGATACTCTTGAACTGTCATACAGAGGACCCATGTCACGACACTGCAGCTGGCTCCATGGGGATCATAACAGCGGGTCGCTGTTTCTCCAGGAGAGGGAGCAATGCCGCGAGAGACCACGAACACCGACTGCCGGCGTGGCGCAGGGGATAGCGTCATGGACTGCGGTGTAGAAGGTCGCCGGTTCAGTCCCGCCCAACGGCAAAAATTTATTTCTTTATAATTAACAATTCCAGAAGGTTCTACATCTTTCTTATGTTCACTTGTAAATTCTACTTGTTTCTTATGTTAACTGTTCTTCTAATTTCTGGTAAATTCTGTCTGTGTATAAATAGCAGAGCACTCTGCCTGAGAGGCAGTCAGTGCTGCGAGTATGTTGAGTTCGTAATAAACGTGCTTTCAGTATAAGTGCTGTGTTTAGTTGCCTTCGAAGTCAATCCTACTTCCATTTCAACACGACAATATGATTAACTGTAGGATATAAGGTTCTGTTCGATTTATTTGCTATATTCAGAAAGTGATTATTAAATACTGTACATATATCTAGCTTTTCAGTTACAGATAAATCTCCATTGTACAACTTACTTCATATCCTCAATTCTGTGCTGCTGACCAGATACTTCCTTCAGCACTGAGTCACTGACCACATGGTTTTTATTTTTTCCTGATAATTTGCTATTCTTTCACTATACCACATACTTCGTACCTTCTTAATGGCATTTTCAGAACCTTAGAATACTGTTTGTAATGTGCTATTGCTGTTTGATTCTGACTGCTTCCAACGTTTTGATATAATTCCCGTTTTGTTCAACACGATATTCTTATTCCTCTTGTCAGCCACCCAGGATGCCTATTAGTGGCACTACCTTGTTTTGAGGATTCTAATGGAAAGCAGCTTTCAAAAAGCATGAGAAATGTGTTAAGGATGGTTGGTTGGATGTTTAAGGGGGACCAAACTGATGTGTTAAGGAAAGCATTATATTTATCGTCTATATTATCAGCACTATATACCCCCTGCCAGCTTGTTCCTTAATTGGGTTATGAAGGGCCTCTATTGTAACTGGATTAGCTTTTCTAAATAGTCTAAACATGTCTGACATGTTTCAGCACAAAAACCTATTAAAGTTAAATTTGTGCATCTTGGTCAGAAAGGCCATTCATTATTATGTAAATTAATTGTTGTCTGTGGTAGTGGTGCTGTTCCCCTGCATTCTCATTGGAAAGACTATTTTTTGCAGCAAGTGATAAGAATTAAAGAAATCTAAAAGCATCCTTTTCCTTGCACAATCACTTACATAATTAATGTTGAACTCCCCACATACAACTAATTTTTTGTCGTTTGTGTAAAGTGAATATAGAACCCTCTCTAGCTTGAGCATAAGCATAAATGTTTTAAAATCAGAGGCAGGGGACCTATAAATAACAACTATTAGAATTTTAGTTTCATTATAGTCAATCACACCTGCATAACATTCAAATATCTTTTCAGTGCAGTGGTTAGAAATATCGATGGACTCAACTTTAACACCGTTTTTCACGTACATGGCCACTCCCCAACGCAGCAAAGGACTCCTGGAGAAACAAGCTGCTAACTTCTACTCTAATAAGGAATCCTCTGAATAGTGGCAATATTTAATAAGTGCTCTGAAATAGCAGTAACATCATAGTCAACTTCTACAAGCAGTTTACTAACTTTATCTGTAACACCTCCTTTATTTTGATGAAATATACTAATTTCTCTATTTTTGGAAATGTCCATTTTTGAAGAACTTGGTTTCTTCCTTTCAGAATGAATACCTATCAGCTGACTTCAGTCTAAAAAACGCGTAGCTCTAACAACTACTACTGGAATTTTCTCTTGAGAGATATTCCCACCCTCCCACCACACTGACACCTCTAAGCTTTGCCAGCCTCCCCTTCCCATAGCTGTTGAGGTGTAGGTCGTGCCTAGTGAAACCCGACCTGCAGATAGACTCAAATGATACCACTGAAATGTGAATGATACCTCCCACCATCAGCATCATGTTAATACGCCTGACAACTGTATTAATACAAGACCGATCATGACGCTGAAACAGTTCTACGAAATGTACATTTGTACCACCAGTTTCAGTAGCTATTTTCTCCAGATTACCGCCGATGTCATACTCCTCATCCCTATCAAGACTATTCCCACGCAATCTCACTAACTGGCTCTCTTTCGAAAAATTCCTGCGTAACTTCCCTATGTTAACAGACACCTGATCCAAACCTGTGCTTACCTTTACAATGCTGGTGACCTGGAATTCACTCCCAAACACTTGCTGCAGCTGATGGCCTCTCCCATGCGAGATACCTAACAGCAGAACCTTCTTCTTTCTATTAGCCTTTTCTACTGTTTTAGCTTTCCTAACAGATACAGGAGGATCCTATCCACTTAACTTTGACAGTTGGTCAAACCTGTTGTTGTTATTGTGGTGGTGGTGGTCTTCAGTCCGGAGACTGGTTTGATGCATCTCTCCACAATACCCTATCCCGAGCAAGCCTCTTCAACTCCACATAAGAATGGCAACCTACATCTGTCTGAATCTGCCTACTGTATCCATCTCTTCGTCTTCCTCTGCGGTTTTTACCCCACACACTTCCAACCAACGCTAAATTCACAATTCCTTGATGTCTAAGAATGTGTCCTACTAATCTATCCATTCTTTTAGTCAAAGTATGTCAGAAATTCCTTTTCTCTCCAATTCTGTTCAGTAGCTCCGCATTAGTTACGTGATCCACCCACCTAATGTTCAGCATTCTTCCATAGCACCACATTTCAAAAGCCTCTATCCTCTCCCTGTCCGTACCGTTTATCGTCCATGTTTCACTCCCATACAAGGCAACACTCCATACAAATGCCTTTAGAAAGGACTTCCTTAGGTTTAAATCAATATTCGATGTTAACAAATTTCTATTTTTCAAGAACGCTTTTCTACCCATTGCCATTCTGCATTCTATATCCTCTGTACTGCGACCATCATTTGTTATTTTACTGCCCAAGTAACAAAACTCATCTACCTTCTTTATTGTTTCGTTACCTAATCTAATTCCTTCAACAACACCTGATTTTCTTAGTCTGCACTCCATTACCCTAGTTTTGCTCTTCTTAATGTTCAAACCTATTATTCACACCCAATGTGAAGCTATCTGAGAACCTCCTCATCCTAACTGCCTTTTTGCCAACTGCCAGATCCCACTTCCGTCCCGCCTGCTCAACATGTCTAATTCCACCTTCGAGTTCTGCAACTGCGCCTGAAGGGCACGGGCGTTACGCTCCTGTTCCTCTATTAACTTATTGTTGCTGCATAACCTACATTTCCAGGGGATGCTTTCACTAGATTGCCTACTGGCTTTCCCACTGCACTTTCCCCAATGAAATACTTCGAACAAATTTCACACCATAACCCAGTACTCACGAACCTATGGCAGAATCCATACTTCTCACTTCTAACTACGATGATCAAAATTTACTTCAAATGTTTGTAAATCTATGGATCTTAACTTCTCTGCTCATCAGTCCCTAGGCTTACAAACTACTTAATTTAAGTTAAATTAACCTAAGGACAACACACATACAGACATCCCAAGGCGCCTTAGAACGCTCGGCCACTCCATGGCGGCTCCAAATTTAAATTCAGTCTCTACTAATAAAGTTGCTACTACTATTAACATTATTAATCTACATCAAATAAAACTACAACAGGAACTTCACACTACTGGTTGCCTAAAACAAAGAAAATGAAACGCCACCTGATACACACAAATCTGAAAACGTGAAAGCACTAAAAGTTAGGAACACATTAAGGGAATATTACCCTGACCCACATTTACACCAAGAAAACAAGAACAGCAAAAAACATCGGTTAAAAAATGTTCAAATGTTTGTATAGCTTATGGGACTTAACTAACGGGGTCATCAGTCCCTAAACTTACAAACATGAACTAGCTAACACTAAGGACGGCACAAATATCCATGTCCGAGGGGGGTTTTGTTTCAAAATATGTTACATGACTTTGAATCCTTCATAAATAGAAATTACGTTTAATGTGGTTATAAGTCATAGGTTTCAAATGAACATCTCATTCAAAAAATGTTCAAATGTTTGTAAATCTATCGGACCAAACTGCGTGGTCATCAGTCGGACTCGCGCATTGGTCGAACTTACCTGTAAGAAACATAGCTGCCAGCCTCTCAACTGCTTCTATGTCCTTTAAATTGATTTGCTGCAGGTCCCAAACACTTGAGCAATACTCAAGAAGTGGTCGTACAAGCGTTTAATACGCGATCTCCTTTACAGTTAAAGTACATCTTCCCAAAATTCTCCCAATAAACCGAAGTCGGCTCTCCGCCTTACTCACAACTGTCCTTACATGTTCGTTCCATTTCATATCGCTCTACAATGTTATGCCTAGATATTTGAACGACGCGACAGCATCAAGAAGCTCACTACTAATGTTGTATTCGAACATTATGGGGTTCTTTTTCCTACTCATGCGCATCACCTTACATTTTTCTACATTGAGAGCTAGCTGCCATTCTTCGCACCAACTAGAAATTTTGTCTAAGTCGTCCTGAATGCTATTACAGTCAGTTAAAGACGACACCCTCCCATACAACACAGCATCATCAGCAAACAGCCGCAAATTACAAGTTACTCTGTCCATCAGATCATTTATGTAGATAGAAAATAATAACGGTCCTATCACACTCCCCTGGGTCACGCCTGGCGATACACTCGTCTCTGATGAACACTCATCGTCGAGAACAACGTACTGCGTTCTATTACTTAGGAAGTCTTCCAGCCAGTCACAAATCTGTGAACCTATTCCATAAGCTCGTATCTTCGTTAGCAGTCTGAAGTGTGGCACCGCGTCGAACGCCTTTTTGAAGTCGAGAAAAACACAATCCGCCTGTTGCCCTTCGTCCATGGCTCGCAAGATGTCATGTGAGAAAAGGGCAAGCTGAGTTTCACATGAACGATGTTTCCTAAACCCGTGCTGATTCATGGAAAGAAGCTTTTCCGTTTCAAGGAAATTTACTATATTCGAACTGAGAATATGCTCCAAAATTCTACATGAAACCGATGTCAACGATATTGGCCTGTAATTGTATGGGTCAGTTCTCTTTCCTTTCTTATACACGGGAGTCACCTGCGCCTTTTTCCAATCACTAGGAACTTTGCGCTGAATTAAAGATTCGCGATAAATGTAAGCTAAGTAGGGGGCCAATGCCGCAGAATACTCTTTGTAAAACGGAACTGGTATTCCATCCGGACCATCGGACTTTTTCGTATTTAACTCTCTCAGCTGCTTCTCTACACCGGAAGTACCTATTACTATGTCCTCCATTTCGGAATTAGTACGTTGACCATATGATGGTACATTTGTGCGGTCCTCCTGCGTGAAAGATTTCTTAAAGGTGAAATTTATAACTTCAGCTTTCCATTTGCTTTCTTCTATTACTGCCCCGGAATGGTCAAGGATGACTGGATAGTGGGCTTCGACCCGCTTATCGATTTTACATAGGGCCAAAATTTTTTCTGTTTCTCGGATAGATCTTTTGGTAAGGTATGGCTGTGGTAATTATTGTATGCTTCGGGCATGGATATTTGTGCCTTCCTTAGTATAAGCTAGTTCATAAGTAGTTTGTAAGTTTAGGGACTGATGACCCCGTAGTTAAGTCCCATAAGCTCTACAAACATTTGGACATTTTACAAAAGTAATGTCTTAATGTTTCCAATAGCAATTAATGAACTATTTCAGCAGAGCCTCCTTAGTTTCGTACCTCAGTTTCACAAAAATTGTAGGCCTGCATACAGCTATTTTGGCGGTTACCTACTACGGTAGTTTGATGAAGTGAATGTGTAGCAACATATACATAATATGTCCATATATAAACTGTTAATATTAGCACGTCACATTCTTTAAGATAATCAGTTTGATACTTGCCAAGCAGCTAAAAAAAATATGCGAGGTACATGAAAGGCACAGAACCAAGGACAACGTAAAAAGAGCGTTTATAAAGCGATGTAGAATCTAGTCTCCTATAACGTAAAAATCATATCTAGTTTTGACAATATTACAGTGTCCGAAATCTGATAAAACAAAACTCGTGCAATCTGACTGTACGCACATAGCACGTCAACATAATCATAACCAGTCGTTTTATACTTGAGAACATCAGGTTGCGATTCATTTCTGCTTTCAAAAAGTTTTTGGATGATATGATTACGACTCATCTATTGTGAACTGTATGAATTACACTGCACTAACAATTTGTTATTATAGACTGCCATTAACAGAAGCAGTGATAATACTTTAATGATGTTTTTGTGTTAGAAAGATCACAACAACGTTAAGTGACTAGGAAATATGAAAGTAACAGCATTAAAAACGGCAACTTCTCACTTTGTATCACGCCTTTCCTTTGTTACTCCTTACTGGCCGCTTGGAGCGCTAGTATCGCTTCAGCTGCAATTTTTCCCTACATAGTTTCGCGACTGTCTGTGATAGACTGTGTTCAAACCCTAGACTGAGCCTCAATGCACGGCGCGCACAGACACGAACATCACACCTCTTAAATCAAAAACGGCACAACAACCTCTGATATGAATGCAAATCCACTAATGAATAACTTGTAAGAGAAAATATTATCACAAATAATTTCTTAAATAACTAACTGAAACTATAAACTTTATAAAACTTACAGAGTAACGTTTACATCATTCCAGCACTCGTGATGTCATTCCCACAGATCCGTAGGCCACGCCTCAGATCCAGTGCCTTAATTGAGCTGATTCGTGATTGATATATACAGGGTGTTTCACTAAGAGTGTTTGCCTCTGTAACTTACAAAGTAATAGGTGACGGGAAATTTTAATGTGGTAGGTCAACACAAGAAATGTTACACTTTCTGCGGAGCTATGAACATAGTTCATTGTATAATTTTCCAAAGAGTTACAGCACAAAGATATAATTTTTAAATGGAACAATAGCTTCTTCTATCGTGCATTGGATTCGTTGAAACCAGCTGCGCCCAAATCAATTTAAACTACATTCCTATCACTGTTAGTTTGGGAGCTACAACCTTTCAAAGTTTCAGGGACAGATACCACATGCGCTGCGCATAATGCAATGCGCCTTCTAAATGTGGTGCGGCCGAGTTGTAACGACGCCGGTGTCACGGAGCGAGAAGCTTCCTCGATGCGCTGTTGATCGTGTATGCCATCTTCATCCGATGTCAGTAACTGTGGTATATTGAGCCCCGGTTGTTTGTGTGGCTCCAACTGTTGGGTATACGGCCGTGTGCGGCGACAGTCGGCAGTCTAACAGCGCATCGAGGAAGCTTCTTGCTCCGTGACACCGGCGACGTTACAATTTGGCCTCACCACATTTAGAAGGCGCATTGCATTATGCGCAGCGCTTGTGATATCTCCCCTGAAACTTTGAAGGGTTGTAGCTCCCAAACTAACAGTGATAGGAATGTAGTTTAAATTGATTTGGACGCAGCTGGTTTCGACGAATCCAATGCACTATAGAAGAAACTATTGTTCCATTTAAAAATTATATCTTTGTGCTGTAACTCTTTGGAAAATGATACAATGAACTATGTTCATAGCTCCGCAGAAAGTGTAACATTTCTTGTTACCATATGATGGTACATTTGTGCGGTCCTCCTGCGTGAAAGATTTCTTAAAGGTGAAATTTATAACTTCAGCTTTCCATTTGCTTTCTTCTATTACTGCCCCGGAATGGTCAAGGATGACTGGATAGTGGGCTTCGACCCGCTTATCGATTTTACATAGGGCCAAAATTTTTTCTGTTTCTCGGATAGATCTTTTGGTAAGGTATGGCTGTGGTAATTATTGTATGCTTCGGGCATGGATATTTGTGCCTTCCTTAGTATAAGCTAGTTCATAAGTAGTTTGTAAGTTTAGGGACTGATGACCCCGTAGTTAAGTCCCATAAGCTCTACAAACATTTGGACATTTTACAAAAGTAATGTCTTAATGTTTCCAATAGCAATTAATGAACTATTTCAGCAGAGCCTCCTTAGTTTCGTACCTCAGTTTCACAAAAATTGTAGGCCTGCATACAGCTATTTTGGCGGTTACCTACTACGGTAGTTTGATGAAGTGAATGTGTAGCAACATATACATAATATGTCCATATATAAACTGTTAATATTAGCACGTCACATTCTTTAAGATAATCAGTTTGATACTTGCCAAGCAGCTAAAAAAAATATGCGAGGTACATGAAAGGCACAG
This sequence comes from Locusta migratoria, assembly GCA_026315105.1. Taxonomy (NCBI): domain Eukaryota; kingdom Metazoa; phylum Arthropoda; class Insecta; order Orthoptera; family Acrididae; genus Locusta; species Locusta migratoria. Next base: position 189,836,276 of record CM048747.1, read on the forward strand.
AACCAAGGACAACGTAAAAAGAGCGTTTATAAAGCGATGTAGAATCTAGTCTCCTATAACGTAAAAATCATATCTAGTTTTGACAATATTACAGTGTCCGAAATCTGATAAAACAAAACTCGTGCAATCTGACTGTACGCACATAGCACGTCAACATAATCATAACCAGTCGTTTTATACTTGAGAACATCAGGTTGCGATTCATTTCTGCTTTCAAAAAGTTTTTGGATGATATGATTACGACTCATCTATTGTGAACTGTATGAATTACACTGCACTAACAATTTGTTATTATAGACTGCCATTAACAGAAGCAGTGATAATACTTTAATGATGTTTTTGTGTTAGAAAGATCACAACAACGTTAAGTGACTAGGAAATATGAAAGTAACAGCATTAAAAACGGCAACTTCTCACTTTGTATCACGCCTTTCCTTTGTTACTCCTTACTGGCCGCTTGGAGCGCTAGTATCGCTTCAGCTGCAATTTTTCCCTACATAGTTTCGCGACTGTCTGTGATAGACTGTGTTCAAACCCTAGACTGAGCCTCAATGCACGGCGCGCACAGACACGAACATCACACCTCTTAAATCAAAAACGGCACAACAACCTCTGATATGAATGCAAATCCACTAATGAATAACTTGTAAGAGAAAATATTATCACAAATAATTTCTTAAATAACTAACTGAAACTATAAACTTTATAAAACTTACAGAGTAACGTTTACATCATTCCAGCACTCGTGATGTCATTCCCACAGATCCGTAGGCCACGCCTCAGATCCAGTGCCTTAATTGAGCTGATTCGTGATTGATATATACAGGGTGTTTCACTAAGAGTGTTTGCCTCTGTAACTTACAAAGTAATAGGTGACGGGAAATTTTAATGTGGTAGGTCAACACAAGAAATGTTACACTTTCTGCGGAGCTATGAACATAGTTCATTGTATCATTTTCCAAAGAGTTACAGCACAAAGATATAATTTTTAAATGGAACAATAGTTTCTTCTATAGTGCATTGGATTCGTCGAAACCAGCTGCGTCCAAATCAATTTAAACTACATTCCTATCACTGTTAGTTTGGGAGCTACAACCCTTCAAAGTTTCAGGGGAGATATCACAAGCGCTGCGCATAATGCAATGCGCCTTCTAAATGTGGTGAGGCCAAATTGTAACGTCGCCGGTGTCACGGAGCAAGAAGCTTCCTCGATGCGCTGTTAGACTGCCGACTGTCGCCGCACACGGCCGTATACCCAACAGTTGGAGCCACACAAACAACCGGGGCTCAATATACCACAGTTACTGACATCGGATGAAGATGGCATACACGATCAACAGCGCATCGAGGAAGCTTCTCGCTCCGTGACACCGGCGTCGTTACAACTCGGCCGCACCACATTTAGAAGGCGCATTGCATTATGCGCAGCGCATGTGGTATCTGTCCCTGAAACTTTGAAAGGTTGTAGCTCCCAAACTAACAGTGATAGGAATGTAGTTTAAATTGATTTGGGCGCAGCTGGTTTCAACGAATCCAATGCACGATAGAAGAAGCTATTGTTCCATTTAAAAATTACATCTTTGTGCTGTAACTCTTTGGAAAATTATACAATGAACTATGTTCATAGCTCCGCAGAAAGTGTAACATTTCTTGTGTTGACCTACCACATTAGAAGGTGCGGGAAAGGGCAGACCGCTGGAATGGTCAGGCATTGCTGTTCTTTGTGCGCCTGCAAAACGAATAGCGAAAAAGCGAGCCCCCACTCTGCCTACCCCATTAAGTCGCAAAAGGGAATTTCAAGGTGTTTTACAAAGTTATATCGACCCTTCCACAGTGCACCTAATAAATGACAGACGACGTACTGCGCAGACAGACCTGGGGAGTGCGCATTTTCTACAAAATGCGTTGCGTCATCAAACAGGCATGTTTATTTTCCACAAATGCGTTAATACTGAAAGGAATACCGGACAGAATCTACATATCTTTCTACACAATACCTTGCAATGGAAAGTGGGAAATGTATTCGGCATTCTGTGGCTTTTTTCTAGGAATGGCGCCTTCTCATACCAAAAACTCTTCAGTTTACGTTCATACTAACGCTATAACCTCCGCCGCATTCTACTCAGTTCTTCTATGTGAAAAACAAACAACTTCACTGTGTTTTAAAGTAATGGTGAGAATTCAGCACTTCATGCAATCTTTTAAGGTACGTTTCTACCCGCACACTATTTGTTTATTCTGCCATTTCAAATGTTCAAATGGGGGTATAGCTTATGGGACTTAACTATGCCATCATCAGTCCCTAAACTTACAAAATACTTACGAACTAACTAATACTAAGGACGGCACAAATTTCCATGCCCGAGGGGGGATTCGAATCCCCAACCGTAGTGGCAGTGCAGACCGTGACTGGAGCACCTCAGTCCCCTCGGCCACTGCGACCGCGACCGGCATTTGCCATTTAAAGGTTCAATTACATTCACGGATCAGAAGTTTCATGTAATAATTGCTTTGTCTCAGTAGTGAATTGTGCATCAAGACGCTGCTCTCTACCCCACTGTCATGGTAATAAACTAAGATATCGACTTAGTTATTTTACTTATTACTTTTACCTGACCACACACACTAACTTAAACTTCAAGAAGCCTGGTAGGGGCACAGCTCAATCCAAAGTGTTTCATGAAACAAAATCCGGAAACTTACTTTTGATAAAACCATCCAACACGAATATTCCCCTATTTTCCTTCTTTGACTGGCTGTCAATGAAATAAGCTAACAGCGCAGTAGTTTAGCGAGAGTGAGTTGTCGGCACTGACTGAAGTTCGCCTGCTGTCACCGCTGATGAAAAATATCCCATGACGCATTTTCATCTGTATGCCCTACCCAGGTCCAACTCTATCTCTATCCCTCTGCAAAATTTCATCCAAATCAGTAGTGAAAGCATAACAAACAAACTTTCACACTTATATTACAAAGTACAATTACATTTTATCTACTGCATGACACATAATAATTTACTTGGTTGTATTTAGGTTTGCCTTATTACTTCTTCCATTAGGCAGTAAGGAGCTGATGATGAAGTAGTTTTGCATCTGTACAGTATTAGTGTAAAGAGGGCCCCAATGTCATTTTTGCCCCGGGGCCCTTGGTGACATAGCTACGCCACTGAACACAACAGAGCAACCAATACGGTTACCTTGCTTGGATCCATCGGTATAAATCGTAATAAAATCTGGTTGGTGGTATAGAATCTCAAAAAATCTAGTTTTATAACAATTGTTGGAGGTACAAGTCCTCTTAAGAGCATTCAGATCTAAAAGCAATCTGGGCCTATTAAGTAGCCGGGGGATCTCTACTTCACCCCTGGCGTTGGACCTTAATCCCCTGCACTTGTAGTAACTCAAGGCTTTCCACTGCCCAAATGGCCTGCAGACGGATACGGAACAAACTCTCCAAAGGGTGCTGTGCACGGTGAAGGACGCTAGTGGATTACGAACAGCCATAAACCAATATGCTTGACATACCATGAGAATATGGTGGCTAATAGAAAGTGGAGGCTCACCAGATACTGCACACAGACTAACAACTAGACTCGTGTGATATGCACCCATTGACAGCCTGATACCTTCATGGTGCACTGCAGCCAGCATTTTCGAGTAGGATGACTTTGCCGATCTGTAAGACCTATCGGCTCCCCAGGACCTATGACTAACACATTTAAGAGGGTTTAAAGCCTTGAGTCATCTTACTTTTAATTATTTAAGATGTGGTAGCCAAGTTAGCCTTTCATCATATATGAGGCTGAGATATTACACTTTTTTTATATATGGGACTTAACTACGGGGTCATCAGTCCCTAAACTTACAAACTACTTATGAACTACTTACGAACTAGGACGGCACAAATATCCATGCCCGAGGGGGGATTCGAACCCCCGACCGTAGTGACACTTTGTTCTTGGAGGTGAGAACAGTGTCCCCTAGTTTTAAAGCAGGTGTATTAACAAGGGAATAGGAGCGATTAAAATCCACACAGGCAGTTTTCTCCAATGAAAACGTAAAAACAGTGGTGTTACACCATTCCTCCAATTGCCTGATCGTCAAATGCATTTGATGAGCAGCCGTTTAACCCATTAATGCCCAGTATCCTATTTTGAGGACAGTGCACATATTTCTTTGTAAATGCATAATAAATTATTGATTAGTACTGTTACTGTTCTAAGCCATTTATCGATGCCTTTTACAACAAATTTATGCTTACACGAAATTGAAAGCAAGACATCTTATGTACATTATAAATAAGGAATAAAAAATTCAATTTAAAGAAAAAATAATTTGGGACTTATTGGGTTAACGGAGGAAGACGCACAGAAGATGGAGATGTCGTCCACGAACAAGGAACACTGTACAGGTGGTCGTACGGTGGATGTGATGTTGTTGATGGCTATGGAAAATGCTATCACGGTTGAAACACTCCCTTGCAGGACACCATTCTCTTGTTTAAAACGGTCCAATAGGCCACTCCCAACCTTGTATCTAAAATACCTTTCAGATCGAATAATAGTGGGCAAACGTCCATGAAAACCCCATTCGTAAAGCTGCTGTACATCAAGGTGCCTCCAGGTAGTACTGTACGCCTACATCTACAAAGAAAACGCCAATCAAGGGTTGTTTCCGTAAGAAAGCTTGTTGGATCGCACTTTCAAGTAGGGTGAGGTTATCCAGTGTAGACTGGTATTTCCCGAATCCCGCCTTGAGAGCGGCTAAGTAAGGATCTCCTTTCAAGGACCCATACTAAGCGCCGGTTGACCATATGCTCCGACGTCTTTCCAATGCAGCTCGTTAAGCTAATAGGAGAATAACTATCTGGGGTGGCATCAAAATTAGGCACTGCAATGTCACGCGAGTCTTGATGTTCAATCAAATTACGCACTTGTTTGAGGGAGGGAGTATTTCAAAATCTGATCACATTTTGTGTAATAGTGTCTCTAATCATTTCATCGCTGTAGTAAAGACTACATTAACATTTGAATTTACAGTGATGGGTCAAGCCCTGCAGATCAGCTACCCACTGTTTGTAGGGCTGATTAGGTTGTCATTGAATCCAAATAACTTATACCTAGCTGCAGCCACACTAATTTGCAACTCGTAATACAGGTCTAGCGCCATTGACAAATCATCATAGGCAACACTTTCAGGGCGCACAGTGGGGAAAAGTTTCATAGCAAGGCGATACGTAGAAACACCGACTGTGGCTAGAAAATATGACAGATTTGACGTACTTTGCATTTGATGCACTGCAAAATGTTCTTTGAGTTGGTTGCGACACTCAGACCATTCCTCCACAGCACTGTCAAACTATCTAAATGGTGGCATGAAGTCTGCAACATGTAGGTGGGATTTATTTTGTGAAGTCGGTGGTGCAGCTGCTGTTGTTGCTTGGTTAGACAGGATCTGTGTCATCATTTGCATTAACTGTTGCATTTGCTAGACCATAACTAGAGTTAAAGAAGGTTCTTGCACTGCATTTTGCGAAGTGTTAGTCATCATTACAAACGAACACAACACACCACCTTAGATATGAACCAAACACTTTTAGCAAAAAGAAACAAGGTGTGCAGCTCAACAAAATATGGCCTGTAAAACAAACAGGTGGAACAAGCGCAGCAGCAGAAGTAAACAACCCCGCACATGACCAAAATCATGAAGCAATGCAGGCAAATTGAGAAAGCGAGGAGCGACAGCAAAACCATGAAAATTCTTTGTTGCCAATGTAGGACAACACCTCTTCGACAGATATGTTATGTCATCTGCGGTGTCTGGGTACCTGAGGGTGGAGGCACTAAAAAAAACATTTGGAAACAATAAGGTGACCAACACTGTACAATCTACATACTCAGCTTTATTGCAAAGGAGTAGACAGATATCATTCACATATAGTTTGTACACGGCAATGAAACTATTGAGTAATGGGAGTACAATCTGAGGATTGAGATCCCACACGACACTGAACACGGTCCATCCAGGCGACCTTCTGTCTGGGGTGCTGCAGGACGGCGACAGAAGGCATGACCCATCCGCAGATGCGGATTGGAGGTGGCTTATGTAGCTCGCATTCTCAACCTCTGCATGTGTCGTGGTGAAGTCGATAATTGAGGATGCCACAGAGAGTAATAAATGTAAGAGAAGAATTAAGGTATGATAAATATTCAGAGAGAGTTGGAGAGGGTGGGAAACACTTTTTTTAAGGAGAGACCAAAAAATATTTGACTTTGTATTGAGGACCAGCCCTGTGAACCACAGACATTACAAAGGTGGGGTGATTTGCAAGCCTCAGTAAAATACAGATGGCACTACCATACGTGCAAGCATATCAGAGGGGTATTTGGATAGGCCAGACAAACACGTGGTACCTAAAAATGGACAGCAGCCTTATCAGTAATTGCAGTGTAAAACGTTACTAGGTTATTAAGTAATTACAGTTCAGTCATTCTACCCATTCCAAACATATCAAAGATGATACTCCGGTAATCCGGTAATGGTAAAGTTTGCACTCCTGAATGTACGTCAAAGCCTTATGGTCTGTGAATACAATTGTTTTGTCGCCTAACAAGTAGTTTCTGAATTTTGTGAAAGCCCAAAACATTGCTAAAAGTTCCTTTTCTGTAACGGTGTATGCCTTCTCGTGTTTCTGTAATGTCCTTGTTGCAAATGCAATGGTCCAGTGTTCTGGCTGGTTATCAATTGTTTTCACTTGAAACAAATGAGCACCAATTCCATAATCACTACTGTCAGCACTTAAAACGGTAATGACAAGTCCGGTCTGTATAAAATATTGCTGTTACAAAGCTGCTTCTTTATATCTTCAAAGGCTTGTATGATTTCTTCTGACCAATTCCAAACAGTATATTTCTTCAGCAGGTTGTTCAAACATGGTGCATTCAAGGTCTGAGTACTTATTTATTTGGGGTAAAATCCACACATGCCAAAAAAAGATTTGAGTTGTTTCTTGGTCTTGGGCACAGGAAACTGCTATGGCTTCAATTTTCTCATTGTCTGGGAGTATACCTTCTTCAGTTACAATGTAACCAAGAAATTTTAACTCTTCCGCAGCAAATTTACATTTTTCTAGCTTAAGAGACATCCCTCCTGCTCTTAATCTTCTGCACACTTCTTCCAGTAAGCTTATATGTTCTTCCCAGGTTTGACCAGTGACAAGGATATCATCCACATACACAGTTAACTTTTCAAAAAGATCTTTGCCTAATACCAAATCCAAAGCTCTGATAAATTCAGCTACAGAAACATTTAATCCGAATGGGACCACACAGTACTGATAGCTTCTTCCCTCATACAAGAAAGCAGTGTACTTCCTTGAGTGTCTGGCAAGTGGCACCTGATGAAAACCAGAAGTCCAGGCTCGTCATATATTTAATATGTTCAAATTTATACCATAGTTCGTTGATGCTCTCTGGGTGGTCAGTTTCCCTTTCTAAAAACTTATTCAGATGTCTGGAGTCAAGTACAATCCTCACATCTCCATTCTTCTTGGATATCACGATGATCGGGTCGTTGTATTCACTAGTACTCTTCTCAATAATGTTCTAGTTTTCCATCTCTTCAAGTTCTTTCTCTGCAGCTTTCCTTTTTGCAATTGGGACACCGTATGGTTTGATGTAAAATGGTTCGTGTGGTTTGACCCGCAAGGTACGCTGGTAGTTTTTCACTCTCCCCGGTCTATCATCGAACACATCATGATAGTTCCACAAGACTCTTCTCAGCTCTTCTTTTTGTTCTTCGACTAATTTGGTGTTTACGAGTTCATGATAATTAATATTCTCCATGGCTTCTTCAGGATCTTCATGCATGTCTTCTACATCTCTATTATGATCTAATAAATCAAATTCTACACTCTGCTTACTCAGGCTATTCCCATTTTTCAATATCATAGCAGTACAATGTAAAACACCAGTCTCAGGGTCCACAAACGTAACTTTTCTTCCTCCCCAGTGAAATACAGCATTCATTTCATGATCCAGTCAGTTCCTAGCAAGATATCCTCAGACAGATTAGGTATTACTAAACATCCTTGACATAGATTGACATTCACAATAAAGTTCAACAAGGCTTGTCGGTTAACTACCTTGCTGTGTATGCCGGTAGCAACCTTGATCTTCATTCCTACTACAGGCATCTCCATGTAGTCCGGTGCATGTTTCACACAATCGCTTAATTGTTCAGAAATTCCACTGATTGGACTACCTGTATCAACTAACACTTCCTTGCCTTTTCCATCAATAAGCACAGTAATATATGGGCATCCTGTGACGACATATTGTATATCTTCCTCTTCTTAATAAGTAATATCTTCAATAGTATCATCATGTTTCATAGTACAGGAATCGTCATTAGCTTGTACATGATTCAGGGACACATTACTTTCAACAGGTTGACGAGTCATACATCCATTAGCAACACAATTATCATTGGTAACACACTGCTCTAATCTAGGCACATCATCTTCTGGCTCATGATATTTACACAGTAACTTATCTAGAACATTGGCTTTCTTTTCCTTATCAATGTAGCTCTGTATGACACAATGCAAGATGTCTTTCCCTACCTCTTCTTGTCTGTTTTTGCTTCGACAACTTTCAGTACTGCTCAATTTCACTAGTACAACTTGATTCTCACAAGACTTGACATCATCTACAACACACTCTGTCTCACACTGGTCATCAGACACGATCCAACATTCCTTTCCTTCAACATAAATCATCCCATTAAGCTCCTTCTCCAAATCTTCAAACTCCATGACCTCCACATCTTCATCACTATCTTCAACACTGTCATCCTGACTTCTCTGAACTCACACTAGACAAAACATCAAAATCTTCATGATTCTCAGTCTTCACAGTATCATGAGCAGTAACATTCAGTCTGTCTTCAGCATCTTCAACCTTACCACTTAGCAATTTACACAGTCCAAACACATCATGTTCTTCACTTATTTTGGGTTCTTCTACAGTCATATCTTCACTTGCATTATACATATTGGCTACAGTATCATCATCTAGTACAATCTCTTCTGGTTCTATACACTTGTCCTCTTCTTTCCAAGCCTGGTTTTTAATGACTTCCCACAGTTATTTGTTAAACTTGAGCCAATTTACCCTGTGTGTTACCTTCTGTCCCTGTTTATATTGCTCATTTCCCCATTTGTGTCCAAATCTGATCCTATTTGTGATAGCCTGATTTCTTGTCCTATTTCTCACCCCAACCTTACAGGCTTCCATAGGGGCGACATTTAGTTTCCCTGCCCGTTTCCATTAGACTTTTAGTAACATTGGTTCCTATCATTTCTTCCTTGTCTGTTCCTATAATCCGTACCCCTACCTTGCTGTCTACTTCAGTTCTCACAACTATCTTGTTGGTGATTATCTCTTCTGTCTCTTCCATGATGATCTTCTTGGTAGCGGTTTCTCTCCCTTTCTCTCTCATAACTTCTGTCTAATCTTCCAACAAATCTTAAGAAGTCCTCAACTGAATCGTCAGGACCACAATCTAACGCTTGCTGTATTCTACCTGGTAATCTTCTACGTAGGGTGTCCACCAATTTGGTTTCATCTAAAGGTGAGTCAAGATGCACTCATTTTTTGATTTCAGCCTCACTAAAGTCCCTCATATTGCCATAACTTTCCGTGTACTTTCCCCCATGCAAGAAATCACTTCTTACTCTAGCCTGCTTGATTTTGGACCAGAATTTATTCAAAAAGCACCTGTCAAACTCACTATATGACATGTCCTCTGTATCTGATTGACCCAAGTATAAGCTTCATTGTCCAAAAATCTCTTTACAAATTTATTTTTCATTGCATCAGTCATTTCTACAGTGAAATTGTCAGAGCTATGATGTAAAAAATCTTTAGGATGGATTTCCCCTTCCCCAGGGTATGTCTTAATTACTACATTTGCCCAATTAAAGCCACCACAGATCGACATTTTGCTATTTACTACACTTTCTTGCAATGAACTGACCCTTTGACTGAGGTTATACACATCCTTCTTAATAACACCATCAGAATTTGTCACACTTTCACTAATTTTATTTTCTAATGACACTTTAACTTCCTGAATTTCAGTTTTTCTAATTTTATTTTCCTGATCAAAATACTTTTCTACAGTACTAATTTTGTTTTCAAAGTCAGATTCAACATTACTTATTTTACTCTCTACTACAGTCACACGAGTGTCCAGCTGTTCATGTCCTAACTTCATTACCATTTCAAGATCATATGTTTGTTTCCTGACTTCATCAACTGCCCTGTTTGTTTAGTTCAACTGAGACTTTAAATCTGCTAAACCGTCATCTAACTTTTTGCTCAGATCGTCCTTAACTGCCGTCACTTCCTTTTTAACAGACTCTACTTGTTTACTCACTTCATGATTACCCTTGTCAATACATTCAGTTAATTGTTCTGTTAATAGATTTAACAACTTTATAAGACCTGGTGATGCAAGAATTATTTCTTCACTATTTGATACATTGCTACAAGGTGTACTGGCGATCATATTCTGATCTGACATGTCTACACTAGATTTTCTATTAGCACCATTCTCAGCAACATTAAAAGATACCTCATTACTGCTATCCATTTGGTCACTACTTTTCCTATTCTCAGTTGACATTTATTTATTTATTTTTTAAGTTTACGACAACTCAGACTACAAATAAAAAAGAATAAGTGCTGCTGTACTTCCCTTGTTATTCAGTGTCTAGCGACGTGACAATCCGGGCCCAAGCATCCAATTTCCAGGTTAAGTGCTCCATTTTTCTTTGCCATATAATTCCAGATTCAAGTCCTCCTTGGTTTTTCAAACATCAATTATATACATCCAAACATACTTCTCTTTTCAACATGAACACTCTGTAGACACTGTATATGACGCAATCCCATCTATGCTATGTTACTAGGTTATTAAGTAATTACAGTTCAGTCATTCTACCAATTAGAAACATATCAAAGACGATACTCAGCTTTTCAACATTATGATGTATGGGTGTTCTGCTCGCTGCAAAATTATTCACCTGGGGCGTCGTGGTAGAAATAAATACTCGTAGGTACAATTTTTCACTTATTATTTAATTTCCAATCAAACTGCTTCTTATTCCAGCAAAACATTACAACTTCATAACTTGAGTACACAATTCACCAGCACTTAGCTGATAGTACTTTCACAGACTGACATAGATTCCAGAGCACTTTACAAACGCCAAAACTCGAACTCCCACACGCAAGGCGGTGAGGCAAATATATAACATTGACAATAATGACATTACCTTATGTATTGTTCATAACAATTGAATATACTAATTTACAATTAACGAACACACAAGTAAAACATTTCATCTACACAAAAATAATCACAATATAAAACGAAAACTATACATACAATAATTTTAGATGGCGCATATCTTTTTAAGTCTTAATCTCGGTCCTTTTTGTTTGACAACAAAGCGCAATGTTAAATGTCAATTAATTAGTTAATGAGTACATCATACATGTTCCTAGCATATATTGAACTATCAAATATCTTCGCAATTCTCAAAATAGACTCAAAATCTCAGCTCAGTTAATATATACAAAAAATTACAATACTGAAATCTCGACTATTACATTAATTAACACAATTAGCTGGTCAACACAACTTGTTTATGAGCCTAACATATATAATATGCTATTTATTTTCCTGTCTTTTGGATTTACTTAAAGTTTCTATAATTCGTCTGTCTAGATGTTGAAATAACGTATAATGACGAAACTATTGTTTATAGAACTGTCTGGAAAGAAAATGTACGAATCTCTTAATTAATGAAATCTATTACTTGTTAACTAATCACAGTATCACCAAGACACTGTCCTACACTGATTTCTAGGCTGGCTATTTCGTCTGTAACTAGAGCGCGCGCCACATAACTTGGCGGGTGGACTGGCTCTTCTGCGCAGGTAGTTGTGTGGTGGTGGGGGGACCAGCTGTTGCAGCGTAGCCTGATGTGCGTTAGCAGTCAGCTGCCGACTGCCGCTTAGCTTTAAAGTTACGGCCGCATACAAGCGCAAGGAAATATCAAGCTGCGAGTCTTGAAAAAGTGTAATGCAGAAAAACAACGCCCGTTTGATTGTTGGGAAAACTGTGGCGCATTTACGAGTATTTGAGTCTCTTTCTCTTGTACCTATCATGTTTACACGGCAGGGCATAATTTTCTGAGCGGCACAGAAATTCATTTCTTAGCTCAGTCGATTAACACGAAATATCTGTAAATTATACACACAGTTCTTCTAGGGACATCAATCTTTCCATTATTACTGAAAAACCACATTAGACGTTCACGACAGATTACGAATTCAAAGTAAATTAATTGTGAAGATAAAAAAGTGATAAATTAGAAATTGACAAATTTTAGATTTTTCCCTTAATTATATCTTGAAATCTGGATTTTTTCAAGCAGTTATTAAAATACTTTATCAATGACTTAAGTGGCATATCACATGCAATGATAGAATAATTGTATATGTTTGGCATTGTACAAGATAAGGAGACTATCTAAAAACGAATACAAGCGACACATGTTCAGACTTCGTAGACTGGCGCCCATCAAGCAAGTGCTTACTGATCAAAGCAACGTGTTTCACATTTCGTGCTTTATTACTACCTGGTGACCATGCTGTCTTGCAAGTTCATCTATCGGGTAAGTGCGGTATTTGGGCTTGTATGCATTTACAAGCATGAGAAATTCTGCCCTGGTTTCTGACGCACTATGAGGAATTCCATTAGATGTTAGCCACGAAATAATTTCGTCCTTTCTGGTATTTGAAATAGGATCTCTGTTCACTTGCACAGAGTGCACACTTGCATTGTCCATAACGATCACAGAATTCTCGGCCAGGTATGGAAGCAGTTGACTTGTAAACCACTGACTGAAGACTGCGCAAGTCATTTCAGAATGGTAGTCTTCTGAATGCTTCATCTTCGATGACTTAAATATTAATTTACTATCAGGTATGAATCCTGTTTCTGCCAAAACCAGTTGTCGCTTCGCACAGTACGATACGAACTCGAGCACGCCCAATGGCTGACTGACGGCTATTGGCCAGCAGGTCACGTGGCGTGACGTAGGCCTACCCGTGCTTCTGCGCATCCAGACCTCACCTGCCAAGTTACGTGGCGCACGCTCTAACTTCACACAACATATATCACTATTAGACCACACGATTCCGGGTCCGAAACGGACAGTATCATACGATAACATTAAGATGAGAGTTCCAGCAGTATCATCACATGTGGCAACAGTCTGGATTATTGACTGATCAGCCTTGTAACATCAGTTAATGTGGCATTCCTATGCAGTAACTGTGGAAGTAGTTACTTTCCCATAAGCATTGCACCTCTATTGTACGGATATGCAAGATATTGCAAAAGGAAAATAATTCCCCATTGTTCACCCTAGGTGATGAGCACTGTTGTCAGGATAAACAAAACTGGTTTTCTACAAATTTAGGCTGACCAGACATACAAATTTTGCAGTGATAGTCCCAGTTGTGCTGTGACACTTCCAGTTTTCACATCAGTGTCCCGGTGTCCCGAGAAAATTGTTCAGGACACATAATTGTCCCAGTTTTTAATCAAGAAACAAAATGTGGGCAATAATATTTCTCATGTAATATAATAAGTGAAAAACAAGTAAAAGAAAACCAAGGAGCATCATTCAGATAGCAATACTTATTGCATATTGTTCGGCACAATCAAATGAAATGGCGGTGCATTATTGGTAGTTTTCACTCACAGAGAAAAAAAAAATTCAAGACTATAGATTTTGAAACAAAGGAGAACAAGTCTAGCTTACAAGTATTGTTAGTAGTAAGTGAATGTGAATATTGAACTCAGAAAGTGTCATTTCTGGAGAAAATACCCAAGTAGATGTGTTCGTTCAAAGACATTCAAGAAAGAATTGTAGTAGATCAGTGTTTTCAATAAGTCATGGTAGGAGAAGCGATGTACACAATTACCTCCTAAAGAAAAATCACAAGGAAACACCGTCAGCATCTACACATAGCAAGAAGATGATAGTGTTTAAGAGAAACACTCCAGGAATGCCCGAATTAAAACTGACTCCTGAAGAACAAACATTTGTGTATCACAATCACAGCTTATGATCAAATGACTCTACTTCTCCTTTGATTTGTAAACTTTTTGAAAGTGCTAAATAGTTTTGTGCTACAACTAAAAGTGAAGTAATTGTTGTTAATGTATTTGCTCCCCCATGCTGTTACAGTAATTACGAAAAGCAAAATGTGTTACCATAATGACTGATGCTTCAAATTCCAAAGCAGTTCCATTATTGGTGATTTGTGTAGCACTATTTTCAATGTCTTTTGATTATTTGATGTGTAAATAAATATTAAAAAAATAAACTTCAACAACACAATGTATTTGACAATCACATCCACATTCCCATTACTGCTTTGTAAACGCTCATTTGTGTTGCCTACACTGCTTTTTTATCGAACAATGGGGTGAAACGTGTGCCCTCCCCCCCTCCTCAATGCACCTCACCTCACCATGCAACAAATAATGTGCATTCTACCATCCCCCCCGCCTGTCAGCAGATACCAACAATTCGAAAGTTTAGTAATTCGGTACCCAGTAGTAAAGTATAAACACGTGTCCTGATTTTTCCTCTTTGAAATCCGGTCAGCCTATACAGATTGGTGTTTGAAGTATTAGATACCTTAACTGGTCCAGTATGAACAGTGCCAGATATTCTTTCCATCCTTTAGAGAAGAGTGTAGATAAATAATGTATAATGTTGAATTATGCAAGTGGGAGAGCTAATAGAAATAGCTGCTCCAGACTTTCTTTGAGAGATTAGTTGTAGGTTCCATCCTCATGAACATAGAACATGTCAATATATAACTTTTCCAATTTTTTATTTAATTTTTTTACAAGCTGATATAATAATAATAATAGCATGAATAAAATAATATATTGTTTAATTCCAACCTGGAATTTCCATTATTATATAATAGTATAAAAACATATATTATTTGGTATAATCAAAAATCTGTCAATGGATTAGGAGTTGGCTGCTAGTAAATCTTTCAGGCTCCTCTTAAACTGATCTTTATTTGTAGTTAATTTTTTATGGTTGCTTGAAGAGTTACCCGAACATATTATACCATATTACATTATGGGATAAAAGAAAGCAAAGTATGGAAGCTTTCTTTTTCATGTCTCCTACGTCTCATAACACTCAAATTGCAAATACTTATTTGTTGTGTCGTTTCTGCAGTTCTACAGTGTGCTCCTCCCAAGTGAATTTATTACCAAGTTTTAATCCCAGTAATTTAATACTGCCAACCTCTGCTATCTGCTCTTCTTCATACTTTATGAGTATGCTGGGTGGAAGCCTCTTACATGTTCTGAACTGCATGTAGTGAGTCTTTTGAAACTCTGTCAACGAATTGGGTTTAAACCATTTGTTAATGTTCATGAATTTATTGTTAGCAGACCTTTATCTAGATCTATGTTCAAAATGCTATTTATTGCAATACTTGTATCATCTGCAAACAAAATTATCTCTGATTGTGACAGTGTAACTGCTGAGAGGTCATTAATGTACACAAGAAAAAGTGTCCTTATTGGACACTATATGTAATTTCTTCACAATCCGATGATGAGTGATGGCTTAATTCACTATAGTCTGCTTCACACAGAAAGACAGCTCAGTTTTTAGATGGTCTGCGTATCCCCTCCATTGCCGCACTGGCAGCCAATGATATTCATTCTCTAGGCTTGTGGCTAGCCACAAGTTATGCAATGTTTCTCCCGCAGTCTCCACAGTTGGCGCTCGGCCGTAGTTCCTCCCCTTCATATTTCCCCTGTTGTATCTTCCTATGTGATGCCAACTATAGTCCCTTGCACTGACACCCTTTGTTTCCTTTTAGCAAGGTATAACTTGAACCATTATGCAGTATTGCCTGTGACACCAGAGAATTATAATTTACTTAACATAGGTTAACAGTGAAAACAGAAGAGCAAGTTTCAACTCTGTGTTAAGTACTATAAATTTTTGCAAGTGATCCTGAGATATTACAAAAAACCTACAGCAAAAATAGGTTTTTAATTAAAATTAAAAACAGTCCTGATCGCAAAATTGTTGTTTCTATTTCATAACCGGTTTCATCCTATTGTATACCATCTGCAGATGAATACCACCATGGTGGTAGGTGGTGGCAGTGGACACAGCAGGCTGCACAAACTGCAGTTTACATTAATGTGGCGTGTTGTGTCTACCGCCACCACTTACCATCAGGGTGGTAACCATCTGAAGATGTTCTACAGTAGACCAAAACTGGTCATTAAATTGAAACAACAATTTTGTAATCTAAAGTGTTTTTAATTTAAACTATTTTATCAAGGCCATTGTTTATCTCTAGTTTGTTGTTGTGGTCTTCAGTCAGCAGACTAGTTCGATTCAGCTCTCCACGCTATCCTGTCCTGTGCAAGTATTTTCATCTGAAAATAAGTTCGGCAACCTACATCCTTTTGAATCTCCTTACTGTATTCATCCCTCAATCCGCTACGATTTTAACCCCACACTCTTCCCTCTAATTATGCTTTCTAAAACCAAGGGACATTTCAATTCAGATTATTTTAATGCAACTGTAATTGGAAATTGCCCTTCTGTCTTGTATGAATTATTCCAATGGTCATTTTATTTGTCTGTGAAAGCATCATTATTTACTGTAGGAACAGTTGGAAAGTAGGAGGCAAGGAACTGGCAGAATTGAAGTTGTGAGGACGGACTGTGAGTCATGTTGGGATAGCTCAGCAGTAGGGCGCTTGCTCACAAAAAGCAAAGATCCCAGGTTCGAGTCCCGGTTCCGACATACAATTTCAATCTGCTAGGAAGTTTCACTCTTAATATTTCTTCTCCATCTATGAAGGGATGGAATTAACACTTTTCACTCACATAATTATACGGTTGCTTACCTTAGAATTCCATTGACTGAGGAGAGTCTCATTTGCAACTTTTGAAGAGTGTTTTTATGAAACAGCAGATTACTCAAATTGCATTAATGATGTTGGTGTTTGAATTCCAGTTGAAGTGCAGTGGTTAACTTAGTGGGTGGTATAGTAAAAGCGAGTCATATCAACTTTTTACACATATTCATAGAAAAGATTGAAATTGTTGTTTTTATTCAATCAATTATGTTTTTTTTTTATTTCTTATTTTTATTTTTTTTTATTTTTTAAGTCCTCATACAAATCTCCCTCCAAAGGCAGTCATTGTAATGGACGATGCCTCGAACTATAACAGAGAGATAGTATGATACTGATGGCTAAAAGGAATTTTGTTGTCAACTATGAGAGATTAAGTGGAAGCAAGTTTTGTTCTCTTTCATTCAAGACCATAAATCTGTTAAAATGTTTTATCATGCTGGACAGGACAGTCTGTTGTTCATTGCCACCCTATAGTTGAAATGAATGTATGTCAGAACTGGCATGGGCAAATGTGAAAATATTGTTTAGGAAGCACAACAACGACAATCTGTTCAGGACTGCGAATGAATTCTTCTGTTATAATTGATGCCGACTGTGTAAGGTACATTAGTAAGGTCCACCGAGTAGAAATAATAAAATTATGGTTTAATGTCCCATTGATAGTGTGGTCATTAGAGATGGAGCATAAGTTCAGATTGTTTTTTGCTAAGGATGGGGAAGAAATTTGGCTGTGTCCTTTGAAAGGAAACATCTCAACATAAGCCTGGAGTGATTTAGGAAGATAACGCAAAATCTAAATCTGGATGACCAGAAGCAGGTTTGAACCATCGTCATCCTGAATGTGAGTACAATGTGATAACCGTTGCATCACCTCACTCTGTCAACAAGTGGAAGCAAATTGCTGGAGATGTAATGATGTCATAAAACTTTCAATAGAAATTATCATTGCTTACTATTAATATGTCAACAATTGCTGAACATTTTATCCTTATTTTTACTCCCACAATATACTTCTTACTACTAGCTTATTTTAAGTTTAGAGTTCTCTAAGAAAATTGGTAGGCTACCACAGACGTTTTAGCAAAAAACCCCATCATTAATGAAAATTCAGTTTCATGAATTCCACCACAGCAGAGTAGCTGAGCACATTGAAGCGCTATGCTATGCTGCACGAAGCCATTCCCCGTCGGGGGTTTGAATCTCCCCTCGGGCATGGATGTTTGTGCCGTCTTTAATATAAGCTAGTTCATAAGTAGTTTGTAAGTTTAGGGACTGATGAGCCCATAGTTAAGTCCCATAAGCTCTACAGACATTTGAACATTTTTTCCATGAATCTGGAAAGCTTTTGTTATATTTCTATTTCAGTTGCTATGGTACTTTTGTAGACACACAGTAGTTGGCGATGATATGGTGGCCAATAGTTGGCATGTCAGTGTTGCTTGAAGTACAAATTAGTGCAAATTTAGTGCCATCACTCAGTGACATGAGTGTGGCTTGTTCATCCCTCACCATCGTATGTGCCTCGCCAGCCTTTGTGCAAGGACTTTGTGTGCGAAGCTTGCTTTCTATGCTCTGTGCACCACCATCAGAATTTGTTCATCTGCTTGTGAACAGAATGAACTTGCTGTAGAGGAAGACAGATGCTGGTCTTTGACATTTTATCTTCATGGAGATGTATCCACATCCAAATGTGCTTGGATATGCTAAAGATAAATGTTCAAGTACAACCACACAAAGGAGCAGTAGCACCTTCACAAGGAGATGAAGTCTGAAGGGGGTGTAGGGAGCGAAAGAAGCTAGCTCCATGTGCCGACTCTGAGCACAAGGGATGGTAAGAGGTGATAGTCCCAACAACCTGATGCCATGACAACTTCTAACTCCTCTGTATTGCTTGTTTACAGAAGTAACAACAGAAATGGGTGTAATAAAGCTTCCAATATTCAAGAAATTGAGAGTTTCCTGCTGAATGACTGTACTTATTGGCAAACATTTTTTTAGTATCAATTCTCACTGACAGTTCAAAATTAGAAAGAGCCAGTGCTATTTGTCAAACAGAAAGTTTATTTCTGTGGATACTACTAAAATTTATACAGAAAGGCAAAGCCTTAATTTGGGCTACAGGATAGGCTGTGGTCATTGTTGACATTAAGCTGGTTTATTTAGAAGGAAGGAATACAAGGAGCCTACATACATGGAGGTACTGTAGAAATCTGCCCTCTGTCCAACAGACAGAGGGCACAGCTCTCGGGACTCCTATTGGTGTAAGACCTCAAGTTACTGAAAAGCAGGTTAGTATTTTTTAATTTGGATAACATTATCAAAGGAGGAACAGCGACCTTCTTTAGGGATATTTACTTTGAAAAAGTCTAAATTGCAGAAGACTATTTTATTTAACTGGTTTTGGCCTCATCTTAGGTCATACGTACAGCCCATGTGGCTGGTACTGACATTTCAAGGTCTGCCATGGATGCACATTGACGACTGCTTCAGTTAAATAAAATCTAGACTGTTTTTCAACAAAAGGTTATTATTTGCCTGCAAAGTGCGACATCATCAGCACAGACGGTATGAAACATGGGCCCTTACCTTCCTGTTCTAGCTGTGGAAAATGCCTCAGAATTATTGTGGTTGTTACATAATTATTAATATTATTATTATTATTATTATTATTATTATTAACATTTTTATTGTAAACTTCTCCCACATTGTGTAATGATTTTGCTCTGAATGGGGCTTCTAAGGTAAGAATTATAGAAATGGAGTAACAGTCAAAAAGGTTACATTCATAATTTGTTATTTCTGAAGGCCATCAATGTAATATAAACAATAACATTTAAATGGCTAGCTTTCAGATGACTACCAAGAGGCCTGCATTGGAGGCAATAGAAAGGAGCACAGTAACCACAAGGCTGGTACTAGTAGGAAGGTAAAGGTAAGATGAAAGTTGTACAACTAACATGAGCATAGTAACCATGGAGTCACTATTTCACTAAAAGGGAGGACTATGGAACATTAGTTTAATAAACAAAATTGACAGTTAACAGATAATTCTGTCAGGTTAAGAACCACTGACGGCAAATAGTTCAGAAGATATGACCTTATACACAATGATATTTGTAAAAAAAAATGCCATGTCATGCAGTAATGTTCAATATCTCCTAAAGTAATGAATGAAATTTGGTGAAAACATTCTTTAACACATGGAAACATTCAGTTTGGGACTAAAAATCACCTACGACACACAATACAGGAGATGTAATGCCATAAACAATTGAGAGTACAAAAAAGAATCCCCTTGCATCATTTGATACCTGAGTAATGACCATTCATCATCTTTTTGAGGATGAGAGTACTTTTCACATAATTTCAAACTTTTACAAAGCTTTTTCTTGCTGCCAACCCCATCAAAATGATGAAGCAGAATATTTTTGTTGCTTTCTAATTTTCTGCTCGAAGTACAGTAGTTTTTGTGTAGCAGACTACTTTTCCGCAGTTACAGTAAAAATAGGCCATTTGGCATGATGTTGCAATTCATTACTTCTGCACTACTAATTTTATATGTAGACACACTTTATAGACAGTATACAAATGTACCGCTAAATGTACTTAAGAAAACATGACACATAGTTAATGAGATATTGGGTGTTTGAATGAAAAGGTTCAAGAAAAACTCCCCCAATGCACATGAACTTTCAATTTATTACATAGGTATGACTAATTCTATTCACAACATATTGTACAGGCAGTTTGCACATATACCACTGAATGTACCTTTGATAGTGTATTGTAGTACAACACACACAGTTGGCTACTGTTCAGGAGATATGATGTCATAAACAATGAAATGTATGGAAATCCACCCTATTATGCACGAGATTGACAGGTGGTACTTCCAAAATTTCACTAGTTCCTATAAAATTATGGGACACATTGTTCTTGCGATATGTCATCGTAAGGATTGGATTTAGCTGCATAGAAATGCTAGCGGTGTGGACAGAGAGGGAAGAAGGTGATGAATTAACAAGAGTGAAGTAATTACAGTACATACCGAAGAACAGCCGGGAACTAACACTAGTGGGTTAAATATAACAAATGGTCAGTTTTATTTTTAGATCCAAAGATAATATATATTTTCTGCTGCAGGAATCACATTAAGAAGGTTGCAGACACTAATCTCAGCTAGACAAATGGTAAAGAGAATAAGAAACTAAGTATTTGTTGGTGTCTGCATGTAGGCATTCATACATTCAACATTCTGGAGATAGAAGTAATATGCAGAGAGTACAATAACTGATGGAAAATGTAGAGAAGTGAACTGTTGGCTCTGACTAGCACTTGGATGGGTCACTGTGCAGGTCTGCCAAGCGATGTTGGTAAGCAGGATGGGTTCGGCCTTTGTCAGGCCATTTGAAGAGCTATTTGATTTAGAAGTACCAACTCCGGTCATGAAAACTGACACAATGGCCTGATGTGTGGGGCGTTGACCCTTCCTTCCGCACCTGGTGACGTCTTCATGCGGAAGATGACTTGGTGACCGATGAGTACCTGTTGAGCCTCTCAAGGCTTAATAAGACAGAGTTCACACTTTTTATGTAGAAAAATAGATAATGTAATGCTAACTTGTCTCTTTCTATACTACATAGATTGTTAAAGTATACTGATATCTGAAATTAATATGCTTGATAAATGGCACAAGGTTCATGAAGCTAATGCAGCAACTTCCTCAACAAAGATAATAATATGTTAAGGAATAAAGGCCTAGAATAAATAACTTGGTAAAATTTATTTTCGCAATGTAACTACCAACATACATAAAATAAATTGAAATATGGCATACTTTACAACTATTACTTAAACTTTAGTAACATAATAGTATTAACTGTATAGGCCTAAGCAATTTACACACATGAAAACAAACAGTATTAGATTACTCATATCATTTATAAACCAGTATCTGCTGATTTTTTGGGGCTTATAATTTCCTGAAAAGTGTGGTTTAGTTGGGTAAGCAACAGGACAGTGTGCATCTTTCACTTTACAACAATTAAAATATTCCTTTGTAGATGATGTAAATTGGACGACATATTCCGTTATGCTATTGCAACTCTGTAGTGGAGGAAATTTTACTTTAGAATGAGGTTCTCTCACAGTTGTACAGTAATTGTTTCAAACGTTAGTAATTCTTAATTAGTACATAGGCAACTTCGGCAACAGGCCAGGATGTTTTAACTGAATGGGAAAGTGGAATACAAAACAATGTGTTAAATGAAGAGGAAGACATTGCTGTAATGTGGTGTGTACACTGATTTTTGAAATGTACATTCCACAATGAGGCTTATGGTAGACAGTTATGCAGTTCCCTAGGTGAACACTATTTAGGTCAGAGCACTGAGCTGCTCAGTCTTGGTAGTTGTTACCTTTCCTGTGAAGTGTTCTATGTTTCTGCGTACTGTCACTTAAGATCTTTTACTTGTATAATTATTTTGGTTTTGTAGTTACTGCACTCATTGGTGTTGAGTGCATTTCTATTCCATGCACTATTTATCAAAGAGGAAAAAACAGGACATGTGTTTATACTTTACTTCCTGGTACTGAATTACTAAACTTTCGAATTGTTGGTATCTACCAACAGGTGGGTGGGGGTGGTAGAATGCACATTATTTGTTGCAGGGTAAGGTGAGGTGCATTGAGGAGGGGGGAGGGTACACGTTTCACCCCAATGTTCAATAAAAAAGCAGTGTAGGCAACACAAATGAGCATTTTCAAAGCATTAATGGGAATGTGGATGTGATTGTCAAATACATTGTGTTATTGAAGTTTATTTTTTTTATATTTATTTACACATCAAATAATCAAAAGACATTAGAAATAGTGCTACAAAAAATCCCCAATAATGGAACTGCTTTGGAATTTGAAGCATCAGTCATTACGGTAACATATTTTGCTTTTCATAATTACTGTAACAGCATGGGGAAGCAAATACATTAACAACAATTGCTTCACTTTTAGTTGTGGCACAAAACTATTTAGCACTTTCAAAAAGTTTACAAATCATAGGAGAAGTAGAGTCATTTGGTCGTAAGCTGTGACTGTGGTACACAAACGTTTGTTCTTCAGGAGTCAGTTTTAATTCGGGCATTCCTGGAGTGTTTCTCTTAAACACAATCATCTTGCTACATGTAGTTGCTGATGGTGTTTCCTTATGATTTTTCTTTTGGAAGTACTTGTGTACATCACTTCTCCCACCATGACTTATTGAAAACACCAATTTACTACAATTCTTTCTTCAATGTCTTTGAACGAACACATCTACTTGGGTATTTTCTCCAGAAATGACACTTTCTGAGTTTAATATTCACATTCACTTACTATTAACAATACTTGTATATTAGAACTGTTCTCCATTGTTCCAAAATCTATAGTCTTGAATTTTTGTTACTCTGTGAGTGAAAATTGCCAATAATGCACCGCCATTTCATTTGATTGGATATTGTTAGAGCAAGAGAACATATGTGCCGAACAATATTCAATAAGTATTGCTTACTGATTGATGCTCCTTGGTTTTGCTTTTACTGGTTTTTCACTTATTATATTACATGAGAAATATTATTGCACATTTTGTTTCTCGATTAAAAACCAGGACAATTATGTATCCTGAACGATTTTCTCGGGAGTTGGGACACTTATGTGAAAACTGGGAGTGTCACAGCACAACTGGAATTATCAAGGCAAAACTGGGATGTCTGGTCAGCCTAAATCTGTAGAAAACCAGTTTTGTTTATCCTGACAACGGCAGTCATTGCCTAGGGTGAACAATGGGGAATTAGTTTACTTTTGTAATATGTTGCATAAGAGTATGCCATCATCCCATCCATACAATAAAGGTGCAATGCTTCAGGGAAAGTAGCAACTTCCACAGTTACTGCATAGGAATGCCACATTAGCTGATGTTACAAGGCTGATCAGTCAATCATCCAGACTTTTGCCACTGCAATTACTGATAAGGCTGCTGTCCCTTTTCAAGCAGCATGTGTTTGTCTGGCCTATCCAAATACCCCTCTGATATGCTTGCACATATAGTAGTCCTATCTGTATTTTACTGATGCTTGCAAATTACCCCACCTTGGTAATGTCTGTGGTTCACAGGGCTGGTCCTCAACACCACAAAGTCAAATATTTTTTGGTCTCTCCTTAAAAGTGTTTCCCATCCTCTCCATCTCTGCCTGAATATTTATCATACCTTCATTCTCCTCTTACATTTATTACTTTTGTGGCGTCCTCAATTATCGACTTCACCACCGACCACGACACATGCGGAGGTTGACAATGCGAGCTACATGAGCCACCTCCAATCCGCGTCTGCGGATGGGTCATGCCTTCTGTCGCCGTCCTGCAGCACCCCAGCCAGAAGGTCGCTTGGACGGACCGTGTTCAGTCTCGTGCAGGATCTCAAGCAGCCAACCTGGTCCTCAGATTGTACTCCCAACACTCAACAGTTTCATTGCCGTGTACAAACTATATGTGAACTATATCTGTTTACTCCTTTGCAATAAAGCTGAGTACTTTATGTTGATTGTACAGTGTTGGTCGTCTTATTGTTTCCGAATGTTGTAGTGCCTCCACCCTCGGCTTCCCAGACACCGGAGATGACATAACATATCTGTCGACGAGGTGTTGTCCTACATTGGCAACAAAGAATTTTCATGGTTTTGCTGTCGCTCCTCGCTTTCTCAATTTGCCTGCATTGCTTCATGATTTTGGTCATGTGCGGGGTTGTTTACTTCTGCTGCTGCGCTTGTTCCACCTGTTTGTTCTACGGGCCATATTTTGTTGAGCTGCGCACCTTGTTTCTTTTTGCTAAAAGTGTTTGGTTCATATCTAAGGTGGTGTGTTGTGTTCGTTTGTAATGATGACTAACACATCGCAAAATGCAGTGCAACAACCTTCGTTAACACTAGTTATTCAGTTTCAGGCCTAACAAATGCAACAGTTAATGCAAATGATGACACAGATCCTGTCTAGGCAAGCAGCAACAGCAGCTGCGCCACCAACTTCACAAAATGAATCCCACCAACATGTTGCAAACTTCGTGCCACCATTTAGACAGTGCCATAGAGGAATGGTCCAAGTATTGCACCCAACTCAAAGCACATTTTGCAGTGCATCAAGTGCAAGGTACATCAAAGCTTTCATATTTTCTGGCCACAGTCAGTGTTTCTACATATCGCCTTGCTATGAAACTTTTCCCCACTGTGCGCCCTGAAAGTGTTGCCTATGATGATTTGGCAATGGCGCTAGACCAGTATTACGAGTTGCAAATTAATGTGCCTGCGACTAGGTAATAGTTTTTTTTGCATTCGGTGACAACCTAATCAGACTTACAAAACAGTGGGTAGCTGAACGGCAGGGCTTTAGTTAACCCATCACTATAAATTCAAATGTTAATGTGGTCTTTACTGTAGCAATGAAGGGATTAGTGACCCTATTACACAAAATGTGTTGGACTCACATTCGTGATCAATTTTCAAATAACCCCTCCCTCAAACAAGTGCTTAATTTGATTGAACATCAGGACTCATGTGTAGTTGCAGTGCCTAGTTTTGATGCCACCCCAATTTGTGCTGTTCAGGACACTTGTAAACTGCCCATGCCTGTCAAAAGCCAGCCGTGCCATGGTTCAGTCAGTGCAATGAGGTAAATAATGGCAGCGGCCGCGGGCACAGTCTAGCAAAGTACACAGTCAACTCACAAACCATGATTGACTCATTTCCTTTAACACGTCCAGAGGAGCTAACGAACAAGTTGGGTACTGGTCGCTTTTACTCAAAGATTCATTTGCGGGATGCTTACTTGCAGTTGCCTCTTGATGAACAGTCACAAAACGTCCTTGGACTATTCAAATTTGGCAGTGCTTCTGCTCCTGCTATTTTTCAACAATATTTAGAACAATTGACGGCTCAGGTCCCATCTTGTGCAAATTACTTAGATGACATTGTCGTTTCAGGACATAATGCTGAGGAACATTTAGCAAATTTGTGCAAACCTTTTCAGGTGCTCTCTGATGCAGGGTTGCATTGCAATAAAGACAAGTGTTTATTGTTTCAGGCAGAGATAGAATACCTTGGACATCAATCATCAAGGGATTCACCCATTGAAAGTACACTTAATGGCAATACGGGATATGCCTGTTCCTTGCAACTTACGGGATTTGGAAGCAGTGTTGGGAATAATCACATATTATATTCACTTCATCTCATAGGTTGTGCAGATTGCTGCCCCATTGGCTCACTTGTTCTGGCAGCATATTCCATTTGTACGGTCTTGTGACATTGTATATCAGAAACTGAAAGATTGCTGTTTAGTCCATTTTGATCTGATGAAGCCAGTGGTGCTTGCTATTGACGCCTTGTCCCATGGGATCAGTGCAGTTTTGTCACACAGGGTTGGATCTTTGGACAGACCAATTGTGTTCGCGTCCAAACTCTTAAACAAGGCCCAGCAGAACTACTCACAAATTGAGAAAGAGGTTCTGGCTACCATTTATGGGGTCAAGAAATTCCATCAATATTTATATGATCAGAAGTTTACCTTGGTGGCAAGATAATAGGCCGCTTGTTTCACTGTTTAACCCGACAAAGTCGATTTCACCCCTTACTGCACAAAAGTTGCAGCCTTGGTCGCTCCTGCTGTCCAATTATCGTTATGACATTGTGTACCAAACCATGACAAAGCACGCAAATCCTGATACACTTCAGCATCTCCCAGTCGGCGTCGACTCAGCATTTGATGCTTCTGAAGACTCCTACTGCCACATTGATATTCAGGATAGTGAAACAGTAGAGGAGTTTCCGCTTAATTACCGTCAAATTGCTCAGACATCAGCAGCGGACCCCTCTCTTCCGACTCTGTTGTCGTACATCCGTAGCAGTTGGCCACGCAAGACATATCAGTGATGAAGTACTTCCAGCTGAAGTGAACGAGGAATCACCATGCGAGAGCAATCATTGTCCACATTACTTGGCGCTGTGGCACAATTTGTCTGTACAACACAAGTGTTCTCTTGCTTCACAGGGACAATGATTGCTCTTGCATAGTAATTCCTCATTCACTTCATCAGGAAGTACTTCGTCTCTTCCATCAAGGCCATTGGGGTGTGGTTCAAAATAAACAACTTGCCAGGTGCCACTGCATGTGGATAGGCATGGATAAATAAATTGAGAAAATGACTGCAGAGTGTAGAGTTTGTGCAGAGCACCAGGCAACTCCCCCACAATGTTCTTTGACTGGACTTGACCTACTGCTCATTGGCAGAGAGTGCACATAGATTATGTGGATCACTTCTGGAACACCCGTTGGCATATGTTCGTTAATGCTTGTAGCAAGTTTCCATTTGTGGTTGCCATGCACTACACCACAACAGGTGCCACAGTGAAAACTCTGAAGTGTGTGTATATACATACAAACACATAATTTATTTATTTATTTATTTTTATTTTTTTTATTTATTTATTTTTTATTTATTTATTTATTTATTTATTTTTTTTTTTTTGTGCATAGAGCACCCCCCTGAAGTAACAGTTTCAGACAATGGACCCCAGTTTATGTCATCTGAGTTTCAAAATTTTTGTATTGCTAATGGCGTGAAGCACATCACAACTGTATCATTCCATCTTCAGTCTCAACAAATGTCAAAGTTGTGTGATTCACATTTCTGAGATGAGGCTCTGCTGCTGTTCTTATCTTCATATTGCTCTCAGCCATGTGATGGACTCTCCCCAGCGGAGCTGTTGCATGGCCATCGACTTTGGCCTCTTCTCCAGTTGCTTCATCCACCTGTGCAGTCAGCTTTAGAGCCATTGCGGCACAGTTGATTTCAATCCAATGATCTTGTCTTTTTCGAATGCTATTGCAGGGGCCAGTGCTGTGAATGAGGCACTGTCATTAAAGTCCTTGGTTCTTCCATGTATCTCGTGCAGGGGTCTTCCTGGGTTTTGCAAGGCCATCAAAATCAATTGTGCGCCTGTAAGCTCAATGATCCTGCCACTGCTTATCCTTCTGCAGACACTGTGCCTAGAGTCAGCTTTCAGCCTGTCACCTTCCCCTCAGTTGCGCCCCACACCACTAGCATCGGGCAAGAAGCCTATGGACAGCAACGCCTCCACATCAGTGTCGCCTGCAGAACAGCACCTGGACCCTCTCTGCCCGGCTGTGTTCCGATGGGCAGCCACGGCCTCCATGCTGACACTGGCCCCAGCGCCAATGGATGAAGACGCCGGTACGCCGCTGGCCATGGGCGTGCACCGTTCGCCCAGTTTCTCAGGTGGTGTTCCCAGCCACGCGCAGGGCGTATGCCAGGGTGCAGGTGGGAGCTCTGCATCATCTACAGCGGTCACTCCCACATCTGCTGCACCTGTGTCCAGATCGCCACCCACCCACACCCCGCCGTCGTCACTGCCAGCAGCAGTACATGACAACAGTGAGGAGATTTGGGGAGGGGGGGGGGATGTGGAGTCCTCAATTATGGATTTCACCACCAATCATGACACACACGGTGGTTGGCAACACAAGCCACATGAGCATCCTCTAATCTGCATCCGCGAACAGGCCGCATCTCCTGCAGCCGTCCTGCAGCGCCCCAGCCAGAAGGTTGCACGGTAAGACTGTGTGCAATCTGGCGTGGGATATCGAGCAGTTTCACTGCTGTGTACAAACTATATGTGAACTATGTTTGTCTACTCCGACGCAATAAAGCTGAGTGGTTTATATTGATTGTACAGTGTTGGTTCTCTCAGTGTTTCCAAATGTTTTAGTGCCTCCACCCTTGCCTACCCAGACTCCGGAGACAACATAGCACTTTCTGTTAGAATCACACTATATACACTACCTACATACACCTTATAACAGTACTTATTCCATCTTTTATTTTTTTATTTACTTTTTCTGTAAGAATAGTCTTCTCTGCACAACTACAGTAACAAAAATAAACTGTAAATGACTCAACAGAAATATCTGTCATAGGACCATTATAAATATCGGACAAAAAAGTAACAGACAATAAGAAAACATTACAGCAGCCACTGCGGTCGGAGATGGCGGTTGTTTCTGTGTATGTGTGTTTTTCTCCAACCGATAAAGGCAGTACCACCTGAAAGCTTGGCAGTTGTTTTCTATTATTTGTACCTTTCCATTGCTCATAAGATGTCTCTGTGGTGAGTAGCGACTGTCTTTCACAAAAATATTGTTGAATTTATGGAATTTCCATTGTTTAAATATCAAGTTATTTTGCAGTAGATAAAAAGCAGCTGTTTTGATCAACTGCCAGTCAATTTTGTTTATCTTAACCACACATGGTGTACATTGTAGAACTTTCATGAATAAAGAATTTCCTCTCACATTTTCATTAACCAGTTGACTTCTCCACACAGCTTCAGTTTAATTATTCTGTCCTAGTTTTTCCAGATCCAAATTTTTTATTTTCAGTTTTTCAGTTTATCATACAACTTTTCAATGCACATATCAGAGTGTGGCTTCCTCAAAAAAGAAAAAAAAATGTATTTTGGCAGTTACTGCTGTGAAATATATGTATACTGTGCATAGTTCATGAATGTTAGACTGCACAGAATCCAGTCTAGCTAATGCAGATATACTTGACCACAACAACATGCAGAGGCAGTGCTGAGGCAATGATAATTACCTTCTCAGGAGTAATTTTCCCTATTTAATAAAAGACAACATAGTTAATGAAAAACTTTATTGACAACAGGTACAGCAATTTGAGCTATTTTATGACAGGCAGCGAAAGAACATTGATACTTGTCATAATGAGGAATCATCTTTTGTATTTCTGTATAATTGAAGTTTACCACCAGTGTGTGTCAGTTGTCTTCAGCACTTTGTCATTGTCAAAATGCTGGCCGTAGGTCAGGAATTTTTGAGGAATAAGAAAAGATACAAATTGCTCTGTGCAAGATCAAGACTGTATGCCATATGATCAAACAGCTCCCAGCCCAACTTCTGCAAAATAGTTAGTGTGTGCCAAGCCATATGTAGACAAGCACTGTCAAAGAGCACCATACACCTGCAGTAAGCATTCCAGGCTTTGTTATGAATGGCATGTTGCAGGTTCCTCATTATGTCTCAGAAATGGTCAATATTCACTGTTTTCCCTCTTGGCAGGAAGTCGAACTGAAGTCCTTTCTCGTCCACAAACACTATGTGCATCACTTTCTGCACTAACACAGCCTATTTGAATTTCACCTTGACCAGAGACACTCTATAACGGCAATCAATTGACTGCTGCTTGGTTTCTAGATTAAAGTAAGAAATCCACTTCTTATTACCCTGTACCATGAGGATCCTGTAGAGGAACCTTGTCACCATTATCACAATACCACTGCAGAATTGTCAGTGCTGCTCCAAAGCATTCAGGATTTGAAGACATATATTGAAGACAATATTATGGACTACCTTGAAGAGATCAACCTATTAACCCATAGTCAACACAGATTTAGAAAGTATCATTCTTGTGAAAAACAGCTAACTCTTTACTCACATGATGTGATGAGCACTATCAACAAGGGATGTCAAACAGATTTTGCATTTTTAGATTTTCAGAATGTTTTTGACACTGTACCTCACAAGTGCCTTCTAATCAAATTGCAGGCTTATGCAATATCACCACAGTTGTGTGATTTGACTCACGATTTCATGTCAAAAAGGACACAGTACATTATAATTGACAGAAAGTCAGTGAGTAGAACAGACGTGACATCTGGTGTCCCCCAGGGCAGTGTTATAAGGCCCCTACTGTTCCTTATTTTTATAAATGATTTAGGAGACAATCTGAGTAGCTCTCTTAGACTGTTCCTGGATGATGCTGTCATTTATCTGTTAGTAAAGTGATAAGAAGATCAAAAGCAACTACATAATGATTTAGGTAAGATATAAATTGACAACTTACCTTTAATAATGAGATGTGTGAAGTCATACATATGACCACTGAAAGAAAACCATCAAACTTCATTTACACAATAAATCAGTCACATATAATGGCCGTAAATTCAGCTAAATACCTAGGAGTAACAATTATGAACAACTTAAATTGGAATGAACACATAGAAAATATTGTAAGGAAGGAGAACCAGAGGCTATGTGTTTCATTGGCAGAACACTTAGAAGATGCAACAGTTCTACTAAAGGCACTGTCTACACTACACATGTGTGTTCTATTTTGAAACATAGTTGTGCATTGAGATATCCACACCAGGTGGCGCTGACACATGATTTAGAGAAAGTTCAAAGAAGGGCAACTCATTTTGTATTATCATGATATAGAGGAGGGAGTGCCATGGAAATGATACAGGAGTTGAAGTGGAAATCATTAAAAGAAAGGCATTATCGTTGCGACGAGATCTATTTGCGAAATTTTTCTCACCAACTTTCACTTCCGAATACAAACATATCTCTTTAGCTCCCACCTACACTGGGAGATATGATCATAAGAATAAAATAAGAGAAATCAGAGTGAAAACATAAAGATTTAGGTGTTCCTTTTTCCCATGAGCTGTAAGAGAATGGAAAGAAATATTATAAAAGCAGTTCAGTGCACCCCCTGCCATGCATTTCAATGTGACTTGCAGAGTATTTATGTAGATGTAGATGAAGACTGGAACAAGTAAGTACCCAGGCGACACAGGGTTTTCAGCTAGTTACGAATCATTTTGTAATGTTATAAATAATAAAAACCATTTTAGCAACTGTGACTGCATCTTTAAAAAATTCATAGATGGTTTCTGCATCAGGTGTCAGCATGGACTGAAACTAATTTTAATTAATTCATTTTTGTAAAAAACTTATGAGATTACTGTTATCATTTCCTCAGACTAGGCCTAATTACATAATTTTGTAAGTTATCCAACTATTTATTTCCTGGCATATCATTTTTAACAAGCCTTCACAGTTTATCTTTCATGTGATATGGGTAGGACAGATTTTGAGAGGGGGCGGGGGGAGTGAGTGGTCTGGTGAAGCTCAATATCTTGTCAGCAGTGAATGGATATGGCCTTCCAAAAAACAAACCACCACATTATGGCAGAGAGAAAGATGACTCTCAAGTATTCAAGTGTTTGGTTTTTGATCCTGGTAATCTGCTTCTGTCATACATTTAAATGAAGCAATCAAAGGACAATAAAATGTTACAAAAAACATTTACAATTTACAACTACAATAAGTCACCGGCCAGAAATACTCAACACCCATACAGTTATAGAATATTGGCATACTAAGACTTTGTAACACGTGCATTCTTTTAGGAAATAGACATTCCCTCCTTAAGAGTTGAATAATGCATTATTCATTTGTAACTTCCTGTATTCTGTTCTTTCTAGGATTTGTATATTCCTAGGTGAACTTTATGGTTTGTATGACTGTACAATTCCTTTATAATTTTACTTGCTTTCATTGTCTCTGCCCATCCTAAAACAGGAACATCTTCCATACAATTCTCCAAAATATCCAAGTTGAGACTAATTACTGTATACTCTGCACATGTTTTAAGTTATAATATCACATTCCTACATAACATCCATAGTGAGTATTTGCAACTTCATTGCTACTTGTCACATCCTAAGCACCATTGGTCCTTGTCCCTCCAGTCTCTTTCTTCCAAGCCTCACTTTTGCATTTCCTCTTGAATACATTTAATCCATATTTTACGTAGTTTCCCTCATTTATTTCTTTGTGGTGGAATCCAGCTCCAGGCTTGTAATGGTATCCTTCCCTATTCCATAAGTCTCGAATGTCCATATATATCATTAATTTTATCTATGACATTTGTTGCAGCTGTGATCATTCCTCACGTGATCAAATAATGTTATGCTGCAGCATCTTCCCCAGTATCACATCTCTGCAGCAAGTAGTTTCCGCTCTCTATTTTTATCTATGATGCACTCTTCTGACCCATAGTCATGATTGGTTCTATTATTGCCTTAAATTCACAGCAGCCGGAGCTGACAGTGTCTGACTGTGTTGTGTACCTCTGTGATTGCTTGACATCTACATCTACTTAGATACTCTGCAAATCACATTTAAGTGCCTGGCAGAAGGTTCATTAACCACTTTCATAACTTTTCTCTACCATTCCATTCTCTAATAGCGCGCGGGAAGAAAGAACACCTAAATCGTTCCGTTTTCGATCTGATTTCTCTTATTTTATTGGGATGGTCATGTCTCCCTAAGTAGGTGGGTGCTAGCAAAATATTTTCACATTCAGAACTAAAAGTCGATGATTGAAACTTCGCAAACAGATCACGCCCCAATGAATAACGTCTTTTGTTTAATGATTTCCACCCCAATTCGTGCAACATTTCTGTGAAGCTTTCCCCCCCGTAACGTGATGATACAAAACGAGCTGCCCTTCTCTGAACCTTCTCAATATCTTCCGTCAGTCCCACCTGGTGAGGGTCCCACAAGGGGCAACAGTACTCCAGGAGAGGACGCACAAGTGTGATGTAGGCAGTCTCTTTGGTGGATCTGGTGCATCTTCGAAGCGTTCTGCCAATGAAACGTAACCTTTGATTCGCCTTCCCCACAATATTTTCTGTGTGTTCTCTCCAGTCAAAGTTGTTCGTAATTGTAACTCCTAGGTATTTGGTAGAATTTATGACCTTAAGGTTTGACTGATTTATCGTGTAATTGAAGTGGTCATGTGTATTACTTCACACTTTTCTTTATTTAGTGTCAATTGCCAATTTTCGCACCAAGTAGAAATTTTGTCTAAATCACTTTGCAGTTGCTTTTGATCCTCTGTTGACTTCACTAACTGATAAACGACAGCATCATCCGCGAACAGTCTAAGGGAGCTATTCAGATTGTCTCCTAAATCGTTTATAAACACAAGGAAGAGTAGGGGACCTATAATGCTTCCCTGTGGAATGCCAGATATCACTTCTGTTTTACTCGATGACTTACCGTCAATTACAACGAACTGTGTCCTTTCTGATAGGAAATCGCGAATCCAATCGCACAATTGGGAAGATATTCCATAAGCACACAATTTCATTAGAAGCCGCTTGTGGGGTACAGTATCAAAATCCTTCCGGAAATCCAGAAATATGGAATCGATTTGAAATCCCTGGTCGATGGCACTTAACACTTAATTTGAATAAAGGGCAAGCTGTGTTTCGCAAGAGCGATACTTTCTGAATCCGTGTCATTCTCTTCGAGGTAGTTCATAATATTCGAACAAAGTATATGTTCCAAAATCTTACTGCAAATCAACGTCAATGAGATAGGCCTGTAATTTTGGGGATTACTCCTATTGCCTTTCTTGAATATTGGAGTAACTTGGGCAACTTTCCAGTCTTTGAGTATAGATCTTTCGCTGAGTGATCGGTTGTAAATTATAGCTAAGTACGGAGCTATTGCAGCACACTCTGAGAGGAATCTAGTTGGTATACAATCTGGCCCGGAAGATTTGTTTTTGTTCTACTTCCTGAAGACGCCATGGCCGATAGCTGAAAGTATTGCATGTGGGTGTTTTTTTTTTTTTATGTGCCTGTCGCAGCTGGTTGACATGTCTTTGCAGTGAGTTAGAAACTATCCTTATTACTACATTGTTAGTTCCAAGCTGGACTTTACATTATTACTCTTTGTCTCTTTTGACAAGTTATTACTCCACAGTAGCAGATGTAGAGTCCTAATCATTTTCTTTCCTTTCCCTATCTTCTTCCTTATGTCCTCCTCATCCCTCCCTTCTTCAATCCCTCCCAAATATTCATATTCATCCAAACTTTTATCTTCCCTCTCTCCAGTTCTCTGTCTTACCCTTTACCTCCCATTACTATATACTTTGTTTTTTCAGTATTAACTTAAAAACCCCCTTTGCATATTCTTCAATTAACTTCTCAAGCATATGAGTCATATCACACTTATCGTCTACTATTAATCATCTTTCGTTACTTGCAAAGAGGAATGTATGTAAATGCCTCTCTCGGAAATGAATTCCCATTGGTCTACATTTTCTAACCCAATGTTCCAGAGCCGCACTCAATTACATTTTAAATAAAGTGGATGAAAAACAGTATCCTTGCTTCACTCCATTTGTTGTTAAAGGGGGTCAAAGGTACAATTTCTAATTTGTACAATGGCCTTATTATCTCTATACATAATTTATATTCAGGAGTGGCTGCTCAAGTAGAGCCGCTGCCCCATGGCACCACTTGTATGAAAAAGAAAGAGAATTCCATACAAACTGTGCAGAAACATTGTTTCCGAGTGCATGTTCTTTCATTTGAACAGGCGTGTCATTTTACAAGTGCTCTCGCAGCAGTTTTCTGAAGCTTAGATCCCACCCAGATTGGCACCGCCTGCACTCATAAGTGCTGTGTTAAAACATTGGGCAGGTTTCTGCATGGTGCTTACCGCAGGGAGGAGCCAAAATCCCCCTGAGTCAGAGCTTTGTGTATCGGCCACTAGAGAGCAGTAGAGAACAGAAGCTGAAAGACTGAAACAAAAGAGCTTTCCTCCTGCCATCTGGTGACAACAGGATCAAACTTTCTTTTCTGCTACCACAATACTGCTGCAATTTAAAGCCTCAGATGCATTTCCAAATGCATTAGTATTATTTTCTACTGTCATTTTTATAAGATAATGCCACACACTGATATTCTTTTCAATCAGTTTCAGAAGACAATCACTGTGTTATTGACCTTAGTCAGTCCAAACTTTGTAGCGGTAATGCCAAAATTGATTCCATAATTAACCACATTTATTATGTAGGTAACATATACCTGTCAAGAGACATTGGATCATTGACAACTGTAGAATAAAAAATAAATAAATAGATGCTTTGGAAGTGTGCGTAATGTTTTCAGTTCATGCGGCACCTCCTTACATTACATTACAAATTTCTCTGGAATTATTTTTTAAACCATTGACACATATACATTTCTCAAGAAAAGAAAGTGGAAGGGATAACTTCAGGTTTTCTATGCTAGGCCTGAGTTATATTTGTTTCCAACACAGAACCGTTTATTTCGTTCATTCTAGAGGACAAACTTTCTGAAACTTTTTGAAGAGACTGTTACTGTCGAGATAGGCATTATGATTAGCAATTTCTGCATCAAACGCTGAGGGGTATTTCCCAGTGAACAAAAAAATTAAAACTTTTCTAAGAAGTACAATGAAAGAAGAAAGACTGAGTCCCTTTGGGATGATATTTTGTGAAAAATCATTTGTATGCAACATGGAAAATAATTCAGTCACCCTTACATTGAAATTTTGAAAAGAGAAGTAGAGACAAATTGATTTTCAATATGGTTCCCATTAATTACTTTGATATCTTCCCAAAGTCATAAGGTTTCTGCTTTTAGTGAGTATAACACTTTTTAATTGATTAAAATCTGTAATGTGGAATTTTGGGAAGTGTATTTAATGTATTCATTCTGTTATTTTGTATACTAATTATATTTATGAAGCAGATAAGAGGAAAAGATAGCTAAAGTAACCTCCCCCCTCTGTTTATTTTCAGAATCGCACTCAACCGCTTTCCGTTATTTGCCAGGAAGCAAAAGTGCAGTGTTGATAGTTTTTGCTTGATATGTAGACATTGGTAAGTGCAGAGGGACAATCACGAGTCAGCTGCAGATAGATAATGATAGTGTTTTTTTTATTTGTTTTGCATTCATAAACAAATGTTCATGGTGGTCTGGATTTGCCTGTAGTAATAATGACTGTCACCGTAAGTCCATTTTGTCAGAAACTGACAGCTGGTCATTTCAAACTTAGCAATTTAAGCAGTATATATATTTCTCTTACCGTTTACTTTTTGTTTAGTATAGTATATTATGAGAGATATAAATAATTGACAACATTTTGTAATATCTTAATATGTGTGGTGGTACTTAACGAAGTTCATAGACAGCTGATGGCTTCACCAACTCACATCCAAATTATTCGCTCCCAATCTAACCTAGACCTCTGTTTATACTACAGACCAGTCTGTCACAACAACCAGTTTCTCACTTTTCACATTAGTTGGGTTTACCAAAAGGAACAATAACACATGCAATAATGGATGTCACCAATCGACACACATAACAGAAATGTTGCTGAAAATCCCCCTTACAGTAATCAGAACCTTATGCAAAATCATTAACTATCACCAACACCAACAGAAACTACATTACAAAAAGGAAAAAAACTACCAAAAATATGCCCCAGCATACAAAACACTAACACAAAAAATAAACCACACACACATAACCCCCCCCCCCCCCCTTACCCTTCCTTGCCATATCTTTTGTTAGTTTCACTGGTTGCCGACATCTTGTACACTGGACACAATCAGCTCTGTGGCAAGCAGCTGCAACAAGCAGCGAGAAATCATTAAACATATTCATCACACCCATCATAACAAAAACAGAGCAATAAAACACATGAATTTATAGAAAGGCAAACTAAACTGGAAACATCACGCTACTAAAATGTGTAGTAACACACGACAGAAAACAACTTTAAGAGGCACAACCACACAAATATGAAGAATGTTGCACATCTCACAGACACTACAACCAAAAACAACCGTGGACCGTGCCTACACACACCAACTGTAACCACAGACAACTCAAAATTATCGCACAATGACGACATCACAACAAAAGACGAAGTCACGGGTAAAAGCCAACAAGTGGAATTGCATCCTACAAATGACCTTAACAACCCATGGAGGGAGCACTACATAACTCTTATCAGGTGTCACTTAATGTGCAATGTGTGTAAATTTATTTTTCATTTGGTAATACAAACTTTAACCACTGTCAGATTATTTACCGGATTCCAATACTATATTTTAAATTGTGTTAAGATTATCAGTACAACTGCTGTTATTTAGCATCTTTCATTAAGAGGACCTTATGATAGAATCAAAAAAGTTACATACAGTACAAATGAGATGCTTAAATATTATTTTAAAAATTTTCTATCTACTGCTGTGTAGTGATAGAGAGGTATTTCTGAAACTGTAATATGCCTACATAATCTAAAAATCATACAACTGAAATACAAACAAATATCTAAAAAAAATTCAATAAAACAAAATATTTCTGGCAAACATGCAAGCACATTCTTTGTTATAGTGACAACTCCACATTATTATGAGCCATCTCCAGCACTGTTAGCAAAATCTCTGCTGGTATGACAATCAACTGGCACCAGAAATATACAAAATTTGAAAAAGTGTTAAGGTTACAGCCTGAACTGTAGCAAAGCCCAAGATTGAGATTAAATTGGTGATGCCAACAAATGTGAAAGCAGAAAACCTGGTTGAGGTAAAGTATGACAGGCCTATGTGAAAAATCCAATATTTTATACTGTAACATCACCATTAGTTACAAAAATCAGTGGTTCTATTGTCTGCATTCCTGGCAATATCAACATATACTTAAAGCAAGAATGCAGCTGGGCCTTTGTAAAGTATTGCCATATTCTTCCATTATTCCTACCTATTTTTATTATTCTTCATAATATGACTAATTTCATCAAGACTAAACATTCTGTACAAAACGATAGCTGTTTTGTTCATTGACACTGGCCTATCATCCTTCCTGACATCTAACATTATCATACTAAATAATTAACATGGCAGGATAGTGATGATACACAACATAATATACTACAAATATGGGTTGAAGTGCAGTTTATGAATCCATAATGGTACTTGACTTGTACACATTTGCAATGGCATGATGGTTGACGGGAGGTGAAGAGGGCCAATAATGAGACATTTGGGCAGCCAATAAGAATTTGTGTTTGATGTCTAGTATGTTTGGCATCAGTTTCAAAATTTGTTCTGGCATTTGTGTACAACTTTTTGACAACATAATTGATATTTCATTTATAAACCAAATTAATGGGTTTTTACAACAGATATGGAAAGGCTGAGTGATATACCAAACAACCGACAATTTACAAGTACTAGTATGTACAAGAAT
Organism: Locusta migratoria; assembly: GCA_026315105.1. Taxonomy (NCBI): domain Eukaryota; kingdom Metazoa; phylum Arthropoda; class Insecta; order Orthoptera; family Acrididae; genus Locusta; species Locusta migratoria. Next base: position 189,875,328 of record CM048747.1, read on the forward strand.
TAATTTACTCACTGGACAAGGAGACATCAACAACCAGTCAGCAATAGAACAGAAATAGCATTAATTATTTATCTCTTGGTGCAAACAGAAAGGGACATGCTCTTTCAAAACCCATTGACAGAGAATGAGAATAATCTTGTGTTTCCATCCCGAAATAAATAAATATTGCTGTTTTTGCTATGGTTGGCAGGATCTTATATACCGGTACCCTTGTTTGGTGAGTATATTTATCATCATCATAAGTACTGCATATTTATAAACCATAAAGACTACAACTATTTCTTACTAGCTATCTGAACGCAATTTCTGATTGGCTACCTTTACCTTCTTCATACATCGTGCTATTGCCAACATCTACACAACAAGCACCAGTTGCAGACTCATGAACTGGACTTTACTCCAATTATGCTCTATGAAGAGCAATAATAATTTCAAGAAGCTGTGACAGCGAGGCAAAGTTTCCACAAGATGACATTATTCTAATAATTTACCTCACTGATACCAAAGTATTGTACAAAAATGTTGTAAGCAAGCCTACTGAAAAGTTTCTATGGAAATTTATTTACTGTATGCAACTGCCCACATTAAGTATCTAAACTTTCTTAATAATAAAAATAATCTGACATAACTTTGGGAAAGTGTTTTATTTATATATATTTTTGCCATACAATGGCATACATTATGCATGAAGAAACAAATAACAGTATCAGTTCCTGTGATTTCTAAAGCATTATATACACCATTTCTAACAATGCCACATATTATGACAGTATATATGAACACACTTTCAACCACAACTTATGTTGTCTTCTATGGTACACTACTGATTCCACATGTCTTATTGCTACAACCTTAATAAAATATCACGAAAACTGGTAGCTTACCCAAGAGGGCATAAAGTGTCAACAGTGATGGAAAAATAACAGTGCACCATGTTATTGCCTCTGTTACTATCAATGGTAAGTTTGACTCACAAGATTTAGTAACGAGTGGCAGATTTTAATCAAAAGCTACATTCTAGAACTGAATACCTTAGATTTTAATCATGTTCCTGTCATCACAGAAGTAATGTACTGCATACTACTGAGCACCTGGTGAACAGAAAAGAAATACTTACAAACACACTTACACACAAAAGACTCAAATATACAGGCTTTCGGTTTACGGCTATGCGTACTTACTGTACCCAGTATTAGTATCACATTTCTCAAGGAAGCTTAGCCCATACAAAGTCAACATATTACTAGTAACCTTTTCTCCCGCGAAACCTAGTACGATTATCAAGTAATGATCTTTTGCATTCAAAAAATGTTGTTCGATAAGCAAAGCATTCGTCGGGCACCGTTCCATCGTAGGTTCTCAAGCATTCACGCGGAGTTTTTTTGTGTATTTTAACACAGTCGCTTTTCAGAAGACACATTTTAAGATCTGCACGAATTCCAGCACAAGGCGATTTGTCCGCCAACTGTTCCTTTTCATCCGTATATTCAATCATTTTCAAAACTAACTCAAGTCAGCTGTTGACAACCGTGACAACAAACAACAATATGATGGGGGGGGGGGGGGGGGCTCAAAGAAGTTCGTAAATGAAGAAGCTTGTTAACTCAGAGAAAAAGTTCGTTTATACGAAGTTTACTAATTGCGTTAACATAAGATCACAAAATCGAATTTCGTATACCGATTTCCCAATTCCGCTTTTAGTTGATCATGTAAACACTCCAAAATCTATTCTGGAAATCCACTTCTGTAAAGTGGTTTTCCAGTTCCACAATCGATTTTCGTGCCAATGAAAAAGCAACCGTTTTTGAAGCGTTCTTGCACGGCCTCCTCAATAGAGGAGGCCGTGGTTCTTGCCTTGTCGAATTGTGTTTTCTCGTTAAGAATTTTTGGCACATGTCGCCAGAATGACATTTTCAAATGTGAAATAATAGTATAAATAACGGAATGAGCATGAATGTGTATTTAATTAAAGAAAAAATGGCGATTGTCCTGACTAAATTAGGAACTGAATCAGCTGTTTGGTTAAATTGTGCGACGCTTCTTGCCTGGATGCAGTGGTTGTGTTGGCACCAATGGTAATGACGGCAACTCAGATAACCAATAAATGTTTTTTCGTGACACTTTCAATTAAAACGAAAATTATTTTTTTTCCTGAATGGACAAGGTTACACACAAGAAACTGCAAACCATAGAGCAGCTGCAGTATTTATTTTGCTGCGTCTGAAACGAGCAGTAATAACATTTACTCTGTAGCAGGTGAAAAATATTAACGCAATTCTACACTTCATTGTTCATCTGTTGCTCACATAAGCATTGGAGCCCGGCGAGAAGCGTCGTAAAATTTTATCTCAGCCCATAGATTCCGAATTATATCCCGACTGTGATATTTATTGTCTTCTGGGTGCCAAATCTCTTTCTTTCTTTCACTAAGCATATCAGTTTCTCATTATCCATATATAGCATGTGAGAACATCGATCAATTTCACCGAACAAAACAAACTGATTTGAATTTTACCGACTGTCTTTCGAAGTCTACGTTCGGGCCATGAGATCGGCTACGCTGTGACCGTGCCCATAGTGGAGTACTGATTTGAAACGATCTACCGTTTTCCGTCGATGTCTGTCGTCGGTAAAAACCACCGATATCGGAGCCACTGTGACCACAGCCTACAATGTAAACACGACAGCTATATCTCCGTACTCAATAAAAATTGTACACATGTTACATGAAATTTTTAATGCAATTCCTCTATAGCAACACCTAAAATGTTTACTTCTGCTCTCGGAAAAATACGCTCCTCTGAGCAGGAAACAACTCTACATTGTCAAACAAATTCGCGACTTGTCTTCGTTTGTTAGCTGGGTTCCGCAATCGGTAGTCTACGCATGCGCGAAGCACTAGACTTTATAATAGAGCCGCCGAAAGAACGACTCTGACAGCTAGAGGCTATGTTGCCAATACTGCTACGCGGCTGTTTATTGTTACGTCGTGTCGGTCGCCGGCATACGAATATCACGTCCGAAAATTTTGGGACCGTTGCTATGTTCTAATAAAGCGTGAACGAACGAGAACATTCTCGAAGTAATGAAAAACACTCTTTTTCAGTTAAAACGAAAAGGTTTAGAAATATATGTCGAGTTAAAGTTTCGTATGTTCCAGTATTCCATTAAATATAATGTATCATTTAGTATTTAGCCAAAGTTCGCTAGCTGAAGAATTTTGTTCATATATTTCATCTTCTATAACTATTTTCCACAGACTCGCTGTTATTACTTTGACACTGTATTGTGGCAGTCTGCCGAGAGGGTAAACAAATAAGGACTACCACTTTACAAGTAATAAAACCGCCTCTTCCAGTGAAATAATTTGTACATTTGATTCCATTCCATGTTGGTGGTGATGGTGATTTGTCTTCTTACATAAAAAGAGTTTTTGTCTCATTCGTTTATGGTCGCTGTTCACTGCCATAGTATAGTGTCTGAGTAATATTATCAGATCAGTTTCGACAGCTAGTTTATTGGTCACAGAAGTAGAAATAAAATAACGTAATTTTTCAGTAAATGATCTTTGGTTGCGAAACAAACTATACATTAAAAATCAGTCGCGGCCAGCATCATGTGCAATGCACCGGTGCTATTGCTACTATCGTCCCCTAATCTTATTATTAATTATTCTACCCGTTCTTCTAGTGTACCTTCTCGTTCCCATGCCTCTTGGATGGGCCACGTATGTGTGACAACATTGTTCCATTTTGTGGGAGTAATACTGCCCAGTGCTTCACGAACTAAGAATTCTACTTTTGTTAATGAAAAACGTTTATTATTTCTGCAATGTACGATTTCACCTGAGCCCACGTGAGTTCTATTGCATTGAAATGGTAATGATATGGTGGAAGGCGCAACACTCTATGACCACTTTCTTCAGCAACTTTATCAATTTCATAAATGATTTTTCGGCTTTTGTTTTTGTAACACGAGGCAAACGATGAACACGTGACAGATGCTTTGCAGCGACTGAAGCATGCCATCCTGTGCGACCTTGAGTGGCAGGGTGGCAAGGCGGCACTGTTACCCCGGCAACGTTTACGAATTCCAGAGCTCAGGTTGGTGGTTGAGTGTCCCCCACCCCTACCCTCTGCGGCCCACGTGCGCGTACTTTCAGGGTTGTTCTTTCGGCGGCCCGACTATAGCAGCCGACTAACACCGGAAGTTCAAAAATGTTCAAATGTCTGTAAATCTATCGGACCAAACTTCGTGGTCATCAGTCCGTAGCTTACAAACTACTTAAACCTAGGTAAACTAACCTTAGGACAACACAAACATCCATGCCCCAGGGAGGACTCGAACCTCCACGGCGAGCAGCCGCGCGCTCCGCAGCGAGGTGCTTTAGACCGCTCGGCTACTCCACCGCGGCAACACCGGAAGTGATGTAGCAGAGGAACTAAAACATTTATGCAAATAAACACATTTTGCTGACTAGACGCAACCTTCACAATCATATGAGGTTCGTTTAAGCAGCTGCCAGCGAGCTACTCGCGCATGCGCAGAGCACAAATTAAGTTCAAGCAGCGCCTTCGCCTGCTTCTGGCTACTTGCCGAGCAGCTGTTTGCTGTTTAAGTAGTAACTGCAAGATGCCAGATTCTACCCGGGAAAATTTTTCTGGTGCGCTCAAGCTGCCAGATTCGCGCATGTGCAGAACTGTCTGAGTTGTAGTGGGAGGGCGCTCCACGTGATCTGTGTTTACGTTTCGTGATAGTTTCATTTGTTTGTCTTCATCTACAAGTGTCTTGTCACATGAAAACAAAACGGATTTCTGTGACTGGGAACTGTTAGGTGAATTTATTCACAGAATCGCTGAAGGCTAATAAAATAATATGATAATATTTCAGTTTTCTGTTTTTATTTCCACGTTATTAGCAGAGATCAAGCATTGAGTGGAATGTGTATTTCACACCTAACGGGTCATTTTTTATATTTTAGCTGTTAAAAATTGTGTGGTGTACATAAGTTCCCTGGACTTAATCTATACTGAAGATGTTCATTCATTGAACGAAATTGACATGCTATATTGAAAAATGTATATAATAACCACCAAGCGGAAATGTGTATTATTGTTGTAATATTGTAGTTATTTGGACAAACGACTCATTATCGAGTGTTCATACAAGATCAAGAATTATTCGATTTGAAGAACATGTAAGTTATTTTTGTCGGTTTGCAAAAAACTTTGGGTTTTTTCAGTCAACTACAAGAAACTGTTGTTTGCCACAGAGGCGTCAATTTATTTGAAAGAAACAATATTCCAGACTGTTGCCTAGTTTAAACTGTTCGCTGTGTTTTAAAGAGCTCGCATTTTATTTTATAATGCATATACTGTTAACATATTTCATATTCTGCTATAATAAACAACTAAACAAGAGGGTATACCAGTACTTAAAGGAAATTGGTATTTTGAAAACCACAAAGAAACCCTTAATATCAGACACACATATGTTAGTCTGGTCATCGGTCATGTTGATATACTCTTACAGGCGAATAGTGGTTCCAGTAAGGTTACGAAATTGATACTCTTGGCTTATACTCTGGTGTGTTGTTTGTTTCATGAAACAATTTAGGATCTCTTAATGCTGCAAGTACGGGGTATTAGTAAGTGTTTACTTGAAGGTTAATACACAGGCGATTTAATCAGCAACTGAGAATAAAATAAATACCTATATTGACAGCTTACTAAGAATAAATGTTTTCTTTTAGGCACCCACTATCCACGAAACAATGTTTCATATAACTATGGTACATTCTCTAGGCTTCAATTTGTATCTTAATTTGTGTTTTTTACGTTTTAAATTTATAGACTGACATTCCTTGGGAAATTACTGAAACACAGCAAATCGTTCACTGTTTTATCACTGTATACATTTTCGTTACTTTGTGCGTATGATGTATTACGTGAAAAGTTAATAATTGTCATGGTTTCAGTAAGTCACACTAATGAAATCGAAAAATAAACCATTGTTGTTCTGCATAATTGCTCGGCATTATATAGGACTACCAAAATAACGAGGTCGCAGTTCAGTTGTTCCACCGCTATGCATGAGAATCCTACCAGAATTGGGACGAAAAGCGTTCAAGCAGTGCAAGCTCCAAATACATCATCGTAGCTGTGCATGCGCATGCGCCTACTTGCGCTTGAAAGTAGCTTTCTGGCAGCTGCTTAAATGAACCTAAGATTGACACTTCCTCCTTGGACACTTCATTCATTTTATACAGAGACGAAAGTGATGTCAGAGGAGTTTTCATACTACCGACATAGAAATGAAAAACAAGTGGATTCAGCTACATGTTTTACCTGTTTGTTTGGGATGCATATTTACAGTTGTAAACAGTTACATAACAAAATACCATTAACGGTATTTCTTTTTTATGTCTACATTAGTGCTTTGTAGAGACCATCACGTAAATAAATAAAGGCCAATTCACACTGTCCGTCACGTCACGTCACCGTCCGTCAGAACATTCCACAATTTATTTCTAATGGAGATGTTCACACTGTCCGTCACCGGAACGTCACGTCACGTCAAGCTTTCTCGAGAAGAATGTTTTGACGGAACGGCCGTCTGATAACATCGGAAGTTAACCTATTTTCATCACGCGAATTACATGTTGCAGTCGACGATTGCACTGTTTATATGCAAATGTGTCTTATTCATATTTATTTTGTTGTTATACTTCGTTTTAGGGGTAAATCTCAAATGTTTCATGACGACTTAAATATTTTTGTCAATTGAGCGTCTCTTTAAAATCGAGGTAGGATATCTGAAACAAAAACTGGTTTATGTTGCGTAACATTGTAACAGGAAAGACTGAAGTAAACCGATTATTTGAATAAGATTGTAATTTGATGACGCATTTTTCGTTAAATAACATTTTAAATGAAAAAGTCAGTTCTATTAAAAATGTCAGCGGGCAAATCATAATGGATAAAGTAAACAGGCGCTATTTATGCTCTTATAAGTCTTGTTTATTTTTTCGCGTGAAAATAGATGTCGATGTTCTGAAATGTTGTTTCAATTGTTGGCCAAAAACATACACTGTAAAGTTTTCTTTGGTCGCCAATAATATTTATCGTTGTTGTTCCCTCAATTCTAGTATTAAACTATGTCTTTCTACTTAACAGATCGCCACTCATAACCTCACTTTCTACATTGCGTATTGAGATCGGCGAATTGACGTGACGGACACTGACGGACAGTGTGAATACAACTTGACATGACGGTGCCGTGACGTGACGGACAGTGTGAATTGGCCTTAATGCTGTTGCTGCTCTATGGTTGCCAAGTTCTTGTATGTACCCTTGTCCACTCAGTAGAATTAACTGCCCTCGTTAAGTCATTATATCACCCTCACTCGAGTTTACTAGAAAATTGTCTGATGCTTCGTAACATTTATCTCACTCTCCATTGTCGAAACAGAAAACGATACTCTTATTTCCCGCTTCACTCTGTACCGTTTGATAGGTATCGACCGCAGTGGCGCTGCGACTTCGATGTACACGGATTCTTCCAAATTACCCCGGTGTGTTTTTAAACAGAGTCTATTAATAAGGTCGTATGAAGTTAATTCCAAATGAAAAACATTCCAGAACTACACAGACTGTATCACAAAATAAATAATCCTGCAATACGTGAAGTATTTTTGTACTGCTCTTGTTCATTGTACCCAAATCAATTGGCCTATTTAAGATGCGTTTTCTGCTTCCGTAATCGTAACTTCTGTTATGTTAGATGTAAGTATACTCAACAGCCATGCCAACAGTAAAATTAATAACTGATTAATTACATACCTAGCAGCCTGTTTCTTGCAACAAAATCGCATGGCCTATCGCTAATGAGCAGACCATTGTGTATCATATTTAACAAAAAGTATCCTGTGTTAGAAAGCTCTGACAGCGTTCCACGTTGAAACAGATGAAAATGTAATGCATTCTTAAAATTTCGTTCGCAAATAGCGCTAATCCAACTTCAACAACAAACTTTTCTCGCATGACGAAATTTTGTAACATCGTCAGAAGTATAAATTTTCGTAAGAAGTCCATATTTAGCCTTAAAAATATGCCGCTGCGAAACAAATGAATATGTGGTAATTTCTTAGAACGACCGGGAATCGAAGCCGGAACGATATAAGTCGCTCTCACAGATCGGAAAGGTAGACGGACGCGCGAGTGACAAATAACGATGGAGATCTGACATTTCGTTGTTGGAAATGTCTGGAATTTTGTTGGGAATTCGGCCTGCCGCCTAATGCTGAACCAAAGAAATGTATACATTGTAACTACGAGGTAAAAAGTTATCTCTAGAGTCTTCACTCCGGTAGTGAGGTGTAGGTTAACAGGAGGTTTTTTTTTCCGTAAGTGAGCGCCAAAGTTGGTAAAATTTTACGACTTGCGTCTTCGGCCCCGGGAAATAATGTTGGTACCAATAGCCAATTTTTCACGATCAAATGTGTAAATATTATTGCTGCTCGTTTCACTCGCAGTATAATTAATACTGTTCCTGCTCTATGATGTACACTTGTCCGTTCAGTAAACTGACTATCCTCGTAAATTAAAGATATCAGTTTTGACGAAACAGTACAACGAATCTCCGTAGAGAAACGTCTGCAATTTTGTTGGGAATTCGGCCTGCTTCCTAATAGTGAACGAAAGGGATGTTTACATTGTAACTATGAGTGTAGTCTGAATACCATTTCGATACATATCGCTCGAGCTGTGAAGTCGACATATATCGTTCGGGCTTCGATTCCCCGGCGTTCTAGGAAATTATCGAATATGTAAACGTAGTACTTTTCTTCCTGAACACGTAGATTCCTAGTCCATATTTTTACACTGAGTAATTTGCCTGATTGGGCTAGTTTAAAGAATAGCTGATCTGTGGTGGGTAGAGTAGAGGGGAACTAGCGAGAATGAACTTCCTCCTCAAAGCATATGCTTCGAAGGTTTTATTCATACAGAATTGAGAACATACTCAGAGAACTTTCTTTTGCTCAGAGAATCTTCTCTGGAGCATGTTCTGTTTACAGTGTACACTCGGCTGTGGCTCACACCTCATGGATCGTTGCTTGTGAACAACAGATTTGTGCAGATGTGAGCTTTACACAACCTGGAAGTTAGAACTTTGAGCAAAATTGCCAAAATGCGTGGGTTAAAAACAACGATCTTAAATTTCATAGAGTGTCTATAAACTTTCTGACAGAAGCCGACAGCGAAAACAGTCGAGCTTGAGCGACACAGGAAATGATCTCAATGGATATAAGACTTCGTTTATCGCTGGTAATCTTATTTACTCATTGGCAGTGCGCAATTCGTGGAGGATAGGTACATCAACAATTCACGAAGTAGTTCTAATAACGACTTCTGGGTCATTTAATTATAGTTAATCGCTGAGTAACTGATTGGAACGTAACAATTGTATTTGTGATTTACTTCGAAAATGAGAAGAACAAAAATACCCCAGACTCACAAATATATAACGCCATGGGAACTACTACACGAAAGTGATTCAGATCACATCGTTTCAAAGTGAGTAAAGAAATGTCGTATATCGTTAATATCGTGGTGAATCCGAAATAATATATATTCTGCCTCAAAAATTTCATCTGAATCTAGATCTGATACATTTCTTGTTGTGAATGTGTTTTTCAATCGGTAAAAGTGCAGTTTATGCGGCAGCAACTAGCTGTAGCGCTCGCTACGTTAGGAACGATAAAACAGCCAATCAGGAGTCGCGATGCCGCGGCCAATAAGAAAGAGCGTTATAACTGTACTATGTAAACAAATCGAAGCGGCGTATACAAAACTTTTGGACGACCATCAAGTTACAGTTGCAATCAGTATAGATGACTTGAGCACTGTTTCGAATATAACTTAAAATAAATAAAACATGCTATTAGTGCTCTATGGTTGACAGGTTCTCGTATGTACCCTTGTCCGGTCAGTAACAGTAATTGCGGTAATTTCCAAGAATGCTTGCAATCGAGGTAACTCGGATTGAAATGATATATATATGTCGAGTGTACAATTGCAAAATCGATTGAGTGTTTCTGAACCGGAGATTCAGGCGCTACACGCCCTCACATACTAAAAAAACTTCTTATTTAACCTATACCTAACTTAACTTTTACTTAAGATGATCACTGTTTCGTACATATCATAAAATAAATAAAACATGCTATACCTGCTCTATGGTTGACTGCTGTGGTGTATTAATAATAGGTCACTTATGACCGTAATATAACAATTATTTAAAAATCTCTTATAGATGGAAAATCAGCTACAATCACACAAACGCCGCACCGAAATCATCGAATAAACTTCGAAATTGACGCCAAATGGCAATCGTAATGGCCGGCATAACTCGACTCCTAATTGGCTGCTCTGCCGTTCCTGACCTATCGAGCGAACGGCTAGCCACTGACACGGGTGAGCTTAGTGACACGCTAGGCAAGCATCCATGGCTGGCGAGAAAGACAAGCCTGGGCACTCCGCCAGGTCACGTGATAGTGTAGTGCCGAGGCAAAGCGATCACGAAGCTAGCTGGTTGGTTGCTAAGAGACAGTGGGCCGTGCCCCAGCGACCAGCCAGTCAAATTCGCAATCGCGTTTTTGCCCCCCTTTAAAAAACCACCGCCATCGCGTTGCCTTGGCACTACTCCTATCACGTGACCTGGCGGAGTGCCCAGGCCTGTCTTTCTCGCTGGCCACGGCAAGCATCGTGCTGACGTCACAGTCACAACTCGCAAACAAACTCGACTGTGGCTACGACCGGGCGCTATCGATCTTTGCACCTACAGAACAAACGAGTCTTTATTTCGACACGCAGAAATTGTCTCAGGCCATTGTGATGCTGTGTGTTTCTTAACTGGAGATTCGGACGCTACACGCCCTCACATACTATAAAAACAAATTCTTGTGTAACCTATACCTAACCTAAGAGATTTCCACTTGTTCTTTTCATGTCAACAGAAGCCATCTTGATTTGCCGTATATCTTGCAGTTTTGGTTTTATAACTCGCAGTAAGGTGTTTCAGGCAAACAGCGCATCAAAGATGTATAACAAAATCGTATCTGGATCAATTTGTTATAACTGAATGTAAATAAAAACACCTATTAAGGTCTACTATAGACGATTGTGGCATGTAGCTGCTGTAGCATAGTGGATAGAACAGTAGGTCACCAATTCGGAAGTATAAGGTTCAAATTTCTCCCATTGAAAATTTTTATGTTATTTTTATTGTTTGTATCACATTTTAGTAGTTACTTATTCATAACATACTGTGGGATTTTCTTATTCATATGACAGTAGCATGTTACACAGTACTCGATTTTAATTGTAACAAAATGGGTTAAAATGCGGTTTATGCAGCAGCGGCTAGCCGTCATGCTCGCTAGGTTAGGAATGGCAGAGCAGCCACTCACGAGTCGAGTTATGCCGTGGCCAATAAGAAAGAGCATTACAATTGCACTATGTAAAATCGAAGTTTTTGACGATCAACAGTTTACAGTTGCTATCAATATGGATGTCACTTGATCGCTGTTTTGAACATATCATGAAATAAAACATGCTATACATGCTCTATCGTTGACAGTTTCTTGTACGTACCTTTGTCCAGTCAGTAAAAATAATTGCGGTAATTTCCAAGAATACTTGCAATCGATTATATATATATATATATATATATATATATATATATATATATATATATATATATATAAGGTTTCAAATATGTAGGCATAATTTCTCAGTACTTAATTACGGCATACCTTACCTTAAAATACGCGTTTTGCAAATGTCTTTCAAGCGCCGTTACGTTTAGGCTGCCAGCTTTTGTAATATTGAAGTATGAATAAAAAATCCACCAAATATGGCACATTTGCATCCGATCGCCTGAATTGGAGGCTACGCAATGCGATGTTCATTTGTTGTAGACCACGTGATTATGTGGCTAGCGAATCACAGCACAAAGAGTATCGTCGTCCGCCAATGGTAACCAAACCTCATCGCCGCGCAACATGCAAATAAGAATTTTTGACGTTGGAAATTAAATATGCGGTAATGTTTTTATCTACAAAACCGCACAATGGTAACAGGATGTGAAAATTAACGTCTTAACATGAATTTTCAATTATTTCATTTTCGAAATCCCTTGATGACACTTTCAGACAGACGATAAAACAAATAAAACAAGCTATACCTGCTCTATGGTTGACAGGTTCTTGTATGTATCCTTGTCCGGTCAGTAACAGTAATTGGCCTCGTAAAATGAAGATTTAGAATTACTTGATCACTGTTTCGTACAGATCATAGGGTAAATAAAACATGCTATACCTACTCTATGGTTGACAGGTTCTGGTATGTACCCTTGTCCGGTCAGTAACCATTACTGGCCTCGTAAAATGAAGATTTAGAATTACTTGATCACTGTTTCGTACAGATCATAGGGTAAATGAAACATGCTATACCTACTCTATGGTTGACAGGTTCTTTTATGTACCCTTGTCCGGTCAGTAACCGTTACTAGCCTCGTAAAATGAAGATTTAGAATTACTTGATCACTGTTTCGTACAGATCATGAGGTAAATAAAACATGCTATACCTACTCTATGATTGACAGGTTCTTGTATGTACAGATGTCCGGTCAGTAACCGTAACTGGCCTCGTAAAATGAAGATTTAGAATTACTTCATCACTGTTTCGTACAGGTCACAGGGTAAATAAAACATCCTATACCTGCTCTATGGTTGACAGGTTCTTGTATGTACCCTTGTCCGGTCAATAACAGTAATTGGCCTCGTATAATGGAGATTTAGAATCACTTTATCCTCTGAACTACAAAGTACTGTAGCACGTTTTACTTATTTTATATGTACGAAAGAGTCGTCAACTAATTCCAAATCTTCATTTTCCGAGGCTATTAACTGTTACTGACCGGACAAGGGTACATACAAGAACCTGTCAACCATAGAGCAGGTATAGCTTGTTTTATTTATTTTATCATCTGGCTGAAAGTGTCATCAAGGGATTTCGGAAATGAAATAATTGAAAATTCATGTTACGACGTTAATTTTCACGCTGTGATTCGCTAGTCACATAATCACATGGTCTACAACAAATGAACATTGCGTTGCGCAGCCTCCAATTCAGGCGATCGGAAGCAAGGGTGCCGTATTTGGTGGATTTTTTATTCATACTTCAATATTACAAAAGCTGGCAGCCTAAATGTAACAGCGCTTGAAAGACATTTGCAAAACGCGTATTTTAAGGTAAGGTATGTCGTAATTAAGTACTGAGAAATTATGCCTACATATATGAAACCTTTTCCATATATATATATATATATATATATATATATATATATATATATATATATATATATATATATATCGAACTTTGAATACGATAAATAATCATTCTATTTAATATTCAGCTTCTGTAAGAAATCCCATATTAAAAACCACGTTTATTTAAAATATAAAAAGAATTCTTGAGATGCGGACACATACCGTATGTATGTCCTCACATAAATATTATCTGTGCAACAGATACAGCATTATTGGCGAGTTGTAAGAAGGATAATATAAACGTTGATGGATAGAGCGATAGACTGACGTAATATATGACATACTTGGTTAAAACCAACGGGTGGTATTGCACACTAGACTTGACCCACCAATAGTTTATATCCCATGCTTCAGTATTCCCCTAAATTATGTGTCAACAGCATAGAATACCGTATTATACGCAAATATGACAGTGACTCATTAGTAAATTTGTCAGTTTACGGATAATAATCAAATTTGTCTCACTCAGATTAAACGGCCTTAAATCGAGAGTGTAGGTCTAACCCCATTAACAAGATGGTGTAGGATATATTAATAATCCACTTAATTAACAATATTATACAGTATGTAGATTTACAGGATTAGACCTACTTGTGGGTTCACTACAGATTGAAAATTAAATTAGGTATAGGTTAAACGAGAAGATTTTTTTTTTCTTTTTCTTTTCTTTGGTATGTGAGGGCGCGTAGCGCCCGAATCTCCGGTTCAGAAACAGGAGATTCGGGCGCTACGCGCCCTCACATACCAAAGAAAAGAGATATATATATATATATATATATATATATATATATATATATATATCGAGCTTACAACGTATATCGATTGAGTGTTTCTGAACCGGAGATTCGGGCGCTACGCGCCCTCACATACCAAAGAAAAGAAAAAGAAAAAAAAATCTTCTCGTTTAACCTATACCTAATTTAATTTTCAATCTGTAGTGAACCCACAAGTAGGTCTAATCCTGTAAATCTATCCATCTATCCATCAACGTTTATATTATCCTTCTTACAACTCGCCAATAATGCTGTATCTGTTGCACAGATAATATTTATGTGAGAACATACATACGGTATGTGTCCGCATCTCAAGAATTCTTTTTATTTTTTAAATAAACGCGGTTTTTAATATGGGATTTCTTACAGAAGCTGAATATTAAATAGAATGATTATTTATCGTATTCAAAGTATTAAATACATAGTTTCTTGCTATTTATTATTTGCGTGTAAGGCTATGTAAAGTGTATTTCATTTCATTTAGTGGAAATCAAGTGTTTATGGAAGTAATTATAATTGTCATAATTTTATAGAGATTTTCCTGTTTACTGTATCAGTAACTGTATACATATATAAACACACATATACAATTTTTTTAATATTTATAATGACACACAGACACTGATTCAGGCTTTTACTTCTTTATAGTAATGTTTTATTGTTTTACATTATCAACTGTTTTTATTGTATTACTCTTAGAAACTACTTGCTAGGAAAGTCAACACACCATGTATATAGAAGGAAAAATTTTACATATCACGACACCCCTCCTTAAAATTACAATGGTTCTTTTTTTACACATTACTCTTCCTTGCACTCCAAAATCTTGTCTCTGAACTTCTCAAACTTCCTCCTTGCCATGGGTTTGGTCAGGAGATCAGCCACTTGTTCTTCAGCAGGGCAGTAAGATATTTCAAACATACTATCATGATACATTTCAGAAATAAAAAATGGTATCTAACATCAATGTGTTTATTTCTACAGCTGAGTTGACCTGACTTGACTAATTCTATGGTACTCTGATTGTCCACCAACAGAATTATTTTCACGTTTCTTCCTGTCAGTTCAATGAGTAGACTTTTTAAATACTTAAGTTCTTTGCAGCACTCTGCTGCTGATATATATTCAGCTTCAGTTGTGGAGAGTGCTGCAATACTCTGTTTCCTTGAGTTCCAGGCTACTGGTGTATTATTGTATAGTATCACATAGCCAGTTGTGCTTTTCCTTGTCTTCAAATCCCCTGCCAAATCAGCATTGCAGTATGCTTTGAGGATCACTTCTTGCTGTGATTCTTCTTTGTCATATTTGTGGTTGTGCTTGTAAAATATCCCTGCTTTCTTTGTTCCATTTAGATACCTCAGTGTTCATTTTACATTTTTGACATCAGCCTTGTTAGGATTTTTCTACGTGTCTACTTTCATAATTTACACTGAAATATAGATCTGGTCTTGTTTTCTTGGATAAGTACAGCAAACTTCCAACTGCTTGACTATAAGGAAAATTCTCATCATCCTCAGAATTGCAAATGTCATTACTCTCAGCAATAGGTGTTGTCATTTTCTTGCTGTCTATCATACCGTACTTTTTCAGCACTTTGATAGTGTAATTTTCCTGGTGCAGGAATAGACCATCTTTGCTTCTTTCAATTTCTATACCCAAATAGGTGTTATGATTTGCTATGACTGTCATATCAAATTCTTTCTCTAAATTTTCAAGCAGTATATTCATTCTGTTTTCGTTATTTCCTATGAGGATTCCATCATCCACATGAATAGCAAGAAATAATTCTCCAGTTTCATCTTTGCCCAGGAAAGCTTAGTGATCAACCAGAACCAATTTTCTTGGCTTTGCTGAGGCACTTGATCCTGAGCCATGCTTTCTTTCCCAGTTGTTTCTTTGATGTGTGTTTCACATGTTCCTCCATCTGTTTTGCAAATCACCTAAATTGCCAATGAAAAGTAAATGTATTATAATGCACTCGCCTTTTGCAATTTTTATTGCCAAAAAATTGAGGTGCAAGTTCATTTTCATCATTATAATTCTACGTTTGCATGGAGTGTCCTGATATTTCTTAACTGCAAATAAAAAAATTGCACTTCATTACAAAAAATTTAGAGATATTTAACTCAGTTGTTAGTTTCAGTTGTGCACCAATGTTTTTCCATATACTGTCTCAAAAAAAAAAAAAAAAAAAAAAAAAAATATCCGTGTACTAGGGTTTTTTCAATTGAATAAGCATGAATGTTGCGATATCATCTCACAGAGCATTATGTCTTGCATGTGACGCATATCCAATTTCCTTTGGTTGGACTGGCTCAACATCTTTCTTCGAACGTCTTGACTCGTCGACGACTTCAATTGCGAGACTGCTCACTGCTGCACTGTTGCGATTGTGATTGCATCAGCCGCACGCTGCACCCCCAAACTCAAACTGTGCATGTTCAAACAGTCAGCCTCTGACGTCTCGAGGCGACCTAGGGTACCTGGATATAGAAAGGTAAGTGCATCAACTTCTGTTGTAGCAGCAGCATCCGCCGCCATGTTTGTTCCATGTGGCGACACTGTGAAGTTTCTCAAAGACAGAGTTCTTTGTTGTAGTTGCTTTGAAATATCGCTTGCTTCACTTCTAATACATATATCAAATAGTAAATAAAGATTTGTATTAAAAATTAATCTGGTCATAATAATTTATTTTAACACAGCTTAAAAAATCGATAAAAATATTTTTTGGGGTTTACCAGCTGGGTGTGTATCGGCAGCAATCTTTCCACATTGGCTAACTCAATTTTATTGAATTACATCCATACTTCCATTACGTCTATAGTTTGCGATAACTCTATGTTTTTGAATGTGATGTGATGAATTTGATCAGAATACAATCCCAGGTCTGTGCTTTCCTTACGTAATATATTTCAAAATTTAGATGAAACGCTTTTTCATTGCACAAGCTATGAAAGTAGATTACCACCAAAACTAGGATGCAATAAAATATTTATGAATAAGAGGAATGTATCATTGATAATATTTGGTATTGCTGTCAAATTCAATCGTTTCCAACCATTTGCTCTAATTTTTTCAAAATGGCTTTCTTAAAAATGAAACTAAAAATTAGTTTTTTTAAATGAGTTAATACAAAACAATGTAGATGTTTTAAAAAGGTTTACAGTTATGACTTATGGCAAAAAGCAGTATACACCTTTAAACGTGATTTTGATTTATCTATATGAAATGTTCATTATTGCCAATATATCTATAAATAATACTCGGCAACAAAAGATGTTGCGTCGGACCCTTTGCTAAAAAAAAACATGTGTTGAAACCTGCCACAAACAATGTGTTGAATTCTTGTGTAATTACAAAAGATTTAATCCACTTCGTATAGTTCTGAAGTCCTTTTCGGTGTCTGTTTCTCACGCTAACAATTTATAGTCAATACATCATGGCTTTTAGATTCCACGGAGAAACAAAACCTTTTTGTAAACAATTCGATAGTGCACAGCCACCATGCTGAAAGCATACTGATTCTCCTATGTTGTCATCTCGCGTCGTCATGAAGGAACAAAAATGACAGATGCGCATGCCCATCTATATCCAGGTGCCCTAGGCCGACCGGCCGTAACCACAGCCATCCATCGTGCCTTCGACAACATACCTTAAAGCATTTGAACCTTGTGCTCATAGCACTGGAATTGGTAGGACGTTCATAGTTATAGCCAAAAACTTGAATTACATCTGATATTTTGATTTAGTATAAGCAATTGCAGTTTTTTATTAAAATTTTTAACTTCAAAACAGATTGATTAAAAGGGTATTTAATTATTCAGGGCAAAT
Organism: Locusta migratoria; assembly: GCA_026315105.1. NCBI lineage: Eukaryota > Metazoa > Arthropoda > Insecta > Orthoptera > Acrididae > Locusta > Locusta migratoria. The sequence continues at coordinate 189,893,325 of CM048747.1, forward strand.
CGACAAAATTGTATTGAAGACCCTAATCGTTTCATACAAACTTGCTCTCCTTTTCACAATTTATAGTCAAGGTATTCAGCAGTGCAGCTATTTACAATATTTCTGTAGACACATTGAGACTGAAAAACAAATTGTGTACCATAGTTACTTGAAGTTAAAGTATAGGCGACGCAATAAACAGGAACTGAGGACTAATAAACGAAAAACAAATCGTATTACTACACTAGAAAGATATATTCAACCCACTTGATGGCACTAAAAGTGTGATGTAACTAAAACATCCTAGAAAAATGGATTCAAAACAAGTTTAATAAATTAGCCTATAATTTTCATTTCTAAAATTTTGTGATTTAAAAATATTACTTGTCAGAATACACGAATCAATTGTGACTGCTGTTAAAAATAAAAGAGCCTTTTGCATTCCAGAATTTGCTTACACAATGAGCATTCGTAATTGTCATAGAAATTGCTTGACAAGTCGTTCATGTGTGGCCAGTGGCGAGGTGGGGGCGAGTGACTTATTGCAGCGATATTGCATGCGACGAATTGCTGTGATTTGTTGCTCGTGTGTTGGGCCCCTAATTTCTTTGTTGTACTGTATGGGTCCATTCGAAGAGTTGCCAGAAAACTACTCGGAGAGCCAGCAATCACGCGCTACTGCGCATGCGCGGTATCGGTGACGTCATGTGTTTGTGCTTGATGTTTGGGCTCTTCGAACACCCGTTTTATTTAGCCTTCGCTAGTGTAGCGTGAAAAGACAGAAGAATGAACAGCAATAGCGCGAATGTTATTTACATCACGGTTGATTTTATTTGTTTATTCATCACTTATCATTTACATGAGATGGGTTTCGTCACAAAACAAATATGTTTAGATGTATAATTAAATGAAAGATACAGCATATATAAAAAAATATATACACTATAGCACAGTATAATACTTGTAAAATACACACCTTCGCATTTCACTAAAGAAGGTTGTTGGTACTTTTTTCAGATTAAATTTCATTTAAATACTCTTTCGCCGTATAATAACTTTTTGTAAGGAGAAACATTTTGATAGCTTTTTTTAAAGCTGTGCATATTAGTTATTTGTTAGTGGCATGAGTCAACTTATTGTACAATACTGTCGTGAATTCTCACTTTGTGTTTTCTTGTCAGGTGCAGTTGCTTCCTAATTCGTGTATTATGATTATGTATAGAGCTATTTCTCCCACACAGGAACCACTCGCGTACCGCACACAGGAAACGTAGTGGTGGAGAAACTCTAAATCAGCTATTATAGAGTTCTGCAAGAGCCGCAGCGAGAGATTTAAACAGAAGCAGCAATTGTGGGGTGGTATGGCGGCTTATTTGAAAGAAAATTGTGGAAAAGCATTCACCGCGGTGTAGTGCGAGAACAAATGGAGATGACTTCAGGGCATTCAAAAACATTGTCGCTAATAATATTAAGTCCTATTTTTAAGAGAACGACATTTCTCGCCGTATTAAACGCCCAATACTTCGGCACAGTGTAAACAAAAGTCTCAGACCGCGATAAGCACTGTCACCACTTTTCTCAGTGGTTAACAACAGCATACTCGTTCTGAATATTCTGATATCGTGGACCGATCCAGAATAGGTCTCTAATGCGTCTCTTGTGAAAACCACCTGCAAGTGAAAGGGAAAAAATTCTGGATCTTCCTTGGGCCTGTCTGTTCCGACATGGGTCCCATCTATTTCACCTGGCAATCCTTCATTGCGCAAATGGGACTCTTATGTCATCTCTTTCCTCTGCAGGTGACCGCTTTATAACGTTCACACTCAGGACAATAATAAATTTTGCAGCTCTTTTAATTTCAAACAGAATAAGCTGCAAATGTTGAACCTCTGTGCTACATTACGAAAACGTGCACTTCATGGCCTGCAAACCTCACAAAGATGATCTTGTAATAGGAGTATCTCCGCCACTCCCGCTTCCTGGTACTTACAAGAAACCGAATTTCTAAATTGTTCTGCAAGAAGCCACCGCACCCAAAAATCTTGGACTAATTCCGTATCTGAGAAACGTAGCACAAAGTATAAAAAACACCAAAAACATTCTGATTTCTGCCTTTTATTTCGGCGCAACAACACTGCGTAGAAATAGACGCCACTAGAGACGAAATCTGAAACGCTCGACGTCTGGAACAAATGTCATTTTGAATTATATTACCTTCTATACGTGATTTCAAATGTTCAAATGTTTGTAAGGCTTATGGGACTTAACTAAGGGGTTATCAGTCCCTAAACTTACAAACTACTTATGAACTACTTACGAACTAGGACGGCACAAATATCCATGACCAAGGGGGGATTCGAACCCCGCGACCGCAGTGGCCGTGATGACCGTGACTGGAGCGCCTCAGTCACCTCGGCCACCGCGGCCGGCTACGTGATTTAATAAGAATAAATAAGACCGTAGCATTACAGAAATAACACAGAGCAGACTAATGTGTCCACTTCTGAGGTAACTTCGCCGGCCGCGGTGGCCGAGGGGACTGAGGCGCTCCAGTCACGGTCTGCACGGCCACTACGGTCGGGGGTTCGAATCCCCCCTCGGGCATGGATATTTGTGCCGTCTTAGTTCGTAAGTAGTTCATAAGTAGTTCGTAAGTTTAGGGACTGATGACCCCGTAGTTAAGTCCCATAAACTATACAAACATTTGAGGTAACTTCCATTTTGAACAAGCGAGCGTCGTATATCCCCACTACAAATAGAGCTACGCGTATGCGCGAATCTGGCAGCCAGAAAAATTTCCTCGGGCAGGATCTGACTGCTTGGCTCTGTTTTCTAGCAGCTCTTCGACAAACTGGCGCCCCTCTTCAAGTAGCCACATTCAGGGCCAGGCGCTCATCAAACGCGAACTTTCGTACTGCGCATGCGCGGTAGCCAGAAAGCTACTCTTCGAACGATGCTTATGTTTCATGTCACTTTTATTGTTGCATTTGGTTCTTACACATTGTTGTTGTTTCTTGTCCGTTTTGTTCTATGCTAACTTCTTTATTGACGAACCTTCCAAGGTACCTGAGACCATCCAGTACCTCTGTGTTTTCGTGCGGAATTTGCCAATTGACAAAGTTGTAGGGAGTTTCACGGAAATGATTGTCTGAAATGTCTTCCCATTGGGGCCGCAGGAGAGTGAAGTGTGCTGACTATTTGCATATCCATAAAACTGTGATAGGCAGGGTTGTCATATACAAGAATTCTCGTACGCATACGAGAATTTCATCGTTTGTATGCGGTGCCAGACAAAAGTGAATATCGTACATAATCATACGATAATTTTGCATCGCAGTTTTTACCAAATGTACGGTATAAACCATTTCTGGGAAAATAATTAAGTGCAGTAGCGGATTTACCAGTAGGCTGGCGGCTACGGGCCGCAAATTTGAGAGCAAAAATTTAAAACTGTAAGTGTAATAAAAGATTACATTTGTTGTTGTTGTGGTCTTCAGTCCGCAGACTGGTTTGATGCAGCTCTCCACGCTATCCTGTCCTGTGCAAGCCTCTTCATTTGAGAATATGTACGGCAAACTACATCCTTTTGAATCTGCTTAATGTATTCGTCCCTCGGTCTCCCTCTACGATTTTTACCCCACGCGCTTGCTTCTAATGCTAAGTTGACAATTCCTTGATGTCTCAGAATGTGTCCAACCAATCCATCCCTTCTCTTAGTCAGGGTATGCCAGAAACTCCTTTTCTCCCCGATTCAGTTAAGCACCTCCTCATTAGTTACATGATCTACCCATCTATTTTCATCATTCGTCTGTAGCACCACATTTCAAAAGCTTCTGTGATCTTTTTATCTGAACTCCTTATCGTCCACGTTTCACTCCCACACAGTGCTATACTCCAGACAAATGCTTTCAAATGTTCAAATGTTTGTATAGCTTATGGGACTTAACTACGGGGTCATCAGTCCCTAAACTTACAAACTACTTACGATCTAGCTAATACTAAGGACGGCACAAATATCCATGCCCAAGGGGGGATTAGAAGCCCCGACCGTAGTGGCCGTGCAGACTGTGACTGGAGCGCCTCAATTCCCTCGGCCACCGCGGCCGGCAAATGCTTTCAGAAAGGACTTCCTAACATTTAAATTAATATTGGATGTTAACAAATTTCGCTTCTTCAGAAACGCTTTTCTTCCCATAGCCATTCTGCATTTTATATCTTCCTTACTTCGGCCATCAGAAGTTATCTTACTACCCAAATAACAAAATTCATCTACTACTTTTATTGCGTCATTACCTAATCCAATTCCTTCAGCATCGCCTGATTTTCTGACATTGCATTCCATTACCTTCGTTTTACTCTTGTTAATGTTCATCTTATATCTTCCTTTCAAGACACTGTGCATTCCATTCAATTGCTCTTCTAGATCTTTTGCAGTCTCTGAGAAAATTACTATGTCATCGGCAAACTGCAATGTTTTTATTTCTTCTCCCTGCACTTTAATGCCCTCTCCAAATTTCTCCTTCCATTCCTTCACTGCCTGTTCAATGTACACGTTGAACAACATTGGGGAAAGGCTACAACCCTGTCGTATTCCCTTCCCAACCTCTGCGGCCCTTTCTTGCCCTTCGACTCTAATAACTGCTGTCTGTTTTTTTTTGTATAGGTTGAATATAACTCTTCGCTCCCTATATTTTACCCCTGCTACCTTCAGAATTTGGAAGAGTATTCCAGTCGACATTGTCAAAAGCTTTCTCCAAATCGACAAACACTGGAAACATAGGTTTCCCTTTCCTTAGCCTATCTTCTAAGATAAGTCGTAATGTGAGCATTGCCTTCCGTGTTCCTTCATTCCTCCTAAATCGAAACTGATCTTCCCCGAGGTCAGATTCCACATGTTTTTCCATTCATCTATAAATAATTCGTATAAGTATTTTGCAACCATGACTTATAAAACTGATAGTTCTGTAATTTTCACACTTGTCTGCACTTGCTTTCTTTGGAATTGGAATTACGATATTCTTCTTGAAGTCAGAGGGTATTTCCCCTGTCTCATACATCTTGCATACCAGGTGATACAATTTTTTCATGACTGGCTCTCCTAACGATATCAGCAGTTCAGACGGACTATCATCTACTCCAGGGGCCTTGTTTCGACTCAAGTCCTTCAGCGCTCTGTCAAATTCTTCTCGCAGTATAATATCTCCCATCTCATCGTCCTCCACTTCGTCTTCCATTTCTAGAATACTACCCTCAAGTTTATTTCCTTTGAATAGGCCCTCTATATATTCCTTCCACAGTTCAGCTTTCCCTTCTTTGCTTAGTACTGGTTTTTCCGTCTGTGTTCTTGATATTTATACAGCTGCTTTTCTTGTCTCCAAATATCTCTTTTATTTGCATGTAGGCGGTATCTATCTTTTCCCTAGTTATGCATTCTTCTACGGTTCTGCATTTATCCTCTAACCACTCCTGCCTAGCCAGTCTGCACTTCCTGTCAATCTCATTTTTCAGACGTTTGTACTCCCTTTTTCCTGTTTCACTTGCTGAATTTTTATATTTTCTCCTCTCATCAATTAAGTTCAGTATATCCTGTGTTATCCACGGATTTCTATTAGACCTCGTCCTTCTGCCTACATGATCTTCTGCTGCCTTCACTACCATTGTATGTTATGACGTATTAAAGTTTTGCTTACCCCCTCGTTACTAGTAGTATATGACTATGCTTTTATTAGCTCAAAAACTATTTCTTGTGTTGTTTTACTGAAGCACTTCGGTTTTAAAAATAAATTAGGAAGTGACACTTAGATTTCCTATTGCACAGTTGCACCAATTACGAAAAAAATGAGTTGTAATTTGGAGGATAGAGCCGAAAACATAAAGCTGAATGAGAAACTTGCTGTGTAATTTTTCTGCACTTACAAAATACAGATGGAAATATTCATGACTACTTTATGGTTAGAACTTAAATTCTAATCATTATGTAATAAAGCATTTAATATGTTTATGCAAATTTTGAATTTTGTTGCATGCTGTCTTTTTGGTACTCCAGTTTATGGTCAAAAGTCTATTATATGTTAAAATATGTGAAACTGATACTACAGATAAAATATGGAATGTCCCTGAACTCAAATTTACTCAGGACTTGTAATTAGAGCACAGGTGTATCAGACCAGTTGGAGGTATACAACAAGACGAGGTTAGTGATACATGAGCTTTTCTTTTCCTTGTGAAAAGTTTTATACTGTCACGTGTAAAAGACATAACTCTGTAGATATTTCATTGAATAAAATAGCTGCAGCAGTAAAAAGTTTTGCAATTATTTAAGCATTTGTATTACTTATATTTTTTTTTCAGACAAACAGATCAATGGCCCATGAAAGCTCCCTTGATTGATAGCCCCCCTGCCACCACACTTTGGGCTTATATTCATGCTTGGTGTGATGCTAAAAAGGTTAGTGAAGATCCACGTGATGATTTGAAGGAGCAAGCAGAGGATTTGAAGAAGTTCTTGGATGGAATAATTAAGAGCAGTGAGCAGCTCAAGAAGTATGTATTAAATCTTTTTTGCCATTACTCTTGAACACATTTCCAGAATGAAGTAACACGAGGCACAACAGTGTTTATACAACATATTTATTGTTCTGAAATGAAATCTAGTTTTGTAATATGTTGGGGTAGATGAAAATCGGTATTTAAACTTAATACTCCATCCAAAATATATCTTGAGCTGCACAACTAGTGCCTTTCACACTTGTGCAGCTATTGCTGTTGTTGTCTTCAAGACGAAAGACTGGTGTGATGCTGCTCTCCGCACTACCCTGTCCTGTGCATACCTCTTCATCTCTGAATAAGAATGGCAACCTACATCCTTTTGAACAGTCTGCTTACTGTATTCACCTCTAAGTCTTCCTCTGTGATTTTTACCCCATACACTTCCTCCAATGCTAAATGGATGATTCCTGGATGACTTCTACCAATTGATTCCTTATCTTAGTGAAGACGTGGCAGAAATTTCTTTTCTCCTCATTCTGCTCAGCACTTTTCCAGTAATTATGTGAGCCACACATCTAATTTTCAGCATTCATCTGCAGCACCACGTTTCAAATACTTCTATCATCTTTATGTCAGTACTCCTTATCATCCATGTTTCACTCTCATACAAAGCTACACTCCAGACAAATGCTTTAAGAAAAAAATTCCAAACATTTAAATTATTTTTGGGTGTCAACAAATTATGCTTCTTCAGAAGCTATTCTTTCCATAGCCATTCTGCATTTCCTTCTTTACTTTGGCTGTCAGAAGTTATTTTAGTATCCAAATAACGAAACTCATCTACTACTATTATTATTATTTTATTATGTAACATGATTACTTGAGCATTGCCTAATTTTCTTAGACTACAGTCCATTATCATTGTTTTGCTTTTGTTAATGTTCATTTTATACCCTCCTTTCAAGACACTGTTCATTCAACTGTTTCTCGAGATCCTTTGCTGTCTCTGATAGTATTACAATGTTATCCACAAACTGAAAAGTTTACTCTTATTGTTTACTGAAGGGCATGTTTCATTTAACACGTTACTGAATAAGTTATAGAAATTATCCCATTTGTCATTCACTTCAGTTGCACTGTATACTGATTCTCATTTTTCATTCTCAAATGCCCTCTTAAGTTTACAAAAATTAAAATTTCTTTTATTCAAAATTGTATCAAATTCACTTAAATCTACATTTCCTATATCAATTTCCATGATAATGGCTCTGTAGTCACATAATAGTTATCTATGGTGATTACATTTACTTTCTCTTTTGCTGTGTTTGTGAGAACATAGTCAATCCATGTTTAGTATTTATAGTAACTCATGTGGGTTCTGAGTTAATTTGATTAAAATTGTAACACTGAATAAGTCAATGTAATGCAAATAATTTGTACCCTTAGTCAAAGAGTCCATCTTGGTGTTTCCAATAAACGACAAGTGTTTTTTATGCATTGATGTCCTCTAGAAACTGAGAAATTCTTCTACACTGCTTCCAGGTGACCTATATAGTTGTACTATAATTAGACTGTTGTTCCCAAGTTTTATATTTATTGCTGCAACCTCAAATACCGTTTCAGTACTCAGATCCTCAATTCAGTTAACTTTTTCACATGCTACATCATTTCTGCTATGAATGCCTACCTCACCACTTTTGTGTGGCTTTCTACAGAACAAGTTTATAAGTTTGTAAGTTTTTAGCCTGTGTCCATATACTGTTTCTTCATTGCAATTCATTTTACTGGGTATGAAGATATGTGGTTTAGCTTCATTTATGTATATGCTCAGTTGCTCTATTTTATTAATTATATATGGGAAATTTTGGTATGAAGGGGTTAGCTTACTATGCTTTACTCTAAAATACCATCACTATTTTATTTTTTTTATTTTATTTTGTTACTGAGAGTTTTGTTTAACTTATCATTTTCTCTGATAATTTTGCTTATTTCAAAACACAAGTTTCTTTTCCCTGTGAAATTTAGTTGTACTCCATGTTTTTTTACGCAGACATCTAGACCTACTATTCTACACTTTCCAAACAAAGCATATATATTTTTTTTTTAATGTTTGTTTTTTGTATTTCCTTATTGACACATGGATCATTTATAAAGTCACAGCAGTGTAAGAGTGTGTCTCAGTTGCACAGTGGTAGAGTGCCAGATTACAAATTCAAAGGTTGTGGGTTTGATCCCCACCAGGTCCTAGGATTTTTATCTCTCACTTTCCACTTCTTTCACCTCTGGCAGTATTTGCTCATGTGAAAAATCACGAGTAGCACCGTGGTTCGGAACCCATATTAAACTGTAGGTACCCCTATAACTGGCTGGGTAAGACAGTTCGTAGGTCAGAGGAAGGCAACGGCAAACCACCTCCAAACTGGACCATGCCTAGTAAAGCACTGTGGTGTTCAAACCAATCTTCGGAATGTTGACTGCTTTACTTTTTTTACCTTTAGCTGTGTGGGAGGATTGTAATTATTGTGTTTTGGCATTGATTAGCTTTCAAGAACTTTTCAAGATTTCCTAGGCAACTTTGTGCTATGTTTCTAGCTGATACCCATGACTGAATATTTTATACTAGGACTTTTTCAATATTTCCTAGGCAACTTTGTGCTATGTATTTTGCTGATATCGATGACTGAATATTTTATACTAGGACTTTCCTTGCTATAAACTGCTACCCCATCATATGCTAGATTTTTTCTGTAATAGTTTGTTATCAATGTGGCTGATTGGAAAAAATATATCTGTTTTATTAGTTAGTGTTCATTAATACAGAGTATAGTACAGTTAAGCTTTTCCAGTTGATACTGTAATTCATTTTGCTTATTTCTGAGTGAGTGAACATTAATACGAAGTAGCACTGTCTCATTCTTGGAAATATGGAGTGTATTTCCATCATACTTTAAATTTTTTGTGTATTTGGATAAACAGTCACCAGATACATCAGTAGTGTCTTTTACATAAGCAGTCTGAAAGGCTTCTCTCTTGGCTACATTACTTTCTAATCTTTACACATACGATATATAGATTGCACATTTTGGTGATTTTTAGCACTACCTGATGGATTATGTATCTTCAGGGTTTCTTCTTCTTCTTGTCTCTGCCTTCGACTAGAGAAAAATTTTTTGGAGTGGCGGCATGGTTTCCCATCTACCCACAGAAGTTGATGTTGCTGGTGCTTCTGGTTACTGCTATTTCTTTGGAGAATTTCTGGTTGTAGCTAGTGATGGTATCCAGCTTGATTTTTGCTTTTGTACATTGTTCAATGGTTCTTCAGCAGAGCCAATAGAATTATGACTATATTCTTTGTGTTTCCTCCTGCTGTGTTTTCTATTTCTAATGCTGTCAAATTGCTACTGCTGGATTTCTCAGTGATATTGTAACACTGTCCATGTTTTGTGAATAGTTCTCTAGAGGATAGTAGTCCTGTAAACACTACTGTATTGAAAGCTTTGCACATCTCCAACTGTGTGTTAATTTTATCAATCTCCTTTTATATGCAAGAGTTTGATGGTAAGTCATGGTGCACTAATGACAATATGCTAGTTTCTTTTACTTCACTTAACCGTTAATATTTTGGAAAGGCTAGCTCTTGGTTTTCTGAGATAACAAATGATTTGAATGAAATGCTACAATCAATAAGGTTTACTGCAATTTTTCAACCATGTCTCTCTCCAAAATACTTACTACACACAGTTACACATTTTTGGTCAGATTTTGCCCTCCATTTGTGTATATTTTTCTGCTCTTGTTTGTGAGAAGTTTTGGTGCTTGACATGCTGATTTTGAGCACATGATTTTTTCTTCTATGTTCAAACAACTTACTGGATTTATCACTAGTTTTTGTCCTTCTCTACAGAATTTTGCATATGTATGCAACTTGTTGGGTGATATGTACCTACATACCTGCTGAATCTTTGTTTATGTAATTATTTTCACTTTGGGTTTTAGTAACTTTCAGGACAGTTATAAACCTAGATAATTCATTCTTTAGGCACTGTATATCATTCATCAATGTCAGAATACCATGTTTTTCAATCAGCTGGTAGTATTTCATTAATTTGCACAGAAATGAGTCACATTAACATGAAACTTGTATTTTGTTTACTAATCATGAACTCAGACAGAAAATGAGTACTAAGCAAAGAGGGGAAAGCTGAGCTGTTGCAGGAATATATAGAGGGCCTATACAAAGAAAATAAACTTGAAGGCAATATTCTGGAAATGGAAGATGAAGTGGAGGAAGATGAGATAGGAGACATGATACTGCGAGAAGAATTTGACATAGTGCTGAAAGATCTGAGTCGAAGCAAGGGCCCTGGAATAGATGATATTCTGTATGAACTGCTGATATCGTTAGGAGAGCCAGTCATGAAAACATTGTTCCACCTGGTATGCAAGATGTATGAGACAGAGTAAATACCCTCCGACTTCAAGAAGAATATCGTAATTCCAATTCCAAAGAAAGAAGTGTAGACAAGTACGAAAATTACAGAACTATCAGTTTAATAAGTTGTGGTTGCAAAATAATAACAGAAATTATTAACAGACAAATTGAAAAACTTGTGGAATCTGACCTCGGGGAAGATCAGCTTGGATTCAGGAGAAATGTAGGAACACAGGAGACATTACTCACATTCGGACTTATCTTAGAAGGTAGGGTAAAACTACATTTTTGGAGTCTGTAGATTTGGAGAAAGCTTTTGACAATGTCCATAGCCATCGCCTTTCTCCTTCGAGTCCCCCAAAACTTCGTTTGCTATCGCCGAGCATATCTTTGATCATTACTCCCTTGATGATGCAGCTCGCTACCTGTGTCTGATTATGCATCTCCACGAGCATGTGACCTAACCTGTGACCTGGTGACTTCTCCCCCTTCCACCAATCGCTATTCTGTTACCAAGAAGACCATCCTTGAGAGGGTCACCCACACTCCTGAGGACATGATCAGACACATCATTAATGAAGTGCATCTGGGTAGAGGAAGCCTTCACAACTGTGGCATTGCTTCCACCTGCTCGTCAATGAGCACAAAATGCCTGACTCCACACTGATGGCAGTCTGGTCAAACAAACTCCCACTCACTGTACCAACCGCCCTCACCTACAACAACTTCAGTCTTCAAGTGAATGCATCCACATCGCCAACAGAATGTATGATGCCTATCTATCATGAGACATGTCAACCCCGTTTCACGCCCGAGGCTCGGCCCCTTGCAATGCCTCCCTCCATCTGCAGGATGAGAATGAAGACATCACTCACTGTCTCACAGATGCCGAGATGTAGCTGGTGTACAGCATGTATCATTTGTCAACTCTCCAGTCACCTGAGACTTCCACTCCAAGTTTAGTATCAGTGTTATCTCTGCAAGTGTTCTAGTGACTTCAATTGTACTCTTTGCTCATGCATGCACCAATACTTTTTTGTTTTGCACTCTCCCACTCTGTTGGTCAAGCACGCATCTGCAACTTCCCTCCCCCGATTCGGACACCACCGCATGTGTGACCATCTTTGGATATACTTAGAAAAAATCAATGCACTGCCATCTTGTGCATGAAACTCTGCCTCTCTCGCACACACCCATAGCTGACAGGGACACTACCTCAGCATAATGGCCTCCTTTGGGAGCCCTGAATGATTCCAATTCCCCACCCACCGTTGCACTACCCTTGCGCACACTGGCGGCCGGCATAGCTACTGCTTTGGCTGTAATGACCAGTTCCAAGCTGCTGCTCTTCCCCTAGCCTCCATGTGACTCACATCACCCTTTGCCCCCTCCCGAGAGCTGCCTTGCTCTGTCACAACAGATGGCATGGACACAAGTAAACAAACACTTGCTGCCGCGCCAACCAATGTTTTGGTAGTCACAAAAGGGCACTGTGCATAAACTTTGTCTCATAGATGAGCCTCCCATCTCCAAATTGTGACAACTTTGCCTGGAGAAACTGGCAGCCATAAAGCAACAAATCTCTGAACTTTTGGGACTAGGTGTCATTGAGCCTTCATCCAGAAACTGGTTGTCAACCATTCATTTGGTAGTCAAACAAGATGGCACTTGGCTTATGTGTGCAGATTATTGCAGGCTCATTGTGCACACTCTTATGGCCAATTACACCATACCAAACATTGGAGACTTCACTCAGACCCTGGCTGGTGCAAAAAAGTTTTCTGTTGTGGACTGTAAGCGTGCTTATCATCATCAGCAATTCCATAGAGGAGAACAAGAAACATGTTCAGATCCTACTTGACACACTGGCCTTAGCTGGTATCGAACTTAATGACAGTCAGAAACAGTTGTACCAGCACTCTGTGTTGTTCCTTGGCTTCACGGTTTCTGCCGAAGGGATCACCCCTCCCCCCACCCCCTCCCACCCCGTGAAGATTGACCATATCAGGTATCTACGCTTACCCTAGACATTGAAAGAATTGTGATATTTTCTTGGGACAATAAACTATTACTGATGCCTTTTACCTGGTGCAGCCGAGCTTCAAGCCCCCTTCACCAACACTCTCACCAACAAATACACCTCTGGCACTCATCCCATTCCTTGGACTGAGGTGATGACTTCTGCATTCTCTGCTCTCAAAGATCTTAATCAAGCTGTCACCATTGCTCACCTTTATCCCGAGGCTGAACTGTTCATCACCACGGACGCAAGTGACACTGCCATTGGTGCAGTTCTCAGTCAAATGGTCGACAGCATCACTTCCCCTTTGCAGTTCTTCTTGAAAAAGCTCAATAAAACCCAAAAGAAGTATTCTGTTTACGATCCTGAGCTCCTATCACACACTTCCATCCATCCATTGATGGTTGTTGTTTCTATGTCAGACTCACTGACAACAAGCCATTTGCTGCTGCCATCATCAACCTCCTTGTGTTACATCAAGGCTGCTGACAATGTAGTTGCTAATTTTTTGTCATGCATTGATTCAGTCTTGTCCCTCTTAGACCTCTCTATCCTTGCCACTCTTCAAGCTGCGGACAAAGACACTATGAAACTTATTCATGATAGTAACTCTTCTCTTCGACCTGTCCGCACCACCTTCCCCAGTATCTCTGGTGAGGTCTGGTGTGACGAATTGATAGACACAACACACCCCTGTATTCCACACTGACTTTGATGTGAACAAACTTCGTAACATAGCTCACCCTGGTATTAAGGCTTCCACCAGACTAGTCACTGATCGTTTTGTCTGGCGGGGCATGAGGAGGGATTGTTAGGCTTGGGTTCACGCCTGTGTACCCTGCCAGCCAAGAAAGGTTCAGACACATACTTTCCCCTCCCCTTAGGCTCTTTTCCAGTCCTGACCAGACATTTCCAACATGTTCACATTGATCTCATCGGCTCTCTTGCTCTGGTCGACGGCTATTGCTATTTTCTCACTGCCGTCAATCGAACTACCCGCTGGGCAGAGGCCACACTGCTTCTTAACATTACTGCTGAAACTATTGCTTGTGCTTTCTTGCACACCTGGATCGTTCACTTTGGTTACCCTGCCATATCACCACTGACCAGGGTACACAATTCGAGTCTGCCCTCTTTCAAAGTCTCTGCAGGCTCATTTCATTTCAAATCACCCAATATAAGGAAATCTCATTGCCATCATATCACAGATTTTTGTGAAAATTTGGTATAAGATAGTACATAATTAGAAAGTGATAAAATATTTTTTAAGTTTTTTTATTTTTTTTTTATTTTTTATTTTTTTATTTTTTTATTTTTTTTAATCAAAACAATAGTCAAGAGGCCATTTTGAAATGTCTAGCATTTTCTCAGTCTGCTGTCAGTATGAAAGTGGGTTGAAAGTTTGTAACTTCTTTATTTATGAATCAATTTCATTCAAGTTGGTGTCATTAGAAAGATAAAAGAATCTACTACATCACTAAACTATAAAAAATCTGCAACTATGATGCAAATCTATAATTAAAGTCGTTTATCGACATTTTTGTTTACAAATTTCAAGATTATTTATTTATTTATTTATTTATTATTTTTTTCAAAATCACAAGTTTCACCATTTTAATTTTTGTTTCAGAAATTGCCTTTATCATACATTTCCACAGAAAAAAATTAGAAGTGTGTTTGTTCTGTTTAGTCATTTAAAACGGAATTAACGTAAATAATAATCCACTTGTTTCATTTTGTGGCTCATACCTAGTGATGATCAGTTGACATAAAATTCTAAAAAGTGGTATTCCTTCTAAACAAATTTTCAATGGACACTATTATATAAACAACCAGTACTTGTGTTTGCACTAGGAGCAGGCAAAGTAATCAAAATGTTTTTGTAAGGTACCCAACAAATGTCAGCATGAAGTGGCCATGAATAACTTGAGGAAGGGCCACTAGGACTCATGAATTTGACTTTTGCATCTCTCAGTTCATGTCTTGTCTCCAGAACTTTGCCAGCTCACCACTGGTCATCATAGATAGCAGCGACAAATGTTTCTTCTTTAATTGTGTTAGAGGCAGTGTTTTTAAGTCCAAGAGAAACTTGAATGAATTTATTTGATGATGAAACATGCTTTACCAGCAACCTGCTTTCACTCAGTTGTTTGGAAAAATGATTGACTCTTGTCCCAGGAATGGTAGAACCAGTCTCATATCATTTTTCTAGGATGTTTGTGAATATGGTTATTTCCTTTGTTGTAACATAAAAGGTTTCTATCCCTGGAACATTGGTTTTTGCAAATATATACAGATCTTTTGGACATAAAATTTGACTCTCATATGGACGCTGTAGACTTGCTCTTGTTGCTAAGTGTTTAATGGTACCACCAACTCCATCACATGCATTTTTGCCATGAACGGTAGCAAAAAATTCCATTCTGCAGTTACTCCTCAGTTTTGCTTGTGATGGCATGAATCAAAAAAGTTCTTAAAATTTTTATATTGTGTGTAACTGCCATCACTGAAATACGTAACGTGCTGGATGTTTGGTCATTGTTCCAATATATAAGTGAGAGCAGTTTTCTGGAAAACGTAGAATGTGTTTGTATCATGCTGTAAACAGTCACTTATACAGCACAATGACATTGACTTAATGCAGTCATCTGTTTTATAATACACAACAAAAGTATGAAGGGTGACTTGAATGTTCTGCCAGTGAAATCATTGTGCAGCATCCTGAAGAAGACATGTATAGTTCTCTGCAAAATCCACTATGACAATTTACGTAGTATCGGTAAGGGTTTCTTTGTGCAATTTTAAGTAGTGGCTCTGCGATTTTGAGATATAATAATGTTGTGCCAAGTTTTGAAGCTTTTGGATGAGATACTCAACAAATTCATCGTCATCTTCATTAGTGCCTCCAGTGTCGGTCGATCAGTTTGCATCCATTGTTTGAAAACAACATTTTCACAATTTTGTAAGGAGTCCAGCTGCATTAAAAAATTGCGCAGATCGTATTCATCAGGACAGAGAGAACAGCAATGCAACATGCACTCCTCATTATCCAGGCTGCAAACAAGTTTCTGCAGAAATTCAGTGTATGGTTCTTTCACATGTGCAGCACACATCAACAGTTTTACATTTTGATGATATGTGCATACACATACATTATGCATTCCATGTCTGTTTACGGTAACACATTCTTTTGGGCAAAGTTCACAAAACTTTGTAAAACCAATTTTATCTTCTGGATATTTTTGTTTGGAAGCTAAGTATACATCTTTCAAATTATGCAAAATGAGTCTTTTTGTCTGATACACTCTTTTGCCATTTTCTGAAGGGACAGACAGTCTTTTTTATTAGAAGAAATTCGAATTATATCATCTTCTCAGTAAAAACTCTGGACATGTGTTTCCACATCCTCATCTATTCTGTTTCCAACTTTATACCTTCCTTTTCACAAAATACCATCTTCTTTTAGCAATACCTTCAATTTCTTAACCATGTATTAGGTAGTGTTAAAAACAGTTTGATTTTTTCTTGGCAGTTTTTCTCTAACGGAACTTCTGCTGAATTTCTCTTTTAGTTTTTGCATTAAAACATTACAGTCTTACATTCAGCACTGCCATTTTCTTCGGGCACATTTTTCACTGAAATATGAAGCACTTCTGAAGCTGTTTGCTGGAATTTTAACGCTAAGCGACGAGATTTGGATTGAATGTATGCTGGACGCCTGTTGTGTGTTCTCTTTGTGAACTTAAACAGTGAAATTTCAAGTAATTCACAACTTTCATTAAGTTTTTGAAGAGTCGTGGATGAATCTTCATCTTCAAATTTATCAATCTCTGGAAGGTTATTACTGATTGGAGATAAAATGTACGTATGGCATGTTATACAAAGCTTGGTACCTGGGATAGTCTGAGGCTTTTATATTTCTGTGCCATGGTTAAAGAAACAGCTTTCAAAGATTTCTTAGCAGTCTTTTTACCATGCTTCTTAAAAGGGTCACAGCAAATTCTTTGTCTGTCTACAAATGTTTGCAGATAGAACCTTTTGTGAGAAGAACAAACACACTTGATATTTTAACAGGTGCTTCTTAGCCCCAATAATTCAATGTCAGCTGGATTCAGACTTGACATGTCTATTAAATCAAGCTCTTCACCACTACTGTTACTACTTTTCTTATGACACACAACTGCTGACATAAAACCTTAAGAGCATTTGTTTTCCATTATAATTTTGAATCAAGTGTGTATGTTGCAGAAAAGAACTGAATGATTTGAAACTTTTTCTTGTTCTCTGATCATTCGTGTATGCACTGTGAAGAAGCTGTAAGGGGGGACATTAGAAATAGTTAATGACTACTTTGTTATGTGATCTCTAATATCCACATTATGGAACAACTTTGTATTACTTTCATATACAGTACTTACCAGATGGAATAGGTGCTTATGTAAAAAACATAAAATCAGGAATAAATGTTTTTCAGATATAGAAAGTACACACATATACATACAAAACTTAATACACACAGCCTGTGTTGCTTTTGAGTGTTGCTGCTAGACTGAATTTTTCATTGTTGTTTCCTGCATTGTTGAACAGGTATTTGAAAGAAACTATTAATACAGCTTTATTGAAAAACAATGAGATCTAACAATGGAGGACGAAAACCCTTCTGATAATTTTTTATGTTGAAAAGGGCAACAGCCGTTGGGTGGTTTCACATATGACCCTGCGATCTCTTTAGTATCCGCCACCTCTATACCACAGCCTATCACTCAGAAGGCAATGGCCTTGTGGAATGGTAGTATAAGACCCTGAAAGCTGCTTTAATGTGCCACAACTCTTTCTGGCTTGAGGCCCTGCCCTTGGTTCTCCTCGGATTCTGCTCCTCTTACAAGGAAGATTTAAAAAGCACGGTGGCATTCAGCCCTCACCTCCTTGTTCAACCTCTGACGTCCCATCCGTTGTTGATTGCTACTGACTTCACTGCTTTAAACTCCCTCCCACCCTTTCCTCTAGTCATTCCCCTCCCTTTCCTCATATCCCTCAGTCACTGGAGGTATGTTCCTACGTGTTCATGCGTGAGGATTCCGTCCGCCCCCTCTCCAACCTTCTTTTCTGGGCCTAAGTGTGTCCTTACATGGGTTGGTAATACTTTCATTATCTCTGTCAATGAAACACTAATAACAGTCTCTATTAATTGCCTCAAACCTGCTCATGTTGAGCCCCCATCCTCAACTGTGAAAGGAACTCAGCCTGGGCCAGGCATCTAGGGCTGTCCCACGCCTTTCCCAGTCTCTCCCCTCCCTGCTCCCTGCCCCCTTCCTCCCCTGTATCGTCTTCAGTTACCCCATCTGCTCCCCCACTCCCTTCCTTAACACTGTCCCCTCCATCTTTGTTCTCACCATAGCGGGGTTTCTTGCATTTCCCTCTTCCATCCTCTCCATCTCTCGAATTTATGGTTCCCGTCTCCTCTACACTTGTTCCACTTGGTACCAAACTTTCGATCATTTTGCAAGACCACTCTATTCTTCATTTTGTGCTCTTCCTTTGTAACTCCCTCACCTCACTCCCGCATTGAATGGCATCTATTGAAACATCTCTCTCTGCCCGTGGAGGTCTACCCATACCATGTTTGAGCTTACTTGCTTCCTTCCATTTAAGTGGTTATTTATGCCTCCCAGGCTCTTGTCCCAGAGTCACCATGTCTGTCCCGCACCATCCAATGTCCATGATGACTGGCCAACTTCGTTATATATGTGCCGCCAACACATTGCCGCCTGCCTACACCTCTACCTCAAGTCACAACCGAGCTTTTGATTACACGCATACAAAGGCATGTGCTGCTCGACGCCTTAGTCATCCCCTCTCCCCTGCCCTGCTGCTTCAGGGTGTACTCTGTACTTCAGGGGGGAGGGGAGGGGGAGGAGAGGAAGCTGTGTGGCGACGTGACCACTATTAACCATTACAACAGAAAAAAAAAAAAAAAAAAAAAAAAAAAAAAAAAAAAAAATCTCTGTGTGTGATATCTCCCCGGCTCATATCTTTGGTGCAGCAGCTTCTCTGTGCCCGCTGGCTATCTTAACTCAATCTTGTTCTGTACTTTGTAGTATGAACAATAAAGTGTTTACTGGTACTCTGATCAGATATATGTGGTTTCTCAAACTGTACCTGATTTCCATAAGCTAACAACCTAAATATTACTAGAGGAAGCTTCAGGAAATAAAAATCTGTAGAGGATTCAAATTTAACTTATGTATTCAGAATTGAGTATATCCAACAAATAATTGAGAAAATAGGGTGCCAGTTATAAAGGTTTCTGACTATTTAATAGTACAGAGTCATCATAGCTATGTTGAAATCACAAATTTTATCACCTGTTTTGTTGATTATCCCACACTGACAGCCAGCCTCCTTACATCCTGTAATTATTTAGTGGTTCATGTTTATGCATATATGTCATATGCACTACAGATTTGCATCAAATACCGAATGTTATTGCATCGTTGACTGACAGCAATTAGATTGAGCTCTTTGTTTTCCTTTAATCTTTTCCAAATATTGTACAAATAAATATTTTCTTGAATTTTCTGAATACATTTAGTTGTACCACAATGTGCAAAACTTTCATGAAAACATTTGATTAGAGTATCAATGCATTGTTCTGGCCAACATAATTTCCAATCTTATCTCCTAAATAATACCACTTTATGTATTGTGTAATCTTCATCTACTTTTTCATGACTCTTTTTGCCTAAAGTTTTTACAAATTTCTAATTTTGATCATGATTTTGAAATCTTCTAATATCATAACAAATTTTTTAAGATTTCAGATTCTTCTTTAATCCCCCTAAGATAAATTATTTTGAATATTCTTCCTTCAGAACCATTATACTTTGTGTCATTGCCCTTACATAGTCTACTCAGTGCATCAGCAACATTTTTCTTGCCTTCAGTATACCTGATTTCATAATTAAACAGTTGTAAAAACATAGTCTATCTAGTAATTCTACTATGATAAAGTTTACACTCTTGTAAGTAACTTAATTTCTTGTGATCAGACTATACAATAACTTTGTGACCCAAAACATAATTTTTAAATTTGCTAAATGCCCAGTGAATTGCCAAAAGTTCTTTTTCAGTAACAGTGTAGATTTTTCATGTTTCTGAAGTATTCTACTAGCAAAAGCAATTGATCTGTGTTCAAGCTTCTGATTAGATACAACCTCTTGAAATAAATGTGCCCCCAAATCCAATTTCATTACTGTCAGTCATAATACAAAATGATAGTGACATATCTGGTTTATACACAATTTGACTTTAACTGATTTCTTATATTTTGAAAAGCATTTCGACATTTCTAATCATAACCCCAAACACTACTCTTTTTTCATTGGTTATTCAGACAAGGTGTATTTAAAGACTGATTGTCTATATATTTTCTATAGAATCCAACAAGACCAAAAAAGAAAAAAAGATTTCAATTGAAACTTCCTGGCAGATTGAAATTGTGTGCCGGAACTGGAACTCGAACCTGAGACCTTTGCCTTTTGCAGGCAAGTGCACTACCGACTGTGCTATCCCGACATGACTCACAATGCCACCTCACAACTTTACTTCCGCCAATACCTCGCCTCCTACTTTCCAAACTCCACAGAAGCTCTCCTGCAAACCATGCAAAACTAGCACACCTGGAAAAAAGGATATGATGGCGACCTGGCTTAGCCACAGCCTAAGGGATGTTTCCAGAATGAAACTTTCACTCTGCAGTGGAGTGTGCGCTGATATGAAACTTCCTGGCAGATTAAAATTGTGTGCCGGAATCAGGACTCGAACCTGGGACCTTTGCATTTCGCGGGCAGGCGCACTACCGACTGTGCTATCCCGACATGACTTACAATCCCGCCTCACAACTTTACTTCCGCCAGTACCTCACCTCCTACTTTCCAAACATCACAGAAGCTCTCCTTCCCTACTCTGCCTGAAGAAACAACTGGGTTGCGAAAGCTTGCTTTTGTGTGTGTTTGTGTTTGCTGTATTTATGTTTGCTGTCATTACCGGTCCTCCTTCACCTGGTAAGTAAACTTAATCTGTTTAGGCGACATATTGTAGAAAGCAAAGAAGTTGGACAGAGATACCACTTGAGGCAGAGGCTCTGTCCAGAGCAACTAGGCAAAGATGTTAAAGATGGTGGGCGGGAATTTGAATTTAGCAGAGGTGGGCAACGGGAAGAGAGAATATGCTGAAAGGCAAGTTTTCATCTCCGGAGTTCTGAAAGATATAACGTCTGCCTAGGTGTGTTTAGGTGTTTATATTTGTGGGTGTGTATGTATTTGTTTACCTTCCTTTTTTTCCCCTAAGGTAAGTCCTTCCACTCCCTTAAAACCCGCATCCTGCCCTTTTACCTCTCCTTCCTTCCTCTTTTCCTGATGAAGCAACCAATGGTTGCGAAAGCTTGAATGTTTGTTTGTATGTGTTTTCATTTGTGTTATTTGTGTCTATCGGCGAGCCTATGCTTTGGGTAAGTCAGCTACAGCTTAGGTCTTCGTGGCAAATGAGTCTACTCCAGTCCTGAATCCCTGAACCAATACACCAATAACCTGATAACAGCCTTCACATCCCGCAGCTATCCTCCTGATCTGGTACAGAAGCAAATTGCCAGAGCCACTTCCTCATCCCCCCAAATTCAGAACCTTCAACAGAACCCCAGAAGTGCCCCTCTTGTCACCGGATACTTTCCGGGACTGGAGCGGACTCTGAATGTGACTCTCCAGCAAGGATACGACTTCCTTAAATCCTGCCCCGAAATGAGATGCGTCCTTCCTGACATCCTCCCCACTCCTCCGAGTGTCTTTCCGCCACCCACCTAACCTCCGTAACCTCCTAGTCCATCTCTATGAAATCCCCAAACCACCTTCCCTACCTTCTGGCTCCTACCCTTGTAACCACGCCCATTGTAAAACCTGCCCTATGCACCCTTCCACCACCACTTACTCCAGTCCCGTAACCCAGAGGGTGTACACAATCAAGGGCAGAGCCACTTGCGACAGCACCCACGTGATTTACCAACTGACATGCCTGCACTGTGAAGCGTTCTATGTGGGAATGACCAGCAACAAACTGTCCATTCGCATAAATGGTCACAGGCAGACAGTGTTTGTTGGTAATGAGGATCACCCTGTGGCTAAACACGCCTTGGGGCACGACCAGCACATCTTGGCACAGTGTTACACCGTCCGGGTTATCTGGATACTTCCCACCGACACCAATTCTTCAGAACTCTGGAGATGGGAACTAGACCTTCAGCATATTCTCTCTTCCCGTGTCCCACCAAAGAAATGATTGTATATTGGTGGTCTTTCTACTATTACATACATAGATGTAAATGGTATCCAATACTTCATTAACCAAAACAAATGGGTTTTCTAGTGCTAAATCTATTACACAGTGCAAATGTGATATATATGAGACTGGTACAAGATGTTACCTAGATAGCTTTTGCATTTAATTGCAGAGGTATCTACAAAATGCTATCTGCAGTCAAGGAATCAAACAGGACATGCAAATCATATGTGACCCCTCCCCTCCCCTCCCTTTGCTACTGGACTTCAATAACTGTATTTTTATCAATGGGGGCACATGAAAGATACTATATATGCATAGCACATTCAAAGTGTCACACTGTCTGTAATGTCAATTGAATGAAAGTGGATTTGTCTGAATAAGTGTAGTGGTCTCTGTTGTGGCATATGTATAGATATTTTAAATACTGAAATACTAAATACTAAAACACCTGCTCTAGACCTTATGACTTTATTGTGGTGTCTGCTGCATGGTATTAATAAAATAGTCTCTAGCTTTGAAATCATGCCTTTCTGGACATAAAGCATTATAACTTATTGCCTCTTATGTCTCAAAGTTTGACCTCATTGTTTTAAAGTAATTACAGTATATCAGTATGCTCATTTCTCTTCTTCTTTCATATTGACAGCTCTTTTGCTGGCAGTGAAAAGCTAATAACTCTAAGTGAAAATGAACGAGAAAGATTGAAACGAAAGTTAGCTTCGTTTGATCCAACCAGAAGGTATACTGGTATTGAAGAGACGCAAGCTGCTGTTGACCAGCTAGATTCTGTTGCACAATCAATGGAAAAGCAATTGCAGTGTTTGTCTGTTTATGAGGAATTCCTAAAAAAGGTTTGAGTGTTTCCTTTTTTATTGTATCTATTTTGAGATATACCACATTACACTAATGTTTTACTCTAACTTATCCTTGATATTAGCCATTTTATTTTGTATTATTATTTTTATTTTATTTTGCAAGACTGAATTGTGTACAGTAAGTGTACATTTAGATGTAACTGGCAGATTATGAGTGCTGCCTAATGATATACCTAATATCAGATTTACTTAGGAGTAGGTGATACACAATTTGATTCATTTTTGAACATAATTTAATGTAGTTTACTAAATGTCAATGCTTCATGGTCATAGCTGTACACTAAACACAGCCATTTGTGTCATAGTGTTATCAACATTCTATCCATGGGGCAGTTTAGCTGCTGATAACCTCTGACCAATGGTGCAGGATACCACTGAATGTTACTGGAAGTGCATTCCTCAATTAGAAGCCGAAGTACTCCTAAGTAGAATACTGCCAGACATAGATTACCCGACAAAAAATGTGAAGTGTTTACGAAACATGGTCAGATATCAATGAAAATTCTTACATATATACACCATTTGCAGGTACAAAAACTATATCTCTTATAATTCTATGTGGCAGATACAATGGCTCCAACAGTGTGTTAATGTTGTTCATGTTTAGTGTTGTTACCAGGCCTAGTAGGGTATGTAGAATAGCATCAGATATTAAGTGATCACTCATGTAAAAAGGAGTAATCAACACCTAACATAGGTTAAAAGGATCCTCATTTTGTCTCTCCATAAGGCTGAGAGGTTGAATCAAGCAGTATCCAACATGTGTGCGATACTTGGATATGTTGGTGGCTTGATGTTGGACTGCCTGAGAATATGAGGCCACACATATCATCAAGGTTCTACACACTCATATCTGACCACCACAAGGGAGGTTTACCATCTTGTGCACCAAACTCATTGTGACCCCTTCACATTTGCAACTGTCATCTGACAAGGTGAGAAAGAGAGATGGCTCTCACAAATTTGGCTCAAACTAAGTGAGAATAAGTAGTTGGATGGATGTTACAAATTCCTGAAATAGTGAGAGGGCCATAGTAAATTGCTTACAAAAGATTTCCATTTACAGTTTAAGCACACCACAATCAAGTTTGTGTGATATTGACAAAACACATTGGATAAGGTAATACATTGCTGATTGTATCTCATGGGTTTGATTATAATAACTAATTGTTTTATTTTTTATTTTTCATTATTCTGTGGAGTGTTAAAACTAATAATTACAAAATTATCAATTAATGTAAACATTTCGGTATTCCTGAGTTTCTACAACAACAAAAGTTATCAGCAGGAGAAGATGTATTAAAACATGTTAAATTGTTCAGCTTCAAGTCAGTGCTCTTGTTTTCACCCTAATGATTCAATATGCTTTAAAACTGACACAGAAAAGGCTTATATAAAATCTAGAATGAATTGTGCTTTGCACTTAAACATATTATTTAAAGATGTACGTTCCAAAAATTTTTCCCATAAAATATGCTTGCTGTGAACATTATGTAAATGACTTCCACAACTAAGTAACTGCTATAATTTTGTGAAATTTTTCATTCAAAACTTTACTAATTTATGAAAAATAAAATAACTGTCTAAATACATTGATGAATTAAAATAATAATAATAACTAAACTGAATAAATTTAAACTAACTGAATTCCATAAATAAAAGTTTTAGTAATAAGGACACACTACAACTCACCGCAAATATGTGATGACGAGCTGAGATAGGCACATTAAAAAGACACATACATACAACACTTCAGCTATCTGCCATGGCCTTCTTCAGAAAATAGAAAATTCACACAATCACACAGGCACACAACACCGTCACACAACCATCAGCTCCAGCTGTCACATTTCAAATCACGCTCTGTGGTGTGGAAATAGGAGAAGAGAGGGGAGGGGGGATAGGAAGGTTACGTCACGGTGGTGGGGATGGATACACTTCAAGAAAACAACTTAGTCAACAGTACTCCATGAGTTCTGTGTACCAGGGTATAATGTCCATCTAGAGACTGGGTTGTTGGCATAGCTGGAAGTGGCAAATAGTGTCTATTGGCAGATCGGTTGTCAGCAAAGATGTGGCATATATCTCATGACATAAAGCATCGGACTGTTTGGCTTGGCCATGTGAGGGCCTCAGTACCATAATGTGACAAGATACTTATGAAACTACTTCCTGGGCTAAAAAAATAAGGCATTCCCCAGGGGCTGCAACTGCTGGTGCTGCTGCTGAGGCCACCTGGTGGCTTCCTGATGCAGTTGTATTGGGGGAGGGAGGGGGGTTCTCGCAGTTGTGTAGTATGCTGACAACCTGTGACGATGTCATGCCTTAAGCGTTACTGACTGTGAATACTGCAACATGGCAGATCATTTACATATTTTGAGGAACAATAGCAAATGAAATATTTGTCCTTGGGGAAATCCAAATGAGAGTTCTCTCTCATTATTTTACATATATATGATATTATAAATTTTTTGTCTTCCCTTGAACCATAGTTTAGCTAGCAGAATATTCTGAATTATGCAGTTTGATGTCTTACGTAGGCCACAGAAAATGCCAAGTGGTGCTGTTTTGTTATTCAATAAAATTTTGTGACTGAACATGTAAATGACATTCCGAGAATCTCTTCTGAAATCCAAACTGTGATTTACTCTCAATATTGTTGTTGTTCACATGGGATACTATTCTAAAATCCATCACCTTCTCATAAATGTCATCAGTGAAATGGGTCAGTATTTATGGAAATCTTTCCTATTGTCTTTCTCATTGAAAGTATAATAATGGCGTATTTCAGTTTCTTTTGAAAAATGCCTTGCATTGATAATGTATTAAATATTTCACATAATTAATAGAAGGAACTTCAGTATTGGTCATAGTTTTAGTTAGCTCTTTATATATATTTGCAAATGAATTTCAATTACATTAGTAGCAATCTTTACTGCATGTTGCATGGTCCGGACTGTATACCCATTAGATTTCTATCTGATTATGCTGAAGCGATAGCTCCTTACTTAACAGCCATATACAACCGCTCTCTCAAACAAGGATCTGTACCCAAAGATTGGAAAGTTGCACAGGTCATACCTATATTCAAGAAAGGCAGTAGGAGTAATCCATTAAACTACAGGCCTATTTCATTGACGTCAATTTGCAGCAGAGTTTTGGAACATATCCTGTATTCAAATATTATGAATTATCTTGAACGGAATGATCTATTGGCCCAAGGTCAACACGGATTTAGTAAATATTGTTAATGTGAAACATAACTAACTCTTTACTCACACGAAGTGATTGGTGCTATCGACAAGGGTTCGCAAATTGATTTCGTATATCTTGATTTCCAGAAGGCTTTTGAAACCATACCTCACAAACAGCTTATAATCAAATTGCGTGGTTATGGTATATCGCCTCAAATTTGTGACAAGGTAGGGGATTTCCTGTCAGAGAGGACACAGTTCGTAGTAATCGATGATAAGGCTCAACTAAAACAGAGGTGATATTGGGCATTCCACAGGGTAGTGTTATTGGTCCTCTGCTGTTCCTTATTTACGTAAACGATTTAGGGGAAAATCTAAGTAGCTCTCTTAGGTTGTTTGCAGATGACGCCATCATTATGTCTAGTAAAATCATCTGAAGATCAAAACCAACTGCTGAACGATCTGAATAAGATATTGCTATGGTGTAAAAATTGGCAATTGACTCTAAATGATGAGAAGTGTGAAGTTGTCCACATGAGTATGAAAATAAATTCGTTAAACTTTGTTTACAAGATAAATCAATCAAAAGTGAAGGCCGTAAACTCCACAAAATACCTAGGAATTACTATTACTTCAGACTTAAATTGGAAAGAACACATAGATAATATCGTGGGAAATGCGAACGGGAGAATGTGTCTTATTGGCAGAATGCTTAAAAGATGCAACAGAACTACTAAAGAAACTGCATATACTACGCTTGTCCGTCCTTTTTTGGAGTGTTGCTGCCCAGTGTGGGTTCCTTATCAGGTGTGTTTGACTTCGAAGTGCAGCAGCCGGAGGTGATGGTTGTATGACTGTGTTGTGTGATTGCGTGAGTGTTTGATTTTCTGAAGAAGGCCATGACCGATAGCTGAAAGTGTTGTATGTGTGTGTCTTTTGTATGTGCCTGTCACAGCTTGTCACCATGTCTTTGCGGTGAGTTGTAAACTGTCCTTACTATATTATTAATTCCAACCTGGACTTTCTGTTACTATATAGCACAGTAAATGATAATGAGGACAAGTTGCAATTCTACTGTAAAGGTGATTGCTGAGCCACAGACTGGCATATAGAAAAGACAATCACATTCACGTAACTACTGTTTTTGTCCACAGACTTTATCAGTAAAAGTAAAACCTAACAGAGCAGTTCACAGTCAATGACATGTAGAAATTGCAGACACATAAAGGATCAAAATGCACAGTAAATATAATTGAGCATAGCGGTACATTGCCAAACATGAATGGCTCAAGTTGTTACTCCTTCCTATGTATAACCACTAAATAACTAATTCTTGCCTTTTCCAGCTACTTATAGACTGGCGTCTCGGTTGCACAGTGGTAGAGTGCCAGACTACAAATCCAAAGGTCACGGGATCAAACTCTGGAAGGTCCTAGGATTTTTATCTGTCACTTACCACTTCTTTCACCTCTGGCAGTATTGCTCATGTGAAAAATACCGAGTAGCACTGTGGTTCGGAACCCACGTTAAGCTGTAGGTCCCCCTATAACTGGCTGGGTAAGTCAGTTCGAAGGTCGGAGGAAGGCAACGGCATACCACCTCCAAACAGGACCATGCATGCCTAGTAAAGCACTGTGGTGTTCAAACCAATCTTCGGATTGTTGACTGCTTTACCTTACCTTATAGACTGGCATAAGAACAATTTTGGGATGTTATATTGGCATAATTAATAATAAAACGTCTAGGTCAGAATTTGATATTTGAATTAAACTACATGTTACGATTAGAACTTTATTTACAGCAATTATACTTCAGTGGAAATCTGGGCTCAATTGTTGTTCTGCATTGGAGTTTCCCATTCCTATGTGATTGCCAGCCATATTAGATAAAATAATTTATTGCACAAAATAATTCAACTTTTTAATTAGGTCATGAAACGATTAATGTGGTATATCAAGGAAAGGAAAAAATAGAGGCAACGAAAATATGAAGTCGAAATCCAGAATCTTAACAATAGTTTAAGAGTAATTGACCCTGAAAGTTAGTACCAGTAGAAATCTCTAATTACAATTATTACATAAGATAACTATTTTGGATGATTCCAGATATTTTACCATATAAAGAGGAGCTCAGCTATACACTGGTATGTGTCATTATACTGAAATATGCTGATTTCCACACTGGAAATATGATGAGGCTAGTTGTTACTAAATCTTTAATTGATAATATTTCATAATTAACATGCACCCTGACTTGACTAATATCATACTGAGTTACTATTGTTGCAAAGGATATACTGAATAATAAAATTACTCCAGGGAAAGCTTATTTACCTATTTGCTGTTTTATGTAGTTACTGTGCATACTGTTTACATTTATACCAGAGTGTATGAGAAGCTGAAAAACATATTTTATTGTTTTAATGGCAGATATTGAAACAGATAGGGTGGGGGTGGTAATTTTGCTTTGTTACAACCTCATTACTCAATCCTGACAAAATAAACTAACCTTAATTGTCTGTGCATTCTCAATTTATGACAAAAATATTTCTTTTTTGTGGAATATGATTGTATACCCTAGTATTACTTTAACATAAAATTCTCAAAACTAAAATAAGTGCTCTTACCATTTTTCTGGCTTTGTAATACCAATTAAAACTATTTTTATAGGTTGTGCACAGTGATTCTTTGTTTAAGAAAGCAAATACATCATTCAAGAACCAGGATGATATAATACTGCGCTACATGGTGCTATTAGATGCACAAAAGCATGCTGCAGAAAGAGCTAACCAACTAGATTGTGATGCAGATGGTGCCCGTGCAACAATGGAAAACCTACATCAAAATCATGCAGCAAAACTCACTGGACTGCGAACAATTTGGGCTAAACTTCAAGAAAAGAGCAATGCTACCAAAGCAGATGTTTCATTTTGGGAAGGGAACCTTGCAATTGCTTTGAAAACAACTCTATGTTGCAATACAGATACAGAGAGGGTGAGATATTCAGTTTTAGTCATAAGTTCTGTCAAAATTATACTAGTGCCAAAAGTTTTGATCTTATATATAATTTAAGAACTATATACACAATGGCCAACCTAATGCCTACAGAGATGTTTTGTCACAGGCATGCAAGATACAGAAATAATGCTAGGCCCCATTGTTTCTTGCGGGATGATTTATACTCCCAGAAATAATTCTAGGCAGTATTAAATAATAACAATATACTTATTGATGAAAGAATTATAGAATCTTTTAAGAGAATTCATGTTGCAGTAGTTCAGAAACGTAGAAAAACAGTGGGAACACAAACAAGTATTGTTGGCTGTACTGTAAAATGAAAAAAATACATATCTAATAATGGAATATCCAGGTTGCAATTAATAATATAGTAATAAGGCTAGTTTACAACTCACCGCAAAGACATGGCGACAAGCTGCGACAGGCACATACAAAAGACACACACGTACATATACATGTTTGATGAGGGTCTCTTGAGTCTCCTGTCAGGTGGCAATGTTGATATATTACAACATTTCAGGAAGTGCACACTACCCATCTTCAAGAGAATTGACTAGATATGCAGAGGGCAGAGATCTTTATACCCATGGTGCCCACATCCCTCCCCAATAGACCATGGAAGGCTCTGGTGTGCTGGTGGCCGGTGTGCAGAGGTGGGGGTACCACTGACCTCGTTTGACTCTCATGTGGTTGTGTAGTCATTTCGCTTGCATCTGTGGCAGAGGACGATGGTGGGCGCATTACCAATGGATTACCGCTATCATGGGATTCCACACTGTGCTAAGCTGGTATCCTACATCTCTGTTTACCAGGTTATCATTTCTAGGGATTTTTGATGACTATTTCCCAGAGGCAAAGATGCTCAGCACAGCACCTTTGTGTTTCTGAAATTGAAAGTGTGCTCTTCATATATGCAGTGTTCTGTAATGGCACACTTTTGCTGTGTGCCTTACACAGACACACCTAATATGTTCTTGACATCATTTTGAGATAAAGTGCTGTGTTTAGGCAATATATTGTTTGCCACATTCACTGGGGATGCTGAATATTCCCAGTGTGATAAGTTTCTGTGGGTCTTTATTAGAACCTAATAGTTCCTTTGTCCTCGATGGTGGATGTAAGACAGTTTTAATATTGGATTTATCTAGAAGGTGTGCACTCTTGCTGAGAGCAGTCCCATGTACGGTAGGAAGATGACTTGTATGTCTTCTTCCACTAATTCTGAGACAGCCACTGCTTTCTTCTTCTTCTTGAGTGCCTTGCTGATCTGCACTTCACTATAGCCATTTTGGTGGAAGACTTCCCTCAGGTGTTGCAGCTCACAAGGTACGCTTTGTTTGTCACAGATGGCGCACTTCCTGTGTACAAGGGTGTTCAGCACTGGCTGTCTTTGCACTGGATGGTGGCAGCTTGTTGCAGGAAGGTGTAGGTCCAAGTGTGTTTTCTTCCTGCATGACTTAGTGAACCATCTGCCTTCCTTTTAAATAAAATGTCCGCGAAAGGGAGACATCCATTCTACTATATTTCCACTATAAATTTGATGTTTGGATGGATGTTGTTGAGGTGTTTCAGAAACTCAGTCAACACCTGTCTGTCATACCTTCTCACCACAAAAGAACTTCAGTTTCTGTTTAGCTGTTTGCAAGGTCATCTCCTCTAAATGCTCCATATACAGTATAGGTTTGCAGTCATTGGAGCTAGTGGGGAACCCATGGCCACACCATCTATCTGCTCATAAAATTCCCCATTGCACTGAAAGTGGATGGTAGTCAGTGCATGTTCAAAAAGGCTGACTGTTTGTGGTCCAAAGTGCTGAGCTAACAATGCCAAGCAGTCTTGAAGTGCACTTTTCATGAAGAGTGATGTCACGTCGATGCTCAGAAATACTTTCACAAATTCAGTTGATTTTCTCACATGGTGGCTGCAGTGTCCCAGAAGGGGTTTAAGCAGTGTCGTTAGGTGTTCTGCTAGTCCATTTCTGTGAGTGTTGATGGTGTCCAAAATTAGTCTCAAAGGCACTCCTTCATTATGAACCTTGAGGAGTTCATAAAGATGGTAATTCTGGTGCTTTGGGGTGCAGCTGCTTCTTCAAAGGCTCAGGCAAGTCCAAGTTCTTCAGCAATGCTACTGTCAGTTAATTTTGCTGTGACCCAAGATCAACAAAAATCAGCCAAAATTTTAAAAACTGAGAAGAATATATCACACAGCCCAGTGCAAAAAATGTTACATGAACAGAAGTTTAATGCTAATTTCAGATGAAGTCTTGGTAGGGAAATGCAACTGCCATGAACTAGTTAGCAACTCAAGTGATTGGTTTTTACAAATTTTTGAAAGGTCCTGTTTAATAACAAGCATGTTTTATGTTTTTTTGTTATTTTGCCAAAATGTGGTTGTGACAGCATTCTCTTGTCAAGTATGTGAAATCCAGTTTTGTATTGTAAATTCTTTTTCAAAACAATATGAACAATGCTGCCATCCTTGGTGTTTAAATTTTTTTTCTTATTTCTGTTTTGATAAACTTGTTTTTGAGGTGACTTGCTCCTTTTGATTATGCATGATTCACATTTTATATTTGGATTTTTGTTTCATGGGGCCCACATGATGTCATGCCATATAACCTTTATACTATAAAGAAGTAATGTTAAACCAATTATGGAAATTTTACTTTCAACATACTTTGGGTTTCATTACCCTTCATTAGTTAATTTTATGTATATTGCTTGTATAACTGCCAGATAGCTGCTGCTCTGACATGTGCTGTCCTATTGTGACGTCTTGCACCCACGCTCCACACTACATAATCTAGGCCACATTTAATGTTTAGCCTTACAGGGGTTGCATGACTTAACAAAAAAAAAAAAAAAAAAAACCCTCTATGTATACTTACTGGTAATGTATGTATTTTCACTGACAGGTCACCAGATGATAGCCCAAAACATGCAGTGAAATTATAATAAATGATCTACAATAAAAAGCTAGGAGATAATTTCAGCAACCTAAATGCATTTTTAGAATAATTTTTATATTTTAGAAATTTTTACATTCCACATTTATGACATGTTTTACTTGACTATGAACTACTTTGACGTCTTAAGTTTCATGAATTGATGCTTGGACAAGAGAAACACAGACCTAACCCATTGATTAAAATTGTGTGGTCTGATGAGTCCTATTTTACATTAAGTGGACAAGTTAAAACACTTAACTGCATTTACTGGCATACTGATGATCAAAATTTTTTATTAGAACGAAAAGTAAATCAACTTGGAGTGTTTGGAGAGGGTGGAATACTACCATCATTTTTTGTACTTGGACCATATGGTTTTTAAAGTAATAGTGACAGAAGATAACTACAGTAGAACCTCGTTTTTACGCTTTTCAGGGGACTTCAGTGAAATGGTGTAAAATGCAGGAAAATGTAAAATGCAGGAAACAATGTTTTAAATGGTAAAATATGCTTACTGGACCAGCCTTGCATTTTCGTAGTTTATGTGTGATATATGTACATAATAGACATCTAAATACTCGCCAGGGAGTTGATTATACAATAAAGGTTATCCAAATCTTTACTATTTTAAGCGCCAGGAAAAACTGGTAATTTTATGGGAAGTGAAATTACGTCAAAAATTTCTATTCATTATAATCGAGGACGCCACTATTTTAAGTGCCAGGCAGAACTGGTAATTTTATGGAAAGTGGAAATTTTTGACGTAATTTCAGTCATTATAATCGAGGATGCCGCTATTTTGAGCGCCAGGCAAACTGGTAATTTTATGGGAAGTAGAAATTTTTGACGTAGGCCTTATTTCATTCATTATAATCGAGGACGCTGCTATTTTAAGCGCCAGGCAGAACTGGTAATTTTATGGGAAGTGGAAATTTTTGACGTAATTTCAGTCATTATAATCGAGGATGCCGCTATGTTAAGCGCCAGGCAAACTGTTAATTTTATGGGAAGTAGAATTTTTTTACGTAATTTCATTCATTATAATCGAGGACGCCACTGCTGGGCTATAACACATCTTCAAAATTACCTGAACCGCTTCGATAGATATCGTTTGGACGCCGCTGCCAGGCTATGTAACACATCTTCAAAATTACTGCCTTTTACCGGAATTAATTATTTACGTAGTAAAACTCCTACAGTTCCGTTAGTTTTGTATTTTTCGATGTTTCACACGACAATATTCGAGAATTTATTCGCGTTCTCGAGTACAAACATATGCATAAGTATTTTTGTGACGTTTGCATGGGATCGACGTTTCTCACTTCAACAAAGCAACTGGTTCTGATTGTTTGAGTACTCGCCAGCCACTCTGGCAAAGAAGCTAACGGAAAGACGAACTACACCGCCAACCGCCACAAATCAGCGTTATTCTCTCGTTAACAAACCGTTCTGTTTGTCTGAGTACATGCCAGGCGCTCTGCCAAAGAAGCTGGTGAAAAGAAGAACTACATTGCCACAAATCGGCGCGTCTTTAAGTCTACAACGAAACGTGAAATATACGTTTGAATAAACGCAAAGTGTCAAGAAACTCGAATGCGAATAATTTTTAAGCGCTATACTTTAAGGGGAAAGCCATACTAGTGTCAATGTATGTACATTACGTCATTTTTCTTCACGAACATGCTTTCAAAAAGTGTAAAACGCGGGAAAAGCGTAAATATGTTAATGCAAAAACGAGGGTGAATTAACATTGTAAACATAGGAAATTTGATGGGACCGACAAAAAAATGGTGTAAATGACGGGAAAACGTAAAAACCGAGAATTTAAAAACGAGGTTTTACTGTATTTGGATGTGGTTAATGCTTATGTGGTTCCAGGACTGGTATGCTTTAAAACCATTAAGAAATTTACTTTCAACCTGGTAGTGTTCCACCACATTATGTCACTGCCACCTGTGATTATTTAAATGAAACTAAAGTGATTCATCAAAGGACAGATAATGACATGCTTCCACATTCACCAGATATAATCTCAAGGGACGTTTTCCTATGAGATATCATCAAGGATTCTCTTTATACTCCAAAGTCTCAGACCATCATTGAACTAAAAAATTATAACCATGACACATTTAATGATTTGAACATTGTTACATACTCTATGGCATAATCTTCCAAAAACACTTAAAATATATTAATGAAGTCCAAAAACAGTTTGAACATAAAAATAATTGTAAGTATTGTTTGTATTTGTAGTAACTCATAAATTTATCTTTTGTTTACAACAACATACAGATACATTTGGGCCACCCTGTATGTAATTGCTGCCTACAAAATTTCACTATTATTATACCTAGCTAGGGCTCTTAAATAACTTAATCACCTTTTCAAGTCATTGGCATGCACCATAAGTGATGATGAAAACTTTTAAAAGCGTTTTCTACTGTTCTTGCATCATAGGCCAGTAAGCCAACATGGCCTTTCTCCCAGTGAATCATAATACATAATACAAGTGAAAGAAGGAAAAAATTGATTGTGGAAGTACACAGAACAGTGGAAGTCACACTGAGACACAAATTATTGAAATTCCCACAAAGTCTAATATCTGCATGTCCAGAGCCACCGTTACACAGCTTAGAAGTATCAGTTCTGCATACATGACTGCCTATGTCTAGCAGATAAGAAAGACTAATAATATCAAAGAAAAACTAAGGGAGCTATTCCACAGGGTTTGTGCCAATGGGTATGATAATAATATTATAAGAAACGCTATGAAGGCCAGTCAGATAGAAGATGAGGAAGAAAATCTTCCACTAATCTATTTATCATATGTGAAGGGCATCAGATAATGTCTGTTTAGTACTTTATATTTTAAATATTTTATACAATGAATTCAGAAAAATTTCATTCATTTATATTCATGATGTTGTCATAGAAGATATCAACTGATTTAAATACTTTTATAGCGTATCTATGACTTGAAGTATTTAGTTTTCATTATGCATGTATTTCTAAGTTCAAAAGCTGCTTGTTTAAAAAAAGAAGTCACACACAGATTTGTTTAGCTGCATTTACTGTTTTGTCTAAGAGGCACTTATGTTTACATTTGCTGTTGTAAATTTATTTACAATATCATTGATATATAACTACTTAATTCTATTAAACAAAATATTCCTAGAGACCTCATGTATGTCCTTATCACACTACTACTTTACAAGGATTATCTCAGTAACATCATTTATTTATAATCTAGGTAAAACAAGCAATCAAAGACCTGTATGAAAAGATGTGTGCACAAGAAGATATTGAAGAATCAGAAAAAATTGTAACTGCCGATGAAAACCAGGACAAATTTGAACCAGAATATTATGAAAAACTACTCACAGAAATCAAGGCTGCTATTAAAAGAGTAGAAAGAGTTCTGAAAATCAGCCTTAGTGAAATGGAATCTGCAGGTTTGAATGCTACAGCTTAACACTCTTTCCAGCCCCATACTAAAATCAGTTAAGCAAGATGAGTCTATAGTACAGTACCCAAGCAAAATTTGTTATGTTTGAGGTGCACTATGATTAATATTTTACTGAAATAAACCAGTGCTTTCAAGACATAATTATAAGAGTCTTGCTAAACGAAAACAACTGAAAACCATCTTAGAAAGTACAGCAAGTTGTTAATTATGAATGTATGGTTTTATTTCATTTGTCAATATCTACTTGTTATCTATTAAATTAGTTGTTGTTAAAAAAACTAGGTTTCTTGTGTATTATACAATCCACAAATGTTATGCATATATGTGTCTGAAGTGACAAAAGTTATGAGATACTTCCTAATATTGTCTCAGACCTCCTTTTTACCAGTGAAGTGTTGCAGCTCTAAGTTTTATGGACTCATCCCTAGCAGGAATACTGAACCATGCTGCTTCTATAGCCTGTGTTTCTGATTCAGGATTTTGTTATGTTAGATGTAAGTTTGATTGGAGTCATGTCAGGCAGTGTGGGTGGCCAAATCAATCACTGGTACTGTCCAGAATGTTCTTCAAACAAATCATAAACAATTCTGGCCTGGTGATATAGTGCATTGTCATCCATAAAAATTCCATATTTCTGGATATTAAAGTAACTGAACTCAGCTATTTCAATTCAATGATTAGTTCATTTGGACTAGAGGAACCAGTCCATCCCATTTGAAAACAATCCACACATTTTGTAGCTACCACCAGCTTGCACAATTTCTTGTTGACAACTTTGGTCTATGGTTTCATGAGGTCTGTACCATACTCAAACTGTACCATCAGGATTTACCAACTGAAATTGGGACTCATCTGACAAACCATTGATTTCCTAGTATTCTGCAATTTAATCAATTTTCTCACAAGCCCTGGAGAGGCATTGTAGGTGACCTCGTGCTGTTAGTAAGGGCAATTGAATTGGTATTCTGCTTCCATAGCCCCAACACTAAATTGTGTTGCATTGTCTCTTGGCGATGGCCATCATACATTGACTTCTGTGATGGTTTCAGGTAGTATTGCATAGCTATTAACACTGACAACTCTGTGAAAATGTCACTGATCTCAGTCATTAAGTGCAACCATTAGTCATTGAATTGCTGTGGTAAGAGGTGATGTCTTGCCACACTCTTGACTCTCTAAGTCTCAAAATACTGAATTCCCTAATGATTTTGGAAATGGATGTCTGATGCATCTAGCTCCAACTACCATGCCACATTCAAAGTCTGTGAATTATGCCATGCGATGATAATTACATGGAAATCTTTACACCTGAATCACCGGAGTACGAATGACATTACCAAATTCAAAATTCCTTGATGCCTCGGATGTATCCTAACATCCAGTTCAGTTCATTATCTCTTTCCATAAATTCAGTTTATTAAATTTTTATTAGTCAATTATCAATGTTCTTCTGTAGCACCACATTTCATTGTATGAGCTGTTCACAATCTATACTTCACTTCCAGTTTTCTCCACCAAAAACAAATAGCCTTCCAAAAACGTTACTAACACTTAAACATAATATTATCAATTTTCTCATTTTTAACTAATAAGTAGGGTGGCGAGCACTAAACTAGAGTAAATTACTCTTGTAGTAACTCTTACTTCTTTAGTCTGGACTTCTTTAGTAACTTACTTCCATAGTAAGATACTATTTTAGTAACTCCTGGAGAGCTCAATTTCTATTTACTTCTTTAGATACAACTGAAGAAGTAAGCCATTTCTGCAAGCAACTGCCGTGTGGACGTCATTTCACCTAGGAAAAGTATTGATTGTCGGCAGACATTATTGCATCACTGTTTGACAACAATGCAGTCAACACTGGGTAATATATGCTGCACTAGTGGCAACACTGATCTGGAAATCAGTATGGCAGGAAGCCTCCCATGGAGTCTGCATTCTAATTACAGTTCCCATATAGTTTTGTAACTTGGGATACCATGCAAGCTAACACTAACATGGAGACAGCAAAGGACATGAAATGTTCAAAAAACATACCAGAAAGTGATAAAGAGTGGTTTGCTTGAATCATGAAGAATTACATATCTATCATTGAATGTAAAAAGCATGATGTCAACATGTTGAGAAGAAAAAATGATGCTTGGGAAAAAGTATACATTGAATACAACTCTGAAGCTGTTACAAAAAAGTCAAAAGAGCAGCTTAAAGTAGTTTGGAAGGACATGAAGACCAAAGCAAAGAAAGTGAAAGCTAAATGTAATCACAAACAATTCCAGACTGGTGGTGGAGTAGCTGAGACGAAGCTGGATGATATAAGCCAAATAGTTATTTATACAATCCCACATGTTTTCACAGCTATAAGTGGAGTCAACAACAATGACACCACTGAAGATAATTTGGTCCTGTCAAGCAACTTCGATGACAATATCTACTCTGAAGATGGCACTGCAACTACTGAAGATGAAACCTTATCCCAGAGTCCAGAACCTCCATGTGCTTTGTCAGGTGGGAGCGCATCAGAAGGTTGTCCCAAGAAAAAAGACGGTGAACCTGAAGAACAAGGGGGTGTTAGAAGAAGCAGAAGAGCTGCATTCTTTAAAGAAGTGTTTAATAAAAGAGTAATTTAATGCAAAAATTTTGTTAATCGAAAGACAAAGAGAGATCATGGAAGAAGAGCATAACCTTAAAATGGAAATAATGAGCAAGGTCAAGAATTAAATGGAGCAAACTCCAAGTTCCAGTTCTTCAGGCAATGTGATCGAGAAAATTTGCTTTTTTTAACTGAATATTTGTTTATTTTATTTGTAAATAACATTTTATTTTCTTGATATTTATTCAAATGGTTAACAAACTCTTAGTTACCAAATGAGATAATATTTGTGATTATTACAGTGTACAGTGGCACAGTTCATTCCTGTTCCACGCCCAAATGTGCCAACTCTCATGTAATGTATTTTCCGATGTGTTACCTTCAATGCCTTGCAATGTTGTACTGGAACTCTGTCCTCTGATAGGTTAACAAGATCACGTGCCCTCCACTTCCATTTGTTGAAAAAATGCGTAACTTCACTTTCAGAGTTCGCTTAGCTCTCGCGCCGTATTTTATGAATTTCTTTTTTCTACTTCCATATTACAAAAATATTTTGTCTTTATGCTACATCATACTAAAGATCTCCAAAAAACGAGCTGTTTTCATGGCTTATTTGTGTCATACACTGTCCAGTAGTGCTACTTCGATTATTTAAACCATTACCTGCCAATTGGAGTGCATGAAAGTTACATAATTTTACAGCGCCATCTACAATTCGGTTAATTCGTGGCTTTCGATAATTCGCAGAAGCTAAAGCATTAATTATTGCGAATTATCGGGAGTACACTGTATTTAAATACCAATACATTTAATTGTCTCACTCTAATGTTTATCTGTATTAGCAGGAATATTTATTTATTTATAATAATGGAAAGTCCAGGTTGGAATTAATAATATATTAAGGACAGTTTACAACTCACTACAAAGACGTGGCGACAAGTTGTGACAGGCACACACAAAAGACACACACATACAACAGAAGGCAATGGCAATGGCAATGGCAATGGCCTTCTTCAGAAAATAGAACATTTACACAATCACACAGGCACACAACACAGTCATACAACTATCACATCCAGCTGCCGCACTTCCTTACTGAAGCGGAGCAGTTGTTGATTTGTTGATCGATGTTTGCGGAAGACAGCTTGCTGAGCACAAATAATTTCACAAGTGACATTTTGGATAAACGGGATGACTGCCGGATGTATGCGTCGTTCTGGCACAATATTTCGGCCGCGTAACTCGCTGCCTTCTTCAGGTGCTACCTGAGACTGCCGTTTTTGGAGGACCTGGTCCAGTATTTATGCCCAGCAGACGCTAGGCGCTCTGTCTGTGGTCCGCGCCCAGCTGGCGCTGCTTGTAGGGTGTTGTCTCTTCCCTGGCGTTCCGTCGGACGTCCGCGCCCCAATCGGCTGCCATCTGTGGCAGCGGCAACTCTCTGAGGCCCCTCCCACGTTGGGTGCTCCCTCTGCGGTCCGCGCCCGTCTGGCGTTGCTCCTGAGGTGTTGTGGCTTCCCTTGTGCTCCGACAGACGTCCGCGCCCATCTTGTCCACCATCTGTGGTCGGTGCAGCTGTCTGAGGCCCTTCTGGCGTCAGGCGCTCTGATCTTGGTCCGTGCCCGCCTCGCGCCTCTCCTGAGATGTTGTGTCTGCGCAGATGCTCCAACGGACGTCCGCGCCCGCCTCGGCCGACATCTGCTGCTATAACAGCTGTTTGAGGCCCCTCCTGCATTGGGCGCTCCATTTGCGGTCCGCACCTGCATGGCGCTTCCTCTGAGGTGTTGAAACCTCCCTGTTGTTCCAACGGACGTCCGCGCCCGG
Organism: Locusta migratoria; assembly: GCA_026315105.1. Taxonomy (NCBI): domain Eukaryota; kingdom Metazoa; phylum Arthropoda; class Insecta; order Orthoptera; family Acrididae; genus Locusta; species Locusta migratoria. The sequence goes on from CM048747.1 coordinate 189,933,488, forward strand.
CTCGTCCACCATCTGTGGTCAGGGCAGCTGTCTGAGGCCTGCCTGGCATCAGGTGCTCTGTTTTTGGTGCGCGCCCACCTCGCGCTGCTCCTGAGATGTTGTGGCTGCCCACATGCTCCAATGGACGTCCGCGCCCGTCTTGGCCGACATCTGCTGCTATGGCAGCTGTTTGAGGCCCGTCCGGTGTCAGACACTCCATTCTCGGTCCGCGCCCGCTTAGCGCCACTTCTGAGTTGTTTCTACTTCTTGTGGAGTTATTTGGTCCCTTTCGCTGGGCCTTAACAAGTTTCAGAGCCGGACTCCACGCTGTGCTTAGCTGGTAACCGCTATCTCGGTTTATTAGGTTGTCAGTGACCTTTATTTCGATGGCCTCCTTTATGATGCTGTCCCAGAATCTTGGGGTCTGTGTCACAATTTTGGTTTTGTCATAGTCCATTGTGTGGCCATACTCTAGACAGTGCTCTGCTATGGCTGACTTGGTTGCCTGTCCGAGTCTGGTGCACCTCTGGTGTTCTTTGCACTTATATTTACCATCCTGATTGTCTGGCCGATGTATGATATCCCACACTGGCACGGGAAGCTGTAAATGCCTGGTTTACGTAGCCCCAGGTCATCTTTCACACTTGCCAGCATTGTCCCAATTTTTGCAGGTGGGCAGAATATGCTCTTAATGTCATACTTCATAAGAATTCTGCTGATCTTCGCAGAAATAGGACCAGCATATGGTAGGTATGCCACCTTCTTTGCCTCCTCTGGCTCCTCCTCTGTATCCTGTGGTTGGCTGGTTGTATGAAGTGCCCTCTGGATGTCTCTGGAGGAGTATCGATTTCTGCTGAAAACCAGCTGAAGGTGTTCAATCTCCGTGGCAAGATTTTCTGGATCTGACAGAGCTTGGGCCCTGTGCACTAGTGTTTTCAAGACTCCATTCTTCTGTGCTGGGTGGTGGCAGCTACTGGCTTGAAGATATAAGTCAGTGTGGGTGGGTTTTCGATACACACTGTGCCCCAGAGTACCGTCTGCCTTCCTCTTGACCAGGACATCCAAGAATGGGAGCTGCCCATCCTTCTCTAGCTCCATGGTGAATTTTATACTCGGGTGGCGTGAGTTTAGGTGTTCCAGGAACTCCTCCAGCTTCTCCCTGCCATGGGGCCAAATGACAAATGTGTCATCAACGTACCTGAAGAAGCACTTGGGTTGATAAGTGGCTGATGCAAGTGCCTCCTCTTCGAACCTTTCCATGAAAAGGTTGGCTACCACTGGTGATAATCGGCTGCCCATTGCCACTCCTTCCGTTTGCTCATAAAACTGACCCCCGTAAAGAACACCTCAGGAGCAACGCCAGACGGGCGCGGACCACAGAGGGAGCACCCAACGTGGGAGGGGCCTCAGAGAGTTGCCACTGCCACAGATGGCAGCCGATTGGGGCGCGGACGTCCGACGGAACGCCAGGGAAGAGACAACACCCTACAAGCAGCGCCAGCTGGGCGCGGACTGCAGACAGAGCGCCTAGCGTCTGCTGGGAATAAATACTGGACCAGGTCCTCCAAAAACGGCAGTCTCAGGTAGCACCTGAAGAAGGCAGCGAGTTACGCGGCCGAAATATTGTGCCAGAACGACGCATACATCCGGCAGTCATCCCGTTTATCCAAAATGTCAAGATCTCGCCGGGAAAGCATGAAGAATTGCAATCTCATAAGTTTCAAGATAGTTTGAAAGTCTTTTGCTAACCATTATTTGTATTGTCTTGGAGAGAGTTGAAGTGAGAGAAGGTCGTTAATTAGCAAAAGAGTTCCCTGATTTCTTTGGTTTTAAGACTGGTACTGTGACAGCCTTCTTCCATGCTGCTGGGACTCCATTCCAACTTTTATTAAAGAGAGTGCATACTGTGTGCTGTGTGACTAGCCCGAGATTTTTCAGAAACTCTGCAAAGATTATGTCACAGCCAGGGCTCCTCTTACTTTATAGTGAATTTAGTGCCCATTGAAGTTCATGAATTGTGAAATCAGCATTAAGCATATTAGCAGAAATATAGAAACTCACATTTTGTACTTCTTAGAAATAAACAATAAGTTGAATATGTTGATCCCCTAATTGTGACAAAATAAATAAATAAATAAATAAATAAAATTAAATTAAATTAAAAATAGAGAGAAATATAAAAATCGACTTACACATAAATAAAACAAGTCACATGTCACTGCAGTAATGATGATCCAGTGCCTTAATTATTAATTTGAGATATAAATGTCTTTATGATAACTCATTATGTTACTGGCTGATCAGACACAAGTTTAATTAAAATAATTAAGTATAATAGACCTGACAGCTTGGTCCACAGCATTTGCTTCTGACTGGAAAGTGTATTGGTCAATGTCATTCATCTCCACAGCATCAGGATGAAACACATCTACAACTTCTATTCCAAAGTTGTGCAGAACAGCTGCAGCGACGATAACATTCCCACACTTGTTTGGTTTACACCACATTGTTATGGTGAGCAGTGGAAATTTTTATTTCCAAACACCGAATGTGCACTTAATTATGCATCTGGTTGCAATATGCTCTCTTTTGTAGGGCCCTTCGGCTCCTGTTTGGGGTCAAAATACAGGTGTCAAAAGATGTTTAGAGAGAGCATATCCACTATCTCCGACAAGAAACCCATCATATTGTCCATTTTCAAATACTGCAGCAAGTCTACTATTGTCCCAAATGCGCGCATCATGTGTGGAACCAGTCTCAGCTCCATTTATTTAACGGTTCAGATTCTATAAGTGTTCATTTCAGTGTGTTACTGTGAGTACGTTTTCACAGTAATACATTACAAATGAAATTTGTATGAGAAGGTTCAGTAGGTAAAAAACGAGAATTTTATGGGGTTGGTGTGAGATTTGCAAGCTCTGGATATGACAACATTGTGCGCCTCTCTCTCTCTCTTTCAATCAGTGCGGTGTCAGTTGTTTTGTTATTTATGTGTCTTTTGAAATTTAATAGACGTGACATTCCAAATGGCAGCCATGACGTACTTGTTCAAATCTGATAGCTGGTATCCTGATCTACACAAATCCACGTGGTATTTTTATTTTTTCCCCCCTTTCGGCAAAATTTAAGGTGTGTGGATTACTCAAGGGCACATATTACTTGATTATATATGGTATGTACACAATATATGGCACTTATGGCATTCGGGAATCCACCAATTCTCGATGAATTACCTTTTGTTCCTTGATATATTTTCTTGGTTCTGTGGCATGGACACATAAGGTGGCTTTAGGGCTATTAAACTGTTTATCACACTGTGAAAAGCTCTTCCAGCAGTAGTACAGTGGACATCAACGAGATCCCCGGCAACAATGTGGTAAGTACCTGTTAAATATTCGCAATGCACAAAGAAGCTGCATCCGAGGTGACAAAACACAGTCAGAACGATGCTGCAGTAATGGGTCCAACGTACCAAGCAGTGACTCAAAAGTTCTCCTTACGTAATCCAAACGGCTCTTTGAAATCACTGTCATTGTACATAGCAAATGGGTCTCTTCACTCCATTAAAACTCTCATTCTTGGAATGTTTTACTTCTTCCTCCATGTCAGTATATACTTCATAGTCCAGGTAATCCATAGAATTTGAAGTTTAACATGCAGAAACCACAGAACACACCTTACTCTCTAACTTTACTCCTGTGACTTCTTAGGAGTAAATTTTGGCCTTATTTCCTTCTTAAGTTACTAATGTAGTTGTGTACTCTTTGACGGTGCTCTCCGCCAGTTAATGAGTAAATAAATTTACTCCAGGAGCAAATGAAAATTTTATTCCTATAGTAATTTATGCCATTAGTTCAGTACTCTCGACTGGAAGTCGCCGATTTCCTTCTCTTTTAGTAACTTACTACTTTAGTTTCACTTACTCTGCATGGTGCTTGCCACCCTTTCATTCATTCAGCCACTTTCATAGTACCGTACTATTCAACTATGTGTTTCAAGAAACAAAGTTCTCAAAATGAGGTCGTAGGCATTAAATTTGTCACATTCATAAATAAAATTGAATAAATCACTACGGCATCTTTTAATCATCCACCTCATATACTGCAACAACATAGCCAATGATGTCCTCTACCTCTACCTACCAAGCAAGTATGGTGTAATGGTGAAAAAGCATGAACATGTTCACTTGCTGGTGGAATGAGGCATCTGGTTCCCATTGTTTTCAGAGCCTTTTAAAAATTGTCATTTTGACTTTTTAGTTCTCCAACAGGAGCATTATTTGCCTGGTTCCCTCCTTTCCATTGCTACAGTAGGGTGTCATGCTTGTAAAAGACAATTCTGTAGATTTGTAAAGATTCAACAATTTCTTTATATGCTTCAACATATTTATATACAGGGCATGGGGGAGATATCAGATTGTTAGATCTCAAAAATCAAATTTCTTCACTCAACAGTTTTCTTAAAATGGAATGGTAAGTATTTCCTAACAGCTGCCAAGTCTGCTTGGACAAAAGTGGGCACACCACATGGGTTTGTCACCTGGATATGAAATTAATCTCAAGAACACAATGAGATATTGTCATGCTCTCAGTTTTAAATAAAATGTCAGTATCCTATTATAATCATATAGGCAGCTGTGTATGATCGAAAGTCGACCATACACAATCTCTTTGCGATGTTATTTTACCTCTACAAACTCTTTAAAATATGTTGCAATAGTTTACTTAATTGGATGATGCACAGGAACTGAGACGAGTAACTAAAATAAAATCAACCCTTCATTGTGTGAAGATATCAAAATATAAGATGTGGAAAAACCCATTTATTTCCTAAGTATGTTTCTTAAAATCATGTGAAGTGTTTTATAATGGATGCAACACCATCTCTCAGCACAGTTGGCACTTATGACACACAATCATAATTATTGTTCAGTTGTATCTAAATAATGGTGCTTGAAAACAGGAAATTGACTAGATAAGTTCCTAAAATTTGAGCAATTTACTATGGCTTGTTATTTACATTAAAAAAAAAACTAAAGAGGAGGAAGGCTAAGAACCTCTGCATCTCAGTAATGAATAAAGTTATTTAAAAAAATTGAACACTATGTTAATATTATCATCATAGCAAACATACGGTAAACTATTGACACATTAAAATGAATAAGGAATATACATGTGACCATCTCCCATCTCCACAATTTGTAATTTTGGGACCCCAAAATTATGGTTTTTCATGGTTTTCTCATAAACTGCCCATGAACAAATGGTACTTTTACAAGCTGTATAAATCCTAACCAGAACCACATCTAATGTAGAAAAACCAAGTAATTTGCTCAGTTTGACTATGCTTTAGGGAAGCATGTAATGTTTTAATCATCCACCTCATATACTACAACTACATAGCCAATGATGTCCTCTACCATTACCGAGCAAGGTGGCGTAGAATAGCTGTAGAATAGCTATGGTACAGTATGGTGTTTCTTATGACAGATATACAAATGATCAGTAGGCTAAAGGATGTACCACTTGTTTCTGTGAGCAATAGAACCTGAATATTAGACCCCTGAAAAATAGCATTTTAGCACTTGACATTTTTGAATGTAGTAATTCTGTGCACTGTAAATGTTATAATGATACATTTCAGTAAGCACATATAAATGATCATAAGGCTTACAATCTAAATGGTATGTAAACAGAAAAATGAAATGTGAGATCATAAAAGCAAATTATGATGTTTATACTCTAATTCATTTATAGTGTGTTCTGTCAATAAGTGTTCTGCCTGTGCAACACACAAGTTCACATAGTAATGTTTAAAACTGAATGATGAACAAACAGCATTACACACTACCAAAAACTTCCTCCAAAAATAGGGAGAGCTATCCAAAAGATAAGTATATACAGTAGTAATAGGACCGTTTACAACTCACCGCAAAGATGTGACAATGAGCTCTGACAGGCACATAAAAAAGACACACACATACAACACTTCAGCTGTCGGCCATGGCCTTCTTCAGAAAATAAGAACATTCACACAGGCTAACAACACAGACATACTGTCAAATTGAAGAGCGGTAGCCAGAGCTGATGGTTGTGTGACTGTAATGTGTGATTCCACATCCAACCTGGACTTTCCATTATTAGACAAAAGAAGTATTAGCTTATTGTACACTTTTTTTTTGCTTTAATAATGTACTTATTTCTGTGCCATCTGAAAACTTTAATATCATGTTTACTTATTGCATTTTGAACATGATATGCACTTAATTTTCAAACACTACAACTCTTCTTTGTTGTTGATGATGATCATGACGCATTTGTGGCTGTTAGATCCCAAACGGAGTCGTGTTCAGCCTGTCTGGTGCAAGTCTCTTTAGTTGACACCACTTTGGCAAATCACATGTCAATGATGATGAAATGATGATGAGAATGACACAACATCCAGTCCCTGATGTGACCGGGAATCGAACCCGGGCCCCATGGATGTTGGCCCAGCTTGCTGTCCTCTAGACTCTGGAGGCAGACAAGTGTATGTTAATTATTACAAGTTAATGCTTAATTGGTAATGAGCATTGGATTTTCTCCACCAGTGCTTCCATAATTATTTGAGCATGGAGGCAGCACTTCATGACAAGCTATTGCTCAGGAAATTCTTAAGCAAGAAAAAAGTCACCACAGCTTGTTGGCAACATGGTCTAATCTGTTTCTTAACCTTTTCTGTATCCCTTCCCTTTGTACATTGTGGGTTTTCTATTGGTATCCCACATGTGATTTAATGGTATAGTACAGCACATAGTATAACTTTGTTCCTTATAAAGCAAAGAATGAGAAACGTGATGGGGAGGGGGCGGGAGAGGAGGAGAGGACTCATCACTCACCTAACCCCTCATACCTTTGCTCCTAATCATTTGATTTTAATTAAAAAAAGGTTTTACACATTATGTTATTAGCATCTTTTATGTAAATGTAGCTGTTTTGGTTACAATTAGGATTTTTTTTTTTTTTTTTTTTTTTTTTTTTTTTTTTTTTTTTTTTTTTTTTTTTTTTTTTTTTTTGAAGAAACTAGTACTTTATTTCACACAACAATCATTTTTTATGAATCTAATAATGGAAAGCCCAGGTTGGAAAAAATAATATAGTAATAAGGACGGTTTACAACAACTGCAAAGACTGTAATGAAGCATGTTGGGATTTATTCCCATCTGTTTGCATTACTAAACCTCCCAATACCACTGTTGCATAATAATAGATATGAAATATGATGAAATCATGCCTATATGTTGCCCCAATCTTAGCTCAAATATCCTGTGAAAATCGCATGAAAATGTGTCAGTAGGTATTTTTTTATGATGTAGTTATCGTACATCAGTTATATTCGCTATGTATTTCATGATCATTCATATCTCTGGACAATGGGCTGAGGGATGGAAAGCTGAAATATAATAAGTAATAAGTATTTCCTTAATGAAGTAGAAATATCACAGAAAAAATTATTATTCTTATGGGCTTTCTTTCCATTAAATGTGCCGTTGTCTCTCCAACGTGAGACTTAAACTTCCATAGCAGTTGTACATATATGTTAAACTGTGATATCAGTATGTAAATATATGGATTAAACAGGGCAAGGATTGTATCAGTTTTATAATCATTACGTTGAATCATATTTCGTAGAACATAGCAAACAAGAAAATGATTTTCAGAAATATGGTAAATTTGAAAAGTCAAAGACTAAGTAGTATTTTCAAAGGGTAATAATGAGATTGCTGCCTCGAACTTCACATGAACACCTGCAGCGCTATCTATTAGTTCTTTGCTGCATTACGCCATTCTTTCCAAGCATGAAATACACCTTAAACTTCAAATTATGATATCGTTTATTTTCGTAATCTGATTTTGATGAAATGAAGTGTATATGTTGCCCTATGATATTCTCTATTTATCTTTAATACCCCCATGAATGTTCATTTAGTAGTTTTGGAGATTACTCTCTACAAATAGACACATGAGATTGCTTTCAGAGAAATGTTTAAATTGTGATATCTTACTTTTTCTGATCCGATTTTGTGAAATGAAGCATTTCTGTAACCGCAAGATACTCTCACATTTCCTGTGAAAAACCGCTGAAAATTCATCTATTAGTTTTGGAGATGAAAGAGAAAGATAGACATGACTGTTGCCGATGAAAAACATTAAATTGTGATGGTCTTCTTTCTGTGATCCGATTTTTATGAAACTAAGTCTATATGTTGTCCCAAGGTACATTGAAGTTAGCTGTGAAAAGCCCATGCGAATTCGTGAATTAGTTTTGGAGACGTGGTTTCTAATAGATGAACAAAGAGACAAAGAGACATGAAGGTCTATGAAAATGCATCATGATTTTATTTTGATGAAATCATGCCTAGATCCTTAACCAATCTTCACTCATGTTTCCTGTGAAAACTGCATGAAAATTCGTTCAGTAGTTTTGAAGATTGAAGCGAACAGCAATAGGCCTACATTTACAGATTTGTTATTAGAACAGATATGTTGTACAATTGGAAAATTTTGCAGGAATATATTAATTTGTATAAGTGCTGTATGTCAGTAAGATCTGTTGCGAATATGGTTAGAAGTAAAGAAGCAATAGGTTAAAGTGTGCTGCTTGATTGGACGGTGTTCCAAGAACGTTACTCTTTACATCCATCCTCATATCTCATAAACTACATGTCGTACTGTGATACAATTTAGAATGTACATTCAGCTTTAAGTGTGTATTCTATCTACAAAATTTCCTGTGAGTACAATTGGTAGTGTAGAAATTATTAATTGTAATGTTATACCAAATGCCATAGTTTTGCTCTATGAACAGTGGAAAAGTAGTAAGCGAGAAACTTTTTTCCTTTCATTATTTTGATGTGGTTGTCTGCAAGAAAAAGTTTAATAAAGGTTTGAAATTAAGTTTAAAGTTTGTCGTATGTCGCCAAGTACAGTTAGTGTCATGTAGTGAATTTACAAAGTTTTGTCGCATTATGTAGTAGTTTTTTGCGATTCCTGTTGTTCATGAGGTTATATCTCATGAACCATGTGTTGTAAGTGGTTCTTACCCCTACAGCAATTATTACCTTTTGTAAAGAATATGTGTACCAAATCTGGTTGACATCGGTCCAGTGGTTTAGGAGTAAATGTGCAGCATTGTCGTTCGATGGAGCAGTTTTTCGCACATGTCATTGTTTATGACATCAAATCTTCTTATGTATGTGTCGAAGGTGATTCTTTCCCCAACAGCGATTGTTGCCTGATATTAAGGAACATATGTACCAATTTTGGTTGAAATCGGTCCAGTAGTTTAGGAGGAGATGTGCAACATACATACGCACACACATACAGCCTATTTTATAAAATGTAGGATTTCAGAGAATTGTCTCCATACCAACGACTACAATAATCTATGAAAACTCAATGTATTTTGAAAACATATGTGCCACCAAATTAGATTAAGGATGGGAAAGACCAACCATGGTTTAACAGCAATATTCAAAAAATGCTGGGAAAGCTAAGGCAGTTTCACTCTTGGTTCAGAAAAGGTCAAGCAAATCAATTAGACAATTTTTAGTAAGGATCCAATTGTCCATAAAAAGAGTAATGCACAAAGCATACAATAACTACCACTGCCATACCTTAGCAGAAGATCTTGCCAAGAACCCGAAAAAATTCTGGTCCTTTGTAAAATCAGTAGCCGGATCAAAGGTCTCTATCCAGTTACTCATTGATCATTCTGGGGTGATGATAGAATACAGCAAAATGAAGGCTGAAGTTTTAATTTAACATTTAAGAAATAATTCATGAAGGAGGACCATGGAAAGATACCTTCATTTGATGGTCGCACTAACTCCCAAATGAAGGACATAGTAATATGCCTAGCTGGTGTAGGACCTCATATTTTCTTGAGAAAAAAAAATACATGAGCTAGATATCAACCCCAGAAATTGATATCACGTGAAAATTTGGGCCATTATTCAGATACTACACAGTTACAGCCTCCTCAAAGTACAGCTTTTAAACATTCACGCACTTGGGTTGTTCCTTACTCGGCCCGCTTCACTGCGGCTGCTTAATGCCCGAACGTCTACTACTTTGAGCAGAGTCTAGGAAGAGGTTTGTGTTTGCTGTCATGTACAGAGTTATGACTAATCTGCAACGATTGAATGTCAAAGAATTAGAGTCGTCACCAGTAAGCATTACCATTTACAGTTGTTTGATGTACTATACACGATGAAAGAAAATACATGTTGTTTTCCTCATACTTTTCCTTATTTTTCAACTGCATTGCAGATATTGTAGACAATTACACTGATAAAGATGTGAAGATGTAAATGAAAATAGTGGATTGACGTTCAGTGCAGATTCACAAGAGGATGACGTGGACGATGCCGACAATGCCATTTCACCACCATCAGATTAGTCGCACACTTTCATTGCTTCAACGGAGTTTGGGCATGGAATTGATGTTGTCAGTGATGGTGATAGCTGCTTTGATGATTTTAAATCGTCAAATACCACTTTGCCCATCTCCATAACGGAAGAATATATGTTTCGAGCCGTTTGAGTTTTATACAGCGCGTCACAACTGCAGTGGAAGCGAATGAGACGGTTTTTCAACAAGCAGTGTAATGTAATTTAATTATCAATACCTCTTATGCACATCATTTTGTTATATATAAATCTGACACTGCTGAAGTGGAGTAAACTGGAAAGAGTTACAGTACATTTTTTCATTTTGTAATATTATTTCCTCCTCCATTTTCCCAGCTCTCCAAGTTTCACATTTCAGCAGACTCCCTGTTGTCCCTTCATTGCACAGTACTAGACTTTCGGTCATTAAGAGGCCACAGAGGACCGAGTGAGGAACAACCCGAGCGCGCGATTGTCTGAAAGCTGTACTTTGAGGAGGCTGTAACTGCGTAGTATCTGAATTATGGCCCAAATTTTCACATGATATCGATTTCTGGGGTTGATATGCAGCTCATGTATTTTTTTCTCAAGAAAATATGAGGTTGAGTTGATGATGTTCCCTTGTAAGAGTTCTCATTGAATTGGCCCCCTACTTAGCTTACATCTATCACTAGTCTTTGATCCAGCACAAAGTTCCAAGTGACTGGAAAAAGGCACAGGTGGTTCCCATGTATACAAAAGGCAGAAGAACGGACCCATGAAATTACAGACCTATATCATTAACATCAGTTTGCTATAGAATTCTTGAACATATTCTCAGTTCTAATCTAGGAAATTTCCTTGAGGCAGAAAAGCTTCTGTCCATGCATCAGCAAGGCTTTAGGAAGCATTGATCATGAGAAACCCAGCTTGCCCTTTTCTCTCATGACATCTTGCATGCTATGGATGAATGGCAACAGGCAGACTGCATATTTCTTAATTTTCAGAAGGCTTTTGACATGGTACCACTCTACAGACTACTAACAGAGATATGGGCTTATGGAATAGGTACTAAAATATGTGGGTGGCTCAAAGACTACTTAAGTAATAGAGCCCAGTACATTGTCTTCGATGGCGAATGTTCATCAGAGACTAGAGTATCATCAGGGGTGCTTCAGGAAAGTGTGATAGTACCACTATTATTTTCCATATATATAAATGCTCTGATGGACACAGTGAGTTGCAGTCTGTGGCTGTTTGCTGATGATGCTGTGGTGTTCAGGAGGGTGTCGTTATTGAATGACTGTAGTCGGATGCAGGATGACTTGGACCAAAATTTCTAGGCAGTGTGAGGAATGACAACTAGCACTAAATGTAGAAAAATATAAGGCGAGGCAGATGAGTAGGATAAACAATCCTTTAATGTTTGAACACAGCATTAGTAATGTGCTGTGTTTGGGATCCCCACCATATCAGTTCAAAGGAAGACATAGAGGCAGAACTCAAATGGGAGTCGCTGGATGGAAGACAATGTTTTTTTCAAGAAACACTGTTGAAGAAATTTAGAGGGTCAGAATTTGAGGTGGACTGCAGAACAACTCTACTGCTGCCAACCTACACTTTGCGTAAGGACCACAAAGATAAGATCAGAAGGACAGAGCCCATACAAATGCATAAAAGCATTCATTTTTCCCTAGTTTTATATGGGAGTGGAACAGGAAGCAAGTAACTAGTAGTGGTACTGAGTACCCTCCGCCATGCACCTTCAGATTGATTGCAGAGTACATATGTAGAAGTAGATGTTACTTTTTTTATCAGATGCATTTCATTTTAATGACTGTAAAACATCTTCATTGGTCTGTAATGATAGATATCTACAATTTGTTTTGTTTTCTGGATCTAAAACTGTTCATAAGTAAAATATGTAAAGTGATTGTTCATTACTTACAGAAATTTTGTCTTGGCTTTTTGCCTCACATCAGGGAGTCCCAATTTGTTTCCTGCTGCACTGCAGAGTCTTCCTCCTGCATCAATATTTTCTGCATAAATTGCACTATACTGATGCATTATCCATAATTATGTTTTATATAGAACAGTGTGGAATTAAAAGACATATTTGTTTGTTTTGGGTATGACTGAGTCTGCACAGTATGTTGTCGTGATACCAACATATGGCTGTCTATCGTTACGCTGGATGGTGGCAGCTAGTTGCATGTAGGTACAGGTCTGTGTGCATCTTTTTCCTTTACACTGAGTGGGCTAGTGTGCCTTCCACCTTCTTCCTAACTAATATTTCAAGGAATGGAAGACAGCCATTTTCATCTACTTCCAAGGTGAAAGAGATGCTGTCATGGATGCTAATAAGGTGGGTCATGAACTCGTCTAGAGCCTGTCTGCCATGCTGCCAAACCACAAATGTGTTGTTCAGATCCTTTGCTGTCTCTGACATAATTACATGTCATTGGTAAAAACATTTTTTTTATTTCTTCGCCCTGAACTTTAATTCCTTCTCCAAAGTTCTCCTTACTTTCCTCCACAGCTTTCTCAGTGTAAAAATCAAATGAAATTGGAGAAAGGCTTAACACTGTCTTACTCCTCTCCCAACCACTGCGCCCCTTTCATGCCCTTCAATGCTTAATTATTACAGCTGTTTGGTTTTTGTACAAGTTGTAATTAACTTTCCATTCCCTATATTTTATGCCTACTGACTTCAGAATTTTAAAGAGTGTATTCCAGTCAACATTGTCAAAAATTTTCTCCAAATCTACAGACGCTAAAAATGTAGATTTACCGTTCCTTAACCTGTAAGTTGTAAGGTGAGTATTGCCTCCCGTGTTCCTACATTTCTCCTAAATCCAAACTGATCATCTTCAAGGTCAGCTTCTACCAGACTTTCATTCTTCTGTAAATAATTCCTGTTTTGCAACAATGACTTATTAAGCTGATGGATCTGTAATTTTCACACCAGTTTGCATCTGCTTTCTTTAGAATGGGGCTTATTACATTCTTCTTAAAGTCTGAGGGTATTTTGTCTGTCTCATACATCTTACACACCATTTAAAACAGTTCTGTCATGGCTGATTCTCCCAGAGACTTCAGTAGCTGTGAGAGAATGTTACCTACTCCAGGGGACTTGTTTTTAGTTTGGTCTTTCAGTGTTCTGTCAAATTCATCTCTCAGTACAGTATTATAGCTTATTTTACAGAATATCAAATATTATTAAAATCAAGGAAACCAATTTAAATTTAATAATTTCATACTTTTAACAACTGTTACAATGCAAGGCAGTGTTGAGAATTGTATATAACCTGCAGAGGTCACGGGAGCACAGTTATTAATCAGATTTCTAGGCAGTCATTATACTTGTCAGCATGTTGACTTTTCATTGTTGAAAATGATTATTGATGTTATCTTACCAGTTTAAATAAACTTCAAATAAAGTGTTGGATTAAACTACTATTCAAACTTCATAGTGTTACTCTATGTAATTTCAATTCAATAGCATACACATTTATTGAGTCTAGCTGTTTGAATTCAATGTGATCCAGAAGTTGCTGCATTATTGCGATTCCAGAAGTTGAGTTACCAGAATTTACACCAAACCCCAAGGTAACAAGTAACACTTTGTATTCACCAGTCAGAACATTACGGAGGAATTTAAACTTTTGTAGCCTAATTCAAGTTGAGCAGTTACATCAGAATCACAATTGGTGAAATGAGCTGGCTTGGTTACGTCGCAAGTCAAAGGTGCTTCCAGTGAGGAACATCTCCACAATTTATGTGCTTTGTCAAGAACAACACAATAGTTAAAGATAATGTATATTTTATAACCTAATGGGCGAACTTGGAATATAAGATGATGAGGAACAAACAGTCAAGTAAAATTTGACAGTAACATTGTGTTGATCTTCTGTATGTAGATTTTAAAGTATTACAGCTTATTCTTTCTTTACAGGAACTTGCCACACTTCTAGCAGCAGTGTACCATAGGTCTCTACAGGATCGAAGCATTGCTAAGGATTGGAAAAAAGGAAAGGTTATTCCCGTTTTCAAGAAGGGCCTTCGATCACATGCACAAGTTCTTTGTACAAGTATTGTGACATTTCTGGAGACTGGAAATCACCCTTTGTAGGAATCAACATGCTTCCTGAAAACGAAAATCATGTGAAACCCAGCTCATACGATTTATCCGTGAGATCCAGAGGGCAGTAGATACAGGATCTCATGTAGATTCCATGTTTCTTGCCTTCTACAAGGATTCCACACCATCTCCTGAAGAACCATCTCCTGAAGAACAAAGTATGAGCATGTGGGGTATGACACCAGCTTTTGTGACTGGATTCAGACTTTCCTGGTTAATAGCATGCACCATGCCATTCTCAAAGTAGAGACATGAACGGTCTTCAGAAGTTAATGTTTCAGGCCTGCACCAGGGAAGTATTATTGGCAGATTGCTTTTCACTCCTCGTAGATAACATCTGAAGTTCAATGAGGCTGTAGTATATCAAGAAGTCGCAACACTGGAAAAGTGTCAATACATGATGTAGGGAATGACAATTAAGCCTCGATATAAATGAGTGTAAAGTGCTGTGTTTACATAGAAAAAAAGATCCTGTATTCTATAACTAGGCAGTAGCAGGACAAATGCTGGAAGCAGTTACTTATGTAAAATATCAGGGGTCAGACGTAAGGAGCAATTTATATGGAATGACCATATAAAACTTATTACATGTAAGGCAGAAGTCAGACTGAGATTCATTGGAAGAATCCTCAGGAACGATATTCCGTCAGTAAAGGAAGTATTTTGGATTGAAAAATCCAGGTTGGAATGTCAATAAGGAGGTTTATTACAAAACAGTTATTCAGACAATACTTGAGTATTGCTCATTAGAGTGGGGGAACAATGTGAGATATGGTTGATAGAAAACATAGAGAAGATCCAACGAAGAACAGCTGGCTATGTTACAAGCTCATTCATAATAATGAAAGCATTACAGAAATGATTGGGAAACAACAGTGGTTGACACTGCAAGAGAGATGTCCTGTACTGCAGTGCAGGCATAGACATCAAAGTTCAGAAAACATATGTTTCTTGGAGTGTCAACCAATATATTGCTGCTTCCTATGTATATATCGTGAAATGACCGCAAAGATAAAATCATAGAGATTAGAGCTCTCACAGAGACAGACTGGCCATTGTTTTTCCTACGGCTCCAATAGGACAAGTAAGTGACAATGGTACACATACCCTGAGGTGGTTTGCGGAGTAGATGTATTTGACTGTGTAATATATTTCTTCCACCTTAAGGATGGCCTCATCAGTACCTCTGTCCACATCAAACATCCATTTCGACAACTGCCATCCATTCCACGCCCAAAAAGTTCCTTCCATACAGCCTAGCCACCCATGGTTGTTGCACCTGAAGTGATGAGCAGTCCCTCTCCAAATATGCCAAAGGCCTCCGCTGACCGCAGTTACCCTTGAAACCTTGTCTAGAAACAAACCTCTCATGCCCCATCTGTCCAGTCACCCACACTCACTGTCAGGCACACTCACTGTCTGGCCACAAAAAAAGCACTCAACGACTGTAGCAGTTAAGCCACATTCTCCACCAGGGTTTCAACCACTGCATTTGCCAGCATATAAGACGCACGGGCATAAAAGATACACCCCACATTTTAAGACTATTTTTTTTGTAAAACAATAATTTATGCTTAATACATCTACTGTAATATAATTATAATACATATGTTCAAGTCAGGGGCGTAGATACGGGGAGGTTCTCCCCTTTTTTTTTTTTTTTTTGACACTTGTCCTAAAATTAAAAATTGACAATAATTTGTGTAATGAATATGAGAGTTAGACTGAAAACCTTGCCAACAAAGAGAGGTAGAGGGTGTCTGTAAGTTGTAATCAATGCTTAGTTGAGCTTTGGCTTCTTACTTGTTGTCGGGACACTTTGTCTCGAGTGTCTTTTTGGTGCTCTTCGTGAGGCCTAGGCTAACGTCACTCACAACTTTCATCACTGTAAATCTTGCCAGTCTCAGGTTACCACCACCTAACTTCAGTAACAATGTACAAGTATTGTGGAATTCCAGCCAGAAACACGCTCCACAG
Source organism: Locusta migratoria (assembly GCA_026315105.1). Taxonomy (NCBI): domain Eukaryota; kingdom Metazoa; phylum Arthropoda; class Insecta; order Orthoptera; family Acrididae; genus Locusta; species Locusta migratoria. Next base: position 189,949,994 of record CM048747.1, read on the forward strand.
ACTGTTTAAAGTACTGCGCGAGGCTTGCCTACAGTGTAACGAAGGCCACCGTGTCTTATGTTTACTACTGCTACCAGCTTCAGTAAACTACCAACTTTATTACTACATTAGGGCAGCAAACTTGTACATGGCACAGACAAATATATTTTTTAATGATTGTGATTAAATGAGAACAAATGTATGGCATCGCAACCGTATTACTTCCGTGTATACTTTATACCACAGATGCTGATCAACTGCACGTACACATGCCTGAAGTGGCAGCATTGTATAGCAGACAGATTAAATTCTCCCTCTTTTGACAGATATTAATCCTGTGGAAGGAAGTGTTAGTTTTGATGTTTTGGATCTAATTTTTGAGTTTTTATTTTATTGAAATAACTACCTCTATAATCATATTAATATAATTTGTAGATATTTAGCTTCGATTTCGTTTCTCTAACCTAATTGTTTTACAAGATCTTAGGCTTTAAATTGACTTTTTTAGTCATATTTTGCAACTGGGGCAATGACACCATGGTGGGGAATTTAGGCAAAATGAAGTGTAATACAAATGCATACATTTTGTGAAATACGCACTTGCAGAATGTAGTAGTTTTGAAGTGCCAAAACCGTATTTCTGACTTTTCTGGTGTCTTAATCAAGTCTAAATTATAAAATCTACTTACATTCCAACTTTATATCGACAAGTACTTGATGCCTTCTAAATGTCTAATACAGTAGAGTGATAAGTATAAATTAGAACAGTTATAATACTTATTTACAATGACTCATTCATCATGAAGATTTATCCTTGATTTTCAAATGTATGGAACCCAGAACCCAGGGTAGTGGCAACACTGTGTATACTTTCAAAATATATTTTTAAGAATAAAACTGAACAAAATACGTGGCCAAAAAAATTATAATAAAGTAATATTAGCTGGCAAATCTGTGGTATTATTCTGCATGAAAAAGACACATTTTTAATAAGGTAAAAAAACTGGTGGCCCTTAAGGTCGCACAATTCCCCTGTTCTCCTCTATATGTTATTTGTCTGAAGGCTTTTGATTTTTTACGATTGCTGACAACTTATGACTTGAGCCAAAAGTGGTAATGCGGAAGGTATTTCTAATTCACAAATCCCTATAGTGATTACTTTTGTTCTGAAAACTGGGCTTATTCTATATGTTATGTTCAAATAATTTAGGTGAATATAGTTGGGCAATGTCTTCGACAACAGTCAGTATTTCAGGAGGTGAATGCCCATCATTTTCAGAAAAGACTGCTCTTCATATCTACAATTTTTTTCAATAACACTTCATTCTTTTATCAACTACTCACAAAATTTTCCAAATTCATAGAAAAAATTGTAAGTTTGTTTTATGGGTGGGGAGGGGGGTGGCGGAGTCACAGCTTTGGCATGTGTCAGTGGTATGAGGGCACCTCAATGTAACTGTTGCTTTGACACCCCTCCCCCCAGAGGAAGGATATATCTATGCCCATGGTTAAGGTACATCAGATATCTAGGCAATGCCTTCAAGTAGTGTTCATAAGCGTTATGCAGTCAAGTTTCTTGACAGTATGTTCTTCTTTACGTGGATATTTTGCCTTTCACATTTCCTTGTTTTCAGTACATACATGATGGTTCATGGGAGTGTCCTAAAGGCTTCTGGCAGTGTCCGGCTAGGAGGCACTGCTTATGATTGATCCTATCAGCCACTGCACTGATTATCACTTTGACTGACTAGTAGGGGGGGGGGGGGGGGTCATGCTTAAAATTATGTGCTTCGAGAATCTGTTCTGAAATATTTATGTACATATTATTGTGATGTTTTATAAAGAGAGAGAATTATGGATGGTTTGAGTGTGTATTGCTTGGCTCACTGGATGTGGTGAGCATGTTATAACCTTAAAAAGACAGCAACAATGTGAGACGCAGACACCGTACAAACATAATAAAAATACTTATGTACATATTTGATCTTGATACTGTGAATAAATTCTCAAATATCATCAGGTGAGACTTAGAAAAATATGCAACTTCAGCTGTGTTTCATTATTAAAACTAGCTGAAAACCCGGCATTGCCCGGGTATTTATTTATTTATTCAAGCTTTGAGTTACTACTTCTCATATCTCTTCTATCCCCTTTTTTTAATAACATGTACCTTTTCAAAGGCACATTCGGCTATATGTGTGTATACTGCAGAAATTATGAATTGTAACGTCATATCCAATGCCGTAATTTAGTCCATGAACTGCGGAAAAGTTGTAAGCGAGAATCTTTTTCCCCTTCATCGTTTTCCTGTGGTTCTCAGTGACATAAAGCATAATAAAGGTTTGAAATTATGTTTACTGTGTGTTGTAAGTCGCTAAGTGTATGAATAAAGTCTCATCACACGATATGGCAGTTTCTTGCGAGTCCTATTGTTTATGACGTCATACATCTTGAACCATGTGTTGTATGTGGTTCTTACCCTTACAGCAATTGTTGCCTCATGGTAAGGAATATGTGTACCAAATTTGGTTGAAATCAGTGCAGTGGTTTAGGAAAAGATGAGTAGCATTTTCGCTTAATACAGCTGTTTTTCGCACATCTCATCATTTATGACATCATATCACGGGAACTATGTATCCTAAAGAAACAATATATCCAGGTTCTTGAGTTTTAGTAACACTAATGGACAGCAATTCATTTATATCTTTGACAGTTTGTATAAGGGTTCAGATCATGTAAAGCGAACTTTACTCTTTCAAAGTATATTTCTGAACGTACCCAACACAACAACCAAGTCATTATTTTACATGTTTTAAATCTAAAATTTCCTCGCAATTTTTCTCTATTTTATTACCATTTAAACCTTCCATGAACTTCCACGAATATGACATGAACATTATCCTGGACATGTATGCGTGATTTGACCACTCTTTCCACCCACTATCGAGCCGATACTTTGTCTGTCTGATGCTTTTATAAAGCTAGTGGGTCTAAAATACGTATGATTTAAATTAATATGGTTTATATTAAGAGGTAAGTGATATGAAGTTTCCAAAAAATTTATTTCATACAAACCTTGTCCTGTCAAGCTGTACTCAAGTGATGCTCTTACAACCATCTGGCATTTGATTTTTATGAATAGAATGGTATTGATAGCTTTTCCTGATTTTCCACTTTTCCAGATCACTTTTCCATCTTTTATTGCCGTTTAAACCTTCCCTGGCCTTACACAAATATTTCAAGATTAAAATTAGCCAAATTAGTTCAGCTGTTCTCGAGTTTTGGCAAGACTAATGAACAGCAATTCATTTTTATAAATATATAGATAATGAATGAAACATACAGGATTGCTAGAAACAGAAACTATGGTCTCCTTTACAGCTCGAAGTTTATTAGGCACTGTCAGGGTACGCCACTCAGTATCCCAAAGCTTAGAAAGCTGATGGCGCTGAACAGACCGGAGATCAGAAGGCGTTAGCCTGAAATCTAACACAGACTTCTTGACAGTCTGTTTAGCGAGCCTGTCGTCATGTTCATTGCGTGGGATACCAACGTGACCTTGAGACCACACAAACACCAATGACAAATCAGACCAGTCAAGGGCAGAAAGTGTCTTCTGTGTGGCTACAACAAAGGGGAGAATGTGAGTAGCACTGATCCAGAGCACGAAGGCTGCTCAGGGAGTCACTGCAGATAAGGAAAGACTCGGCTGAGTAGGACTGTATGTGCTGGAGAGCGTGGTAAATGGCCACCAGCTCTGCAGTGTTTACAGCAGCAAGAAACTGATGTCAAAGAGCCTTAGAGGGAACAGAGACTTTGGGTCCATGGACCAAGTCCAGCCGAATACGCAACCTTGGCATGCACCACAGAGGTGTACGTGCACAGGCCCGATATGGAGATGGTAAAGGAAAAGACTCTGGTTTCAACATAAGAGACCTGACGCGGAAAGCAATCGTGTGGCCTTTGTTGAGGACAGACACCCATATCTGATAAAAGCAGACTATGATTCAGATGGCTTGGCGAGCAATGAACATGGGCTGCATAGGCCGTGAGCAGTTGTTGGTGGCAGACCCGCAGAGTTGGGACACTGGCCTCTACAGGTATACTGTTAACTGGGCTGGTATGGAAGGCACCTGTAAATGCAAACCCCACAGTGGTAGATGGGGTCCAACAGGCGCAATGTCGAAGGTGATGCCGAACCATAGGCAATGCACCCAAAGTCAAGCCATGACTACCAGTGCTGTGTATAACCGCAACAGAGTGGAGTGATCAGCACCCCAGGTGGTATGGCCCAGGTGGCAAAGAATGTTCAGATGGTACCAGCAGTCCTGCTTCAGCTGACAAAAGTGGGGAAGCCATGTCAGCCGGGCGTCATAGACTAGCCTTAAAAACCTATGGGTTTCCACTGTGGTAAGTAGTTGGTCGTCAAGATGAAGTTCGGGGTGAAAGTGAACAGTCCGACGCTGACAGAAGTGCATAACACTAGTCTTGGCTGCAGAAAACTGGAAGCCGTGGGCAAGAGCCTGGGATTGCACTTTCTGAATGGCTCTCTGCAATCTCTGATCAGCAAATTGGGTGCTGGAAGAGCTAAAATAGATGCAGAAGTCGTCAGCATAAAGGAAAAGGGATACTGACGACTCAAGTACTGTCACTAGGCCGTTAATGGCTACTAAAAATAAGGGAACACTCAAAACAGAGCCCTGAGGAACCCACACATGAGAGCTGCTATGGGGAGCACCAACTTGAACATGAAAGATACGGACAGCTAAAAAGTTTTTAATAAAAATTGGGAGGGAGCCTTGGAGCCCCCACCCATGAAACGTAGTGAGTATGTGGTGCTGCCAGGTTGTGTCACATGCCTTGTGCATATTGAAGAAGATGGTTATAAGATGTTGGCACCTGGAAAAGGCTGTGCGGATTGTGGACTTGAGATATGTCAGGTTGTTGGTCGTAGAGCGACCCTCGCAGTATCCACCCTGGCATGGAGCCAGTAAGCCCCAATTCTTGAGGATCCAGCACAACCGCTGACTGACCACATACTCCAACAGTTGACACAGGATGTTGCTCAGGGTGATGGGTCGATAGCTATCCAAATTAACAGGGTTTTTGTCTGGTTTAACCACCGGTATGATTATACCCTTCCGCCACTGTGTAGGGAATACCCTGTCACACCAGATCCAGTTGAAGAGGGCAAAGAGATTATCCTGGCTTTCTGCTGAGAGGTTTCTCAGGCATGGATGTTATCAGGCCCAGGAGCTGTGTCAGGACATTGTGTAAGAGTCCTGAGTAGTTCCCACTCACTGAATGGAGCATTGTAAGTATAATTGTGGCAGATGGTAAAGGAGATGGGCTGGCGCTCCACCCACTCCTTTAATGTAGGAAAGGCTGGTGGGTAGTTCGCAGAAGCAGAGGCATGAGCATAATGCTCAGCAAACATCTCTGCAAGTGTGGCTGCATCCATACATATAACCCCATTCATGGAGATTCCAAGGATTCCTTCTAGTATATCCCTGTAAACACCTGATTCTGCTCCAGACCTGGGAGGTGGAGGTACCTGACCCGATAGTGGAGATGTACATCTCTCAACACTCCCATTTCCGTCTTCTAATTAATTGGTGAGCATGAGCATGGAGCCATTTAAATGTAATGAGGTGCTCCAGAGAGGGTTGCCACTTGTATCGCTGTAAGGCCTGCCAGCGATCTTAAATGGGCTCAGCAACCACCATGGCACTGTCTTATGCCATGGGCACTTTAATGAACATGGAATGGTAGCTTCTGTAGCAGAAACTATGGAGTGCGTGGCGCTCTCGACCACCACATCGATGTTATCGAGTAAGGGAGGGCTAATGTTGGCAGCAGAGGTGTAGCCTTCCTAATTAGCCCTGCTTGAAGCCCACCTGGGTAGGTGCACAGGCGATTGAGGCTGTGGAAGGGACAAAAAGATCGGAAATGATCACTGCCACACAAGTCATCATGAGTTCTCCAGTGGATGGATGGCGGAAGGCTGTGGCTGCAGATTGACAAATCAATGGCCGAGAATGTGCCATGTGCCACACTAAAATGTGAGAGGGCACCAGTGTTTAAGAGGCAGAGGTCGAGCTGAGAAAGTAAGTCTTCGACAACTCTACGAAGGCCAGAAATCATAGAACCACCCCACAAGGTATTATGGGCATTAATGTTGCTCAATACCAGGAAAGGTGGGGGGGGGGGGGGAGTTGTGATATAAGTGCAGGAAAAACATTCAAAGAGACATTGCCTTCTGGAGGGAGGTAGAGACTGCAGACAGTTATCTCCTGTGTTGTCCTCATCCTGACTGCCACTGCTTCTAGAGGTGTCTGAAGGGGCACAGGTTCGCTATAAACAGAGGTAAGGACACATACAGACACTCCACCTGAGACCCTGTTACATATGCTGTGATTACTGAAGTATCCCCCCTATACCCAACGAAGGGTAGGGGTCCGCATTGTCAGAAACCAGGTTTCCTGGAGGGAAATGCAGAAAGCAGGTGTGATGTCAAAAGTTGTCGCAGCTCAGCCAGGTGGAGGAAAAAACCGCCGCAGTTCCACTGGAGGATGACATTTTCTGACAGTTGGAAAGGCATGAGTGATTGGAGTGTGCGAATTACACCTCGTCACCCTTGCAGCCACTGGTTGATACGTATCTTCATCTCCATCCATTGTTGCTAAGGCGACACTAGAGCGAGGTCCTCGGCAGATGCAAGAATCTCCTTGGAAGGAGAGGTGGAGGGGGGTAGTGGCACCGAAGTTACTGTGGTGTCCTTCGCCTTGTTTTTCACTTCTTGTTTAGTCCTATGCCTCTTTTCCCTCGGGGGCTTTACTGGTGGTTAGGGCTTCTCAGCCTCAGTAGCAGGGACTGAAGAAGAAAGCAGGGTATCGCTTTCAAAGGCCAAGATAAGAGCACCGGTGGCAACCATTTGATCTTTTGGTCCCCTATGTAGATGCCGAAGTGGACTCCTCTGCGCTCTAAGTTGGCACGCATCTCGTGTCAGACTGTGAAGATAATGCCTTGAACCATATTCAGTGACTTATATGGAGTGATGCTCACAGGGCATCATCACCCAGCTTGTCGCAGGCAAGTAGCGCCTGAGACCAGGCTGGGGATGCTGCTTAAATGAGCACTGCACCGCTTCGTATCTTGGACATACTTAAGACTTCTCCGTACTTGTCCTCAAGATTTTCAACAAAGAAAAGAGGTTTTGTAGATGTAAATGACTCATCATCAGTACGGCTACATACAAGGAATTTAGGGGAATATGGCTGATCTTTATTTCTAGCCCAACGTTCGTCCCACGACGTGGCCAGGGAAGGGAATGTGCATGGGTTATATGTTGTCACATTAAAGTCTACTCTCCCTCTCTTAGAGATGGTGGTTAAATGGCCACCAGTGTTGCTCTGAGATCTTTCCATGGTGTACCCATGAGCAGCTAGGAATCTAAAGGTCCACTCAAGCATAGCCTCACTTACCTGGGTAAGCCTTATAAACTGTGGCGCAGCAGGTTCCTCAGAGGTTGCTCGCTAGCAACTGTTCAACCTCAACAGCCATGCATCACCTTGAGGTTGAAGGTTGGTTTTTTTTTTTTTTTTTTTTTTTTTTTTTTTTGAGGTTTTATACCTTCCTCACAACCGTGGCAATTAAACTAAGATCTCTGGGCTCTGAAACAAAGCTTTAAGCCTCATCTCAGTCCCTGTTGATGACAGGAAATATGTTGTCTAGTCTGACGAATCTCATTTCCAATTGTATCAAATGGATGGACATGTAGAGGTTTGGATGCAACCTCATGAATCCATATACCCTGCATCTCAGCTGGACACTGTTCAAGCTGATGAATGCTCTGTAACTGTGTGGAGCATTTGCAGTTGGAGTGATATGGGATGCCTGATATGTCTAGATACAAATCTGACAGGTGACATCTACATAAGCATCCTGGATAATCACCTGTATGTATTCATGTCCATTGTGCATTTTGATGGACTTAGCAATGCAACACCCCTCACATCTAAATGATGGCTCCAGGAACCTCTTCACTTTAAACAAGTCTGTTTGCCACCAAACTCTCCAGACATGAACATTATTGATGTCTTGCAACATGCTATTCAGAAGAGATCTCCATCCCCTCATACTCTTACAATTTACGGTCAGGCCTGCCAGACGCATAGTGTCAATTGCCTCCACACTACTTCCGACATTAGTTACATCCATGTCACATTGTGTGTACTCACAGGGGCCCTACACAATATTAGGCAACTCTACCAGTTTCTTTGGGTCTTTCACCATGGATTGACACCTAATACCGAAATACTATTGATCTATATATGTGATCATTTTATATACACTGTTTCAACAATAAATCTTTGGTGAAATGGTGAACACTGAGGGTGTGCTAAATCTTACTGCTGGCATTGTATATTAATGTAATACTGCCACATAATTCGTAGATAGGTAGTGGCGTCAGAGGTCACATTATTTGTGTAACAGTTGGATAACAATGACATATGCCAAGGCACCACTCCTTAACTCTGAGGTGTTGGTGCAAGGGGGTAGTATGCGAATGGCCCATGTGGTGCAATATGTGCCAATGTCCCTGGAACCATGTTGCAGTGCATGCTCTGCCACAGGGTATTTTGATTGTTCCCCAAGCAAACAGTCCATCTGTGACCATGCATTCAGCCAAATTGTTGGTCATTATGCCAACTTAAAAGGGTGTGCCATGAACACATGTCAATTCGTACTTAAATTTTGATATATTGATGAAATCCTTGAAGTCAAGATCACTCACTATTATTACAAAAATTCACTACTAATATTTGAAAATAATGTGCAAAAGAGATACAACGGCTGGCCAGTACTTACCATAGTACCACTATTAGTACACGCAAAAAATGACAATTGATGACGAAACTAAGTGTTTATACTAGCTTTCAGAAATTTATATTTCTTTCGTCAGGAAGGAGGAGGGAAGAGAAAGGTGTCAGAAGGCAAAGGTTACTCAAAACCTAGGTCATGAGGTTGGGTGGGTGAATGTGGATGTCAGAGATGATAAGTACTGAGCCACACCAATGCAAACTGAAGAGGATAGATCAAGAAGTGAACCGAATAATGCTGAGTGATAGTGAGGGGACAGATAAAAAAATTAAACAGGGGAAATTAGAAAAACATACACAAAGGTGGGGGGAGGCAATGACTAATGAAAAAGTGAGTTGTGGATGGCAGAGGGGGAGAGGTTAAAGTAAGTTTAGATTGGAAGATGGCAGGAGGAGAGGATGTGTTGGATGGCAAGTCCCCATCTCCTTAACTCTGAGGTACTGGTGCAAGGGGGAGTATCCGAATGGCCCATGTGGTGCAATATGTGCCAAGGTCCCTCGAACCATGTTGCAGGGCATGCTCTGCCACAGGGTATTTTGATTGTTCCCCAAGTGAACAGTCCATCTGTGACCATTCATGCATTCAGACAAATTGTTGGTTGTTATGCCAACTTAAAAGGGTGTGCAGTGAACACATGTCAGTTTGTAGATTATGTGTGTTGTTTCACATGTGGCTTGGCCTTGAATTGTGTATGTTTCTTCTATGGTGGGGCTGGCGTAGATGGTTGTGAGAGGATGCACGGGACAGGTTTTGCAGTTGGGTCTGTTGCAGGTGTAGGAGCCATATAGTAGGAGGGTGCTTTTGGGATGTTGTAAGGTTTGACAAGGATGTTCCGGAGGTTGCAAGGATGGCGAAAGGTTACTCTAGGTGGTGTGGGATGGATACTTTGGAGGAATTATCTTGTTTTAGGGCACAACTGTAGAAAGTCATAGCCCTGACAGAGCAATTTGTTAAGGCATTCCAGACCAGAATGGTACTGGGTGACTAAGGGGATGCTTCTCAGTGATCGGTGGTATGAATCTATACCAAGGTAGGGGGGGGGGGGGTGCATCTGCTACGTCTTAAGGAACGCCTCTTCCATGCGACCCATGAAAAGTTTGGGATAGGAAGGAGTCATCCTGATTCCCCTGGTCCTCAAATGAGATGTAAGTGTGGGTGAGAACGAAATTGGCAAGTGTACGGTTTCTGGAAGGCTCTCAGGTGGGCATTAGGAAATGTACTGTTCTAGAGCAGAAAGCCCATTTGTGTGGGGAATGTTAATGTAGAAGGACATGGCATCTATGGTGACAAGAAAGCTAGCAGATGGAGGGGCATGGGGATGGATTTGAGGTGTTCTAGAAAGTGTTTTGTGTCTGTGATGTAGGCATTATTTGTTGATGGATGGATATGATGTTATGGGCGCACGACAACTAGGTCTTTAGCGCCTGTACAAGATAATTAGGCAATACGTGGGACCTGAATAAAATTAAATGGACACAAATAGGGGACAGAAGGGAAAGTAACCAAACTAGCCAAACAATAAGGGGAACGAAGCAAAGACCCAACCAAACATGGCAAGGTAGTAACAGATGGTGAGCTTCTAAGGTTTACCGATGTACTCAAAATGCCATGCCAGAGGAGTGGTGGGCTATCCATTCATTAACGTCCTCAAAACCTCCAGCCTAAAAGCTTAGGCCAGAGTCCGGAAAGTTCACAGAAATTGAAAACTTTCGTCACACTCACCTCGTCATCAGCTAAAACAGAGGACAGGGGACCACAAAGAGCCACCGCTGCCCTAGCAGTACGGTAAGAAATACATTCCAGTAAAATGTGGCCTACAGTGATTTGCACACCACAAGCATCGCAAATCAGAGGGTCCTCTCGATGGAGTAAATAGCCATGTGTCAAAGTACAAGGCCCGATTCGGAGATGTGTCAAGGCTGCCTCAATGACTGACAGGATGTTCGCCAAGGTCGGACAATTGGCTTAATCCACCGCAGTTTATTGTTCGTCACTGCCTGCCATGTCTCCTCCCACAAACGAAGGGACTTCTGGCGCACCACAGAGAGGATGTCCGGCAGGGGAACGACACAATGTGTAATACCATAACCTTCACAGGCCTCCTTGGCAGCCCGATCAGCCATTTCCTTACCACTAATGCCGACATGTCCTGGTACCCAACATAATGTCACTTGCTTCCCCCGCTGCTGGAGAGTGTACAATCTGTCATGAATGAGCTGCACTATTTTCTCAGCTGGATACAAATTGCGTATGGATTGCAGCGCACTGAGAGAATTGGAGCACAGGAGAAACTTCGTGCCACGAACCCGCTGCATTTGCTCCAGTGCCTGCAGGATTGCATGGAGTTCTGCTGAGAAAACGGAGTATGCAGGAGGGAGGCGAATCCTGATGGTTGTGTTGGGGAACACTATGGAGCAGCCTATCGAGTCCCCCTGTTTGGACCCATCCATGTACACCACGGTAAAATCATGATGCTGATCTAAAATGTGAGAGAACAGAGATTGAAATATAAAATCGGAAGTAGAATGCTTCTGAAAATGTGCCAACTCTAAAAGTAATCTCGGCTGCTCGAGGAGCCAGGGTGGACATTTACTCCAACCTCGCTGCAAAACATTAAAGCCAGACACATCCATATCCAAAAGACAATCTTGAGAATGTATCCCAAAAGGCCTCATTGCCTGTAGCCTGGTACGAAAAAGCCGTTCCGCAGGAGGGTGGGCAACAACAGAATGGGCTGGTGTATTTGACGAGGACAAAGTCGTATATGCCTGACGTGCCATGAGGAACTGTCACCGCATGTGAAGTGGTGGCTCACCAGCCTCGGTGCAGATACTTGGTATGGGACTCGTGCGTAATGCCCCAATTGCAAGCCGAAGCCCCTCATGATGCACCACGTCCAACATCTTTAAATAAGAGGGTCTTGCTGACCCATACACGGTGCACCCACAGTCAAGGCAAGAACGCACAAATACTCTATAAAATCATAGCAGACAAGTCCTGTCGGCTCCCCACGAAGTGTGGCTAAGACACATTAAAATACTTAGTGCTTTGAGGCACCGTCTCTTCAAATCTTTAAGATGTGGCAACTAGGTAAGCTTAGAGTCAAATGTTACACCCAGAAAACACACAGTGTCTTTAAAATTCAGATTGGTGTCCCTCATCCGCAGTTCAGGTAAGTTAAAAATAGAATGAAAACGGTTAAAACAAACACACACAGACTTCTCTGTTGAAAATTTAAAACCGGTCTTCTGTGCCCATTCGTCGAGTCGCCGGAGAGTGAGCTGCAACTGATGAGTTGTTGTCGCAAGGCTGGAAGAAGAACAGAAGACAGAGAAGTCATCATCAAATAGGGAACATTGGGCAGGACTTTTCACAACACATGCAATACTGTTAATGGCTATAGCAAACAATGTCACACTTAAAACACTACACTGAGGGACACCGTTTTCCTGCTCGAAGCGGTCAGAGAGCACGCCACCAACTCAGTATCTAAAAAACGCGGAGAAAGGAATGACCAAATAAAAATTGGAAGGCAACCACAAAATCCCCATTCGTGAAGCTGCCTGAGTATAAGATGCCTCCGAGTAGTATCGTAGGCCTTCTTGATATCAAAAAATACACCCAGAAGGTGATGACGGTGCAGGAAAGCCTGTTGTATTGCCGCCTCCAGAGAGGCCAGGTTATCGAAGGTGGAACGATATCTCCTGAACCCACATTGGAAGTGACTAAGGAGCTGCCTGGATTCCAACATCCAGACAAGGCGGCGGTTGACCATCCGCTCCAGGGTCTTTCCAATGCAACTAGTGAGGGCAACACTACGGTAACTGCTGGGGGCATGTGGAATCTTTACCGGGTTTTAAAAGGGGAATTAAAATAGCCTCTCTCCACAAGTCGGGAAAGTGTCCTGACATCCAAATGGCATTAAAAAGGTTAAGGAGGATAACTTTGTTTCGATATGTAAGGTGCCATAACATAGCATAGTGGATCCCATCGTGACCAGGTGAAGTGTCTCGGGCTACACACAATGCAGAATCTAATTCCCCCAGGGAGAAGGGGCGGTTGTACTCCTCCGTAATCCCGGACCTGAAGTCCAGGGGCCCCCTCTCAGCAGACACTCTGTGGCACCGGAATTCTGGATCCTGACTAGCAGTGGCAGTAACGGAAATGAAGTAAGCAGCCATGGTCTGGGCAATGTCTGCTGGTCGTGTTTGTAAAGTTCCGTTACCCATCACAGCAGCTATGGGGCACCTTCCACCTCTTCCAGAAATCCTCCTGATGGTCTCCCATACTTTTGTGCTGGTTGTAGAATGGTTAATGGAACTCAGGAACTGCTGCCATGACCTCCGTTTGCTCTCTCTAATAACCTGACGACACTTGGCTCTTGCAACCCGAAAAGCAGCAAGGTTCTCTGAAGTTGGATGACACTTGAACCAACACATAGCCGCCCGCCTGGTCCTGATAGCAGATCGGCATTCGTCATTCCACCACGGGACTGGCTGCCGTTTTCGACGTCCCGAAGCCTGTGGAATGGTTGCATCAACAGCAAAGTGCATCACGGCAGTAATATGGTGCACCCATTCTGTGACACTGTCACGATGTTCTAGGTGAGCAAGTTGGCTGTAAAGTATCCAATCCGCTCTACTGAGTATCCATTGTGGCGGGTGTCTTTCAGGTTTGATTCCATATGGTTGGGAAATGGAGATTGGAAAGTGATCGCTGCCGTGGAGATCATTGACCACGTCCCATTACATAGTGTGGGCAAGGGATGGAAAGCAAAGAGTGAGGTCTATGGCAGACAATGACCCTGTCGCAGTACAAAAATGTGTGGGCTGACCGGTGTTAAGTAAATGTGCGTTCGGCGACAAGAGGAGCCGCTCAATGCCTCTACCCCTGGGGCAAGTAGTGACAGAGCCCCAAAGCACTTTATGTGCATTAAAGTCTCCACACAGAAGAAATGGCTGGGGAAGCTGAGTAAGAAGGTCCTTGAGGTCCTCTTCATTAAGTGTATCATGAGGGGGCAGATAGAGGGAGCAAACAGTCAGTCGATGACGCACATATATAGATACTACGACTGCTTGGAGGCTTGTGGTGAGGGAGAGGGGCTCGGAGTGGTAGGCTGTACAAACTAAAATAGCCACTCCACCCCTAGCTCTCACCCCACTTACGTCATCCTTCCTATGTAGAGTGTAACCACGTATCTCAGGGGAGTCAGAAGGCTTAAAATTTGTCTCCTGGAGACACATACACAGAGGTCGACCCTGAGATAAGCGACAAAGTTACTCCACATGGGTTCTAAAGCCCTGCATATTCCATTGTAGTATGGGAGCCATTGCTTATGGAGGTTTCACCCTCACTTTCTCTCTCCACCGAGGCGGCGAGACGCTATGGCGTAGAGGGTCCGACTTGGGGCAGTTTGGCTGCCCCAAACGCACATCAAGGTCCATTGGCTCGGACAGAGAGTCAGATGGAGCATCTGTTACACATAAATGGACAGGCTCAAACAAAGTAACTTCTGCTTCATCCTGTGACAGATACTTTTCAACTGCTTTTTTAACCTTAGGTGGCTTAGGATGGGTGCCTGTTGCAGAGGTAGTGGCTGTGGTGGATTTCTGCACAACCTCTACTACCAGGGGGGGCCATCATCTCCACAGGAGGTGGATCAGTGCCGTTTTCCGATGTTTGGGGACCAACTGGACTGGAATCTTCTACGACTGCAGCAACCGCCTGGCAGATGCACTGGCAAGTGCAGGTGCTAGTACCAACACAAACAGACTCAGTTTGCGTGACAGCATCACATTTGACAATCAGATTCTGGACAACAGAAGCGAAAGACGCGGCAAAGGCTGGTGGTTGCATGGCCAGGAAGATTTTCTTGGCCTCAGCATACGAGATGCGCTTTGTGGTCTTTATTTCCTGCACTTTTTTTTTCCTCAAGGAAACTTTACAATTACGACTCCAGACGGGGTGATCCGCAGAGCAGTTTACACACGTGGCAGGTGGTGTACACTCTGCTCCCTCATGCGCCAACTTGCCACAGGTGGCCTCACCTTTGCACCCCAGGGTGGTATGCCCAAAGTGCTGGCATTTGAAGCAGCACATTGGGTTGGGGACGTAAGGTCGAACTTTCAAACGAAGAAAACCTGCTTTGACATGATATGGAAGGTGGGGATTATTGAAGGTAAGGATGAATGAGTCTGATTTCACCAACTCACCATCCACCCTTTTCATAATATTTTGCACATCCAAAATACCCTCCTGTGCCCACTCAGATTTCAGTTCTTCCAAAGGGATGTTTACTATATCTCTACAGGTCACTACGCCTTTATTGTAGTTCAAGGTGTTATGCAACTCCACCTCTATGGCATATTTACCCAGGAATTTCGCCTGCTGCAGGTTGGTTGCCTGCTGGGAACTCAATGTTTCGATCAGTAATGTCCCATTTCACAAACGTTTCACTGATTTTAAACTGCCAGCAATTCCCTCAAGGCCTTTTTGAATATAGAAGGGATATACTCCCTCAAACGAGCCGTCCTTTCGTTTCACAACAATAAACACATTCTACACAACAGCCTGTGTTCTGTTACTATTCACGAAATACTTTTTCTTACTCCCCGAATCAGGAGGACTGGATGTCCTAGCCCTCTTTTTGGATTGGGAGGTTTGAGGGACAAATTGGAATTGCTCATCTCGGTCCCACGAGCAGCTAGGGAAGTACATGTCCACCTAGACAGAGCCCCGCGTGCCTAGGTAAGCCTTATACAACTGAGGTGCGGCAGTATCCCCAGAGGTTGCTCGCTAGCGACTGTTCCTCTTCAACTGCCATGCATCCCATCAGCACGTAGCACACCTTGGGATTGAAGGGTTTTTTATAGAGGTTTGTACCATCCTTGCAACCCGGGCAGTCAAGCCAAGATCCCCATTCCCTGGTACACACAACGTTCCACCGCCGCGCCACACGGCGGTCGCTGAAGCGTGCCCAGAGGTTACGGTGTCTAGAGGACTGGCGGCGCTTACCAGTCCCCAGCTCAGGACCCCGGGTTCACCAAGCCAGTACTCAGCAAATTAATGCTGAGCCCCTGAGGGGGGCATTATTTGGTTCACTTCTTGGATCTATCCTCTTGTTTGCATTGGTATGGCTTAGTACTTAAGATGCAACATCTCTGACATCTACAATTATCCACCTGATCTCATAATCTAGGTTGTGAGTTTCCTTTCCTTTCTGCCCCCTTTCTCTTTCCTCTTCCTACCTGATCAAGAAAATATAAATTTACAAAAGCTAGTAAAAAATTTAGCTTTGTCACTATTGTGATATTTTTTGTGTGCACTATTGGTGGAACCAAAGTATGCTATGAACTGGCCAGCCACTTTATCTGTTTTGCACATTATTATTACAGTATTATTTTCATCTATTTTAATTGTGATCAGCAGCTATGGCTCTTTAATAAGTCAAGTTCAGATCTCAAAATATACCAGACAAAAATGATGTGTGATCATACTAATAAAACTACATTACACCACAGTCTATCACAGACAGTTGTGAAACTCTCTAGGAAAAAATTACAGCTGAAGCGATACTAGCGCTTCAAGTGGCCAGTAGGAAATAACAGTGCAATGGCATGATACAAACTGACAAGATGCTGTTTTTAAAGCTGATACTTTCATATTTCCTTGTCACTGAATGTTGCTGTGAACTTTCTAATACAAATATGAAAACTTCATTAAAGTAGTATCACTGCTTCTGTTAAAGGTAGTCCATAATAAATTGTCAGTGCAGTGTAATTCATACAGTTCACAATACTCGAGTCATATTCATATTATCCAAAACTTTATGAAAGCAGAAATGAACTGCAACCTAATGTGCTGAAGTATATAAAAGGATGATTTTGTTCACATGCTTCGTGTGTACTGACATGTTGCAGAAGTTTTGTTTTAGCTGATTTCAAACATTGTAATATTTTCAAAAGTACACATGATTTTTACATTGTAGGGGACTAGATTCACCATCACCGTATAAACCATCTTTTCACCTTGTCCCTGCTTCTGTGCCTTTCGTGTACCTATCAATTTTTTTTAGCTCCTTGGCAGGTATCAAACTGAATATATTCAAGAATGTGACATACTAACATTAACAGTTTGTATAGGGTCATATTATTTATTTGTAGCTATGTATTCACTTTATCAAACTAGTAAATAACCACCAAAATATGCTTTTATACAGACTTATCATTTTTTTGAAACCGCTGTACAAAACTAAGCAGGCTCTACTAAAATAATTGATTAACTGCTATTGGAAGCATTCAGACATTACTTTTATACAGCAGTAATATTATGAAGTAAGTGGTCAAGTATTTGCAGTTTTGATTAATAGCAGAAGTTGGACATGAATGAATTGTTAAAGATTAACGTCTATGGCCAAAAGTGTAACTAACCACTGTAAACCAACATTTGTTATTCATAACATTATTCTATTACTTCTGAGCATCCTTTCCGAATTATATTTTTGATAGTTGCTACAATTTATAGCACCACAAAAGCTCATAAATACAGAGGTATTTTAAATGTGCTGCTTCACTCCAAATACACTTTTATTACTCAATCATTTCATGGTGTTTTTCTATGACCCAACAGCTTGGCAGTGCTGCAGTCCAAATACACTTTTATTACTCAATCATTTCATGGTGTTTTTCTATGACCCAACAGCTTGGCAGCACTGCAGTCGCAAAGTTGCAGAAAATCACTGGGAGTTTCGTGACTATGTTCGACACTGACAAGGAAAGTACATGGGCTCGAACAAACATATCTGTATGAACATTTGCTTACAAGATCTCTACGTACACCTCAATGTACTGGTGTCGTTTTTATGCAAAAGTCTACAATGATGTTCTAGATAGCACTGTATATATAACTGTAGACGCCATACATAATGCAAATATCTTAACTATAACTTATGTAATAATCATCGCACATGTTCTCTAGCATATTTTCATCAAAAGCTGTGGTTATAGTTGCAACTTTAACCTTCTTCTCGGAAGACTGTTGGTATTCACTGCCACTGCTTCCATCGCCTCTTCCCGCACTTACCATAGCACTGCCGCTTGCAATGAGTTGTTCGTCATTATCATCATCATCATTATGTGTTAGTGTTACAACAGTGTCTAACTTATGCACTCTTATTTCTGTAAAGCATGAAAATGATTCACCTTCTACACTAATACCATCTTCACGAAGAAGGGTTCTTCGTAACTTCATCTCAACCAATCGCAATACATTAGCAGGATTGATTACTGATCGCCGCTCCATCTGATGCTTCACCACACAAATAACATCAATGCAACTTCAGAGGCACACTGCACTGTCCCTACTGGCGAACCGACATGTCAAAGTGCAATGTGGCAAGGCACATGCAGAGGCATCTAACGGACAACTGCAGAGTTTTGCAGATGCGGGAGTATCACTAGTGCAATAAGGGATCTCTACATTATATCTCACACGATTTTGGTATATATGTGTTTGTTTGAGCCCAAGTACTTTCCTTGTGAGTACACTATAAAATCATTACTGCCATCACATAGTTAAAATCATGTTGGCAGAACCACAGATATTGAGTCTACGGATTTCATCCTTAGTACATTGAACTCAACAGATCGTGTCTCCTATTACTGAAAATGTCCTTAAGTATGACTCATATTTTGGTCTGAGCGTTATGAGTAATTTCACAATGTCACATGTTACAAAATGTTTTAAAATTTGTTATGTTGCAGAAATACTTGACAGTAGCCTAAGTGCCCAAATTGAAATCTGGTGTTGAAAAGTAGAGCACTTTCGTCTACTGCAGAAAGATAATATTCTTAAAAAATATCTTTGGAATGAAACCTCAACTCATTATTGATTCCCAGTAACACAAGAAATGTTATCTTCACATACTCATGGACGTTCCTGAAGACTTTCCAAGACATTCTTGTGATTATTCTGATGTGTATCAACCTTCTCAGTGTGTCTACCACTCTGATAAACAGTCTGAAGCTCTGTAGTGTATTTACAATGTTTTGATTACATTAGATTAGATGTACTTTTCATTCCAGTAGATCCGAATTGAGGGAATCCTCTTGGATTCAGAACATGTCAGAACAAAATACACAATAGATACTTACAAAAAAGAGAGCATATGTGTTAATGTACCTTCCACAGACCCCAAAAGTAAATGCCCTTGTGGATGTGGAATTGGTCAGGAAAAACAATTACAGTATCTTAAAAATATTTACATTTTAAAGGACACAAAACTTATTACTACTTACTAATTTACTAGGTGCATATTAAAATTCTTAGCAATTACGTTCTTTGTTATTTTTTTTACACAGATTTACGATGATTACATTACTGCACAAAACTTGTACTGAAGTCAAACCGAACACAGTATTCATATTTGTGAATATTATATACAATAAGTAACAATCAACCACTTCTGGTAAGAAATTCATCAATGGAGTAGGAGGAGTTGGCCACCAAAAAATCCTTTAGACTCTTTTCAAACTGTACTTCATTCCGAGTTAAATTTTTTATGGCTGCTGGCATGTTATTGAAAATGTGTACTGCTGAATATTGGACACCTCTCTGAGCCAAAGTAAGTGACTATGCCCCTCCCAGTTAAATTTATTATCCAGCTATAATCCTAAGAATTTGACACTTTCAACTTCTTCTATTTCCCTGTTGTCATACTCTAGGCATATACTGGCAGGAAACCTTTTACAAGTCCTAAACTGCATATAGTGTGTTTTTTCAAGGTTTAGCGATAGAGAATTGGCTAAGAACCATTTATTAATGTCCATGAAAATTTCATTAGCTGATCTTTCTAAGGCTATATTTGATTTACTATTTATTGCAATATTTGTGTCATCTGCAAATAAAACAAACTTGGCCTCTGATAATGTTGATGATGAAAGGTCATTGATATATACAAGAAAAAGCAGGGGGCCTAAGATAAAGCCTTGGGGGACTCCACATGTTAGTAGTTCCCAATTTGATGAGGCCTGATAGTTCAGTACACCTCTCTTTCCTATTGACACCCTTTGTTTCCTATTGGAGATATATGATTTGAACCATTCTGCAGCACTTCCTATTACGTCGTAATATTCTAATTTGCTTAAAAGTATAATGTGATTTACACAGTCAAATGCCTTTGACAGGTTGCAAAATATACAAGTGGCATTTAATTTATTGTCTAATGAATTGAGTACATTCTCACTGTATGTGTAGATAGCCTTCTCAATATAAGAACCCTTTAGAAACCCGAATTGTGACATGGATAATAGTTTATTAGTGGTAAGGTGTTTAAGAAGACAACTGTACATTATCTTTTCTAACATTTTTGAGAATGCAGGCAAAAGTGAAACTGGATAGAAATTTGATTGCATTTCTTTATCACCTTTCTTATATAATGGCTTAACTTCAGCATATTTCAACCATTCAGGAAATGTTCCACTGATAAAAGACTGGTTACACAAGTAACTTAAAATATCACTAAACTCAGAAGCACATATTTTAATCAAATTTGTTGATATATTATCATAGCCACTGGAATTTTTTGATTTTAAGGATTTTATGGTGGACATTACTTCTAGTGGTGTTGTGAGTGCCATACTCATATTACTGCAGTTATTTGTAGTCACAGGTGTGTGAGATTCCATTGCAGCAGTTACTGACCCTGATAATCCCATATTTTTGGTAATAGTTAAGAAATGCTTGTTGAAAATTGCAGCAACACTGCACACATCTATTACTCGTTTGTCTTTATTTTGTTGTCTGAAAGGACTATCCTATTCTGATCATGCATTTGCTTTGATGTCAATGTTACTGCCTTCAATATTTTGCAGTATGTTTTGTAATGACCTAAAGCATTTACATCTGAACTGTTTCTATCTGTCAGGTATAGTTTCCTTTTTGTCTTACAGGAGACCTTTATTTCTCAAGTGATCCATGGTTTCTTTGTAGACTTTGGTCTAATCTGTGTCAGTTTTGGGGGAAAGCAGATTTCAAACAAGTGGAGGACATTATGAAAGCACTATTAGCACTGTAGACATCACTCCAATTCATGTCTTTGAGCAGTTTTCTAAAATGATCAACTTTTTCCTTACTGACTACCCTCTTAAACTCAGATTTGATAGATTTTATATTCTGATCAGTATTAATTAATATCTAGTAAAAGTAACTGCATGTCATGGTCTGAAAGGCTGCTTATTATTGGCTTTATAACATAATTTTGATCATTTGGCATTTCATAAAGATATTATCAATGGCTTCAAAGAACTAATTTTATTGTTATACATATAATTTGTTGGCCATGACTTCCATACGCAGGGCAACTGGTTAGATATTTGTTCTCTCGTTGATAATTAAAGGTTTATTTCATTTGTGCTGTACATTTTTGAGACCGGAATTAAAAAGAAAAATCTTGCATTTATGAAAGTCTTTAGACAATGAAGGTTTTTTAAGACACTTCTCTGGTGTTCGTTAACTATCATTATACATAGTGTTATTTGTAAATTATTATAGTTCAGGAGCCTATGACAAGAAAGTTCAATTATTATATACAGTATTTGCTGTTATTGTTCACTAAACAAAAATACCATTACCATGAAGTTTGCATTCTGCGATGTACGAAGCGTGTTTTTAAAGTAAGTTCCATTTTGAAATTATCTATTGTCTACACACTGATGCCATTACAGTCTGATTCTTCCTTGTTTACTTTGTGTACTGAGTATTTAAGATGCCTCCAATAATCGTGAGTCCCGCTGACTGTGAAGTATGGGCTGTTATAAGATTTCTTAGTGCTAAAGGCCCAAAAGTTATATTCACGTTAGATCTGTGCAGTTTATGGAGAAAACATTATGAGTGATGGAATAGTAAGAAAATGGGTGAGAGCATATAAAGATGGCCACACAAATGTGCATGATGAACAACGGACTGGGTGTCCTTCAGTCATTAATAAAAGTTTGGTGCGGGAAGTGGACAATAAGGTGAGAGAAAACAGATGCTTTACAATTTCCTCCTTGCAGGATGACTTTCCTAATGTTTCTCATAGTTTTTTGTACGGCATTGTGATTGAGCAAGACGATGAAGTCAAAACAGTTTTGATGCAGTGATTAACAATTCAGGTGGCAGACTTCTATGAGGAGGGTATTCAAAAACTGATACAAAGTTATGACAAGTGCCTCAATATTGATGGAAATTGTAGAAAAGTAGATTAAGTACAGGCTTTCATGTAAAAATAAAATTATTGAGCTATCATGGCATGTCCTTTTTTTTTTTTTTTTTTTTTTTTTTTTTTTTTTTTTTTTTTTTTTTTTTTTAATTTCAAAATGGTACTTAAAAAACAAGCCTCGTAAGATATAATGTGCTTTCAAATGAGACGTTAGATGTAATGATTAAATTCTACATATTATTACCAATATAAATTGTTGAAGAAGGTAACAGCAAGTCATGTTATACTCTGTGAAAGCTTGCTATTTTCCTTTGTTTCTTATCACATAGAAAAAATTAGAAAATAGAAATGTTTTGGGACTTATTTAGCAATGCATTAAATGTAATTCTGAGTCACTGCTTAGTTATATAAGATATACATAAGGGAACAATAAGAGAATTCGAAGAAGTTATATGATGGGGTGGGTGGAAACTGTTGGATGGGGGATTATGTTGGGACAGTAATTTACCAGAAGTTGATGTCTACATTATTTTGTTTTGTGACCAAAGAATGTACTGCAGTTCAGAAAAGTTGATAGTATCCAAAGGGACCAATTCACTCACATTGTGAGACAGCCTCTGAATTCAAGAATGCTATGCTCTGCTACAGACAGTGCAACACGGTGATCTACCTTGCTTTTGGCCACAGTGTGGCGGTAGCCATTCAGCCTGATTGACAGCTGGTTCATAGTCATACCTATATAAAAAGCTGTGCAGGTGACTGCAGCAAAGTTGGTAGATTATATGGCTGCTTTTGCAGTTGGCTCAGTCTTCGATGTGGTAGGATAAACCAATGACAGAAACGGAATAGGAAGTGCTGTGTAGGTGGAATGAGATGGTCTTGAAATGGGGTCTGTAGTGTAACAGCTAATTTAGCTGTACACTATGGGATTGTCCCCCACACACGATGTGCGGATTCACCATGTATAGATAAGTAGATATTTATATTATAGAGGAGAAATTCCTAGCAGGAAATATAAATTATAGAGGGAAACTTTCCCGGTGGGATAAACAAAAATAAAAAAGGGATGACTTACCAAAAGGACCGGCTCGTCGATAGAAACAAATAAAATCACACACAAACACAAATACTAGCTTTCGCCACCACTGGCAGCTTCTTCAGGAAAAAAGGGGAGGAGAAAGGGAAGGATTGGGTTTTAAGGAAGTGGAAAAGGAGTCATTCCAATCCCAGGAGTGGAAGGACTTACCTTAGGGGACAAAAAGGAAGGTAAACAAATACACACACACTCACACATATCCAAACGCAAACACACCTAGACAGACATTTGTAAAAAGCAAAGAAGTTGGACAGAGATGCCACTTGAGGCAGAGGCTCTGTCCACAGAACCGAGGCAAAGATGCTAAAGATGGTGGGCGGGATTTTGAATTTAGCGTAGGTTGAGACCAGGTGGGCAACGGGAGGAGAGAATAAGCTGAAGGGCAAGTTCCCATCTCCGGAGTTCTGAAAGGCTGGTGTCAGTGGGAAGTATCCAGATAACCCGGATAGTGTAACACTGCGCCAAGATGTGCTGGCCGTGCACCAAGGCATGTTTAACCACAGGGTGATCTTCATTACCAACAAACACTGTCTGCCTGTGACCGTTCATGCGAATGGACAGTTTTTTGCTGGTCATTCCCACATATAACGGTTCACAGTGCAGGCATGTCAGTTGTAAATCATGTGGATGCTATCGCAAGTGGCTCTGCCCTTGATCGTGTACACCTTCTGGGTTACTGAACTGGAGTAAGTGGTGGTGGAAGGGTGCATAGGGCAGGTTTTACAACGAGGGCGGTTGCATGGGTAGGAGCCAGAGGGTAGGGAAGGTGGTTTGGGGATTTCATAGGGATGGACTAGGAGGTTACGAAGGTTAGGTGGGCGGCAGAAAGATACTCTTGGTGGAGTGGGAAGGATGTCATTAAGGATGGATCTCGTTTCGGGGCAGGATTTAAGGAAGTCGTATCCCTGCTGGAGAGCCACATTCAGAGTCCGCTCCAGTCCCGGAAAGTATCCGGTGACAAAAGGGGCACTTCTGGGATTCTTTGGTGGGAGTTTCTGGATTTGGAGGGATGAGGAGGTGGCTCTAGTAATTTGCTTCTGAACCAGATCAGGAGGATAGCTGCAGGATGTGAAAGCTGTTATTAGGTTATTGGTGTACTGGTTCAGGGATTCGGGACTGGAGCAGACTCTTTTGCCACGAAGACCTAAGCTGTAGGGAAGGGAACATTTTATGTGGAATGGATGGCAGCTGTCATAATGGAGGTATTGTTGTTTGTTGGTTGGTTTGATGTGGATGGATGTGTGAAGTTGGCCGTTGGACAGATGGAGGTCAACATCAAGGAAAGTGGCATGGGATTTGGAATAGGACCAGGTGAATTTGATGGGACCAAAGGAGTTGAGATTGGAGAGGAAATTCTGGAGTTGTTCTTCACTGTTGGTCCAGATCATGAAGATGTCATCAATGAACGTGTACCAAACTTTGGGTTGACAGGCTTGGGTATAAAATGGACGAAGATTACTCGCCAGGCGAAGGAGCACAGGTGTGACAGCATCACAAATAAATAAATGAATACACACACACAAACGCAAGCTTTCACAACCCAGTTGCTTCTTCAGGCAGAAGCAAGGAGAGGGAAAAAGGAAATGATGAGGGTTTTAAGGAAGGGGGTAAGGAGCCATTCCAATCCTGGGAGAGGAAAGACTTACCTTGGGGGAAGAAAAGGAAGGTTAACAAATATACACACACACCCATACATTTACACAGACGCAAACACTCCTAAGGCAGACATACTATAAAAACCCAGGGTTTTTATATTATGTCTGCCTAGGAGTGTTTGCGTCTGTGTAAATGTATGGGTGTGTGTGTATATTTGTTAACCTTCCTTTTCTTCCCCCAAGGTAAGTCTTTCCTCTCCCGGGATTGGAATGGCTCCTTACCCCCTTCCTTAGGACCTTCATTTCCTTTTCCCTCTCCTTCCCTTTTGCCTGAAGAAGCAACTGAGTTGCGAAAGCTTGCGTTTGTGTGTGTGTGTATTCATTTATTTATTTGTGATGCTGTCACACCTGTGCTCCTTCACCTGGTGAGTTTTCTTCATCTATTTTATATATATGAAATACTAACACAGTATATACCATTAAATCTGGGTAATTTGTAAAAATCAGCTGTCCCTATTCACCCTGGGGATGGGGGTCAAAAGGGACAGTCATAAATATAAAAACAGAACCCTATTGCAACAGGCAAGGGTGTCAATAGGGACACCTTTAGAATACAAAAATTCATTTAAATGTATGTCTGCCTCATCTTACTAATCGTTCTTTCACGACTTGAATAACTTGATTGGAATCAAATTGAGATATATCTTCTACATTTGGAAAAATGTGAACACTATCATCTTTGGAAGTTTGACTCAAAAATGATGCCTCATATGTTTTTCCTTCTTGCACAATTTCGGTAATTCTCACAATAAAATACTTTGGATCTCCCTTAAGGCTCTCAAATTTCACTTTTACCCATTGGACAATGTGTAACAACACCCAATCAATAGACTGTTGTTCTGTAATTTGATCAGATGTGTAGTCTTCTCTTTCTTCACATTTGTGGTCACTGTTGTTGTCATCATCACTATCTTCATCTTCTGATTCATCTACTGAATTTGCCAAGTCACATGTGTGAACACTCCCGCCAGGTGGTACATTCAGTTTCCTTTTTCTGCCTGGTGTGGGTGAATTATCAACAGGCCACCTTTGATTCTTTAAAAAATCAACCAGGCTGTCATCAACAGAGCTGCCTTCCTCGTTTTATTCAGATGGTAACATTTCAAGGACTAGGTCCTTATTGAAAGGGTAAATACCAGTCTTCCTGAATCCTGAACAAATGTTTTTCTCAATGGTTGGTGATAACATTTCAATTGTTTCTTTCAAAAGTCAAGGAAAATTCTTCTTATCAATTCCTGAACATTTGTTGTTAGTTCTGCTCTTCTATTTCTCCAGGACCTTTCGCCGAGCCTGTTTCAATGGACTAAACATTGCAACATCTAGAGGTTGCATAAGATGTGCTGAGTTCAATGGTAAGAAAACACAATCAATGTCATTTTTTTCCACACATATCAATGGCAGCTGGAGACAGATGAGAGCTCAAGTTGTCACCAATAATTACTTTTCTTCCCTCAAAGCAACGAAAATAACATATCACTATAGACCTAAACCAGTCTACAAAAGAGCAGTCATCCATCCAACCTGATTTACTCCTGTTACACCTTGCTCCAGCAGGACAACCTCCACTCCATAGATTGTACAGATGTTTAGCTTTATATAGTACATAAGAAGGCAATAGTGTGCCATCGCCTGTAGCAGCAAACATCACACTTACATTGGATTTTGTTTAATTCATAATCCTGTCAGGGTATTTGTAGCCTCTTTTGTATAGAAGTTTTCTCCTTCCAGGATCATCTGCCAGGTCTGTCTCATCATAATTTAATATTTGCTTTGGGGGATCATCATCAAGAGCTACTTTCAACTCTTAAAAGTAATGAACAATATACTGTGTGGTAACTTTAGCACTGCTTTGGGATATATTTTGACATAATGAAACCTTCACTCTGCAGCGGAGTGTGCGCTGATATGAAACTTCCTGGCAGATTAAAATTGTATGCCGGAACCGGGACTCGAACCTGGGACCTTTGCCTTTCACAGGCAAGCGCACTACCGACTGTGCTACCCCGACACGACTCACGATGCCGCCTCACAACTTTACTTCCGCCAGTACCTCGCCTCCTACTTTCCAAACTTCACAGAAGCTCTCCTGCAAACCATGCAAGATTAGCACTCCTGGAAGAAAGGATATGTTGGAGACATGGCTTAGCCACAGCCTAAGGGATGTTTCCAGAATGAAACTTCCACTCTGCAGCGGAGTGTGCGCTATTATGAAACTTCCTGGCAGATTAAAATTGTGTGCTGGAACCGGGACTCGAACCTGGGACCTTTCCTTTTGCGGGCAAGCGCACTATTTATTTATTTATTTTTTATCTGCAGCGTATAAAGTAAAATAAAATGAAGTAAAATGAAATTCCATCCCCAAACGCACTTTCTCCAACCAGGATTAGAACTGCTGACTCACACCAGGGTTGCATCACAAGACTTCCTTAAATCCTGCCCCGAAATGAGATCAATCCTTCATGACAACCCACTCCACCAAGAGTGTCTATCCGCCACCCACCTAACCTCCGTAACCACCTAGTCCATCCCAATGAAATCCCAAAACCACCTTCCCTCCCCTCTGGCTCCTGCCCATGTAACCACCCCTGTTGTAAAACCTGCCCTATGCATCCTTCCACCACCACTTACTCCAGTCCTGTATCCCAGAAGGTATAAACGATCAGCCACTTGTGATAGCACCCACGTGATTTACCATCTGACATTCCTGCACTGTGAAGCGTTCTATGTAGGAATGACCAGCAACAAACTGTCCATTCACATGAATGGTCACAGTCAGACAGTGTATGTTGGTAATGAAGATCACCCTGTGGCTAAACACGCCTTGGTGCATGGGCAGCACATCTTGGCGCAGTGTTACACCGTCCGAGTTATCTGGACACTTCCCACTGACACCAATCTTTCAGAACTCCGGAGATGGGAACTTGCCCTTCAGCATATTCTCTCTTCCTGTTGTCCATCTGGTCTCAACCTCTGCTATATTCAAATTTCTGCCAATCATCTTTAACATCTTTGCCTCAGTTCTGTGGACAGAGCCTCTGCCTCAAGTGGTATCTCTGTCCACCTTCTTTGCTTTCTACAAATGTCTGCCTAGGTGTGTTTGCATGTGGATATGTGTGTGTGTGTGTGTGTGTATTTGTTTACCTTCCTTTTTTTCCCCTACGGTAAGTCCTTCCACTCCTGGGATTGGAATGACTCCTTTTCCACTTCCTTAAAACCTGCATCCTTCCCTTTCTCCTCTTCTTCCTTCCTCTTTTTTCCTGAAGAAGCTGCCAGCAGTGGTGAAAGCTTGAATGTTTGTGCGTGTTTTTAATTGTTTCTTTTGTTTTTATCAGCGAGCCTGTGCTTTGGGTAAGTCAAACAATCTTTATTTTTATAAAATAAAAAATAAAAAAATACTGGTAGATGTGTCAGGTGTAGTGAATATACTGAAAAAAAGAAGAAAAAAAAAAGGGGGTAGGGGAGAGACAGGAAAACAATACCTTATTGTTTGAAGTGTGAGAAGCCAATGTGATGACTTGTAGATGTAATGTTGGTGCTGAACTAATTTATATCTTAAGACCTTTTAGTTTCTTTAACTGTTTTATAATTAGAAGTTAATATCATTCTGTTAATTTATCTAAGAAACTGTAATTTTGGTTGAAAACATGTTAAACTTTAGAAACTTGTACTTTTTCTGAAAAAATGTAGACACTTCATTATTTCAAAAAAAAAAAAAAAAAGCAAGGATTTTATATTGCAAACATGGTATTTTACCTATTCATCTTGTTTAATAGACTCCATTATTAATATCCAAGTAGTAAAAAATACTTAATACACGATTATAGTATCAAAAATTTGTCATCAGAGTTTCGGGTATCTCATACCCACCTCATTCAAGCTGGGTTAAAAAGGCCAGTTTTAAATATCAAGAGGCTTCCAAAATTCAAAATCATTTGTCATTTTGGAGTACTTTCACACAGTATGTATTCCTCCATTGAAACTAGTTTGTATACTTGGATTTCAATTCAAATAATATTTATTGTAACAAATGTTATAAATAGCGGCAATATTTTCTTATAAATAATAAAATTATATAAATAATACACATTTGTTTACTATAAAGTCTGATTTAAAAAGTCAAAACTTGAAAAATGTACTTCATTTATAGAACACTTAGTGTACTAAACAACACAGCTTACGCATGATTAACAGTTTTTGTTAAACATGACCCAACTAGGTGCTTGCAGCCTTTTTCTATCAACATTTTATTTTGCTAAAAATGTGTATAAAAGATTTTGCTGGTGTATATTGGTTTCTGGAAATTACCTTTTATGACATGTCTGGAAGGTGTGTGTCATATGTTCTAGAATCCCAACTTTATGATTTTTTTTTTTACTTACATCAACAATGGCAATAATATTCATTATTTTTCAAGGGTTACCACACCATAAAAAACTTCATTTCTTCAGCATTTAGGGAGCTAAAACTAGTAAAGAAACATTGCTGCATTTAATAAAAAAGTATATATTTGTATTTTTATTTTGTGCAAAACATTCAACATGATAAACTTTTAGCAAAGTAAACAGGTTGGTAATGGGAGAACTGTCCAAAAAGCTAATTCTCAGATTCGCAAGAAATGTGCTTTTTAAAATAAGGTTTTCCATTCCGCAGCAGTTTAGGTCAACAATTTCTGTACATAAAAGAAAACTACACCATTAGAGTCTTATTACTAACAAAACAACAAACATAAAACAACAGACCTTTAAGGTAAGCAGTCATTACATGGTGTCTTACAGAGATATGAAAGCAAGACTGAATAATACTAAATAATGTCATTTCATCATTTTTTTAATATTATACAATAATATTATATAATGGACACTGACAGGAATGCCAGATAAATATTTAATGTTGTTTAACAAAATTTCTTTAATACATGCACACCAGAATAAAATTTGTAAGTTACACAGTATGCGCACAATAAAATCAGGTCATACATTGTTCACAGCTCTTTATAGAGTTGTTATGCAACAAATATTTCTAGTCTGTGTATGAAATCAAGTGGGGTGGAGGACAATCATTGGAAGCCCTGTTTTTATTCTGTGTGTGTGGGCTACAATTTATTTTTTTAAACTTAGAAGCAAGCATTAGAAAATACATACACGTCATCACACCAATGGTGATCATAACTACTAATATAATGGAGAAGAAGAAACAGAACTCACAACCTCTTTTTGCAGTAATCATGAAAGACAGTGAAAGAGAAATTAGATACAAACATTGCTGAAACTATCACAGCTGTGACACAACATTTCTATTCAACAAAGTATCAGCAATAAACCTATGAATTCTACAGTGCTTTCACCTTTTGCAATGACACACTTTGGACAGTGCAAATTAATATAGTACAAAAACAAAATCAATTCAACAAAATTTCATGGGGTATTAGTTTCCGATATTTATCAGGTACTTCACTAAACTGTGAGTCAATGTAGACAGTTGGCTAGCCACAGACACCTCACTTAGCATTCAGCCACTGATTTATCACAAAACATACACACACTCATGCAGCAAGTTGTGCCTACATGAATGTGTGAATGAGTATTTGTGTCCTTTTTCTAACGATGGCTGTTACCGAAAGATAAGGTTGTGTGCATGTGCATGTGCGTGTTTCTGCAGCTCGACGGTCATCTTTGTGGCAAGTTGCAAGATACGTTGTCATTAATTTCTATTGTTATTCATTGTACTGTGATTAGTATACACTGGTGGTGTTATATTATTAAAACAAGCCAGCAATATCTTGTTTGTCTAAAAAGGCCATTATGATGTAACTGGCACTAAAATTTTTGGGTTTAATTGTCATAAAAACATATCTTGATAATCTCTCTTTGACCAATATTAGGATTATGGAAATTAAAATAAAATAAAGTAAAATAAATTTTTTTTAAAAAAAATAATAAATGCCGCCTCTTCAATTCGTCAGTGCAAAATTAAGAAATAATTTTAACTGGCAAGAAAATATACTCCTACTACTAATACAACAAGTATTAACATGAAAATTACTTTCATACAAAGTGTAAATACCTTTTTATTGGATAGTAAGCAACAATACTAATCCCCTTTATTCTGTCTAGTTCCACGATAAATGCAAGAGTTTTTCAGTTTTAACATGAAAAATTTTAAATTTTCTCTTACACTGATCAAAGAAAGGGAAGAGAGAGAGGGGGGGGGAGGGGGAGTTAAATATCTTGGTTAACACTCAACCAGGTGATATTTCTCAAGAAGTGTGTCCCCACATATGACTTGCGACAGACAATTCCAGGAAAAGTGTGTGCTGATCTCATGTGAAGATGAACAAATTCACTCAATGATATCAAAATAAATTTACAATTCCTATTACTGGTATCTTCCCCAATGGAAGAAATACAAGAGTATAAAACAGGTATAAACTATACACTAAGTCATTACATGCCTATTTCAAGAGGATGTTTTTTGTACTATAAAACAGGTAGACATAGTCAAATTATTTGTGAATACATAATAATAAAGCATGTTTTTATTTGCAAATGAAGATTGTGCTTCCATGGACATAAACCACTTTAATCGAAAAAGTAAATTAATTAATAAAACACATCTCTCCATAAAATGGGCCCCATTTCAAACCCTGTTCTCTGCAAAATGTACGAAGGACTTATTCAAGCTTTAAAGAACACTTTAATTGAAATTTTCCAGTTCTAGTTGTGGACTGAGAGATATTTTCAAAATTAAGGCTCCTTATGAAATGTTGGATTGGTCACAATTATGTCTAATACAACAAACCCATAAATGAAGACTAATTTAGAAAGCTGTGATTAATAAGAGGGCCTTTGAAGTTTGGAAATTTGGGGAGGTGATTTGTCAGAATGTAACTTTATAATGTGACTTAAAGATTTACTATAAAAAATCTACACTGTTGCAAATAGGGGAGGGAGGGAGGGAGATTCCATTCTGGAAACAGCCTTGTAAAACTGCCACCAAATCATTTTCCATTATGATTGGGTTGGTGTAAGTTGTTCCGTAACAGTTTGGTGCTCTTGCAAGCATTAAACAACGAAAGTGCAAATGGACTTAGATGAAAACTGTGTTAATACCTCAGGAGACATTTTACAAAATGACACAACATGACTGACAACAGGCACATGAAGCTGCTGTGAGTGAATTACTGCTGTCAGGGGTCAATTTATAGCAATTTAACTTTGGGCCTTCTTCTCAGGCGTGAAAAATCTTACGCAATGATTAGCAATTTACAGACTAGAATAACAGTTTCAGGTAGGTGCAGCATTCATAAAGGAGCATTCTCAATGAGCTAAATTCATAAAATAAAATAACTTTGCACAAGTGCGTATTTTAATCCCCAAATGAAAGTTAAGCTAAAGTAATTGAGAATAATTTATTTCAAGTGCTGGTGATTAAGGGGAGGGGGCGGGGCGGAGAAGAAACTAGAGGTAGATAAGGGTATAGGTTAAAATAGTGTGCCTGGCACTGAAATAGCAGCAAGCCAAGAATACTTCATGTTCATTTACTGTCAGAAAGAAGAAGAAAAACATTTATCACAACTGTTTATCGTAAACAGCAACAATATGTACATATAAAAGATAGGGAATGTTAGAAAAATGAGCCATGAATGGCATGTTGAATTTCAGGTGAAAATTGAGAAGTGCACTGAACCTGCATCTTTACACATTCCATTACATATAAAAAGACAGGGAATGTTCGAAACACAAGCCATGAATGACATGCTGAATTCCATATGAAAATTGAGGAATGCACTTAACCTGCAGCTTTATACATTCCAGTAGTAGTACATCTGGAACACAGTTAATGTTGTACATTTTTGTACAATTATGCATCTTGTTTTCACAATGTACAAATATGTTACTGGCATAATATATTCTTAACACTACAAGAATTTTCACAGAATAGTGTAACATAAAAATACACAGCTGTAGTATACTGACTTCCTATTCTACAAACTTATCAGAATAAAATATATCAGCAAATCTGATATATATGACCTGCAAAAATATACTTGCTTCACAGACATATGAAATATTTAAAAATTTGAACTATGACAGTTTCCATAACACATCTGAATTGTTAGCTTCTGACACAAAGAGAGCTGTAATAAGAGTATATAACAAATTCACATTCTAATAACTGTTAAAATGCTTATACTATTTTTGAAAACCAATGTCATTTGCAGTTCTTCACAATTTTGAGGTATTTGATTTACAGTGTATCTTTGTGCTCCTGTACAGGGACATTAAGCATATGCGAAGTTTCTCTCAGTTTTTCAATAAATGCTTGGTTCCGTAACAAATGGGAGTACTGTGAAATGTAGAATAAAATTATTTTGATATTCTTTTTCAACATTACATTTGCATTGAAGAAATAGGACATTTTAATATATATATTCAATTCACTGGCAGTTTGGCACTAATATTTAGCATCTATTTACAAAATATGGCACCTAAGGTAGCAAGCACCTTATATATTTCATAAATAAGGATAGAATCATTTACACTCCCTCCTAACATTTTTATCTAGAGGTGTGCAAATTAGAAGACAGATGTGTAATGCATTCTGTGCAGAGAAAGACATAATACTTTGTGGTGGCATCTGTGTGATCTCTGCTTGTCCCAAATGACACACTCCAAATGGTCTCTCCATCATGTAATTGCTGCTTCTCACAGTTTGAGCCAAATGCGTGAGACCACCTGTGGTGAGTTAATTATTGGCAACTTCCACAAAACAAATGAGAAATAAATATCTTGTCTCAGTGGAAAAAAAGGGAACACTAGCAAAACAAGTTGCTATTAGGTAATAATCAAATATGTCTTACCAGTTACTCTCTTCGGGTATGAACAAGATTGTGAATCAAACAGTATATATAGTAGAGAGAGCAAAACAAAGTCTCTTGGAGATAGCAGGTCTGTTGCTACCTTTAAACTGCAGATAGCTGCAGTTCAAACAATATTTTTCTACAGAGTTGTGACAATTCAGAAGCACTGCCATTGAGAAACAAACAGTTGTTACATAATTTGTTAAGGCAGGCATGCGAAATAGGCTCACCAAACTTACTGTAACTGTCAATAGCTTTTATCGTGAATTATTCTGATTAAAGTACAGCGGTAGCATTTTCCATCGTGGTATAAACAATTATGTGAATATATAGAAGATGATAGTGACATGTGTGTTTCTTAATTGAACTTTTTGTACAGTATATAACAATAATATCCCTTTGACTGCTCTAGATGTGTTAATGCATGTCACTGCTGCTGTCCTTAGTTACTCTGGATGTATTCTGTGACCTTTGATCCATATGTCATATGCTCTTGACATATTTACACATCCCGTTCCGCCTGACCTCTCACAGCTGCGAACGAGTTAGTTCCAATCTTGGTAAATAAAGTTTCAAGTATTTATAAAAGAATATAAGTGCCTCTTTGAGAGGGCAGGCGAGATCCTTCTTTCAGTATTGTGAACAGTTTATGAAATATGATGGTTAAGATAGCACAATTACTTAATGTTCAGTGACAAAATTGGGTCCCCGTGTGCTACCCATGCCAGATTTGCATAAAAAATGACGTTATACTCTCAATTTTAAATAAAATTTATATACTTTATCTATATGTTGTATGCCGAAATGTTTGAGCTACAAATCAACCATACATAAAACCTATGTAACACATCATAAACTCTAGAAACACTTTAAAATTTCATGCAACCCTTTACTTAATTTGTTCCGGCACAGTAACTATAATGCACAAACTCATTACTTTATCGAGCAAAGATATAAGGTGAACAAAAATGATTTTATTACCAAAATGTTTTCTTAAAATTGGATGATAACTATTTCAAAGTTACCAAAAATTGTCTCTCGGCACAGGCAAGCAATATAACCACAACAAAGCTTTATTCAGCACAACATTGTAGACAGAACATCTGTGACAGTGAAAGGGATATGAAATACAGTAAGTAAGAATTTGTTACTGATTTGTCTTTGGTCTCAAACATTTAAAAAGTATCTTCTATGAGATCACTTAAAAATGTTTGTTAATGGCAGTTTCCTCTATAATTACAATGTATACAACCTGGTTAGCACTCTTTACAACTGAAACACTTTCTACCTCTCCTATAGTTAATATAATACTTCAGTTAAAATATTAAAACAAAACTTGCTTTAATGTACACTACTCTAAGTACCTCAGTAATATAAGAAGAATTTCACTAAAAATGAATTAACTATGGAATTAAAAACTTCAAAAAGAAAAACAACTTGTTAAAATGTAGTGACATTCACAAATTTTACATATGGTCACAAATTTAAATTTAACACACAAATTAATGAAATGCATTCTCATATTTTCATGTACTGCAGTATGTAATGGACACTAAGTATTTGATATACGATTGATGGAAATTCTCCACTGAGATGTTAAAATATTCTTCAAAAGAGGTAGACTGGCTGGCGTGTACTTACCTTAATTCTATTCTATAATGCTGATAGTCACACACACACACACACACACACACACACACACACACACACACAAAAGACACTGCTTTAGGAATTGTGTTCTTTCATCAGGATATCAGGTAGGAAAGGAGGGAACAGGGAACATGAGGAAAAGATAACAGACAACCTAGGTCATGAGGCTGTGTGTAACCTTTTCGTACTATTCCCTATTCCCCTGTCAGATGAAGATACACAGTTCTAAAACCAGTGTCAGTTTTTATTTTTGTCTCAATTTGTGTCTTTTTGTGTGACTATCGGTGGTGCAGAACTAAAGTAAGTACTGGCCATCCAAAATAATTTATATACCATTTCACACTTAACAAAATTTTGTTATTTTCAAAAGCTCTCCTGTAAATATAGTTTTTAAGCGTACTCAACCAATCTGTTATCAAATTTTTTATCTTCACTAAATAGAAAATGTATCTTTCATTAACACACAATCTTTTCCTATCTAGTCTGCTAAAGCAGACTAAAGTTATTGAATAGAAATTTTATGAGACTGAAAAATGCAGTTTTCAATTTTTAGCACATATATATCAACAGAAACAAGAGCACACTGGTATAAAAATGTAATTTTTTTTTACTTCATCATTCCAGTTTTGTAAATATACACAAGTGAAAAGTGCATGTTTATGATATTGCTGTAAGAGCTGGATCAGGTGGCAGCATAATTACATTTTCTTGAGGTGGTTTTGGAGCAATATTGTTAGCCTTCATATAACCAATAAACTGCTGCGGGATTTCTGCAAGCACTTCTCTTGCTAACCTGAGCCTAGCAGTTTGGGGATCACCCATATGCATGAACTTGTTGAATGGTACAAACTGTACTATGTCACGAACAGCTCGTCTGCCACCAGCAGACAGTGCTACAGTATCTGCATCTAGAGTCTCCATAGCACTGAAGTCAGCATTTCCAATACCAACTATTATAATGGACAAAGGAAGTGATGATGCATCCACAATGGCCTGTAAACAATATATGTAACACTGAGTGACTACAAATAATATTAAACACATAACACACAATGAAGATAATCTCTTAAAAATCATTATATATAGTAAGCTGTGCATTAAACAAGTTGGAAATAAAGAAACATCAATTACTTCAGTTTTATACAATATAATCCTCTACACTCATCATCAAAGTAATGTACAGTGTAACCAGAAAGAACACAGTGAGAAAGAAGGAATGGTCACAAAATGAAGAAACTCGTGAAAATGTGAATTTTATTAAGACATCTGTACACACCAGAAGATAAAGTTTTTAGGATGCAATACCAATAAGTAATTAGAAAAGTTATCCACAAAGCTAGTTTTTAATTCCTCTGTTTGCTTCCAAACTTTCTAAAAAGCATTTCTAATTATGTATTGCAGATATAAATAATATGACATGCAATGCATGATTAAAAACTGCATAATTTTGAGGGGGGAATTAGCTACAAATTCTGCAGTTTTCTGCCCCTCTCCTAATTCTCCCGACTTTCTTCTTTCCTATGCTCTCTCTCTTTTTTCTCTCTTTTTTTTTTTGGGATACATGTAATTGTCCTCCAGAAACATTTACAGAGAAATATTTGTCTGTTTGAAATTAAGTATGGTATCAATTCAAAGTAAATAACAAATTTACAATATTTAGGTCATTATTAATGATTGAACTATTAATAAAATGATGAAACATAAGTCTGGTACCAGTATCATGGAAATGAAGAACTATCAACTGACACAGAATACAATATTCAATAGCTAATTCTCCTGCCCCCTTACCCTTTGACTAGGCAGCTATTATGCTATTTAATAATTCCTGCTAGAGTGGGCAACCAAACAATAACCAATACACATTGTTTAATGACATTTTAAAATTGGACTACAGGTTTGAAAAAGTCTGTAGTAAAATTCAAAATTTCAATTTGAATATCAGACAAGCTACAAAGTCATTTAAATTTGTAAAAGGTTGAATTGTGAGCTTTGTGGGAATTCAATGCCAAAAAATTAGGCATTAATTTATAACCTAAACTAAAAGTTCATTTCAATGCAGGTATCCTTCAGAGTAACAGAGAGGCTCATTCTCTATGTTAATTAACAACAACAATGGAAACATCTAAATGCAGTTTCCTGTTTCGTGTTATAGTACTCTACACACTGATCTATTTTAAGTGAACAGTTGTCTGTTCCTAATTTCACATATTGCTCCATGCAGGAATTTCCATTACGGAACAGTCTTTTTGAAGAGCATCACGCTTGAACCATTTTCAAAACCCTTATAGATGGAAGAAACTCTTTATCAATGCACTTTGTAGATATTTATCTATGAGGGCGTCTAAATCTACATGGCTGCTGTGCAAATCATATTGAAGTGCCTGGCAGAGAATTCGTCAAAACAATTTCACACTATTCATCTATCATTCCATTCTCAAACTCTCACACAAAGAAGAAATAACAATCTTCAATTTCATGCCCTGATTTCTCTTACTTTGTTTTGAATGTCATTTCTCCCTGTGTGGTTGTATGCTGTCTGATGGATGTGTTAAGGTGCATTCCTTAGTTAAGTAGAGTGCAAAAATTTTTCTAATATAATTGCAAAATGAGATTATAACTATAAATGATTCCCATCATAATAATGTGTTCATATTGTGATACAAGCAAGTAGAAGGTTACATGAAGGACACCATCACATTAATTTTGGGCAAATGTTATATTACACTGATTAAAAGTTTCTGGTTCCCCAACAATCTTCTATTCTAGTAATTTTATTTTTATGATGTATCACTATCAATAACACTTCATATATAAAATTAATTTCAAAAATCAGTATGTAAAAAAATAAATAAATAAATAAAATAAAATGATAAAATACTTTCAATATTACCTGAGTTGTCTGTGGCATGTCAGTAATGACACCATCAGTGAGAATCAGGAGAATAAAATAGCTAGATCCATCTCTGTACGCATTTGCAAACTTGGCAACATGATTTATAACTGGAGCAAAATTTGTTGGGCCAGACAACTGGATTTGTCTTATACAACCTCTGTAGGCAGCAAGAACTCCTGAAAGAAAAGAAAATTGAAATAAATAAATATATGAATAAAAATTGAAAAAAAGAAGAAATATTTTACACTGAACCGTTACCGGTATGTATAATATGAACTGATACCACTATTGCACTGATTTAAAATTAAAACAACTTTTATCTAATTTAGTGTGCATCATTAATCAGATAATACAAAATGTCTGCTAATCATGGGTAATTGTAAAACATTTCTACTTGATGTTAGTTGTCAAATTGCTGTTGCAGACTATAAAAGTCAATTTTGGTTGTTTCATATCATAATTTATCTTAGTGAAAGTTTAAGCAGCATATCTTATAAGGCAAATTAAAGTACGATGACCATTTGAAATTCTGCTGAAGTAAGGAAGTTTAACAAAATGTTATTTTCTGGAGGACAACTGCTGTTTCTAGGTGACAATTTGATGTTCAAATATTTGTAGATCTATGACTATTCTGGTCATTGATCCCTAGCCTTACTAACACACACACACACACACACACACACACACACACACACACACACACACACACGTCTGAGGGAGGATTCAAACCTCTGGTGGTCTGGTGGGAGTGACACTCCACAATGCACGTTGACAGTTTGATCTGAAATCTAAGAAAAATAGGACTCAAAAAGTTGAGTTTAACCCTATGTTATAGAGGTTGGATGCAGCAACACTCAATTCATTTTACTTTCATGTACAACATTTAAATAGAACATTTTTCCTTACTTATGCACTAGAGTTTTATGAGTAAACATCTAAGTTCTCTCCTTGTGGTTTACTACAAGTCAGCTTTCTGTACTTGTTATTAGTGTGAAGTTAATCGTACTGCACCGTTCTAAGTGTGTTTTCTAGTTTTTTCACCACTGCTATTCTAGTCATAAGTGACAGTTGCTTGGCTCTGTTGTCTCAGCTCCGATGATATTGGCACTTGACAGGTTGGGCACACAAACGATAAACTCTTCAATATAAGGAGTCATATTCATATTCAACAATAACAGCAAGGGCATTTACATGTGAAGTAGCAGTTTAATGCTCGATAAGAAATTGGAGACTGCCCAACAAAGCTGGCCAAGTTCAGGACCGAGATATTCGCCATGTGTGACTACAAAGTGTTGTATTCTATGGAAGTGCAAGTCAGGAAGCCACTGAGCATGCTTTTCCAGAAGAGCAACTCCTATACAAGCTCAAGCAGACACTCACTGGAAAAACAAGAAGGCAGTCTCCCTAAGGAGTACATATGAACCATTGGCTGCCCAGTCTGCAGCTTCCCACCCAAAATTAAAAAATAAATAAAAGGTGGTTGTGATTCTTCTTCTCCATGTTTCACTTCTATGATTATATCAATGAGTTGACCAGGAACAATAAGAAGATTGACGCAATTACCTTCTACAATAATGGTGTTGACAGCATTAATCAGTTTTGCAGGAATTTTGATGTGAGCTGCAGTAAATGGCTGCTCATGATCTTCTCAGTATTTAGTGAGGCAGCAAATTATTTACTACTGCAATTTGTCAGGAGCAGCCCTGAAATATCCACAATTCCTGTCAAGAAGTTCCAGGTGGCATTAAGGTTCCTTCCCAAACCACAGCACCAGCACAAAGACCTTCTGATCAACAATCCGTGGGTCATCCGCCAAAACTAGAGGCAACGAAGGCGGTAGGCCATAGTCGCCAAGAAGTATCAAATGGAGAGGACATTCAGTCAGAATATGAGACACGGATTGTACAGCTCCACAATCACAATGTTGTGGATTGTCATTTCGTAAAAGAAATCCATGGGTCAGCCTGCAGTGTCCAAGACGGAGGCGACAGAAGACAATTGATTCTCTCTGGGAAGGGCGTAAAGATGAACTCCAAGCTGCAGTCGTATCTTTGATGGTGCGGAGTTTATTGGAAGGGGCAGTAGCTTTCCAACTGCTATCCCATGAGGAGTGAAGCAAAGATCTGATCTGCACCCGCAGATCCGCACCCGGAATTAGAAAGGGAGGTGGGCAGCGAGTAATTGCCGATCTAGCCAACCGGTCAGCCTCTTCATTCCCTGTAATACCAACATGGCTTGGCACCCAGAGAAAGGCAACGGAGCAGGCAGCATGATGAAGGTCAACAAGGAGATCATGGATGGAAATAACTAAAGGATGGGAGGGGAAACATCAATCAATGGCCTTCAGACTGCTCATGGAGTCAGCACAGATTAAACCACGTTCCACGGCTGTCTGTTTAATAAAACAGGGCTCTATAAATCGCCATCAGCTCTGCCGTGAAAACACTGCATGCCTCTGGCAGAGAATGGCATTCCGCCCCAACAGGAGATGTAAAAGCATATCCGGAGTGGCCCGCAGTTTTCGAGCCATCAGTGTAGAAGATAGAGGCTCCCTGAAACTCTTCTAGTACTGGGCGCACCAAACGCCGAAAGACCATGGGGGAAATTAAAGCTTTTGGGCCCTGGAAGAGATCCACCCGAATTAGTGGTCGCGGCACCATCCACGGAGGTGTGCGAGCAGTGAAATGGGGGGCGTAATCTAGGGAAGGGAAATGGAAATCTCGGCAAAGAGAGGCAAGCTGCAGTCCGACGGGAAATCCCGCCCGCGGCCGGATATCAGGGGGTCAAAGCCCTTCATATGCAAAAAGAACCTGGTAAGCGGGATGAACAGGATATTGCCGGATGGCGATGGCAGAAGAAGCCAGAAGCTGATGCCGCCTGACCTGAAGAGGGCAGATTCCCAACAAGGAGACTGTCGACCGGGCTAGTCGGGAACGCACCTGTAGCCATGCGTACACCATAATGGTGAACTGGGTCTAATAATTTCAGGGCAGAAGGAGCTGCCGAGCCATAAACTTGACACCCATAGTCCAATCGGGACAAGATTAGAGCCCGATAGATACAAAGGATAGTTGTTTGGTCTGCACCCCAAGATGAATGAGCAAGGAAACATAGGGCATTAAGTTTCCTCATACAACTAATCTTTAGGTGGCGAATATGGGGCACCCAAGTCAATTTTTTTGTCAAAGAGAAGACCCAGAAAACGATGCTGTGCTATAACTTCCAGGCGCTGATTACCCAGGAACAGTTCTGGATCAGGATGAACTGTAGTACGACGACAAAAATGCATCACCCTCGTTTTTGACGAGGAAAACTGGAAACCATGGGACGTAGCCCACATCGAAGCCCGCCGAATGGCACTCTGGAGCTGACGTTCAGTAGAGGCTACTGAGTAGGAGCTGTACCATATGCAAAAGTCATCGACATACAATGCCGGGGTTACCAGCGACCCAACAGAGCTCACCAACCCATTGATGGCGATTAGAAAAAGTATAACACTCAA
Organism: Locusta migratoria; assembly: GCA_026315105.1. Lineage (NCBI taxonomy): Eukaryota > Metazoa > Arthropoda > Insecta > Orthoptera > Acrididae > Locusta > Locusta migratoria. Next base: position 189,991,710 of record CM048747.1, read on the forward strand.
CACTGAGCCCTGGGGGACGCCATTCTCCTGTATTCGAGGGGAGCTAAAGGAAGAGCCAACTCTGACATGGAACAGGCGGTGGGATAAAAACTGACGGATAAAAATTGGTAATGAGCCTCTGAGGCCCCAGTCATGAAGAGAACGTAAAATATGATGACGCCAAGCAGTGTCGTACGCCTTATGAAGATCGAAGAAGACTGCTACCAGATGATGACGTTTAGAGAAGGCCTGTCTGAACGCAGTCTCCAGTCGAAGTAAATGGTCAATAGGGGATCGTCCCTCCCGGAACCCACACTGGTAAGGTGAGAGAAGTCCTCGAGATTCAAGAACCCAGCGTAATCTGCGGGCTACCATCCTTTCAAGTAATTTACAGGGGACACTTGTCAGGCTTATTGGTCGATAACTGTCCAGCACCGAAGGGTCCTTGCCAGGCTTGAGGGCAGGGACCACAATACTCTCCCTCCACTGGGAGGGAAAGACCCCTTGAAGCCAAATACGGTTAAAAACTTTTAGGAGAAATTGTCGTTGTGAGGGGTGGAGGTGTTTCAGCAATTGATTATGAATATTATCAGGGCCAGGTGCTGAATCAAAAGAAGAGGAGAGGGCCAGCGATAGTTCCCAGTCAGTAAAAGTTTCGTTATATGGTTCCACCTGGTGAGCAGTAAAGCCTAATTAGAAGGTTTCGGCCTGGTGTTTCTTAAGAAGAAAGGTCGCCGGACATGAAGTTGTCGCTGATACATGTTCTGCAACAACAGATGGCTCTGTGCAGACCCCATCAGGCAGGGCAAGACCAGGGATGGAAGACGGCCGCCAGCTACCTTGGACAGATCGGAGCATAGCCCACACTCTTGTCAGAGGGACAGAAGAGCTCAACGAGGAGACAAAATGCTCCCAGCATGTCCGCTTACTTTGTTTGATTAAGTAACGAGCTCTGGCACGCAGACGTTTGAAATTTATGAGACCAGCGAGGGATGGATGGTGCTTAATATGTTGGAAGGCTCTACAGCGCTTGCGAATGGCTGCGGCAACAGTTGCATTCCACCAAGGGACCGGCCGGCGAGTAGGAGGGCCTGTCGACCGGGGAACAGCAGCATTGGCAGCTTGGGTAATCATGTTGGTCATTTGGCTTATAATATCATCTATACAGCCTGAGGGGGAAGATGGAAAAACAACCTGGGATGTATATAGTGGCCAATTAGCACGACGGAAAACCCAGCGGGGTACCCTGGCTCGTGGTAGGTGTGAGGTAAGTGAAAGGATCAACGGAAAGTGGTCGCTATCGCAGAGGTCGTCATACGCCGACCAGTGAAATAAAGGAAGGAGAGAAGGAGAAGTGAGAGAGAGGTCTATGGCAGAAAAGGTGCCGTGAGCGGCACTAAAATGAGTTGGGGAACCATCGTTGAGAAGGCTCAGATTGTGGTCAGCAGGAGACTGGTCTATGAGGCGGCCCCGGCTAGACATATAAGCACTGCCCCACAAAGGATGGTGGGCATTGAAGTCCCCAAGGATGAGGTAAGGAGGGGGGAGTTGCTGAAGGAGGGCAACTAGGGATGCAAGTGTAGGTGGCCTATCAGGGGGAAGGTAGAGGTTGCAAATGGTTAACGGAGTGTCCAAGTGAACCCGGACAGCAACCGCTTCCAATGGAGTTTGGAGAGGAATCCAGGTACTGACAATATCTGTCCAGACCAAAGTACAAACCCCACCAGACGCCTGGAGGGGACCAACCCGGTTCCGACAAAAAGCCCGGAACCCACGGAGTGTCGGTGAATGTGCATTCATAAACCTCGATTCCTGCAGGACGACACGGGCCGTAGAAGAAAGCAAGATTAGCTGTTTAATCTCCAAGAGGTGACGGTAGTAGCCATTACAGTTCCATTGGATGATCACATCACGAGGATCTAGGCAGGAAGCGAATGGGGTAACGTCTGTCACGCTGCTTTGTCAGCGTCCGTCACCAAAGAAGAAGGGACAACATCCATAAACAGCTGATCAGGCTCAGGCTCAATGGGATGAGAGAGTTGCGAAAGCACAGTCGGCACCTCAGGTGGTACTGGAGGGGCTTTATCTTGTAACTTTGGTTTCTTCTTCTTCTTCTTCTTCTTCTTCTTCTTCTTCTCGTTCTCTCTCTCTTTCTCTTTCTCTTTCGTGGGACGGGGAGAATCCGCCCCAGAGAGAGGACTTTTGTCAGTTAGGTCTGGTACTGACGAAGATCGGGTGACCTATGAACTAACCGACTGGGAGTCCGATGGCCGACTGGAGGTCGAAGATCTCCGATCTGGGGAACGCCGGGACGGAAGACCCTGAGATGGGGCACTGTCACCGGCAGGCGACGGAGAAGGGGTGCACTTCTTCGGCTGGGAAGGTGAGGGACACAAAGGGAGGACTACAGGAGCTACAGGAGAGGGATATGTGAGGGAGGGGTGGTAATGGGGTGTAGGGGGGAGATGGGAGTGGGAAGGGGAGGGTGTAAGGCTAGAAGATAACGTTGTAGCGAAAGTTGTCGCCATCTGCATGGGATGCAGATGTTCACATTTACTGCGGGCCTCAGGGTACGTCAAACGCTCCAGGGATTTGTACTCCTGTATTTTCTTTTCTTTCTTGAACATAGGGCAATCTGGCGACCATGAAGAGTGGTGTTTATGGCAGTTGATGCACACTGGCAGAGTAACACAAGTGCTCCCCTCATGTAGTGGGAGTCCACAATCACCGCATACTGGGACTGCTGCACAGTGAGAGGACATATGACCAAACCTCATACGTCGAAAACATCGCTTAGGAGGTGGAATGTAGGGCTTCACTTCACATCGATATATCATTATCTTGACCTTCTCTGGGAGTGTGTCCCCCTCGAAGACAAGATAAAGGCCCCAGTATTGACGCGGTTGTCTTTAGGTCCCCTCTGAACGCGGCGAACAAAATGTACACCACGCCGCTCGAGATAGGCCCTAAGCTGCTCATCAGCTTGAAGGAGGAGGTCCCGGTGGAATATCACACCCTGTACCATATTCAAGGATTTGTGCGGGAGTATTGTTACTGGAATGTCGCCAAGGGTGGTGCAGGCGAGCAAAGCTTCAGACTGGGCTGCCGAGACTGTTTTAATGAGCAATGAGCCAGATCTAAGTTTACTCATAGATTCCACTTCACCAAACTTGTCCTCTATGGTTTCAACAAAGAACAGCGGTTTAGTGGTAGTAAAAGTTCCTCCATCAGTCCTTGTGCAAACCAGGTAGCGAGGAAAGGATTTTGCTCCTAACCGGCGAGCCTGGCCTTCCTCCCAAGGGTTAACGAGGGAGGGAAGCATCCTCGTATCCGCAGTAAAGGTAAAGCAGTCAACAATCCGAAGATTGGTTTGAACACCACAGTGCTTTACTAGGCATGGGTCCTGTTTGGAGGTGGTATGCCATTGCCTTCCTCTGACCTTCGAACTGACTTACCCAGCCAGTTATAGGGGGACCTACAGTTTAACGTGGGTTCCGAACCACGGTGCTACTCGGTATTTTTCACATGAGCAATATTGCCAGAGGTGAAAGAAGTGGAAAGTGACAGATAAAAATCTTAGGACCTGGCGGGGATCGAACCCGTGACCTTTGGATTTGTAGTCTGGCACTCTACCACTGTGCAACCGAGGCGCAGTAGCAGCATTAAAAGATCTCTTCCTGTCTTGAGAGACAGCCGATGCATGACCATTTTGGTGTCTAACTCTTTTCATAGTGCTAGACGTCCGCCCTGGTGTCACCCACACCGAAACAGGGGCTCTCTCCATGGGCGCCACCCAGCCTCAGCAAAGGCCACCTGGCACGATGGCCATTGCCGGGAGTTCTGATACCCCCGAGGACAGGTATCAACTCCTTGGCTTGCTTGGAGAGGTCGCAGCTCAGACACCAGTAGTGTGATCCCTGTGGTGTCAGGGGGCTCAGCCAAAGGGTACATAACAGCCCCCCCCCCCCACACGGACTGGTTACACGTGCTGGGGACCTAGCGGGGGATGGGGGCTACAGCGAGGAAAGGAAGTGGAAAGGAAAGGATAGGACCCACGCCATAGGGGCTAGGTCGGGAGTTCTTCCCCAATTGGCTCACACGTTATCGGACAATTTTGTTATGGAAGGTCAGACCCTGAGGGGGGACCAAACTGGGCCAAAAACCGGTGTACACAGCAGACAAAACCAAAATTGCAGGACAATCAGTACCATGTGATAGCCAAGCCGTTATCTAGAGTAACACCGAGAGACGGGGTTGGAGAGGGTGGGAAGGTGCATTTGGGATGGGAAGGAGGGGGAACTAGGAGGGGTAATGCAGCCTGGGGAAAACAGGAAAAAAGGCTGCAATGGCTAGGGGACCCGTGCGTGCCACACACGTACCCACAAAAGAGCTGTGGTCCCCCTGGGGGGACCTCCTCAAGAGAAAATGGTGTGGGCCATAAGGAGGACTGCAAGACAATCTACCAATCCAAAGCCTCTATTTTGGTAAAAGGAAAAAAGTAACAAAGATTCAGATCAAGTGAATAAAAAGGGGCAGACTGTGGAACAAAACATTCATCTTTTGAAGTAAGAAATTCTGTGACTTAAGTGGCTGTGTGATATGGGGTGTTATCATGGTGCAGCATTCACTTCTCTGGAATGCCCATTCTCACTAATTCACCCTTTTTTTGTTGGGTTTTGAAGTTTTAGATCTCCCAAAGTGAGGTTCATTTTCAATGTGTTTCCAGCCTTCCAAAAACTGTGCCGCCAAAGACAAGTGTGCTCTTGATAAGGAATATTCCCCAAAGGCCTGCTTCACAACATTACCAATGTCACAGTGTGGATCCTTTTAGTTTAATACAAAGCCACACTTATGGTGTTCTACAAAATCATGTGTTGGTTGTACAGAGCTGAAACTGAGCATCTGGAAGGCAATAGCAATGCATGAAGATAAACTGGGGGATGGAGTGAGGACACATTTTTATTCAAGTAAAATATGAGAAAACTTTTAGAAAATTCAAAGTTTCTCTCTCTAATCACCACTACAAATTAATTCTTGATATACAACAGTAGTACTACTAATATAAATTATATTTGTTATTAATTGTGTGTGGATAGCCAAATTACCACTTTCTTCAACATGTAATATGAGGGAGAGAAACACACACACACACACACACACACACACACCACCACCACCACCACCACCACCACCACCGTTTGCGGCTGCTGTAGCCAATGTATGAGACGAGTTGGCCGAGGCTAGAACAACCAGTGGTGGGGGTGAGGAAGTGGTAAGGAGAGGGAAGCAAGGGGGAGGGGGCTGCATGGAATGGGTGGGGGAATATGCCAGTGTTGCCCGACGGACAGGGCGAAGGATGGGAAGGGATTGAAATGTGTGGCGGGATGGGAGACATATGTAAGGATAGAGTGTGGGGAGGGAAGGGGAGAGACGGGTGTTGGAGGCAGGAACTAGTGAAGGTTTAGGCCTGGGGGATTGCGGGAGTGTAGGAGATATTGTAGGGAAAGTTCCCACCAGAACAATTAAGAAAAGCTGCTATTTGTAGGGAGGATCCGTATGGCACAGACTGTGTAGCAGTCATTGAAGTGAGTCACATTATGCAAACAGTTTGTTTGTTTTCAACCTTAAATATGAAAGCGTTCTACTAGAAGCGACGGAAGAATCCATTTATAAGATTAATAATGCCGATACAGCATATTTATCCGTCTTATACAGCAGGTTACTCAGGCAAAAAGCGAAGACAACACAACACATTTGGTTCAACAAACAGTGTCAAAAACTAAATATTACTCTGAAATACGTGTGTATCAAGACCAGAGGAGTATCAGTTGCAGCAAGAAAAGGGATTAAGATAGCAGAAGCAACATGGATTAAAGAAGAAATCAGAAAGTGGTACAGCATCAGGGACAATGTGAGTACACATCTAAAAGTTATACACATGCGAATCGCAGAGCTCCTACACCCATCTGAGTTCGATGTTTTAGACAGTGAAGTAAGTGAACAAGTAAGCAACATAACGGAGGAAATGTTTTTATGCCAAAAATGCAAAATAAACAATCTATGTGATCTTAATGTAGCCATAACCACAAAACCAAAAAAAACTTCTCAGATCGAGTGGTAAATCTTTCAGAAACAGTTCTTTCCACTAAGGAAATAGAAGTGCTAGGAAAAGGCTACAAATATGCACCCCCTCATACACCAACCAATAAACAACTTGATGTATTTCAATTTGATATAGAGTACAGTGTAAGTAAAGACAATACAACCAAACACATAGTAAACCATGAAATAGAAAAATATCTCTAAATTGACACTCCTTCAACTCAATCGATGGACCTAAACATAATAAAGAACTTAAAGAAGAAAATAACGCAGAACAATACCATTATTACCAAAGCAGATAAATCTAATACAATAGTCCTGATGAATAAAAGTGATTATGTAGAGAAAGTGAAACTAATCCTCACACCCAATGCCTTCCAAATACTCACCAAAGATCCTACCAAAACCTATAATGATGAAATTAAAAACCTAACCAAGATCTGTAAAAACATAAGTCCCGAATATGAAGCCAAGTATTTAGTAAACATGAACCCAATGGCCCTTAAATTGTGTGGACTCCCTAAATTACACAAGGAGCGACATCCTTTAATGCCTCTTGTACCAGCTTATACTGCACCAAGCTACAAAATTTCCAAGGAATTACACTTCTGCATCAAAACCAAAACAAAATTCAAATCTTAAGTTTGGAATAATAAATTCAGTGGACCCGGTAAACAAAATTAAAGATATGCCTATCCCATACAGTGCAAAACTTGTATCCTTTGATGTTAGCAGCCTTTTCACAAACATACCAACCAAGGAATATCTTTATGTTATGACAGACCTACTTTTACAGGGCAGGTGTCAACCCTGTACAAGTAGATGTCATAAAACTTGCTACTCAAACATGCCTACAGCAAGGTACAACAAGGTACTTTATACTTACAGATTGATGGATTAGCAATGGGATCCTCCCTCAGCCCGCTATTAGCTGAAATCTTTATGGACCACTTTGAAAAACATTTTCTGCATAATGAACCCCCCAGTGATAAAGTTAAATATTGGTACAGATATGTGGACGATGTACTGTGCTTGTGGACTGACACCAATAGACAACTCAACACCTTCCTTGAACATCTCAACTCTAATCACCAAAAGATACATTTCACTATGAAGCTTGGTGAAAAATCCATCAATTTCTTGGACCTAAACATAGATATTACCACAGACACACACATTTTCAAAATTTATAGAAAACCCACAACAACTGACACTGTAATACCATAATAACATTATGTTCACAACTTCCAATAGCACACAAACATGCTGCCTTCCACTCCATGGTATATCGCCTGCCCTCCATACCACTAACAAAACAAGATTTTCAAACAGAATTAAATATATTGCATGCAACATTGGCTATAGACCTCAACTAATGGATAACATTTTAGAAAGAAAAAGAAGGAAAGTCCTACCCCTCCTCTATTCCCCCACTTCAGAAACAGTAATCACTAAGACCAACTGGTATACTATATCATATTTAGGAATATTATCTACCAAAATAGACAGAATTCTCAAATCATGTAAATACAGAACATTTTATGTAATAAGCACTGCAGCCAACATCCTATTCAACAGAAAAGGCACAAGGGATGCATTAAGTAACAGTGGGGTTTATAAAATCACATGCAATGACTGCAGTAAACTGTATATAGGTCAAACAGGCAGGGCAATTGAAATTAGACTGACTGAACATGAACATAGCAGGAGATTACAGAAAGCAGACTCCACCTTTGCTGATCACGTTCTGAAAGAAGGACCCAACTACCAGGTCCACACACAAGTGCTTCACATAGCCAACAAAGGCAGGAAACTAAACCTGTTAGAAGCACTGGAAATAAACAAACATTTAGCCAAAAATCCCAAGCTAGTGCTAAATGACCAGGCACAGTTGAACACATCCCCACTGTTAAGCTTCACATAATGTAAACAAAACAGCTACCTACCACAAACCATCTTAATGTCATATGTAGAGCCCCCATTCCTACCATGTTTACTATTAGTTTTAATTCACTAATATTTGATATGTAATGTGTTTCACCCTGTTCACTTGCAAATTACAATGTAAAAATGTTAAGGAGGCCACTTATTACAATAACATAATTCTACATGACAACAAATATTGTTTGTAATCCCAACAAATGTCATATGCAAAGACTGAGTAATCTGTGTGTTGTATCTTCGTTTTACCATCTCTGAGAATTGAAGCAATAGTGTCTTTGTCGACGCATGGCAACAGTTTACCCGATGATGGCCTAATAAGCCGAAAACCAGTTAGTAAATAAACAAAAATTAGTAGAACAGAAACAGTTTTGTTTGTTTTCAACCTTAAAAAATCTTGATAGCTTTTTGTCATTAAGACCTTCATTGGTCAGAGAGAGAGAGAAACACACACACACACACACACACACACACACACACACACACACACACACAACCACCATTTGCGGCTGCTGTAGCCAACGTGCGACACGAGATGGCCAAGGTGAGAACAACCAGTGGTGGGGGTGAGGAAGTGTCAAGGAGAGGGAAGCAGGGGGAGTGGGCGCTGCACCGAATGGGTGGGGGAATACACCAGTGTTGCCCGACGGACAGGGCGAAGGATGGGAAGGGATTGAAATGTGTGGCGGGATGGGAGGCATATGTAAGGATAGAGTGTGGGCAGAGAAGGGGAGGGAAGGGTGCTGGAGGCAGGAACTAGTGAAGGTTTAGGCCTGGGGGATTGCGGGAGTGTAGGATATATTGTAGGGAAAGTTCCCACCAGCACAATTAAGAAAAGCTGCTATTTGTGGGGAGGTTCTGTATGGCACAGACTGTGTAGCAGTCATTGAAGTGAGTCACATTATGCAGCACTGGTTGCTCTGTATAAGGATGGTCTAGATGTCTCCTGGCCACAGTATGACAATGGCCATTCATTTGAATAGACAGGTTGGTGCTAGTCATGTCCACGTAGAAAGCTGCACAGTGGTTGCATCTCAGTTTGTAGATGAAATGACTGCCTTCACAGGTTGACCTGACAATTATGGGATGTGGAATGCCTGTGACGACTGGAATATGCGGTGGTGGGATGGTGGATAGGACAGGTTTTGCATCTAGGTCTACTGCAGGAATATGAGCCATGGGGCAAGGGATTGGGAGCGGGGATGGACAAGAATATTATGTAGATTTGGTGGGTGGCAGAATACCACTTTGGGAGGAGGGGGGGGGGATAGGGTGGATATTGGGTAGGGTATTTCTCATTTCAGGACAGGTTGAAAGGTAGTAAAAACCCTGGCAGAGAAAGTGGTTTAACTGCTCCAGTCCTGGGTGATACTGGGTTACAAGAGGGGTGTTCCTTTGTGGCTTGACGGTGGGTATGTGAGAGCTGGTGGGTGAATGGAGATACACGGCCCGTTAGATCTCTTTCTGGAGAATGTTTGGAGGGTAACTGAGATCAGTGAAGGCCTCAGTAAGGCGTTTTGCATAGTCGGAGAGGGACTGCTTGTCACTTCAGATGCGATGACCAAGGGTGGCTAGACTGTATGGAAGGAACTTTTTGGTACGGAATGGATGGCAGCTGTCAAAACTGAGGTATTGTTGATGGTTGGTATGTTTGATGTGGATGGAGGTATTTATAAGGCCATCCTTGAGGAGTAGGTCAAGGTAGGTAGGAAGGTGGCTCATTGTGTCGAGTAAGAGAGGTGAAGCAAATGGAGGAGCTCTCCCACAGCTGCAGCAACCATGACAAGCCAAGTTGTAGTGTCCCTCAGGTGACAGTTGGAAAAGAGGAACACATCGAAGAGAATTTAGCAGACGTTGAAAATACAGCATACTCCAGGTATAACAAGGGCTGGTTTCACAGAACTGGCTGTCTATTAAGACAGGCTACACAAGGAAAGTTCCTGCAAATTAAAAGTGTGCCAGAATCAGGACTCAAACCTGGGAAATTTATATATACCTATTCTTATAATTTTAAATCCCCCCACTCCTCTACACCTACCTTTTATCCTTTCCCGCTGCTTCCCTTCACTGTATTGATTGCCACAATTCAAATTCCTGCCTAACAGAGCCTTTAAAACCCATCAGGTAACATGGAACTTTCCATCCCCACCATTACCCGGATTCCTTCCCCCTCCACTCTATACCTCACTCACTGTCTAGATGTTTGTGTCTCTGGAGTGGTAGGACATGATGGTTGTTTGTGTATAGTTGTCTGAGTGATTGTGTGAATGTATGTGTTTCTTTTTCTGGTGGTTCCACGGCCAAATTTAAGTTGTATGAATGTGACTATCTAGTTTTGTGTCATTCAGCAGCTCAGCGAGCCTCTTTACAGGGAGTTGTAACCCATCCTCCATTATTGACATTCCTATCAGATTTCCCATTGTTAAAATATTACTGATTAAATTTTAGTAAGAAAAGTCGTAACTTTAAACATTATAAATATCAACTCACTGTAAAGAGGCTTGCTGAGCTGCTGAAAGGAAAATAAAATAAATAGATAATCAAGATTATATAGGAAACATTCCTGGTGGGTTTCAGAACTCCGGAGATGGGAACTTGCCCTTCAGCTTATTATCTCCTCCCGTTGCCCACCTGGCCTGAACCTCCGCTAAATTCAAGTTCCAGCCCACCATCTTTAGCATCTTTGCCTTGGTTCTGTGGACAGAGCCTCTGCCTCAAGTGGTATCTCTGTCCAACTTCTTTGCTTTTCACAAATGTCTGTCTAGGTGTGTTTGCGTTTGGCTGTGTGAGTGTGTGTGTATTTGTTTACCTTCCTTTCCTTCCCCAAAGGTAAGTCCTTCCACTCCTGGGATTGGAATGACTCCTTTTCCACTTCCTTAAAAACCATATCCTTCCCTTTCTCCTCCCCTTTTTTCCTCTTATCCTGAAGAAGCGACCAATGGTTGCGAAAGCTTGTATGTGTGTTTGTGTGTGATTTTATTTGTGTCTATCGACGAGCCGGTCCTTTGGGTAAGTCATCCGTTTTCCATTTTTTATATTTGTTTAAATAGATAATCACACACAATTTGAATTTCCAAAAAGGAAATGCAAACATTCACATAATTACTGAAACAACTACACAACACACACACACACACACACACACACACACACACACACACACACACCATGTGCAGCCACTCCAGTGTGATGAGTAACAATCAAGTTGCTTGGGGCATTGGAGGGGCCGGAGATGGTCATCGTGTGTGTATAGTTGTCAACAAGCCTATTTATGTTGAGTTGTTACCTATCCTCCATTATCAACATTTCAATCAGATTTTCCACTGTTAAAACATTATAAATAACATCAATGAATATGTTATCAATAAGACTCTTCAACTAAAATAAGATAGCAATGCAAACACCAAACCAAATAAAATTGGTTCATCGTTAAAATCAAATCAATTGTTACATACTGTGACGATACTGCTGGCCCTCTCATCTCAATGTTATCATATGATACCGTCTGCCTGGTCCTCTCATCTCAATGTCATCCTACAATATCGTCTGTGTCTGATCAGGAATCGTGTGGTTCAATAGTGATAAAAGTTGCTTGTGAAGTTAGTTAAAAACGATATAGCCAACCTAGGAATCAGTGTAGGACAGTGTCTCGGTGATACTGTGATTAAAACAAGTGATAATTAATGAAATCTAAGAGATCTGTATAAGACATTTCCAGACAGTTCTATAAACAATAGTTTTGTCATTGTATGTTATTTCAATAAATAGATAGACGAACGGTAAAAACTTTTGTATCTACATAAAGACATTAAAATAAATAGCATTGTATATATGTTAGGCTCATAAACAAGTTGTGTAGACCAGCTAATTGTGTAATTTATGTATTAGTCGAGATTTGAATTTTATAATTCTCTGTATATATTAACTGACGTGAGATTTTTAACTTATTTTGAGAATTGCCAAGATAATTGATAGTTCAATATACGTTACGAACATGTATGACGTACTCGTTAACTAATTAATTGACATTTAACATTTTGGTTTGTTGTCAAACAAAAAGTAGCGTGATTAAAACTTGAAAAGATAGGTCGATCTAAAATTATTGTATGTATAGTTTTTATTTTATATTGCGATTATTTTTGTGTACATGAAATGTTTTACGTATATGTTTGTTAATTGTAAATTAGTATATTCAATTGTTATGAACAATGCATAATGTAAGGTCATTATTGCCGATGTTATATATTTGCCTCACCGCCTTGCGTGGGAGTTCGAGTTCTGGCTTTCGCAAAGTGCTTTGGAATCTATGTCAGTCTGTGTTGTTGTTGTTGTAAGCAGGTTTGAATTTGTAATGTTTTGGTGGAGAAGCAGTTTGGTTTCAAATTAAAGAAGTAGTGAAAAATTGTACATATCGAGTACTTATATCTACCACCCCCATGAACCACAGACATTGCCGAGGTGGGGTGGCTTGCGTGCCTCAAAGATGCAGATAGCCGTACCGTAGGTGCAACCACAGCGGAGGGGTATCTGTGGAGAGGCCAGACAAACGTGTGGTTCCTGAAGAGGGGCAGCAGCCTTTTCAGTAGTTACAGGGGCAACAGTCTGGATGATTTGACTGAGCTGGCATTCTACGGATCGGAGCGTGGAATGTTAGATCCCTTAATCGGGTAGGAAAATTAGAAAATTTAAAAAGGGAAATGGATAGGTTGAAGTTAGATATAGTGGGGATTAGTGAAGTTCGGTGGCAGGATGAACAGGATTTCTGGTCAGATGAGTACAGGAATATAAGTACAAAATCAGTTGGGGGTATCACAGGAGTCGGACTGATAATGAATAAGAAAATAGGAATGCGGGTAAAATACTATGAGCAGCACAGTGATCGCATTATCATTGTCAAGATAGATACGAAGCCAACACCGACAACAGTAGTACAGGTTTATATGCCAACTAGCTCTGCCGATGATGAGGAGGTAGAAGAAATATATGAGGAGCTAAAGGAAATTATTCAGACAGTTAAGGGAGAGGAAAACTTAATTATGATGGGAGACTGGAATTCAGTAGTAGGAAAAGGAAGAGAAGGAAAAATAGTAGGTGAATATGGACTGGGCAAAAGGAATGAAAGAGGAAGCCGCCTGGTAGAATTTTGCACAGAACATAATTTAGTTATAACAAACACCTGGTTCAAGAATCACAAAAGAAGGTTGTATACGTGGAAGAGACCAGGAGACACCGGGAGATACCAGATAGATTTTATAATGGTAAGACATAGATTTCGGAACCAGGTTTTACAGAGTAAGACATACCCAGGGGCAGATATAGACTCTGACCATAACTTGTTGGTTATGAACTGTAGGCTGAAACTAAAGAAACTACAAAAAGGTAGGAAAATAAGAAGATGGGACCTGGATAAATTGAAGGAACCTGAGGTTCTTAAGAATTTCAGAGGGAGCTTTACACAACAATTGACAGAAACAGGGGAAAATAAAACAGTAGAGGAGGAATGGGTAAAATTGAGAGATGAAATAGTGAAGGCAGCAGACGACAAAATAGGTAGAAAGGCAAGACCTACAAAAAATCCTTGGATATCACAGGAAATACTAAATTTAATTGATAAAAGGAGAAAATATAAAAATGCAGTAAATGAAACAGGCAAAATGGAGTACAGACGACTAAGAAATGAGATTGACAGGAAGTGCAAAATGGCTAAGCAGGAGTGGCTAGAAGCCAAATGCAAATCTGTAGAAGAATGTATAAGAAGGGGAAAAGTAGATACCGCCTACAGGAAAATAAAAGAGACATTTTGGGACAAGAAAAGCAACTCTACCAATATCAGGAACTCAGATGGGAAACCAGTTCTCAGCAAAGAAGGAAAGGCTGAAAGGTGGAAAGAGTACATAGAGCAGCTCTACAAAGGAAATGAACTTAGAGACGATGTTGTAGGAAGGGAAGAGGAAGTAGATCAAGATGAAATAGGAGATACTATACTCAGAGATGAATTTGACACAGCCTTGAAAGACCTAGGCCGGAACAAGGCCCCAGGGGTAGATGATATACCCTCAGAGCTACTAAAGTCTCTGGGAGAGCCAGCCATGACAAGACTATTTGAACTGGTGTGTAGGATATATGAGACAGGCGAAATGCCCTCAGACTTTAAGAAAAATGTAATAATCCCCATTCCAAAGAAATCAGGTGCAGACAGGTGTGAAAATTACAGAACCATCAGTTTGATAAGTCATGGTTGCAAAATTTTAACACTTATTATCTACAGGAGAATGGAAAAGCTGGTAGAATCTGACCTCGGGGAAGATCAGTTTGGATTCAGGAGGAACGTAGGAACCCGAGAGGCAATACTCACTTTACGTCTTATCTTAGAAGATAGATTAAGGAAAGGCAAACCTACATTTTTAGCTTTTGTAGATTTGGAGAAAGCATTTGACAATGTTGACTGGAATACACTGTTTCAAATTCTGAAGTCAGCAGGGGTAAAATACAGGGAAAGGAGAGTTATTTACAACTTGTACAAAAGCCGAACCGCAGTTATTAGACTCGAAGGGCATGAAAGGGAAGCATCAGTTGGGAAGGGAGTAAGACAGGGTTGTAGCCTTTCTCCGCTATTATTCAATTTGTACATCGAGCAGGCGGTGAAGGAAAGCAAGGAAAAATTTGGAATAGGGATTAAAGTTCAGGGGGAAGAAATAAAAACATTGCGTTTTGCTGATGACATTGTAATTCTGCCAGAGACAGCAAAGGACCTGGAAGAGCAGTTTAATGGAATGGACAGTGTATTGAAGAGAGCGTATAAAATGAACATTAACAAGAGCAAAACAAAAATAATGGAATGTGGTCTTAGAAAATCAGGCGATGCTGAAGGAATTAGATTAGGTAACGAAACAATGAAGGTAGTAGATGAGTTTTGTTACTTGGGTAGTAAAATAACATGTGATGGTCGCAGTACAGAGGATATAAAATGCAGAATGGCAATGGGAAGAAAAGCATTTTTGAAAAAGAGAAATTTGCTAACATCGAATATTAATTTAAGTGTAAGGAAGTCTTTTCAGAAGGCATTTGTGTGGAGTGTTGCCTTGTACGGGAGTGAAACATGGACGATAAGCAGTGCGGACAGGAAGAGAATAGAGGCTTTTGAAATGTGGTGCTACAGAAGAATGCTGAAGATTAGGTGGGTAGATCGCACAACTAATGAAGAGGTACTTAACAGAATTTGTGAAAAAAGGAATTTTTGGCGTACCCTGACCAAAAGAAGGGATCGCTTGGTAGGACACATTCTTAGACATCGAGGAATCGTAAATTTAGCATTGGAGGGAAGTGTGTGGGGTAAAAATCGCAGAGGGAGACCAAGAGATTCGTATAGTAAGCAGATTCAAGTGGATGTGGGTTGCTGTTCTTATGAGGAGATGAAAAGGCTTGCGCAGGATAGAGTAGGGTGGAGAGCTGCATCAAACCAGTCTCCGGACTGAAGACCATAATAATAATATATCTACCACAACGCCCCAGGTGAATAATGTTGCAGCGAGTAGAACCCCCATACAACCGAATGTTGAAAAGCTGAGTATTATGTTTAAAAGTGGTAGACTGTAATTACTTAAAAATCAATTAAAATGTTATAATACAGTAAATACAAATTTTACCCTTGCTAAGAAATTAAATTGGTAAAGTGACCATGTTGTATTAATGAAAAAATGTAGAACATAGTTTGTATTCAATAGTACCTGCAACTTTCTCACAATATGGATTAGTCGGGTTCATGTTGACAAAAAACTCATGTGATACTCTGCCATCAGGAGGCAAACGTGCTCCAAATCCAAGCACAGGAAACAGTTTGTCAGAGTCATAATCCTGGATTATAGTTCCAACAGCTTGTATTGCTTGCTCATACATATTTGGATGTGGACCAATATAATGTAATGATTCAGGAGCCAGTGGATTCCCGTTAGAAGCTGAAAGATAATAAAATTTTTAGCTAAGAAGCAAATATTGATTTAGTATTGAATATGGGAATAAAAGAAAGCAAATACCTGTGAAATCAATAGCAATGGAACAGTGCAGCTGAGTACCTCCCTTCATATAATCCATGAAAGAATATATCTTTCTTGTTTCAAAATTGTCCAGCCAAATTTCGCCAGAATGTGTATAAGATGGTTTTCTCCTCTACAGGTGCACAACAAGCGATCAAACAATTATTAATATTATAATGAAGACACAGTACCACAATCGAGATAAGTACTGTAATCAAAATCATGATTACAACTCAAAGACAAGTTTTCTTCCCCATTTGGTGTGGAACACTGAAAATATTCTGTAACTTTTTAAAACTACATAAATGGATGAATATTCAAATAAGATGGTAGGTTCCATGTAAATTAACTAGTGACTACACACCTATATTTTAATGAATACACATATAAAAATTATGATCTTCGAAGATAATGCAATACAAACTTATATAGAAGGGTAGTTTAAGACTACGGAAAAATTTAAAACAGACAATGGAATAATATAAGTCTTATTCTTTACAAATCAGTAATATTTTGAAGATTTAACAACATATTAACAGACAATAAAAACAGGTGTATTCATAGCACCAGATATACACAATCCATCTAAAATATCTGAGACATATTTCCAGCATATAAATGATATTAGAACAATAACTACAATGGCAGCTTGAACCAATAACTGTAAGCAACGGATGTGCATTTTGAACATTTATTTGTGAGCAGGTAGTTTTAAGTAGTGGGAGTGCAGCTTTAGTGTATTAATATCATCATACCACAAATCATAATGGAGCAGCAAACAGTGATTCAATTTCACAATTTACTTGGCACTATGGCTACCAACATATTTGAGTTTGTGTAAAAAAACTTATAAAGACAACTGTTTAAAGTGAGCACAAGTCACACTTTTAACATCTTTAAGAATAGCATAGGTTGATTGAGGATGAGAGGTCAGTGCATCCAATTGAACCTGTGAGAAAACTGATGAGCATACGGAAACGGATAGCCCTCTCTCTTATTGAGTTACACAGAAGAACTGAAAAAATCTCTAAAACAAATTAATGGGTATGGAAAACATTGTTTCCTATTGAGAACTGGTATATGACTCAAAATGAAAGTATCAGCCAAGTTCGCAAAAAGTTTTTATGATTTATATATAACACGGTGACTGGTTTCAATCCACACAGAAATCATCATCAGACCAAATTCGTCTCAACGTTGGTGCCGAGGTGATGAGCCTGCGGTGACCGCAAGCTCATTGCTTTGGCACCAACGCTGAGACAACCAAAGATATTTAGAAATGGGCTTTAATGAGACAAAGGAGGGTAAAGCTCAGTGTGTAATTTGTGCAAGAGTCCTTCCAAATAGTTTGATGGTTCCAGTTAAATTGTCATTTTGAAGGTACTCATCCAGACTTCCAGACTAAAGACATTGAGTTTTCAAGAGGAAGAGCACTGAGTTAGCTTCTTCTCAAAACTGCAAGAAAACTCATGCAAACCAATTACTGAAAACTCCTTAAGAGCTTCCTTTTTGGAAAGCTATCCAGTGGCAAAGGCAGGTAAAACTCATGCCATTGCAGAAACTCTCGTGAAATCATGTGTTAACAGTATTGCTTCCTATATGCTACACGACAATACAGGAAAACCTTGTGTTACTATCAAACAACACTGTCAAAAGACACATTGTTGACATGTCAAATGACATGAATAAATCTCTGTTTTTCTCACCCAACGCAATTCACTTTCTCTCCAAATAGATGAATCTACTGGCATTGCAGGATTGGAAATTACAATACTCAGAAGAATACTCAGAAGCCTTCATTGTTCCCTACTACTTCATACAGAACTAAGGAGGCTTTCAGGTGGGAATGCACTCTCGATTAAATGAATTATGCTCAGAAGCACAATATTTCCTTTTGGGCTACAATACTGAATTAACAGATCTTATTAAGACGAGTGTACTTGCTCATTTGGCTGATATTTTCTCCAAAATGAACTTTTCACTGTAAGGAAAAAATATAACAATGATCCCCGCTAATGACAAAATTCAAGTGTTCAAGAGGAAAAACTTGTTTTTAGGTTGTGAGAGTGTCCAGGAGGGTAACAAAGACTGTTTTCCTCTTCAAAATGATTTTTTTAAAAGACAAGACATGGGATTTTGTGAACAATTTGTTTCATCAAATCCTTGAACATCTCTGTAGCTTAACGTCATTGTGGGAGCATTAGTTCCCAATAGCTGAAGAAATTGCAAGAATACAAATGGGTGGTCAACCCTTTCACTGTATCCAAAAAGGCAAACATTCTGTCAACATATGAATAGGAGCTGTTGATAGAAATAGTCTCAGACTCCAACTTTAAATCTACTTTTGATAATGACAGTTACACTTTTTGTTTGCCAAATATAAAAAATAAAAAAACTACTCCACATGTTATACTTCCATTTGCCACAATGTAAATGGCTGAATCTCGATTCTTGATCTATGTTGCCAACAAAACTAAGTACCAAAGCTGTCTAGATGCTAAACCAAACGTATTTCCCCAGTTGTCAAGTATTGAACCCAACCATTCAAAATAATGTCAGTAGAAGCTGCCTTATTCATCTCAATAAGATTCCATTGTTATTCCTACAGACTCATTTCTAGTAAAGAAGAATGCAATTTGTTTTGTCACACAGCAGTGAATGTTCCCGTACTATCAATCTGTAAGAATTTTGTTTGTACATTCTATAATTACTTCATGCTAATGTATTAAATTCTGTTTTTATTGGTAGTTTTGTTCCAAAAATTGAAATGATAGCCAAAGAATATTACTTTTATTTGTAATATACTCCATCCAATCTGTCAGAAGTATGGTCTGACTACATTGTGATTAAAATTACTTGTTACGTACTGTACAACAAGACAATAGCACTGACAGTTGAGGTTACCTAGGTGCATGTGACTTGTGTCCTTGCTGGCCAGTCAGGTTTTGTAAACTCTGTCCTGGCAACCACCACCCCCCTGCCCCCCTCCCCCTCCCATGTGTTACCTGCTTCTCAATACACCAGTCATGGGCCACTGCACTTCTGTGTCGAACACTGGCAACAGCACTTCTAGCTGTCAAGAGTTCAACTTTTGTCATAATGAGTAATAGTTTATGCCTGTCAGGTCCCGCTATAGTATTGAGGATGCAAATAAAACTTTAGGTGATTTGGGATGCTCTTGCTTGAAACTTCATTCCATTCCAAATCACAGCAAGGCCTCATAAGGCAAACGGAAACTAGAAAAAGTGAAGCCTGTGTTGGAAAATAAAGTGTACCAGGCATTAGACTGCAGTGTTGAAATTTCTGACAGTAGATGATGAAGTTGTTAAGAAAGCCAAAGATTTTTATGACATGATACTGTTAATGAAAGAAAAAGTGGCTAGTGCAAAAATTCAAGTTTTAACTTAAGCTCCTCCCTCTCGGACAAAAAAGAATAATGTCAAAATTCAATGTTAGTGAGTATGTAGTTCGACTGGCAAGGAAACTGAAAAGATAAAAGGGTATTTCATCAGTTCCTAAACCAAAAAGAGGTAAAATTATCTTTGGTGAAATTATAAAGTTTGTCACAGATTTTTACCAAAATGATGAATATACTCTAATGTAACCAGGAGCAAAAGACAAAATTAGCACTCATTAGAATGTCTATATGCAAAAAAAGACTTATCCTCTGGAACCTAAGGGAACTATATTCTTGTTTTAATGGGAGAATCCAAACATTAACATTGGTTTTTCTAAATTTTGTTCACTAAGACCAAAGTGGTGTATTTTAGCTGGTGCTGCAGGCACTCATTCTGTGTGTGTCTGTAGTATCCACCAAAATGTAAAACTGCTTTTGGATGTGGGGCACATTGAAGAAACGTATGAAGAACTTATAAAATTTCTTGTATGTGATAACCAATGTGGCTCTGAAAACTGACTGCATGCTTAATCACTGTGATAGTTGCCCCAGTGAGGAAAAGTTGTCAGAAATTTGAAAGAAAAATCAGCTTACAAACATGATGACAAATACAATGTTGAGTACAGCCAGTGGATTAACATAGACCATCGGACCGAATTGGTAAAGCAGTCTGCAACTGTTAATGAATACATCGACTTGTTGGTAACAAAATTACAGGCACTTAAACCACATTCATATATATCTGTCAGGCAAGATCCCTGAAAAATATGAAAGAAAATCTAACCCCTGAGAAAGCAATTGTATTAATGGACTTAGCTGAAAACTACACATTTGTAATTCAGAATGAAATACATAGTTACCACTGGTTGAGAAGCAGCTGTACAATCCATCCTGTTTGTGTTTATGCTTTAAACAGCTTTAAACACTTGTGTGAACATAAAAATGATTTTTCTGTTGATGCTGGACATTCCCTTTTTGCTACTAGCCAAGGTAAATCTGTGTGTGATGGATTGGGAGGAACCATAAAACGTGTGTTGAGAAAAGCTAGTCTTCAACTAAATGATGATGTACAGATAACAACTGCATCTGGTGTCTACAACTTCTGCAGTGCTAATATTGAAAAATGTTTCTTCCACTTCTTAGATAAAAACAACATAGATTTCCTCTACAAGAACCTTGAGAAGAGATTTTTGACAACCCACACAATACCTGCTACCAGGAATTTTCATCATTGCAAACCACTTTCCTGTGATTCATTAGAAATTAGAAGAGTAACTTTTTCTGAAAAGCCTTCCTTGATATTCCCATTCAATGAAAATGTCTTGCAATGGACACACTCCCGTCCTCAACAAAACACTTTTGTAGCTGCTGTATACAATGACAGATGGTATTTTGCCTTCATCAAGAATATATTCAATGAAAAACAAGATGCTGAACTACTTTTTCTCCACCCACCTGGACCTCAGTGTCATTCTTTAGGCCTGAGAAGGAAGACGCTTGTTTTGTGCCTTGGGAAAACATTTTATGTACTGTTGGTATACCTGAATCAAGCTCATTAGGAAGAGTGTATTACTTTAATGAAAATGATGTGAAGTTAACACAATCAAATTTGTAACAGTAGATTAAAAAAAGAGAGAGTATTAAAGCTTCCACTTGAGAACTCAGAACCTCCTCTGCTGAACAGGCACATTTTAAATAAAAATCATTTATCTATCTTGCGTAATTGTTATGTAAATATATTGGACTGTAGCAAAATTAAATCTTGTTGGTCTTCACTCAGCTCTGAAAAATTTTCAAGAGTTTTTACTGTGGTGTAGGTCATCAAATGACATGGCGTTTTAAATAATTTTCCAACACTACATGACTTTACACTTTCCATTGTAATTGACTGAGCACTACTTCATTAAAAACATACTCCATTAGAAACAGATTGGAAAATGGCAGCACCAAAAACAAATATGACCTGTCTCACAGGAAGACAGAGACCAACTGTGAGTCCAAATAGACTGATTGTTGGTTGCCAGTGATTGTTGCATTGTTATAATGACTGTACAGGTTCCAAGCAAACTACTGTAGGAATCAGATTGTTAGCTGCACAGATAAATATGATATAATTTACTGATTTAATAAAATGAAATAAATTTATCATAGTTAATTTGTCTGTCTAGAATAACATATTTAAATATAACATGATACCCTGTATCTGAGTCAGTGGGTTTCAGTTTGGATGAACTTACTTGCAAAGTTGCTTTTTTCATCACGATAAAAAGTTTTTTTGATTTCTAATTTATTTGTGTGTCCATTCATAGGATACCCATTAATATTTTCGTTTTATTAGAAAGCCTGCTATCCTGGGAATTGTTTAAGACCAAAACTAGGTTCCCAGCAGGTTGGAGAAATGTGATATAAGCTTTTTTCAACACCCTTGTAATTTTTCCAGAAACTGAAAAGTGACATTAATTAATATTTTTTTTGTAATTTTCTTTGAAACTTTACTGCTTAAATGATTACATTACTATTAACTACATGCCTCTCTTAACCTCTGCAAAACAATTTAAATAAAAAGCTTAATAAAGACTTGAGTTATGAGTATTTCTGTAGTATGGTACCACTTTGTGTGGACATTCTCGCAGAGCCAGATTATCAGAACATCACTACATTGAAAATTAAATATAAAATAAAGTTTTAGTCTGAGAACAAAAACATTCTGGATATGTTCTTATGTTGTAAGTATAAGCAAATGTGCAAAGTTTGGTGGAAATCTGAGATGGAGGGTTACAAAACCTAGAATTATTGGGTGATTTGACATGGAATGATCCTTAGAGTTAAAGATTACTTGAAAAATAGAATATATGAGTTATGCTCAGAGGCTAACTGATAAAATGGACACACCACCATTGTGTAGCCGATCTATGAAGGTATACCAACATCTGAATGGAGAATATTCGAAACTAACCTTCGTGATCAAATTCAAAACAGAAATCATCACTTAAAGCATATTGTAATTTATTGCTTCCATTGGTCAAATGAAATTATAGTCACACTTTCTTCATGAGTTGACACACTACAGCTTATAGGTGACACATTCAAGCATAAATACAGCATATGATTCAAAAGCACTGAATTACTTTCTGCGTACATACCTCAACCTAATGATTATATGCTTCATCGGCACCACAACTACACTCTAGTTCATTTTGGTGATATTTTCCATGCCATGAATTGTTAGTTTTTCAGCTTCACCCATAGTTAAGTGTTTATTTTCACAAGAAATATATTCTTTCACTGGCACCCAAATAAGATCAAATGCATTAAAGTGGCACTAATATGGTAGTTGTCTCATCCCTCTATGTCCATATTTATAAGCTACTTTGTCAATGACATACTTTGAGAATTGTGGCTTATGAAGTGATACGAGTTCTAATAACCATTGAATAATGTCTTCTTTAGAGATGACAGGGTTGGAGCTTTACCTTTAAAACAGAATGGTGTGGACCATTCATCCTCACTCATCATCGGTTTTCCACTCCAGTTGCCCGGGTGTGGTTTACAAGCACTCTCCACTTGCGTCTGTCCGTGTACCATATTTCTCACGCCTCTTGTTCCTAGGTCCTCCTCCACTTGGTCCAGCCATATCTTCCGTGGTCTTCCTGCTGGTCTTCTACCAATCACATCTATGTGTAGCCACTGTTTTGCAATCCTTTCATCATCCATTCGTTTGACATGGCCAAACCATTTCTTTCAACAATGGGTACACTCTAGCTTCTTCCCTTATTTTTTCATTTCTTAAAATTGCCCTCCTAGTTTTCTGGACCATAGTTCACAGGAACTTCACTTCTGCAGCTTGTAATTGACTGTCAACCTGTTTGGTGGTTGTGCAGGTTTCCAGGAAACATGTTATTACGGAGGTAGAGTATGATCGAAAGAGAATCTGTTTCGATCTTAAGGGAACTTGTTCATTACACAGTAGAGTCCAGACTTGATGGTACAACAGAGCTGATTTTTGAATTCACTTACTGATCTCATGGGGTATCCCATTATTGCTTGAAATGATGCACCCAAGATGGTTCTACTGGTCTACTGTTTCCAGCTGTGTATCATCCAGTTTTATTTTTCCTTTCTTATTCTGTCTGCTGTTTGACACTACAATCATTTTTTTAAATTTATTTATTGTTAATCGATGTTTTTTGAGATTATCATAGGTTGTCAGTTTCTCCTGAAATTCTTTATCTGTATTACCCTAGATTATCTTATCTTCAAATGCAAATGCACTGATGTCTTCATTGTTGTCCTGCTTCATTCCTTTAAGAACTTCACCCATGACAGTGATAAAAGGTAACGGTGAGAGGGCACTACCTAGTTGAACACCTTTAGTTGTTTTGAACCAATCAGAATAACCATTTCCTATGTATACACAACTGAAGCAGCCATTGTAAAGCATTTTCACTTTCTGAATTAGCCCACAGGGTACATTTTTCTTTCTTAGGCATTCCCATATAGTTTTTCTTGTGATACTATCTAATGCCCTTTCTAGTTCTAAAAACACAAATGTCAAGTCTCTGCCCTTCGGCCAGAGTTTTTCTAACAACATTCTGAGTGCAAATATGAGATCAATAGTTATACAGTGTTTTCTGAATCCATACAGCTCTTCTTGTAGTTACAATTCTATTATTTTCCTAAGCCTATTCTAAAGTATTTTCTCAAATATTTTCAGACCTTGAGAAAATAAACTGATCCCTCTATAATTACAACATTTTTTTCAGTTCCTTTTTTGAAAAGGGGTACTATTATCCCTTTCTTCCAATCATCTGGAATTTTTCCATTATTCCATATTGCACCTATCAATCTATGAAGCCATTGTATTCCTGGTGGGCCAGAAGCTTTGATCATGTCTGCACTAACTCATCAAATCCAGTGGATTTTTCTTTGGGCATACTATTAAGGGCTGTTCCTACTTCCATCCTTGTTGGTGGACTTTCTTGATCAAGGTCACTATTACAGCTTAAATTGGTATGAGTTGTTACATCATTGGGTTCTCCTGTACTGCTATACAGATTTTCAAAATAGGATTTTATGATCTTCCACAGCTCTGTCTCTTCCTTGACTATGTTGCCAACTGGTGGTTCTAGGGCTGTTATGTATTCAGTGTCCCTTCTTATACTTCTTATGATTCAATACAATAGTTTAAAATTAGCTGAACTGTCTTGTCCAAGTTTATCTCTGAAATCAGTCCAAGCTTTTTTGTTTTTCTTCTGCCACAATTTTCTTTACTTTTAACTTCTGATTTTTGTATTTCTTCTGCAATTCAGTAACTCTGGATTCATTTCTTTCACTTCCTTTATGCATGTCTTTGTCTCTGGCTTTGATGATGGTAATTAATGATGGATTTTTTAAACTTAGTAGCAATGTGTTTTTGAATCAATTTAGTAATGTTTCACGATTCATTTCTTCATGGTACTGAGACTTTTTCTTAGATCTGAATACTAGTTGACAGCTGGAGATAAAGCCAAGGTAGTTACATGAATGTAAAGGAATTGTTTTGCCACCTTTGCTTGGGGAGTACTATTCATGGTTATACAGTACCTTCCCCTTTGTCGTTATTCCAAACTTCTGTAACAGTATGTTCTGCACTCGCTAATGTTTTATTGACCTGGACAATCTCCTCAAAATGAATGCCACTATCTGAATTGCCATGTGGCTGCTTTCTTGTTCACACAATACTTTACAGGCTAAAACACTTTTGTGTTTGAAAGCAAGATTCTGCAGAACTAGACACAATGAAGATTTTTGTTGTCTTCAAAAAGTTTGGCCCTACACAATGTCGTATAAAGCCTACGTACTATGCACATTGGAGTCTTTCGTAATGACATACTTCTAGGTATACAAGCCACATCATGTGAAATAAAATTTCAAGCTTTCGATGGCTAACTTCACCATTGTCATAAGGCGTAAAATCACTGATTGCTGATGTTGGCACTATGCCTATATAAGCTACGTCTGGAACCTTCTGGATGGCCAAAGAGTGAATTTTCAGAAGGCAAATCGGGCAGGTCATCTCACCGCAATATTATGTGACTTCACGTGGCACTAACTTCTTGTACAAAAAGATTAATTTTTAATGCTTTTTCGAACATTTTTCTTCTTCCTCGACACATCAAAATAAGAGGGTCCTTCAATAGTTATTTTCTTTTCATACTTTTATTTACCAATACAAATTACAGTCATTTCAATAAGCTTAATCGCGTTAGTGGTTTGTGTGACTACTTTGGAAACTGGCAAGAGAGGTCCTCTGTTCATGCCTCCCTCTCAAAGGTTTACCACACAATGCACACGAGTTGTGGCAATTTTTCTTTAACATAATTACATACCCCTTTGCTTTCCTGATATCTTTACATCCCGAATCATGGGTCTGCCCCTTTTCTTCACATTTCACCAGACATGACAGTGAAACAAAAAATAAAATGCACCAACAACAATAGCAAGCATGCATCTTACATAGCACTAGCTGACTATATATTATGACACCTTGTCCACTGGGGACAGTAAGGTAGCGATGTTTATCACTCCCATTGAAGGAAGGCACCTGCAATGCGTGAATTGTCAACTAACAAGTAAAATTTATCAGGCTATAGTGTGTTGAACAATCATAATAAATTCAACAGCAAAGTAACAAAATATATTGGGAAGACAAGTGAGAACAACATGGATTTCAAGTTGTTTCCATTTATCTTTATCCCATAGACTTATTGTTCTTCATGGATTTAGTGGAAAAATGGCACTTGCATTGATAAGTTTTCAATTCCCATGGTCTTTGTGCTGAATTTCAATGGTTACTAAGTGCTTGACTGACAAGGGGTCCTCTGTGGACTTTCACCTGAAAAAGTAGTCTGCCTATATAAAACCAATACAATGGATCACAAAATATTGCTGAAAAAATTAAACTATATCAAAGGAGGTGCGAAAGATGGATTGCATCACTTATAAGCAATCTGATACAGAAAGTCAGCATGAAGTACTTACAGTAGACCAATAAACAATTCAGTAACCAAAATAACTTACCACTGAGTAGTAAAACTGTTATAAAAGTGTGCCACAATGTTCACTATTGGGACCTTTGCTATTTCTACAAATACATTAATGACCTATATTGAAATGAAGATGCAAATACAAGCATAATATTTGCAAATGACAACTGTAATCCTCAAAGGGGAGGCACAAGAGGCAGTTCAAAGAACTGTTAACTTGGCTACCAAAGAAGCCAGCAACAGGGCTGCAATAAATAGGTTAGCAAACACAAAAACCACAAAATTTCACACCGTACAATATGTAAACCCCTCAAAACCACATGAAGCTGAAAATATCTAACCAATAGCTACTGCTGTATTTAATAGCTACTGCTGTATTCAAATCCCTCTGCCGGTACAAGATAGCTTAAAATGAAATAAAAATAGAGAAAAGGCAAACACAAGGATAAGTACTGAGTGTTATGCACTGAGTTAGTTGAAGTCATGTGCTAGCCAACAAATGCATACTACACTAACATACAGGCCCAAATAATATATGGTGTAATATTCTGAGGAAATTCTCCTCTTGTTTTGAGCACTTCTAGAACCTAAGATAGTGACAAGGATCATTACTGGAAGCAAACTTACAGAATCCTGTAAATTCATCTTCAGCAACTTGGAGATCCTAACACTACCTCATCTATACATTCTCGAGACTGTGAAATTTTTAATAAAAATCATGCCGTGCCTACTGAATCCAGAATTAAGAAAAACAGTGAAACATCCAATCACAACAGAAGCTACTGAAATCTGCAAGTATTGTTGACAAACACCCAACTGAGTTCAAAGGGAGCTTTCCACATAGCAATTTTCAAATAGGTATTAAGTCTATAGACAACAACAATTTCTTAAAGCTTTGAAGTCATATCTGCTGTGTCACTGTTTTTACTCTGGAAATGAAAACCTAGATAAGCAATTCTACTGGTTACGGTGAGTTGCACAACAAACTATTCAAAGAAGGTAACTAACAACCTGTTGATGTGTGCTGTGGATAACTATACACCCATAATAAATTTTAGCTACGTTAACAAACATTGTTCAACAAGTTCAGTACAGTCCAGCAATATGCGTACCACTGTCAATTGTGAACCGCAATGACACTGTGGATGGTCCTCTCGCTGAAGAAGGTGGCTGTGTATAAGCCAGGTGCAGGCAATGCGGAGCCGGCAAACGATGACAGATTCCCTGCGACAGGCTCACATAGAAGACCTCCACACATTCGTATTCTCCTTGGTAGCCCATAACTTGTTTGGCACAGTCAAATGACTCCATTCCTAGTTCCAGATACACTTTTAGGCTAAAACTGATGGAAGACCAGTGACTGGGATGCCAATCTCCAGAAGTGGTCTACTAGTAGCCTGCTTAGCATGCCTATCGACCATTCCGAATTCCAGGCCTCAGAGATCTTTCAGTGCAGACCAAAGTGGATATTCCCTTCTGGTGTACCAATATTAAGATGCCGACTGGCAGGTGATGGCCTGCTTGGCCAGCTGATAAGTGCGTTCATTACCTGGAATGCCGATGTGGCCCGAGGTCCAGATGAAAGCCACAGAACGGCCAGACTTGCCAAGACTGAACACACTGTCTTCGATGGATCGCACCAAATGGTGTTTGGGGAAACACTGGTCTAGAGCATGCAAGCCACTCAGGGAGTCACTGCAGATGACATATGACTTCCTGGGGCATGCTGTGAGATGGTCTAGAGTACGGGTTTATGCAATCAGCTCCAGAGCGGACGCCGTAAAGACAGTACAGCCAGGGGGCAGGGAGCATTGTTCAATGTGGTCACCATGAACATAGGCGTAACACACTCTGCCATCTACCTGGGAGCCATCAGTGTATATGACTTCTGCAGGATCATGCAAAGTATGTCCAGAAACTGGTGTCTATGTGGTGAAACCGATGCCTTTGAGTCGCAGGAGTTGGTGTGGAGCTGGAGGCAGGGGATGGTCCAAGGAGGGATACGAGATAGGCAGGAGAATGCAGGACGGAGAGGAAAGGACTCGAGTGAGGAAAGGAGAGTACATACCCGAACCACGACCGGAAGACCCGATCTGGGTCGACGTTGTGGAGAGGGAAGGTCGGTAGTTGGAAACAATAGCCTGCAATTTGGATACTGAAGTGTAGTGTTGGCGAGGGCAATGTAGGAAGCAAACAACTGTTGCCAGCAGTACGTCAAGGGAGGGATGCCAGCTTCAGTGAGGAGGCTTGCAACAGGGCTGGTGTAGAACACCCCGTTGCTAAACAAACACCACCATGAAGAATGGGAGCCAGGATCCGCAATGCTGAAGGTGATGCATAGTCATACACCTGGCTCCCATAATCCAGGCGTGATTGGATGAGCACCTTAAAGAGGTGCATGAGGGTTTGACGGGTGTGTGGCCCCCAAGTCAGTTGGTTGTCAAACAGCATGCCAAGAAACCGATGCATTTCTGTGACATGAAGCTGTTCAGCAACTAGGTAGAGTTCTGGGTCAGGGTGAACGGCCGGACGATCACAAAAGTGCATCACCCATGCTTTATAAGCTGAGAATGTAAAGCTATCTGCTGCGGCCCATGACTGTGCCCTTTGGATGGCTCCCTGAAGATGCCTTTCAGTGACACCAATGCTAGGAGAGCTGTAATATAAGCAAAAGTCATCGACAAATAAAGAATAACAAACTGATGAGCCCACTGCAGCAGCAAGACCGTTTATCACAATTAAAAAGAGTGGTATACTAAGAACGGAGCCCTGTGGGACACCATTCTCCTGGACTTGAGGGAGGTACCAACTCTAACCCTAAAAGTGCATAGTGAGAGGAAATTCTTGATAAAAATTGGGAGTGGATCCCGTAAGCCCCAGTCGAAAAAGACCGCATCTAGGTGCTCATGCCTAGAGAAGGCTGTATAGATGGCCGACTCCAATGATATTAAATTGTCAATAGTAGAGCGACCCTGACGGAAATCTCCCTCCCCTGTTGAGGGGTCAGCAGACTCTGATCTTCAAGGATCCACATAAGACAGCAGCTCACCATACACTCAAGCAACTTACACAGGACATTAGTTAAGCTGATGGGGCGCTAACAGTTAAATGGCAGCGGATCTGCTCCTGATTTCATGACAGGGATAGTAATACTATCCCTCCACTGGGTTGGGAAAACACCCTGTGTCCAGACCCTATTAAATAAGGCGAGAAATTTGTGATGAAAGTTCGCTGACAGTAGACGGACAAACTGGCTGTGTATGCAGTCTGGTCCCAGAGAGGTATTGGGGCATGCAGCGAGGCCAGTGTTAAACTCCCACTCCATAAATGGAGCATTGTACAGTTCCAGGTGACGAATGTGGAAAGATAGAGGGTTTCGCTCTACCTGTTGTTTAAGGGAGTGAAGGATGCACTGCAATTTGCTGTTGCGGAGCAACTCACATAATGGTCTGCCATGCACTCATCAATAACAGCCGGGTCAGTAGAGAGAGTGCCATCGATGGTCAGGGACAGGATTCCCACCGGTGGGCGGTATCCAACGAGGCATTGTACCTGAGACCAAACATGATAAGGGGAGGCACAAGAGCCCATGGAGGCAACGTACCGCTCCCAGCAGTCTTGTTTACTTTGTCGGATGATTCATCAAGCTCTGGCCCTGAGCCTTTTAAAGGCTATCAGATTGTCGATTGTGGGGCGGCGCCAGTGGCGTTGCAATGCTTGCCGATGGTCCCGGATGGCCTCAGCAATCTCAGGCGTGCACCAGGGCATGACCTTGTACCGAAGGGAGCCAGTGGTGATCTGAACGGTCTCCTGTGCAGCTGAGACAATTGCAGCAGTGACCTGTTGCCGTATCAATATCAGGCGGTAGTGGGACAGAAACTACAGCAGCTGAGGTGTAACCTCGCCAGTCTGCTCGACGTAGACACCATCGGGATGGATAGCCTGCAGATTCGAAGTGCTGGAGTGACATAAGAATGGGGAACTGGTCACTCTTGGAAAGGTCATCGTGAAGCCTCCAACTTAAATGTGGGAGCAGTCTTGGGCTACATACAGATAGGTCAATAGCAATATGTGCCATGCGTTATACTAAAATGTGAGGGTGCACTGGTGTTTAGGAGGCATACGTCCTGCTGTGTCAGTAATGTTTCAATGTCTCTACCACGTCCCGAGGGCTGTGTACCACCCCAGAGAGTGGTGGGCGTTGAAATCCTCCAGAAGGCTAAATGGCAGGGGTAGTTGCGCAACCAAGGCAGTGAAGTCAGCAAGGGACATGACTTCATCTGGCGGGATGTACAGAGAACAGACAGTTATGTCCTGCATTTTTCTGATTCTTACAGCCACTGCCTCGAGAGCCATGTTGAGAGGCACGGCAGCATTAGGAACAGTGGCGAGGACATGAATGCAGACACCTCCAGATACCCTGTTGTAGTCAGCACATTTGTTGTAGTAGCCCCGATAGCCTCGAAGGGCTGGGGTCCACTGGACAGGAAACCTTAATTGCTGCAGCTGAGATAGGTGGAAGAAAAAACTGCCACAGTTCCAATGTACAACCATGCTACTTCTTGATTGCTGAGGTATGGCAATATCGAGGGTGCTGTTGGTTCCACGGAATCACCTGTTGTCGCTTATGGCAGAAGCTGGGCCTCTACATCCATTGTCTGCAAAGTCTTGGTGATAGCCAAGTCCTCCAGTGCGGCGAGGAGTGCCACCATGTCCTCAGACGCAGACGTAAGGGGTGGTGGTGGCGGCACGTTTTCCACCGTGGAATCTGTTTTCTTAGCAGCCTTGGACTTTTTCTTCTCTTGCTCCTTTTTTGGTTTCTCTTGCTGGGAGGGCTTTGGGGTCTCGGCCTCAGCCTTAGGGATTTAGGAGGACCTTGTAGCCCTATGACCATGACCATATGTCAGTTGCTGTGTCAGCCACTCACTGGTACCCACTTTGTCAATGGTAGAAACCATGGTAGCAAGAGAGACTAGGGATCCCTTCTTAGCAAGAGGTGTCAGAGAAGGCTGCTGCTTCTCTTGCTGGGTGTTAGGGACTGGAGTCCCCAACGGTTGTGGGGCAGTTGCCTCCACAGGAGGTACTGGTTGGGCAATAGAAGAAGGGGCCCAACCGTCAAGGAGGCAGTTTGATTTTGGTGACCCGCAGGGCCCACAGGAGGCGCGATACATGGGAGACTGATGTCACTATAGTAAGCGGAGACAACACAATGGCAGCAAAAGATGACGACATCCGTATGGGATGAAGACGCTAATATTTTCTTCTGACCTCTGAGTATGTTAATCTGTCCAGGGTTTTGAATTCCATGATCTTCCTTTCTTTGTGGAGCACACTACAGGTCAGCGAACAAGGTGGATGTTGCAGCCCCAAGTTATCAATATGCAGTTTCGGGTAATTTTATTGTAACAAATCATACCTGAAATGACATGTTTAAAAAATTCCTCGATTTTCTCATGCTTTAAAAACTTTATATACATACATCGTACACTGTAAAGAAAGAAGGCACAAAATACAGAGTTCAGTTTGGAATATGGCAGCTCAAAAGTTCTCCTTCTCATGTGAAATCCAAGTCACATCTCACTGGCCATGTTCCACTCCACAAAGCAAAAATCTAACATGCCAAACCCCTTGTTTCGTGCTTCACAGGGTAGTAGAATTTGGTTCCTCATCCCTGTGCGTTTCCACGACCCGTCAGAAGACGGCATAAGTATTATGTGGGCATCTGACTATCTAAAAGTGAGAGGATTACTGGGATCTTTCAATAGATGGTCCTGCAATTAACTATCACTATATTAACCATTTCTTTATCCATTCTAATGTACCGAGTGCTGACCTGTCAGGAATAATTAAGCATTCAGGCCTATGGAGGAATTTTTCTATCCTAAAAAAACCACATGTGCATTCCACACACACTCTGCTGCCCTAATAGCCAATTTCTGTGTGTAGTGCATGCCTGACCTATTCAGGGGGATCTTACATTTCTCCACTCGATAGTAAAGGTTGAGAAACTAGTACGCAAGATCACCACAGAATCGTCTGAGCCTCTGGCTTATGCCTTCCACTTGGCTCCAAACCTGAGGAACCCAATTTGTTCTGAGAACAACACTGCAAATCAAAAACTGTTTCTACCCCCGAGTGAGAGTATCTGTCTTTATCAAATCCACCACCCACCTAAAGGAGCTGAGGGCGACCTTGGAACTCACGAAACAGGAATCATAGGTGTTGACATGAGTAACTATTTGCAGTGAAAGTCACCTAGTGCTCTATCGCCACCAGTGGAGCCTCCATGTCTCGGTTGAGGCCCCCCCCCTCCCCACAATCAACAAAACAGAGTTCAACTGACATTCTCTCTTATCCTTACCACTATTTTCCTAAGAGACTCCATAACCCGTCTAACATTGGAGCGCCCAATGACTAGCAACCTCACTATCTGTGTGTGTCCGGACCTCTCAGAGGGACTGATCACTGTCGCAACAGGCATGGCAGCCTGCGTGCTGGCTCAGAGGTGTTATTAGCTGTGGACAACTCCTCAAACCTATTGCTGCGGTGTAAGGGGACAGTCTTAGATCTGGTTTCCATTTTAGCCTTCTGCTCGAAGTTTCATGACCCCTGCACAGTTCACCAATCACCGTCAGGCAACTGTCAGGTGGAAGGGATGTCGGAAACTGTAACCACAATGGCACCAGACATAGCAATAGGTACCAGACGTACCCCAGCAATCACCTCAGATGCCCAGGTGACACTGCAGACCAGTGAAGCAGCCTGAAGACAGTTGACCATTTCCATTTTAGAACAAATTCTATATTTATTGAAATCCGGCATCTCACATTCACTGCTAAAATATTCCAAAAAATGACAAGTAGCCAATTATTGGAGATCATACTAATTGCCTAACTGAGAAGAAAATATGAACTGTTCATACTGCTTACACTTATGTTTCTTTTAATGAAATTAACAGCCAATATCATTCAGCTTTTTATCACTTTACCTTCTCAGGATGAATAAGCTGGAGCTTTGTATCACTGGAAGGACCTGAAGATAGTGTCCGTAACGTAACATTACACTCCCCAACAAGTGAGTCATCTCCTCCATATGAACTTGAATGAAAACAGGAAATTTTTATGTTTCGATCATAATCACCATTACAAAGCTGTCTTACAGGAACTGAGAAGCGACGCCAGCGTGGTTTATTGGTATGATGTGCTACCTGTAAAAACAATTGTGGAAGTGTTTTACAAATGAACTTCAGTCTATTTTGTATTTACTATTTGTTAACATTTACAACAATTCAGAAACAGTCTGCATATACACAAAAGTCATCAATGATGTCACATACATTGTCATACAAAGGCATAAAATTTTAAAAATATACTAATTAATCAAGTATCTATATACATGTGGCGTCTGTTTGGAAAGAACAGACGTCACATTCTGATCCTGCAGCTGTTATTATTTTAATATTCATAGAATATATGACTTCAACTGCGATTGGGCAAAGCTGAAAATGTGTACCCAGCTGGGATTCGAACCCGGGTCTCCTGCTTTCTAGGCAGTTGCGCTGACCCCTACACCACTGGGGACACAGTGATCACCGCACCTGCAAGGACTACCCATGCACGCCTCCCGTCAGATACAAATTCCCAGCTTCGCCCTGCCCATAGTACTCAAACTCGTAGTTTAACTAATTCCCGTAAGAGTAAGGGCTTCAAATTTGCCCACCCCTCCCCACTAACGATAGGATCATTGCCCGTCACCGGCATATTATATATATACATGTGGCGTCTGTTTGGAAAGAACAGACGTCACATTCTTTCCAAACAGACGCCACATGTATATATATAATATGCCGGTGACGGGCAATAATCCTATCGTTAGTGGGGAGGGGTGGGCAAATTTGAAGCCCTTACTCTTACGGGAATTAGTTAAACTACGAGTTTGAGTACTATGGGCAGGGCGAAGCTGGGAATTTGTATCTGACGGGAGGCGTGCATGGGTAGTCCTTGCAGGTGCGGTGATCACTGTGTCCCCAGTGGTGTAGGGGTCAGCGCAACTGCCTAGAAAGCAGGAGACCCGGGTTCGAATCCCAGCTGGGTACACATTTTCAGCTTTGCCCAATCGCAGTTGAAGTCATATATTCTATGAATATTAATCAAGTATCACTGCTGCTAAAACAAGCCAATTGCTCAAATATTTAATATGTAATGTCTTCAAAGTATCCTCTTGATTTATATCCTAATACAGATGTGAATATTACCTTACTATCAGCTTAATAAGTCAAGGTTGCAAAATAATGGCACTAAATATTTAAAAAAGAATGGGAAAAACTGGTAGAGGTTGATCTCTGGAAGATCACTTTCAGTTCTGGAGAAATGTGGAAACATGTGATGCAACACTGACTCTAACTTACCTTAGAAGACATGTTAACTGTTCAGAATAATTTTAGATCAGCTCCTTTGTTTGGAGTGTTTGGTCTCTGTGGAAGATGATTTCTTGGACAATGTTCAAGGTTTTGTGGGGGGACAATGGTCACAGGCATGTCTTAATCCGATGCCTGGAGTGTTTTACATCTATATATATACCTCACAATCCAAATTAAGGTGCATGGCGGAGAGTACACTGTACCACTACTAGGCATTTCCTTTATTATTCCACTCCGAAATAGAATGTCTATATGCCTCTGTACAAGCCCTAATTTCACTTATTTTGTCTTTGGGATCTTTACGTAGTAAGTGGCAGCAAGATCGCTCTGCAGTCAGCCTCGAATTCCGGCCCTCTAAATTTCCTCAACACAGTTTATCAAAAAGATCATTGACATTCCTCCAGCGATTCCCATTTGAATTCTGGGAGCATTTTTGTAATACTTGCACATTGGTCAAACATACCAGTAACAAACCTAGCTACTTGCCTCTAAACTGCTTCTATGTCTTCCTTCAAACTGATCTGCTGTGGGTGCCAAACACTTAAGATACGGCCATACAAGTGTTTCATATGCGGTCTCCTGTATAGATGAAGTAAATATTCCCAAAATTCTCCCAATAATCCACAGACAGCTGTCCACATTGCTCACAACTGTCCTTACATGTTCCTTTCATTTCATATCGCACTGCAGCATTATGCCTAGGTATTTGAATGGCACGGCTGTATCAAGAAGCTCACTACTAATGCTGTATTAGAACATTATGGGATTATTTTTCCTCTGCATCACCTAACATTTTTCTACATTTTAATCTACCTGCCATTCTTCACATCAACTGGAAATTATGTTTAAGTCATCCTGTATACTGTTACAGTCAATGACAACACCCTCCCATACACCACAGCATCATCAGTAAACAGCCACAAATTACAAGTTACGCTGTCCATCACATCATTTATATAGATAGAAAATAATTGAGGTCCTATCACACTCCACTGGGGCACGCCTGATGATACACTCGTCTCTGACAAGCACTCACCATTGAGGACAATGTACTGTGTTCTATTACTTAGGAAGTCTTCCAGCCAATTACAAATTTTGTAACCTATCCCATATGCTTGTATCTTCATTAGCAGCCTGCAGTGCGGCACCGTGTCAAACGCCTTTTTGAAACTGAGAAAAACACAATCTATCTGTTGCCTTTCATCCATAGCTCGCAAGATGTCATGTGAGAAAATGGCATGCTGAGTTTCACATGTACGATGTTTCCTAAACCCGTACTGATTCATAGAAAGAAGGTTATCCATCTCAAGGAAATTTACTATATTCAAGCTGACAATATGTTTATACCCCCTTATCAATTTTACACAGGACCAGGATTTTTTCAGGGTCTCGGAAATCTTTTGCTAAGGTAAGGCTGTGGTAATTATTATATGCTTTGCGCATTTATCCTTTTATAAACACATAAATCTCTACTAATTTTTGCCTGTCTTCATTTGCGTGGTTCTTTTTTTTTTTTTTTTTCTTTCTTTCTTCTTATCGAGAGTGCAACAGCCTTTGTTTTCTCAGTAGGTTTCTAATATTGTTATTACGTTTTCCATCCTTAACATGTTTGTTGTGGCTGACACTTATAAGCGTTTCCGCGATCAACATGCCAGTGCGGGTAATGCTTATAAGCGGCGTGCTAGCTGAGTACTCAGTTTAGTTTGTTTGGCTGTGCACTCTTTTTAGTACAAGCCACCAAAAAACATCACATAACATTTTCCTGTCTGCAGTAATGTGTTTTCGTCTTCAGTCGTTGTCTATAAAAACATCGCCTATACACCTTGCAGATTTATTTGTAATATGGGATTGGGTTTCCATAGCACCACATTGCAGATGAGACCTGTTTCTTTTTCTCCTTTTAAAAACTTTCTGGTGTTTTCAGACTAATTCTTCTCAATGAAGTGGATTTATCAGTTGTTTGAATTTCACTTTCTTCCCAGTTTGTAATAAAATCAATACATCAGAGGTGTTGTTAGAATTGTTTGCAATAAATGCATATGACGCTTATAAGCATCAGACAGCTTGCAGCATTTATCAGATAATCGGCATGCAGCTAAAGCGTACTTCTATTTCTATATCTGACATTATATTCGCTTTCAATATTACAGGTTTTTGCAGGGGTGACTGCAGCAAACGTGTTAATCGACTTTATAGGTAAATATTTCTCTAACACTTTATTTACAATGCATTCATATTTAGTCCATATTTCATCTACATCCATTGTTGTAGATTGTTCACCAGGGGTGATCTTAATTATTAATGCACCATTCCACATTTTTGCCAGGGCTAAACTTCTCCAAGTTGGTCCTTCATGTTTTCAACAAAAATATTGGTATCATTGTCATAATATATTATTCTCAAAGGTCTAAGTACTTACCAAATATTAGGTGAAAATGTTTTGTTTGCAAACATTTGGCTGGTTGCTCTTCTTGTGGGGTAACTAGGGTAGGGAAAGCAGTAGGGCTCTATGTGTCTGTTTCAAAATACAACAAGTGAAATGGGTAGCATTGCTTGGAAAAACATACCTTTTTATTAATTCGTACCTGACACCTTAAAATGTTTTCTAAGTACAAAAATGTACACATGAGATACCTAATTTTGTAAATAATTTAACACCTTCTGTGACAGTTGTGGTATGTACCAACAATCTATAACTTTGTGTTCATTGCAAATAGTATTTTATTATTATTATTATTATTATTATTATTATTATTTTGGTACATAGGTTTGATTCTAATTCTTTTATTGTATTCAGCTTCAGCACTGAGGATGGTTACTATATTACTGAAGTTGATTTGCTATAATAAAAATCAAGTAAAGACCAATGCTGCCCATTTAACTGGTTATAAAAATAATTCTGTGGTCAAGGAGCATATACTTCCAGATAATGGAAACTAATCTTAAATGATTAAATATCCATTCATTTCTAGTCATACTACAGGCCAGACCAACCTTTATGTAATTTAAACAATGGAACATCCGATAGGAATATCAATAATGGAGGATACATAAAGAGGCTCGCTGAGCTGTTAATAGACATGAAAATAAACAATCACATTCACACAACTTAAATAAAGCCATGGCCTTTGTCAGAAAAAGAAATACATACATTCACGCAATCACTCAAATTATACATACACACACAACAATCATGTCCAGCCGCTCCAGCAATGCAAGCTAGACTGAGTTTGGTGGGGAGTGGTTGGGGAAGGATGATGGGTAATGCAATGCAGAACTTTCCATCCCCACCTTTGCCCAGCATCCTTCCTCCTCCACGGCCCACCTCACTCACAGTCTAGATTGTGTTGCTGGAGTAGCCAGACATGATTGTCGTGTGTGTGTATAGTTGTCTGAGTGATTGCCTGAATGTATGTGTTTCTTTTTCTTCAAATAATTTAGTATGTTTCAATGTGAAACACCCCCCCCCCCCCAATGATGCCAGCCACATTGAATAGGGGGACTCTCTGCATAGTCACCACCCAGCCACAGCAAAGGTAAAATTGACAGTAATACT
Source organism: Locusta migratoria (assembly GCA_026315105.1). Lineage (NCBI taxonomy): Eukaryota > Metazoa > Arthropoda > Insecta > Orthoptera > Acrididae > Locusta > Locusta migratoria. Next base: position 190,030,162 of record CM048747.1, read on the forward strand.
TCCTTAGAGAAACCGTGCCCCAGCCACAATGGGCATATACTTCTTGGCATACATGGGAAGCTAGTGACCCCGGTAGCTATGATCAAGACACTTCATCTCAGCTACAGCATAATAGACTGGCTACTGTGCTCGATTTTGGGTGCAAACATAGATCCATTCTAACAATAGGGTGTGAGATTATAACACACAATGGTTATGCACTATGTAAGGTATTGTTTCCCAAATCGCCAGTGGTTTTGTAATATTTTGAAAAAAAGTATGGGTCAAACCCTAAGAGTGAATCATAACTGGTTAAGCCAAAGTGCAGCATGTATCTTCATGGCAAGTAAACACAGGATCTGCCAATGGCCCTGATAACTTATTCCAAGTGTGATGTTATCGACAGATATGAGGTTGGAATGGCATCCTGCGATATTGCCATCCACACTTTATTCACCTGGTTTCATGCACATCTGTGGTGGATGGCACTGGGTCAGAGATCTGCACGTTTCATCAAATCTCATGCATTTTTGATTCAAGAAAAGTCTGGTGATCTGGCATGGCAGGACAAAAGGCTAACATCCTGCAACACCAAGAAGGCACATGTAAATGCAACAACATGTGGTCATGCATTGTGTTCCTGGAAAATGGTGTCTGGGTGTCATGCAGGGGGTGTACGGTTACAGCATGCAGGCAGAGCTGGGCACCGTTAATCACAAAGTTAACTTCGTTAATCATTGATCTCTTACTAAAAATGTTAACTTCGTTAAATGTTGAAGCGTTACTTTGTGGAAAATTTAACGGAAGTTTATGTTAATCGTTAACTCTTAACAGTAGTGTGCAGCCACAAAAAGTTGCCTTCAGTCTCTGAATTTATATATTTATGTTGTTATTTTATTGAAATCAGCAACTAAAAAGTATATTGCCCTAACTGATATTTAAGAAAGTTTAAATAGGCCTTGGAGTAAAAATAAAAACTAGTATTACTTGGCCACTCTATTGTGGCAGTCAGCCGTGAGTGTAAACAAATGTCTAATCACATACTATAGTGTAAAATAGCCAATGCAAGAGTCATTTGCTTTGGGGGGAAAAGTCTTATTCTTTGAAATGATTTATATTATATAAATAAAGATTGTTTGACTTACCCAAAGCACAGGCTCGTCAATAGACAGAAAAAAAAAAAAAAACACAAATAAAAACACACACAAACATTCAACCGTTGGTTTCTTCGTCAGGAAAAAGAGGAAGGAAGGAGGGGAAAAAGTGAAGTATGCAGGTTTTGAGGGAGTGGATGAGGCGTCATTCCAATCCCGGGAGTGGCAGAACTTACCTTACGGGGAAAAAAAGGAAGGTAAATAAATACACCCACACCCACACATATACACATGCAAACACACCTAGGCAGACGTTTGTAGAAAGCAAAGAAGTTGGACAGAGATACCACTTGAGGCAGATGCTGTGTCCAGAGAACAAAGGCAAAGATGTTAAATATGGTGTGCGAGAATTTGAATTTAGCAAAGGTTGAGACCAGATAGGCAACAGGAAGAGAGAATATGCAGAAGAGCAAGTTCCCATCTCCGGAGTTCTGAAAGATTGGTGTTGGTGGGAAGTATCCAGATAACACGAACAGTGTAACACTGTGCCAAGATGTGCTGGTCGTGCACCTAGGCATGTTTAGCCACAGGGTGATCCTCATTACCAACAAACACTTCTGCCTGTGACCGTTCATGTGAATGGGCAGTTTGTTGCTGGTCATTCCCACATAGAAGGCTTCACACTGCAGGCACACAGGATGCACAACTCAACGGAATGCTCAACACCCTGGTTCACAGGGCTTACTCAATATCAGACCAACAAAATCTGCACAAGGAACTCAAACCTCTGGAAAATGTGTTCCGCAAGAACGAGTACAGCAATAGCCAGATCCAGACAGCCTTTAGATGACGTGAACACAACCGAAACGCAGATGAAGAAGGGGACAGAGATGCAAGCAACGTGACCTCGAAAATAGAAAGACTGCTAAAACAACACAAGATCGACACGGTCTTCCGACCACTGACCAAGACACAGGCCTTACTATGGACAGTGAAACACGGACTTGGCCTCAAGAAAGCGGGTGTGTATAAAATTCCATGTGGTTGCAGTAAATCCTACATCGGTCAAACAATTCGAACAGTCGAAGACCGATGCAAAGAACATCGACGCCACACATGCCTACGTCAGCCCAACAAATCGGCACTAGCAGAACATTGCTTAGAAACTGGACACAGTGCGAAATACAAAGAGACCAAAATTGTGGCTCTCACCGGCCTCTACTGGGACAGTATCTTCAAGGAAGCCTTAGAAATTCGTGTGACGGACAACCTCATAAACCGGGACACAGGTTTTCAACTCAGTAAGGCATGGAAACCACTACTGAGCTCCATCAAGAAGTCACGCCTCAAACCGACACAAGATCCAAGAGCCACCGAGGACACTCCACGAGAGGCTACACCTCCACCAAACAGCTCGACTCTGCAGACCGGCATCGGCACCCGCAATCAGATGTTAGTGGCCGGAAACAAGGCGTCGGCGCTCGCAATAAGTTGTCAGCGGCTAGAAATGACAAGATCCAAGAGCCACCAAGTACACTCCATGGGAGGCTGCACCTTCACCAACCAGCCTGACACCGTGGGCGCAGACCGGCGTCGGTGCCCGCAATCGGACGTTGGTGGCCGGAATCAAGGCATCGGCGCTCGCAATTAGTTGTCGGCAGCCAGAAACGAAACATCGGCGCTCGCAACCGGAAGCGCGGTGCCCACAATCGGGCCATCAGCGCAGGGAATCGATGCCCGACTGATGGACATAAATAACACCGAGCGAGAGCAGACAGACCATTCCATCAGAACCGCCTGAGGATGGCGGAAAGGTTTTTCACTGAATATCGTGGGACTTCAACGATCACATCTGGCTGGACACCCAAGAGCCCTGGAAACAAGATTTACTCAATTATTTTCCCAAAGAAATTCTGCATCGTTAAATGAGTCGTTGGATTTAATGTCCTGCCACATCTTCACTAGACTTTTGGCTTTACTCCTTAAACATGTGTCGCCTGCAGGCTTCTGCTTAGATTGAGTAACAGAAATTTAAAAAAATTAAAAAATAAATAAATAAATAAAATCTTGCTCTTCGACCTTACTGTTGCTGCTACCGTCACCAAATGCTTCCAGGGAGTGATTCAACCCATAGCCTGGGTATAGCTGCATACAGAAGCGACTTCTGCTAAAATGAACATAATTTACGCGACAAGACTCAACAGGATCTCCAGTCCCTCACCAAATCCTTAGGAACAACCCAAGACCTCTCCCCAGAGTCAATCTCTGTCCTCACACCACCTACATGCTCCCAAAATTTCACAAACCCAACCACCCTTTATGTCCCATTGTGGGCAGTTATGGTGCTCCCAATGAGGGAATCTCTGCTCTCATGGACCAACTCCTTCAGCCTATTACCCACAACCTACCCTCCCATATAAAATATACCAACCATTTCCACCACTGATTCTTCACAATTCCTGTTCCTTTATCACCTAGTACCATGCTTGTCACAGTTGACGTCGCCTCCCTCTACACCAACATTCCCACTGCTCATGGCCTTGCCACTGTTGAACACTACCTTTCACAACACCCTACCAACTGCAAGCCCACAACCTCCTCCTTAGTTACATGACCAACTACATCCTCGCCCACAATTACTTCTCCTTTGAAGGCATAACCTACTAACAAATTCGCGCTACACCCAGGAACACCCATATGGTACCCTCCTATGCCAATCTGTGAGCCATCTAGAGGAATCCTTCCTGACCAGCCAGAATCCCAAACTGTTCATCTGGTTCAGATTCATTGATGATATCTTCATAATCTGGACTGAAGGAGAGGACACACTAGCCACATTCTTTCAATAACTCAATACCTTCTCTCCATTCACTTCACCTGGTCCTTCTCAACCCAACGAGCCACATTCCTTGACGTTGACGTGTTCCTGAAAGATGGCCTTATCAGTATCTCCGTCTACATCAAACCTACCAAGCACCAATATATCAATTTTGACAGCTGCCATCCATCCATCCATTCCACACCGAAAAGTCTCTTCCACACAGCCTAGTCACCCGTGGGCATCACATCTGCAGTGACAAGCAGTTCCTCTCCAAATATGCCAAACGCCTCACTGAGGCCTTCACTGACCGCAATTAACCTCCAAATCTTGTCCAAAAACAGATCTTATGGGCCCTGTCTGTCCAGTCACCCTCCAGCTGCCCAACACCCACCGTCCAGCCACAAAGGAGCACCCCTCTTGTGACCCAGTATCACCTAGGACTTGAGGAGTTAAACCAAGTTCCCTGCCAGAGTTTCGACTAGCTTTCATCCTGCCCTGCAATGAGAAGAATCCTACCAAATATAACCCCCCCCCCTACAGTGGTATTCCACCATCCACCAAGACTATGTAATATCCTTGTCCATCCCTGCTCCCAATCCCTTACCCCATGGCTCATACCCATGCAATAGACCTAGATGCAAAACCTGTCCTATCCACCATCCCACCACCACTAACTCCAGTCCTGTCACAGGCAGGGCAACTGAAAAGTCATGTTATCTACAAACAGAAAGCTGCAAACTGGTTGCAGCTCAATGTGGGCATGACTAGCACCCAGCAGTCTATCCGAATGAATGGCCATAGTCATACTGTGGCCAGGAGACCGCTAGAAATCCTGCTGCAGAGCATGCAGTGCTCCATAGTGTGACTCACTTCAGTGATAGCTACACAGCCTGTGCCATACGGATCCTCCCCACAAACACCAGCTTTTCTGAATTGGGCAGATGGGAATTCTCCCTACAATATATCTTACACTCCCACAATCCTCCAAGCCTAAAACCTTCACTAATTCCTGCCTCTACCACCTTTCCCTTCCTCTCCCTGCCACTCTCTATCCTTACATTTGTCTCCCATCCTGCCATGCATTTCATTCCCTTCCATTCCTTCCACACTGTATCACACAGCACTGGCATAATCCCCCACCTATGCCGAGCATCCCCCTTCACCTCCTGCTTCCCTCTCCTCGCCAACTCCTCACCCCCACCACTAATTGCTCCTGCCTAGGCCATGCTGGGTAGTGCAGCGGCCACAGCAGCCGGAGACAGGGGTCGTGTCTGCATGAGAGTGTGTGTGTTTTTTGTGTGTCTGTAATTAAGGTCTAAAAGGCCAAAAGCTATAATGTTGCTGTCTGTTATTTGTGCCTTTCTGTGGCTCATCGGACATTTATGTGGTGAGTAAGCAACCTACCCTTCCCAAAAATATTGTTGAATCCTTCCTGGAATTTACATATTCCAATTTGTAATAACCTAATCTTTAAACAACGAGACAAATGATAGCCATAATAAAAATGTTGAAAATGGATACATTTATTTGTAATTAATTTGACTGCCACAAGGTGAATCAATAGTGTTAAGCTAAGACAAATGTATCAGCAGATAGGCATAATTTTCAAAGTCCACGCGGTTTATATGATCGAGTGGCTGTGCTTTCATTATCTGTTGTTTCCAGTTTCATATTCATTCTTCAACTCCGGTAGGACTATTCAACCATTACGCTAATGAGAAAGGACAGGTAAGCTCAATGATAGAGTGTCAGCACACATGTCTGCCTAGGTGTACTTGCGTCTGCGTAAATGTGTGTGTATTTGTTTATCCCCCCCCCCCCCCAAGGTAAGTCTTTCCTGCCCCAGGATTGGAATGACTCCTTACCCACTCCCTTAAAACCCTCATAATTTCCTTTTCCCTCTCCTTCCCTTCTGCTTGACGAAGCAGCTAGGCTGCGAAAGCTAGCGTTTGTGTGTGTGTGTGTGTGTGTGTGTGTGTGTGTGTGTGTATTTGTTACTATCACTGCCTGTGCTCCTTTGCCTGGTAAGTAGACTTCATCTATTTTTTTTTTTTTTTTTTTTTTTTTTTTACATATAATTACAGTTTGTCAATTTTCTATCTAAAAATAATCTTCCTTGGAAAGTAATATTTATTTGGTCCCCATATAGGAGAAAAAAAAAAAAAAATTCTTGGAAGATGTTATTAACCTGACCTCTCACAAAAATTATCTTCCTTAGAAGTTGATATTGGTATGACCTCCCAATAAAATAAAAATAATATAAAAAAATAAATTGACACCAATGTGATTCAAACACATGCCTTTGCGTTCATAAACTGCCAGCCTATTCACTCACACAATGAAACATATGTGAGAAGCGGTTCATTGTAGAAAATGTACCGACATGGAATTCTTATACCTCAACTGCTTCCATGAGCTCAAATAATGTTTTCCAAATTTAATTAAATATGAGATGAAGTGCAATGAAACTCAATACTCACTTAACTATCGTATTGCCTCTATTTAACAATGTAAACAGCAAACTGAAGCTGTACAGACTGCTGGAGTTGGCAACACTTGCACTTATGAGCTTGGGCATATGCAATGCTCTGTTCTGGGACTTTAAATTATTTGGGCCAGGTAATCTTTTTGTCCCCCATTATAAATTGCTTAACCCACAAGAACTCGCGCCCTTAAAAGTTACGCGATTGATCACATGAATAGTATTTTTCTGAAATCAAAGAACATTTTGTAGTGTACTTAATATGTTTAAATAAATATTTCTAGTTGCAATTATAAGAAAACACACATATTTGACTATTTAAAATTTGTTAAATGCTGACTGTTTTAAACTTGCTGTGAGCAAAATGCTCATGCGTGAGTCCTCGTGGGTTAATATACATGGTTGCCAATGTATCTGTATATCAGCCTTATTATCAGCGCTAAGGGTAAGATGTGTATGTATATAGGCAAATGTGTGCATTACTTATGCTATTGTTTCTGCAGGGAGCTCAGGTGCAGTAAGGTAGCAGCTTTGGAGGACCAAAGTTTTGTGGCTGAATTTTGAGTATTCATAGTTTTGCTGGCAGGTATTCAAATGTGATTTGGACTATGATCACCTGGTGGTATTGAGAGGGTCTGAAGAAGACCTGGGGAAAGGATTTTTTCCCTTATACACTCTCATCCAGGACAATGTTTAGGGTGGTTCTCTAATAGTGTGGGCAAGAATCTATATGACTGCAAGTACAGATTTTATTTTCTTGGACCATGGGAAACTCAAAATACATCAATATTCCCTCTTAAAACTCCTTTTAGAGTGTGTTGTACCTTTTACTGCCTTAATTGATTATAGTTTTACAATACTGTAAGACAATACATGCCGATGCATACCACCATGTTGGAACTGAACAAAAATTCTTGAATGAAGCAAAGATTTATGCTATGATTTCACCTGTTATAAGTCCTGATATGAATCCTATTGAGCATGTGTTGGATCAGCAAATGATCACTACCGAGAGAATAATTCAATAAATTGTTTAAGGTCACGCTTAAACACATGTACATCGACTGCATTTTGAAAAGTGACAGACTACTGACACCAACGGGTTGTGTAAAATGCGCAAGTGTGCCAATGGAATGATGATACATGGAAGTGGGTTCCAAATCAGATTGTGTAACAGGCATTTAAAAATATTTGATATTGAATGCACTAGATTGTATGAGGGATGATGCTCTGTAGTACGAAAGAACTGAATAACAAGTAATCATGTGATAGATTCAAAATTACCTTACCAGTATCTAGTTGCTATTACTATAAACATTTCTTAAAATTTGTATTATAAGTCTCTTAAAATTGTTTTATATTTTCACATTTAGTTTCAAAGTTATTTTCACATTCATTTAGTAAGTGTTTAATGTTGCTACAATAGCCGTACATTTGAAGTCTTATCTAAAAGCTACTATGTATAGCCAACTGGCAAGCCTGTGTTGCGTCAATATACCTGACGCTACAACCACTGCCTTTGTGCTACAACTTATTTGTGTTTCAATTAGGGGCAAGGGATAGTTCCTATAATCATGATTAGTAAATTTCACACTCTCTTCACCAAAAGACTAATGCAAATTTAAACATTACACCACAACCTTCTGTGTTATCTTTTACCATATTTAAATTCCGACCACCAAACAAACCCGAAAGACAACGGCAAATGTTGGAAAATATACATATCATGTTAATGTTTACATTTTTATTATTCTTATGCTGAATGGGAATGAAGCATGGCAATTGACTTCTAGTACTGATTTTTAAATCTTCTACAAATATAAATTCTATGCAGAAAATGTATGTGATCTTAAATGTTTGAGAGAATAAATAAATCTACAAAATAACTTTGCTTAACCCTCTGGAATGCACAATCTGTGTGTTAAGTACTTTACACAGATCTGAAATGTCCTTGTGGCAATAACAAGTACAAATAACGAATAAACTGATTTCTCTGTGTTGAGTGTCCTGTCCATTACTCATGGAATGCCTGATAAGTCACTATAAATTATTTAACATTTACACATTCTATTTTCTAAGAATCTATTTTTCCAACTTCCAAAATATCTACTCATCCTTTCAGGTTTTATTTTTTTACTCTTCCCTCTCTGCAGGGGAAAAAAAAAGCCCACACACAAAAAATGTAATCCTTTTCTTTCTAGGACTTCATCATGCAATTATTTATTATTTCATCAAAATGAAACATTTTTAAGAGTGTAGAAAGTTTCTTATTATTTATTAGAGCATCTAAACAACATATATCTCAAAATGTTTCATACAAATTTCTTTTAAGGGGAAGGGGCATTAAAAAAATCCTTAAGATTTAAAATTAAAATCTAATCAAAATTTTTAATTTCTTAAATTTTACTGTAATATTATCATTTGGGATCCATCCTAGATGGCTTTATCTTCATCATTGGATGTGATAGAGTAGTAATTCTTTTTGAATGCATATACTCGAGTTGACAGATTATTTGGGTTCAAGATTCAGAAGATACAATTCGGGTTTGGAATTTGGCACATTTTATATAAGATTCGGTATTGGGATTCGAATAGGTGAAATTGGGAATTGACCCATCCCTAGTCTTAAGTTTCATTTCTGTACAACAGTTTTAATTTCAGAGGGGAGTTTTTCATCTGCACAAAGTATAACGCCATTGCCCAATTTTGACCATTTTTTAATAATAATATTTCATTTTTATGCTATGTAAGATACTAAATTTCATTCATGTTACAATCAATTCCACTATTGTATGGTAAGTGATGTCTGTACTTCATGTGCTATGTATGTTTTATGAATATCTACATCATATTTATTTTTGCATATTATTTTTCGTAATTTTAATTGGCTTCAATAATGTCAATTTTATTTTTGAATTGTTTTATGCATGTGAATATAATGTAAATTTGTAATATCTCACAACCAGCATGATATGTAAAAGATTTAGTGAATCCAATGTAAACGGAATTCCGTTGTAAATGAAAAGGTGGTGCTGGCGCGCAGCTAACGCAGAGAGAGAAGTCAGTGTGAGTTGAGAGTTGAGAGCAGTAGTCAGTTGAAGATTGGCATCTGTGGCAATCAGTCTGTGATGGGAGCTCACAGAAGTAGTGAGCCTGAGTTTGGAGTGCACAGCATCAAGACATAGGGGCAGACTTGTGCTACTGTATTATGGGCTGAATATTTGTTAAACTTGTGGCAGAAGACTAATCTACTTACAATGTCCTCAGTGAACATGCAGATGCAATGGTAACACTTCTACTGTCTGCATATGGAGCTAAATGGAAGCTACTGGAAACCGCTGTTATAATGTTGGCTCACAAACTGCATAAAGACGAAATCTGAGCTGTATTCGCTGCGCTGCCCCTCGCCACTATTCCACATTAATAACGGGTCATAATACTTATTGTTACGTTTGTAAACTGGTCGTTGAGAGATTTAACTTGTGTTTTGAATGTTTTTCAATAGAGGTTACATTTCTGTTAAAAGTAGTGTGTACGTAACCCTAATGTATCCCAAGTCACATAACCTAATAGGGATCCTCTCCTGTAAAGAATTATTAACTGAGTCATCCTATTTTTTTAAGCAGCAATCAATTTTAATAATGAAAATTTTTTGGAGAATCTTCTTATTACAATATACAGTGCCGCAACTATAAATTTCATTGCTCTTGCACAATAGTATTGGGAGGAATAAGTTACTGTATTGCCACAAAACTAATTTAAATCAGTTCATATAATTGAAATAGTTCAGACACAAACTTCTATTTGTGGTATTAGTCGAAATTTATTACAATGTTTCTATAACTTGTCAGTACAGTTTGAGTGACCCCATTCTAGATTCGAGGCTAGCAGATTTAATTGATGAATCTATTCAGCAAAGTTTTACTAAAAAATAGTTAACTGTAACAGAATCATTAGTTTCATGGTAGGGAGAAGGATTTCATTATTAGATTTTTGTACAGAGGTCATAATCATAACCAATTTCTCACTTATTTACAAAGAACTTTCAGTAACTGTTTCTGAGTGCCATTTGCATTGCAATACTACATTCCATGCTATACTCTATAGTAACAGAAAGTAACTGATGAGGTGAGTCTTACCGTTACAATAATTTCAATAATTACTGCTTTAATTTAAGTCTTTATTATTTTTGTGATTGGTATTTTTTTTATCTCTTATGAAACTGGCGATAAAGTTTTTTCCACCCTATATTTATTCTGCACCAAGCTTCTAAATTTAAATGCATTTTTAATTTATCACTGCTTGGTATTCTTACGCCTCATTAGGCTGGCGACCGTGCCTAAATTTTTATTAATGGAACATTTGGTTAATCATTTTTAATTAGGGAAACAATAATATTACAAGATTACCTAAGTTAATTTTTGTTTCACAGATTTCTTTTACTACTACAGGCTACACCTATTTCAAACATAGTTATCGCCGCCCGCAATTTATTTCGTTTTTGGATAAATCTTTGGGGAGTTTCGATCCAAGTCTTGTCCTTAGGCTAGCACGGGTGCCACACTTAGTGGCCCATGACTGTTCAATTGTGTCACAAAAGAATTTGCATCACAAGGGTTTTACTTGTTTCACAAAAGTAGAAAGATACCTCCCTACTAATACTACTTGAGTGGCAGAGTAGAACACACGCCTGTAACAACAACAGCATCAACAGCAGGGACAACAACACATTACAAAAGATATCATAAGGCAAGTTGCTCTCACAGATATCAGCGGGAAAAATTTAACTTACAATCTCAGCAGTATAGTGCACGAATTTTGGCAGTGACCTTTGAATGCTCTTTGAAATGAGAGGGAATAATTCTTCGTGTGGGCTGTTAAATAAATAATGAATGCTGTTCCTGCTCTATGGATGACAAATTCTTGTATGTACCCTTGTCTGGTCAGGAAGTTAATTATCTTCGTGGACTGAACATTTTGTTACCAACATTAACACACTAATGCTGGCAATAGCTGTAAGTAAAATTTAACCTATCAGTGGAGTGGCAAAACAAGTTGAAAACTATAAAGAACAATTCATTTTATTAACACCTAGAAGTTATTCTTGTTTAAAGATCCACTTTAAAAAGGTATCATCTGAAGCTGAGAAAGATATAAATCTACTGGGTCTGTGTAATTGAAATTACTTTGGTAAATATTCTAGTGCCATTAAAATAGATATTACTTTATGCAAGCACATGTTGCTAGGAGGGAAGATCAATCCTTTATGGTTGTAAAATCCTTTCTATATCCAGTGCTTTAATTATTACTCTAATATTGGGCATAGCAAAATATGAAGAGTAGTAAGCTGAAATGTATGAAGATTGCTAAAGTGTAGAAATAAAATTTAGTAAAATGATTGACAAAATGACATCAAAATCAGGAAAAATATAATGAAATAGCTTTTTAAAAATGGTAAAATGGGGCAAAAATTTTCACCACAAACAGGTGCCTCTATATATGACTCCCAAGTGCAAGGATGCAACGGGACACGTCTCTCATAAAATTCTGTATCTCCGGAATGAAAATAGATATTGGACTAATTATATTACTTTTATATAATACTAGCTTAAACTCGCGGCTCCACTCGCGTGTTGGTTGATTATGATAGATAAGCTATCTTTCAGTAGTGTGCTATGAGACTGGCTTTGAAGGATGAAATGATATATTATACCTTCTTTAGAAACAAACATTTTAATCAACATTCAAATAAAAAAATAAAATTATGTGAAGTGCTTAATGATTTACTATAAATAACACATACATTATTCCTTACACCCCATGTTGCAATATCTCAACACATATGGTGAGAGCATGTCCAAATTCATTTTAATTTCATTTTAGGGAATTTTTAAAGAGCTGTATTAAAAGAAATTTCTTTTTTATTGCTTTATTTATTAATTATTATATTTCCTTATTCGTATGCTTATCCTTACAGAGAAAGAGCTGAAGACATTGTAGCACACATAGGTCAAAGATTTGATCTGTGGCATCACGTTTCGCTGTATGTAACCTCCTTGCTATAGAGTTGCAAACGTCATCGCTGGCCTTCAGTCTAAATCTTTTTATAATTTGACGACTTTCAACCACCGTATCTTCCATCCCCTTATAGCTATCGGCATGGAACAGCTATGGTGTACAATGGGAGACTTCAGACAACAATTACACATAGACCATTTGTTTGCGTTCTGTAGTTTTCGCTGCAGAGCGAAATATTAACAAACAAACAAACACACACACACACACACACACACACACACACACACACACACACGTAGAATTTTATATACAGCGATAACTTTCCATTCCAATATACTCCACCGTTTTATCATTATCAACTCTCAATCAACAATGCAACCAATAAAACCATTTTCAAAGAGTAATTATTGTTCCGCATTTCGCCTTATATTCTTCAAATTACTAAATATCTATCATATTCCTTCAAACCATTTTGATTGCAAATTTTTTATTAGTTAATGATGCGTTTCGCACTTTAGCAGGGCATCTTCAGATTATAATGCGCTCTCTGTGGTGTGACACCGTAAGTTGTTATTGTGGTGTTTCTATTTTCCTGGAATGTTTTTCGGTTTTCCTTGTGGCCCTTAATCGAAGCGGTGGTCTCTGATGACACATGATTAGCCCTTGTGTCATCAGAGACCACCGCTTCGATTAAGGGCCACAAGGAAAACCAAAAAACATTCCAGGAAAATAGAAACACCGCAATAACAACTTACGGTGTCACACCACGGAGAGCGCATTATAATCTGAAGATGCCCTGCTAAAGGGCGAAAGGCGTCATTAACTAATAAAAAATTTGCAATCAAGACGGTTTGAAGGAATATTTATTCTAACTACTTGCTGTTGTTCACCATGGATTGGAAATCATTAAATATCTATCAGATTGCTATAAAACCATACCTAAAGCCTTCCTCATGTATAAATTAGTAACTGTACAAATATTTAAGTCTCTGCGTCTTGTCGTTCGAACGTGATAAGCGTACACCGAACAGACATTCACATTAATATATATATAGATAAATAGCTATCCAATCGACATAAAACTGTGCCTAAAGCCTTCCCCGAGTAGACTTTACTAACTTTACAAATTTTTAGCTCTTTATGTCTTGTGGTTCAGACGTGATAAACGTACACCGAAGAGACATTCACTTTTATAGACATAGATTTTGATTAATTATCTACACTTTCCATAATGCAATGTATGAGATAAGTTCAACCAAGTGCAAGATCTACACAATGTGTAGATTCCTCAGAAAATTATTTAAATTCTGCAGATTCATTTTCTTAACTTTGATGTAGCACAGTAACAGTAAAGAATGACAAAAAGAAAATTTTGTGTGTGTGTGTGTGTGTGTGTGTGTGTGAGAGAGAGAGAGAGAGAGAGAGAGAGAGAGAGAGAGAGAGAGAGAGAGAGAGAGAGAGAGAGAGAGAGATCCAATTGCTCAGTTTTACATAAAACTTCCAATATCTTTTATATATTTCATAGAAATGCTAATTATGTATGCTCGAGCAAATTCTACATCTGCCATGTCTGGCAGAAGTCTCATGCAGTTATTGAACTCCTGCTTGGCATTGAATATAGTATTACAAACTGCTCTCTCGATAGGCCACAATACCGCTGCTATCAAATTTCAACACATGCTAGTAAACTTTTCTCCTTCTTACACAACTTATAACATGACTTCCTCAAAAGAACATTCAGAAGTGTTTCTTGAATGTGAAATCTATGGTATAACTTTTCTTATATGCAGAATATAGATGCTGTTGCTCCAATCTACTTTGTGTGGTTGTAATCTAATGCTTAACACTTCCGTATCTGTGCATGTATATTTTAGGTCAATTCAACATTTTTTCCATGCCATCTTCACGGTGTTGCAATTTCAATGGTTGGGAGCACACATTAAACTACAATGATAAATCCTAGGGACAGTAACTAGAAACCAAGTTTTGGTCAGAACTTTATTAAATAGCAATCAGTTCAAGTAAAGTTACAGCTTACATCATGAATGAGCACAGTAAAATACTACGGTGAAACAACACAAGGAAATACTTTTGCAGAGTGTAAGCCTAAATAACATATTATGAAAACAATGGTTTTGGTAAAGTTTTCTGAAAAGATACTTGCCTCAGTTTTGAAAACTGCAGAGAAATCTCCAGATTCTGTTGATTTATAAAATACAAGGTATGGATTTAAATGTCCAAAGAAGAAAAGATATGTTTTCTTTTCCAGACTGTGTCCACTGAATTGAAGAATAACTTCATCTTTACAGGATGAGAGTTCCTCAGAAGTGACAACTACAAAGCTTTGGTGATCTCCCACAGTTTGCCCTCCATTTGATTGTAGAGGAAGCTGAACCTGAAAGGCAACAAAAGAAAATAATCACATTAATTTATTACCTCGTCAGACTTCATCTGAAATGAGTCACTGAATTTCAAAGTGAGTAACTTCCTCAACAGTTTAAGGCGAGTAAAAAGATTGTCAAAGTTGTGTTTTTCTGCCTTGTTTCATTACATTGACCATATTTATGTTCAAGTAATATCATCTCTTCATTACCAACTATTCTTAAGTCTTATCTTGCCTATATTCTGTATCATTGTCTTGTAATATGAGGACAATTGAAAAATGTACAATAAAAGTCAATGTTATTTCCCTTTTCTTTATGAGATTCATCTTTATTTCTTAGGTCATCTATCATCATCAATTTGTTCTAAATGGTAGTGTGCAGAAACCTATCCTTATAAAAAATGTTTCAAGTACAAGCTAAGTCTGTTTCAACATCATGAAAATAAAGTGCTCCAACAGCAGGTGGGGGGGGGGGGGGAGGAGGTTATTTCGAGGAAGTTCTTTAGCATTAACAGGGAAGTATTATTTTGTCAACTATGTGAAGTAAAAGTTTGTTCAGATAATCAACTTAATGTGCACAACATTGTAAAATTGACAAACACAACAACTATATGGAGAGAAGTTCTGAAAACAAAAGTATTCAATTGTATAATCATTTTTAAAGGACTTGTGTGAAATAACAGTGTCTTACAGCATTCCAATGGCGAAGTATAATAATCCACACTTCGGACAGTTCTTGGAAAAGTACACAATACATCCAATTCAGATTAATCTACACTAAAAACACTAACTATGGAAAATCCTGGTTTGAATGCAAATAATATGGAGTTTAGGTAGCAACTCACCATAAAGACAATCGCTGAGTCACAGGGAAATACACACAAAAAGAAAATCAGACACACAAACTATAAATTTTCGGTCACAACCTTCATCAAAGAGACAATATACTACAATCACTCACGCACAACTCATGCTCACACGACCACCAGAGATGACTGTCACCAAAAATTTAAAATTGTGCTCTCTCTCTCTCTCTCTCTCTCTCTCTCTCTCTCTCTCTCTCTCTCTCTCTCCCCATGGCTGTTTGCAGTTCAGTGGTCATCTATAAGCAAAGATCTACATGTGGGGGGTCTACATGTGAGAGTCACCTCATCAGTAGTGTCTGAGATTGGAGTAAAATCTCAGATAGTTGCACTCTGAGAGTTTCAATCTCTCCTCTATATGCCAACCTGTGTCTCTTGACAGCTGCTTGCCATAATTCTCAGAGAAGCTAAACTGTGTTGGCATTGTCAGGACAGCTGAGAATGCTGAGCAGGCATACTGTACCAGGATCTGCACCAATTTTGTCAGTTAAGCCATGAACATCTAATACGCACAATAGTATTTTGCATTGTAATTATAATAAGCATTTTCGAAAGGTTTGAATGTCAAATCTAATACAGTAGATCTTTAAAAGTTATTTATGCTCTTTATTTAAGTTGTATTTACATTTTTAGATTTCCGGTAATACAATATACAGTAAACAATATCTAACAATTCATAACATATAAAATTCTTACTAGAAAAACTGCATACTTTTTGTTTGTTTCTTGTGCCACTCAAAATATTTTCTAGCAGCAATGTTGCACCATCTATTTATTAACATGACATCATCTGGCATTCTCTCACTGCACTGCTCTACAAATTTTAGGGCTATATAAAATAAAAATACAGTAAAACCTCATTTTTACGTTTTCCCGCTATTTACACCATTTTTGTTGGTCCCTTCAAATTTCCTATATTCACAATGTTAATTCAGCCCCGTTTTCGTGTTAACATATTTACACTTTTCCCACATTTTGCACTTTTCGTAGGAAGGTTTGTGAAGAAAAAATAATGTAATCTATATAAATTGACGCTGGCATGGCTTTCGCCTTAAAGTATAGGGCTTAAAAATTATTTGCAGTTGAGTTTTTGACACTTTGCATTAATTCAAATGTATAATTCGCGTTTTGTTGTTGGCAATCCGCGTCTCGTTCACTTACGTGCCGATTTGTGGCAGTGTAGTTCCTCTTTCCACCAGCTTCTTTGCCAGAGCACCTGGCGTGTACTCAAACAATCAGAACCAGTTGATTTGTTGACATGAGAATAAAGATTGCATTGTTTTTGTGATACATATTTCTGATTAATAAAGAACGTTATCTGTTTAAGTTGTGTATCATAATACCGACAACCTCAAAAAAGTGATAATAGTGAGAGATGCTGATCCTATGCAAATGTTACAAAAATACTTATGCATATATTTGCACTCGAAACGTGAATAAAGTCTCTAATATCATTGTGTGAAACTATAAAAAGAACGGAACTTTAGGAGTTTTACTATGTAAATAATTAATGCCAGTAAAAGGCAGTAATTTTGAAGATGTGTTACATAGCCTGGCAGTGGCACCCAAACAATATCTATTGAAGCGGTTCAGGTTATTTTGAAGATGTGTTACATGGCCCAGCAGCGGCGTCCTCAATTATAATGAATGAAATTACGTCAAAAATTTCTACTTCCCATAAAATTACCAGTTCTGCCTGGCGCTTAAAATAGTAAAAAATTGGATAACCTATATTATATAATAAAGTTCCTGGTGAGTATTTAGATGCCTATTATGTACATATATCACAAATAAACTTCGAAAATGCAAGGCTGACCCAGTAATCATATTTTACCATTTAAAAACATTATTTTCTGCAATTTACATCTTCCTGCATTTTACACCATTTCACTGAAGTCCCTCGAAAAGTGTAAAAACGAAGTTCTACTGTACATGTAATTTCTGTGTTAAACTACTGTATACCCAGTGAAATTTGAAAGCTAAGAAATTCCTAATTAGACTTACATACCTCTAATGCTGAAAAACCATAATTAGCTGTCACAGTGGGCATTCATTCAAATTATTTTAGAGAAGAAGAGTTTTTTGTGATCATTGGAGGGGTTTCTGATAATATGGGTTTCGGTGACCTGACTTTGGTTATCTGGGGTTCTATTACATTTTTCTATGCTCAAGCATACACCAAATTATAGTACACACAAAACTGCATGTTTTGAGATATGATCTGTGGCATGGCATATTTCTGAGTGATGAAATCTCCTACTTTACCTATACACAAGCACGTGCCCCATTTCGAAATTTATAAACAATGCAACAATAACACTATAAAGGGATGTTGATTTCTTTCTAATTATCAGACTTCAATTCCATTTCAGAAATCTTCATAAAATTTGGCCCATATATGTATTTTTTCATGGAGAAGGTTTCTATATTCCAAAAGCCACCATGAGATGCATGGTGTATGGTACCTTACAAAATATCTTTAACACTGTTTGACAGATCACTATGAAACTGGGCAGATTTAACTGAAAATAAATATTAATGGAAGAGTCCTGATCCTTGCATCAATATATGCAGCGAGTTATCCATTGCACAACACGCACACTGAAGCGAAACACACTATAAATTGGCATTGTTGAGGCAGCAGAGGTGACAATGTTGGGCATATAGTTTGTACAATGAAAGGCCTGTGTTATGGAATGTAAAGTCACTTGACTACATGGACTGATATAAGAAGCAAAGTGTGTTGGGATAAGTGCTTACTGCTTTTAACACATCCCAGTACAAATTTACCTAGTCCCATTTCAGAATTTGGAAAATTGCCATTTAAATTCAGGTAATATGGCTGATTTATACTTTTTGAGGGAGTGCTCCTTAATGATTATATTATTATATTAATTATGTTTGGGTTTGAAGAACAAACCTTCAGAAGTTTATGAGTGGTTCATTGATACGAGGGTCACTCCAAGAGAAATATACAATATTTTTTTAAAAATACAGTTTTCATTCTAGATGTTTAAAAGTTTTACAGTGTGTAGGTAAATCCTTCCCACTTGTTTTCTAACTTAGCTCATCCGTGAATAAAAAGTTCTCGGGTTTCTGTCCATGTCAGGTAGTTAAAACTCTCGTACAATAACACTAAAAACATTCCAATAAATATAGGTCTAGAAATGATTGATTTATCAGAATCCTTACTTTCTTTTTGAAGAAGTCTGTACAGTAAATATCAGATAGTGCTTTGCATCTGTCTAAAGCAGCCAAGGGGCTTCAGATTCTCCACCCCAATATAGTGTATGTCACTTGCCTTGCACATACATTACACAGAGTTCCAGTAGAGGTGAGATCAATTTACTCTGATGTGGACAAATTAATTTCCTGTAGCAAGAAAATCTGCGAGACAGCTCCAATATGGGTGCAGAAATTCAAGGAAAAAGCACCTTTTCCAAAGTCAGTTCTTATACTTCTTGGTTTAAGGTTGCTGAGTATTAATGCAGCAACCACAAAAACAAAAATACCTACCGTGTTTTGCATAGTTGATAACAATGAATCAACCACTACAAAAAAACTGGGAAAGAGCTCTTTACAAGTACCTTATTCTCAGTGGTACCAAAAACATCATGCAACCAAAGCTGCTGGTACTCAAATGTGTGATGACCTACATGCTGTGCAACATGTGCAAAGTACATAAAGTTGAGCTCATTTTCATGTGGCTAACAAAATGAACAATTAATTGCAACAAAATTCTGGATATTTTAAAATGTGCAAAATTAATGACAGTTTTTCTCAGAGGACACAACATTTGAAGACAATGAACTGAAGGTGGCCTGCAGTGATCTCACCACCTTCAAAAGTCTCAGACTGTGATGTCATTGAATGTTGAGAAGAGCTTTTACAAAACTATTCTCAGTAACAATGATAGACATTTGAAACTGGAAAACTTGGAAAATAGACCTCATGATCCAGTGCACTCTGCAGGAATGAAGACTGACTAATGTTGAATACGTTAAATGTGTGAATTCCAGTATTACGAACATGGTTTTATTGTTTGGATAGGGTTACTGTTTCAACACTAGTTATTTTCAGATACATTTAGTCATTTAAAAATTAAGTGCTACTTAGTTCAAGACACCAAAAAGAGTAAGTACCATACCACAATTTGTCAAGAAGTGAGTTTTTTTTATTGTATGAGGTGTTTAAAAAAGGAAGAATATTTTACACAGTTTTATATAAGTTCAAATTTTATTTTTAATATTACATTTATATTTGTTTTAGGTCATAAATGCTTTTACATTTTGCTGCTTTTAAGTCAATAAAACATGAGGCCTGGTTATCACCGTTTTTTGTGAATAGGGGACAGTACAGTTATATCCCACTGAAATTCCCATCACATATTTACTTTCCTTTTCCTTTGTCAATTTTTTCAGATAAATTTTTATTATCACATTCAAAGAATCAAATATACTTATAAAGGCAAATAAATTGCTTGCAGAGTTATACATTATATGTTTTAGGTTTTTAATTTGCTTGACATGAATCTTTGTTAAAAGACAAGATGTCTCATACCAAAAACATTCAGCTACTCTTAAATACCTAAATTATTTAAACAGTGGTTCCTATAAATTTGGAACTATTCTTCCCAGAGATCACTGACTTGAAATTGTCAAGTATAATGCTAAAACAATTTCACCTGTTTTAGCATTAGTAGTGTGCAACATGCAGATCATGTGATAACCGAATTTGACTATTTTTAATGGAATGGTAAAATCAGGTATATAGATGTGCAAACAGTATTAAGAGTAAGTAATACATTGGTGAAAGGTGTACGCAGTGTGTGTTGTGAATGATGTTTTTGTTAGGTTCAGTATATATGACCATGGAATATCTCAGACCAGGATTACAAATAACCTCACTATACTAGTACTGGTATAAGTAATATCTACCATAAAAATCTTTATACAGGGTGTAGATAAAGTCCGGGAACACTTTCAATTGTCTATAGCACAAGAACCAAACATTGTACAGATACGATGTCATTTTGAAATGAAACCCTGAAAGTTTTTTCTTCTTTTTTTACTGCCACAGTGTTGTTTGGCAATTAGTGATAGTGCTAGTCACAAACATGGCAAGTTCAGATGCAGAGCCACAGGATGTACAGAAAGGAGACAAATACTGACCGTTATCTGCATAAAAATTCTAACCAGCACCCAAGGCAAGAAAGAGGAATGATAAAAATGTTAGCAGAAAGGGCATACAAAATATGTGATCCAGTATATTTGTATGATGAGGTTAAACACCTGTAGTGGACATTCAATAAGAATGGCTATTCAAACAAGGCGATAGATTGAGTACTTTGCCCTAGGAAAAGAACCAGGATCAACAAGGAATATCAGCAGCCCAAAAAAAATTTTTTTCTTCCATTTATGAGTAAGATCACAGATTGCACTGCGAAAGTATTAAGAAAATATGATGTGGAAACCGTTTTTACACCCACTAGGAAAATAAAAGAATGTGCAAGATTGGCAAAAGATATGTGAAATCCGCTGGCTACACCAAGTGTTTAGAAAATTCCTTGCAGTTAATAGGTTTACATACAAACAACAAACAGAAGTGTTAACACCCATCTGAGAAAACATAAAAGGAACTGTGTCTAGGACATACTGATAAATTGGCTATAACAGAACATGTTTCTCAAGAAGGTGACCATGAAATAAACTTTAACAGATTAGTGTCATAGCAAAGATATCACATTATTACACGAGTGTACAGAGAGGCCAAAGAGATTTTCAAACACTGTAATAATTTTAACAGGAAAGAGGAAGGTTTTAAACTGGATAAAAATTGGATGTCAACATTGCAGTAACAACATGACAATTGCTTATTTTCAATCAAGAATGTTGGCAATATCAGAGACCATAATAGAGTAGGCGACGTTGTGTGATTGACAGTTGTGCCCTCTGGATGGACTACATATAGGGCTCTCACTCGTCTTGAAATTTGCCACTTCACTTATGAGCCCTCTGCAGTCAGGGGAAAGTTTTACACATGTACCATGGCATCTCAGCCCGGAAGTTTCCAATTATTAAATGGGAAAATGTTTGCAGAGTAGTCCCACATCTACAACTGCTGTGTACACATTCATAGATATTGCACTATGGCACACAGAAGAGGCACACGAGACACTGTTGTGGAGGGCCATAGGAAGAATGGAAAGAGGACAGTTTGAAACTGATGTTACCTGATGGCTTCAAGTGAATCATTCAGTAGTTTCTCAGTGGCAGTAGTTTGTACAGACAAACTGTATTACAAATACCATGGCAGGGCCAACCACTTGTGACATCAGAAAGAGTATTGTTATTTGGCTGGAAGGGCACATAGGTACATTCTGCTGTATTATTGCATGACAACTGATCTCACAGCAACTACACAAAGAATTCTATTACGACAAACAGTGTACAGAGGGCTTTGGCAGAGTGGACTTTATTGTCAGAGATCTACTGTATGTTTACCCATGATGCGGCTTCACAGAAAGGAACATCTCGAGTGGAGTCTTCAACTAGCTAGCTGGATGGTTGAATAGTTTTCTAGTGATCTTGTCACAGATGAGTCCTGATTTGGTCTGGAGCTAATTCCAAAATGGACTTGCATCTAGAAGGAATGTGGAACACAATTTTGGGAGCCAAATGTTGAGGAATGAGACAGATATTAATAGTGTCGGCAGGGATTATGTTGAACAATCAGACACATCTTCATGTAACCTCTCTCCAAGACTTGAGAGCAACTTTACCAGAAGACTGGCATTATTGCCTCAAAATGAGATTGATGATAACATTTTTAGCATGACCAGTCAGCATCAGGCCTCTGTTACTGCCAGATATGGTTACATCCCATACTTAGTACCTTATCAAATAGTTGGAATGTGTGTGCAAATCTATTAAATTGGAGAAATGAAGAAAACATTGTTACTATTACCCAAGTTCCATTTGTTTTGGTTTTGTATTCTTTACATTATTTCTACTTTACTACCATCTATTTAAATTGCTTTGTGGTAAAATAATTGAAACTTTACGCATTTTTAATTTGTTGCTTTAATTTTTGGCACCAATGTAGTAGGAGAACATGGTCTTCGGGAAACCTACTGACATCTGGAGGAAGGTTTAAGATGGTTTTGTAACCAGATTTTAAACTGCAAAACATTTATGTGCACAGATGTGTACTCAAGCTATAATTTATTGGTCACAAATCACAGCTTTAAGTTGAAGAAACTGCAGAAAGGGAGGAAATTAATGAGATTGCACATAGCTATATTGAAAGAATCATTGGCTATTTAGAGTTTCAAAGACAACAACTTCTGAGTGAAAAATGTTCGAGCCTTGCATATTACTCAAACTTTTATTCTATACCTACAGCCATTCAATTTCAAATTGACATAAAATGTTTGTACACAAAACCACTGTTTTGGTGAGCTGAATGTGGAACAGTCTACTGACGTGTCTCTAGGATCTCGCTTTTGCCACTCTATAAGTACACTAATTGCACTGTTTATTTTAAGTCCCTGTACCTGAAAGGACAATGCTTTGTTCTGTTTCAGGGAAAGGAGAATAATCTGTTTTGTCTTTCCTTGTCATTTTCTTTCCTAGTGTAGGATGTAGGACAACTAGGAGATTTATTTTTTAATTAGTAACTCTTATACTTCCTTTAAATTTTTAGTTTATGAGTGATTGTATATGAGGAGATGTAAAACCAAAAGCCAGGAAACACAGCTGTGTATCCAGCAGTAATGAGTTAGTTAGGGCTTCATCTGTCATGCCCAGAAATGAATCTTACCCAAGAACCTTCCAATTCCTCCTAAAGTGATGTTCTGTTGCCCATCCAACCTCTAAAACATCCTAGTCCATCCCTAAGCCATTTCCAATCCCAGCCTTCGCCAGAAGTATCATTTGCCTTTGGAAAATCCCGAAGCAAGACAAGTCCAATCCCACACATCCAACACTTCCTATCACAGGCTTATCCTATTACATCAAAGGCTAGTCTACCTGTGAAACCAGACATGTGAATTACCAAACCAGCCTTCTCCATTGGTATGACAACCAACCAGCTGCCCACCTGGATGAATGTCACTGTCAAACTCTGGCCAAATGTAAATTGGGCCACCCTGTGGTACAGAATGCACCTGCATACAACATGCTTAATTTCAATGGCTGCTTTACAATCCAAGCCATCTGGATTCTCCCATCTAAAACCAGCTCTTCTGAACTGCCTAGATGAGAGTTGTCCATAAAAACAGTCCTGCAATCATCACGGCCACAACCTAAGATAAATTACAACTTATCAACCCTAAAACCCATGCTTAACAATAATTAACATAGATGAATTTTGGAGTAGGGCGTACATGCCAGAACTGAAAAGCTAGTCTATAGAATGCCATCTATGCCCACAACAAGCCAGTAGTTTTGACACAACCCGTCTCCTATCAAGTTAATAGTCATCATGGCCTATGTATGGCATTAGAGGAGTGATTTCACACTGTTTTGTTCCACAAGGACAAATAGTTATGGCACTGTAATACTATCACAGTTTCCTGCATCATGAACAAAGGCTCTTCAGAAAAATGTCCTGAATGTTTAAAAAATGCATACATTCTTCAGAATAATATGAGAGCCCATTTGGTAGCAATGGGGATGGGAAGTACCAGAGCTCCACCATATTTGCCAAACTTATCACCTGACAATTTTGACCTCATACAAAAACCAAAAGAGGCATTGCGTGAAAAACATTGTTGAATTTGGGAAGAGATATGTGCAGCAGTGTTGTGAAAGCTGACAATTTTTTCATGGTGAAACCCCATATAGCCTGTATCTTCCACAGCATTAGCAGCCTGTGATAGATTATTTGGGAGACTATTGTAAGGGACAGCAAGATGTCACAGGTA
Source organism: Locusta migratoria (assembly GCA_026315105.1). Taxonomy (NCBI): domain Eukaryota; kingdom Metazoa; phylum Arthropoda; class Insecta; order Orthoptera; family Acrididae; genus Locusta; species Locusta migratoria. The sequence goes on from CM048747.1 coordinate 190,054,728, forward strand.
TTTCTGCCTGGTACTATTACAACTGATAGTAAATCAATTCCAAATGCCAACATTTGTTTGGTCTATTTTCTTGTGCTATATCTTTAAGGGGCTGTATGATATTATCCATCTCCCAGCATGTAAAATCTACATATGAACTAACCTTCCATTTGAATATTTCAGAATATATTATTCATTACTATTTTTGAGGGGAGAAAATAGTTGTCATGAATTTTGCAATAACCCTATATACACTGCCTAGGTGTACTTGTGTCTGTGTGAATGTGTGGGTGTGTGTGCGCATCTGTTTACCCTCCTTTTTTTTCCCAAGTTAAGTCTTTCCTCTCCCGGGATTGGAATGGCTCCTTACCCCCTTCCTTAAAACCCTCATCATTTCCTTTTCCCATTGCTTCCCTTCTGCCTGAAGAAGCAACTGGGTTGCGAAAGCTTGCGTTTGTGTGTGTGTGTGTGTGTGTGTGTGTGTGTTCATTTATTTGTGATGCTGTCACACCTGTGCTCCTTCGCCTGGTGAGTAATCTTCGTATATATATATATATATATATATATATATATATATATATATATATATATAAAATAGACGAAGATTACTCACCAGGCGAAGGAGAACAGGTGTGACAGCAACACAAATAAATAAATGAATACACACACACACACACACACACACACACACACACAATCGCAAGCTTTCGCAACCCAGTTGCGTCTTCAGGCAGTAGGGAAGGAGAGGGAAAAGGAAATGATGAGGGTTTTAAGGAAGGGGGTAAGGAGCCATTCCAATCCCGGGAGAGGAAAGACTTACCTTGGGGGAAAAAATGGAGGGTAAACAAATGCACACATGCCCACACATTCACATTCACACATTTTTTCCCCCAAGGTAAGTCTTTCCTCTCCCGGGATTGGAATGGCTCCTTACCCCCTTCCTTAAAACCCTCATCATTTCGTTTTCCCTCTCCTTCCCTACTGCCTGAAGACGCAACTGGGTTGCGAAAGCTTGCGATTGTGTGTGTGTGTGTGTGTGTGTGTGTGTGTGTGTATTCATTTATTTATTTGTGATGCTGTCATACCTGTGCTCCTTCGCCTGGTGAGTAATCTTCGTCTATTTTTTATATTTTATTTTTCCAGCTAGGAATTTTTCGTCTTAATATTCGTATATATATATATAGAAAAGAGATGACTTACCAAAAGGACCAGCTCGTCGAGAGAAACAAATAAAATCACACATAAACACACATACAAGCTTTCGCCACCACTGGCAGCTTCTTCAGGAAAAAGAGGAAAAAAGGGGAGGAAAAGGGAAGGATATGGGTTTTAAGGAAGTGGAAAAGGAGTCATTCCAATCCCAGGAGAGGAAGGACTTACCTTAGGGGACAAAAAGAAAGGTAAACAAATACACACACACTCACACATATCGAAACGCAAACACACCTAGACAGACATTTGTGAAAAGCAAAGAAGTTGGACAGAGATACCAATTGAGGCAGAGGCTCTGTCCACAGAACCAAGGCAAAGATGCTAAAGATAGTAGGCGGGAATTTGAGTTAGCGGAGATTGAGACCAGGTGGGCAACGGGAGGAAAGAATAAGCTGAAGGGCAAGTTCCCATCTCCGGAGTTCTGAAAGGTCGGTGTCGGTGGGAAGTATCCAGATAACCCGGACGGTGTAACACTGCGCCAAGATGTGCTGGCCGTGCACCAAGGCATGTTTAGCCACAAGGTGATCCTCATTACCAACAAACACTGTCTGCCTGTGACCGTTCATGCGAACGGACAGTTTGTTGCTGGTGATTCCCACATAGAACGCTTCACAGTGCAGGCATGTTAGTTGGTAAATCACGTGGGTGCTATCGCAAGTGGCTCTGCCCTTGATCGTGTACACCTTCCGGGTTACTGGACTGGAGTAAGTCTGATACCTTCCGGTGTCTCCTGGTCTCTTCCACGTATACAACCTTCTTTTGTGATTCTTAAACCACGTGTTTGTTACGATTAAATCATGTTCCGTGCAAAATTCTACCAGGCGGCTTCCTCTTTCATTCCTCCTGCCCAGTCCATATTCACCTACTATTTTTCCTTCTCTTCCTTTTCCTACTACCGAATTCCAGTCTCCCATCACAATTAAGTTTTCCTCTCCCTTAACTGTCTGAATAATTTCCTTTAGCTCCTCATATATTTCTTCGATCTCCTCATCATTGGCAGAGCTAGTTGGCATATAAACCTGTACTACTGTTGTCGATGTTGGCTTCGTATCTATCTTGACAATGATAATGCGATCACTGTGCTGCTCATAGTAGTTTACCCGCATTCCTATTTTCTTATTCATTATCAGTCCTACTCCTGTGATACCCCCAACTGATTTTGTATTTATAATCCTGTACTCACCTGACCAGAAATCCTGTTCATCCTGCCACCGAACTTCACTAATCCCCACTATATCTAACTTCAACCTATCCATTTCCCTTTTTAAATTTTCTAATTTTCCTACCCGATAAGGGATCTAACATTCCACGCTCCGATCCGTAGAATGCCAGTATTGTCTTTCCTGATGACAACATCCTCCTGAGTAGTCCCTGCCCGGAGATCCGCGAATGGGGGACTATTTTACCTCCGGATTATTTTACCTGAGAGGATACCATCATCATATGTTCATACAGTAGAGCTGCATGTCCTTGGGAAAAGTAATGGCTGTAGTTTCCCCTTGCTTTCAGCCGTTCGCAGTAGCTGTATGGCAAAGCCACATTAGCTGATGTTACAAGGCCAGCTCAGTCAATCATCCAGACTGTTGCCCCTGTAACTACTGAAAAGGCTGCTGCCCCTCTTCAGGAACCACTAGTTTGTCTGGCCTCTCCACAGATACCCCTCCACTGTGGTTGCACCTACGGTACGGCTATCTGCATCGTTGAGGCACGCAAGCCACCCCACCTCGGCAATGTCTGTGGTTCATGGGGGTGGACACACACACACACACACACACACACACACACACACACACACACACACACACACATATATATATATATATATATATATATATATATATATATATATATATATATATATATATATTATTCCTCTAGCCTGATTATTTCAAGAAAGTCAGAGATAACAGTTGTGCCTGAAACTGACCCATTTACTGTATTATTGGCATCAAAATCCTATGGATATTTATAAAATAGAAAAACAACACCCAATTAAATAGATTTTTCATTTCTTAAAACTAGAAATACCTCCTTATATGTTGAATCTTGTTTTAGTTTATGAGAATTTTTTTGTAATAAGGTAGCTTCTTCAGTGCTTTTAACAAGATTTACATTAGCACTCACTAAAACTTCAAATTTTAATAACTATGTTCTTTGTGTAAATAGTAGGCAGTTTTGTATGGGAGAGACCAATCCAACTATAAACAGCTTCATTTCCACCAAAAACCATACAAAAAAACTTGAGCAAGCCTAAACCACTTCAATAGAATGTAGCATGTCACTCAGATAGTACATGCTATCAACTGCATAGATATCTATTCAACAGGGTTGATGACTCTGAGACTGAGCTGTCAAATAAAAGTTTATATTATCCCTTTGATATCATTGGTTAATGCACACCATTTGGAAAACAGCCTAGTTGAATAGAGGAGAAAAAAAATTACTGTAAACTCGTGTATTAAAACAACTACTGTTGATAAAAACACCTCAATTAAAAAGAAAATTGTGAAACAATGTTCAAATCTCAAGAGCATTTAGAGAAAGATCATATATTTTTATTACAACAAAAGTGTACATGACTGTTCACAAAAGAAAAAGGCAACATTTTAGCTGAAGTACATAAATAGGACACTTTCAATATAAAAATGATAGGTTCAGCAACAACATAAATGATACACAAAACAAACTAGTGGGAGCAGGAGCTCTATCCACTGGCTAGCAGCTGTTAGCTTGATCTTTTAAGGTATTGATTCCAAGTTCTTTATAAAAATAAATAGGACGTAAGCTTAAGGTTTAACATCCCATCAACAGCATGGTCATTAGAGAAGGAGCTTACTCTCGGATTTTTGGGCAAGGATGACAAAGGGAATTGGCCATGCCCTTGCCTGAAGTGATTTAGGAAAATCATGGAAAACATATATATCAACAAAATTCAACCTATTCTAAATTTACTGCACTACCTGGTTAATGGAAACATTTATTTCAATTCACTTTTCCTTTTATTTGACCCTGGAGCTGTTATTTCATTTCGTGGTAGCAGGAATACTGTCATTCTCTGCTCTGTAGTATGAACATGTAACTATCTAACATGAAGAAGTAGTATAGTGCAAAAAGCCACTACTCAGTGAATATCAGGTAAAGCAGAACCCCTACATGCACGATTAAATCTACATCTGAATCTACATCAAGTTAGGTTAATATTAACAAGTGATACTACATTTGTTATGCACCTAAGAGTAACTACAATATATTTTAAAAGTTACCTATTATATCCAAATTTCCTTTTGTAATGTTATCAAATATAGCACTGGAAGGCAGATCCAAATGTCGTTTAACAGGGTTCATCATTTGCCTGAATTGGGGTCCAGCTATAAGTTTAGAGCATCATATGCAATAAGTTTCTGGAAGCTAAAACTACTGAAAGAGTTCTGTATCTAACTAGAACAAATAATCCAGTTCAAATATAAATAATTTAAGAAGTAAAGGCAACCACAAAAAGTAGGCACTATAACCGGTAGGCAAAAAATAAAACTAAAAACTCTGCTATCTTGTTAGACATAACCCCCCTCCCCCCCCCCCCCTCTCTCTCTCTCTCTCTCTCTCTCTCTCTCTCTCTCTCTCTCTCTCTCTCTCACACACACACACACACACACACACACACACACACACACACACACACACTTGTATGGAAACAATAAGACAAAATCAATAAACCATTAATGCCTTTTCCCATCAAATGATGCAATGTTTCAGCCTCAATACTCCAATGACCTCCTCCTGCACAAATAATAGCTGCACACTGATGTGCAATGCTTGGGTGTCATCTACCATTCAGGATAATGTTTGAAGTTTCAGAAATTAAAGAAAGGGTACTGACTCATGTCACTTATTTGAGACTGGTTAAAAAGAATCTCAAATCTTTGTTCCTCCTTCCAGCAGTTATTGTTGGGAGGAAGAGTAAAGCAAAACAGCTTCATGTTACAAGTGTGTCTAAATTTTCTATAAATTGTCTAAAAGTATCCTTACTAATGCATTCTGTTGATTACTCTTTTGATATAATTATTATTCATAGGGGTGAAGATTTGTCATAATATAGTTATTCAGTTGGGTAACATTGTATGTATCATTTAAACAATATTAACTGTTTAAGTTCTCATAGTTAGCAACTTCTATGAACTGTTGTTGTTGGAATCCACATTAAAGCAATGGGCTTACAGAAGGGGATTTGTGTAATAATGAACATACATTACAATATATCTGTTTGTTGTTAAAACAGTCTTGCATGCAGAACATTTACACAGGTCATTCAATAACCCCTTCAAATGTCAAACTGTAGCAGGTACTATCTGCAATCTAATTACATTTAGCAATACTGATTTTTGTCAGCTGCTTTCAGCACTCTCTAATAGTACCCTTTTGAGAAGGGCTAATGAAGATTACACATTCAATAGAAACCATGATGGTGAATACAGTACACATTGTCATCTTGGTCACCTGCCCACAAACCATAGGGCATCAAGGAGTTCCACCAAAATCTCATTTATACCTATTCCAGGTATGTAACATCACAGACGATTGAAATAAAGTGAGGTTGGTAATTCCTATATATAGGTGTCAAGAACAATAAAATTCAGCTTTTAGATAACAAACAAATACAATCAATTACAGAGATTAGATGAAATCATGAATACATCTGAGTTGGTATAGGGTTGCTTTACTAGTACAAAACAACCTGAATCCTGGGGATCAAAACACAGAAATCTTGTTAATGGTTCTTTGTACCACTCTATAAAAAATGTTTTCTGAATTTCGTGTGAGACTGTAAATCATTTTATCAATAATAACAACAACAACAACAATTTTATACTTAGAGAAAATAATAATTTATAGTTTCTTTTAATTTGTTTTTATAGTGCATAATTATTATAAAAAATAGTATGAAGAGTGAGAATCTGTTACAAGAGACCAACCCCGCTGTACAACAAAGTACTGTGGACTATGTCACGATTCAGAAATGGTGCAGTGCTAAATTAAACACTGTAGTGCTTCTGTAAATGTGAAAAAGTAGCACTGACCTTCCTTATAATACCTACAACATATCTTTGCCAACTAAAACACTAACAATGCAAATCGCCAGTATTCTTTTAAAAAAAGAAAACTATATTACACAAAAAGGTCTATATTTACAAAGAATTGATTCACATGCTGCCAATGTACACTCATGTTCATAAAAAAAAAAGTATAGAACACCATAAGACTAGAGATAAAAATTTCATATTTACAGGAGATGTTCAATGGTATGTTCTGCACAGGTGATTAGAATTTCAACCATGTTGACCTATGGGTTCAAGGTCAATGTCTATTAAGAGCACATCACCATTTACTGGTAAATACGTCAGCAGCTCTGGTTGCCACTATAAACCAAATGTGATTTGAGCAGAAATGCGGAAGAGGGCACATTATTGGCATGAGATGCAGCCATGTCAACCATAGAGCAGGTATAGTATTAATTTAACTGCATGTGAAACGAGCAGCAATAACACTTACTCTGTACCTCATGAAAAATATTAACGCAATTCTTCACTTCATTCGGTAAAATTTTACGACGCTTCTCGCCGGGCTCCAGTTCTTATGTTGGCAACAGACGAACAATGAAGTGTATAATTGCGTCAATATTTTTCACGAGGTACAGAGTAAGTGTTATTGCTGCTCGTTTCACTCGTAGCTAAATTAATACTGTACCTGCTCTATGGTTGACAGGTTCTTGTATGTACCCTTGCCCGTTCAGAAAAAAATAATTTTTGTTTTAATTGAAGTTGCCACGAAAAACATTTATTGGTCACCTGAGTTGCCGTCATTACCATTGATGCCAACAAAACCACTGCAGCCCGGCGAGAAGCGTCGCACAATTTAACCAACAAAATAAATTAGCTTTGGATGTATAATAAATTTCATAACGGCTTATATAAGTGGCTATAAAATCATTAAACATTTACACATCCTATTTTTTTAAGAACCTATTTTTCAAACTTCCAAAATATCTACTCACATTTTCAGGTTTTATTTTTGATTCTTCAGCTTTGAAAAAGGAAAAAAAAAGTAATTCTTTCCTTTGTAAGACTTCATTATGCAATTATTTTTTATTTCATCAAAGTGAAACAGTTGGTAATAGAGTGAAGAAAGTTTCTCATTATCTTTTAGAGCATCTAAACAACATATATCTCAATGTTTCATAAAAATTTCTTTTAAGAGGATAAGGGGGTATTAAAAATTCTTAAAATTTAAAATAAAAACCCAAATGAAATTTTAATTTCTTAAATTTTACTGTAATATCGTCATTTGAGATCCATCACAGAAGGCTTTATCTTCTTCACTGGCTGTGATAGGGTAGTAATTCTTTTTAAATACAGATACTTGAGTTGCCAGATTATTTGGGTTCGAGATTTGATTCGGGTACGGGATTCGGGCATGTTATATTTAAGATTCGGTATTCGAATTCAATTCGGTAAAATTGGGATTCGACCCATCCCTAAATAAAACAGAAAAAAATGAATTTTCATTTTTCCAAAGCTGAATTCACAATGAGGGAATGAACAGATTAAAAGTAATATTGTCTCTTATACATCTACTCTGCCAGTGCACATTAAGCAGCAAGTTACTTATTAAATACACAGTTCTTGAGAATGAGCAGATAAAAGGCTTTGCAGTGTATATTTTGTTGATGTTATCATTTCACAAGTAAAACATTTATGTAAATACTGATCTGGGTTTACTTCACATGTGCAGGCAAGTTTCTCAACATTTGCCACAGAAAGAAATTACATCTTACAATGGTATTCTAAAATAAGAATTATAGCAACACACAAAGTGAAAATGAAAAGTATGAGATACACAGTTTGAAACATTATAATTAAGAGAGATTAAAAGCATTTCATGCAAATGACAATCACACTGACCTTTCCACTTGACACAATCTGTCCCAATGTGCAGTATGCTGATCCAAGAAAATCATGATCTGAGAGATTTGTACTTGAGGAATCAATGTCATAGATGTCAAACTTTATCGGCTGTTGTTCTTCAAATCGGTACATAACATGAACTTTCTTTGTGAAATCTGGATCATGTGTATTGTTGATATATTCAGTTCGGTGGTATTCAACCCAACGAGACTCGCCAAATGGTTTCATATATGTTACACACATTGGGTCTGATTTGCTCAATATGTCTTTACCTACTAGATTCCTGAAAAAGAATTGATTTACTGATAAACATAAAAATCATATTAATAATAATAATAATAATACTGTATTTACTCAGCTATAGTACCCCTTTTTTCCATTTATTTTACATGGCAGTTTGCAGTCAGCAGAAGCCACATGCTGTTACAAGTAAATACCTGAAATATGAAACTTCAAATTTACGAGCTGCCACATGGGCACCATTGATTTGTTGTAAACTCCTAAGGCACCTCGCTGCGGAGTGCCTGAGCCCTCCTCAGCGCGCACGTGCATGTGTGTGTGTGTGTGTGTGTGTGTGTGTGTGGTGTGTGTGTGTGTGTGTGTGTTCCTTAGCATAAGATAGTTGACGAAGTTGGTTTGTTTGTAGACTGATAACCACTGCAGTTAGGTCCAATAGCTTTACTAACAGTTGAATATTTGAAAATTTGAAACTCTGCAGCTCCTGATTTAAACAATGTCACAAACCTGATTCTCCAATCGCTGTACTCCTTTTTGTATGTATGTCGTTTACAGTATAAATCTGAATTCAACACTAACTGAGGGAAAAAGCAAGCCTAGCAATACTGGATGGAGAGTAGAGGTTGGGGGTATTACACTAATCTACTATTATGCCCTGAAAATACCATTGTTCAAAGAGCCAAAGACAGGCAATGTTAACGAATTTTACATAAATTAGTGCTACCAATTTCACGAAACTAACAAATCAATGAATTTTCAAGAGTTTTTAAATTTCATATCTTGACCTCAAAATTAACGGGGGTGGGTGCTATAGGCAGTTGGACACAGAGGTGTGTGTGTGTGTGTGTGTGTGTGTGTGTGTGTGTGTGTGTGTGTGTGTGTGGAAAGGTGGGCGGGGTGGGGGATTGGGCTCACACATGCAATAAACAATGAAACAGAAAGACTCACCGTAAAGAGGCTCGTTGAACTGCTGACAGACACGAAAATAGATAATCACATTAACACAACTTAAATTTCTGGCCATGGCCTTCATCAGAAAAAGAAACACAGACATTCACGCAAGCACTCAGACAACTATACACACAGAACTATCATCTCCAGCCACTCCAGCAACACAAGCCAGACTGTGAGTGAAGTGGGGAGTGGAGGGGGAAAAGGTGGGGATGGAAAGTTCCGCATTGCATGATGGATGCATGCACCTTTACCCAGCATCCTTCCCCCTCCACTCCCCACCTCACTCTCAGTCTAGCTTGTGTTGTTAGAGTGGCCAGACATGATAGTTGTGTGTGTGTATAGTTGTCCAAGTGATTGCGTGAATGTATGTGTTTCTTTTTCTGATGAAGGCCATGGCCTAAAATTTAAGTTGTGTGAATGTGATTATCTATTTTCATGTCTGTCAGCATCTCAGTGAGCCTATTTATGGTGAGTTCTTACCTATCCTCCATTATTGATATTCCTATCGGATTTTTCATTGTTAAAAAATGGTGATTATGATTAAGACTATAATTTTAGAAGTAGACTTGTCATTCTATCACATCTGTTCCACAAATGTCAATAATGGGAAGATAGGTAAAAACTCACCATCAAGAAGATCGTTGAGACACAGGCAAGCATGTAAAAACGACAATCACAATTACACAACTTAAATTTTCGGCCATACTGTTCAGCAGAAAAGGGCACAAATTCATTCACACAATCACTCACGCACAACTCGTGCACACGTCTGCCATCTCTGTATGCTATAGTTCAACTCACACCTCAACAGTAAATGAGGGGGAAGCATGGGGCGACCAGGAAGGGAGGTGCAGAGCAAGGATGGGTACAGAGCATTCGGTTAAATTTTACTTACTATCCTGGTGCCCTCACGCTGTAATGTTGACAATCATGTGACGTTGGTATTAGCCAATGGTGTGACAATCCAAATGTCATGCACCTATATCCAATCCTTACCAGACCCACAGTGCTCCTTCTCTTGAACCCCTAATAGCTAACCTCTTGAACCTATCTCATCCCTCCAAACTCCCTACCTATACTCCACAACATCTAATGTCAAAACAACAGTCCACAAAAGACCTCAACCCTACTGAAGTTTCCTTTTATACAAAGGTCTTGCCTTTAGCCCTACACCCCAATTCAATCATGTTGGTCTTTTCAAAGACCTACTCTCCTTTTCCTCAATCCCTCTGACCGTAGCCAACCTAATCCCAATATTGAACCCATCCAACAGAGATCCCTTTGCACTTCCACCTAACCACCCCCTAGTTACCCTCCAAGAATTTCTCACCTCCAACTTGGCCTCACCATCATTCCCAAAGTCCCTTCCTAAGAACTCAAACCTTTCAGCAGAAGAAAGTAGAGCCAACCACAACCTCAAAAACAGTCCCGACATAATCGTTCTTTCCCCAGATAAATGTTCCACCACTTTAGTTATGGATCACAGTGACTACCTAGCAGAAGGGCTATGCCAACTCTCTGACTCTTCCACATACAAGTTGTGCCAGAATGACCCCATCCCCAAAGTTCAACAAGATCTCCATTCCCTGTTAAAATCCAATGGTCCCTCCCAGATACTTTCCCTTGATCCATTTCCCTACTCAATCCAACAGCATCCAGTATATCCACCTTCTACATTCTCCCCAAAATCCACAAACCAAATAATCCTGGATGCCCTATTGTGGCTGGTTACTGTGCTCTTACTGCAAGAATTTCAGCCCTTGTTGACACCTTCAACCAATTGTCAAAAACGTATCCTTCTATATCAAGGATACTAACCACTTACATCACACCCCCAACCCTTTACCTTCTGGATCGCAACTTGGCACAGTGGATGCCACCTCCCTATACACCAACATCCCACATGCCCATGTCCTTGCCGCTCTCTAACACTATCCTCACCAAGTTTATCCCAACTATCAACTACTTTTCCCTTGAGGGGAAAGTTTACCATTGAATCTGTAGCACAGCCATGGACACATGCATAGCACCCTCCTACGCCAACCTGTTCATGGGCCATCTGGAGAAGTCCTTCCTAGCATCCGTAAACCCCAAACGTCTGGCCTGGTTTAGCTTTATTGATGATATTTTCATCATCTCGATTCAGGGCCAGGACACCCTATCCACCTTTCTTCAAAACCTGAACTCCTTCTCCCCCACCCACTTCACCTAGTCGTTCTCAACCCCCTCCTCACTGATGGTTCCATTCACACTTCGGTCCATATTAAACCTACCCTTAACCAACAGTACCTACACTACGGTAGTTGCCATCTGTTCTACATCAAAAAATCTCTCCCTTACAGTCTGGCCACCCACAAAAGAAATATCTAGAGTGACAAGAACTCCCTTTCTCAATATGCTGAGAGTCTCACAAAGGCCTTCACAGACACAAACTACCTCACAGACCTAGCCTACAAACAGATATCCCATAACACATTCCAAATCCTCCATCTACCACCATTAACCATGCACGAAAGTGTGCTCCCCTTGTCAACCAGTACTGGCCTGGACTAACAACTAAATTGCATCCCTCTCCAAGGTTTTGATTTTCTGTCCTCATGCCCAGAAATGAGATACATCCTGTACAAGATCCTTCCCACCCTCATAAAGTGGTGTTCCCTTGCCCTCCCAAACCTCCATAACATCCTAGTCCATCCCTATGCCACTGCAAAACCCAGCCCACTGCCACAGGGATCATATCCCTGGAGCAGACCCAGATGCAAGACCTGTCCAATCCACCCATCCAGCACTTCCTATTCCAGACCTGTCACAGGCTTATCCTACCCTATCAGATGCCAGGCCACCTGTGAAAGCAGCCATGTAATTTACCAACTGTGCTGCAATCACTGTGCAACTTTCTATATTGGCATAACTGCTAACCAGCTGTCCATTAGGATGAATGGCCACCACCAAACTGTGGCCAAAAACAAGATGGACCACCCTGTAGCACAGCATGCAGTGGATCATATTTTTGCAATGAAATGGAAGCAGGCTTGACTTCAAAGGCAGGATTGTCAACTGAACACAGCACTGATTGCGGACAGAGTGCTCTGCTATTTATACACAGACAGAATGTACCAGAAATTAGAAGAATAGTTAACATAAGAAACATGTAGAAATTACAAGTGAACGTAAGAAACATGTAGAACATGATAATTACAAAGAAATTAATTTTTGCTGGAGGACAGGATTGAACCAGAGACATTTAGCACCGCAATCGGTGACGCTATCCCTTGCGCCACGCTGGCAGTCAGTTTTAGTTTCCCTTTGGAGCCAGCTGCAATGTCCTGGATCTTGATCTTGTCCTGGGTCTTCTGTACGGCAGTTATGCAGTTATGGAGAATCCTTCCCTTCTGCATCATTACCGACGACAGATGTTCCTGTCGTGGCTTCATCAGTATCATTACCATCCTTAGAGTCCTTGAACAAGGAGCCATTTTCACCTATTTGCTCTGCAGGATCGTAGTAAGGCTTCATGCGGAGGACTTGAACAATGTCTCTTCGTTTTTGTCATTTCGCTGAAGGCTCATAATCCTCCACTTCCTATGTGATGTCTGACAGGTGGCGAATGACACGATACGGACCAAAGTATCACTTCAATACCTTTCTGATAGTCCAACATTCCATACAGGGCTAAAAATCCATACCAGATCTCTTGGGCTGTGCACAATAGGTTGGTGCTTGTTGTTATACCGCTGACGGTTCTTCTCCTGGGTGTCAAGTGTCCGTATGCGAGGCAATTGTCTTGCTTCTTCGACCGTGGTGATGAGCTGTTTCATATAGTCATCCTGACTGTCATCCCGTTGGAACAGGAACAGTGTATCCATTGTCTTCTCAGCTTCACAGCCATGGAGCAGGAAAAATGGTGTGAACTCTGTGGTGTCTTGTCTTGCGGTACTATAAGCAAATTTCATGACTGGCAGTATTGTATCCCAATCCTTCTGGTCAACATTGATGTACAGCAAGAGCATATCTGCTAATGTCTTGTTAAAACATTCTGTAAGAGCACTTGTCTGAGGATGGTATGCAGTTGTCAATCTGTGGACAATGTCGCAATGTGATACTAGTTTTGACTGGAATACTTTTCCACGATCGTATATCATCACACGTGGTGCCCCATGTCCACAGGTTTCACGCCGTTTTTCCTGCTCTATGGCCATAACCTGAGATGTCAATGGATACACTGTACCCATTACACATTCCTTTGGGGATAAGTTGTGAGTCCTCGTGACAGTTGCTGATCCAAATCTCTCCTCGACCACTGGTAATGCATATGACAGTTGCAGTTATGTAAATTTATTTATCTGTGTTTGTGACTGGAACTCTTCTCATTGTCAACAGCGGGATTGTCATATTGTCAACAGCAAATAATTTCCCAGAAAATTCTTTATTATGTGTACTTCCTCAATATGCAGCTCAGATATTGCAAAGTCAATGATAGCTTGGGCTGCCTGAAGGAAGTCAACCCGAGGATGACATTATGACTACATTCTGTTAACATGACAAACTCAAACAGCTAAATCCTGTTGTTGATGGTTATTCTTGCAACACAAGTTCCTGCTGGCTGGAGGTACTTTCCATAATTTGCGACCTTCAGCACAGTTGACCCCGTATTACAGAACATTGTCTTCTTTAGTGTGCGGTGGTAATTATCCAACAATACAGAGAAAGAAGCTCCTAAATCAACCAGTGCCCGGGCAGGTTGGCTGTCGATTATGATGTCGATGAGATTACCCCGACACCTTAGCGACTGTCGTCCATGGAGGATTTTCATCTGAAGCGGGCTCACATCCGTAGATGGTTGTCTCAGTTAGTTTTCCTGGGCGGAGCGGCTAGGGGAGCGGCTGGTACCTCTGTATGGCAATGACGAACGGCAGTGGTGGGGTGGGGAGCGACCTCGTCCACAGTACAGCAATGGGCTTCTTCCCATAAGTCTTTTCTTTTTTTTTTTTTTTTTTGTGGTTTTAGGGCGCGCAACTTCTATGGTCATTAGCACCCAGCCAAGAACATAGATTCGCTATGATCTCAAAATAAAATGGTGACTGTCAGAACATCAACAAGAGGCTAAAAACGAAAGATAAAAGACAATTAAAAGGGTTAAATATCCTTGGATAGGTTGGCCAAGTTGATAAAACGCAAAACTCGAGCAGCTGCTCCTGTGTCATCAGCTAAAATTTCCTCCAGAGTAGACTGAAAGTGAAGGGCTACACGGAGATGATTAAAATTAACACAAGTCAGTAAAACATGTCGCACTGTCAGCAGTTCACCGCAGGAGCATAGCGGTGCAGGTTCGGCGGATAGCAAGTGACGGTGGCTGAAACGGCAGTGACCGATCCGCAACCGGGCCAGGATGACCTCCTCCCGCCGAGAGGGGCGTGAGGAGGTCCTCCAAGTGGTCGGGATCGGTTTGACAGTTCGCAATTTATTGTTGTACAGTACAAGCCACACACTGTGCCATTGCGACACGATACTCCGGCGAAGAGCCCGTTGAACATCGTCCGTTGGGACGCAAAAGATAGCCATGCAAGGCAAAAGAGCTGCTGCCTTGGCTGCTATGTCGGCGGCCTCGTTCCCGGGCACACCCACATGGCCAGGGACCCACAGAAAAGAAACGTGACAGCTGTCATCTGCCAGCAACTGGAGGGAGCGTTGGAACCGATACACGAGAGGATGGTTCGAGAAAGGGTCCTTAAGACTCTGCAGGGCACTAAGGGAGTCAGAACATATGGCATAGAAAGGTTGGCGGTGGCGGCAGGTATACAAAACGGCCTGGTGGAGGGCGAAAAGCTCAGCCGTGAAGTTCGAGCACCGGTCAGGGAGCTTGTATAGGAAACGGTTGTCCCCGACGACGAAGGCAGATCCGACACTGGCAGTGCTCTTGGAACCATCAGTGTAAACAAATACGGCATTATCGAACCGCGAACGGAGTTCGACAAGCCTCGAGCGGTATACCAAATCCGGAGTGCTCTCCTTGGGGAGCAAACTAAGTTCAAGGTGTGTGTGAACCTGGGCCTGATGCCACGGTGGCAATGGGCTTTCGCTCAACCGAAGGGTGGAAGGAAGGGTAAAATCGAGCCGCTGTAGCAGGCGGCGAAACCGAACTCCAGGTGGAAGCAAGGCAATCGCAGACAACTGATATTGGCGATCGAGTGAGTCGTCAAAAAATAATCTGTAAGATGGATGGTTGGGCATCGACCGTAGGCGGCATGCGTACCGACACAAGAGTATGTCACGTCGAGTGGTCAAGTGTAATACAGCAGCCTCGGCATACAGACTTTCAACAGGGCTGGTATAAAATGCACTGGTCGCCAGACGTAATCCCCGATGGTGGATAGAGTTGAGACGGCGGAGAATCGACGGCCGTGCTGAAGAGTATACAAGGCTTCCATAGTCGAGCTTTGACTGAACAATGGCCTGGTAAAGGTGAAGCAGGACGGTACGATCCGCTCCCCATGACGTGCCACTGAGGACACGAAGAACGTTAAGGGATCGGGCACAACGGGCAGCCAGGTAGGACACGTGTGTGGACCAGCAAAGTTTCCGATCCAACATGAGTCCCAAGAATTTCGTAGTCTCCACAAAATGGAGAGCAACAGGGCCGAGATGTAGAGAAGGTGGAAGAAATTCCTTGTATCTCCAGAAATTGATACACACAGTTTTCTCAGTGGAGATCGGAAGCCGTTTGCGATGCTCCAGGAATATAGACGGTCAAGACAGCGTTGGAGAGAACGCTCCAAGAGACACGTCCGCTGGGCGCTACAATAAATTGCGAAATCGTCAACAAAAAGAGATCCGGAGACGTCGGCTGAAAGACAATCTACGATCGGATTGATTGCAATGGCAAAGAGCGCCACACTCAAGACGGAGCCCTGTGGTACCCCATTCTCCTGGTAAAAGGTATCTGACAAAACAGAGCCGACCCGTACCCTGAACTTGCGATCCGCCAAAAACGCTTGAATGAAAAGAGGAAGGTGGCCCCGAAGGCCCCATGTGTGCAATGTGCGGAGAATGCCCGCTCTCCAACAGGTATCGTATGCCTTCTCCAAGTCGAAGAACACTGCTACTGTTTGACGCTTCTTTAGAAAGTTGTTCATAATGAAGGTCAACAACGTAACGAGGTGATCAGCAGCAGAGCGGTGTCGACAAAAACCGCATTGGATATTAGTCAGGAGGCGGCGAGATTCGAGGAGCCAGACCAACCGAGCGTTAACCATGTGTTCCATCACCTTACAGACGCAGCTCGTCAGAGAAATGGGGCGATAACTGGAAGGAAGGTGTTTGTCCTTCCCTGGTTTGGGGATGGGGACAACAATGGCTTCACGCCAACTTGTGGGAACATGACCTTCAGTCCATATGTAATTGTAGGTACTAAGAAGAAAGCACTTGCCCGCAGGAGAGAGGTTCTTCAGCATCTCAATATGAATGGAATCGGGCCCGGGAGCAGAAGACCGGGACAGGGCGAGAGCACGGTCTAGCTCCTGCATGGTGAAGGCGACGTTATAATTTTCACGATTAAAAGAGTGGAAGGAAGGCGGCCGTGCCTCCTCTACCTGTTTGCGAGGGAGAAAGGCAGGGTGATAATGGGCAGAGCTCGAAACCTCCGCAAAGAAACGACCCAATGCGTTTGAAACATCAGCGGGGTCCACGAGGACTGCGTTCTCCACGGTCAGGCCAGGAATCGGGGAGTGGACCTTGATGCCGGACAAACGGCGTAGGACACCCCAGACAACCGTGGAGGGAGTAAAACGGTTAAAAGAACTAGTAAAAGCAGTCCAGCAAGCTTTCTTGCTGTCGTTTATGATACGATGGCACTGCGCACTCATACGTTTGTAATTGATGCAATTCTCCAAAGTTGGGTGGCGGCGGAAGGTGCGTAAAGCACGGCGCCGGGCTCTAAGCGCGTCGCGGCAGGCTGCAGTCCACCAAGGGACCTGGACACGATGTGGAGAAGAGGATGTACGAGGTATGGAACGGTCAGCAGCGGTGAGAATAACCTCTGTGAGGTAGTCGACCTGACTAACACAGTTGGGAAAATACTGATCGTGAAAAACAGCCACGGAAGAATAAAGCCCCCAGTTGGCTTTGGAAATGTTCCAACTGGTGGGACGAGGAGATGGGGATGCAGGAATGATGCAGGAAGTGGATGATACAAGGGAAATGGTCACTTGAGTACGTGTCAAAGTGCATACCACTCAAACCGACTGGCAAGCTGAGGAGTGCATATTGCGAGGTCTATATGGGAATAAGTGTGTGTTGTGTCTGAAAGGAAGGTCGGTGCACCGGTGTTGAGGCAGACAAGATCGAGGTGTTGGAGAAGGTCCACCAAAAGGGAGCCTCTCGGACAAGGTGCCGGAGAGCCCCATAGGGGGTGGTGGGCATTAAAGTCGCCTACCAACACGAAAGGTCAACAAGGTCAACAAGGTGTAGCACATCCGCCCTAGTAAGGGCAGATGACGATGGCGAATAGATATTACAGAGGGAGAAGGTAAATGTGGATAAAGTGATGCGGACGGCAACTACCTGTAGGTGAGTGTGCAAGGAAATGGGATGGAAATAGACATTGTCTCGAAGGAGCATCAGAACCCCTCCATGGGCTGGGACACCTTCCACGGGTGGCAGGTCGAACCGCACAGAGGTGTAGTGTGGAAAGTCTGCACGATCACGTGGACGCAACTTAGTTTCCTGGAGGCAGACTAGAAGCGGGCAGTGCAATCGAAGGAGTAGTTTTAACTACTCCCGATTAGAACGAACGCCACGAATATTCCATTGAAGGAGTGCCATGATAAAAATGAGAGAAGAAATAAGGATAAAAACCAACTAGCAAGCGGGGTCACCTCGACGGCCGCTGAGGACCGGATTTCGAGGGAGCACTGCTATCGCTGTCCAGGGGCAAAGGGTCGTGGTCCATATGTTCGACCGACGCGCCTGCCATCTCCCTGAGTTGATCAGGAGGGGCAGTTTCCACCGCCGGTAGAGGGCCGGGTGCCCGGCAGATGGAGCAACCCGGTGAAACAGAAGACGGCCGAGGCCGGCAACTGTTGGACGGCGTGACGGATGGGTCACGCCTCGGCGGGGAAGGAGAGGAACTTTTTCTTGTCAGCTCTTCTGGAAGAGTGACGGCGGGAAGAGGCAGTTGACGGTTGGGAAGTCTGAGAACGCAGAAAATCCTCACGGACGGGTTCCTTTTTCAAGGTCTGGGCATCTTGTTTAGGTGCCCGCAGTTTACTAGAGGTTGACGAAGACTGTACCTTAGAAGCAGCAGGAGGAAGCGGGGACGTGGAACGGGCAATCTTCGGCCTGGCGGATCGCACAACTGTGTCAGCGAAAGTGAAGTCACAAGTCTGGGTACTGCAATCCTTGGTAGGTCGAGTTGAGGTGACGACCTTACTGTATGTACCCGCTGGGAGGACAGTTGGCTTTCGACTCGCCAACAACTTTCGAGCGGCAGATGTCGATACCCTCTCCGTAACCCAAATTTGCTGGATTACCTTCTCATCCTTGTATACAGGGCAGTCGCGAGAGGAAGCCGCATGGTCACCGTTGCAGTTTAGGCAGTGAGGGGACGGAGGTGGGCAATCCCCCCTCATGGGCGTCCCTACCACAAGTGACACACTTTGCTGCATTTGGGCAATGTTCACGGGTATGGTTGTACCTGTGGCATTGAAAACAGCACGTTGGGTTAGGCACATAAGGGCGGACAGAGATGACTTCATACCCTGCTTTGACCTTCGACGGGAGGTCAACTCTGTCGAACGTCAAAAACACAGTACGAGTCGGTGTCAGTTGGTTATCGACCTTTTTCATGACCCTGTGGACGGTTGTCACACCCTGGTCGGACATATACGATTGGATGTCTTCATCAGACAACCCGTCAAGGGATCTCGTGAAGACTACCTCCCGTGACGAGTTGAGTGTGCGATGTGCTTCCACCTTGACAGGAAACGTGTGTAACAGTGTAGTCCGGAGTAGTTTCTGAGCTTGGAAGGCACTTTCCACTTCCAGCAACAATGTGCCATTGCGCTGACGTGAACAGGTTTTAACAGGGCCAGCAATTGCATCTACATCTTTCTGCATAACGAAAGGATTGACAGAATTGAAATCCTTTCCGTCGGTGCGAGAGACGACTAGAAATTTAGGTACATTAGGCAGAGTCTTTTTTTGCTGAGGCGAGTCTAACTTACGTTTTTGGGTCAACGTCACTAAAGAAGAGAAGGAAGTCATCGCGGAAGTGTCCCCCGTGATTACCAGCGTCTTCGATGGCGCGCTCCTTCCTAGTGGGGGCCCTCTCCGAGGGCTTACCCGCCTTAGGTGATTGTTCACACCTCAGGTCACACCTCCCGAGAACTGACAGAGGGACCAATCGGCACGTTCGGAAGGTACCAGCTCGGGTAATCACCCCTCCCTGGGCCTGGCCTTTACCAGGGGGTACGTACGTGCCCTACTTGTCTACCCGGGGCGAGGAATTACGCGTTACCCCGTCACCTGCTACGCATGATAATGCGTGGGTCGGCCTTCAGACACGCACAGGGAGGAAAGAAGAAGAAAAGAGGAAGAGAAGAGAAAGAAGGAAAGAAGTGTCTCAAACGCCGAGGCGGAGACGAATGAGGAGGAGAAGAAGGCTAGGAGAGTACAAGGAGAGAAAGACAGAAACAAAGGGTAAGAAAGGAAGGAACGAAGGAAGAAGAACGACAACAAGAACCACCGTAGCTAACGAAATATGCCCGTCTCCGGGCGAAGGCATAAACCGGGAGGGAAGGTGAAGCAGCCTGGGGCAGAAGAAAGACTGCTCCGGCTCGGGGCCCCGTGCGCGCCACACACGTACCCACAAAAGAACTGTGGGCCCCCTGGGGGGTTCCCATAAGTCGACTGAACTCATCAGCAGGTGACTGCCTGGGATAGAACTGCTCTAATGGCTGAAGTCTGCAGTAGCATACGACATGTGCAGGGCACCCACAGTGGATACAGTGGTGTGTTGTCTTCTGTCCTCCAGACGTCTGCTGTTCTGCGGGGCATCATAGTTAACGGGGGAGTTGGTTGAGGCCAAGTCAGACGGTTCATAGGCTGCCGTTTGGCGGCTGCAGCGTAAGTCATATCAGGGTGACGCCTTTTTCATGTTGGGTGTGATTGGTGGGGCACACAGGAGCTAATGTCTTAAATACCTCTTCCTCAGTGGTGTCAGCTCCCTTGTGACTTACAGGGCTTACATCCATGGCCATAATCTGATGCTCGTTCAGTCTAATAGTCCCATAAACTGTTGTTCTTGGAAGAAAAAAAAAATCCAACAGCTGTTCACATTATAATTTTATCTAGGTGACTAGTTTTGGTACATCAATTGTACCATCTTCAGGTCCCAATAGTGAATATTTGGATAAGCTCCTCCAATTCATAAGGTTAGACCTCAACTAGCATCTGTTTTACCAACCTCCAGTATGTGTCAACGCTGCAACCATTAACTATCAACTCAATAGTTAAAGGTTGCAGCATTGACACATACTGGAGGTAGGTAAAACGGATGCTAGTTGAGGTCCAACCTTAAAAATTGGAGGAGCTTATCCAAATATTCACTATTGGGGCCTGAAGATGGTACAATTGATGTAGCGAAACTAGTCGCCTAAATAAAATTATAATGTGAACAGCTGTTGCAAATTTTTTTGTAAGAACTGAACTGACCAGCCGACGCCCCACTTCTACCCACAAAAATGGACACACATAAAGTTGTAATTATTATCCCACAATTTGTCATATGAGAGAAGCAAAGTCATGCTGGTCTTCCACAACTGCCATAGGGACTACATTCGGCAGTCTGTCATACTTTTTTCGTACAACCGTCCTTTGTTGCATCTCTTCAATATGCTGGCACCACATGATGAACTCTTCCGTTGTAGCAACATCTTCTTAGAAGAGCTTGGTACATGTCTTCTGCAATGAGGTGCACGATTTTGTCAGCCTCAGTCATATCCGGGTCACTATGTTACATAGGGCCAAAACATTCTGTATGTATGACTGTGTCGACTCATCATATCGTTGGGCCCGGTTCTTCAGTTGTTCTTCAGCCGAGCAGATTTGTCGCTGGCGGTCTCCAATCATCATCTTAAATTCCGTCTGGAACGTTTCCCAGTCATTCTGCTTCTCTTCATTGTTTTCAAAGCATTGCTGGGCTGTTCTGTCCAGGTAGAAATAAATGTTGGCCAAGCACATTGTATGATCCCACCTGTTATATTTGGTGACTTGGAACCCTTTCAGCCATTTGTTGGGGTCCTATCCAGCGTCTCCAGAGAACACCACCGGGTGTCCAATGTGCAGCTGGCTTACCACTGGCTTTGTGTCCATTGGTTCTTCTGATAATACGGACTTTCGGAAGGATGTACTTGGTATATCCCTTGTATTCCGGTTCTAGTCCTTGTAAGTGAAGGCTTTTACATTGCCTAATTGGAGCCATGGTGCTGCAGCTGTTGCACAGGATACCCGGCGCCTCCGCCAAACAATGTCCCATTAAATGGAAGCAGGCTTGACTTCGAAGGCAGGGTTGTCAACTGAACACAGCACTTACAATGAAAGCAGGTTTATTGCGAACTGAAACATACACGCAGCACTGACTGCCTCTCAGGCAGAGTGCTCTTCTATTTATACACAGACAGAATGTACCAGAAATTAGAAGAATAGTTACATAAGAAACATGTAGACGTTACAAGTAAACATAAGAAACATGTAAAACATTCTGGAAATGATAATTACAAAGAAACTAATTTTTGCCGGTGTATGGGATTGAACCATCAACCTTCAGCACAGCAAAGCTATCCATTTAGCCATGCTGGCAGTCAGTTAGCTTGGGGTCTTGCAACAATATGCTTAATTTCAATGGCTGCTTCACAACCCAGACCATTTGGATCCTCTCATGCACCACCAGATTTTCTGAAGCTACCGCTCTATCCTAAAGATCTATTTTGAGTGGTGTGTGTGTGTGTGTGTGTGTGTGTGTGTGTGTGTGTGTGTGTGTGTTTGATTGATTGAGTTGATTAGCCAGAGAAAGGCACAAATAACAGAGTATGGCATTATAGCACTCTGTCATTTAGGCCTCCGATGGTTAGAGGCACAAACATACCCTTACTCACACAGACACAACTGCCATCTTCGGCTGCTGTGGCCGATCTGCGCTACCCAACATGGCCTAGGCAAGAGCGACCAGTGGTGGGGGTTAGGAGGTGACAAGGAGAGGGAAGCAGGAGTGGAGGGGGGATGAGTGGCATGGGTGGGCGAACAGCCAGTGTTGTCTGACAGTGCGAAGGAAGGGAAGGGACTGAAATGTGTGGCGAGATGGAAGAAGAACGTAAGGATAGAGTATGGCAGGGAAAGAAGGAAAGGGTGGTAGAGGCATGAACTAGTGAAGGTTTAGGCCTGGGGGATTGCAGGAGTGTAGGATATATTGTAGGGAGAGTTGCCATCTGTGCAGTTCATTAAACCTGGTGTTTTGTGTGAAGGATCCATATGGCACAGGCTGTGTAGCAATCATTGAAGTGAGAGACACTATGTAGTGCTGGATGCTCTGCAACAGGATGGTCTAGCTGTCTCTTGGCCACAATTTGACTTCAATGACTGCTCACTTCAATGACTGCTACACAGCCTGTGCCATATGGATCCTCCCCACAAACACCAGCTGCATTGCATAGATTGGAACACTCCCTACAATAAATCCTACACTCCCGTAATCCTCCAGGCCGAAACCTTTGCTAGTTCCTGCCTCTACCACCCTTTCCTTCCTTTCCCTGCCACAAACTATCCTTACATTTGTCTCTCACCCCGTTATACATTTCAGTCCCTTTCCTTCCTTCCACACTGTCCGTCAGACAGCACTGGCATATTCCCCCTTTCATGCCGCAGATCCCCCCCCCCTCCCCTCCTGCTTCTGACTCCTTGCCACCTCCTAAACCCCACCAATGGTTGCTCTCACATAGACCATGCTAGATAGCGCTGATTGGCCACAGTGGCCAGAGATGGCGGTTGTGTCTTTGTGAGTGAGTGTATGTCTGTGTTCTAACCGACAAAGGCCTAAACGAGTGAAAGCTATAATGTCTTATTCTGTTATTTGTTCCTTTCTGCGGCTCATCGGATGCCTCTGTGGTGAGTAAGCAACCTATCATCCTCAAAAATAGTGTTCAGTCCTTCCTGGAATTTCCAGTGTTTAATTGAATGATTGGTTTTATTTTGTTTTATTTAATTTTATTTATTTTCCTCCCCTCAACCACCTCCCCACTCCTTTCCTAAGCTGTATCTCATTCCATCTAATACATACATGCTCTGCAAGGCTTACTACTATATTGTTATTCCAACCTGGACTTCCTATTATTAGACAATCCAAATGTTTTATCATTCTTTTACGAGGGTAGTTACTTCTACTGAGGGGACAAGGGTACATACAAAAATCTGTCAAGCACAGAGCACGAATGGCATTTTTCCATTTACTTCACTTACTGTATGTAACACTAATCAAGTCATTATAGTTGGATTTGTAAGAATATTAACACCTTCGCTAACATTTTCAACTGTGTTGCTGATGTCGTGAAGATAATCACGCAAGGCTGCCGGCATGGTAGGTAAACTTTTACTGAACATTTCACATGCCTGCTGGAGTGTAAAGGCACTGTAGGAGAGAATGTGAGATGGAGCTTGGGAGCAAAAAGGGGAGGTTGAGAAGGGGGATGTATGTTTATCACTAACACCTTATGCTAATGTAGGGTCTGAGTAAAGGTGTTTGAGCACTGACTCGATTGCTCTGCCATCTATAAAGATTTAATGATTTATCTGCGCATGCATTCTAGGAGTGACTAATTTTTTGGACCAGCAAGATTGGTTACATCTCTAGTGACAAGGCTTATACAGCCATTAGCATAAAACACGTGAGTATTAAAAATAATTTAACACAGTAGCAGTCACATGGCTTTCTCTTACATTGTTGGGCATGTGGGTGACAACTTTCACCCACCTTTGTTTAAAATGTTATTTCCACAACTATGGAATAAAATAGTACAGGATTCAATTAATTACTCAACTCCGCGCGCGCGCGCGCACACACACACACACACACACACACACACACACACACAGACAGACAGACAGACAGACAGACAGACAGAGAGAGAGAGAGAGAGAGAGAGAGAGAGAGAGAGAGATAGAGAGAGAGAGGTCCCTTTGTGCCAGAACTATGGAGGCGCTCAGTCTTGTGTACGCACGCATGTGCATGAGTGTGTGCATTTTCTTTGTGTAATTGCTGTGTGGTATAATTCAGAAAAAAAATCTGTCAGCCTACACACTAAATTCAAAATTCTTGCTGAATTCTATGCTGCCTCCACTCTCACTAATCCACCCAGAATTCATGGTGTTAAATAGTCTAACACCTCACTGTCGCATGCATTTTCTGAAGCTACTAACTTGCCAGTTACTCCCTCTATCTCCAAGGCCTTTCCACCATATCCCTCTAGTACTGTCATGGATCTTTTCTTGTTGACCTCAATTAGTCCATCCAACAGAAGCCTTGACTACAATTATATCACACAGCTGGATAACACTGTCATGTGCTATAATCAAAGATTGCAAGTTTGAAAGCTGAACACACAATAACACCTATTGTTCGCATTCATATCTAATAAGTCACTTCTACTTACACCCAACATTGCTCACTATCAAAATATAACTTCAACAGTTTGCAAGAAAAAATAGCATGAAAGGTACATTCCATTTCCATAAGGCTGCCTCAGTTTATTTGGTTGGTTAGATATTGAAAGGGACTAAGCTGTAACAGTCATCAGTCACTGATTCCTTTCACTGACATTAGATTAAAAGTTGCTGAAATGGTACAGAAAGCAGTGTGTTAAACTACATTAAGGTGAGGAAGTAACACATCAAATTTAAAATAAATAAATAAAATCAAAAATGGAAGAAAGGAGAGGAAGATTTAAAAATACAGAATGTCTAGGCTGGATTATCACAGAAATAAAATTGGAACATCCAGCCACTCTGTAACCTATTAAAATCTCTAGCCCACAAGTAATTTATTTTTATTTTTATTTATTTATTTATTTTTATGGCACTTTTCATTCTCTTTCTTTAATGGGAAGAGCGGGCCTTCTCAGAGCATGCGTCCTGAGGATGGGTTAAGGTTTTATTTTGTTACTTTATTAGTCATTTTGTTTACTTAACTGCCAAAGGGGGGGGGGGATGATTTTCCCAATTGGGAGCATTCTGTGGGCATGGGGGCAGCTCTGGTATTCATCTTACAGCCACGATTACAGTGTTATCCAGCCATGATACAATCCACTCACATGAATAAAATTTAGAACTAAATCAGCCATAGAGGCATTGTCAGCTACAACAAAAGGCAAGACACCAGAGAGACTAAAATTATGCCTCTGAGGACCTAAATTTGGGTAATCCAGTAAGAATGGCAACTGTCAATTGCACACCACACCGACACTGAGGATGGTTCTAGTGACGAAAAAGGTGACTGTAAGTCAGCCAAGTATGGCCAATATGGAGCCATCAGAGGACAAAGAGTCCCTGCGAGGGATCCCCATAGAGGACCTCCATACGTTTGTTGTCTGCTTTATTAACCTCCATTTGTTGGGCACTTGTAGGATGCGCCATTCAGCATTCCACAAACCGAGAACTCTACCGTGTAACATTGAATGGAGCTCAGTAGGTGGTACACCTGTATAGAGCCTAGGTTTATGGGTAGACACCTTTACTAACATGTCAGCTAGTTTGTTTCGTTCTATTCCGAGGTGCCCTGGAGTCCAAGGAAGTACTACTGACCACCCACATTGTTTGATAGCATATATGGACTCTTGTATGGCCATCACCAAGGGATAGCAAGGGTAGCACTGATTGAGTGCTTGTAGATCACTCAGGCAGTCACTACATACAAGGAAGGACTCCCCGGGGCAAGAATGGATACATTCTAGTGTACGAAGAGTGGCTACCAGCTCTACAGGGTATACTACATTGCAGTCATCTGGCAAGGAGTGCAATTTACCATGTCCTGCATGCACATAGGCAAAGCCAACATGACCAAATACCATTGAGCCATCAATTTATATCATGGCAATACTTTACAACATAATTCCACCCATCTGCTTTGACCCATAACATCATCAAAATGGCAGCAATGATGTATGTACTCGTAGCCAATGTGGCGACCAAAACACTTGCGAAACATGCACATAGAAACACGCAAAAATTAACGTAAAAGGACACCAATGGGACAAGTGTGGGAATGCAGGGGTTTTGGGCAGGAACATCCTATGCGGGAAAATATGACAAAAAGCCAACAGAAAACACAGAAAAAGTAATTGAAAAAATACACAAAATAAAAAACGAAAGTGACCTAAAATGTTTGCATGGAATTGAATAGTTCACTTGATCTAAAAATCAAATGAAGAAAACAATACCAATCAACACTGTTGCCATATAAAATAAGAATAGTATCGCATATGTCAATTAACCTACATTACATGTAAAATCAAGAAAACAATACTAACCAAGGCCCTCCCAATTCTCATCAACATTAAAATGGTATTGAATGCTGAAATTGACCTACAATACACTTAAAATGAAGAAGGTGATACCAATTCAAAAGCATTAGTTTATGATGCGATTCCACCCATCTGCTTTGACCCATGAAATCAACAGGTCGGAAAACCCCTATAGAGGATAATATCATAATACTTATGTATTGTAGACAATAAATAATCTGTGATTATCCTCAAATTACATATTACAACAACAGAATTTACCATCAGTCACAGGTCTCAGCCCAAACATTCACACTGCTCTACAAGCATCATGAATCTGTCTACTTTGATATATAAAGCCCATCCCTGCACTACATTCAGTGTGTATTCCTGAATTCTGATCATTAACGTTGCTGTTTATTCTAATCTCTGCCACCTCCTTCATACAGAATCCTAATAAGTGGATGCATGAGACAAGACCATCATTTTTTCAAATTGTATTTAATGCCCGTTTTCCAGGCAATTATCTGCTACATCCAACTTCTCAAGTTACTTTTGTTTAATGTAACACTTGTGTTCAGTTCAACACTGCACAACTGCATGAACTGTTTGACTGATATAGCTCCTATCACATACAGTGGGTATGCTACTGGGTAGTCTGCTTTACTTATTTTCATACACTTATGACTAATGCTGTAACTCCTCTTAATTCACACAGGGTATCTATTGCACAGAAACGGGCAATTCGAACAATATGTTGAACCATACGTCGACCCCTGTTCAATAGCCTTGGAATTCTAATATTGGCCTCGCACTGCACATTTTCTTTAATGTCATTTTATTCTTAACAATATCTACTTATTACAAGTAGTTAGCAGATTTCACTCAGTTAATACTAGACATAAATCAAAACTGCATTTGGATCAAGCCTTTTGACCCTGGTGCAGAAAGATGAGTTCATTATACTGCCACATCCATTTACAATAAGCTGCCACAAGAATTCCAAAAGCTTATTAATAATTCACACAGTTTGAAGTCTGAACTGAAGAGTTTCCTGGTGGATCACACTTTATATTCTGTTAAGGAATTCCTGGAAAAAATAAAAAGCTAGTCCCCTGTTCCTAACAAGTTTTCCATGTGGCTGTGGATGGTTTGATCGTGCAAAGCTTGTTTGGTGCACTCAGTGCAGACCATTCAGAGCTCCAAGCGTCCCGCAGCTTCCGGTGTAGCGTCCACCTGAAGTCCATTTCCACGAGGCCAATTTCAAGTGGGCGTGAGGAGGTGGCCTGTTTGGCCAACTGATCCACATGTTCATTGCCAGGAACGCCAATGTGCCCTGGGGTCCAAACAAAGACCACCGAGCGACCAGACCTATTGAGAGCGGCAACAGAGTCTTGGATACATCGTACCAGAGGGAGCTTGCTGAAACACTGGTCGAGTGCTCGTAAGCCACTCAGGGAGTCGCTATGGATAACAAACGACTTCCCGGGGCAGGCTCGGAGATGTTCCAGAGCTCGAGAGATAGCGACCAGCTCTGCAGTAAAAACACTACTCCCTTTTGGCAAAGACCGCTGTTCAAAAAGGTCACCATGGAGATAGGCATACCCAGAATGGCCATCTACCAGGGAACCATCGGTATAGATGACCTCCACACCGTGGAATGAGTCAAGGAGTTCCTGGAACTGGCGACGAAGAACCGATGGTGAAATGGAGGCTTTCGAGTCCCAGGACAAGTCCAACCGTAGCTGCGGACGAGGAATACACCAAGGAGGTGTTTGGGAAGAATAGTGGAAAGTAGGAGGGAAGGGAAGGGATTCAAGGGAGGAGAGAAGGGAATGGACACGGACTGCAATCAGGAGACCCGACCGAGGCCGTCTTTGAGGGGATGGGAGTGCAGCAGTTGGGAAGAGAAGCCTGCGATGCGGATGATGGTCTGAGGTGTGGACACGAGCGACATACGAGGACAGCAATTGTTGCCGACGGTAACGCAGTGGGTGAACCCCAGCCTCAACAAGGAGGCTCATTACCGGGCTTGTACGAAAGGCTCCCATTGCCAAGCGAACACCAGCATTTAAGATGGGGTCTAAGACCTGAAGTGCAGAAGGGGCTGCCGAGTCATACACCTGGCTCCCATAGTCCAGGCAGAACTGGATGAGAGCCTTATAAAGTCGTAAGAGAGTTGGACGGGCGGCTCCGCAAGCAGTGTGGCTGAGGCAGGGCAGTATGTTTAAGTGCCGCCACCACTTTTGTCGAAGCTGCTGTAGGTGGGGGCCACGTGAGCCGGGCATCGAACAACATGCCCAAGAAGCGATGTGTATCTTCAACACGCAGAAGGTCGTCACCTAAGTACAGTTCCGGGTCTGGGTGCACCGCCCGACGGCGGCAAAAGTGCATAACTCGAGTTTTGGAGGCAGAGAACCGGAACCCATGGGCTAAAGCCCAGGAATGAGCCCTGTGAATGGCTCCCTGCAGCCACCTTTCAGCGACACCAATACTAGCTGAACTGTAATACATACAAAAGTCATCAGCATACAGTGAGGAGGACGCCCATGACCCTACTGCTGCAGCAAGTCCGTTGGTGGCAATTAGAAACAGCGGAACAATAAGAACGGAGCCCTGTGGGACTCCATTCTCTTGGGTGTGTGGGGAGCTGAGGTGGGTGCAAACCCTAACCCGAAAAGTGCGAAGCGAGAGGAAGTTCTGTATGAACAGTGGAAGCGGTCCTCTCAAGCCCCAGCCATGCAGCGTAGCTAGAATATGGTAGCGCCAGGTGGTGTCATAAGCCTTTCGGAGATCGAAAAAGACTGCAACCAGGTGCTCGCGCCTGGCAAATGCAGTGCGGATGGCCGACTCCAAGGGAACTAGATTGTCCAATGCAGAACGGCCCTGGCGGAATCCCCCTTGTTGTGAGGCAAGGAGTCTATGTCTTCAAGAACCCACATGAGCCGCCGACTCACCATACGTTCCAGGAGCTTGCAAGGAACGTTGGTGAGACTAATCGGGTGGTAACTGTCTGCCACCTGTGGATCAGCACCAGATTTTATCACTGCGACGACAATGCTCTACCGCCATTGAGATGGAAAAACACCTTCAACCCAGAGGCAGTTGAACAGGTCGAGAAGTTGGTCTTTAAACTCCTGTGACAGGTGGCGCAGGAACTGTTTGTGGATTCGATCTGGCCCTGGGGTGGTATCAGGGCAAGCAGTGAGGGCACTCTGGAACTCCCACTCAGTGAATGGGGCATTATATTGTTCTCGCTGACGTGTGTGGAAAGACAACTGCCTCCGCTCGAATTGTTCTTTGAGAGTGTGGAAGCCCGCAATATACGCAGAAGTCACAGGGTTACTGGCATAATGGTCCGCCATGTGTTCAGACATAGCAGCTGGATCCAAGCATATAGTACCCCGAAAGTTCCAGCTGGGGATTCCTGCCTGTGGTCGGTACCCAAAAAGGCGCCAAACCTGTGACCACACCCGAGATGGGGCGGCGCGAGAGCCGATGGTAGCGACATCTCTCTCCCAACAGTCCTGCTTACTCTGGCGTATCAGCCTCCGAGCCTGTGCCCGGAGTCGCTTTCAAGCACAGGGGTGGCGCCGGTGGCGCTGGAGTGCCCAACGACGTACCCTGATGACCTCAGCAATCTCTGCAGACCACCATGGAACTGACTTGCGCCAAACTGAACTAGTGGTGGTCGGAACACTGGCTTCAGCAGAAGAAATTATGGCTCTAGTGATGTGATGAGCAGCTTGATCAACATCGTCTGGGATTGGTGGTATCACCCTAGCAGCCAAGGTGTAAGCAGGCCAGTCAGCCCTACGCAGAGACCAACGGGGCAAACGATCTGGAGGTTGATACTGGAGAAGAGAGATATGGATGGGGAAGTGGTCGCTACCACATAGGTCATCGTGGACCCCCCAATGAAGCTGTGGTAGAAGGCTTGGGCTGCAGAGAGAGAGGTCTATAGCCGAGTACGTGCCGTGCGCCACACTGAAATGTGTGGGGGCACCAGTATTGAGAAGGCAGCAGTCCAGCTGTGCTATTAGGTCTTCAATGTCCCTACCATGACCTGAGACAAGTCTCAGGTCTGAGAGCCACCCCACAAGGTGTTGTGGGCATTGAAATCCCCCAATAGGAGGAATGGTGGGGGGAGTTGTGCGATCAAGTTCGCAAGGTCTGCAGGAGAGACTGCCTCATCCGGAGGAAGGTAGAGAGAGCAGATGGTGATGTTCTGTCGTGCCTGAATCCTCTCAGCCACTGCCTCGAGCACTGTGTTAAGTGGCACTGGTGAACTGGGGATAGTGGCAAGAATGTAAAGACAGACTCCTCCGGATACCCTGTTGTATCTTGCGCGGTTTTTATAGTAACCCCTATACCCACGAAGGGCAGGAGTCCGTTCAGCAGGAAACCAGGTTTCCTGTAGTGCAACACAGAGGGAAGGGTAGTGACATAACAACTGCTGTAACTCGGCCAAGGGGCGGAAGAAACCGCCACAGTTCCACTGCAGCACCAACGTACTGGGCATATTTATGTAGTTGGTAAAGTAGAGCCCACAGGTTTCTCTGCAGTCACTGACTCAGGAGGCAGAGCCTCGACGTCCATTGCTTCCAAAGTCTTGGCAATTGCCAAGTCTTCAGGGGATGCGAGGATCTCCACCACGTCCTCAGAAGTAGAGGATTTTTGTGGTGGCTTGGTAGCCCCCTGTGACTCTTTAGATTTAGCTTTCTTTAGCTTTTCTCGCTGATCCTTCGGCTTCTCGCACTAGGAGGGCTTGGCTGACTCAGTCTCAGAGACTGAGGTTGCCCTTGAGGCCCTACGACCAGCTTTGGAAGGCACTTGGTGCCATTCACTGGCATCCACTATACCAGTTGGAGGAACCAAGGGAGGAAGGGATTCAAGCGATCCCTTCCTAGCGAGAGGAGCCAGAGCAGGCTGTTGAAGCTCCGGCTCACTTGTGGGGACCGATGTCCCCGTTGGGTGGGGCGATTGTGCTCCGAAAGCAGGGGCTTTGGGGGCAGAGATTGACGGTTGGGGTTGAGGGCCCACTAGGACTGGCTGAACTGTTGGAACCTTTGGCTGATGGCGTATAGAGGGTGTCATGACAGCTGCGTAAGATGACTTGCTGCTGACTGGGTGGAGTTTGTCATATTTGCGCTTAGCCTCTGAATAAGACAACCGGTCAAGGGTTTTATACTGCATTATCTTCTGCTCCTTCTGCAGAACTGAGCAGGTAGGCGAGCAAGGTGGATGATGTTCACCACAGTTTACACAGATGGGAGGATGTGTGCAAGGGAGGTCTGGGTGTGACTCACGGCCACAGTCTCGGCAGGCGGAGTTGGCAGTACACCTGGAAGACAGGTGTCCAAACCTCCAGCACTTAAAACAGCGCATAGGGGGAGGAACGTAGGGATTCACGTCGATGCAGTAGATCAGCACCTTCACCTTCTCTGGCAATGACTCGCCTTCGAAGGCCAAGATGAAGGCACCGGTGGCAACCCTGTTGTCCTTCGGACCCCTATAAACTCGTCGGATAAAATGGACTCCTCGCCGCTCCAAGTTCTTACGGAGTTCTTCATCTGTCTGCAAGTGCAGATCTCTATGGAAGATAATTCCCTAGACCATGTTGAGGCTCTTGTGGGGGGTAATCGAAACGGGAACATCACCCAGCTTGTCACAGGCGAGTAGTGCCCGTGACAGAGCCGGGGATGACGTTGTTATTAGTACCGACCCCGATCGCATTTTGGACATGCCGTCAACTTCTCCGAACTTGTCTTATAAATTGTCTATGAAGAACAGAGGCTTTGTGTTTATAAAAGATTCTCCATCAGTCCTAGAACAAACTAAATACCGTGGTGCATATTGCTGTCCTTGATTTCTAGCCCTGCGTTCCTCCCATGACAATTGGGGGTCATATCTCTCTGCATTGTAATCAAACTTTCCTCTCTTACAGATGGTGGTTAAACGCCACCACCATCGTGGTCCCACGAGCAGCTAGGGAAGTAAGAGTCCACCCAGGCAGAGCCCCACTTGCCTGGGTAAGCCTTGTACAACTGAGGTGCGGCAGGTTCCACAGAGGTTGCTCGCTAGCGGCTGTTCAACCTCAACAGCCATGCATCTCCTCGACACGTAGCACACCTTGAGATTGAGTTTTTTTTTTTATAGAGGTTTGTACCGTCCTCGCGACCCGGGCGATTAAGCCAAGATCCTCGAGCCCTGAAACGTACAACGTTCCACCATCGCGCCGAACGATGGTCGTTGAAGCACGCACAGAGCTTACGGTGTAGCGGACTGTTGGCGCGATACAGCCCACAGCTAAGGACCCCGGGTTCGCCAAGCCTGTACTCAGCAAATTAATGCTGAGCCCCTGAGGGGGCAATCTTATGTAGTGACTCTTTCCATGACCATTGTATCCTGTGGAACATAATAAATATAAATATTGTTGTAGTTTTAGTCTTCAGTCCGGAGCTGGGTTTGATGCAGGTCTCCGCCCTTCTCTATTCTATTCTGAGCAAGCCTCTCCATCTCCTCATAAGAACAGTACCCAAATCCATTTGAATCTGCTTTGTATATTCATCTCTTGGTCTCCCTCTGCGATTTTTCCCCACATGCTTCCCTTCAATGATAAATTTATGATGCCTTGATGTCTAAGAATGTGTCCTACCAATCGTCCCTTCTTTTAGTCAAGGTATGCCAAAAATTCCTTTTCTGCCCCATTCTGTTCAGTACCTCTTTACTAGTTACGTTATCTATCCACCTAATCTTCAGCATTTTTCTGTAGCACCACACTTCAAAGACTTCTATCCTCTTCCTGTCTGAACTATTTAATGCCCATGATTCACTTCCATACAAGGCAATACTCCACCCTAATGCCTTCAGAAAAGACTTGCTTACACTTAAATTAATACATGATATTAGCAAATTTCTCTTGTTCAAAAACACTTCTCTTCCCATGGCCAGTCTGCATTTTATATCCCCTGTACTGTGACCACCATATATTATTTTACTACCCAAGTAACAAAACTCATCTACCACCTTTATTGTTTCATTACCTAATCTAATTCCTTCAGCATCACCTGATTTTCGAAGACTGCATGCCATTATCCTTGTTTTGCTCTTGTTAATGTTCATCTTATATGCTCCTCTCAACACACAGTCCATTCTGTTCAATTGCTCTTCCAGGTCCTTTGCTGTCTCTGATAGAATTACACTGTCATCAGCAAAACACAATGTTTTTATTTCTTCACCTTGAACTATCCCATCTCCAAGTTTTTCCTTGCTTTGCTTCACAGCTTGCTTGATGTACAGATTAAACAACATTGGAGAAAGACTACAACCCTGTCTTACTCCCTTCCCAACCAATGCTTCCCTTTCATACCCTTCTCTCTACATCTACATCCATACTCCACAAAAAAACCTGACGGTGTGTGGCGGAGGGTGCCTTGAGTACCACTATCAGTTCTCCCTCCTATTCCAGTCACGTTCACAAAAAGAAAGATTGTCAGTATGTCTCTGTGTGGGCTCTAATCTCTCTGATTTTATCTTCATGATCTCTTCGCAAGATATACATGATAGGGAGCAATGTACTGTCCTCAGTAAAGGTATGTTCTCCAAAATTTGACAAAAGCCCGTACCAAGTGACAGAACATCTCTCCTGCAGAGTCTTCCACTGGAGTTTATCAATCGTCTCTGTAACACTTTCACAATTATTAAATGATCCTGTGATGATGCACACTGCTCTCTGTTGGGTCATATATACTTCCTCTATCAATCCCACCTGATACAGATCCCACATCGGTGAGCAGTACTCGAGCAGTGGGCAAACAAGTGTACTGTAACCTACTTCCTTTGTTTTCGGACTGCAATTCCTTAGGATTCTTCAAATGAATAAATCTGGCATCTACTTTACCGACAATTGATTTTATATGGTCATTCCATTTTAAATCACTCCTAATGCCTACTCCCAGATAATTTATGGAATTAACTGCTTCCAGTTGCTGACCAGCTGTAGTGTAGCTAAATGATAAAGGATCTTTCTTTCTGTGTATTCGTTGCACATTACACTTGTCTACATTGAGATTCAATTGCCATTCCTTGCAGCATGCGTAAATTCGATGCAGATCCTACTACATTTTGATACAATTTTCTATTTTTACAACCCCTCTATATACTACAGCATCATAGGCAAAAAGCCTCAGTGAACTTCCGATGTTATCCACAAGATCATTTATATATATTGTGAATAGCAACAGACCCAGAACACTCCCCTGTGGCACACCTGACATCACTCATGCTTCAGAAGACTTCTCTCTATTGAGAAGGACATGCTGCGTTCTATTATTTAGGAACTCCTCAATCTAGTCACACAATTTGTCCAACAGACCATATACTCTGTTCATTAAACGACTGTGGGGATCTGTATGAAATGCCATGCAGAAGTAAGAAACACGGCATCTACCTGGGAACCTGTGCCTATGGCCCTCTGAGTCTCGTGGACAAATACCGTAAGCTGGGTTTCACACGATCACCTTTTTTCGTCTCGGCCATGCCCCGCGCGCTGTGTGAACACACAGGCTGGTGGCGTGCGCCGGCTAGGCTGAGGCGGCTCTGCTTGGCCGACGGGCATGGTGTGAAACCGGGATTCGGGAGCACCATGACTCGCCTCGTCCTGAAGCGTCTTTCTCTCGACAGTGTGATGGCATCGCTGCCCGTCTACCCACCATCAGCCGTCGAGAGCGAGCCGCGAGCGCGGCGGGAAGTGAGCGGGAGTGGCGGCCATTTTGACCAGCACTAGGAAATACCCTCTGACATCAAGAAGAACAAGAAGAATATCATAATGCCAATTCCAAAGAAAGCAAGTGCAGACAAGTGTGAAAATTACAGAACTGTCAGTTTAATAAGTCTTGGTTGCAAAATACTAACACGAATTATTTACAGACGAATGAAAAAAACTTGTGGAATCTGACCCGGGGAAGATCAGTTTGGATTTAGGAGAAATGTAGGAACACAGGAGGCAATATTCACATTATGCCTTATCTTAGAAGATAGGCTAAGGAAGGTCAAACCTATGTTTGGTGATTTGGAGAAAGCTTTTGACAATGTTGATTGGAATACACTCTTCCAAATTCTGAAGGTAGCAGGGGTTAAATATAGGGAGCAAAGAGTTATATTCAACCTATACAAAAACCAGACAGTGGTTATTAGAGTTGAAGGGCAAGAAAGGGACGCAGAGGTTGGGAAGGGAATAAGACAGGGTTGTAGCCTTTCCCCAATGTTGTTCAATCTGTACATTAAGCAGGCAGTGAAGGAATTCAAGGAGAAATATGGAGAGGGCATTAAAGTGCAGGGAGAAGAAATAAAAACATTGCAGTTTGCTGATGACATAGTAATTCTGTCAGAGACCGCAAAAGATCTGGAAGACCAATTGAATGGAATGGACAGTGTCTTGAAAGGAAGATATAAGATGAACATTAACAAGAGTAAAACGAAGGTAATAGAATGCAATGTCAGAAAATCAGGCGATGCTGAAGGAATTAGATTAGGTAATGATACAATAAAGTAGTGGATGAATTTTGTTATTTGGGTAGCAAGATAACTTCTTATGGTCGAAGTAAAGAAGATATAAAATTCAGAATAGCTAGGGGAAGAAAAGTGTTTCTAAAGAAGCGAAACTTGTTAACATCCAATATTACTCAAAGTGTTAGGAAGTCCTTTCTGAAAACATTTGTCTGGAGCGTAGCACTGTATGGGAGTGAAACGTGGTCAATAAGGAGTTCTGATAAAAAGATGATAGATGCTTTTGAAATGTGATGCTACAGATGAATGATGAAAATTAGATGGGTAGATCATGTAATTACTGAGGAGGTGCTTAACCATATTGGGGAGATAAGGAATTCCTGGCATATCCTGACAGAGAAGGGATAGAAATGGTTGGACACATTCTGAGACTTCAAGGAATTGTCAACTTAGCATTAGAAGGAAGCTTGTGGGGTAAAAATTGTAGATGGAGAGTGAGGGACGAATATAGTAAGCAGATTCAAAAGGATGTAGGTTGCCGAACGTATTCTCAGATGAAGAGACTTGCACA
Source organism: Locusta migratoria (assembly GCA_026315105.1). Classification (NCBI taxonomy): domain Eukaryota; kingdom Metazoa; phylum Arthropoda; class Insecta; order Orthoptera; family Acrididae; genus Locusta; species Locusta migratoria. The sequence goes on from CM048747.1 coordinate 190,091,693, forward strand.
GGACAGGGTAGTGTGGAGAGCTGCATCAAACCAGTCTACGGACTGAAGACAACAACAACAATGTATATCTTGCACACCAGGTGAAACAGTTTTGTCATGGCTGATTCTCCCAGAGACTTCAGTAGCTCTGAGGGAATATCATCTACTACAGTTCTTTTGGTTTGGCTTAGGTCTTTCAGTGCTCTGTCAAATTGATCTCCTAGTATAGTATCTTATACTTCATCTTCATCTACTTCCTCTTCTCTTCCTACAATATTGTCTGTAATTTCATTTCATTTGTAGAGCTCTACTAAATATTCTTTCCACCTTTCATCATTTCCCTTCTTTACTTAGAACTGGTTTTCCATCTGTGTTCTTGATATTCATACAAATATTTTTCTTGTCTCCAAATGTCCCTTTTATTTTCCTGTAGGCAGTATATTTTTTTTTTTTTTTTCCACAGTTATACATTCTTCTACAGACTTGCATTTGGCTTCTAGCCCACCAACTAAGCCATTCTGCACTTCCTGTCAATCTTATTTCTTAGTTGACTGTACTCCATTTTACCTGAGCTTCATTTAGTGAATTTTTGTATCTCCTTCTTTCATCAATTACATTTAAGTATTTCCTGTGATATCAAAGGAAGTTTTGTAGGTCTTGCCTTTCTAACTATTTGGTCCTCTGCTGCCTTCATTATTTCATCTCTCAATGCTACCCATTCCTCTTCTATTTCCTCCCCTTTCTGTCAATTGTTGTCAAAATTTCCCTCTGAAATTATCAAGAACTTCAGGTTCCTTCAATTTATCCAGGTACCATCATCTTATATTCCTTTCTGCAGTTTCTTCGATTTCATTCTATAGTTTGTAACCAATAAGATATGGTCAGAGTCTATATTTGCTCCTGGATATGTCTTACAGTATAAACCCTGGTTCTAAAATCTATGTCTTAACATCGTAAAATCTTTCAGTGTCTCCTGGTTTCTTCTATGTATTCAACATTATTTTTGAACCAAGTGTTTGTTATTATTAAATTATGTTCTGTACAAAGTTCACTTATGGTGAGTAGTAAACTGTCCTTACTATATTATTAATACCAACCTGAACTTTCCATTATTAAATAAATTAGATGACATAACTCTGAAGACCATCCCCATAAACCACACACATTGCCGAGGTGGGGTGGCTTGCGTGCCTCAACAATACAGATAGCTGTACCGTAGGTGCAACCACAGCGGAGGGGTATCGGTGGAGAGACCAGACTAATGTGTGGTTCCTGAACAGGAGCAGTCGCCTTTTCAGTAGTTACAGGGGCAACAGTCTAGATGATTGACTGAGCTGGCCTTGTAACATCAGCTAATGTGGCTTTGCCATACAATTACTGCGAACAGCTGAAAGCAAGGGGAAACAACAGCCGTTACTTTTCCTGAGGACATGCAGCTCTACTGTATGAAAATATGGTGATGGCATCCTCTCGGGTAAAATATTCCGGGCAGGGAGTACCCAGGAGGATGTTGTCATCACGAAAGACAATACTGTCATTCTATGGATCAGAGCATGGAATGTTAGATCCCTTAATCAAGTAGGAAAATTAGAAAATTTAAAAAGGGAAATTGATAAGTTGAAGTTCGACATAGTGGGGATTAGTGAAGTTCGGTGGCAGGATGAACAGGTTTTCTGGTCAGGTGAGTACAGGATTATAAATACAAAATCAGGTGGGGTATCACAGAAGTAGGACTGATAATGAGTAAGAAAATAGGAATGTGGGCTGCTCATAAGCAGCACAGTGATAGCATTATCATTGTCAAGATAGATGCAAAGAAAACTCCGACAACAGTAGTACAGGTTTACATGCCAACTAGCTCTGCTGATGTTGAGGAGATTGAAGAAATATATGAGTTAAAGGAAATTATTCAAATAATTAAAACTTTATTGTGATGGAGAATGGAATTTGGTAGTAGGACAAAGAAGAGAAGAAAAAATAGTAAGTGAATATGGACTGGGCAAGAAGGAATGAAAAAGGAAGTTGCCTGGTAGAATTATGCATGGAACATGATTTAATCATAACAAACACCTGGTTTAAGAATCACAAAAGAAGGCTGTATAGGCTTACATGAAAGAGACCAGGAGACACCAGAAGGTATCAGATAGATTTTATAATGGTAAAACATAGATTCTGGAACCAGGTTTTAAACTGTAAGACATACCCAGGGGGAGATATAGACTCTGACCATAACTTATTGGTCATGAACTGTAGGCTGAAACTGAAAAAAGTGCAGAAAGGTAGTAAAATAAGGAGATGGGACGTGGATAAACTGAGGGAACCTGAAGTTCTTAAGAATTTCAGAGGGAGCTTTAGGCAACAATTGACAGAAACGAGGCGAAATAAAACAATAGAAGAGGAATGGGTAGCATTCAGAGATGAAATAGTGAAGGCAGCAGAGGACAAAATAGGTAGAAAGGCAAGACCTACAAAAAAAATCTTTGGATACCACAGGAAATACTAAATTTAATTGATGAAAGGAGAAAATATTAAATGCAGTAAATGAAACACACAAAATAGAGTACAGACGACTAAGAAATGAGATTGACAGGAAGTGCAAAATGGCTAGAAGCCAAATGCAAGTCAGTAGAAGAATATTTAAATAGGGGAAAAATAGATTCCACCCACAGGAAAATAAAAGAGACATTTGAGGACAAGAAAATATCAAGAACTCAGATAGAAAACCACTTCTCAGCAAAGAATGGAAAGCTGAAAGGTGGAAAGAGTTCATAGGAATTGAACTTAGAGACAATGTTGTAGGAAGGGAAGAGGAAGTAGATAAAGATGACATAGGAGATACTATACTGAGAGATGAATTTGACAGAGCCCTGAAAACCTATGTCGGAACAAGGCCCCGGGAGTAGATGACATTCCCTCAGAGCTACTAAAGTCTCTGGGACTACCAGCCATGACAAAACTAATTCACCTGGTGTGTATGAGACAGGCGAAATACCCCCAGCCTTTAAGAAAAACGTAATAATCCCCATTCCAAAGAAAGCAGGTGCAGACAAGTATGAAAATTACAGTACCATCAGTTTGATAAGTCATGGTTGCAAAATTTTAACACAAATTATTTAGGCCTACAGGAGAATGGAAAAGTTGGTAGAAGCTGACATCAGGGAAGATCAGTTTGGATTCAGGAGAAATGTAGGAACACAGGAGGCAATCCTCACTTTACGGCTTATCTTAGAAGATAGATAAAGGAAAGGCAAACCTACATTCTTAGCTCTATAGATTTGGAGAAAACCTTTGACAATGTTGACTGGAATATACTCTCGAATTCTGAAGTCAGCAGGTGTAAAATACAGGAAAAGGAGTGCTATTTACAACTTGTACAAAAGCCAGATCGCAGTTATTAGACTCGAAGGGCATGAAAGGGAAGCATTAGTTGGGAAGGGAGTAAGACAGGGTTGTAGCCTTTCTCCGATGTTATCCAATTTGTACATCAAGCAAGTAGTGAAGGAAAGCAAGGTAAAATTTGGAATAGGGATTAAAGTTCAGGGCGAAGAAATAAAAACATTGTGTTTTGCTGATGACATTGTAATTCTGTCAGAGACAGCAAAGGACCGGGAAGAGTAGTTGAATGGAATGGACAGTGTGTTGAAGAGAGCATATAAAATGAACATTAACAAGAGCAAAACAAAGATAATGGAATGCAGTATAAACAGGCGATGCTGAAGAAATTAGATTAGGTAACGAAACAATGAAGGTGGTGGATGAGTTTTGTTACTTGGGTACTAAAATAACATGCAATGATCGCAGTACAGAGGATATAAAATGCAGAAAGGCAATGGGAAGAAAAGCATTTTTGAAAAAGAGAAATTTGCTAACATCGAATATTAATTTAAGAGTAAGGAAGTTTTTCCTGAAGGCATTTGTGTGGAGTGTTGCCTTGTACAGACGATAAAGAGTGTTGACAGGAAGAGAATAGAGGCACTTGAAATGTGGTGCTACAGAAGAATGCAGAAGATTAGGTGGGTAGATCGCATAACTAATGAAGAGGCACTGAATGGGGATTCGAACCCCAATGGGTAACAGCTTTGCGCATCTGAGCATAGCACCCCAATGCACTCGACAACTCTGGCGCAGCACTTGAAAGTATTATCTTCAACTCAGATATGACGTCATTGTTCAAAGCCGATGGATCGTGTCCTGGACTTCAATTGACACTGTTCAAACTTACATAATGTGCTACTGACAGAAGGCTGTTATTAAAATTTTCTGTTATTTTCAAGGAATCACAGATCAGTTCATTATCTACATTTCAAGAAGTTTCTTGATTTCTTTGTATGTTAAATATTCAGTGCCTCCTATTTATTAGTAGTAGAATATGTACAGTACCAGTGTAGTTCCAGAAGGTAGGATTCACAGTTTGAGGACTGCATCTGTAGACAAGTGATTGGACAAACAGATAGAAAAGAAGTACCACTAATTTACCAAGAGCACTGCAATTGTAAAAATTGCAAACTGCTTTCTAGGAAAAATGTAAGAATAGCATACATCCTCTTAAATAGTAGATTAACAACACATTGCAAGATATTACAGGGGTACTATATATCTTGTTGAGATTCGGAAATATTTAAAGAGTGATTAAGAGAAAGTAATCTACGTGGATATCATACTGAAAAATTCGAAAACAACTAGGCTATGTTTAAAGGATCATATGCAAAGAAAGCACGTACAATGGCAGTACATGGAATGGAATCTTGAAGGTATGCCTAAAATAATGGTAGCAGTAAATGGTAGTCTCTAATAGATTATCTCCGTGTTACTGGACCGTTTATCAAGACTAATTGACGAAGGTATTTTCAGTTGAGCCATTTAACACTGTTCGTATGACGTAAAATGATGTAGCCTTAGCCTATGATTTGGGTTACAAATGTTAACCTGCTCTAGTGGGTCGAGAGCAGGAGGGATTTGACGGAAGTTAGTATTTTTGCCCACATCTTTAATATTTGATGTCACAGCTCTAGTGTTTGAGTAGATTTTCCTCCTCCACCGCCGAATAATTTTAAATAAATGCACCTGTGAAACTATAATAATGGCAACAGGAGAATGCCTTACTACTGATGCTTTCAAATGTGATTTTCGAAATGTTAACACACTTTGTGATACCTTATTTCCCGGATTGAGTTGATTCCAGTTTGTAGAACACTTCGCTGATTATAAATGAAGTCATTCTGTAAATTATAGATAAATATATTCACGTCTATCACATATTCGGAAATTGAAATTAAAAAAAAAAAGGACTGGGAACAAATACAAATGATACACTGTCATCTGGTCACCTGTCAAATCTGTCAGGTTTTGTTTCGGGTCTATCTGCGGAGCCGCATATTAAATAGCTAATAGTTTTCCTTTAGGAATAAACAAATACCTGCACGATATAGATAGCTCGACTTCTGTTGTACATTGTGCTGCCGTTCCCGGTACAAACCCTGCTGACATTTTCACGAATACTGTTGGCAATTAGGTAAACATGTACTTAAACACCATACAAAACACCCTCCTCACACAAACCTTCCTCCCGATTGATAAACAAATTTTCAAAGATAATAATACAAACAGCATTTTTCATGCAAAGCGTTGGCACGACTGTTAAATATTAAAGAGCGCTCTTTTTAAACGTTCTGCCACCGAACAAACAGTGCGTATTTTCTGAAATTTAGTTCTTACTTTCTGTTCTGTTTGGAATCTATAAAAATGGAGGAATCTATCGACACTATAATCAGCAAAGTACGGGAGACCGAGGAATTAATGGAGAAAAGAAGAAAACATTTATTATCAAGTAGGAACTAGCTAAAAGTATTTCCTATTTTCCTTGTTCTTAAGGGTATGTTGCCTGTCTGAGTAATAGGTTCACGTTTGTTGTGATGTTTACTAGATTACAGACGTTGTCCAACGCATCTAATGTTTGTCACGATTCATATGATGACTCTTAATCTTTATGTCCGTGACTAATTCGAAATGTGAAAGAAAATATGACAAATAGTACATCATTTTGATACCATTGTGACATTTAAGTAAGGTACTTCTATTTTAAATACAGCAATTGCCTGACTCACTATTGTATTACGTATCAAAATGTTTCCATATGCATGTGTTGGTGAATCTGTCTTCCTGCTGTTTCTGTACTTCCTAATAATAATGCTGCACTGTTATTTTTATTGTGGTTGAAGCATAGTAACTTAGTTATTGTTACAATCAATGCCCAATGATATTAGTGGATAGAGACCTACTCAGATGATCGTACTTCACTCTTTGTTTACCAAACTTGAAGGATTTGAGGAAAATGCATTAGATTTCACACACAGATGGTTGGGTTACAAGTACAAGGTGGATTTGAAAAGTTTGGTGAATGGTCCTGTGTTTTACAAACCGTGCTGGCGTGGATGAAGTGCTCACACATGCACATTGAGGGACATGTTACCAAGTGCCCCCTATTGTGCAAAGTGTCAATGTTATTCTGAAGACATTATGGAGCACACTTAAGCCAGTACAGCAGCTAGTGAGGAGCACTAGTGTGCTGTCAAACACATGCTGTGTTATTTATGAGGTACAATAAATGATGCACTCACTTACTGGAAGATGAGAAAACAAATTTAAATGTATACAGAACGCAGATTTTAGTTCTGATCTAAATCACAGAAATTCATTTAGTGAATATTGGACAGTTTTTTCAGGTGCAGCCGTAAGTTGGAGCAGCAGGAAACAGTGAACTGTAGCACTAAGCAGAGTTTGTTGCATAAAGTGAAACTGTAAGAGAAGCAAAGTGGATGAACAGGTTTCTCAGTGAGATAGCCCAAGATTGTTTTCTGTACCATCCTATTCAAATTTCCATTGACAATCGGCGTGAAGAAAGTTGCTGAAAATAGTGAAGCTTCGGACAAGTATAAACATATGGATCCTGAGATGATATTCATACAAGAAGAGGTGGCGAACAACATAAGCCTGGACTACATCCCAAGCAAGAAGAATATCACTGACTGACAAAGGCAGTCAACCAACTGAAGCTGAAAACCCATCTTCTGAAGTTAATGTGGGTCATGGACCAGGGAGGGGGAGGGGATCATCAGTGATGTAAACTATTCTTCTTGTGTGTGATCTTTTATGTTACTGCTTGTTGTTGAGAGTTGTAAAATATGGTAGGAAGCTGTTCCTGTCAATATGTTGTACTAAAATAAAATATTCACAGAATACATGACATCAGTTGTTAAATAATAACAACTGCAGGACCAGAAGTGATGTCTGTTCTTTCGGAACAGACGCCACATGTATATATCTAAAATAAAATGTTTATTTTCAACTGTGCTAGTGTGATGTGCTCTGCCATTTGTGTGTGATCCCTGCTGTCCTCAAAGAACATTGACACAAAGCACTGCAGTGAAGCGATGGTACACACTGTGATCTAACTAACAGGGTCAGTGTAAGCATTTGTGTCATTGCAAAATAGAGCAATGTGAGGGGATAGGTGCAGTTCAGTTATGAATGCGGTATTGACTCTTTAACACATTTATTACTCTATATCGGTACCAATGATGTTAACACTTCAGACACAAGAGACCAACTGCCGGAAGTCCCGGTCAGTCCCCAAAGAACATCCACCAAATATAACATAATGCGGCTATTGATCATAGGATCGACGCCACATAGCCACTCCTCCCCCCCCCCCCCCTCCGCAGTATGGAGCACAGGCCGACACGATGGTGACCGGAGGGCGAACCCCAGTACGTCAACAACGAAGTCAGTGAGGTGTGCCAGCTGATGAAGACGCCGACCAGTGGCAGACTGCTGGCCGACATTGCCTTCGCGCCACATGCAGAGAAGCACTACCTCCCTGCTCATTGTCACACACAGTGAACACGAAAACAGTTGAACCATCAGATGTTTACAGTCACTGTTCAATGGAACGCGAGAGCAAGAAGCACAGTTTGAAACACGAGTAATGTCTGGCACTGGGGCTGGTTCACTGGAAACATACTTACTAACCTTGTGAGTGTGGCTGGGGAGGCCATCTCGTTGATGAGCTTCAGCGAACTCAGCATATACCTTCTTTATGTTGAGCACATTCTCCAAACGCTCAATTGAAGCAACAGCTCGAGGCGTTGACTGAGAAGAGCACTTTTCCACTTGTCACACTCTGCAGAAAGCTCCGATTGTTTGGTCACTAAGTGAGCGTGAGTAGTATCCAGAGCAACACCAGCCGTAAAACACGAAATGTACAATTGTTTCTTAGGGTAGTACACGACATTGCGTGCAATGTCAATAGATAATTGAAAATGCCTGATGAAGTCAATGCTAACAAGGAAAGTACATGGCTCCAACAAACATATCTGTATGAACGTTTGGTTACAGGATCTCTATGTACACCTCAATGTGCTGGTGGGTGTTGTTTTTCTGCAAAGCTCTGCAACCATGCTCTAGATAGCACTGTAGATGTAATTGTAGACGCTGTACGTAATGCAGATATCTTAACTATAAGTTATGTAATAATCATCGTACATGTTCTCTAGTGAATTGTCATCAGAAGCCGTGATGATAGTTGCAACTTTAACCTTCTTCCCGAAAGACTGTTGGTATTCACCTGCCACTGCTTCCATTGCCTCTTCCTGCACTTACCATAGCACTACCGCTTGCAATGAGTTGTTCGTCATTATCATCCCTATTATCATTACTGTGAGTTTGTAACAATAGTATCTAACTTATGCTCATATATCTGTACCATAACAGGTACGAGAAAGTATGTAAATGATTCATCTTCTACACTAATACCATCTTCACGAAGAAGGGTTCTTCATAACTTCATCTCAACTAATCGCAATACATTAGCAGGATTGATTAGCAATCGCAGCCCCATCTGACACTTCACCACACAAATAACATCACAAAACACAACTTCGGAGGCACACTGCATCGCCCCTACTGGCGAACCGACAGGTCAAAGTGCAATGTGGCATGGCACACACAGAGGCCTCTAATGGACAACTGCATAGTTTTGCAGATGCGGGAGTATCACTAGTGCATTAAGAGATCTTTACATTATCTCTCATATGATTTTGGTTTATGTGTGTTTGTTTGAGCCCAAGTACTCTCCTTGTAAATATAGGTTCGACAACTGGTGCAACGAGAAATGTTCACTTTAAAGCACAGTCATAGGATAACTGCAATGTATGTTTTTAATAAAATATTCATCGAATATATGACATCAACTGCGATTGGGCAAAGCTGAAAATGTGTACCCAGCCGGGATTCGAACCCGGGTCTCCTGCTTTCTAGGCAGTTGCGCTGCCCCTACACCACAGGGGACACAGTGATCACCGCACCTGCAAGGACTACCCATGCACGCCTCCCGTCAGATACAAATTCCCAGCTTCGCCCTGCCCATAGTACTCAAACTCATAGTTTAACTAATTCCCGTAAGAGTAAGGGCTTCAAACTTGCCCACCCCTCCCCACTAACGATAGGATTATTGCCCGTCACCGGCATATTATATATATATACATGTGGCGTCTGTTCCGACAGAACAAACGTCACTTCTGATCCAGCAGCTGTTATTATTTAATATTCATAGAATATATGACATCAACTGCGATTGGGCAAAGCTGAAAATGTGTACCCAGCCGGGATTCGAACCCAGGTCTCCTGCTTTCTAGGCAGTTGCGCTGACCCCTACACCACTGGGGACACAGTGATCACCGCACCTGCAAGGACTACACATGCACGCCTCCCGTCAGATACAAATTCCCAGCTTCGCCCTGCCCATAGTACTCAAACTCGTAGTTTAACTAATTCCCGTAAGAGTAAGGGCTTCAAATTTGCCCACCCCTCCCCACTAACGATAGGATTATTGCCCGTCACCGGCATATTATATATATACATGTGGCGTCTGTTTGGAAAGAATGTGACGTCTGTTCTTTCCAAACAGACGCCACATGTATATATATAATATGCCGGTGACGGGCAATGATCCTATCGTTAGTGGGGAGGGGTGGGCAAATTTGAAGCCCTTACTCTTACGGGAATTAGTTAAACTACGAGTTTGAGTACTATGGGCAGGGCGAAGCTGGGAATTTGTATCTGACGGGAGGCGTGCATGGGTAGTCCTTGCAGGTGCGGTGATCACTGTGTCCCCAGTGGTGTAGGGGTCAGCGCAACTGCCTAGAAAGCAGGAGACACGGGTTCGAATCCCGGCTGGGTACACATTTTCAGCTTTGACCAATCGCAGTTGATGTCATATATTCTATGAATATTAAATAATAACAGCTGCTGGATCAGAAGTGACGTCTGTTCTGTCGGAACAGACGCCACATGTATATATGTTTATAATAGCCCGAACACTTCAGGTCCATCGAATTAACGACATGCACAATTGTTTCACATTGATGAATCTTCCCAAAGACAAGCGAAGTCGGCAACAAAGATACGTCGGCACCAGTGTCAACTAGAAAACGAGTGCGCGAAGCAAGGTCCTGTAGGTAAATACAGCCTGAATGTTCACTGCCCAATGACACAGAATGTAAAGTCACAATGTCCTGGCACCTATTTTTATCACTGGGGGCGGCGCTGGAGCCTACCTGCGAGATGCGTTTGGGTGTTGGCAAGGAGATCTACAGCGTCTTGCTTCAGCCCCGAAACGATAGTTAAAGTAGCACCATCGATAACACAAGGGAAAACCAGTAGTAGTTTCCTCGGAGAGAGGTGGTGGATCACTGCTTGACGGACTAGCAAAGGAGCCCATTTGCAAAGATGGTGAGTGAGGAGCAGGCAGGGCAGCAAAGCTGACATTATTCTTCTTACCCGGAGCAAATGTGGTAGTATCTTGCTAGCAGCTGCGGCCATGCCCAGTAGGTGTTTCCTTCTTGAAGAAGCCCGGGTCAAATGTTAGGAGACCTCTGACACCACCATATGACTGGTAAGCTGCGTAAACTTTGTCTGCAGATTCCAGTGTTTGGTCGAGCAGTGCAGAAGGGGCCTGCGACAAGGTCAAAACAGACGTGGCTTGGTAATTTATCCATCCAGATGGTCAGCAGTGCATCATCGAGGAACAAGGATGGAGTAGCGTTTAATCATAAATGTCTCCACAGCTGTGAAGGCATCTTCTTGCCCATCAATTCTCCATGTGGGATCTTCCTGACATCGTCTGCATTTGTGTGACCCCCAGCAGTGTACAATAGTAGCCTTAACATGGTCGTACCGGTGTGGGCGAGAACGTTGGCTGACAAGGTCGCAGATCAAATCATCGAATTTGAACAGATGTGACATAATGCATAGGAAGTTGGTCGCATCATTGAACCCACAATGCTGAAAAATGTCTTCAGCCTTTTTAAACCACATAACAGCTCGTTGGGGTTTGAATGGTGACAGCTTGGGCAGGTGGGCAAGTGTGCGTAAGTTACTTGCTGAATTGATCGGGTTGATATCTTGCAAATGCAGCTGAAAATCCACTCAGCGAGCAGAAAGAGAGGAGTATGCCAATGGAGCAACAGGCTGTGACATAGCGAGCGTATGTGAAGTACATGGCATCGCGGGGCGTAAGATCTGTTGTTGCGGCGGGATCACATGTTGAACATCCAGTGTGTCGGCAACTGGCCGAGGTGTATCATAGGAAATGTCCAAAACAACACTGTACTGAGGCACTGAATATTGGAGGTGAGCATATTTTGTAGAATTATTGAAGGCATTATGTGAAGGAGCATTCGACTAAACTTATACGCCATGCGCATAGCCATCACTGGGCGCGGAGGGATACATCCGCAGTGTATTTGAAATTAAACCGCCAACTGGGGCACTTGAAAACTGATTATGAAGGTTAATGTTCACATGCTCCTGATTAACAGAATGCAGGGAGGGAGTCGCACTTCTGGCAGGCCTGAATTGGACGATTTGGATAAGTTGGGGCTCGCAAATCCAAAATCAGTGTGCAGGCCGTGCTGTGGTGGTAGGGCTGATACAGAGCCGAATTGAGGCTGAGTCGAGTACATCTGACGAATCTCAGTCGAGGTAAAATTGTGCTGGTTGATTGTGGGAACTCCGGGTGGCGGTTGGAGCGATGAAACAGCCGATGGCAGCAGATATCGTGGATCCATGGCTGTGATGTAGCTGGCCTTGCGGCACAGATGAATCGCAAAATACTGACACACAAGGCACTAAACTTTCGAAACTAACTTGTTCACGACAAAATTGAAATGAAATTGGGTCACCAATGAGGAGATAGGTGCAGTTCAGTTATGAATGCAGTATCCACCTTTAATACATTTATTACTCTATATCAGTAAAGATGATGTTAACATTTCAGATACAAGAGACCGACTGCCGGAAGTCCTGGTTAGTCTCCAAAGAAATTCCACCAAAGATAATATAACGTGGCTATCGATGCCACAAATTCATTACTATGAAGTCTTGTTTCTAGTTAGGCAAAATGGTGATAGAGATCCATGGGAAGTTAGTGCAAGTGTATGGTGTTGAAGCAGTGAGTAAAATGTGTATGTCTGAGTGGTTTAAATGGTTTAGAGACAGAAAGGATGGTATCGACGATGAGCCACTTTCAGGATGACCAGCCATAGCAACAGTCCCAGGCAACATACACTTGAAATAAGACTTGTTAGCTCATTTGTCCATTTTGCCCTCCATGTTGCTATGACACAAATTCTCATTCTTGCCCTGTTAGCAGGATCACAGCATGTACCACCGCTTCACCACAGTGCTTTGCACAATAAGGGATGTCTGTTGACATGGTCTCAATGTGTATCCCCGGGCACCTTAACCACCATCCTCACCAGTGTGGTTTATAAAATATGTAACCATTCATTGAACTTTTCAGACACACCTTGTACATTTCATACCAACTGATCCTTGTGCATTTAGAACATGTCAAAAAAAAGAATACACAATAAATACTTACAAAATAAGAACACATAATTATGCTAGTGTACCTTCCACAGATCTCAAATTAAATTGCCATTGTGGGTGTAAAAATGATTCCAACAAATGATTGAAACCTTAGCTGTTTGTGTTCAATATTAATGACCTCCAGACAATATTAATAATCACTTCCCACTTTCTATGATGCAGAAGTACCCAAAACAGCTTTATTCAGATTTAAGAGTGCTACAGAGTCTGCAACTTCCTTGAAATTTTTAGGAATCTAATATTTCACTTCACAAAATGAGAAACTGTAGTACCATATTTAATGAGCCACAATACTCCAGTTAAATTTTATTATTATCTGGGTGTAAGAAATAAGCAGTAGGAATATGAAATGGAATGCTCACATAGGCTCAGTTAAAGGAAATGCAGGTGGTGGACTTTGATTCCATTGTAGAGTACCAGTATTTGACAAATGTTAGAAATTTATTAAGCAAATATCTTACAAGTCATTTATGTAACCCATAATTCGCCGTTAACTGTACAGTATGGTTGCAGAAGTGGCTTAACAAAGTGTTATATTATCTATCCTCTATAAGTCACTGGGTGGATTATATTAAAGGCCATGAATTCTAGGCATATTCTTTGATTTAACAAAGGTGTTTGATTGTGTTGATTACAAAATATTGTTGCAGAAGTTGGAACATTATGGAAATAGGGAAGTAGCTCACAATTGGTTCTCCTCTTACCTTAATAATAGACAGTACAAGTTAATTCTCTACAGTGTTGAAAATGACTATAATGTTATATTATCTATCCTCTATAAGTCACTGGGTGGATTATATTAAAGGCCATGAATTCTAGGCATATTCTTTGATTTAACAAAGGTGTTTGATTGTGTTGATCACAAAATATTGTCGCAGAAGTTGGAACATTATGGAAATAGGGAAGTAGCTCACAATTGGTTCTCCTCTTACCTTAATAATAGACAGTACAAGTTAAGTCTCTACAGCATTGAAAGTGACTATAATATACACTCACAGTGAGTAACAGTTATGTTGGGGCGGAGGTGCCTCAGGGGTCTGTTTGGGACCATTGTTATTTCTTATTTATGTAAACGATATGCCTTTAGTGCGCCTCAGTTGCACAGTGGTAGAGTGCCAGACTACAAAACCAAAGGTCGTGGGTTCGATCCCCGCCAGGTCCTAGGATTTTTATCCGTCACTTTCCACTTCTTTCACCTCTGGCAGTATTGCTCATGTGAAAAATACCGACTAGCACCGTGGTTCGGAACCCACGTTAAACTGTAGGTCCCCCTATAACTGGCTGGGTAAGTCAGTTCGAAGGTCGGAGGAAGGCAACGGCATACCACCTCCAAACAGGACCATGCCTAGTAAATCACTGTGGTGTTCAAACCAATCTTCGGATTGTTGACTGCTTTACCTTTTATGCCTTTAGAAGCTATAACAGATCATTCTAAAATATTTATGTTTTTTTATGAAATCATTTTGGTAGAAATACTGATGTTTTCTATATTGATACTATACAAATAATGCATTAAAGGAATAGGTTAACTGCTCATAGAAAATAAACTGATGCTAAATCAAAGGCTCAGTTCTTACATTTTATAACATACACAATTGGACTAAATCACATTTTGTTTACACAGAATGGGTATATGATAAGTGAGATTGAACATTCCAAATTTCTAGTCTGACATTAGCCTCTCAATGTTGGTTGTTTGTGTTAACAATACCTGCTTATTCCCAACAATTAGCATCTTTCACTCAGATCATACAAGACAGAATTATAGAATCTGCATATGGATCATACCTTCTTCACCCTTGAGCAGAAAGGTCTGTCACAGCATTGTAATTATCCATGTCATATTGTTCCAATACTCTCCTCACATATGTCTCTTGACTTAAAAATATATAGCCATCTTAGAACTGCTCTATTTGCAGTCCTATATAATGACTAGCACTACTTGTACTTACATAAAACTCCTGCTCCAAAGCATTCAGAAATATACTGATGATTTTCCTACACTCTGATATAACCATACCATCATCTATGTGTACAGTCAAGACTTCACCAGAACTGTCATTTACACCAGGAACTACTAACAGGCGAAAACCCCTTCAGGTGCTCAGCATTAATTTGCTGAGTACAGGCTTGGCGAACTCGAGGTCTTGAGCTGTGGACTGTGTTGCGCCAACAGTCCACCACATCGTAAGCTCTGTGTGTGCTTCAACGACCATCGTTCAGCGCACAAGCAACGGTGGAATATTGTATGTTTCAGAGCCCAGGGATCTTGGGTTAATCAGCCGGGCCTTGAGGATGGCACAAATCTCTATTTAAAAAAAAACCTCAATCTCAATGTATGCTACGTGCTGCGGAGATGCATGGCTGTTGAGGTTGAACAGTCATTAGTGAACAACCTCTGAACCTCTGAGGAACCTGCCGCACCTCAGTTGTAAGGCTTACCCAGGTAAGTAGGGCTCTGCCTGGGCGGAATTTTACTTCTCTAACTGCTCGTGGGAACAGGATGAAATGAGCAAATAACTGCGTTGCCCAACATAAAACCAGCATCTCTCAGAGGGGAAAAACAGAGTTTAATGCAACTTCATATGACCCTATGTCATTCCCTTCCCTAGGAGGAACGTAGGGCCCTCCTAAGATCTGAGCCATACTTGCCCCAATACCTTGTGTGTTCATGGTTTGACGAGGAATCATGCATGTCCACTCAGCCACAGTTCTTTGTGGAGAATATAGAGAATATTTGGTGAGATGGCATCTTTCTCAAAAATGCGGATCAGTTCTTTATTGATCCAAGTGGCATCCCCTGCCCAGTGAAAGGCATTACTTGTCTGTGATAGGCTGGGGGATTCTCTGTCAGTTTCTCCCCACATAAGATGTTGAACATGATTCAGAGTCTCATTTACCATCGAGATCTCTTGTCAGAATCAGACAAAGAGTTGCACACCAATTTACAGTTGTGTGCTGTTCACTTCGTCCGGCGTGTATACAGGTCAAGATCATGATTTATCAGTGTGATGTAAAACCATATGTACTCCCCCTATGCAATGTTTTTGGTGCTGGAAGGTCGGGCACATCTCCTCCCGATGCACTTCCAGCCCCACATGCAGGAATTGTGGGTGTCCATCACACCAAGATGCCCCCTGTACCCCTCCTCCTGTATGTGTGAATTGTGAACTGCAGCATCCACCTTGCTCACTGGACTGTGCTGTATTGCACAAAGAACGCCAAAATAATGGAGATTAAGACCCTGGACCATTTGATCCACATTGAAGCGAGAAAAAAATTGCGAGCAGCTCCACCCTGTTAGTATGGCAGCATCTTTTGCTTCTGTCACATCTCATATGATCTTGGCGTCGACAGCTCAACGATTGTCACAATCTTCTGTGGGCCATATGGCATCTCAACCATCCACTGCCTCCTTGATTGGTGATGGCCCTCACCTCCTATTGTTCCCCCAACACTACATGTGGGAGCAACGTCATCCCCACCATCAGGGACACCAGTCCCCATTACCCAGTTGGAGAAGCAGCAGGCTTCCCCACCACCTCACTTCAAGGAAGGGGTCCTTTGGAACACTCCCTTCCAGGGCTTCTATGAGTAGTATGGATGATCCCAGCCAGAGGTGGCAGGATGCACAATCTCCTTCTCATAGAGCTTCCCGATCTGAATCAGGCCCTGCAACTGCTTTCTGAGAAGTCCTCCCAACCCTTGAGAGCCAAGGGGCAGTGAGAGGCCACAAAAGAAAAGAAAAAGTAGGCAAAAGAACCATTGGTGGCTCAAAAGATACCACCTATTACATCTGCCTCTGAAAATAAGGTGGAGAACCTCCCCCCCCTCCCCCCTGAGGATCTCGCCCTCACTGGGTCCCCAGAACTAATGGTTCTAGAACATGATGATTCTGACCCTTTGGAATGAGGTGATCGTTTGACCTGACATTTTATCTTTTCCACCATGACTTCTTGGCACAGGGAAAATGAAATTATGCAGTGGAATTGTGACATTTTTTTCAACCATTTAGCTGAGTTGCAGCAGTTGTGCCGTTACAGGAAACTTGGTTTCCTGAACGGCAGACGCCAGCCCTTCATGACTATCAGGGCTACTTTAAGAACCACGGTAAGTATGACAGGGTCTCTGGCGGTTTCGTATATACGTCCTTACCACCATCCCCAGTACTGAAGTCCCTCTCCACACACCTATTGAGGCTGTTGCTGTTTGTATTCGGGCCATGCAAGAATTCACAGTTTGTTTTGTCTACCTTCCTCCAGATGAGGTTATCTCACCTACAAATCTTAATGCCCTCATCGCACAGCTAGCCCCACCATTTCTCCTTTTGGGGGACTTTAATGCCCATCACCCTTTAGGGGGTGAAACAGAGACAACTCGTCGTGGTAGGGATGTTAAAACCCTTCTTGCACAACAAGACATCTGCCTTTTAAATACAGGTGCTCCTACACACTTCAGTGTGGCACATGGCATGTTTTCAGTCACAGACCTGTCGACTTGTAGCCTGAGCCTTCTTCCACACCTCGCTTGGAGGGTCCACGATGACTTTCTGGGAGCAATCATTTTCTTCTCCTGTCACTCCCACAGTCTCAACTGGCAGACTGCCTGCCACAATGGTCCCTCCATAAGGTTGATTGGCAGCATTACACCTCAGCTGTCATCATTCCTGTCCCACTGCCAGCTGATGTGGATGTGGCAGTTGCAGTCTGACAGGTCACTGCCACCATTGTTTCCACTGCTGAAGCCACTGTTCCAACCACCACTGGCTCCCACCTCCCAATGGTGGGAAAACACCATCGTCCCAGTGATGAAACCTGGCACTGACCCACAGGTGGCTGATGGCTACCATCCAATTAGCCTCGCCAACGATCTATGCAAACTCCTTGAACATATGGTGAGTCGGCGGCTCTTGGCTTGGGACTCTTGGCTGCACAACAAGTTGGCTTCTGACAGGGCCACTCCACAATTGACAATCTTGTGTCATTGAAGTCAGCTATACGTACAGCCTTTACCTGATGTGAACACCTTGTCACAGTATTTTCTGATCTATGGAAAGTGTACGACACCACTTGGCACCACCACATACTGGATGCATTGCATGACTGGGGCATACAGGACCCTCTTCCAATCTTTATAAGGAATTTTCTCTCCCACTGCTCTTTTAGAGTTAGGGTCAGTGTTGCTCTTAGTTCATCACACATCCAAGAGAACGGTGTCCCATAGGGCTCCGTTCTTGGTGTGCTTCTATTTTTAGTCACCATAAATGGTCTTACCACGGCTGTGGGGTCATCAGTCTGCTCCAGCTTGTTTGCCAATGACTTTTGTCTATATTTTAGTTCTGCTAGTATTAGTGTCGCTGAGCAGCGGCTACAGGGAGCCATCCAAAAAGCCGAATCATGGGCTTCGGCCCATGGATTTCAGTTTTCAGTGATGAAAACCCACGTGATGCACTTCTGTCACTGCCTGGCAGTTCACATGGACCCTGAGCTACACCTTGGTGGTGAATTGCTCCTAGTCGAAGAGACGCATCGATTTCTTGGGATGGTATTTGACCACAGACTTACTCGGGGGCCTCATCTGCGTCAGCTGTGACAAAAACGTTGGTGACACCTTAATATACTCCGCTGCTTGAGTCATACTGCTTGGGGCGCTGTCCGTTCCGCCCTCCTGCAGCTATACAAGTCCTTGATACAATCAAGCCTTGATTACAGGAGCCTCATATATGACTCTGCTGTGCCATCAGTGTTGCGGATCCTTGATTTCATTCATCATAGTGGCATTTGGCTGGTGACTGGGGCTTTCCGCACAAGCCTTGTCCCAAGTCTACTTGCTGAATGTGGGATCACTCCATTGCACTTTCTCCAGCAACAGCTTCTCACCAGTTACATTGCTCGAGTCCATGCCATGCCTCACCACCCAAATCACAGGCTTTTGTTTCCGGCTGCTACCTGTACTCCCCCAGCACGTTGACCCAGATCAGGTCTTCCGATCGCGATCCAGGTTTGTACACTCCTTTCCTCACTCCAGTCCCTACCTCTCCTGCCTCTTTATCCTGCCCTTCCCATACCCCCTTCTTGGTCCATTTCTCATTTGAAGCTCACATGCAATTGTCCTGTGATTCAAAGGCGTTAGTTTAATCAGTAATGCTCTGTGGCAAGTTTCTGGCTCTTCTTGCAACTTTCCATGGTGCGGAAATGGTATATACTGATGACTCCCTGGTAGATGGCAGAGTCGGTTATGCCAACATTCACGACAATCACACAGAAGAATGGTCCCTGCCACCTGGCTGTAGCATTTTCACTGCTCAATTGGTCATCATAGCTCGTGTTCTTGACCATCTACAAGCATGCCCCAAGAAGTCATATGTTGTCTGTAGCGGCTCCCTGAGCGATCTACAAGCCCTTGACAAGTATTTGTCTCCCCATCCCTTGGTGCAATCCATTCACAACTCCATCGATTTACTCAGGAAATCTGGCTGTTCAGTGGACTTTGTTTATATTCCTTAGGCCTTCCCATAGGGACTCTGTTGTTTTGTTTTGATTACGTATTGGCCATACGTGGTTGACGCATAGCTACCTTTTATGTCAAGAGGACCCGCCAGATTGCCGTTGTGGCGATTTGTTGGCTGTGTTCCACATCCTATCGGACTGTCTGCTTTTAGCTGCCTTGCAGTAGTCTTTTCAACTGCCCACTGTGCCTCCGTTAATTTTAGCTGACAATGCCTCAATGGCTAACCGTGTTTTAGGATTTCTTCGTGCAGCTGGCTTTTATCATTTTCACTACAGATTTTTAGTCTGAGATGAGTGGCTAGCTAATCCTATATTTGTTTGTGATCAGCCAGCCGCTGTTGTCTGCTATATCAATTTTATCTTAGTTCTACACTTGGTCTCTCCCATTTGTTTTCTTCCTTGGTGTTGACAGTGTCAGGTTCATTGGTACCATGCACATCTTATGTTTCTCTTCCCTGTGTTGAACTCTGTTTTACTTTTATCCTACTTGGATGTATTGTCTTTGGTAGGAACAGGGGACTGATAATCTTGTAGTCTAGTTCCCTCAAAAACCCAAAAACAACAACCAGGCCAAATCTTTTAGCACAGTTGTGAATCTTTTATTCCAAAGCCTAGATGCTTGTTTGAGTCTATATATACTTTTCTTCGGCTTGCAGATCCTTTGGCCCCATCCTCAAATCCCTCTGGTTGTTGGCTAAATTTCTCAGTATCAGTTTAACTGTTTGGAAATGCAGTTTTAACATGAAAATGCCTCATATGCAAGGCTTGCGATGCTAAAATTGATAAGATTATTCTAATGGAATCAAATCTTACCACTGGACTAAACGTTTCAGTGTAGTCAAAGCCATGCTTTTGTCGAAATCCTTCAGAAAGTTGAACTTCAAATCTATTCACAGTACCATCTGTTCTCCCCTTTCCACTTTGAATACTCCCCTGATGTTGAGTATTTCAATTTATGTGGGTTTGACCCTATTGGTTGATACAGTGACAGGTGCATTATTCACAGAAATAATGAATGTATTGTCACTGTTCTTCAGGACTTAGTGAGGGCCAGAATACTGGGGCTGAAGAGGGGGATGGATAGTGTTGTCATGGAGAAATGCATGTGTGCATGTTGCCAGTGCATTTGGAATATGAGGAGAGGGAGGGGAGTGACAAGATGGGGTAGGGGTAGAAAATTTTGAGCTATAAATGCAGACTCAGTCAACGAAGGATGTGAGATCAGAGGGAGGAGGAGAATGGAAGGGGTGGACAAGTTTGCCGAGAAGGGACAGGATTTGTAACTGGACAAACTCTGTGATGGTGCCCTTCAGATCTGGTTTGTAAGTGGAGCAAAGACCAAGAAGGACCAAGGGGAGAGACTCTAGCCACAGTGTGTCATGGCACATGAGGGCCACTTTGAGAATGCAGTGCCAACATTCAACTATGCCATTTCCTTGAGGGCGATAGGTTGTGGTGTTGATGTGTTTCATTATGAACAGGTTGCACGGGTTTTGAAATAGAGCATATTTGAACTGTCAGCCCTGGTTGGTGGTGATGACAGGCAGGCAGCCAAAACGGAAAATCCAAAAGTGTACAAATGCCTGTGCAACAATTTCTGCAGTAGCTACAGCCCAGGGAGTAGTGCGATCAGTCACAGTGAGGAGGTAATGAAAACTGTCGCTTGGGGGACGGGGCTGACTAGATCAATAAGAACAAGCTAGAAATGGCCAGCAGGGAGAGGAAAAGAGCCCAGTGGAGGGGAGGTCTCTATATGAAATTTGCTTTTTTTAGCAGGGAACACAAGCATGAGCCCAGGCTTGGCAATCGCACCTCATGTCTCACCAGATGAATCAGTCCATGAATAACTTGGTGGAGGCCATGACGCCATGATGAGCAAGACTATGGAGTTTATTAAAGATCTCACACCTGAGGCAGCGAGGAATGTAGGGGTGGAGTGGCCATAGATCCATCGCACAAAACCTTGCCTGATACCATAGGGAAGATGGTGCAGATAGGTCACGAGGAAGAGACCTGAATGAGTTGCATTGTGTTGTCATAAGCTGCCTGAAGAGAGGTGAGGTGAGAGAGATCTAAGAGAGACAAAATAGCATCAATGCGCGAGAGAAAATTGGTCACGACATTGTCCACACCCTTGATGTGGGGACGTCGATGGTGAATTGAGAAATGTAGTCAAAATAGCAGAACCAATGAGGAGAGAGATCTGCCAGAGGGCTAGTGATAGCAGCCGCAAGAGGCTTGTGGTCATTGAGGACATATAAAGAATGGCAGTCTATGGCAGAGTGGAAATGTTTGATAGCTGCATAGTGGCCAAGTGTTCTCGATCAAAGGTAGAATATTTCTTTTGAGCATTGTTGAGTTTTTTTGATAAGAGTTGTAGAGGAAACATGACATTGTTGAGGGATTGGCTGAGAACTATGCCGATGACAGTATCACTCGCATCTGTGGTAATAAAAAGTTCAGCATCAGGATGAGGGTGAACAATGGTGACAGCTCGAGTGATGAGTAGGTCTTAGAGAGCAGAGAATGCAGAAGACATAGTGTCTGTCTAAGGAACAGGTCGATCACCAGAAGCCAAGGCGTCAGTGAGCAGGGCTTGAAGCTCATCAGCACTAGGTAAGTGTCATTGATAATAATTAATGGATCAAAGGAAATGACATAATTCTTTGAAGGTTGAAGGAGGCAGCAGGTTCCTGACATAATCAATCTTTTCAGGAGGGGAAGGGATGGGAGGTGGGGGGGGGGGGGGTTGTCCCATCATCATCATCCATGAAACCAAGGAAAAGCACTGAGCGTTGATATAGCTGGTGTTTGCTGTTGTTAAGTTTGATGCCAGCTGCAGCCAAGGTGTCAAGAAGGACTTGTAAATGCTTCTTATTCTCCGGTATGGAAATACTGAACACAAATATGTCGTTGAGGTATGTAAAAATAACCTTCAGGAGAAATAAAATCTCATTGATGAAATGCTGGCAATTTTGAGTGGCATTTTAAGGCCGAAAGGCATTAATTGGTAGTGGTATAAATCTACGGGAGTAGTAAGAGCAGTCCTTTTAATGTCCTCAGGAGCCATAGGAATCTGGTGGTAAGCACGCTTACGTTGACAACCGAGAATACTTTCGCGTCTGCCAGAGTTTGCGTGAAATCTGCAATGTTTGAGCTTTGAGCCTGCAGTAATCGCCACACATCCATCAAGAGCCATCTTGATAGGGCACCAAATGAATGGGAGATGACCAGCTGCTGGAGGAGGGCTCAATGACACCTGACTTGATGCAGAGCAGACATCAACTGCTGTGATTCCTTGTCTGTGAGGCAGCGAGCGTTGTCCTCATTTTTGTGATGCAGATGGAGCACACATTTACATTCGTGCGACCACTTTGACAAGAGCGATGCTGATTGTTTAATGGTGTTGAAGCACTCACAAACAATGCTCTCTTCTTCTTGGCACAGTTTGATCACCTGTTCATGTTCATGACACAACTTTGAAAAAAGGGCGTTGAACTTTTCAATTGTCTGAAAACACAGTCAGTCGGTGCGTCAGTCGAGAAAGAGGCAGAGTTTTATGCAGCATAATAGAAGTGTGTGTTTGTAGGGTGGTGGAACACCGAATGTCACACAAAATCAGGGGAAATCTGTGCCTAAAATTGGTTCCAGCATGTCCGCTACCAAAAAGTCCCATGAAAGTTTCCACTTCGGTGACAAGCAAACAGTAAAAGTCATTGAATCTGCACATGGCAGATGAGTGGTGTTGACAGCACTAAGTGTAGCACTATGAGAGCGGAGAGGGCCAGTCGCCATTGGAGTTGGTAATAGGGAGACATCAGTGCTAGTGTCAATAAGGTATTGATAATTCGAAGCACTGTCGCATAGGTACAAATGACCACCCAACAGAGAAATGTCACAAACAGAATGAAACACATGTAGACACCCATACAAGTTGGAGCAGGAGGTGACACCTAAATCATCCAGCACTCAGCATTTTGGTGGTGACAAGGCAAATAACACTTCCTTCCAACATCACCAAAGTGACTGTGGAAGTAGCAGTAAGGGTAATATGAAGCTAGCTCTGGTGGGAAGCGGATGAACAGAGGTGGTTTATCCTTGGTGTCAGAGGAGCTGCTTTCAGGGAGTGCTGGTGGGTGTGGCGGAGATAGCGAAGCTGTCATCGAGTCTGCATGCAGGCAAACATTGATGCCCGGTTTCTTGTCCACACTTTCCTTGTTGTGCAAGCGGCCCCACCCAGCAGGAGGTGTATCCTGTGGAGGTTGAGTCTTGGACGCAGGATGCAGTTCGCATGCCTCACGCATGTAGGTGTCACACACCCTGTCAGCGATGCGGATGGGTTTGCTCAGAGGCTAGAGAATGTTATATGTGAGGGTGGTCTGGAAAGTGAGCGGGAGCTTGCTCAACTAAACAGCCATGAGTGTAGAATCCATCATATCGTGTTCACTGACAAGGAATTAGAAGTGGCACTAGAACTGTGACAGCTTCTTGTCTCCCAGGTGTTCTCTGTGGATGATGTGTCTAATTGTATCTTCATGGGTGTGAGTGACCCTCTTGAGAATGGTTTGTTTGGTGGTGGACTCCTGATCAGCCGCAGGAGGAGAGGTCATGAGGTTGCAGATCTAATTGATGTGTTCATGAAGTTGTGTGATGAGGCATAGGTAGCAGGCTGAATCGTTACATGATTAGTGATCAAATATCTGTTCAGTGATGGCAAACCATGTCGTGGGAGCCTTGAAGGAGAAAGGCAGCAGCTTGGGAAGGCGCCCACGTGGTGTTGACAGTGGTACCTCTGGAACATCAGCATAGGTGTTGATACAGACATGTTGTGGCATCGTGAGAGAGGTCAATGCCACTGCTGACCCCAGCAGAGTTTCGAAGATGAGCAAGCAGGTCACAGCAGGAAACAGCGAGACAACATAGGAGTCTGGTGCAGTTGAGGCAACTGTGAGTGCCATGAAAGAGGGTGGATGCATCAGTGAATAGGGCCAAGAATGTTATTGTGTATCAACAGTGTGGTACAGCAGGAGCAATTGTTGAACTTGTGACATGGCAGATGCATCACATAATGCGGGAAGCACAAAGGACACACCTGCACTTTGAGAATGATTAAAGTTCATATTACCATTGCCAGAGCAAGCAGATATATTTGAAGAGTTACTAAACATGCATGGTGGTGGAGACTGGCCGACACATTGCTAGCATAGTCCAAGTGGGCTGCTTGGGTAGAAAAAGGTGCACTCGCAACATTTGATTATAGTCTGTAATTAATCAGGCAGTTGACACATGAACAGTGGCGGGGAGGGGGGGGGGAGTCCCTGAGAAGTGAGTCCAAGTCCAGAAGCACTGATATAATGATTGGGAGGTAACCAAACCTCTCTGGTGGAGCACTTGGTTGGTGGAAAGATACACACACATACCTGGAAGGGCAGTTGGCAGTCTGAAATACAAATTCTGTAATTTCAGGAAGTTTGTACATTGTGATGGAATGAAGCTACCATCACCAAAACAGATTAGAAGGAAGGGCTTAATGTTTAACATCCCATCAATAGCATGATCATTAGAGATGGAGCTAACACTCAGAGTTTTGGGTAAGGATGGAGAAGGAAATTGGCCATGCCCTTTGAAAGGAACCATTCCAGCATTTGCCTGGAGCGATTTAGGAAATTCACAGAAGACCTAAATCTGGATGGCTGGAGGTGGATTTGAATCACCATCCTCCCAAATGTGAGTTCAGTGTGTTACCTCTGCACCACCTTGCTCGGTACAGATTAAAAAACACCACTCTCAAATGGACTGTGTCTTGTAAACCATTCAATTTTGTTACACTTATGCTAAGTTGTACCATAATCTAAAAACCGTACATCAGCATCTACATGCTTGCCTATTACTGATAGGAGAATTTTGTTTACAGGACATCCTCACTAAATTTGCACTGATTCTGACCTTGATTTGACATGGAGTTTCTGCACTCTTTTTGCATAATGACCAGGTTTATTACCCTTGAAGCAGTCACTTCTGCAGATCTTTGCCCAATGCCCAGGTTTATTACAATGAAAGCATTTACTTGCTTTTCTCCAATTTTTATCTACAGGTTGAGGTTCATTCTTCTTCTGTTGTTTACCTGTCAGAAACATCTCCCTTTTCATATCTTCCTGAAGATTTACCTGTTTTTAATCAACAATTGTGAGGTCAAATTATCTAGTATTTGATGATCAGGGTGTGTTGATTCTCACGTACTCAAAAAAAGGATGTATCTAGTTGGTAATGTCATTAACAATTTTGTTATCACCATAGAGTCTGAAATATTTTCACCTTTATTCCTTCATTGATGAACCATTCATGAAATATAAGTGGATGTCTTGCATGCAACATACTTTTTTAAATTGTATCACTGCTGAGGTAGAAGAAATTTGCTTATGTTGTTTTTCTCTTCATAAACTGAAAGTAGTTTGCTCCATATGGCAGCTGATGGTTCACAGTGGCTTCTTCTCAGTTGATGATCCAATAATTTTCTGAGATGCATTTTCCATGCTGCAAGATCATCTTCTTATGATTATACTGCTGCAGTGTTCATATTGGTGGTATGCATTGGTTTAGTTGTTTGGCCCACAATAACATCCCAAGCTCCTATGGCACTTACGTTATGCACACTAGAAATTTCCAGGCTCATCAGTTCTTGACACCTTTGAGCTTTGTAATCCTTATAATATCACTTTCTATCACTTTAAATTTGTTTTCACTCACACACAATGGAAATAACTTCAAAACTTTTCTCATGTGTTATGATACTGTACCGTATCCAATATTCCAGTTTTTTTTTTTTACCCTATACCCATCACTCAGTCACAGTAAAACAACACTGATTCTCATTGTAGGATAATGACAGAGTTTTATTATTAATCGAGTACAAAAACATATCACATAATGCATACAGCTACATATACATAACAAGGAAAAAGGGTGGATTATAGTATCAATAAGTTTGCTGCATAAACCATAGATGTCAACATAGTATCTGCACCAAAGTGTGTCAAATACAAACATGGAACTATTGCACTGTTATGATAGAAGATAAAAACATTTTAATGATAAACATAACAGTCCAGTTCGCAAAATTATTTTTACAATTTATTAATTTTGGAAACTGGACTGTTATTTTTGTCATTAAATAATAAGTTTGCTGTTTCTTCCAAATAAGAAAACAATGTTTTCCAAACTGAAAAACATTTTAATTGATTATTATTTGAAAGTTTAAGTATGGTGCATGGAACAACAGTAGTAACTACTGGAGAAAATGTCAACCATAGCGGTCCTTTTAACATGGTCATGGAAGCAATGCAAGCACTCCAAGTGGCAGCATTATAGTCACAGAAGAGTGGCTGTTTCTCCACTAGGGGGGTTACTCTCATTCCATGTGCCAGTCTTAAACTTTTACGTATGTGTTAATAAATATTATAGAGGGAAAAATTCTGGTCAGAAAAAAATAATAAAAACTAAAGCTGGTTTAACTTACTAAGCAAAAAAGCACCGTTACATTGATAGACACACATAAATAAAACAACACACACACAAATTTTGAGCTTTTGTAACCCAAGCTTGCTTCTTCAAAAAATAGGAAGGAAGGAAAGGGAAAAAGAAAAGGATGCCTGCCTTGTGTGTGTGTGTTTGTATGTGTGTGCATTTGTTTGTTTGTTTACCTGTCCTTTTTCTCCTAAGGCAAGTCCTTCCACTCCCAGGACTGGAATGACTCCTCACCCACTGCCTTAAAAAACCCCATATCCTATCCTTTTTCCTTCTCCGTCCTTCCTCTTTTCTGAAGAAGCAACCTTGGATTGCGAATGCTCAACATTTCTGTGTGCGTGCATGCATGTGTGTGTGTGTGAGTGTGTGTGTGTGTGTGTGTGTGTGTGTGTGTGTGTGTGTTCCTCTATTGACGAACTGGTGCTTTTTTGCCTGGTAAGTTCAACCATCTTTAGCTTTTATGTGTTAATAAATATATTGATCTGATTTCTATCAAATTTCACAGAATCAGCCACTGGGCTAATCTAAGAATTTCCAGAAGATTTCATCAAAATTGCTCCAGCTGTCTTGGAATCTAAAAGGAAACATACAAACAACCAAACATCATGGATAAAGAAACTGAAGTGTCTTAGTTTTTTTTAACATTTTCAGACTTTTTAAAGCATCTTCCGTTTCAACTGTCATAGAATAACTTTCAACGTCTTCACGGTTTTTTCTCCAGTCTTTTACAGTTGTCACGCCGACCCCTAGCTCTGCGGCTAATTTTACTAGTGACTCTCCACGGTCCAAACATTGAAGCACTTCAAGTTTTTGTTGAAGGGAAACGCACACACGCTTACTTTTTGAGAAGCCATAGTGAACTTTCAGTAATCGCAAAACACAGTTTATCACCAAAGATAAAGTAATTTCGAAAACAAAAAACAATAAAGTAAAGGAACGTTCACGTCGACAATCAGAACACAACTGGCAGTTTAACAGGGAAGCAATGCACAGCACTGTTGAGTCAGTTTGACTCGTCACCGGCAGTTGGGCACATGGTCGGATATCCCGAGGAGTCGGATATCCCGAGGTCGGATATAAGGGGTTCTACTGTATTTAAATTTTATAATTAAAAGTTTAATACTGCAAGGAAAACCACACACACACACACACACACACACACACACACACACACATACACCACACAGGTGTATGTGCAGTCGTGCTGTGTACTGCAGTACTATCACAAATCAAGCAGTGTGTGTGTGTGTGTGTGTGTGTGTGTGTGTGTGTGTGTGTGTGTGTGTTCCTTGTAGTGTTAAACTTTTAATTATAAAATTTAAATACCAGCAAATACTTACATATTCATTCCCCCAGAATGTCTATAACAGCAAGAGTTATTAATGCAGTTAAAACACATATGTGTCTTACATATAAAAATTCTGAGTTATGAGTTTGTCTACAATGAATTCCAAAACTACTCAACTGATCTTAATGAAATTTTGCACACGGTGTGTGATTTGATCCAGCTTAAAAGATATGGGTTAATAACCTCAATATTATTTTTGTTGTTAATTGTTTTTATCTAAGTTGGGTAAGAATCCCATAGTTGCCACTGTTCTTCAATGTGAAGTGTGGGCTAGCGGCAAACTTCTGGGTTTTAGAGCAACGGGTTACAGGTTCAAATTCACTGTGATCATGGTGTTTTTTCAGTTTTAGTTTTAACCTAGCCTTCACCTCTAAACGATGTAAGCTGTGTATCCAATTACCATGTATATTTATTAATCGCGATGCATTGCTGGGTTTGTTAGTATATATATGTAGACTTCTTTGGTTTCTACAAATGTCTGCTTAGGTGTGTTTGCATGTGGATATGTGTGTATGTGTGTGTGTGTGTATTTGTTTACCTTCCTTTTTGTCCCCTAAGGTAAGTCCTTCCACTCCTGGGATTGGAATGGCTCCTTTTCCACTTCCTTAAAACCCGTATCCTTCCCTTTCTCCTCTCCTTCCTTCCTGTTTTTCCCGAAGAAGCTGCCATTGGTGGCGAAAGCTCGAATGTTTGTGTGTTTTTGTGTGTGTTTTATGTTTCTGTCGATGAGCCTGTACTTTAGGTAAGTCAAAAATCTTTATTTTATACATATTTTTCCCACCAGGAAAGTCTCCTTCTATAATATATGTAGACACATATATATACATGGAGTTTTTATAATCGAACACAGGCCCAAAATTTGGAATCCAATGGCTTATCCACAATATTGACAATATTGAACTAATTGTTACTCAAACCAGCTTATATTAAGCTGTTAATGTAGTTGTAAATTTTTCATGTGTGGGGTTTTTTTTTTTTTTTTTTTTTTTTTTTTTTTTTCGCCCACTCAGTCAAAAGAATTTAAAAGGTTCACTCACATGCTTGTTCTCAGGCAGTCTGAGCAAAATTGGTGAGATCCATTGGTGAGTTAGTTACATACCTTCCATACGAATCTTACATGACACAGTAAAACACGGAAATCAAGGACATTCATAAATTCATACATTCCTAATTTTGTAAGAGGCACAATTGTAGCAGCAAGTAAATGGCATCTAGAGGTGCATGGGTGTTGCTTATTGCAGAATGCTGATGGACTGCAAACCAAGTAAGCGCTTTCTGGGCCGCCACAGGGCTACAAGCTGCTGGCAGACTGCTTCTAGAGTCCATCTTACAATGTGCTCTTAGTAACTTGCTGTGAACATTAACATGTGGAATAACTTCTCTCTCCACAATATAGCTTTTACAGAATGCCAAATCGTTTGACCATGGATGTCAGACACAGTGATGATGGGTTTACTCGGCATGCACAGTATCTGTAAAACTTTGTTAAATAAAACTGTTAAAACTTACTTCTCAATGTTTGTATATTTCTCCACTATCCGGATCCGCATGCCTACACATCCTGACAATTATCACAGGAACTGCAACAATACACTGCCTTATAGAAGTGGTGTCATAAAATGAGATAAATTTAGGAAAACCTACAGTCATGGAAAGTGCAGCAATATGTGAACTTCAGATAACATCAGAGTTTCAACATGGCAACCAGCAGCAGCCATGGACAACGTCCAACAATGAGAGGGCATCCAACATTGGAATTCAAGCTAGTCTACTCAGATTGGCTTTAATATGAAAGGCAGTGATGGAAAATAAATTCTTTCTGTATCAAGTGACTAATCTATAACAGTCAAAATGTCAGAGACAAACGCAAATAACCTGGTCAATCTTCGAACTGTTATACATGAACTGCGAAGAAAGATTCAGCAGTTAAAATTAGACAGGAACAAGCATAGTCTCACAAATAATTTGTCACATGTCGGCTCATGTACTTCTGCCCCAATAAAGAATTTTATGATTCTTTACTGACTAGACACTGGTAAAAAAGCAACAAACATCAAGAGAGCTGAGAAGTATTGGTGGCCAACTTATAAAACTGATGTTTTTGAGTTTGTCTCGCAATGTGATTCCTACAAGATGAACTAGGGCACCATTACAAGAACTGTCAGAGACTAATACACTCTTCGTAAGAATTGGTTAGATGTTGTCAGAGACCTACCGAAGAATAAGGATGGAAATAAATACATATTGACCATATTAGATCATTTCTCCAGATATCCTCTGATGGTACCAATCCCAGATCAAAGTGCTGAAACTATAGCTAAAGTGTTTGTAAAAGAATGGATCCTAAAGTTTGGATCAACATTAAGCATTATCAGTGACCAAGGATTGATTGATTTGATTAAACAAACTTGTAAACTAATGATAACAACTCAGCTGAGGACTACACTAGCACACCCTGAAGGTAATGGTCATGTAAAGAGAGTGCAGAGAACCATTGTTAAAATTCTTAGCCACTATATTAAGCAGCAAGCACAATAATTGGGATACCTGTTTGCCATTCCTCTTAAGCACTTACAACACTAAAATGCACTCATCACCTGGCCTCAGTCCATATGAAATCAGATTTCATCGTTGGACTTTGCACAATCAACTGCTGGGATCAGCAATGAACATGTAAGGGAGTTAGCTCACAAACTAAAGGAGGCATGGAAGGGAGTGGAACAGCAGAATCACCAGTCCTTGCTTCAGCAAGCAAAGCAACATGACCACCAAGCAGTTGCACCACAGTACTGAGATGGAGACCTTGTCTATCTGAGAAATGTATTTCTAAGAAAGACTTAGGTCAAGAAGTTTTGTAAAGAACCGTATCCCATATTAGAGGTGTTATCACCAGTCACTCTCAAGCTCCAACTGTCTTTTCATTTGATTGTTGTTCATGTCAATCATCTAATACCATTCTTGGGTAGAATTCCTGTAGCAACGTAGGATAATCATGAGGACCAACCGAGGGGCAGACCAGCCATTCTTAAATCCAGGAGTCGAGCTCCGCGAAATGACAGTCCCGACTTCAAGGCTGATGTGTCACCGCCAACAAATTGACAGAACCCTAGTCACACCTACAATCTCTGTAGATGATTGTAGTGTGAGTGTAAAGTGTGTGTTGTGAATCAGAAATGTGCATATGTGAATGAGCTGTGCAACCAAAAAATTGCTGCTATTACACAAAGTGGACAAGTGTAACTAATATTTTTTCACAGGTAATTATGACAGACACATTTGTATTATATTATTTGTTTAACTCTAGTGTTTAGAACTAATTAACCCTGTTTACTGTTATTCCAATGTTTGTTATATTAGTGTGTTCTATTAATGATGTAGGAATAATACCATACCACAGAACACAGCAGTATTGCTTGAACCACAAACAGACATGAGAATTTCAAGAAGTAATGCTAAACTTGTGTTTTTATATCATCAGTCTGAGGTGCACTAACAATTCAATTCTGTTAAAAAATGAATTCATTCCATTAAGGGTAATGACACTGTTTTGGAAGCTGGAACATCTTGGTATAATAACTGGACTACAGCCAAAATGCAAATAGTGTCCATATTTGTTAGTTATTAATAAGAGATGAACTTGTTGTGGCCTAAAGTCAGCACTACACGCCAGATGTAAGAGAACGATTGTGGAGAAGGCAGCAATCGACAGAGAGCCAATCATAAGCAGGCGCCGCGTATCCTGGAGGGAGTAACCGAAGATGCACACCCTCTACAAGCGGTTATATCTAGGATGATATACGTCTGATTAGCCCAACAGTTTCTAGTGAGAACCCCATCAGTTACTGGTGAAAACTCGGACAGTTACTATTCAGAAATCAGTCAGTTACTAGGCAGCTACGGAGAAAGAACTCAGGACAGTACTAAGTCAGATCGCGGCTATGAACTTAGCAGTAACTAGGTCACAGCGCAGGTAGTAACATACGGACGACGACAGGAGAAGGGAGAAGAAACAGACATATGTTCTAAAGTTGAGTATTGTATATTTCAGTCAATAAATATCTTGTAATACTAACTATATCAATGTTTTAGATGTCAAAGGATCCTGCACCAATACCTTTATTGACAACCAGACCGGGATGAGTAAACAACAAAAAAGCGATGAGGTCACAAAAAATGGCGACCAGGACAACAAAGAACCAGATTGCGACAAAATATTAATGTCTGAAAGTATGCTGTGCTATTAATTTTGCTTTATTACAGGTCTCGGCGGATCCAGTAAATAATCTTTTGATTCTATTGCAGGGTTACGAGTAAATTTCTATATTTTTGCACTATTTCTTGTCATTAATTTTGCACAATGTCTTATGCTGCTAACCCTGCCACTGCAACTGCGCTGCAGCTTCCTGCACTTGATGCACAGCAGCTAATGTAAATGTCTAAGTTTCAGAGCCAAAATATTGCCTTTCTTCTGTCCACTGTGCAACAACTTCTGATCGCACCTGTGTCTCAAAATATGCAAGTTCCACTGCAACAGCCACCACACTCCAGTAATTCCACCATTTCGCCAGTTTGAAGAAGCAGAAGAAGACTGGACAGAAAGACTGCACCAGTTTAAAGCCTATGCCACAGTGCACAGGATACAAGGTACTGAGAAGCTTCATTTTCTGTTATCATGTGTAGGCCCCCCAGTGTTCCGTCTTGTGAAAAAACTGTTTCCACCGCGGAGCCTTCTGAACTTTCTTATGATTCAGTGATAGGAGCCCCCATGGCATATTATAAACAGCAAATCAATGTAGTGGCTGCTAGGAATCAGTTCTTCAGATGTGGGAAAAATCCGAACCAAACATACAGGCAGTAGATAACAGATCTTCAAGGTCTCACTAGGAAGTGTAAATTTAAATGTTCGTGTGGAGCTTTGTATTCAGATGTCATATTGTGTGACGCAATTGTCTATAATATTCCTGATGGGGGACTTAGGAAACAGATTCTAAAAATGTCAGATCCGTTGTTCCACCAAGTAGAACAGATTTTGGAACAGCACAATACAAGTGCCATGGCAGCGGAAAACTTTGATTCATTTCCACTGTGTAGTGTCACGTCACACACAGGCGACTGCCGGATCAAACGCCATATACTTCCACCTGCCCCTCAAAGCGTAAACATGCTGCTACATGCAGATCTTGGCGTAATAAGGAATTGAAGTCATGCCCGCAGTGTTTCTTGCGGCACAAACAGCAGAACTGTCCGTCCCAGTCAGCAAAATGCTATGCATGCAGCAAGAAAGACCACATACAAACAGTTTGCTTACAGCAAAAGAAAAGAAATTTGCCCTCCCGGCCCAAACAGCGACAAGACAGTAGTTATTCCATAAATGCAGTATTTTCCAAACCAGTGGCTGCCGCTCATAACATGAAGGACACTGAAGTAGCAGAAGTTGTACATCAGGGCAGAAAAATGTAAAGTTTCAAATAGACACAGGTGCATCAGTCACATTGCTCAATCGCAAAACATATGAACAGTTAGGATCGCCATGCATTTCTGGCACTAAAATACAGTTGACAGCGTACAATGGCAATGAAATTCCTGTACTAGGACAGCGTTCACTACCTGCAGTATACCGCTCACAAATGTGCACAGTGACATTTCAAGTGCTTAAATCTTATGAAGGAGAGAATATTTTTGATTTAGATTCTTTTCATCTTTTTGATTTTACTGTGCAAGACAATGTTTTAGTTGTGAACAATTTTGATGCTAAAGACAGTGTAGACAGGTTGTTGAAAGACTTTCCAGATTTATTTTCTGCAGGACTAGAAAAAGTTAAAGATTTTGCTGCACACATTACTCTCAAGGAAAATGCCAATCCAAAATTTTGCAAAGCTCGTGATGTACCGCTTGCTTTACATGACAAAGTAGCACAAGAACTTCGCACATTGCAAGAAAATGGTGCAATTCAACCACTATAAGCTAGCCAGTGGGTGAGTCCGCTTGTAATTTTGCCGAAGCTGTCAGGTAGCATTTGCATTTGTGTTGATTTCAAAGCTACAGTGAATCCAGAAACAGTTGTAGACAGTTATCCTTTGCCAATTCCAGAAGATTTAATTGACAGATTAGGTGCAGGAAAATATTTCTCAAAAATAGATTTGTGCAATGCCTACCTTCAGCTGCCGTTCGATGAAGAATCACAGGAAATTTGTGTTATCAATACACATTTGGGCTTGTTTAAATATTTGTGTTTACCTTTTGGCAGTTCATTTGCGCCAGCAATTTTTCAAAGATATTTGGAACAGCTTACAGCTCAAGTACCTTGTTGTTCAAACTACTTTGATGACATAGTTGTGTCAGGCCATACCCCAGAAGAACACATTGCAAATTTGAGGAAATTGTTTCAAGTTTTGTTTCTTAGATAAGTGTGACTTTTTCAAACCACAACTGTAGTACCTGGGACATGTAATAAACAGTCAAGGTGCGCACCCAATGCAATCACATTTGCTTGCCGTTCGCGACCTGCCAGCACCAAAAGATGTGAAAGAATTACAGTCAGACTTGGAAAAGTTAACATACTATATAAAGTTTATTCCAAATGGAGCACAAATTGCAGCCCCTTTACATCGGCTACTCCATAAAAATGTTTTTTGTTTTGTTTCGACAGACGAATGACAAGGCGCATTTCAGTAGTTAAAAGATGCTTTGTTTAGTGATCGATGTTTGGTGCACTTCGATCCAGAAAAACCAATTCTTTTGCAAGTGGGTGTGTCATCGTTTGGTCTAGGAGCAGTACTGTCACATAGACATGGAGATACAGACCGTCCAATAGCATTTGCATCAAAACTTTTGACAGACTCACAGCGCCATTTTTCTCAGATTGAGAAGGAAGCTTCAGCCATTGTGTATGGTGTCACAAAATTCCATCACTACTTGTATGGGAGAAAATTCTATTTAGTAACTGACCACAAGCCTTTGCAGTCATTGTTTCATCCAGCCAAGCCAATTCCTACGTGCATGGCACACATATTGCAATGCTGGGCATTGTTGTTATGACAGTATCAGTACGACATTGTGTACAGACCCACAACTCACCATGGAAATGCCGAACAGTTGGCCATGATAAAGACTTTGATGCTTCTGAGATGTCGTGTTGTCAGATAGATGCACAACAAAATAGTTTGTTGCACTCCTTCCCATTGGACTATAGGAAAATTGCTCGGGCTACAGAAACAGATTCTGATTTACAAATTTTGCTGTGCTACATTCGCGCACAATGGCCTCATTCACAATTTGACATTGGAAATTCACTGGTGCATCACTATTTTGCTAGATGGAATGAACTTTCAGTGCATAGAAGCATGATTCTAGTTTCAAATCACAGTGGACAATTGCGTGTGTTGAATCTGCGACATTTGCAGAACGAAGTATTAAAATTACTTCACCAATTGGAAATTGGTTCACACTAAGCAATTGCATGACGACACTGTACTTGGCAGGGTATGGACGCCCAAATAGAAAAGATGACAGCACAGTGTTCAGTGTGTGCTACCAATCAGTTAACCCCACCTCAGACATTTTTTGCATGGCCAAAAGCTGATTCACCATGGCATCAAGTGCACATTGACTATGCTGGTCCCTTCTGGAACACTAAGTGGCTTATTGTGGTTGATTCTGTCAGTGGTTACCCATTTGCAGTGCCAATGTCTTTGGTGACTTCTAGTAGCACGATTAGGGCATTGTCTTCAATATTTTGTCTGGAAGGTGTTTCTGAACTGAT
The DNA here is from genome assembly GCA_026315105.1 of Locusta migratoria. Classification (NCBI taxonomy): domain Eukaryota; kingdom Metazoa; phylum Arthropoda; class Insecta; order Orthoptera; family Acrididae; genus Locusta; species Locusta migratoria. The sequence goes on from CM048747.1 coordinate 190,127,763, forward strand.
AGTCTCTGACAATTGCCCTCAGTTCACATCACAAGAATTTTGCTCCTTTTATGAATACAATGGCATTAAGCATCTAACCAGTGCACCATCTCACCTGCAGTCAAACAGCACTATGGAACACTTCGTCTGGACATTTAAGCAGCAGATGTCCAATCTTCATTTGGAGCACTCCCGGGAGGCAGCACTACAGCTGTTCCTCGCCTCCTACCGCTCACATCCACGAGAAGGGTCATCGCCGGTTGAGCTTCTACACCACCGCCGCCACCGCATCTGCTCCACCCACCACACCACCCAGAACAAATCAGCCGCCAACACGCAAGTACCGCTTCGCTCCGCGTAACCCAGTCTTTTACAGAGTTTTCAGTGGATACGAGATCATCTAACCTTGCGGTGCTCACATATATTGAAATTTCAGGTCCCGATGGCATCATTCGCAGGCACCGCAACCAAATTCGCCCTTGTCAAGTATCCTGTGATCCTTCTGCGTTTCTTTTGGCAGATTCACACAACATGCAGATCACGCGGCCTTCGTCGCCTGCACGCCCTTGGCGGTTGCCCCCGCCGCAGATCTACACGGCACCACTGCCCGACACCATGGAGATGGAGCCCTCGAAGCCTCCACCTACCCTGGATATCCCCATGGACATCGAGCAAGACACCACGCAGCATCCGCCGCTGATGTCGCCATCGACATCACCATCTACGTCATCATCTGAGCCACAGGTCGTGGGCGTGGGCCCTTCGGAGGTTTCCCCAAAGGATGTTCCCTCGCGAGCTCAGGCCGGATGGTGGAGCCCGGCCGGTAGTCTGCTGTCCTCTGAAGCTACAGACTCTAGTCCATCAGGACATCCATGAGCCTGCCACCTCCCCCATTGTCGAGCTCCATGACAACAGTTCGGTGCTTCGGGGGGGGGGGGCGGTGGATGTTGTGGCATAAACTAAGTGCCACACGCCAAACGTAAGAGAACGATTGTGGAGAAGGTAGCGATCGACAGAAAGCCAATCACAAGCAGGCGCCGCGCATCCTGGAGGGAGTAACCAAAGATAGGTGCCGTCTACACGCGGCTATATCTAGGCTGACATATGTCTGGAAAGTCTGACAGTTACTAGTGAGAACCCCGTCAGTTACTAGTGAGAACTCGGACAGTTACTATTCAAAACTCATTCAGTTACTAGGCTGCTACAAAGAAAAAACTGAGGACAGTACTAAGTCAGATCGTGGCTATGAACTTAGCAGTAACTAGGTCACAGCACAGCTAGTATCATAGGGATGACGACGCGAGGAGAGAGAAGAAACAGACATATGTTCTAAAGTTGAGTATTGTATATTTCAGTCAATAAATATCTTGTAATACTAACTATATCAAATGTTCAAATGTTTGTAGAGTCTATGGGACTTAACTACGGGGTCATCAGTCCCTAAACTTACAAACTACTTATAACTAAGGACGGCACAAATATCCATGCCCGAGGGGGGATTCGAACCCCCGACCGTAGTTGCCGTGCAGACCGTGACTGGAGCGCCTCAGTCCCCTCGGCCACCGCGGCCGGCAACTATATCAATGTCTTAGATGTCAAAGGATCCTGCACCAATACCTTTATTGACAACCAGACTGGGAGAAGTAAACAACAAAAAGGCACCGAGGTCACAACGAACTGTTTCATAAACTTATTGCCACCTAGAAGCTTAATTAGGCACAAGCATGCCTGGTTTGATTTCAGAGGAAGTGTCCTTCATACTGTATTTGGTACCTTAACCAGCAGAGTTCTATTAGACATTAAAGCTAAAATATTGGCTCTTAAACAACAGGCTGATACAAATTCAATTAACCTCTCTAATGAAATAATTGTGTTACTAAATATGCAGAGCACCATTATAACCACACAGTTTTCATTAAGAGTCTATATGCACTTCAACTTCGTTAGTGGTGAAATGGATTAAACCATCCATAAATTGTATGCAATTCTTTAGTCTATGGGTTCACATTTAGATTTAAACGCCCTATTATTAAGAATTACTGATGCTACAAAGCAAGACTGACCACGATGCACAAAAGTTCAAATCCCACCAACAGTACTCAATGTGTTTGCTAGAGGTCTCTCTCAATGCTTGACAAGACTTACTGCCATGGCACATGGCAGAGCAGCATGCAGAACCAAGGCAAGGGTTGGCTGTCAGCAGTTGAAGTTGAGACTTACCATAGTGATCTTGTGTTGTGCATTACAGCAGTAATTGGCAACAAGTTTAAACAATTCCATGCATCTTATGTGCATCTTATGCTTGTTTGTGTTTTTTGTACGGACTTAAGGATACAGAGGCTGTCATTCAGGCTCTTCTTGAGCAGCAGAGAGCTTTTAGGTCTGCTATCACGATGCTTTCCACCACATTATCTGCTAGGGTATCTGCGCTGTCGACGTTTCCACCCCCATTTCCTGAGTATGATGACTCAGTTTAAGGCTGTGACGCTTATGAGATGTGGCTTCAGCAACATACATTTAGGGTTGCGTAAGCTAACTTATGTAAGGCTTTGTTTTTTTCCCTTTCTCCTTGTCTATCAACGGCTCAGCCAGTTGATCCCTCTGCAGGAGCAGGTGCCCCTTTCTTGTGACAAGATGTGTCAGCTGTTGCAGCATGTGTTATATTTTACTATTTTACCGGTGTCAGAAAAAGCTCCACCAGACTTATTGTGCTTGGGTCGCAAAACTTCAAGGTCTATGTCGGCAAAATGTGTTCATTACCAATGCTCATAAGGATTCCTATGCTGATTCTATGGTTCATGATTCTGTTGTTCAGTTGGGTCCTTACAAGGAGTTTCGTCAATTTGCTCTTCAATTCAAAAACCCATTGTTGGCTGAGATCTTCATCATTGCTCAGTCTTTCAAGAGCTGGTGATTAAATTGAGAGCTGGTCATTAAATTGAGGCTTTGTGTGATGTGTCAGAGGTTGTTCCTGTTTCTCCAGGTCCTTCTTTGATTGATTCACACAGCGGGGAGGACATAGCAGCAGTAAACCCTTTCCCCTGGTGTCACATAGGACAGTGGCCAGCTGTGCACAATACTTCCCTTGTGCCCCGTATGTTTCATCCAACATGACCGAGCAGTGTGCCCTAAATGCTGTGCCACTTACAATACTTGCAGGAAGAAAGGCCATATTGTGGCTGTGTACAGTTCTTCTCTTTTCCGTCAACTCAGCCTTTGCCATGGATATTAATTGTGTTTTTCCCACAGCTTCTAGCACAACTAAATTTTTTTAGAACTTTAAGTATTGGGACAAATTCTCCACTTGCAGGTGGATACTGGTGCTGCCGTGACACTTTTAAATTTTCAAATTATGTAGATCTGGGCTCCCCTGCACTTTCTTCAGTTGAGCGACACTTGGTCACTTATAACAATCAAAGCATTCCAGTTCACAGCTTGCCCTCAATTTTTTCGTGTGTGTGCTGTACCCATTGCTTTTGCGTGACCTAGTTGAACAGGAACTAGACAGATTGACTTCTCTGGGTGCTCTGCAGCCTATTCCTTCCAGCAGGTGAGCATCGCCCTTAGTGATTGTCACAATGTGTAATGCCCAGTAACGTATTTGTGGTGATTGTAAGAACACTGTTAAAGCCCAAAGCATCATTGACACATACCCGTTGCCACACACAGACCAGCTCTTTGCAAAACTTGCTTTGGGCCAGTTTATTTCCAAACTTGACTTATCAGAGACACACATACAAGTTCCTCTGGACAAGGTTTCCAAACAATTTCTGGTACTCTACACACCCTTTCGGTTGTACCAATATCAGGATCTTGCATTTGCAGTGGCCAGTGCTCCCATGATCTTCCAACATTTTTTGGAACAATTGAACTGAAAGTATTCATTCCAGGGGGTGTTAATTATCAAGATGAAATTGTCATTATGAGTGCCACTAGAGAAGAGCACTTTCAAATCTTTGCACACTGTTCATGATCCTTGAGATGGCTGGTGTCAAATGCAACCTGTCTTATTAAGTCAAGCTTCTTCCAGCCTTCAGTCACCTATCTTGGCTTTGAGGTTTCTAAAGATGGCATCTGTCCCTTGCCACATCATGTTGCATAGGTCTACTGATGTTAAGGAGTTACAGGTTTTTTTTAGGTACAATCGCCTACCACCATAAATTTTTACCTGATGCTGCCACAGTGGCTCATCCTCGGCATGCCTTACTTTGTAAAAATACCCAGTTTCGGTAGATTCCAGCCTGCAAAAAGGCCTTCCAACAGATGAAAACTCAACTCAAATCTGCTCCTTGCTTGGTCACCTATCATCCAGGCCAGCACTTGTTGTTGGCTACAGACGCTCCACAGACGGGATTAGGTGCCATACTCTCTCACATATTTGATGATCAGCCGGAGTGTCCAATTTCATTTACTTCCAAGACCCTCACTACTACTCAACAATGATACTCCCAAGTTGAGGAGAAGGCATTTGTCATTGTATGTGCCATTCAAAATTTCATGTGTTTCTATGTGAGTCAAGTTTCACCTCATTACCCACCAGAAGCCGTTGGTTGCCTTATGCAGTCCTTCAGCATCCTTGCCTGATAAAGCTGCCCACAGGCTCCAGTGGTGGGCACTGTTTCTACCACAGTATCACTATGCGGCTACCGATAAACACAGTAAGGATGATACTCTTTCTCAGCTTCTAATAGGTCTGTATCCCTCTTTTTATAGCACTGAGTTGCTGTGTTTCCATTGCATGTAGCTCAGTACACCATGGATGAGTTTCCCACAGACGTTTCCAGAAATGCTTTGACTGTCACTAGGGATTCTGTGCTCAGTGAGGTAGTCTCCGTTCGTAATGGGTGGCCAGAGGAGCCTCTGGGCAAGGCTTCGGATTCCATGAGCAGTTATTGCGCTACCACCTCACTGTCTTTGAGAGTGTTTTGCTCTTGGCTACAGATGGGTCGATTCCCAGAGTGGTCATTCCAGCTGCTCTTCACCGATAGGTCCTTCAGGTGAGTTTCGCACCAAACATTTGGCACTTCGCCACGTGTCCTGGCCTGGCATTGATAGTGACTTTGTGTGCTTCCTGTGCGCTTAACAACAAAAGGCTCCAAACTCAACTCTTTCACTGTAGCCACCGTCCCAGTGCCCTTGGGAGCACATTCACATTGATTTGATGTGTCTCTTTATCTCTTCACACTGGCTGATCGTTGTTGATGCCTTCCTAACATTTCCTTACCTGGCTCTTGCATCCACAACCGCGGCAGTCACTATTCAGGCTCAATTTCATGTGTTTGCTATTGAAGGACTTTCCCCCAACAATCATCTCAGACAATGGCCCTCAGTTTGCCTACCAATCCTTTCGGGACTTTTGTACTCGGCATGGCATTTGTCATATCCAGGCTCCTCCATTTCATTCTCAATCTAATGGAGTGGCGGAGAGGATGGTTCACACATTCAGGGTTCAAATGAGGAAACATGTTGAAGGTTATAAGGGTTCTACTGCCCTTGTATCTGAGTTAATTAGAATTAGTGTGCAATTAAGTTCAACTTAAAATGAATTTTGGAGGTGTGAATTAAAATAAATTGATTTAGTATCACCATGAAGTTTATTTCAGACCATAAAACTTCAACAGAACTCAGTTACATCAGCAGTTCAACAGAACACAATAAGAGTAAAACCAAAACCTATCTTGGCGCAAAATAGCATCCTTATTTAAACAATTACTATCATTGTTATACTTAATGAAACAATTCAACTAGTAAGATCACAGATGTTTTCGAGCAGATTATGATATACGTTAAAAATACAGTTTTTCTGAATTCTTTTCAGTTAGTAATTTAGCTTTTACATGATTTTAATATCCCAAATATCATTTAGATATGAGGTACAATTTAATTCATCTAATTAGCCTCAAAGTTACATTCTCAGTCTAGATATTGGTAATTGAATGATCTTACAAAGTTTGTTTGCATATGTTACATGATCTTTAATTTGCACTTGCTTAATATTCACAGTTGTTACACAGTAATTAGTCCATTTGTATCAATACTGACAATGAGAAACAATAGAGGCTTCTGGAAAGTTTCACATTGTATAATTATTTTAGTATTCAAAATTTATGATTCTGTTCTTTGATAATTGTTTTGTTTAGTACAAAATGACTTCTAGAGTTTAATTAATTACATAAAAATTCAAGTCATGCCACAGATACCATGTAATAGCAGAAATGGAGTAGTTGGAATAAAATGAATGGAAGTAGTATCACTCTATAAGGTAGGAATATGGTGCAACATTCCTAACAGACAGGGCTCGTATACAACATAAAGAAAATGTACATTGGCTCACCTAGTAAGGGGCGGTTGTAACACTTGCTTTTAACCCTTGAGCTGTATGCCTTTAAATAAGTGAACTAACAAGGTACCTTTAATGGATAATTCAACACTTGTGCTTATACGTTAGTTTATTATTTTTATCCAGTCACATTTACACTACAAATCACAATTTTATAACATACTTTGCCACTCACGTAACTATTGGAGCCGTACAAGAGTACTTGAAGTTCAGAATGCCACATGTGATGTATAAAACCTGAGCCTCACTGATGCTGTTGTAAGAAGGTACCTTACCTCCTCGGCATCCGCAAGTGAAGACCTCGCACTTTCCCTTCCCTGCTCCCAGCTCCGTGTAGGCACGTGATTGACCACTTTTGTCAACTTTATATATATTTTTAAACATTGAAATTACAAAACTTTGGTACTATCTCATATTGCGTATATCAACAGAAAAAGAAAACAAGATTTATTGTATCACATTAAAACTGTTTATAGTAAATATTTGTTCTGTCATAATAAAACACAAATGAGATTTATAACTTCACAATAAATTTAACTATTAATTCTGTCATGTTATAATATACTCCCACTTCATGCGGTCTTTATCTTGTTAATGGCTGCATGAAGTAGCACCAAGATACTATCAGACTGTTACATATCAAAATTTGTACAATTTAAAATTTATCTTAACAAAACTGTGGTACAGTTCGAACAGTTTCTTTGTCTCTCTGTCAATGTTACTAGACCTTTCTTTAGTTCGGACCAAAACCCTATCCACATCTTCGAATTTGGTAATTTTATTTTTCTGATCGGGTCTCCTCGTTCTTTCTATCCCCTTTCTCCTCATCTGCTCCAAAACAAGCTCATCTCTCTCTTGTTTAGACACTATGTCACCCGGTGGAAATTCCGTCTCTTCAGCTATAGGTTAGCTGGCTTCCCACCCTCCATGACCTCATAAGGAGAAAAACCAGTTGACAGCTCTTCACAGAATTCATAATGTCCTCAAACACTGATACATATGTAGACCATACACTGTGCTTTTTGCTGCAATATGTCCTACACAGTCTCCCCAGTTCTCGCATATACCTCTTGGCAGGATTACTTGCCGGGTGGTAGACTGAGATCCTAATATGCGTAGCACCAATTCTTTCAATAAATTTGTCCCACATTCCTGAAACAAACTGTGACCCATTGTCCGAGAGGATTTTCTCTGGTAATTTTACATTTACTATATAGTCCTTTTCTAACTTTTACTCTGACTTGTAGCTCTTTTAAGAGGATAAAGCTTCACATATTTAGAAAAAACATCTACAGCCACCAAGATATACTTTATACCACCCCGACCTGTGCTCAGTGGGCCAAACAAATTGACAGCAAGCAATTCCCCAGTTTTTCTAGGCATAATGTTTTGCATTTCACCCTGTATTCCAACTGTGCTGTGTTTCACACGCTGACACCTATAACAGCTAGCCAACTGCGTACGAACTATCCTTGCCATATTATTGAAATAAACATAGTTCTGTATTAACTTCCACATATTTCTGTGGTCCATTGTGTCCATGACTATGATGTATATAATTTATTACTATGTCGACCTTCAGGGAAGCATAACTTCCAGTCTTCCTTATCTGGGTCCTTAGCCGGAACAAAATGCCCTTATAAATTTTGTAATATCTAGCTATTTCCTCGGACCCCTTACACCCTAAATTCACCTTAATGAACTTTGAAGTTTGGTCCCCATTCTGCAACCGTCTCATATTTTTACAGATTGATTTAATTTCTTTCTTCTCCTCCACACCTTTCATGAACCTAATCTGAAACTCCTCTTCCCTTTCATCCTCACATTCACCCTCCTCCATTGGCAATCGTGACAAAGCATCGTCAACCTGGTTCTCAGTCCCTCTAATATATTTAATATTACTAGTATTGCCTGTTGCCTGTGGTTGAAAATTGACCAATTGTGTTTACAATGGTCACTGGGGGTAAAATTTTATGTATCATGTCGGCAGTCTCGTGTGACTATGTTGGCAACGTCAACAACACGATAGAAAATCTTTGCCTATTTGTTTGAACCACATAGAATGACTCTATTAGTGTATTGTACAGACCATGAAGTAAACAAATAATGCTGTTCCTGCTTTATGGTTTCAGGTTCTTGTATGTACCCTCGTCGACTCAGTAAAAATAATTGCCCTTGTAAAGCGAAGATTCCATGAGAAAACATCAGCGTTGTCAAGCAATTGGCTAAAATGAAGACTCACTGTATTCTCACTATTCAGCATCTGTTGCCAACATTATCATAGGAGGCCACTGGGATATTTGGTAAAATTTAACCTGCACTGGGAGGTATGAAACGGTATCTATTACGTGTCAAGGAAAATGCCTGACACAATAACAACACATAAAAACGGATGTATATACTTCTCATGCCATTTTCGAATTATATATCTTTCATCAGCCTAATATTTGAAATGGAACTACTATTTCGGTGTTCGTACATTTATACAACACCAAGAAATAATGTTATTTCGATACAGCGATATTCAGAATTCCAGAGCTGACAACATGTCGTCTTCGTAGTTCCACCTGTGCACCGCTACATGCCTCTCCCAGTGCCTCATCATTTATATCGGCATTCTCAACTTCGTAGTTCCACCCGAGCACCGCTAGATGCCTCTCCCGGCACATCATCCTTTATATCGGCATTCATATGAAAACATCCATTTCCTTTAACCACTCTTAATCACTGTGAAAATGAAGCATTTGAACAGCACAAGAAAGAGAGTTGGGAGCAATCCATGTTTCGATATTCACTTATTTTAATACTGAAGATGCGCTGCATTACATCATTTTTGGTCGAGGCGAATAGCCAATCAGTGAGCTGATTGTTGGAGAATGTAGAACTTGATCCAAGCTGTAGATATGAAAATTTCTACTTCCTTTTACCACTTTTAATGGCTAAAAGCACACATAATATTTAAATTCGTGAAATCTACGACAATCTATCTTTCGAATTATGTAACTTTCATTGGCCTTCTTGTACAAATAAATTAGTAATCTTTACCACAATTTTCATGTTAGCGTATTTATATAATGATATTGGAACTGCTGTATAGACATGGCCCATCTCATGAGCCTTTGATTCAAAAGTTTGCAGTTTTGCAGGTAACTCAGAGCTTTATGATCTGTATAGGCATTTACCTCCCTAGCTTCTAAATAAATCCTAAATTTCTCAAAACTGAAAACCACAGCCAAAAGTTCCTTTTCTGATATCTATACATAAATTCATGACTAGATAACATCTGGCTTGCAAATGCTATAGTCTTGTGCTCTACTACCCCATCTATTACCTTTTCTTGAAATAGCACACAACCAACACCAAAATCAGAACTGTCACAGGCAATGCAAAATGGTAGTGATGTATCTAGGTAATGTAATATTCTACTATTACACAAGCTCCTTTTTATTGCCTCAAACCCTTTATCACATTCAGGTGTCCAATTTCGTGAAACATTTTTCCGCAGCAATTTACACAAATTTGGTGAGTTGATACTGTAGTTACTAATATATTTTCTGTAGAAATTACATGCCCCCATGAAAGATTTCAGTTACTTTTTACATTTTGGTCTCACACACTCGGCAATTGCCTTTATTTTGTTCCTGTCGGGAAGTACACCTTCTGCTGTTAATTGCTGGCCCAGAAATGTTATCTCTGCCTTCATAAAGTCACATTTACTAAGTTTGAGAGTCATCCCCCCTTGCCTCCAATACTTCTTCCAATAACAAACAGAGTTCACTCCAAGTACTACTGGTCATCAATATGTCGTCTACATATACTGCAAGTCTAGCCATTAACTTACATCCAAGCACATAACTCAGTGCCCTAACGAAAACTGCTACTGATATGCACAATCCAAATGGCCCGATCTAAAACATGTATGTCCTTCCTTCAAATAGAAAAGCTGTGTACTTTCTACTTTCCTTGGCAAGTGGAATTTGCCAAAACCCAGAGGTAAGATCGACACTAGACATCAACATTATTAAATTTCAGCAACAACTCATTCATGTTTTCAGGTTGGTCATTTTCTCTCACTATGATTTTATTTAATCTCCTAGCATCTAGTACAATCCTTACTGACCCATCCTTTTTTCTAACCACAACAATTGGATTTGAGAACTCTGTGCTTCCCTGCTCCAACACTTTCCATTCCATCATTTGTTTAATTCTATCCCTGAAAGCTTCCTTATCTTTCAGTGCAACATCATACAACTTTGCCCTAACTACACTATTTGGTAACACATTCAGTTTATACTCAAAATTCACTACCTCTCCTGTTTTATCCGCAAATACTTTTATATATTTATACAAAAGCGTACTCAGTTGTAACCTTCGCTCCTCCGATAAATACTGCATTTCTTTTATCTTATTGTCTATCTGCTCCCACATAGATAATTCCTCATACCTTTCATTTTTCCTTCTTCAAATGAGCCATGACCTTCTCTCCTTTTAATTCCTGTTTAAACTTTATTTTCTTCCTGTACCCTCCAGCATCAAAATCCATAACCTTATCCTTAACTTCAATTTTAGAATCATACTTATGCAAGAAATCCATACCCAAAATTATGTCCACCAATAATTCAGAGATAATGAAACAACACACACTAAAAGAATAACTATTTATTGTAAATTCTAGAATGATCTTTCTGATGGGCTTACTACCTGCTCCAGTAACAGTTCATATCTTCACTCCCATTACATTCAGTTCAACCAGGTCCCTATTTCTTATTCATTGCCAAAAGGATTCTGATACAGCTGATACATTTGAACCAGTATCCAGCAATGCTTCACTTTCAACACTCCCCACCATTACCCTGACAATTGGCTGTATCTTGTGTACTTTTTCTACTCTTAACTCAGACTTCTGCATCAAATCAGTTTCAATATCTTCCATACTATCTGTATCCATGGTACATACACCCATACACTTACACTTATCTTTTGCCTTTGTGTTCTCTTTAAATATGTAATTAAATATTTCCATCTCCAAATTTCTCCTTCCATTCCTTCACTGCTTGCTCAGTGTACAGATTGAACAACATTGGGGAAAGGCTACAACCCTGTCTTACTCCCTTCCCAACCTCTGCGTCCCTTTCTTGCCCTTCAACTCTAATAACCGCTGTCTGGTTTTTGTATAGGTTGAATATAACTCTTTGCTCCCTACTACCTTCAGAATTTGAAAGAGTGTATTCCAGTTGACATTGTGAAAATTTCTCCAAATCTACAAACCCCAAAAATGTAGGTTTGCCCTTCCTTAGCCTGTCTTGTAAGAGAAGTCATAGTATGTGTATTGCCTCCCGTGTTCCTACATTTCTCCTAAATCCAAACTGATCTTCCCTGAGGTCAGATTCCACAAGTTTTTCCATTCGTCTGTAAATAATTCGTGTTAGTATTTTGCAACACTGATAGTTCTGTAATTTTCACACTTGTCTGCACTTGCTTTCTTTGGAATTGGCATTATGATATTCTTCTTGATGTCAGAGGGTATTTCCCCTGTCTCATACATCTTGCATACCAGGTTGAACAGTTTTTTTTAAGACTGGCTCTTCTAACGAAATCAGCAGTTCAGACAGAATATCATCTACTCCAGGGGCCTTGTTTCAACTCAAGTTCTTCAGCGCTCTGTCAAATTCTTCTCACAGTGTCATATCTTCTATCTCATCTTCCTCCACTTGGTCTTCCCTTTCTAGAATACTGCCTTCAAGTTTATTGCCTTTGTATAGGCCCTCTGTAAATTCCTTCCACAGTTCAGCTTTCCCCTCTTTGCCCAGTACTGGTTTTTCCTTCAGAGTTTTTTTATATTCATAAAGCTGCTTTTCTTGTCTCCAAATATTTCCTTTATCTTCCTGTAGGCGGCATCTATCATTTTCCTAGTTATGCATTCTTCGACGGTTCTGCATTTGTCCTGTAGCCACTCCTGCTTAGCCAGTCTGCACTTCCTGTCAATCTCATTTTTCAGACGTCTGTACTCCCTTTTTCCTGCTTCACTTGCCGAATTTTTATATTTTCTCCTCTCATTAATTAAGTTCAGTATATCCTATGTTATCCAGGAATTTCTATTAGGCCTTGTCCTTCTGCCTATATGGTCCTCTGCTGCCTTCACTACCCTATCTCTCAGAGCTACCCATTCTTCTTCTACTGTATTACTTTCCCCCGTTTCAGCCAATCCTTGCGTAATGCTCTCTCCGAAACTCTCAACCACCTCTGGTTCCTTCAATTTGTCCAGGTTCCATCTCCTAACCTTTCTACCTTTCTGCAGTCTCTTGAGTTTTAATCTGCAGTTCATAACCAGTCAGTTATGGTCAGAGTCTATATGTACCCCTGGATATGTCTTACAGTTTGGAACCTGGTTTCTAAATTTATTCCTTACCATTATAAAGTCAATCTGGTACCTTCCAGTGTCTCCTAGTCTCTTCCACATATACAGCCTTCTTTCATGATGTTTGAACCAAGTGTTGGTGATCATTAAATTGTACTCTGCGCAAAATTCCACCAAGCGATCTCTACTTTCATTCCTTTTTCCCAGCCCATATTCACCTACTACATTTCCTTCTCTTCTCTTTCCTACTACCGAGTTCCAGTCCCCCCATCACAATCAAGTTTTCGTCTCCCTTAACTTTCTCAATGATTTCTTTTATCTCCTCATACAAACCTTCGATATCCTCATCATCGGCCATGCTCGTTGGCATATAAACTTGCACCACTGTGGTCAGTGTTGGCTTTGTGTCTATCTTTGCTATGATAATGTGTTCACTGTGTTGTTCATAGTAACTTACCAGCATTCCTATTTTCTTATTCATTATCAGACCTACTCCTGCGTCACCACCAACTGATTTTGTATTTATAACCCTGTACTCAATTGACCAGAAATCCTGTTCATCCTGCCACCGAACTTCACTAATCCCTACCATAACTAACTTTAACCTATCCATTTCTCTTTTCATATTTTCTAGCTTACCTATGCGATTAAGAGTTAGAACATTCCGTAGAATGCCTGTTTTGTTTTTCTTGATTATGACATCCTCCTGAGTTGCCCCCGCCCGGAGATCTGAATGGGGGAATATTTTACATCCAGAATATTTTACCCAAGAAGATGCCATCATCATATATTCATACAGTAGAGCTGCATGTCCTCGGGAAAAGTAACGGCTGTAGTTTCCCCTTGCTTTCAGCTGTTTGCAATAATTGTATGGCAAAGCCACATTAGCTGATGTTACAAGGCCAGCTCAGTCAATTATCCAGACTGTTGCCCCTGTAACTACTGAAAAAGCTGCTGCCCCTCTTCAGGAACGACATATTTGGCCTCTCCACAGATACCCCTCCGCTGTGGTTGTACCTATGGTTCGGCTATCTGTATCGTTGAGGCACGCAAGCCACCCCACCTCGGCAAAGTCTGTGGTTCATGGGGGAGGGGGGGGGGGATTAATGTCAGAAAATCAGGCGATGCTGAAGGAATTAGATTAGGTAATGAGACAATAAAAGTAGTAGATGAATTTTGTTATTTGGCCAGCAAGATAACTTCTGATGGCCGAAGTAAAGAAGATATATAACAATGCAAAATGGCTATGGAGAGAAAAGCGTTTCTAAAGAAGCGAAACTTGTTAACATCCAATATTAATTTAAATGTTAGAAAGTCCTTTCTGAAAGCATTTGTCTGGAGTGTAGCATTGTATGGCAGTGAAACGTGGACAATAAGGAGTTCAGACAAAAAGATTATAGAGGCTTTTGAAATATGGTGCTACAGATAAATGATGAAGATTAGATGGGTAGATCATGTGACTAATGAGAAGGTGCTTAACCAAATTGGGAAGAAAAGGAGTTTCTGGCATATCCTGACTAAGAGAAGGGATAGATTGGTAGGACACATTCTGAGACATCAAGGAATTGTCAAGTTAGCATTAGAAGGAAGTGTGTGGGGTAAAAATTGTAGATGGAGACCAAGGGACGAATACAGTAAGCAGATTCAAAAGGATGTAGGTTGCCGAACATATTCTCAGGTGAAGAGACTTACACAGGACAGGGTAGCATGGAGAGCTGCACAAACCAGTCTGCGGACTGAAGACCACAACAACAACCATTCAATTCCTTTGTCTTTTTGACAACTTTGCCCACTTATCAGGCACCAACAATTGATGTAATTTAGTATAGGACATCCAATCATGAATATTATATTCATCCTCATCCTTCCCCACCCATTCACTGTTAATATCATTATTTAGGAATTTACAACTACCATATACCTGGAACAAGAAAGTTTTTATTTTATTTGCTGACCTAAATTCATTTCACCCAACATTCCCTTCATCACCCAAATCTTTTAATTCACTGTCATATCCAATATTAGCGTGCACTAACCCTCATGCTGGCAAAACTTTCATTTTATCTACATCTACTATACCCACACCAGCTACATTCACATATGTCCTCTCTGTAACAAGCTCACCTCCAATCATTAAGCTACTCTTGTTACAGATTGTATCAGCACTGATAACATCTTTACGCACTAACTTTTTATCCAACCCCTCTCCAATTGAATCTTCCAATGAAGCCAAGCCAATGCTATTTTCTTCTATATGATCCACCATCTCATTTCTATCAAATAATTGCCTGATTTAATAACTTTCCTTATCAAATACATTACTCTCACTTTCCATTTTTTTTTTTTTTTATTATTTCTTACTAACTTTATTACCCCCCCCCCCCTCCCCACACACACACACACACATATCAGTATTTCCCACTATAGCATCCATCTGACATATGGCTAACTCTCTCCTTTCCTTATCATTACTATTGCATTATTCAATGGTACTATTTCTAGCACATATCATAGCCTCCCTACGGAACTCTAGTGACGCTCCAACTAGTTTTCCGACTGCCTTCTCTGAATTTCCCCATGGTTTCTTCCTTCTTTCTCCCACCTGTTCCTCCAATCCTTGTCATTGTCACTGTGTCCATTTTTACTATTAGTCCACCTGTTTCCATTATCATTAATATTTCTGTAATTTTACCCTCTTCCTTATATTCTACAAATTTTGGTCTGTAACATAGGTTTCTGTCCGTTTTATCCACATGAATAAAAAAAACCTCTACTCAATCAGTAGGGGTGTTTATTAGGTCCCACTTCAAATTTTCTGGAAGCCATCTTGTTAATGTAGCTATTATGGTCACTACATCTTGTTATGTGTCTAAATGCACCAATTTATTCAATTCCCTTACACAAAACTCTTTCATTGTTTCTTTACCTCTTTTGTAATTTGCGCCATTTATAAACTCATTTTGCAACTTCCCTTGCTTGGCCTTCCCCCTATTTTTATCTAAGAACAGTGACTCAAATTTATTATAATCTACAAATTCCTTAGCAGGCTGGTTAGCCCAAGTTTGAGCTGGTCCCTGCAGCAGTCTTTTTACAAATTTTATCTTCGCTTCCTCACTCATTCCTGCTAAGAAGCTATCTTTGCATGTAGCTAGAAAGTCTAACGCATGATATCCATCTTCATCATTAAATGTCTTCATACAACTACATAGGAAAACCTATCATCATACATCCTTGTCCCTGGGCTATGTTATTTCTTGCTTTCTTCAGATCACTAATTTTCCCTTCAATAACCTTTACTTTCCCTTTTAACCTTTCATTGCTCATTTTAATGACAGATTCTAGTTCAGCATTTGTATAGAGTTCTAGCTTTTTGCACTGCTTCTGCTGTTCTTCAATTTGCCCAGCAATCTAAATTCTACAGTATCCACTCTAATCAAAAGCTGCTGTTCTGTTTTGTCTATATGATTATTCACCCCTTCCACAGTTCTTTCTCAAGTCTCTAATTTCTTTTCAATTTCCCCAAATCTCCCCTCTAACAAATCAAGTCCCGTGTTTACACTACTTATTTCACCTTCCAGTTCCGCTTTTAATTCTCCAATCTCAGAGTTGATATTTTCACTTATTTCACATTTCACATCATTAAATTTTGAATCAAATGTGTCTATTACTTTGTCACTTAATTACTTAAATAATTGAGTTATTTCACTACCTGGAACCCAGCCTATTTCTTTTGTCATACTGGGGCTACTTGCATTACTAGCAACTTCTGTCGATTCTCCATCACTCAAAATTTTCTCAATACATTTCGCGTAACATTTTTGGCCATTAGACCCCAGCTGAGATCATGTTCAATCTGCCTGGTGCATATCTTTAGGTGACACTACATGGGCAACTTGCGTGTCGATGATGATGATGAAATGATGACGACGACAATACAACACCCAGACCTCGAATGGAGAAAATCTCCAACCTGACCAGGAGTCATACCCAGGCTCCCTGCTTGGCAATCTATCACACTGTCCACTAGACTATGGAGTACCTCAGAAAAACATATAATTAGTAATGTAATATTATTTTAATCAATACATAACAATACCTTTTTATGACTGGTTCATAGTAGTTTGCTGCTGGTAACGAGTTTTTAAAGCAGTATTATTTTTAATCAACCAATAACAATATCATTTTATTACTGGATTGAAGTAGTTTGTTGCTGGTTAAGAGTTATCAGTATGTTTTCAAAAAAATTCAATGTTTATGAGCACCTTGAAATATTAAGACGTGATGCATTATTTTTGATAGTTTCATACTTGCACATTACAACATGTCACCACATATTACATATTGAATTTTTTTTAAATCATTTCTGCTACTGCAACTATCAGCTTTCAGCCGGCGTGAATGGCTGTGCAGGTCTTGGATACATTCAAGAAAGAATATTAAATACTGTGCCTTTGGAATCCCTAACATAGCTTTATTACAGGCTGGGGGTCCACGGACATATTTGCTTGGAAAGGGGGTCGCGAGTTCAAGAAGGTTGAAAAACACTGCATTACACTATGCAAACTGATTTTTATGATTCATAAAGTAATAATTGTATATAGTTGTATGGCGTTTTCAGTTGAGAAAGAAACAAGAAAAATTAAGCAAGATACAGAACTGCTTTCAATGAGAACAAAAGAACTTAAGAGTGGTCAAAATGATCTTCTAAATGAAATAAGCCAGAAGAAATGTGAACTGGAAATGTTACAACAGAAAGAGTCACTATTGAAAGAAATGTGTGCTGATAAAGAAAAAATTCTTCAAAAGGAAGAGAGTAGCTTGGTGAGTTCTTCTGCAACCACTAACATTTTCTTCTATTTTTTAAATAAGAGAATTCAATTTTTAATTCCATAAACATCTTCTCTTCTTAAGAGATTGTACTATTGCAGGATGAAATGCAGAGATCAGTATGGGAACACCGGGAGAAATTTTGTGAGAATGTGAAGGAATTCAGCAAGAGAAGCTGGCTTGCTGCCTTGTCTAACATACATTCTTCAAGTCAACCATTAATTATTAGAACATATTTACAATCACTAACTGTTAACACTTCAGAAGGTGAGATTTTCAAAGTATGAATTATATTTAGAACAAAAAATATACTTTCAATCATTTACAAAATTCATTAAATAGTGCATACACACTAACCAGCATAGTTAATAAATCATAGGGCTACCTTTAACTAGCTGCACCATTATGATTATTAGGTAAACGTGTAATTCATGATCTAATATGCTATATTACTGGGCATTAATATTCACCACTGATCACTGGGAGAAGAAATTTGCACTATAATCTGTACCTCAGATGCTCAGCATTTTTACTGCCTAATATATATATACTGGACAAGGCAACAACCTCTTGTAAAATGTTGCTTGGTCCTTCAGTTGCAATACTTAGCTTGTTGTGATGGAGTGTTTTAAATATTTTGTAGCAGAAAGCACTGAGCTACAATCAGTATCCTTCACGAGAAGAAAACACCTGTTACTTCTTCTTCAAAGCAACAACTTTTGAACTTCAAACTGGCACAAAGTTCTTTGCATCAATTGCTTCTTACTGTTAAGCTTGTTTGAGTGACCTATCTGACAGAATTCTCTGATATTCTTGTCTCAGAGTCTGGCTGACTAACTGAATTCTGCTTTGAAATTGAATTGCCAATGCTTTGCGCATTCTCTTTTTGTAATTTCTTAACTATTCATATACAGTAGAATCCTGTTTTTACACTTTTCAAGGGACTTCAGTGAAATGGTGTAAAATGCGGGAAAACGTAAAATGCAGGAAATAATGTTTTAAATGGTAAAATACGGTTACCAGACCAGCCTTGCATTTTCATAGTTTATTTGTAATATATGTACATAATAGGCATCAAAATACTTGCCAGGAAGTTTATTATATAATAAAGGTTAATCAAATTCTTACCATTTTTAGCGCCAGGCAGAACTGGTAATTTTATGGGAAGTAAATTTCTGACGTAATTTCATTCATTATAATCGATTAGTCAGCAAGCCTTTTACCAGCATTAATTATTTACTTAGTAAAACTCCACAAGTTCCGTTCTTTTTGTATTTTTCGATGATTCAAACGATGATATTAGAGAATTTATTCAAGATCTCAAGTGCAAATATATGCATAAGTATTTTTGTGATGTTTGCATAGGGTCGGCATCTCACACTAATATCACTTTTTTGAGTGATATTAGGTGTATTATGGTGATGCCGAACTGAATAATACCCGACTTTAACAGATAATCTTTATTAATAAGAAAGATGTATCACAAAAATAATGCAAATTGTTATTCTCACGTCAACAAAGCAATTGGTTCTGTTTGTCTGAGTACACGCTAGCCGCTATGGCAAAGAAGGTGGCGGGAAGAGGAACCACACCATCACAAATCGGCGCGTATTAAGTCAACTAGACACAAATTCTAACCTCCTTGACTAGACGCATACTGCTAACAACAAAATGCATAATATATGTTTCAATAAATACAAAGTGTCTAAAACTTGTCTGCATGAAATTTATGAACTCTATACATTAAGGTAACAGCCATGCCACATCAATTTATGTCAATTACATCATTTTATCTTCACGAACATGGTTTCAAAAAGCATAAAACATGGGAAAAGTGTAAATATTTTAATGCAAAAACGGGAGCGAATTAACATTGTGAACTAGGAAATTTGATGGGACCGACAAAAAATTGTGTAAGTGGTGGGGAAACATAAAATCTGGGAACATAAAAATGGGGTTTTACTGTATTGTTATTAACAATAATAGTTACACATTACAATCACTTTTTGCTAATTTAAATTGAATGAAAATTACCAAACAGTTGTGAATATTTGCAACAAATAAATGATATGAAAAGTTAGAGAAAATCCTCCTGACAATTTAGCTAGCAACTCCACTTGGTACAGGTGTCCACAATTGACTGAGTATTAATTATGGCCTAAAATTGCACACAATGCAACTTTACTATGGGTTTAATTATGATCATCAAAGGAGTGTTTAACTTGGCCTTTTCTTGTGTTCAGGTTTAAAACAACTTCAGATTCAAGTATTTACTATAGACTTATTCTGTGTGTTGATTATATACAAGCTTGACATCTCAAAGGGAGCTATATAGTTATAAATATTCACTTATCTTGTTTTGAAGATCTCATTGGCTGCCCATGAAGTTCTAGTAGTAAGATTTGCTTTGTGGAATTTTCAGCAACATATGATGCTAAAATATGTGGACTTCCAGGGTTTTGATCTATTTTAAATAACTTTTTATAACACTCGTTACTTTTATCATTTAGCTCTATTTATTCCGACAGAAAGATGACTTCACAGTTCACTGAAGTTCAGCACACAGATTCATGGTTTTTTGCCTACATCATCAAAACCAGAACACTGTCAGACATAGAGTCCTATCCAACATGAAATGAGATTACATGGGTGTCTACTGCATGTCTTGTCAGGCTACTAAATTAATAAAAAATACATTTATATTTTATTTTCAATTTACCTGTCTTGAAATCTTCTAAATATGAATAAAAGGTGAAAACTCAATTTTATGAGACATATTTTTCTTTTATAAAAATTAGTTGGTTGTCTAACTGTAACTTTTAACAGAATGAGAACTCAGGTCCATTGTATTTACTTTGGACTCCCGTCATGTTGAGTAGTTTCAAGTTTATGTTATTAAATTCATCACAAATTCTTTAACATATACCAAAATGTATTATTTAAACAAAGTGAGGTTTCTAAGAGATTGATTTAAAAATTAATAATATTAAAATACAGCATTCTGACACAAGTGTAAATCAATTTTTGTGTATATTTGTTTATACTATTGTTATTCATCAAATGTATGCTCTACATCATGATCAACATGTCAAAATGCATGTAGTGAGATATAATGCTATGTTTTGTGTAAATCTTGGTAATTAACACTTCACTTTAAATGTTGTGCAACAGGAAACAAAATGGATTATCTTACACAGTTGTGGTAAGTGTCTATTTGCATCTGTATTTACCTGTGCAACAAATGATATAACTGTTTATATGTGGTGTGAACCTTGGCGTGGCTGCTACAGGTAAATTTCAATCAGAGTTTTGTTTAAATTGAAACTACAGTTATTTATTTGTACTAGTATAAGTAAGTACCTACTAAAGCATGCTGGTGGTATTAGTTCGTTTCTATCACATGAAATGTCAAAGTAGACAATATATTTTAGTTTAAGTTCCACTACATTTATGTGTAATGTTGATATGACTGTGAGTAGTTTGGGGATGAGTAACATACACCTGTGTCCTCGAGGCAATGCTGTTTGGCCTTGTCATTGGCATGAAGTGCTACTGGTAGTGGGTGTGCCTGAAAAAAAAAAAGTTCGCTGAGCTGATTTTTTCATAGTAAGCCATGAAGACTGTCATGCCCAATATGGGCGAAAAGAGACGTGAAAATTTGGAAAAACTCTTACCCATGTCTTGATAAAGAACATGATTGGACAACTAGGTTGACTTCATCAGCAGTAGATAATCCAAAGGCTTGGAAGGTGTCCATCCCAAATAAATTATCAACAGAAGCATCATCAACAAGTTAAACCATGAGGTGTTATATGACTGAGCAGTATGTAGTTGTTGTTGTGGTCTTCAGTCTGGAGACTGGTTTGATGCAGCTCTCCACCCTACTGTATCCTGAACAATCCTCTTCATCTCCTCATAAGAACGGCAACATACAACCATTTGAATTTGCTTACTATATACATCTCTTGGTCTCCCTCTGTGATTTTTATCCCGCACACTTTCCTCCAATGCTAAATTCACAATTCCTTTATGTCTAAGAATGTGTCCTACCCATCGATACCTTCTTTTAGCCAAGGTATGCCAGAAAATCCTTTTCTCCCCAATTCTGTTCAGTACCTCCTCATTAGTTACATTATCCACACACCTAATCTTCAGTATTCTTCTGTAACACCACATTTCAAAAGCCTCATCCTCTTCCTGTCCGCACTGTTTATTGTCCATGTTTCACTCCCATACAAGGCAACACTCCATACAAATGCCTTCAGAAAGGACTTCCTTATGCTTAAATTAATATTTAATGTTAACAAATTTCTCTTTTTCAAAAATGCTTTTCTTCCAATTGCCATACTGCATTTTATATTCTCTGTACTGTGACCATCATATGTTATTTTACCGCCCAAGTAACAAAACTCATTTACCATCTTTATTGTTTCATTACCTAATTTAATTCCTTCAGCATCACCTGATTTTCTTGCACTGCATCCCATTACCCTTCTTTTGCTTTTGTTCATGTTCACCTTATAAGCTAATTTCAACACACTGTCCATTCTGTTCAACTGCTCTCTGCTGTCTATGACAGAATTACAATGTCATCAGCAAAATGCAAGTTTTTTTCAGAATGAAACTTTCACTCTGCAGCGGAGTGTGCGCTGATATCAAACTTCCTGGCAGATTAAAATTGTGTGCCGGAACCGGGACTCGAACCTGGGACCTTTGCCTTTCGCGGGCAAGCGCTCTACCGACTGAGCTACCCCGACACGACTCACGATGCCGCCTCACAACTTTACTTCCGCCAGTACCTCGCCTCCTACTTTCCAAACTTCACAGAAGCTCTCTTGCAAACATGCAAGACTAGCACTCCTGGAAGAAAGGATATGGTGGAGACATGGCTTAGCCACAGCCTAAAGGATGTTTCCAGAATGAAACTTTCGCTCTGCAGCGGAGTGTGCGCTGATATGAAACTTCCTGGCAGATTAAAATTGTGTGCCGGAACCGGGACTCGAACCTGGGACCTTTGCCTTTCGCGGGCAAGCGCTCTACCGACTGAGCTACCCCGACACGACTCACGATGCCGCCTCACAACTTTACTTCCGCCAGTACCTCACCTCCTACTTTCCAAACTTCACAGAAGCTCTCTTGCAAACACGCAAGACTAGCACTCCTGGAAGAAAGGATATGGTGGAGACATGGCTTAGCCACAGCCTAAGGGATGTTTCCAGAATGAAACTTTCACTCTGCAGCGGAGTGTCCGCTGATATGAAACTTCCTGGCAGATTAAAATTGTGTGCCGGAACCGGGACTCGAACCTGGGACCTTTGCCTTTCGCGGGCAAGTGCTCTACCGACTGAGCTACCCTGACACGACTCACGACGCCGCCTCACAACTTTACTTCCGCCACTACCTCGCCTCCTACTTTCCAAACTTCACAGAAGCTCTCTTGCAACACGCAAGACTAGCACTCCCGGTTCCGGCACTCAATTTTAATCTGCCAGGAAGTTTCATATCAGCGCACACTCCGCTGCTGAGTGAAAGTTTCATTCTGGAAACATCCCTTAGGCTGTGGCTAAGCTATGTCTCCACCATATCCTTTCTTCCAGGAGTGCTAGTCTTGCGTGTTTGCAAGAGAGCTTCTGTGAAGTTTGGAAAGTAGGAGACGAGGTACTGGCGAAAGTAAAGTTGTGAGGCGGCATCGTGAGTCGTGTCAGGGTAGCTCAGTCGGTAGAGCACTTGCCCGCGAAAGGCAAAGGTCCCAGGTTCGAGTCCCGGTTTCGGCACACAATTTTAATCTGCGAGGAAGTTTCATATCAGCGGACACTCCGCTGCAGAGTGAAAGTTTCATTCTGGAAACATCCCTTAGGCTGTGGCTAAGCCATGTCTCCACCATATCCTTTCTTCCAGGAGTGCTAGTCTTGCGTGTTTGCAAGAGAGCTTCTGTGAAGTTTGGAAAGTAGGAGGTGAGGTACTGGCGGAAGTAAAGTTGTGAGGCGGCATCGTGAGTCGTGTCAGGGTAGCTCAGTCGGTAGAGCGCTTGCCCGCGAAATGCAAAGGTCCCAGGTTCGAGTCCCGGTTCCGGCACACAATTTTAATCTGCCAGGAAGTTTCATATCAGCGCACACTCCACTGCAGAGTGAAAGTTTCATTCTGGAAACATTCCTTAGGCTGTGGCTAAGCCATGTCTCCACCATATCCTTTCTTCCAGGAGTGCTAGTCTTGCGTGTTTGCAAGAGAGCTTCTGTGAAGTTTGGAAAGTAGGAGGCGAGGTACTGGCAGAAGTAATGTTGTGAGGCGGCATCGTGAGTCGTGTCGGGGTAGCTCAGTCGGTAGAGCGCTTTCCCGCGAAAGGCAAAGGTCCCAGGTTCGAGTCCCGGTTCCAGCACACAATTTTAATCTGCCAGGAAGTTTCATATCAGCGGACACTCCGCTGCAGAGTGAAAGTTTCATTCTGGAAACATCCCTTAGGCTGTGGCTAAGCCATGTCTCCACCATACCTTTCTTCCAGGAGTGCTAGTCTTGCGTGTTTGCAAGAGAGCTTCTGTGAAGTTTGGAAAGTAGGAGGCGAGGTACTGGCGGAAGTAAAGTTGTGAGGCGGCATCGTGAGTCGTGTCGGGGTAGCTCAGTCGGTAGAGCGCTTGCCCGCGAATGGCAAAGCCCCAGGTTCGAGTCCCGGTTCCGGCACACAATTTTAATCTGCCAGGAATTTGCAAGTTTGTTTGTTTCTTCACCCTGAATTTTAATTCTTTCTCCAAATTTCTCCTTGCTTTCCTTTATAGCTTGCTCAATGTATAAATTGATTAGCATTGGAGAAAGGCTACAACCCTGTCTTACACCCTTCCCAACATCTGCATCCCTTTCATGCCCTTCAACTCTGATAACTGATGTCTGGTTTTTGTACAAGTTGTAAATAACCTTCCATTGCCTATATTTTTACTCCTGCTGATTTCAAAATTTGAAAGAGTGCATTCCAATCAACATTGTCAAAAGCTTTCTCAACACCTACAAAAGCTAGAAATGTAGGTTTGCCTTTCCTTAATCTATCTTTGAGGGAAAGGGATGCAGCTGATCAACAGACAGAGGTGATATGGACTTTTTTCAAGGACTGACAACATGTGGCCCAAAAGTGTGGGCAATCTGCAGGGGGAAGTTTACACAGCCTGGAGGATGGTGTATGTTGCTGTTGTTGTCCATGGCGGTGGATGCACGACCAAACACCGTGTGAGCACACAGCCGCCACCAACTTGGCTGGCTGGTCAAGATCCAGAGGGAGGGGAAATCTGATGGCTGAAGCTTCAATACTTTGCACCAAAAATCAATTGCTTTCCAGGCGCCATGGGCAAAAAAAATGTTCAAATGTTTGTAAAGCTTATGGGACTTAACTACGGGGTCATCAGTCCCTAAACTTACAAACTACTTATGAACTACTTACGAACTAGGACGGCACAAATATCCATGCCCGAGGGGGGATTCGAACCCCCGACCGTAGTGGCTGTGCAGACCGTGACTGAAGCGCCTCAGTCCCCTCGGCCACCGCGGCCGGCGCGCACTGGGCACTTTGAATGACTACAAAACTGTTAATACCTTGGGCAATGATGAGTTGTCACTTTTAAGAGGCCTCTCTTGCACTTCCTTGTCAGGGGCCAAATGAAGAATTGCATCATGTGATTGGCATAGGATTCCTTATGAACATCTGACATGAATTTACAATGCTGGCTCAACCTTTGAAGTTATGTAGCTCACTCCTTACATGGCTGATTAGATTGCTTGCTATACCGGTAAAACACAACTCTAGATGTGAGAATACATGAACATTTACAAAAGTAACTGGCACATTTGACCAAACAAGAGAGCTGCTAAGTCTTGCAGAGGAGCTAGTTGACCCAACACAAAGAAAATTTGTGCGGATCACCAAGAAAGGAAGAAAGCCTGAAAATTTTGACTAACCAGTTTTCATATGTGTCCCATTCCTCTGAAAACTCATTATATGTAGAGTAAGGTAGGGGACAGTTCACTGTAGGTGTCACAGATGGAACTGCGATGAGCATCTCCCTAATCAAAGCTACCTACTGCTGCTTCTGTGATCTAATTGCTGCTGCTGCTGTTCATTCGTCTGGTGTTGCTGTTGATGAAAGAGCTTCTTTTGCCGTGTAAACAACTAAGGCAATGCTGGATCCCCTGAAAGCAAAAACACATGGTGGAAAACATTGTCTGAACAGCAACTGACAACATTCTGAGAGCTCTGAACACAACAATGAATAGCACGAACTGTGTGTACAATTACAAACTCATCACCAATGTGCTGTGTAGTCTCTCACTCATTTATTGCACACATAATATCACAAAGGGCAGCATGGTCAGACATCATTGCTAATAAGCACTATCAATAAACAGTGAGCTAGAGAATGACACAGAATGAGAATTACACATGACTGAGACTGAGTCTAGCTGGGCTCCGGTCTTACAGCATTTGTCCTGGACACGCTCCTATCAACTACAGTTGTATGTCTTGCAATGGCCGCCTGACTCATGTAAGGTGGCATATTTGAATATATGATGATGTGACATAGCAATAACATCTTAGATCTGTAGATGACAGACAGACCTGAACTTTGACTCAGCATAGAACAGAAAGTCTGTGATAATAAAGCTGTTACCATAGGTTTCTTACAAAAGCAAAATCTTCCTCTGATTGGAAAAAGTGTGGGTCACTTAATATTTCAAGAAGGTTGTTGAGAAGGTGCGCAGAAATATAGTCCTATATCTTTGACATCAGTCTGTTGTAGAATTTTGGAACATGATTTGTGCTTGTGTATTATGACATGCCTGGAGACCGAAAATCTCCTTTGTTGAAATTAGCATTGGTTCTAAAAGCAGCGATCATATGACATGCAGGTCATGCTATTCATCAATAAAAACCATGGAAGCAGTGGACAAGGGCTCCCACTTAGATGCTATGTTTCTTGACTTTCAGAAGGCTTCTGATATGTTTCCGCACTGCTGCATAATGAACAGAACTCAGGTTTACAGACCAACTATGTGTTTGGGTTGAAGAATGTCCAGGCAACAGAACACTACATCAAGTTGTTCCCAACCAAGTGAATTCTTCAGACATGAAAGTGATTCTTGGTGCGTCCCAAGGAAATATTATTGGACCATTGATTTTCACAATATTCAAAAATGACCTCTTAGAAGTTCAATGGGGCCTTTTTCAGATAATCCTCCAATACAAGGTGCATTACATAAGTAATGCAACCAAATTCATAATAAATCATGTAATGAATATATTTTTACAAATAATCAAAAATTTTCAAAATAGTACCATCCCTTGTCGATACACTTCTGGAGGCAGTGTTTCCAGGCCAGAAATACCTTTTCTGGAATGACCTTTAGAGCTGATGTAACATGTGCCTGGGTGCTTTCAATCGTGTCCCAATATTTTCCTTTCATGACAACTTTTGCCCGAGGAAATAAAAAAAAATCAGCAGGAGCCAGGTCAGGACTGTAGGGAAACTGGGGAACCAATGGGGTGTTGGTCCTGGCCAGTAACTTGTTGACATTGTACACGCTGTGACTCCACGCATTGTCGTGGTGAAGTTTCCATGTGTCCTTGATGTCGCTTTGGCAGTGCGATACTCTCCTTTTCAGTCTTTTGAGCACTTCCAAGTAGAACGCCGAGTTCACTGTAGTCCCGGTAGGTACAAATTCGTGTGGACAATGCCTCGATGTCAAAGAAGACAATGAGCATGGTTTTCATCCTAGACTTGCTCATGCGTGCTTCTTGGGACAGGGTACAATGGGGTGTGCCACTCTGAACTCTGCCGTTTTGTCTCAGGGTCATACTAAAAAATCCACGACTCATCACCAGTGATAACTGAGTTTAAAAAATGAAGATCATTTTCACACATTTCCAACATTTCTTGGCACTGAAGCACTCACATGTGCTTGTGTTCGTCGGTGAATACTTTTGGGACAAGTTTGGTACACACCTTTCTCATGTTCGAATCTTTGGTCACAATGCAGAAAACAGTTGTTTTTATCATGTTTAGATTTTGTGCTATCAATTGAAGGCTCAGCCGTCTGTCAGAGTTCAAACACATGGGTCACATTTTCATCGACTCCTGAGGTTAATGGCTGTCCACTGTGAGGTTCATCGTTAATCTCCTCTTGGCCCTCCATGAATGACTTGTGCCATCGGAAAACTTGTGATTTGGACAAGCAATCAGTCCCAAAGGTACACTGATGTAATGGAAATGTTTTGGTGGTGGACATGTAACTTACTGTAAATACTTGCAAAGAAATATCATTTATTATATGAATACACAATTGCAGAACAATATCTGGAAGCAGTCACTGCCACAAAATATCTGGGAGGGAACGTATGGAACGATTTGAAGTGAAATGACCTCATAAAAGTAATTGTGGGTTAGGAAGCTGCCAGACTATTATTTATTGAAAGAATTCAATGGAAGTGTAGTCCACCAACAATGGAAGTAACATACAAAAATCTCGTTTGACCAATACTTGAATACTGCTCATCAGTGTGGGATCCATACAACATAGGGTTAATAGAGAAGATCTAAAGGAGAGTGACATGCTTTATTTGGTAAATGTGAAAGCATCATGATATGATAGATAAACTGTACTGGCAGGTGTTGCAGGAGAGGATTCTGCATAATGGTATAGGCTTCTCTCAAAGTTCTGAGAGTATACATTCCTTAGAGTCAACCAATCTGTTACTTCCTCTAACACATATTTTGTGAAAAAGCCTTAAGGATAATCTTAGAGAGATAACAGCCCACAGGGAAGCAAACCTGCAGTCTTTTTCCTGTGAGCTATAAAGGACTGAAATAGGAAAAGGAGAAAGTGACATTAGTATGCAAAGTACACACCACAGCTCACCATGAGATGGCTTGTGGAGTATGGATGTAGAATAAAGTAACATGTGTAAATCACTGATAAGAAGAATGAACAGAATGTTAGGACTTGTGTTAATATTAGGGAACAAACTCCATGGTACTAGAGGGAGCTGTAGGTGGGTAAGAATTGTAAGGGAGGACAAAGATGCAATACATCAGCAAATAATTAATCACGAGGAGTGCAAATACTACTCTGAAATGAAGAGTTGGGCACAGGATATGAATAAGTGTTGGGCTACATTAAACCAGTCACAAAAGACTGAAGACCCAAAAAAGAAATATGAAGAGGTCTGTGTAGAGAATATGTTACAGTAAATCTTTAATAAACCTTAATTACAAGGGGTATTATACGTCTACCAATGCAACTGAAGTAAGATGATATCTTTTTTCACCATAAGCATTTCATTTCATTAAATGTAACACATCTTCATTGGCAAAAATTTTTCTCAGCTTTTCATCTACATCATGAAATGCCAAGGTGTTGGCACAGTACATAGCAGGTTCCTTTTTTTTCCCTTCTAGCTTACACTGCACTTTAGCACTGTAAATATCTTTTGCTTTCTTACAGCTAATGCAGCAGTATCAGCAAAAGATCTTATATTATTGTAGTTGCATAGATGGACAAATAATACCTCTCACAATTAATGTAAAGCAACTCCATTGTTCAAAAATTCACTCATTCCTGAAACTTGCATAAGATAATACATTCCAAAACTCAGCTATCATGAAACAGAGGCAGTGAGCCAAATCCAAAGGAGCAGACCTACTGAATGAACATCAAGGAGTGGTGATAAAAATCAGTACAATCTACAATTGCCTAAAATTAAAAGAAGAATAACATATACTTAAACTATTTACAATATGTGCTTTTTGTGAGAATGTTAAGATTTACCTTTTCATTATATTAAATACTGTAGTAATTATCAGTTTCTCACTCAGTAAATGTCAATTAGTTGGCTCTTAAATGTTTTTCAGACAACAGTGACATACAAGAACTTGAAAAAACATTGCAAGATCTGGAAGAAGAATTAAAATCAAGTGATGAAAAGCTGAAGGAATTCAGTACAGTTCGCCTCAATGAAGAACGAGAAAACCTCCTCAGTGAACCCAGTAATAGTTTACTGTTCAGGGAGTAAGTAGCATCTTATTCCAGTGGTGGACTAAGGGGGAGACAGGAGGGGGAGGGTGACCACCCCCTGGGCCTCTTCTCTCGAGGGGCCTCCAAAATATCTTGAAAGCTACTTTTTTGGACTTTCCAATCCCATTTTAAGTAATACATCTATTTCCAAGTGCCTGGGGGCCTCATTTTTATGGTTGTAAATATATTAGTTTGTATGTTATTTAAGAATTTGTACATTATTTAACTCATTGCAGAACATTCTGTTAATGGCCATATACTGGCAATATTTACATCAATCAAAAGATGTTTGTGCAGTTGTTTAATAATTGCCTAATAAAATGTTCCAATATATTTTATGTTTTTTGCAAGTTTCCTGACATCCTAGTTGTAAAAATATACAACAAATAATGTTTAACAATACTGTAGCATTCTTAAAATAAACAGTAAAATTATAACTGCAATTACAAGAAGCACCTAAGAAGGCGAACAGCGCATGCACAAGAAATGATGGTTCTGCCCTATGCCTTACAGCGCAATAGTGATGGAAGCCACCATAAATGATAAATTGCTATTTAGTACTGTCATTACATTTTGTTGCCAAATGAAAAACTGTTGTTTTTTATGTCTAATAACACAAGGTTCCATCTTTTACTTAAAGGAAAACCCTTGTCCCTATTTATAATATTGCCACTGTTGTATCATCCTCACTGCCATTGTTGAGTACTTGTCCCTGGTCAGCCTGTCTTTCATGAAAGGTTTGGTGCAGGAATAGTAGATATCTAAAACAGTTCTTTACAGACTAGTATTATAAGTTTTATTGACTGAAGAATACAATACTCATCTTTAGAACATATATCTCTTTCTTCTCTCTTCTCATGGCGTCGTCTGTACCATGCTAGTTGCGCTGAGATCTAGTTATTGCCTAGTTCGTAGTCGAGTTCTGATGGCCGTCCAGACGCATGTCGGCCTAGATAGAGTAGCTTGTAGAGGGCGCTCATCTACAGTTATTCTCTCCAAAAGGCGCGGCACCGGCATGCAATAGGCTGTCAGTCGACCACTGCCTTCTACACAATCATTCTCTTGTGTCTGGCTTGTGGCACTGACTTCATGCCACAACATCCCTCCCCTCCAAAGTGCCAAAATGTTGTCGTTTAGGTCGACAATGGGGGAGGAGGCAGGCTCGTGGACATACTGATGGACCAGAGTCTGTAGCTTCAGAGGACGTCAGACCACTGGCCGGGCCCCACCATCTGAGGGAACGTGAAAACCTCCAAAGGGCCCACGTCCACGACGTAGACGGTGACGTCAGAGTTAGATGCTGCGTCGTGTGCTGATCCAGTTCCATCGGGACGGCGAGTTGAGGCGGAGGCGGAGGCGGCAAGGGCTCCGTCTCCATGGTCTCGGGCTCCAGTGCTGTGGAGGTCTGCTGCGGGGGTGGCTGCGTGGTCTGTGTGGTGTGTGAATCTGCCGAGAGAAACGCAGAAGGATCACAGGGTACATGACAAGGGTGAATTTGGTTGTGGTGCTGATGTACAATGCCATTGGATGATCTCACCCCGCTCCCACCGTCTGCGACCGCCGAAAACACTGAAATAGACTGCATTACGCGGAGTGAATCGATACTTGCAGTTGGTGGAGGAAGTGGAGCAGGGTGTGGTGGCGGTGGCCGTGCAGAAGTTTGGCCAGCGATGATCCTTCTTGTGGATGTGAGCGAAAAGAGGTGAGGAACAGTTGCAAAGCTGCCTCCTGTGAGTGCTCCCAACGAAGTTTGGGCATCTGTTGCTTAAATGTCCAGACAAAGCATTTGACTGCGGGTGAAATGGTGTACTGGTTAGATGCTCAAGTCCATTGCGTTCACAAAAGGTGTGAAATTCTTGTGATGTGATCTGAGGGCCATTGTCAGAGACTATCAGTTCAGGGAGAGCTTCCAGACAAAAAATTGAAGACAACACCCTAATCGTGCTACTAGAAGACATTGGCACTGCAAATGGGTAACCACTAAAAGCATCATCCACTTTGTGTTCCAGAAGGGGCCAGCATAGTCAATATGCACTCGTTGCCAAGGTGAATCTGCTTTTGGCCATGCAAAAAATTTCTGTTGTGGGGTGGACTGGTTGGTAGAACACACTTGAACACTGTGTCATCATCTGTTTTATTTGGGCATTGATACCCTGCCAAGTACAGTGTCATCGTGCCAATTGCTTAGTGTGAACCATTCCCCAATGTTCTTGGTGAAGTAAGTTCCATACCTCTTTCTGAAAACATTACAGGATCAACACACGCGATTGTCCACTGTCATTTGAAACTAGAATGACCCTTCTATGGACTGAAAGTTCATTTCTCCTAGCAAAATAAGGATGCACCAGAGAATTTGCAATGTCACATTGTGAACGAGGCCATCCTGTGCGAATGAAGTGCAGCAACATTCATAAATCATGATCTGTTTCTGTGGCCCGAGCATTTTTCCTATAGTCCAACGGGAAATATTGCAACAAACTATCTATCTGACAACAGGGCGGCTCAGAAGCATCAAAGTCCTTATCATGGCCAACCAGAAGACTGGAAAGTTCATGAGCATTTCCATGGCAAGTTGTGGGTCTGTACACAATCTCGTACTGATACTGTGATAAGAATAGTGCCCAACATTGCAATTTGTGTGCCGTGCGCATAGGAATTGGATGGTCGGGATAAAACAATGACTGCAAAGTCTTGTGGTCAGTGACTAAATACAATTTTCTCCCACACAGATAGTAATGGAATTTTGTGACACCATACACCATTGCTAAAGCATCCTTCTCAATTTGAGAATAACAGCACTGTGTGTCTGTCAGAAGTTTGGATGCAAACGCTATCAAACGGTCTGTATTCCCATGTCTATGTGACAGCATTCCACCTAGACCATACGCTGACGAGTCAACTTGCAAAAGAACTGGTTTTTCTGGATCGAAGTGCACCAAACATCGATCAATGAGCAATGGATCATTTAACTGTTGAAATGCGCATTGGCATTCTCTTGTCCAAGCAAAATGAACATTTTTATGGCATAGCCAATGCAAAGGGGCTACAATTTGTGCTGCATTGGAAATAAACCTAACATAGTACGTTAACTTTCCCAAATTTGCAATGTGTTCTTCTGGGATAGGGCCTAACACTACTATGTCATCCAAGTAGTTTGAACAACTAGGCACCCAAGCTGTAAACTGTTTCAAATATCTTTGAAAAAGATGCACTGGCAAATGAAAGACTTAAATATTTAAACAAGCCCAGATGAGTACTCACAACACAAATTTTCTGTGATTCTTCCTGAAGTGGCAACTGAAGGTAGGCATTGCTCAAATCTATTTTTAAGAAATATTTTCCCTCACCTAATCTGTCCATTAAATCTTCTGGTCTCAGCAAAAGATAACTGTCTACAACTGTTCATAGATTAACTGTGGCCTTGAAATCAACACAAATGCGAAGGCTACCTGACGGCTTCGGCAAAATTACAAGCTGACTCGCCCACTGGCTAGCTTTTATTGGTTCAATTGCACCATTTTCTTGCAATGTGCAAAGTCCTTGTGCTACTTTGTCGTGTAAAGTGAGCAGTACATTATGAGCTTTGCAAAATTTTGGTTTGGCACTAATGTGTGCAGCAAAATCCTTAGCTTTTCCTAGTCCTGCAGAAAATAAATCTGGAAAGTCTTTCAGTAACTTGTCTACTCTGTCTTTAGCATCAAAATTGTTCACAACTGAAACATTGTCTTACACAGTAAAACCAAAAAGATCAAAAGAATCCAAACCAAAAATATTCTCTGCATCATAAGATTGAAGCACTTGAAATGGCACTGTGCGGTTTTGTAAACGGTACTCTGCAGGTAGTGAATGCTGTCCTAGTACAGGAATTTTATTGCCATTGTATGCTGTTAATGTATGAGAAAGATGCAACGATCCTAACTGTTCATAAGTTTTACGATTGAGCAATGTGACTGATGCACCTGTGTCTATTTGGAATTTTACAGAAATGTCTCTCACATGAAAATTGACATACATTTTTCTGGCCTGGCATACAACTTGTGCTACTTCCTTGTCCTTGATACAATGAGGGGCAGCCACTGGTTTTGAAAATACTGCATTTATTGAATAAGTATTGTCTTGTCACTGTTTGGGCCGGGAGGGCAAATTCCTTTTCTTTTGTTCCACAGACTGTTTGTATATGACCTTTCTTGCTGCATGCATAACATTTTGCTGACCAGGACGGTCATTTCTGCCATTTTTGCCACGAGAAACATTTCGGGCAAGACTTCACTTCCTTATTAGGCAAGGCTCTGTGTCTATCAACATGTTTACGCCTTGAGTGGGCAGGAGGAAATGCACGGCATCTGAACTGGCGCTCGCCACTGCATGACGTCACTACACTACACAATTGAATTGAATCAAAGTTCTCTCCTGCAATAGCACCTGAATCATACTGTTCCAAAATCTGTTCTACTTGATGGAAAGACGGATCTGAAATTTTAGGATCTGCTCCCTTAGGTGGACATCAATTACATTATAGACAATAGCGTCATGTAACATCACATCTGAATATAAAGCTCCACATGAACATTTAAATTTACACTTCCTAGTGAGACCTTGAAGATCTGTTATCCACAGCTTGTATGTTTGATTTTCTCGTTCCATCCAGTCTTCTTCTGCTTCTTAAAACTGGCGAAACGGTGGAATTACTGGAGGTGGTGGCTGCTGCAGTGGTACTTGCATATTTCGAAACACAGGTGTGGCTAATTGCACAGTAGACAGTAGGGAGGCAATTTGTTGGCTCTGAAACTGAAACATCTGCATTAGCTGTTGTGCATCGAGTGCATGAAGCTGTGGCACAGTGGCAGGGATACTTGTGTTAGTAGGGGTTTTGCAAAAACAACAAGAACAAACAAGGCAAAAATATAGAAATTTATGCTATTCCTGCAATAGAATCAAAAGATATACTGGTATCGCCGAGACCTGTAATAAAGCAAAATAATAGCGCAGCACAATTTCTTCTGAAATTTAACAACAAATCGCAATGTGGGTCGTTTTAGTCCTCGTTGCCATTTGTTGTATCATCCTCGCTGCCATTTGTTGAGTTCCCGTCCCTGGTCAGCTTGTCTTTCATGAAAGGTTTGGTGCAGGAATTGTAAACTAAAATAGTTCTATAGAGATTAGTATTACAAGTCTTATTAACTGAAGAATACAATACTCAACTTTAGAACATATGTCTGTTTTTTCTCTCTTCTCACGGCATCTTCCGTACGATGCTAGCTGCTCTGAGACCTAGTTACTGTCTAGTTTGTAGCCGAATTCTGGCGGGCGTCCAGACGCATGTCGTCCTAGATATAATAGATTGTAGAGGGCACGAGTCTACGGTTACTCCCTACAAGAGGCGCAGCGCCGGCATGCAACAGGCTGTCAGTCAACCACTGCCTTCTCCACGATCATTCTCTTGCGTCTGGCGTGTGCTACTGACTTCACACCACAACAGCCATAAACTCTAATTTCAGTCTGTTCTTTCCAAACACAGTCCCAGTAGTGAGATACAGAGGCAACAATTTGTGTCTCATCATATAGTAATCTGTGTACCTCAGTGAGACAGTTTCTGCCATTGCAGATTTCTTTGACTGAAGCAACCCTGTTTGAATAACAAATAATACAATCCATTGAGACAACATTGTCTCATTATACCAAAGGTAGTTTGAATAACCTTCACATTTGTGTAGATATCAAGGCCACAGTCTAAACTTTTCACCATGATTGGGGATTTTATATACACCAGGTTTCCTCAATCCTAACTCATCCTTTACTGAGTATAGGTGTGCTCTAATCATGGCTGCAGGTGAAAAACACATTTGATACTGCAACTTCCCTTCAGCGCATTTATCACAGCTAAGATTAAAGCAGAGTCAAACTGGACATGTCTGCTTTCATGCTCCAGCAACTACCTTAGTTGCAGATATTATCTTTTACCTGTGATCCTGTAGTTTAAAACACTCTCTGCATAGGCTGCAATCTGTGAAACAAATAAGAAATATAACATAAAATAATTGATTCAATAATACAAAGGGCTTTTTACTCTTAACCTTAGCAAATGATGTGTGCAAAGTGAGAGATTTAGTTTAATAAGGTTTATTCAATCAATTTGGTTCCTTATTGGAACTGGTCAGATGTAATATTAATCATAAATTGAATAAAATTGTTTAAGAGTTACTTAGTCTGCAATAAGAAATTAGTTGTACTTTTCCTGAACTAAGTAATCATAACTTCAAAAACACAGAAACTCTGTATATTTCATGAGCACTCACATGAAATTGTCAACAGTTCAAAATAGTTTAAGTATTTCAAACACCATTTCTATTCGTAAGTTCTTGTTGAGAACATTAACACATATCAGCTGCACTGGCATTCACTTGTTCTTTCCAAATGAAGTCTCCCCAGGAGTGCCCGTTAACTGTACAGATCTCAAAACTCTTCCCAAACAAATCATTCCTATCATCCAGGAGGGTCCTTCTTCAGCCAAGACCAGAAATGGAGTTTGCTTTTCCATGCACCCCTTCACTCACCTCCTTCCTCTCTCTCTTGGCTGCTTCCTCATTGGCCAATCACCATCCCCTCCAAAATAGTATAAATCTTAACATAAGATATTTCTTTAAGTAAAAGAACTACCATCTGATACCAATTCCTCACTAATATAACATTGTTTAAATACACAAAATATTAATGTTCAATCCCCAGAGTACTATTAATTAGTATTACATAAAGTCTGAAATAAATAAACAGACAAAAGAAGCTTTCGTGAGCCCATTCCACACAATACTTACGTAAATTACTGCAAACTGTACAATAAATCAATACACTAAATTAAATATACAAGAGGTAAATCATACTGCTTGCATTTTCATTTATAATGTGGAGACTATGATGATGTGTTTATATTTCCATTATGAATTTATATCAGTTGAAATGAGTCATTAAATAAATATATACAAATGTGAAGCATTCAAGATGATAGCTTGAGACAATAGGCTATCATCTTGAACCAGAGTTTGTTGAAATTGCATGTCACATTCAAAAGTCGGTTATTTTAAGCTTGATTTTTCTATATTTTGATCTAGTAGTCATAAAAATTTGTAATTTTTTAGATATTGAAATTATTTTTAGACTCAAGAGATGTGCATAATTAATCCAGTATCATAGATGTCTTACATGTTGTGGTAAATACTTTTATAGATTATTTTATTCTGAATTACTGGAGTGGGAACTCACAGATTTCCTCCAGACACCCACTTAAGAAACACTCGGATAATATTCCTCATTACTTTTGAGTACAAAGTGCGGCCCTTTCCCAGATTTCTGCTGATTTGCACAAAAGCCCTGACCAGATGCTCGGTTTAACTGGCTACTTCTCTCTATCTGGATGTCTGGCAGCTTATTCAGTCACTCACAATGGTCCTCTACTGACCAGTCCTTTATCTTTCCAAACAATAACATTATTTACATTAATTGTGTGACCTTACAGACATTACTTCTGTAAAGTCACAATACATAAAAACTTTCTTTCATGTTTTCATTTTTGAATTTCTCTTTGAAAAGGGCATCTTGTGTTCTGGTTTGTGAACAATTCCTTGGAGTATGAGAATTCCAATAAGAGTTTTTACCTCATCTCTTATAGTATCCTGCCAACTGTGAACCCTGGAGTATGGTGCTAAATTTGGATGAGAATCTCGGAACTTCTGTGAATATAAGTTAGTCTGTTCAGCTACTATTTTGCACAAAGCATCATCCACAATACACTCAAAACAAGTCATCACATTATACTGTTTCAGAGACATAACTGTTTTAGTACTACTGCTGAACAAATTTTGATTACAAATTGAATTCTCATGCACAAATTTGCTAGGTAACATCTATTGCAGTAGTGTCTCATTGTCAGTTGTTTCTGAATTGGGGTCACTTTCACTAGCCTCAACGAATGAACTTGCTCTATGTCTCAATCTGATAAAAAGTTGAGCAAACTGCCAATCCTCCCCAGCTCTGGTTAATAAATTGTCCACGTTGTCAGTCTGAACTGGAAATATGCTGTCCATTGTTACTGATTCATTTAATTCCAGTGGTCTCTTGTTTGGTGTTGTGGTAGTATAATATTCCTACTATTTCCACGCCCCCCCCCCACCTTCACCACCCCTCAACTGTGTGAAGGATGCGATACCATTGCTACTAAAGTATACAATTCCACCATAGTATCATGAAACAGCAGTATATACCACAAAATTCTGACTTATGAATCATTTGAAGAGATTAGAAACAGAACTGTGAAAACTATTTAATGACTTCTGATTTGTTAAGACAGCTGATTTATGTTAGAATTGTGTCATTGGATGATGATAAAAAAAATGTGCTTCAGAAAGCAGTTAACAAAGCTATTGACATTTTCATGGCTTTACTAGAATCTTCCATGAACAATCATGCAAATAAAAACATATATTTTACAAAATACCTGAGATTAACATGTAGAGTAATGAAAATATTGAAAATGAGTTGTGTTGCTTACATGTGCATTACCTGAATAAGCTCTGTAATTAATATTCTGTACATAATTACAATACAAAAACATGCCAACTTTCACAGAATACAGGTGGTTTTAGAACTGATGTGATGATTCAATAGCTATTTGTGCTATGTCCTGTAAATGTTATTTTGTACTTAATTAGATGTTTCATTAACTATGATAAGCACTGTTATTTTTTAGAGTCATATATAATTTCCAAAGAATTATTTGAAAGATAATCCAAATAATTATTTGTTGGATCTTATATGTAAAGAATTGAACACAAGAGTTTTTGCGGAGACAAGGAAGTTTCGTTGATGGTGTAGCGTCCGCCACGCATGTTGTCTGCCATCATTGAAAACGTAAACATGGTTTGTGCTTAGGAGATATGCAACATATCTGACATTAGTAACATTATCACTAAGGGCTGCTGGTAAAACTGAAAGTCACAAATAATGCAACCAATTTTCTAGCTCTTTAGGTGGTTTGAAAATCAATGCAAGTCATTAGTGTGTGGGCTGTGGAATGATCTTGGAGATGTAATCATGCCAAAAGCATTAGAAAAATGCATGTTAAAGCCAAATTGCAATCTTTGTAATCTTTATATCAATTTATTGTAGACATTAAAGAGAAATTGGATTTTTCTGAATTGCAAGTACTGTGTTGGGCTCACCTGAATCCTGTTCGAGTATTTTTATGTTAAAAGATCTTTGGATTTTGTACTTAAATACAATGTGAACAAAAGTTTTGATAAAATTTCAAATGTTACACACTGTTTTACTAATACTACAGTAAAGAAATGGAACGCAAGTCACAAGCTAACTCATTGTAGATGGGTTAAAATATTCACAAAACTTGATGAGTTAAATATTCATTATCGTTTTGTTGGTAACATTGTAGGCTTTACGCTTTGCCTGCCTATTACAAACAAGGAGGTTAGAGTTTCCTTGGTTACAAATGCGCCACCATAAAGAATATTATCTGCACCCATGAAAAATCCAGAGAGAGAAACATGGGACCTCCTATCTACCATTAAATTATGTATTCTCTTTGTGACTGAGCAACCTTGGGAGAGCTTCTCTGTCCCCTACAGCCATGTTGTATACTCAATCTTATTCTGTACATGTGGAGTCAACAATAAAAGTTATTGCACTTGACTGATGTGGTTTTATGTGAGGCCCAAACCCTGGTTAATTCCATACTGGTGACAGCAAGTTCGTTAGTTCTCATTATTTCTGCCTGTGCAGTGAAATTCAGTGCTCCTGCGTCAGTTTATTCGCGAAAATATGGTGGTCTTTGTTCAACACCTGATTGCCATGACCGTGCCAATTCGACTGCCATCTGTATTTCAAGCTGCATCTGTTACCTCAATGGCAAGGACCTGCTCTACCTATTTCTTCAAGCATTTCATCCTCTTATTTGCAACACGGACTTTCTCAGGCGTGTTCGCCACACTGAGAACTTCGTACGCTGTGAGGAATTGTACAAACTCTGGTTTCATGATGCCAAGTGTTCTTTCTGATGTCTCCCCTGTTTTTAATGCTAATGTGTTACCAAATCACCTGTGTGTTACCAATGTACAAACTTTGGCCGTTTCAGACATTCAAATTTTAAATGAGAGAACTGCAACTGCCCCACTGTGTTACTGTTTCCTTCCACCAACCACGCTCTTGGTTAGCAAGGCATGGTTTCTTCACTCTATTCAAACTTATTTGGTGCTTCAGGGCAAAGTGTTATCTCTGATAGTGTCACCCCGGGTTCTATCTTGAATCATACCAGCAATTCGGGACAGTTTGCCTGCACTTTGGGCATACCTTTTTTTGTTTGCGCAATGGACTCAGACAATAACACCGATATTAAGACCGCTGGACCCTGCGCCATCTTTTCTGTGATGACACAAGCTTTGCTCATGCTCCGGGTGTCAGTGTTACCCATGTGCCATCATGTTCCGCATCAGGTGATGCATCTGTCATGTCATGAGTGCAACAGTCGTTCCTGCTCTATCACACGGCTGACATACAAGGACTACTGTGGCTTTTCTCTATTGTTCAGTCACCTGTCTTCACAGCACACACTAGTGCCTCAGCAATGCCAGACTTCCACACAGTTGTAACACACCTTTTACCACTCATTCGCTCGCCTTTAAATCTCTCTGGGGACATCAGCCATGCCGCATTAGACTCCAATGCTGCCCCGGCAATCGTGCGCCCTGCTGCTGGTGGAGGCCTACCTAACACTCCAGATCCACCACTGGACACCTGTCCAAGCTGCCACCTTTCACTTTCAATACTCCCACAACTTGTCTCACTCTTGTTGAACAAATCTTCGACCACTATTTGTTCGACAACACCGCTCGCTACCTGTGTCTGATCACTTGCCTTAATGAACATGTCGACTTCATATGTGACCCCAGTCACCAAGAAGACCACTGAAGAGGGTCACCTGCACTCCTGATGAGACAATCAGACACATTATCCATGAAGAGCATGTACAAGACAAAAAGCCTTTGCAACTGTGATTGTTAGTCAATGAACATGACATGCCTGACTCCACTCTCATGGCTGTCTGGTCAAGCAAACTCCCACTGGCTGTGCAGACAGCCCTCACCTACAACAGTCTTCAGCCTCCAAGCGAATGCATTTGCATCGCCGATAGGGTACAAGAGGCCTATCTGTGTGAGGCACGTCAGCCCCGATTCACCATCAAGTCTCGGGCCTTGCAGCACCTCCCTGCTGCTGGGCGTGGTCGCCCGTGCACTACAGAAATCACCCACAAGTGGCCAGGCCCAGATCGTCATTTTCACACCGAACAAGTCTCAGCTTTGCCTTCTCTGCCTTGACTGCCGGTGTTGCCAGCTGACAGCTTGTCCAACTCCAACAAGGGGCCTCCTCTGCTCATCCGCTTCCCACACGAACAGGATCCTCATTACCCATATGTTGTTATGATAGTCATTTCAGTGATGCTGCAAAGAACTGTTGTCCGCTGTGTCTTCACCCAAATCTAGGCACTGCCTCCTGAACTGACAAGAAAAGATGCCAACATATGCTTCATTCTGTTCACAATGTGTTACCTTTGGGTGGTCGCCTGTATTTACTTGACTGTTACCAGCGCTCATTTTCTTATGGAAACCAGTGCCAATGTCTCTCTTTTACCCACTTACATAGCTACTGGCCCCCTTCACCCACATCATGCTCTACTTTGGGCTGTCAATGCCACTCACCTGCAACGTACAGGTTCAATGACCTTCGCTGTTCACCTGTCACTGAGCTGCAGACTCAAGTGGAACTTTCTGGTAGCTGACATTCCAGAATCTATTGTGGGCATTGACTTTGAATCACACCATAAACTTTCTCTTGATATTGTGTGCTGCTCAGTGTTTCTTTTAATGTTTTTTTAATGTTTGTATAGTCTATGGGACTTAACTACAGGGTCATCAGTCCCGAAACTTACAAACTACTCATGAACTAACTAAGATTAAGGACGGCACAAATATCCACTCCTGAGGGGACCGTGCAGACCGTGACTGGAGCGCCTCAGTCCCCTCTGCCACCGCGGCCGGCCTCAGTGTTTCATCACCCATCAAACTCGCATTTTTTAGGTGATCCGTCAAGCTTTGGCTCTTCTATTGTGAATGCAAATATTGTCTGTGAGTACATTAAAACTACTGACCAATTGAAAACTCTCCTGTCAAAGTGGTCTAGTGAACACAAACAAGTGCTTCACATGCGACGTGAGAGAGAAGACATTGTCCACTGCCTCACTGACACAGAGATTAAACTGTCCTCCATTAAGCAAGACATTGCAACTCTTCAGCACCTCCAAAGGGCAATCGCACCAAGGTCAGTACTTGTGTTCCCTCCACGAGTGTTATCTATGATGTCGTACCCATGCCCAAGGTTACCAGTGTATGTGACAGTTCTGGGTCTACACACCCCTCCTACGTGGACGTTAATAGGCAAAACTTTGTTACCATGCCAAAGTGCCTCCAGTACTTTGTTCCAATCTAGCAGCTGCTCCCTCAGCTGTGCGGCAACCTTCTTCTGTTCCGCACTCACCTACTCCATTGGAGGCTGGCGTCATTGACCCCTTATCCAGTAACTAGTCGTCACCTATTCATTTAGTGGACACGAAGGATGGTACTTGGCACATGTACGGTAACTATCACAGACTCAAGGCCAGGACTATAATAGACAACTATCCCATTCCTAACATTGATGATTTCATGCAAACTTTGATAGTTGCAAAAGTGTTTTCTGTACTGGACTGCAAGTGTGCAGACCATCAAATTTTGATGGTTTCCAAGGACATTGAAGTTTGTTTCATTATTGTTTTATACTGTCCAGCTTGAAAAATGCAACACAGACAAGGCAATGTTTCAGTGAGACTCTTTTCCCATTGAAATTTTGTTCTGCTTACCTTGATGACATATTAGTGTTCAGTGATTCTGTTGAGGAGAACAAGAAACATGTGCAGATCTTTCTTGACACTCTCACCTCAGCCAGTGTAGAAATTAACAACAACAGGAAACAGTTACACCAATGCTCTGTACTGTTCCTTGGTTTCACTGTTTCTGCAGATGAGATTGCACCTGCCCCAGAGAAAATTGACCACATCAGGAACTTGCCCTTTCCCTCAAACTTCAAAGATCTACGGCGTTTTCTCAGATGATTAACTATTGCTGAAACCGCTTACCTGGCAGTGCCGAGCTCTAAGCCCCCCTCACCGACACCCTAGTAGGTAA
Source organism: Locusta migratoria (assembly GCA_026315105.1). NCBI lineage: Eukaryota > Metazoa > Arthropoda > Insecta > Orthoptera > Acrididae > Locusta > Locusta migratoria. The sequence goes on from CM048747.1 coordinate 190,170,595, forward strand.
ACATATGTCCGGCACTCACCCTGTTCCTTGAAATGATGCCATGACTTATGCTTTCTCCGCTCTTAAGGATCTCTTAGTAAAGGCCGTCACCATTGCTCACCCTCATTCCGATGCTGAACTTTTCATCATGATTGGACAAAAGTGACACCGCCATTGGAGCAGTTCTCAGCCAGACCATTACTGGTGACACTTCCCCACATGCAATTCTTCTCAAAACAGCTCAGTAACACTCAAAAAAAGACACAGAGCTCCTGGCAGTAAATGAGGCTATCAAACACTTCCACACTGCTCTTGACAGTCGATCTTTCTGTGACCTTATCTACCATAAACTGCTTGCAGCTGCCATTCTCAATCCTCCAGCAGATCCTTCTCCCCACTGGATCCACTATTTTGATTTTTTTTCACAATTCACTAGTGATGTATGTTACATAAAGGGTGCCGATAATGTCACTGCCTATTTCTTGTTCCACATTCATGCAGTCTCCTCCCTTCTGGACCTCTCTAATCTGGCCACTCGCCAAACTGCAGATAAGGACATGATGCAACTAATATATGATAGCAGCTCTTCTTTTAAACCTATCTGCACCATGTTTCTAGGCATCTCAGATGATGTCTGGTGCGACGAACCGACTGGCAAGCTATGCTCCTGGCTGCCTGCAACGTGAGTTCTTCGACAAACTACACAATCCAGCGCACCCTAGTATTAAAGCTTCAATTAGATTAGTTGCTGACCATTTTGTCTGGTGGGACATGAAAAGGGACTGTGCGGCATAGGCACGTGCCTGCATTTCCTGCCAGAGAGCTTTGGAGCGGCTTCTCTGCCCCCACCAGCCATGTTGTATATTAAGTCTTATTCTGTAACTTGTGGAGTCAACATTGAAAGTTATTGCACTTGACTAATGTGGTTTTATGTGGGTCCCAAACTATGTCTAATTCCATAAGTCCAATGCCATGCAGTGGCAGAAAAATAATTTTTACAACCAAATACCATATTTGCTGGCATATAAAATGCACTGACCTAAAAAACACATCCACTTTAAGACCTTTTTTTAGGGGGAAAATAATTCACACTTAATATATCTACTGCAATACCGTTATAATGTTCATGTAGATAAAGGCAATGCCTTCAAGTAGAGTTCATAAATGTTATGCAGTCAGGTTTATTAACAGTTTCAGTTATTCAAACTGAAATTACACCATTTCGTTATTTACAGTACGCGCAACTGACAGCGTGAAGGTTAACGAAAGCAATATGCCATTTGACAGAAGCATCATAAAGGCTTACTACACTGTCACCTAGGTGGCACTGCTTACAATCTCTCCCATCAACCACCACGCCAAGTATCAGTTTGTGAGACTAATTAGTAGGGGTTTTAATGTTTCAAATTAGAGGTTCAAGTATTTATTGTGAAGCGTTTATGTGACTGTTTTATAAACACTCAGAATTATGGATGATTTTTCATGTGTGTGTTTTTCTGTCCACTGCATGGGTTACCTTATGTTATAACCTCAAAACATGACACTGCTAGGAGACACAGACGCTGTGCAAATGTCACAAAAATACTTATGTACATATTCACAGAATATATGACATCAACTGTGAATGGGCAAATCTGAAAATGTGTACCCAGCCGGGATTCGAACTCGGGTCTCCTGCTTTCTAGGCAGTTGCTCTGACCTCTACACCACTGGCAACACAGTGATCACCGCACGTGCAAGGACTACCTAAGCACACCTCCTGTCAGATACAAATTCCCAGCTTCACCTTGCCCACAGTACTCAAACTTGTAGTATTGAAAGTAATTCCGGTAAGAGTAAGGGCCACAAACTTGAACGCCCCTCCCCAATAACGAAAGGATCATTACACATAATATAATATGCCGACATATATAATATGTTAGTTTCAAAACTACGAGTTTGAGTACTGTGGGCAGGGTGAAGCTGGAAATTTGTATCTGACAGGAAGGATGCTTAGGTAGTCCTTGCAGGTGCAGTGATCACTGTGTTGCCAGTGGTGTAGTGGTCAGCGCAATGCCTAGAAAGCAGGAGACCCAGGTTCGAATCCCGGCTTGGTACACATTTTCAGCTTTGCCCATTCGAGGTTGATGTCATACACTCTGTGAATATGAAAGAATAACAACTGCAGGATCAGAAGTAACATCTGTTCTTTTGGAATAGACGCCATGTGTATATACTTATGTACATATTTGTGCTTGAGAATGTGAATAAATTCTCAAACATCGTCAGGTGGGACATGGAAAAATACACAACTTGAGCAGTGTTTCATTGTTCAAATAATGAATAACATCGTTACAGGATTGCTGAAAACATTGTTTGTTATGAATGAAATTAACGTCAAAAGTTTCTGCTTCCCGTGAAGTCATCAGTTCCAGCTACACTTGGCGCAAAAAATAGTACCATAATCAGATAACCTTTATTACATAATAAATCTACTGAAGAGTATTTTGGTGCATGATATGTGCTAGACTATGAATCAGGTCACTGATTTGATCCCTGCCAGGTCCTAGGATTTTTATCTGTCACTTTTCACTTCTTTCACCCTGGGAATGTTGCTGATGTGAAAACTATTGAATAGCACCATGGTTTGCAATGCACGTTAAACTGTAGTTTCCACTAGAATTGATTGGGTAAGTTAGTTTGAAGGTCAAAGGAAGACATACCACTTCCAAACAAGACCATGCACTGTGGTGTTCAGACCAACCTTTGAATTGTTGACTGCTTTACTGTTTTTTTTATGTACATACAAACATATAAACTACAAAAATGTAAGAGAGAGCTTAAAGCAAATTTTTCCATTTTTTAAAATCCACCAGATCTGACTTGTAAAATAAACAAACTGTTAATGATGGTGCAAGTGCATTCACAGAATTCCAAGCATCTGAAATGCTTAAAATTCACAAGGAATCTAATAATGAATTGCTTTGATTGGAAAAATAGCAATTTTGAAGAAATGAAACTTGTAGGCACCTACCTTAACTGGCTACTGGCGTAAAACATGCATCCAGTTTTTTGACCTATTTTTGTAGGTGAAAAAAAAAGTGTGTCTCGTATTCTAGGAATAAAATACTTTCTTCAAAATTGATTGAAGAAACTGCACCAACACAGAACACACTCAAATCTGAAAACATTTTTTTTTCTTACACATGAACTAAAAGTGTTCCTGATAAACTAAATAAAGAGGATTACTGAATTTTCACTCTGGGACAGAGGTGGATGAAAACTGTGCACCTCCAACAACTGGACAAAGAGCTGCCCCATTAAATGCCTGTCCTGTGCCTCAGTTGCAGTAAGTGTGTGGTGCCACATTAGAAAGTGTGCTTATAAATGGCTGGCCACCTCCCTCCTGTTTCTGCTCTGTCTGTGATGTGTCAAGTGTGTACCGGGCCTTATAGTACGAAATATCCTGGTATTTGCCTCAAGTAGTTAGAAAATCCACATAAAATCTAAATGAAGATTGCTGGATGGATATTGGAATCCTACATACAAAGCCCATCTGTTTAAAACCACACAACATAGCCAATTTTATACCTAGTATACAATACTGTTGTGTTTACACAATACTGAAAAAAATTAATATGATAAAATGTGTAATAATTTCTGATGGAAGTACACATATTTCTAAGGTACACTTGATAATTTAATCTATGTATAAAAAAAGCATTCATTCTATTTATCACTAAGGCTGGTGTTGCAAAATTTCAGATTGAAAAGCAATTTGAAGAAAGAACTTGACTTACTCCAAAGACTGAAATTTGAATGTAAATGTGCCGCAGAACAAATTACCTATAATGATATGATGATCAAGAGAATATCGTATTCAAAAAAAGATGAAACACCAGTACCACTGAAACGTTTCTCTTGTGCAACATTAGGTTAGTATTCAGAGATAGAGCATTGAACAGAAGTTAGATATTATGTAGCATTTTATAAATATACTATTGATTTTTTTAAAGTTTTATGTCAGGAATTAGGCATTAAAATTTAGCATTCCTACCACACCACATGTTAATAGCCCTCTGTTTGCCACTGCACTAGCAACACTGTGAGGCATCAGCGTGGCAGTGCTTTGAGAACCAAAGTTTTCTTGATCTGTTTCCAGCATGCTGGGAGGTCTTCTGAAGTTCCTCTATACAGTAAGTTCATTAAAGAAGTTATTGTTATGGGGTTCAACTATTAACGTGTTTGACCAATAATACATTTATTCATAGGAAATCAGTACATAACCAACTGTCAATGAGTTCTGCTCAGAATGTCTGTGCATTGGTAGTCACATGACCGTGGTAAATGGTGGTTTTAGCCAGCTTTTGTTACCTATAATGATTCGTGCTTCAATACTTTCTACTATTCCTTGGAGCTCTGGTTCTTTCTGCATACAGCTATGACAATTTACATCTGTTAGACCAATGGCTTTTAGATCTGCATATGTCCTATGTGTGACCTGCATCCTTTGAGACTGAAACCCTTTTTATGTGTTCTTGAGGCCCTCAAACCTAAAAAACCACCGAGTCCATGAACCACAGCCGCCACTACCCATGTAGCTGCTTCTTGTATGTATTGGACACCTGACCTAGTCTGTGGAACCTGACTCCCTACGGCACATCTGAGTTTTTGATTCAGACTCTACACTCAGCTCTATTAGCAATGTCAACTTTGTACTGGAGATGGAGACAAGATTTTTCAGTATTTATTGTAAAAATTGTGATTTGAGAAAGAAAATTTTGTTTTTTCTTAATTTAAATGGTGTTTTTTCTTAATTTAAATTGTGTTTTCTTCATCATCAGGGCCTTGAATCATCCTTCCTAATCACTCTACTGCACTTCATAGAACAAAAGTTCATTTATGTTCTTCCTGCATCAGCAATAATCAAAATCTATGGTCTTTAGACCATGTTATTAATAAGACTTCAACTCACAAAACCAAATATTGACTATATTACTGCCATGATATCTCTGCAACCACCAATTGTTGACATATTTGTATACATTTGTAAATATTTTAGGTCATCACGGCTAAAGCACTGCTGCTGGTTTTCAGATAAATGGATCCAGAGATCGGTGAAAAGAAAAGGTAGCGGCTCAAGTAATGGCAAAGAAAATGTGCAACCAAAAGAAAATGAATTCAGAAGATCTTCTGATGAGTTTGAAAACCAGGTAAACTTATTTATCTTCAGCAGTTCAGAGTCATGTATATTTCTTCCTTTGTCAATAAAAACATAATATTTTCTGCTGCAGGTTGAAAGTGAATCTCTTTCTGCAACTGCACCTCATAAACCATTCATTCCAAAGGTTCCAAGTGGTGTTCTTTCACCATCGTCTCCTGAAAGAAGTAAAATGATGTATAGTAATCATATTATTGATGGTTCACACAATGAATCAGAAGGCAACTTAGAACATGAGGTAACTTAATTAAATAGTTCTAGTTGCAAGTATCCATTTTCTTCAGATGTTCAAAGTCAGATGTATATTTCTTCACTTTTCAATTTAAAAAAAATTCTGCTACAGGTTGAAAGTGAATCAATTACTTCAACTGCACCTCATAAGCCATTCGTTCCAAAGGTTCCAAGTGGTGTTCTTCCACAAATGTCGAGAAAACAAAATGTTGTTTCTCCTGAAAGAAGTAAAATAACACAAAGTCATGATCATATCATTGATGAGTCACACAAGGAATCAGAAGGCAACTTAGAACATGAGGTAACTTAATTACATAAAATAGTTCTGATTGCAGATGTCCATTGCCTATGAGAGAACATTAAATCCTTCTTATTTCCAGGGAGAAAAAAATTCTATTTCACCAGCTAGAAATCACAAGCAATTTGTTCCAAAAATTCCATCAACTTTGGTCTTAAATCAATCTAAGAACCAAAACACCAGCAATATGTCATTTCATTATGTTATAGAAGAAATTATTTCAGAAAAGGATGTACAACGTCCAGACAAATAACAAAGTCTTGCATTACTGCATTTTTTAAGTTGAAAATATTGACTGCATAAAGTGAAAATTATACATGTAAGTGCCAATTTCTTACATAAAATTGAATTACTGTGACAGTACCTTTTACTTTTTTTTTATTTTGATATGAATTAACAACTTAAAGTAGTTGAGTGTTAACTCTTACTTGTGATTCTTACCTTCCTTATTTACTACCTTCATCAAAATCAAACCAATCAATGTGTAAGCACTATATGTTCTGTTAGTGAGAGGGAGATCAAAAAGTAAAAGATTAATGCTTTTTAATCCGAACAATTGTAGGTGAAATAGAAACATAGAGTAGTAAACAAAACAAGTACTAGAGGAGCATCTACATTAAGTCTGACAAAATATAATTCATATTTGAAAAGGAGGTTCTATATAACCTTTTTGATACCTGTAAATAGTTATTAATGTATATTTGTATCTTTAATGTTATAAGAATTACAATGGCAAACAATAGTTGCTACTTCACTTAAAGATTTATGTCACAATAATTGTTTTAAAATGTTCATTATAACAAATGTGAGTGGTTGTACAATGTACATTGGTAGACATCCTATCCATCAATATTTACATAAGGCAGTTATGTTCTCAGTCAGTTCATTATGTATTAACTTCTTTTCAGTGTTTATGTCTCATTTCAAATAAACACTTTGTTATTTAAAATGTCATTTAGAGTATAGAGCAGAATATTTTTAACATAGGTTTCAATAATTAATTTGCAGAGATTGTAAAATGGCATCAATAAAAGGTGTATAGTTTGAACTAATCAGCTTAATTTCTCAAGAGTTGTTACCAAATACAAACACACCTTTCATATAATGGCAAACCCAGCAATGCTTGCAAATTGCTAAATATGCTTGGAAATTGTATATACATCATATACTCCTTTCCTTAATTTTTCTGCCCATCACTTATTCCATCTCTTTGTCTGTTTCTTACCTCTTTGTCATGTTAGACTTCTCTCGTGTTGCCTGGGGTGTTTATTTATTACAGTATTCTATTAGTCCATGTACGCCTGCTCATTTCACCTCTGTCTGTCTTTGCACATTTACCTCTCCTCATAGTCCTCCTCCTACTCACCTCTACCTACCACCCATCTCTCTACCTGTCATTACCTCCCTCCTCTCCCCCGCCCTCTCTGCCAGCCTCTTCCTGTCCCTCTCTCTAGTCATCCCCTCCCTGATCTTCGTGTGAAAAATTATGATACCGATACCTGCCTAATTCAAGGTGAGTGGTCAAAAGGTGTTGTGGGTTTTTCATGGGACGTGAGCCCCAGAAAACACACTTGTCTGCATGACAACACTTTATTCTAGCTAACCAAAATTCATCATAAAGATAATCATAAAGATAACTTACTGCTTCATGCAAAGTTCACCAGGTAAAAGTAAAGATTGCCCGTAGAAGAATTTGGCTACAGTGCCACGGATGTCCATCTAGTAAGTTGCTCATAAACTAAGCGAAATGCAGGTCCATAGAGAATTATGGCACCAGAGAGAAGTGTTTAGGGTCCTGTGCTCTAGCAGCCCGTTGCTTTAAAGGTGGTGTGGATGCGTTTGATGTCGCAGAGGTGGCAAAGGTCAGAAAAGAGAACGGATTCGAACTGACAGCCTTGGCCTGTGGTGATGACCAAGGGACAACAGAACCGAGAAACCCAAGCATGAATAAAGACTCTGCTGTGATGTTAGTGAGAGGAGTTGCCTCAGCCCAGTGGGTCGTCCGATTGATAGTTGATAAAACATAACAGAAACAATCAGCCAGAGGAAGAGGACCAATGAGATTAATATGAACATGTTAAAATCTGCTTGTGGAAATGGGCAAAGAGACCAAAAGAGGAGAAATGTCTGAGGTGTTTTTGATACATTGGCAGGGAAGGCACTCCGAGCCCAAGCTGGCATTGCTCGTGATAAAGATGTCTGCCTCGTGAGCGATAGTAATAGCATTCGATGAAGGGGGAAACAGAAGAAAGCCTTAGACATTGCAGGGGTCCAAGAGATGGGAAAAGTGCCCAATGTATTCTTGCTTGCCAGGACGCCAGTAAGGAGTGCTTGAATGTCAGCAGCACCGGGCAAGTGTCGATGATAATAATTAGTAGTGCTAAGAACCACCTCAACTCTTTGAATGTAGAGAGGAGTGCTAATTCCTTGATGGCATTGACCTTTTGGGAGGGGGTGAAACGCCATAAACCGAAGCAGTGTATCCCAGACACTTAACAGAAGGTATGTCCAGTTTGTCCTTACTGTGGTTCAGCTAAGTCACTTCCTTGGCCAAAGTGTCACAGAGAATTTGTAAATGACATTTGCTATCTTTGACAAAGGTACTGAATAATAAAATGTCGTCTAAGTAAACAAAACCAAACTTTAGGGGAAGGAGAATCACAGTGATGAAGCACTGCCAGGTTTGTGTGGCAAATGTCATGAAGCAGTAGAGGTATAAACCTACTGGAGTCATAATGGCAGTCTTCTCCACATCCTCCGAAGCCATGAGGTTCTGATGGTACGCACATTTGCAGCATTTAAATTTTAGCAGCAAGAGCATGAGTCAATTTGGCTACATTAGGGATGGTATACCAGTCCATGACAGTCTTAGCATTGAGCGTACAGTAGTTCCCACACATTCTCCAAAAGCCATTTCTGCACAAAGGCAGCATGGTTTGCTGTCATCTGTGAGTCTGAGTCTGTGGACCGTGCTGTTAGTGACTACAGAAATGACCTTCTGAGGGCGAGAGGCAATTGGGGTTGTGGTGTCAGATATGGTGGATGATGTGACAGCTGGCGTGGGGTTGGGAGGAGACAGCTGACTGTCCCAGCCAGATGTGATACCCGCTGGATACACCACAAGTGTGAGGGCGCAAGATGGCTGCCAGGCTGCAGCGGCATGCAGGTTGGCCGGCAGAGTAGTTGACATGGCAACCACTGTGGTAGGTGGCGGTGCCACCCGTGGCAAAGTGCAAGATGGCAGCCGAGCCGCAGCAGGTGGGAGGTTAGCTGAGAGGGATGTTAAGGTAGTGGCCACCGAAGCAGGCGGGTGCGCCACTGTCGCAGAAAAAGAAGAAGGCTGAACCGCGGCATGCACTTGAACATTTGAAACACTACGTGACTGTAGGAAAACACTAGAGTTCGAGTCTTTATCTCGAACAGAAGCATAACTGTTGCCAGCAAGATAAACTTGTGTTTGCACATGTGGTGGCGACTGTCAGCTTGTTTGGAGACAGGGAAAGTTCCAGATCTTAGGTTGGTAGGCTGAAAATTCTGAATAGCATGCAGAGCAGGCGCCAGAGGGCAGAGTGAACTTTCTGTTTTGACAACTGTGGCGGTTGGCTTGGCAACCACATTTTGTTTGCACACATCAACATAGGAGTCAGGAGCAAGATTAGGCGAACTTTCAGAAGCATAACCATGCTTACACTCAGGTGCGGAAACACTGATAGCAGAGGAAACATTGGTACTAACCTTGCAATTTGCCCACAGAGCAGAAAGGCGTTGTTTGGCTGCAGACAGCTGTGATTCAGCATGGGCAAGATGGCGTATGCTGCTTTCTTGTTCATTCTTGATGTTAAGCACTTGTTTACATTCGTTGCAAACCACTTATTCAGCAGCATGTCAAAGTCATCAGACAATTTGGTATACTCACTAATAACAGTAGCACTCGCGGAAGCAGAGACAGAGCTTGATGAATCACATGAAAAATATTTGTTTGAGGGATGGTGGAAAACAGAGTAGCACACAACATCGGGTAAAAGTCGGTGATGTGTTAAAAAATCTATACCCACAATATGTTCCGGAATGTCTGCCACTAAAAAGTTCCACTCGTAAATGCAGCCAGGAGAGAGATGCACAGACTAAGAGGTTGAACCCGAGCACCGAAGTTGTGTGGTGTTGACAGCTCTCAGCAACGGGTGATGTGGGTGGAGAGTAACAGTTGCCATAGTAGTGAAACATCAGCACCAGTGTCAATGAGGAAACACAGTCATGCATATAGAGGCTAATGGCCCTGAATGGAAGTATGGCAAACAGCAAGCAGTGTTGGGAGGCGCCCATTGTCATCCAAGTGTGGGGACGGCTCCTACATTGCGTTTGGATATGAGCATGGAGGACGGCACTTCTTTGCAAAGCAACTGTCGAAGAAACAGTATGGGTAGTGAAGCATCTGCTTCAGTGGGAAGCAGATGAGTGGCGGAGGTCCATCTTTGGATTCTGCGGTGCAGGCTAGCTGCAGTATCTCAGTTGTGAGCCAACTCAGAATGCTAGGTGGGACGATGACGTCAGCCAGCGTGGGAGAGCGACCCCAAGTGAAGGTGCGAGGAGGTGCAGTGTTAGCACAAGCAGACTTGTCGAGACGGGCCTCACATAAGAAGTAGGCAGAATGAACCCGGTCAGTAATGCGGATGCACTAACTCGGAGACTCAAGGATATTGTAGACCAGAGCCGTCTGGGCCAGTAAAGGAAGCTTGTTAGTCCAGACTGTCATGAAAGTTCAGTCTAGCATTGCCTGCTTGATGACATTTCCACAAGTGGCAAGGCTTCCTGTCGCTAAGATGTTCGTCCTGCAGAATGTAGTGGATGATTTCATCAGGAGTGAGTGTGGTCTGCTTCTCCATAAAGTAGCGACAAGTCATTGGAGGCAACATTACCTGATAGCAGATTAGATTGATGTGCTTGTGCAGGTGTGTAATAAGGCAGAGCTAGACAGAAGCATCATCAAGGAAATAGTGGTCTAAGATCTGTTCTACATAGTTGGAGCCTTGAATGAAAACAGAGGTAGCTTGGGAAGATGTCCAAGCGGCGGAGAAGGACGAGAACGCAGTGACTGAGGTCCCAATTCTGGCACTGAATGTCAAGCTGTTGAGGAGTCACAAAACAGAAGGCCAACACGGAAGAGGCACCAACTGTTGAGCACGAGACAGCGTAAGGGAGTCACACAATGTACTAGCCAAACAAGCAGATGTATTGTGCGGCAGGGGCGTGTCAGGATGTCGAATGTGGCTACACATTGTGATGATACTGCTGGCCCTCTCATGTCAATGTTATCGTACGAAACCGTCTGTCTGGTCCTCTCATCTCAATGTCATCCTACAATACCGTCTGCGTCGGATCTGGAATCCTGTGGTTCAATAGCGATAAAAGTTGTGTGTGAAGTTAGTTAAAAACAATATAGCCAGCCTAGAAATCAGTGTAGGAGGTTTTGAAGGTCAAGTGCACAAAATTTAATCACCCATCACTGTAGGACATGTTGAAATGGGACTTGTCCAAAAAGAATACATTTTGCCATTCAGCACCCCAATAACGATGCTCACATGACCATTGTATTCCTGGATAATGTAAGCCGATGTAATGGCATGCATGCAACCAGACCAACCTGCAGCAGACAATGACAAACCATTGATTGAGACAAGTTCTGTATGTTTCCGCACATTGTCGTGCAAAATGGTGGGTGCATTTTGCAGAAAGTGTTGCCGCTTCTTTTGCAAAACTAGTCACATGTGATGCTCCAAAAAGAAACAGAAATATGGTGCATTGATAGTCTGCCGTGGAGGAATGTAATGTGTTAGGGTAACACCAGTACAGTCATATATGAGAATCACTATAACTTTCACCATACTGGAGCTCTGAAGCACTTTTGACTTTCACAGTTACCCATAATGACACCATTTGTTGGATTGGCTTTCAGTTTTGGCTCTTACATGTGGTCCATGTCTCATGCAGTGTTAGACCGTTACTTTAGCTCACAAGTGACTGTGTTTCCTTCGATTGTGCACATGCCAGTGATGTGGGACGGATGAGTCCATTTACTCTGAGTTAAGGTAGGTATGTGAACAACATGTGCTATCAGCGACAATAGTAGGTTCCATTACATAGTGTCTCCACAGCAGTGTTGCAAGTTCCAACCCTCATATACAGGCTGTCAATGTCACCAAAGTTATTATTCAGACACTCGTGGAGAAGTCAGGTACTGAAATTAAAAGTAGTAAAACAATAGAAGTGCTGAACATTTTCCAACTTACCTTTACATCTTAAATGTATAATCTCACTCAATTTACTTACAAAACTATTGCAAAGTTTAGTGATGTAGATAATGATGTTAAACATAATGAGAAAAAGATGTAACTCCTAAAATTGAACAGATGTTCATAATTCAAGTAAAGAAAAAGACTCTGTACCCAAAGTCCTGAAGAATCACAACCAACTACTAGTACAAGAAGTCCCACAAAACTAAACCATCCAATTTCTCTGCCACCCACTTGAAACTAGGCCGCCGCGGTGGCCGAGGAGACTGAGGGGCTCCAGTCACGGTCTGCACAGCCACTACGGTCGGAGATTCGAATCCTCCCTCGGGCATGGATATTTGTGCCGTCCTTAGTCTTAGCTAGTTGATAAGTAGTTTGTAAACTTAGGGACTAATGACCCTGTAGTTAAGTCCCATAAGTTCTACAAACATTTGAACTTCAAGCTGCAACAATAAGGACTGGGGATATTGCAGCCAAATTTATTTGGGAGATAATGTTCTTGTGAATTGAGGAAGCTGATGAAATCTGTATTTAGAGTTCACACCAATGCTGGCTATAACTTCTACACACAACTTGTCATTGAATCACAGAGACACTGGATGCTTTTTTGGGGTACAGCAATCCATGAATATTTTTAACATATCACTGCCATTGATCTGGTGTAGCAGTAGGTGCTACTTATCAGGCCAATCTCTCCACAAAACAATAATCAATGATCAGTTATTTTTGATGTGAAAGATCAAGAGTACAGGGAGGTCAAGGCAATAATGAAATCCAATGAGTGACAAAGAAGTAATGAACACTGTATTCCTTATGTGATTACACATTATCCTGTTACTATGTGCTCTTTGGTAATTTCGAAAGGTGTGGGGTGACAACTGCCTGCAATACTTGTGAGATGTAATGCTTTCTGATTAGTGTACTGGTTATACATACTGGGGGCTGTGGAAGTGGAGTCATAATACCAGGTGCATGATTATTAAGGTCATGCAGAAGGCAACAGTTCAGCAGTCTCTCATCACAGTGTCTCCAGACTAATCTGAATATTGTGGTGGTGCAGTTAGAATTGCGATTCTTCATTAAAAACATTATAATTCCATTTAGTTGTATATGTATAACATTAATCACACCATTACAAGCACAAATGCCTGTCACTTCAGCTCAGTGGAAAGTGAATCAATGGACACTATTTAGACAGTAGTCTCTACTTCAAATGAAATTGAATTGTATGCATGGACACTGTTTTAGAGCAATAGACAAAATTTGTTATGATATCATTCGTGATGTGGCAGCATGATTCATCACTGCCAAGTGCACAATATTCCCGTCACCACATGTAGGGTGCAATGATTGAATGATTACATATCTTCACACAGTTTCTTGGTTATGTAAAATGGAAAGTTCAAGTCGGAATTCAACAATATACACGGATCATATCCCTGTTGAAGACCCTGATGCATGCACTGTCCAATCCACTCATCCAGCACTTTCTCTTCCAGTCCTGACACCAGGTCCGGTTCTAGAAATCTATCAAGGGGAGGCTAATTGGGAGGAGGGTTGAGACATAGAATATCCCTCAGTAAAAGTGGAGTTACGATCCTTCCCCTACAAACTAGTAAAATTTGGTGTTGCCTAGTTTTTGGTAACTACTTTGGAGTGCAGGGTAAAAATAAAAAATCTTATTTAAAATAGGAGATTTTATAAACTACTTAAACCATAAAAGAGGTCAACTTACAACAAATAATTTTTCTTAATTTTCTTCATACAGAAGATGACATGAATATAAAACTTGAATTTGACATGGCTACAAAAAATCTGTAACAAAAATCACTGCATATTTCTGTCTTCTGTCCAATTCGCCTCTGTTTCTTTTTCCTGAATTTGTCAATCATATTTTCAATGTCCATTTTTTATGGATATTTGCAAGAGCCAATCCTTTTATCATCATCTGCTCCATTGTGCTATGCAAATAAGTCTATTTGTCTCAAAGAGGAGAAGCCAGGAAAAAAATCTCTTTCTGTCTGCTGTCAAAAAGCAAGAGAGAAAATTGATATTACGATTTTTTGATAGCTAACCAGCAGTGTCTTCAGTGCAGATAGATTTGCTAATTCATATACATGCCACCAAGGTGCTTTTTCTGGCTCCTTTGTTACAGTGAAAAATTTTTCTTTTGTTTATTACTCATAATTTCTTCTACCTTCACACACTCCCTCAAAGGATACAGATTGTTGGTAATTGATTTTTTGAGATCATTCTTTCAACAACTTTGATCAGATTATTGGTAATTGATGAAGTAAATGTTATTTATTTATTTAGCCTCTGGGACAGTTTTCAGGCTGTATAATAGAGATTTAAAAATTCATCAACATTAGCCTAATAAGAAGTTGGTTACTTCAGCCCATTGCTTTTTCTCATATGATTTGAACTCAATCACATTTCTAAACTTCAAACAAACAATAATGTGTGTGTAAGTAGTCTGTAAAAGTATATTTCTGTTTGTAAAAAGTTGTTTATGAAACGCTTTCTACCATTTTCCAAATAGAACACAAGGTTGTTTTTATGGAATGCATGGATGCAACCAAAAATCCTGGAAATGATCAGCTTCGAAGACATTTTGTTTTATAAAATATATTGTGGGAAAAGTGAATTCTACAGACCTTGTGGAGAAAAGTCTTTTTACTTTCACTTAGAAACACAATACATAAAAACCTAAAAGTTTCTCGAATTCTATTTGTTCATTGTTCCTTGGCACATAGTCGGATCCAGGGGCCGAAGAGTCTGTCACCCCCCCCCCCCCGCCCCCAAGGTAGCTCCGAATATATCGTAGATTAAACTTTCGTCACAGAGTAAATCACTGGGGAAGAAATTACAGTACCCGAGAACCAGTCATTACATGGGTGTAACAGATTGATTTAATTATGTAGATATGACTGAAACGTCTCTTCTTCATTCACAGCGAATAAAAGTTATTAGAGAACAAATGCGCTCAGTTTCCATTAGATCTACGTAAAACAAAACGCCATGTAGCGAACGGTTCTCGAGAAAATAAGAAGTGGCAGAAGAGAAGGAAACAGATGAAAAGAGGAGAGAAAGCAATAAATGAGAACAAGCCATGAAATATTTCGCAATGTGCGGAACAACGATTCTTGCATTATCCGCCTCCTTGTCAATACTTTCATTGTGAGAAGAGTCCACATCTGACTCTGACTGAACCGTCCGTGGTACTGTTGGCTTTTCCGCGAATCTGTGTTACTGTGCTAAAAGACTTTGGCACCCTCCCTATTTGTAACAAATATATGCATTCTTGTGTTGGAATATACAGAGAATGAGGGCATAAGACATGTTTTCTTTAATTAATGGAAATCGAGAATCTGGCCAACATCGGTTGGTAAACAATATTTGTTAGGAAGTAAGGGGTATTCCCTTGGAAAGAATAATAATAATAATAATAATAATAATATTTATTCAACATCGAATAATATATATACAGTCTCTTGACATAGTAAGATTATTCTTCTGAATATGTCAGTTTCATAAATTATAAACTAATGATTACTGTTTCATATACACATTATTTCTTTTATACAATTAAACATATTACATGTTTTAAGTCTTTATCTGACAATTAAACAGTTAACTACAGTATTACATGTTTTTAAGTCCATTTGACAACTAAACAGTTAACTACAGTACATACTTGTCTTGATTAAGAAACATTTTTCATATAGTCATAAAATTCATCTAGAGAATAGAATGCATTTTCAATTAGGATTCTTTTTAGTTGGTCTTTTAATTTGTTTTTAGGAAGGGCTGCAAGGCTTTTTGGTAGTGCATTGGTAAGCTTCAGACCAACATGAAGTCCATTTTTTTCATATAATGCTGTTCTGTGGCTGTTTAAATGGTATCTTAGTTTTTGTCGTGTATTATGTTGATGTAGATCACAGTTTAGATCTGGAATGATTGTTTTCACATACATTATTATTTTTAATATATATACACCAGTAATGGTAAGTATGCCCAATTTTGGAAAGAGATTCCGACATGATTCTCTTGGTTTGGCCCCACAGATAATTCTGACCGCTTTCTTCTGTAGTATCAACAGAGTGTTAATGTTGGCATGTGATGTTCCACCACAAATCTCTATTCCATAGTTTGTGTTGGATGCAAATAATGCATGGTATGCAGTCTTTAGGATATGCATATCTTTACAATATTTGCTGATCTGGTTTATGGTAAAGATATTTTTAGACAGCTTTTTGGCTAGGAAATCTATGTGAATGTCCCACTTAAGGTTGTCTTGAATTGTGATACCCAAAAATTTTGTATATTTTTCCTTATTAATAGTTTGATTTCCTATTGATAATTTCATGTTAAAGTCTGTTTGCTTTCTAGGGTTAAATTCTACAATTGCAGTCTTGGAGGCACTTACATTTAGATGGTTTTCATTGAAATACTTGACTATTTCATTAGTAACAGTGTTGCACAGCACTTTCAGACTGTCGTGGTCTTTGTGTTTGCACACAATTGTTGTATCGTCTGCATACAATATTATTTTATTATCTGGGGAACAGTACTTTATATCGTTCACATAAATCGGGAACAGGATGGGTCCCAAGACGGAACCTTGAGGCACTCCGTATTTAACATCTGCTACTTTGGATTTGAAATACCCACTGTTTGTTTTAATCAAGACAAATTGTTTCCTGTTGCTCATATATGACTCTATTAGGTCAAAGCATGTTCCTCTAATACCCATGTTCCATATCTTGTCAAGTAGGATGGTGATATTGACGCAGTCAAAAGCTTTTTCGAGATCAAGGAACACTCCAGCAACTTGTTCGTTGTTCTCTATGGCAGTTATTATTTCATCTACGAGCTGTGCTGCAGCTACTGAAGTTGACTTGTTTTTCATAAAACTATTTTGATTCCCAAATATTAGGTTGTGTAGACTCAGAAATGCCATTAGTCTATTATAAATAACTTTCTCGATTACCTTGGAAAATGCAGGTAAGATTGAGATCGGTTGGTAGTTTTCAATTTTATTTTTATCACCTTTCTTGTAAATCGGAGTTACTTGTGCTATCTTTAGACTGTCTGGAAAAATGCCCGTTGTGATTATGTCATTTACTGCTGTCGCCAAGGCAGAATTGCAAGTCATGATGAAATAACAGGTTTTTGCTTGGTAGGCGATGTGAGATGTTTCTTTTATTTAACTTCAAAACATATCGATTTCGTCCCTAGTTTTTCTCTTGCTGTTTTTACTTCAGTGTTTATCCAGTTATCCTTTTTTATTTTTTTACAGTCATTTACTGGCAGGGTTGTTTCAGGGCATGAGATATTGAAGCAATAATAAAAGTCAGGTTCAAATTCATTGAAAGTGATACAGTTATTTTCATTCCATTGTAAGCGTTTGAGCATCTTAAGGTTTTCATTATTGTCGTCATGGGTGGCTCTTTTTGTTATATAGTGTTTATTTTTGCTTGCAACAGCTTCTATCAGTACCTGAACCGCATGGTGGTCAGAAATTGCAAGCTTCAGAACTGATGCAGTGTATTTAAAGTGGGACATGGTAGTAATAATGTTGTCAATGCATGATTTGCTGCCATTGACCTCCCTGCTGGGCTCATTTATGAAGGGATTTAGTTTAAACTGATCTAGTACCAGCATCAATTTTCTTTTAATGCTGGAGTCAGGAGACAGCAAGTCAATATTTATATCTCCCACTAGAATTAAGTTAGCCCAGCCATTTTTATCACAGTGTTTGCTGTCAATGTCTACAAGCAGATCATTCAAAACTTCTAAGAAAAGAGACGTCGGACTGTTGCGGGAAGCGGATATAAAATTTAATTTGAAATATTCACAAAAATTATTGTACGTGTGGTTGGCAACGCTGATGTCCAGACTCCAGACTAGACATCGTGTAATGGGCTTCAACATGTAATAAAACAGCGATCTAGATACTTTACGTGAATGAAGATCGTTAGTCTGTCAGTCGGTCGCAATGGTGATTAATAACAGAAAAACCATTAAAGACTCCACATCACGTTACTAACATTTTTTAGTACTGCAGGTGTATAAGCTTTTCTCAATAGTCTGAAAAGCTTTTTAGAAACTTTAAAATGTTTCCATCTGTTTATAAAAGACTCTTGAAAGTTAGTAGATATTGTTGAAAAAGGAAACTTAGGATAATTTTGCCAATATTATTAATACCATACCATTCGTTCGTAGCGAGGCCTTTTGTTGTGCAAAGGCGTCCCTCCCCCCTCCACCCCCTTACTTACAGTGGTGACATAGCGGATGTTCTGTCCTCCCTCCCAAACATCTTGTCTCCGCGGTCTTCCCCACTACATCCAGTTTGCCTTTAGAAACTGCCGTATTAGGATCTGTGAAGAACGTTTCAAACAAAAATCAAAAATGTTGAATAGCTTAAGGACTTAACTACGGGGTCATCAGTTCCTAAACTTACAAACTACTTATGAACTAGCTAATCCTAAGGACGTCACAAATATCCATGCCCGAGGGGGCATTCGAACACCCGACCGTAGTGGCCGTGCAGACCGTGACTGGAGCGCCTCAGTCCCCTCGGCCACCGCGGCCGGCAAAACAAAAATCGTCTAAATCTCGGTCGTCTTGGTGTTTTAAGTACTTTCTTTTTTACAATATGTCGGAGCTATCCCCGTCGCATATTTGTTTCGAGGTCGTCGGGAGGTTCTTGGAGAGGGAACAGTGACAGTGAAAAAACGCGGAATTTAGATGCTGATAAAAAAAATGAGTCAGAAACGTGAGCTTGAAAGGTTTTCTGCAATTTAGACGAAGTGACCGAACATGACGCATGCAGGAAGAGGTACACTGTGCAATATAATGTGAAAGCATCTGTCCAGCGAGGAGGAGATGTTTCATCTGCTCAACCATCGTCTTCGCGTGGGGAAAGGCTGAGAAGTGCGTCGGATTCATGGCGTCCCATCGTTGGAGATTGTTCTTTCCTTTGTGGTGAAAAATTCTCCAAGAAATATTTCGAGAAGCAGATAAAATTGCCCAAATATTTACAGGATGAACTCCATCAAGTGGAAACACTGGAAGTGACAGAATCGATTGTGGAAAAAGCTAGACAAGCTGGTGAATGGAGACAACAGATTCTTCAGCGTATTTCGTGCATAAGTGAACTTGTCGCTACTGAGGGTAAGTACCACAAACATTGGTACGTAAAACTGCACTCCTTGTCACGATCTATTGGTGCAGGAGGTAAACGAGGGCGTTCTGAACATCCCTTCCTTATCGAAGCTATGGAGCGTATATATGCATATATACCTTGCAGAAACAAGAGAGGAAAACCAATTTGCCATAACTGACTTGATTGCAGAAAACTTCACATGTGATTACAAACCAGCAGTTGCAAGTGTTCAAGCTCATCTAAAAAATCGACATGGATAAAAAAAAAATATTTTTCCGCAGGTTGGTGCGTTCACAGACATTGGACAAAATCAAAGACTTAGCTGCAGCAGAGATTATCCTGCAAGACATTCGTTCCTAACATTTGACACTACTCAATGTCCCCCATCACATGCAACTGTTGCTTGAACAGATTGTCCTGAAAACCAAACGTCCTTCTCTTGAACAGTGGAAAAAGAAGTGCATAGGATTTCCTCATGCAATTATGGCTGCAAGAGGCCCAAATCTTTCCTATCCTCAATTCAAATAAGCTTCGGAAACTATTTGTATAGAAAATTTGGATCAAAGCACCTTGTTGAACTTTGCCACAGTATGGGAATTTCTTGTACATATACGGAGGCTATGCATTTTGAAAGTTCTGCTGTCCTCCATGGAGAAGTGACCAAACTAGTTGACAAAGCTTTTATGCAATTTGTGTTCGACAATACAGATGTGAACGTTAACACAATTTATGGAGAAAATACGTTCCATGAAATGGGTGGTATAATGATCATGACCCCTTACTCATCCGTTCACCCAGACATAAACAAACCACATTTGAAGTCTGTTTCTGCAGAATCTATCAGGTTCACACACTGCGACACATATTAAACGTTCTTCTATGTGAAAGAAATCAGGCTTGTCAGCCATTTCAATTAACGAAGTCAAAATCGCTGAAGACATTTTGCCAAAATCCCCATACCTGCTGTGGTTGTTTGGAAAAGCAACTAACATGCCATGCATCCCAGGATGGAATGGATTCATGGAGCAATTGGCAGAAGATCTTTCTTACAAACGTTCAGATTGTATATCTCCCTTTTATCCAAGCTCCCCCAACCGACTGCGACACTGTTTTAACATCACTTTTCGAAACCAGTTAAAGAACAAGCCTTTACGGTCAGGAAACATGTTTTGTGACCTACGATCAACCACTGTACTTGAAGGCCGAGACATTGTGGAGAGCCACCAGCATCCTCAGCTCGTCAACATAGTGGTGGGGCTTGGAGGTTTCCACCACCTCATGTCATTCATGGGGGCCGTCGGTGCCATAATGGCAGGAATTGGACTCAAACTTCTGTGTGTGTAAAAAATCCTGTTTATATACAATGCGTTAATAATCATCGTCAATGAGTAATTCTTCCTTTTTCTTTAACATATATAGGATAAGAGGACTGCAATTAGTCTGGGTCAATTTATTGAATATTTTAACGATAACTAGAAATCTATTAGGCCTATGGACTTCGTTCAGTACTTAGATTAAAGCTAAATAACTGCTCTATAACTTTTTTGTATGATTTTAACCGTGGGATGATCATTAGAGATGACTAAAATCGAAAATTTGAACTTTCTGGAAAAATGTGTCGATTTGTGAAGTCCAATATCTCGGGAAATATTGGACTTACAGAGCTGCGGTTGGGCTTAAATTTTAGAATATTTTATCTACATTAATAGAGGTGTGAGTGACTTTTCGTCAAAAAACCATCCTTCACGAGTTATAAGACAAAACCAGAAAAAAGTCCGATAATTTAGAGGTTTTTTGACCCTTACGTTAAGCTGAAGGATTTAGAAGCTGCAAACTTGGTTTAATACTACTCTAATATGTCCTAACAAGATACCAAAATTTCAGGTTCCTGCATTTTTTTTTATATTTTTATTTTATTTTATTTTTTTTTTTTTTTTTTTTTTTTTTTTTTTTTTGGACCTAAGGCTTTTTGTCTACGACGACTGGCCTATATTTGTAAGAATTGTGAACAATGTAACTTACCGAAATTACGAGCTGCTTCCATTACAAACATCCGTAGCTGTCAGTGATGCGACTTTTCATTCTGTTTGAAAACGGAAACTTATTACTATAAATTTGCTACGAAATAACTACTACTTATGGAACTATAAGTAGCGAAATGGTACGAGTAAAAACTTACGAAACTACCAGTCGCTTCTACTGCAGCCGGCCGCGGTGGCCAAGGGGACTGAGGCGCTCCAGTCACGGTCTGCACGGCCACTACGGTCGGGGGTTCGAATCCCCCCTCGGGCATGGATATTTGTGCCGTCCTTAGTATTAGCTAGCTCATAAATAGTATGTAAGTTTAGGGACTGATAACCCCGTAGTTAAGTCCCATAGGCTATAAAACATTTGAACATTTTATTTGCTTCCACTGCCATCGTTCTGGCTGTGTCTGTGCTTCAGTTGTCTGATTCGGTGGTGCTTCTTTGACCCGTGTTAATTACAATGTTGTCAATCGCTATTTGCATGACACCATCACGCCTCCAATAATCCTCTTCCAGTTCTCGAACCTTTCGACAGCAGCCTTCCCAATCCGCGGTTGTGATTGATTGATAAGAAGCGTCGGCGAGATTTATAAGATGTGCGGCGGACATATACCCTGTAACATTCCTTTCTCTGAACAATTGTTTTAATTTGGCCCATGCGAACTCAATTGCATTTAGGTCGCAATTATATGGTGGCAGTCTGACCAATTTGTGATCTTTACTTATGACCAATTGGTCAATGGCACTTTTTTTCGAGCGATTATTTTGTACAACTAATTCATATAGATCCTGTGATTCTTCAGTTTCTCCCGGCGTATTTGATGATCAAAATATCCACGGGTGTACTGCCGGTCTATAGTGTCCAATGGGCACAGTATTTCGGCGATCATACATGTCGCCATCATCAGGTGAACTGACGGACTGAGCTCCTGGGAACGTGCCGGCACGGAGATCCGCACGCTAGGCTGCTCGAAGGGAACTGGGTTCTAGCCCGGTAGCGGGCCATTTAAATACCCTCGGCCCGCGGAGCGACCCCTCCGCGGTCCGCGCCCCGCGCCGCGGCCGCGCAGTGGAACCGATTGCGCCGGCGTCTGAGAAGACGTCGGTGTGAGGGCTCTGCCCGCCGTGGTCGTCACTTCGTAAATCTAGCAAACGTAACGAAGTGACGACCACGGCGGACAGAGCCGTCACGTCTTCTCAGACGCCGGCGCAATCGGTTCCACTGCGCGGCCGCGGCGCGGACCGCGGAGGGGTCGCTCCGCGGGCCGAGGGTATTTAAATGGCCCGCTACCGGGCTAGAAACCAGTTCCCTTCGAGCAACCGTAGCGTGCGGATCTCCGTGCCGGCGCGTTTCCAGGAGCTCAGTCCGTCAGTTCACCTGATGATGGCGACATGTATGATCGCCGAAATATTGTGCCCGTTGGACACTATACACCGGCAGTACACCCGTGGATATTTTGATCATATAGATCCTCCTTACGCGTGCTCTCGTCGCGTTCCACTTCTTTGTTTTGTAAGCACTCGACTATCATCGCCTTTGTGTCATATTTGGTCGGAGGTTTATTGATCTGCCTGTAGTGGTATGGTGCATTATCAAGCACAATGACTGAGTGAGGTGGTAGGTTTACAAGAACCTTCTCTTGAAACCACTTCTCAAAATTAATCACCCTGCCCAGAAGCGGAGCTGTGCTTCTTTCAGAAAACCCTCTTTCGATACGACGCTTCCTATAATAAGCCTTCTGGAGGTAATTCCCCACGCTGTGACACCCGTCACCCCTTCCGTCTGCCAATATTTTCCAAACGTCAAATTATTGTCGACCCTGGTCTCGTCTAGATAGAAAATTTCCGTCCCCGCTTCTCTTACATTTTTCAATTCAAGTAAAAACAATGTTTAAATGTTGTGCTATAAAGCACTTTCAGAGCATTTTACAAGTAGAATACGCGCACTGTAATTTTGCTCTACTTGCTGTATGCTGAAAACAGAGGGAGCGACGGGATAAGTGGAATTCATACTTTCACTCCTTGACGTCATCTCACGAAGCTATAAGGTACGGTGCCGCGGAGAGACATGCTTGATAGCTTCAACTATCGGACAGAATAATTGGGTCAAATCTAATCTCCGATACCGCTTTGACCAATGACCTCATGTTTTACGTCATTCCGTCCCGCGCGTGGTTTCAATACCGGTACTCAAAACTGTTTACGTGTCTGATATTTTTGAGGACACCCTAACTTTCACTTTTACAGTTGTATGTGCGACATAAATATATCATCTCAGGCCATACGACTTCGAGTGCAAGCTTTCTTTAAAATTACCTAATTATGAAACGTATTTTGAAGACGTGGTATCATTGAGTTGATTTGACCTATTTAGGTGAAATCCAACTGCCGATACCTTGTTGTGGTATCATTAAGTAAATTTGACCTATTTAGGTGAAATCTAACTATCGATACTGTGTTGTGGTAAACATGTGTTCGTAGTAGATCTCGATTATGTATGACGTCATATGTGACGCTTTCCGCCTTTAAGCATCTCTCACAGTAAAATAATATTAGAGTAAAACTCTCAACAGCACCATAAGAAGTAAAATTGTTGAAATGGAAGTTGTTAAATAGAAGTATTAAAAGTGGTTACCGGTAATGGATAGTACTGACTTAATCAATGTATTTATTGAGAAGGAAACTACTTTTGACCTTTATACATATTACACAATAAATAAATAAATATATTTGACAAATATATGAAACTTACCGCTTCTTGTCAGGAGTAGCGGGTGATTCGCCAGGAGTTCTCATGTAATTTCGTAGCCTCTTTAGGGTGCGCTCGCTTTTGCCTGTACATGTTGCCGCTCTTTTGAGAGATTTATTAAGTGGATGCAGCAGCGCTTTCTTCATGTTTTTCCTGTCGCAGCACATTCATTATCACTTCCCTCGCAGCACTCTGAATAACAGCTCTCCGTTTTCTCACAGGAGTCGTCGATGTACGTGGAGTACATGGTGTTGAAGGACCAGGAACGGCCTCGTCGCTCATTTTCACGAATAACACTACAACGAACAATACCAGACACGAATCAACAATACACAATGGCTACGGCTCACAACTCTGTTACGTCGGCAAGGTTGGCAAAGAGCGTAAACATTCCGCAGCTGCACGAGCTCAGCCGACTTCCGCTGAGCATACAGGGGCAATGAAATAGTACGCGTACTGTATGTATGCACTGGAAAACGATATTCGACCGAGTTGTCAGGCGATTGTGAAGTTTTTGTCTACGGTTAGCAAGAGATGGTAATTCTACCTATCATGTTTAACTTTCTTGATTATTGTGAGTGACACATTAATGTACAGCCAATGTATTTAAAATACATTGCAACTTATATTTCTCTATTCTTTTTTCCCCCCTAGTTATTGAATCTGGCGAGATAATATATTCGCAGACTTTTGATTCTGAATCAATTTTATCCAGTGTCTTGGGGGGGGGGGGGTCTACCGAATCAAAGGCCGGGTTATCTGTGAAAGCAGACTTGTAATTTACTAATTTACCAACCCTGCTGCAATCACTGTGCAGGTTTTTATATTGGTATGACCACGAGCCAACTATCCATTAGGATGATTGGCCGCCACCAAACTGTGCTCAAAAACAAGATACACCACCATATGGCACAACATGCAGCCAATCAAATGCTTGAGCTGCACCTTACGAACTAGGCCTTCTGGATTCCTCCACCTTCCCACCCTTCTCCACAACACGCACACCAACAGATTTTCTGAACTACATAGATGGGAGTTATCCTTGCAGTACATTCTTCAACACAAAAATTATCCGGGCCTCAGCCTACGATAACCTCTTTTTTTTCCCACGCCCAACAGTTTCTGCCTCCTCTATCTTACACCTGCTTCTTATAGAGTTTTATTATTTTTAATGTATGTTTTTCAATTTTTTTAAATATAATAATAAATCTGTTCACCGTGCGCACAACCTTACAGAAACTTAACTGCCTTCTCGCATTTCATAAATAAACATACACGCAGCACGGTGTAGAGTGTTATTCCAATTCCATCGCCACTCCAGACTTCTGCTGCTGGACCACATGTTAACCGGTGTTCGTCGTCGTCCAGGACTCGGTACTGGGGGCATAATGGTGAGTCCATCAGATGTATAGAGTGGAGTCTCTTCGGCCACCGCGGCCGACCACATCGAATTACCAGGCTCTTGATACATATACAATTTGATTTAATCCATCAAGTAGCACCGTAGTTCTGATCCCACGTTAAACTGTTAAGTCCCGCTATAACTGACAGGGTACGTAAGTTCGAAGGTCGGAGGAAGGCAACGGCATACTACCTCCAAACAGAACCATGCCTAGTAAAGCACTATGTATGTTCAGATCAATTTTCGGATTGTTGACTGCTTTAACTTTATTTTTAAATAAGTAGTACTGGTATGTAAGCAATTTTTCTTATGTATTACTTATTAGATTAAAATGACAACAAAGAGGAGAAAAATAAACTGCTAAACTAAGGCCCAACAGAACAGAAGTTCGTGAGTGACCCGCCCAGCCCTTCTACATTGTGAATAAAAAAACAAAATTTGACTATTATTGTATTAATATATCAATGTTAACCATTCATCTCCCTCAAAAATACCCTCCCCGAAAATTCATTGTAAGCACAAGCCGCCAAAATCAACTCACAGTCAAATCTAGGCTACACCTTTATACCACCTTAATCGAAATATTTTGAAACAGTGTTGTTAAATAAGTAGTGGTGGTATGTAAGCAATTTTTCTTGTGTATTAGTTATAAGATTAAAATGTCAATAAGGAGGAGAAAAAGAAACTGCTAATCTAAGCTCAATAGAACAAAAGTTCTCCAGTGTCCCGCCTAGCCCAAAAGACATGGGGACGAAAAGTTAAAAGTAGTATATGAAAAAATAGAAACAAAATAAAAGAAACTTGTAATACGGTAGTGATTCTCGCAAAAACGTGCGCGAAAGAAACGCTCCTGTGACCATTGCTAAGGGCGCCTCCCTGGAATTCACACGGACTGCGACAGGCGCCCTGCAGTACTGCCAGCCATGTGTGACATTTGATTTGATTTTTTTTTTTTTTTTTTTTTTTTTTCGCAAGATGCTGTAAAAATATCGGAAGGTATACGATACTAAAAATGAAGAAGGAAAGAGAGAGACCATTTATTTCAGAACTGTCTCACAGATGGCGTTGAATGGTACATATCCTTAGCGCCAGTATTTGCGCCTAAACAATACTGTAGTATATGTACATGTGGCGTCTGTTCCGAAAGAACAGACGTCACTTCTGATCCTGCAGTTGTTATTATTTAATATTCACAGAATATCTGACATCAACTGCGATTGGGCAAAGCTGAAAATGTGTACCCAGCCGGGATTCGAACCCGTGGCTCCTGCTTTCTAGGCAGTTGCGCTGACCCCTACACCACTGGGGACACAGTGATCACCGCACCTGCAAGGACTAAGTCAAGCACGCCTCCCGTCAGATACAAATTCCCAGCTTCGCCCTGCCCACAGTACTCAAACTCGTAGTTATGAAACTAATTCCCGTAAGAGTAAGGGCTTCTGTAGTAGTACAGAGGTAATGATTGTTAATGCAAAGTTTCGTTACTTGTGATCAAACCAGTGGCGCAGGGAGAGGGTGCTGTTATCCTCTACCCAGACCTGAACTTTTTTTTCTCTCTTTTCTTTTTTTTTTTTTTTTTTTTTTTTTTCCCTCTCCTAGAAATCAGGTGCTGATTGTCTTTGGGGCGCGAAGACACTCAGTCACCCCCACCCAAAAAAAAAAAAAAAAAAAAAAAAAAAAAAAATCCGTACTACATCGGCATATATTATCGGCGCAGGAAGCTTGGAAAAATTCGGAACATAATTTTAAAAAATCGTAAGCTCTTCCGACCTGGCAACACTGTGACCGTGAACCAGCACTGACGGCGCCGCACATGTGTGGAATCAAACAGGAACGCGAGCGAAGAAAACTACTCATGTGGCCATGGAAGCAACGCCCGGCAGTCAGACGTCATGCATACGATTGCCGCCGGCATTTGCGTGAGAGCAGGGCACTGTACCCTTCCTTGCCCTGTCTACAAGGTTCCTGTGATACCAGCAAACGGTGGGTTTGTCAGCATATAACGTCGAGGAAGTGGTAGAGGAGTGGCTCCTCTATCACTTGCGATAATCGATTTTATCTTTCTTGTGGTCATCTTCCCTTGGTCGGTGAATCCAAGTTGGCGACTGGCATGTCGTAATCGCGTGTGTTGATAACGTGAACACACCGTAAGTCTACAGTACTACAGGCCTACAGGGTATAACGGTTTGTGTCGCTGCCTTGTCAGACAAAATGTGCCAGGGAAACACGGACGGCGAGCTTGCAGTGCGGCGTCCTGTGATAGCGTCGTTCAAATGCTCGTTATTGCATCGCGTGGCTCATTCAGCTGGCTGCCGTCACGTTAAAAAACTCAGTTTTCATGCGTCGAGTGTGTGACATAAAATAGAGGACAGTGTTACGTACAGGATGAAGTCCACATAAAACGAGCTCTAAAATGCATACCTTCGATACTGTGAACGAAATCGCTTCTACTAGAAACGAATGTTGAATGCTGGAGATTAACTCAGTGGTTGGAAATTCTTGGTTTTAGGATTGTATGAAGAAAACTGTTGCAGTAAAATTTGTTTGGAAATAGGGTCAGACTCGGCAATAATTAAACTGCACACACTGTTCATTACGATGGTGTATTACTAATAAACTACATGTTTCTCGTCCCAAATCTTTCCAAAAACTGAGAGTAAATGGTTTCTGATGTGCGCCTTATATAACATCCAACAATTACTAATGATAAAAAGCATTGTTTCAAGTTAACATGAAAAAAGTACAGTTACAAATTTTAGTATTCACAATTATGAGTATTACATAAATTCTTGTATTTCTTAAGGTTTTCTTCTTCTTCTTTTCCTTGCATTTACTATTTTGTTCGTAGAGCGAGTTTTTCATAGTACAACGGCATTTAAATCTGTTTTCAAAACGATGTCTTCATTAGTTTTATTAATTAATTAGCATATAAATCAAAATTTATGTTCCTAACATAAATTTGGAATTTCTGTCATCTGCGGATTCATTGCAGATGATAGGCTACATCGCAATAATTTCTGAATAATAAAATTCAGTAAATAAAAATTCAGAAACCCTGAGACTGTTTTTCGTCTCGAACACGTCAAAGACATTCATTGCTTCATCTGTATCTTTAACAAAATTCAGATTTGTTTACATTACTGTTTCATTAATTTTTCAAACATATTCTAATACAAGCATTTGTTGATCAGTAATTATGCTATTTCAATAAAATCTTTTCGGTATGCAAGCCGCATCATTCGAAGAAAATTATCGAGCTTTCTATGGGGAACTCCGCCATCGTGATCAGGGGTACACAACCATTGTATACCGCGAAGATTTTATTGAAGAATGTCACTGCTAAATACACCGATGACAATTATGTTAATTATCCATATTCTGTTTAAAATTAATTAGTAATTGACAAAACTTGGACCCAATAACATTGATATACGAAATCATGCACTTGCATTATTTTGTGAATATGGACTCGTAAACTTCAGTTAATGTTTGAATCGGTTTTTCCTACAGAAGAGGTCTGCTTTTGTTACTTTCTACACTGAAAACTCTTTGATTTCCATATTTAGCACTAAAATAAAATACAGAGACTAAGAAAGGTCGTTCAACCTGGGCTCTGAAGTGCACAGACATAGAATTCTTTTAAGTCTTATGACCTATTAGTAGAAGAGATGCGTTTCACAGAAACGGAGATGGATAAGTCCTTATTGGTATTCCTGTATGCGCTTTAGAGTCCATGTTGACTGGATAGGTGTTTTAATCCAATCTACCACCTCTCAAAATATCGAGAGAAAAGCGTTTGCAGTGGGAGAGGATGCGGGAATTACACGCATTGCGAGATACCAAATACTGGCTGAATTATGCAGTTTGAAAGGCGCAGGTTTTTCCTAGTTAGAGCTCCATCGTGCTGGCAGGAGAAAGAATGACAGCACCACACACGGTAGACATTTTGCAGTGGCAATGTTGCAGTAGTCAAGTGTTGTTTATTTTCAGTGTCGAACACTTTATACATACGCATATAGCTCAGTGCGATCTGTTCTTTTGCCAAGATCGCTTATTCAAAATTTACACTTGTTTCTAACGGTTTCGGCGGATCTTGTCGCCATATTCAGAACTAAGAAACACAAAGGAGAGGCCCAATAAATGCAACTGCATCGCTAATGTCAGCCAACACCAAAAGTCTTAATGTGCAAACACAGTCTACAGTGGTGTTTACATGCCTGTGGAAACATCATTGCCTAACTATTATGAATATGCATTAAGCCTATTGTATTTACGTCTCCATGCCAATTATATAATATATATATATATATATATATATATATATATATATATATATAAAGCCACCCCCATGAACTACAGACATTGCCGAGGTGGGGTGGCTTGCGTGCCTCAACGATGCAGATAGCCGTACCGTAGGTACAACCACAGCGGAGGGGTATCTGTGGAGAGGCCAGACAAATGTGTGGTTCCTGAAGAGGGGCAGCAGCCTTTTCAGTAGTTACAGGGGCAACAGTCTGGATGATTGACTAAGCTGGCCTTGTAACATCAGCTAATGTGGCTTTGTCACACAGCTACTGCGAACGGCTGAAAGCAAGGGGAAACTACAGTCGTTACTTTTCCCGAGGACATGCAGCTCTACTGTATGGAAATATGATGGCATCCTTTCGGGTAAAATATTCCGGAGGTAAAATAGTCCCCCATTCGGATCTCCGGGCGGGGACTACTCAGGAGGATGTTGTCATCAGGAAAGACAATACTGGCATTCTACGGATCGGAGCGTGGAATGTTAGATCCCTTGATCGGATAGGAAAATTAGAAAATTTAAAAAGGGAAATGGCTAGGTTGAAGTTAGATATAGTGGGGATTAGTGAAGTTCGGTGGCAGGATGAACAGGATTTCTTGTCAGGTGAGTACAGGATTATAAATACAAAATCAGTTGGGGGTATCACAGGAGTAGGACTGATAATGAATAAGAAAATAGGAATGCGGGTAAACTACTGAGCAGCACAGTGATCGCGTTATCATTGTCAAGATGGATACGAAGCCAACACGGACAGCAGTAGTACAGGTTTATATGCCAACTAGCTCTGCCGATGATGAGGAGATCGAAGAAATATATGAGAAGCTAAAGGAAATTATTCAGACAGTTAAGGGAGAGGAAAACTTAATTGTGATAGGAGACTAGAATTCGGTAGTAGGAAAAGGAAGAGAAGGAAAAATAGTAGGTGAATATGGACTGGGCAGGAGGAATGAAAGAGGAAGTCGCCTGGTAGAATTTTGCACGGAACATGATTTAATCGTAACAAACACGTGGTTTAAGAATCACAAAGGAAGGTTGTATACGTGGAAGAGACCAGGAGTCACCGGAAGATACCAGATAGATTTTATAATGGTAAGACATAGATTTCGGAACCAGGTTATAAACTGTAAGGCATACCCAGGGGTAGATATAGACTCTGACCATAACTTGTTAGTCATGAACTGTAGGCTGAAACTGAAAAAACTGCAGAAAGGTGGGAAAATAATGAGATGGGACTTAGATAAATTGAAGGAACGTGAAGTTCTGAAGAATTTCAGAGGGAGATTTAGGCAACAATTGACAGAAACAGGGGGAAATAAAACAGTAGAAGAGGAATGGGTAGCTTTGAGAGATGAAAAAGTGAAGGCAGTAGAGGACAAAATAGATAGAATGGCAAGACCTACAAAAAATCCTTGGATATCACAATAAATACTAAATTTAATCGATGAAAGGAGAAAACATAAAAATGCAATAAATGAAACAGGCAAAATGGAGTACAGACGACTAAAAAATGAGATTGACAGGTAGTGCAAAATGGCTAAGCAGGAGTGGCTAGAAGCCAAATGCAAATCTGTTCAAGAATGTATAAGAAGGGGAAAAGTAGTACCGCCTACAGGAAAATAAAAGAGACATTTGGGGACAAGAAAAGCAACTCTACGAATATCAAGAACTCAGATGGGAAACCAGTTCTCAGCAAAGAAGGGAAAGCTGAAAGGTGGAAAGAGTACATAGAGCAGCTCTACAAAGGAAATGAACTTCGAGACGATGTTGTAGGAAGGGAAGAGGAAGTAGATCAAGATGAAATAGGAGATACTGTACTGAGAGATGAATTTGACAGAGCCTTGAAAGACCTAGGTCGGAACAAGGCCACAGGAGTAGATGACATACCCTCAGAGCTACTAAAGTCTCTGGGAGAGCCAGCCATGACGAGACTATTTGAACTGGTGTGTAGGACGTATGAGACAGGCGAAATACCCTCAGACTTTAAGAAAAATGTAATAATTCCCATTCCAAAGAAATCAGGTGCAGACAGGTGTGAAAATTACAGAACCATCAGTTTGATAAGTCATGGTTGCAAAATTTTAACACGAATTATCTACAGGAGAATGGAAAAGCTGATAGAAGCTGACCTCGGGGAAGATCAGTTTGGATTCAAGAGGAACATAGGAACCCGGAAGGCAATACTCACTTTACGTCTTATCTTATAAGATAGATTAAGGAAAGGCAAACCTATGTTTTTAGCTTTTGTAGATTTGGAGAAAGCATTTGACAATGTGGACTGGAATACACTCTTTCAAATTCTGAAATCAGCAGTACTAAAATATAGGAAATGGAAGATTATTTACAACTTGTACAAAAACCAGACAGCAGTTATCAGAGTTGAAGGGCATGAAAGGGATGCAGAGGTTGGGAAGGGAGTAAGACAGGGTTGTAGTCTTTCTCCGATGTTATTCAATTTGTACATCGAGCAGGCGGTGAAGGAGAGCAAGGAGAAATTTGGAGAAGGAATTAAAGTTCAGGGGGAAGAAATAAAAACATTGCGTTTTGCTGATGATATTATAATTCTGTCAGAAACAGCAAAGGACCTGGAAGAGCAGTTGAATGGAATTGACAGTGTGCTGAAGAGAGCGTATAAAATGAATATTATCAAGAGCAAAACAAAAATAATGGAATGCGGTCTTAGAAAATCAGGCGATGCTCAAGGAATTAGATTAGGTAACGAAACAATGAAGGTGGTAGATGAGTTTTGTTACTTGGGTAGTAAAATAACATGCGATGGTCGCTGTACAGAGGATATAAAATGCAGAATGGCAATGGGAAGAAAAGCATTTTCGAAAAAGAGAAATTTGCTAACATCGAATATTAATTTAAATGTAAGGAAGTCTTTTCTGAAGGCATTTGTGTGGAGTGTTGCCTTGTACGGGAGTGAAACACGGACGATAAGCAGTGCGGACAGGAAGAGAATAGAGGCTTTTGAAATGTGGTGCTACAGAACAATGCTGAAGATTAGGTGGGTAGATCGCTTAAATAATGAAGAGGTACTGAACAGAATTGGTGAGAAAAGGAATTTTTGGCATACCCTGACTAAAAGAAGAGATCGCTTGGTAGGACACGTTCTTAGACATCGGGGAATCGTAAATTTAGCATTGGAGGGAAGTGTGTGGGGTAAAAATCGCAGAGGGAGACCAAGAGACGCGTATAGTAAGCAGATTCAAGTGGATGTGGGTTGCCGTTCTTATGAGGAGATGAAAAGGCTTGCTCAGGATAGAGTAGGGTGGAGAGCTGCATCAAACCAGTCTCCGGACTGAAGACCATAACACAACAACATATATAAAGAACAGTCTAGAGTGCAATAATTATTTTATTCAACTGGTTTCGGTCTTCTTTTAGACCATCTTCAGTGACGCACTGCAAGGCTCCCAGTTACCTGCCAGCTCCACATCATCGATAGAGTTAAAATTCCTGAAGATGTCCTAGAAGAAGACCGAAACTAGTTGAATAAAATAAATTATTGCACTCTATACTGTCCTTTATATATAAATTTAAATAAAAGTGCTGTTGCCCAAACAAAGTGAAACAAGATGTTTCCAAAAATATATATAAAATCTGTTAGTCAAAAGATAAAAATCTACACTTTATTGCCCCCACACCGACACGTGTGCTCTTAGCATGTAAAAAGGTTTATGGTGAGTGTGTTGAAAATAAAAAGGGCAAGGAAGAGGAGGGAAAGGGCTGTAAGCAAACGGAACATGCAAATGGTTTGTTCACTTGATATTAAAGGATAGACATGGATGACCCACCATAGATCAGTTACGGAATTTATACTCTAACTTACAAGTAATAAAACACATCCAAAATTGTGGAAAGAGGCTACTAACTAATTTAAATGACGTAAGTAAAGGAAATGTGTTTTGACTTGTTTTATTCTCTGAAGTCAAATGAACGTCAGAGTTGAAAGGAAAATTCACGTACAATTGAACACAGATCAAATTTAACGAAAATAATACGCAAAACAGAATATACACTCCTACAGCAAGTAACTCGTAAATCGAAGATAATTGTATCTGATTCTAAACACTTCTGACAACTCTCATACATCTGGAAACGGTGGCGTAACGAGAGGAATATTCCGATACCACATTTGTGAGATTTTACCCAACGTTTTCAACAGTCCGAAAACGTGAACACCCTTTGAAACACTAGCAAATGCACACAATACTGTACCAAAACCGTGCTGGCTGGCGATTTCAGCAACACGACGGCTGGGCGGCTGCTGTTGTGCATCGATAGCTGCAAGTCGCGGACCCGGAGATAATTCTGCTTCGCATTCCAGAAGCGATATTTAACTAATATTCAAAAAAGAACACGCAAATGATGACAGGTAAAAGTTAGTAGAGATTCGTGCGTCTATAAAAAGATCGATGCGTGAAGCATACAATAATTATCACAGCCATACCTTAGCAAAAGATCTTTCCGAGAACCCGAAAAAATTCTGGTCCTATGTAAAATCGATAAGCGAGTCAAAGCCCACTGTCCAGTCACTAGTTGATCATTCCGGGGCAGTAATAGAAGAAAGCAAACGGAAAGCTGAAGTTCTAAATTTAACCTTTAAGAAATCTTTCACGCAGGAGGACCGCACAAATATACCATCATTTGATCAACGTACTAATTCCGAAATGGGGGACATAGCAATAGGTATTTCCGGTGTAGAGAAGCAGCTGAGAGAGCTAAATACGAAAAAGTCTGCTGGTCCGGATGGAATACCAGTTCGGTTTTACAAAGACTATTCTGCGGCATTGGCCTCCTACTTAGCTTGCATTTATAGCGAATCTTTAATTCAGCGCAAAGTTCCTAGTGATTGGAAAAAAGCGCAGGTGACTCCCGTGTATAAGAAAGGAAAGAGAACTGACCCATACAATTACAGGCCAATATCGT
Source organism: Locusta migratoria (assembly GCA_026315105.1). NCBI lineage: Eukaryota > Metazoa > Arthropoda > Insecta > Orthoptera > Acrididae > Locusta > Locusta migratoria. The sequence goes on from CM048747.1 coordinate 190,205,177, forward strand.
TGACATCGGTTTCATGTAGAATTTTGGAGCATATTCTCAGTTCGAATATAGTAAATTTCCTTGAAACGGAAAAGCTTCTTTCCATGAATCAGCACGGGTTTAGGAAACATCGTTCATGTGAAACTCAGCTTGCCCTTTTCTCACATGACATCTTGCGAGCCATGGACGAAGGGCAACAGGCGGATTGTGCTTTTCTCGACTTCAAAAAGGCGTTCGACACGGTGCCACACTGCAGACTGCTAACGAAGATACGAGCTTATGGAATAGGTTCACAGATTTGTGACTGGCTGGAAGACTTCCTAAGTAATAGAACGCAGTACGTTGTTCTCGACGGCGAGTGTTCATCAGAGACGAGTGTATCGTCAGGCGTGCCCCAGGGGAGTGTGATAGGACCGCTATTATTTTCTATCTATATAAATGATCTGATGGACAGAGTAAGTTGTAATTTGCGGCTGTTTGCTGATGATGCTGTGGTGTATGGGAGGGTGTCGTCTGTAACTGACTGTAATAGCATACAGGTTGACTTAGACAAAATTTCTAGTTGGTGCGAAGAATGGCAGCTAGCTCTCAATGTAGAAAAATGTAAGGTGATGCGCATGAGTAGAAAAAGCAATCCTATAATGTTCGAATACAGCATCAGTAGTGAGCTTCTTGATGCGGTCGCGTCGTTCAAATATCTAGGCGTAACATTGCAGAGCGATATGAAATGGAACGAGCATGTAAGGACAGTTGTGAGTAAGGCAGGCAGCCGACTTCGGTTTATTGGGAGAATTTTGGGAAGATGTACTTCAACTGTAAAGGAGACCGCGTATAAAACGCTTGTACGACCACGTCTTGAGTATTGCTCAAGTATTTGGGACCCGCAGCAGATCGGTTTGAATGAAGACATAGAGGCGGTTCAGAGGCGAGCAGCTAGATTTGTTACCGGTAGGTTCGACCAATGCGCGAGTGTCACGGAAATGCTCCGGCAACTCAATTGGGGATCGCTGGAAGAAAGACGACGTTCTTTTCGTGAATTTCTGTTAAGTAAATTTAGAGGGCCGGAATTTGAAGCTGAGTGTAGTACGATCTTGCTGCCGCCTACTTACATTTCGCGTAAAGATCACAAAGACAAGATAAGAGAAATTAGGGCTCGTACGGAGGCATATAGGCATTCTTTTTTTCCTCGTTCAATTTGGGAGTGGAATAGGAAAGGAAATGCCTAGTAGTGGTACAGTGTACCCTCCGCCACGCACCTTACGGTGAATTGCGGAGTATGTATGTAGATGTAGATGTAGATGTAATATCAGCCAACTTCGACACCGGCGGATCTTAGTGCCCATGATTCTCATTCGTTCGGCTATGTGCCACTACAGACAATTTACGTGTGATACATCAGTGTACTGTAGGCAGAGGTGACAATAGAACTGTGACAATCGCAATTGGTGAACCTAATATCAGGCAGGATGACCTTGTTCTCGGGTTGTCAATACTCAGCGCTATTTGCACAAGTTTTGGAACAACTCCAGAAGTTGTACCACAAATTCTAAGTACAGCTGCTCGATGACAAGTATAAACTGAGAGCAGAAGACACGCGCCTGCTCTCCTCGGCTGCTCAAACACCAGTCTCCTTCGTTTCCATTCCAACGACGCCCGTCGTTCCTTCTATCAAGTCAGTTTTGCCTGAGATGTCGATTGTAATCCTGCTGTGAACGGTACTTTCCTCCGACAAGCCTTCCCTCATTGTTCCCAGCACGCGAAGTACAGTCTCGGACTCGATTTTCTTTCCGATTCCAACCTTGTCTTTCGGTGACAAACTCTGCTTCCCGAAATGTTCCATTACACCTTCCTATTAGGGAACGTTGGTACTCGATAGGTAGTTTGATGAAACAAAGCCTCATGATCTCTTTGTCATCCTAAGACCTGTCTAAAAACCTATTCTTCTTGATAATCGACTCCAAAAACTTAACTGGACTTCTGAAGTTTCCAGGTCATTTCCTAACATAATTTCTTCTTTTATGCGCTGTTGCACTTGTTCCAACCAATACGTGGCCAGGAAAGTCCTACGAAATTACTCATAGGATTGGCAAGTTTCTGCAGTCGATCTCATGTGCTCCGCAACGCTTTCTTGCATGTGGCCATGCTGCTGGTAAAACGTTGTCAAATTGTGGGATAAATGACTTAGGGCGAAGCGCGTTTTTTGATTACTTGTATACCTGAAAATTCTTGACCGACAGAAAATGTTTCAGGTCGAACGAGCCGTAATAGTTCCCCCTCGTTTCTGTCATCTTATCATCTTCCGCATGCAGTCTTGTCGATCCCGTTGCGCTACGTGTCCTTCTCATTGTCTCCTATGATTCTTGGGGACCGGTTTCCGTCCTCCAGATCTTGTTGCAATTATTTCCCCTCTCATATATTAAACTAGCTGAACTCCCGCTGCTTCGCATGCGTAGGCTGTTTGGTCTGCACCATTTGTTTCTTTTTAATCCAGACGAAGAATCCATACATAAGTTTCGTAGTTATAGGTTGAAATTTGAGTTAACAGCACCAAAATTGGCTTAGTAGCAACGTATTTTCAAAAAATGTTTCATCCCCTATTTCACCGCCTAGTTGATTAATTTTCTGAAAATACCGAAACACGTGTCTTTTTAATTCTGACCAAGAAAACATATACCAATTTTTGTGGTTGTAGTTTCAAAATTGCCTTATTAGCAAAACATTTTTGAAAAACATCCCCTCTCCAATTTAACCCCCTTGATGGTTGAATGTCCAAAAATACCGAAACACGATTTTTTTAAATTCTAACGAACAATACAAATATCAATTTTTGTAGCTATAGCTTCAAAATTGTCTTGAAAACAATGTTTTTTCGAAAAGTATTTTTGATCCTCTCTTTTAGCCCCTTAGTTGTTGAATTTCCAAAAATACCAAAACACGTGTCTTTTTAATCCTGATCAAGAGTCCATAACCTAAGTTTCGTAGTTATAGCTTGAAATTTGAATTAACTGCAGCATTTTTTGAAAATCAATTTTTTGCGTCCTCTATTTTATCCCCTTATTTGTTGAATTTCAAAAAATGCCGAAACACGTGTCTTTTAAATTCGAATCCCGAATTCAAATCCGAAAATTTGTAGTTCTAACTTCGAAATTGCCTAAATAGCAACATTTTTCGAAAAACACCTTCTCTCCAATTTTACCCCGTTGATGGTTGAATTTCCAAAAATACCGAAACACGTATTTTTTAACGTCTAACCAACTATACAAATATCAATTTTTGCAGCTCTAGCTTCAAAATTGTATCAATAGCAACGTGTTTTCAAAAGAATTTTTGATCCTCTATTGAACCCTCTTACTTGTTGAATTTCCAAAAATACTAAAAATCATGGATTTGTAATCCTGACTAAGATTCCATATCCGAAGTTTCGTAGTTGTAGCTTAAAATTTGAGTTAACAGCAACATATTTTTGAAAATCAACTTTTTGCGTCACCTATTTTACCCTCTTATTTTTCGAATTTCAAAAAATGCCTAAACACATGTCTTTTAAATTCGAACCCTGAATTAAAATCCGAAATTTTGTAGTTCTAGCTTCAAAATTGCCTAAATAGCTACGTATTTACAAAAAACTTTTCATCCCCTATTTCACCCCCTTACGGACGGAATACCGAAAAATCGCTTCTTAAATGACGCCTACAGAGTAGGATCCACAAATTTCAAGTTTCTGTCTTCATTGGTTTGGGCTGGGCGATGATAAGTCAGTCAGTCAATCGGGACACTTCCTTTTATATATATAGATGTAGGAAATGTGTACAGAAAATTATTTAGTTCATAAGAGTAGGCCTTATACTTAACAAATTAATTTATGGTCTACATTTGCAGTTTGTTTTTCCTAGTATTACCCAATACCAATCGTGTCATTGTCCAAAGAGATGGGAGTACCACGCATTTACACTTTTTTTGTATTAATGTTTTAAATTAAAGTACTGCTTATAACTGTTTTCAGTCAGTTAGAATCCAAGTAGAAATATCTATAGTATCGTATGTATTTGTTTTCGTAGGTTTTAATCACGCAACGAACAATTGACAACGTTTCGGCAGTGCGTATGTTTTCCCCACCTTAAATAAAGAGCTGTGTCTCACAACAACGAATATGAATAAGTGATCAAAGAGCTTAACTTCAATTGCCTGATGGTCCGGATTCGTGTAGAATCTCCCGGTATTTCATGTGATGCACAGATGCAATACAAAAAAATCAGCATGTTCCGACAAACAGCTTTCCTTATCGATCAGTACAACATTTTCAGATGTTTGTAAACCTGAGGAACCAAACTACTAGGATCATCGAGTCCTAGAATTATATACTACTTTAATTTACGCTAAGCACAGCACACACAGACACACCCGCCCCTGCCCGAGGGACGACTCGAACATCCGACGGTAGTGACCGCCCCATCGTAGTATGGTAGCTAAGACCGCGCGGCCATTCCTGCACGCCATCAGTACAACACAATATTTCGAATTTGCTGCGCACAATCATTCCATTCATTGGCACACGGCACAACCATTCCAAAGCAACAGGACAAGTCATATGACAAAATTTGGTCGTAACGTTATTTTTTAAAGCGTCTAAAACGAATTTAATTTTGATTAAATCATATGGTTTGCGTTGTGCTCCACATAAATGGTCTGTCACATTGATCACAGAACGTACTTGATTTCATAATGGCTGACTTAAATATTGGGATTATCTTCAGTGCAACTTGTTTGACTGTAAAACTTCCTGAGTAACTACTAGAAAACTAAATTGGTAGCCTCTGTAGAATCCAAACAGAATAAAAGAGAGAACGTGAAGATCAAAGTAAATTAATTACCCGGCAATAATCCTAAGTTTTTTTAGGGATTTGACCTTAAAATATAAAAACTAACATTTTTATTTGTAACAGATATTTATTTATCCCAATAAACAACTCCAATATCCCGAAATTTTGAAATGTTGTCCAGTCGAGTCATTGTCATACATGGCGATACTGTTGCAATTTCAAAGTGCAACCATAAAGTACGGGCTCCCGAAGGATTTAATTTAATCGATAAAGTAGCGCTCTTTGTCGGCCTCGGTAGAGTGGCCGAGCGCTCTGAAGCTCCTTGCTGTGGAGCGCGCGGTTGCTCACAGTCGGTGGCTCGAGACCTCCCTCGGACGTTGGTGCGTGTGATTGTTCTTAGGTTAGGTTAGTTTAAGCAGTTTGTAAACCTAGGTATTGATAACTAGTGTCGTTAAGTCCTATACATTCACAAAAGTTTGAACATTTGCCGAGTGCGGGAATAACGAACGTGGAGGTGAAAATGCTAACTCCACTATTGTCATGTATGGCAAGTTCAGGCAGCGAACAGAGCGCGTGTGTAGCGGTATATAGCTGCACTTCCAACTTACGAGCACATCTGACTACTGCGACTTCAGGATATAACTTTATCATATATGGTTGAATTTCTTGTTAAATATAAAATTAGATTTACTACACATAAAAGTTTTACCGTTTCAGAAATTGTGAGGCGGGCTCGTATAAAATAACATGTGCCTCATATTTTGACTTAAACTGCAACGTAACTATCTGAAGTGTATCGTTATCAGCGTGAACGCTACAGCAATGCCGATGAGGCGACAGAGGACTGTCGACCAACACAAGTGTTTGGACGGCGCTGGTAATCTCAAGGACGAATATAAATAACAACGTCATGCTGTGACGAAGCGCGAAGCGGTGGCGTTGCGCGTAACGCTACACATTGCTGGGAGCCGGTAACTGTAAGCGTTATCTGGAGCAGGAATGCAGTTCATCGCACCGAGTTTTCTAGCACCTTTACTCCGTAGAAAATTAAGGAGATGGAATCTGGACAAACTGAAGGAATCAGAGATGGTTGAGAGATTTAGATGGAGCATAAGGCAAGGATTGTCTGAAACGGAAGAAAGTAATACAGTAGAAGAAGAATGGGTAGCTCTGAGTAGTGAAGGCTGCAGAGGATCATATAGGCAGAAGCACAAGGCCTAATAGAAATCCCTGGATAACATAGGAGATACTGAACTTAATTGATGAAAGGAGAAAATATTTAATGTATCAAGTGAAACAGGCAAAAGGGACTACACACGTCTGAAAAATGAGGTTGACAGGAAGTGCAGACAGGCTAAGCAGGAGTGGCTTGGGGAGAAATGCAAGACCATAGAAAATGTACAACTAGGGGAAAGATAGATACAGCCTACAGAAAAATAAAAGAGCCATTTGGAGACAAGAAAACCAGCTGTATGAATATCAAGAACTCAGATGGGAAAAAAAGTATTAAGCAAAGAAAGGAAAGCTGAAAGATGGAATGAATATATAGAGGGCCTGTACCACTGAAATAAACTTGAAGGCAGTATTCTAGAAATGGAAGATGAAGTAGAGAAAGATGAGATAGGAGATACGATACTGCGTGAAGAATTTGACAGAGCACTAAAAGACTTGAGTAGAAACAAGGCCCCTGGAGTAGATGATGTTCCATCTGAACTGCTATTATCGTTAGGGGAGCCAGTCATGAAGAAATTGTTCCGCCTGGTATACAAGATGTATGAGACAGGGGAAATACCCTCAGACTTCAAGAAGAAAACAGTGATTCCTATTCCGAAGAAAGCAAGCGCAGATAAACGTGAAAATTACAGAACTATCAGTTAACAAGTCATGGCTGCAAAATACTAACACGATATATTTACGGAAGAATGAAAAAACTGATGGAATCCAACCTTCGGGAAGATCAGTTTGGGTTTAGGAGAAATGTAGAAACACGCGAGGCAATACTCACATTACGACATATCTTAGAAGATAGGTTAAGGAAAGGGAAACCTACGTTTTTATCATTTGTGTATCTGGAGAAATCCTTAGACAATGTTGTTGCCGGCCGCGGTGGCCGAGGTGACTGAGGCGCTCCAGTCACGTCAGCACGGCCACTACGGTCGGGGGTTCGAATCCCCCCTAGGGCATGGATATTTGTGCCGTCCTAGTTCGTAAGTAGTTCATAAGTAGTTTGTAAGTTTAGGGACTGATGACCCCGTAGTTAAGTCCCATAAGCTTAACAAACATTTGAACAATGTTGACTGGAATACACTCTTTCAAATTCTGAAGGTAGCAGGGGTAAAATATAGGGAGCGAAGCATTATATTCAATTTGTACAAAAACCAGACAGCAATTATTGGAGTCGAATGCCATGAAAGGGTCGCAATGGTTGGGAAGGGAGTAAGACAGGTTTGTAGCCTTTCTCCGATGTTGTTTAATTTGTACATTGAGCAAGGAATGCAAGGAGAAATTTGGAGAGGGAAGTCCAGGGAGAGGGACTAAAAACCTTGCGGTTTGCTGATGACATACTAATTCTGTCAGAGACAGCAAAGGACCTGTAAGAGTAATTAAATGGAATGGACAGTGTCTTGATAAAAGATGAACATTAACAAGAGTAAAACGAGGGTAATGGAATGTAGTGTCAGAAAAACGGCGATGCTGAAGGAATTAGATTAGGTAATGAGACGATAATAGTAGTATATGTGTTTTCTTATTTGGGTAGCAAGATAACTTCTGATGCTGAAGTGAAGAAGATATAAAATGTAGAATGGCTATGGGAAGAAAAGCACTTCTGAAGAAGCGAAATTTGCTGACATCCAATATTAGTTTAAATGTTAGCAAGTCCTTTCTGGAAGCATTTGTCTGGAGTGTAGCATTGTATCGGAGTGAAACGTGGACGATAAGAAGTACAGTCAAAAAGACGCTAGAAGCTTTCGAAATGTGGTGCTACAGACGAATGATAAAGATTAGATGGGTAGATCACGTAACTAATGAGGAGGTGCTCAACAGAATTGGGGAGAAAAAGAGTTTCTGGCATATCCTCACTAAGAGAAGGGATAGATTGGTGGGGCACATTCTAAGATATCAAGGAATCTTCAACTGTATTAGAAGTAAGTGTGTTTGGTAAAAATCGTAGAGGGAGACCGAGGGACGAATACAGTAAGCAGGTTCAAAAGGATGTAGGTCGGAGAGCTGCATCAAACCAGTCTGCGGACTGAAGACCACAACAACGACACTCCGAGACTGTCCAATGCCATCGTCTTTATCGCTCAATAAACTGACGAGTGTTAGCAATAGTCACGATAAGCGTATTCCAGTGACGGAAAGAAAGATAGGGAGAGAGAGAGAGAAATATTGACACAGCTTTAGCACCCACTACAATAAAATGACAAACAAAACGGTTAAGAAAATACCTTTCCTCAATCAAGAAAATTTTGGTGTGACTCTACGATACAATATTTTTAGACTTCAGCCTCTCAGACTATAATCCAGGATATGCCTCTGGTAAGATGTTACATTTTTCCTCCAGTAACACGATGTGTAATCACGACAGAATCATTCGCCAGTCACCTAAAAAGTATACCCAAATTACACATTTAAGATGCACTGTTATTATTCTACTTCTCCATTTCAGGTATTCATCTCTTGTTTGGCTTTCCTACATTTCTTCCTCCTGTGCATTTACAACTGAGAGCCTAAAGCGGGTATCTTTCTCCACCCATTAAAGTCTACATGACTCTCCCATTTTCTCACATTTTCTTTTGTTATTATTATTATTATTATTATTTAGATTTACATTAAATATTCATAAATCTTCACTTTTAGTCTCATTTCTTTTAGATCTTTTCTTGCACCTCTTAGAAAACTGAACACGTTGCTGCCTATGAGGTAAGATGCAAACAAACTTTCAACGTCTTCGAAATTATACCACATTCGAGACAAAAAAAAGTTGCGTAGGAAGAGTGAAAGTGCAGTTGGCTCCTCAATCACTTGGTTTTCATTTGATATCATGAGTTTCGTACTATAGAGAAACGTACCTGAAGCAGGAATTAATAGTTTAAACAGTGATGTGTGTTTTTGAGCAAAAATAAAATAAAAATAAAAGTTTATGTGCAGGGTTCGTACTCTTGTGTGGAAAAAAAATTAAGGATCTGAATATAAGGAGTTTTTAAGGAGTCACTGCTTACATGTATACACAGTGTACATAAAAAATTCAAACAAGTAACACAACTGCAATGTCATAAACAGTACCTATTGTTGGTTTACCTTGAACTTACTTACACCTGAGGTTCCTCTTTATTAAGTAACCATTTTTCATCATTTTTGTTAATTGTTGTCCTCTCATGTACCTACCACAGAATTATGTTCCGAAACTACTGTTCCGAATTGTGAGCTCAATGTTCGTTTTATTATTAAGACACTTGTTTCCAAAAGCATGATATTAATCTAAATTTAAATTTATACAACAATTTGCATGCCAAAGACACAGCTATGTCTTAGAGATTTTATAATCTCTAATATTAGGGGAGGAGGAGGAGGACAAAAATCCAGAGGTTGTTGGTTTCAATCCTGGTTGGAAAGAAGGAACGAAGATAGGCACTCATATTTCCGAGTAATATAGGAATAGGCACCCGACGATCACTTAGAATTTCTTAACTTCCTGAGAATGGTAGTGGATTGTATTAACAAGCTGTTGTCGATGATAAAGGAAGGTATTCACTAAAGTGACAGTTATATAGAAAGCTTTCACCCAACCGCAAGTAAGAAGTGCACTATATTCTCGTGAATTTTGTGATCAGACACTCTCACAGACTATTGCCTGTTTCTTTTTCTTGGCATACTGAAATAAAGCAAGAGATTAAAATGAAAGTAAACGCGCTCTTTCGTCAATTAGGCCGCTACACGTACAAATAACAAGTCCCACATGTAAACAATAATTTTGCCGACATATCATACTATCATAAGGCGTGTTGTAAGGATAATACAGATATATTTCCTCGCTATACATCTGAATTAAGACACTTAGTACTTGCTTGGTGCAGTTTATTTCTAGAACAGAAAGCAGTCAGTGCAAAGAATGCTTTTCATTAACAGCCTGTAATTACCTAAAGGAAAGTCTATTGGCAAAAAATACTGCTTTAGTTTAATTGCTGCATTTGTGAAAATTTCATGACTGAGAAATTAGAAAAATCTCCAATTTAAAGCTTGAAAGTTTTAAAGGGGTATCCGCAACCCGCGGTGGCCGAGCGTTCTGCGGCGCGCCAGTCACAGTCTGGAAGGCCACTACGGTCGGGGGTTCGAATCCGCCCTCGGGCATGTATGTTTGTGCCGTATTTAGTGTAAGCTAGTTCATAAGTAGTTTGTAAGTTTAGGGACTGATGACCCCGTAGTTAAGTCCCATAAGCTCTACAAACATTTGAACATTTTTAAAGGGGTGTCCACAGACGTCAAGAACAGTATACAAATAACCTAACCTGTTTACAATTAACAAGCAGAAGGCTTACTGCAGTACCACATTCTGCACATACGCGAGTCAGCGCTGCCTACTGAACATTCGCGGCAGAATAGAACGGTCTCTATACCAGCGCGCTGATATTGCGTCTGCTAAAAATCGTAGTTTCACCTGTTCTACCGCTAGATGGCTGTCGCGATAGACCTAGACTTCCTTACTTTTCGCCGCGGATCATCGTGTGATAGGGGCTTAAAAACCTCGCACAAAATTCAAAAGTAATAAAATGAAACGAAGATACGTAAAATTACATTTTGAACAAGTCATTTTCGGGACATTTTAAAATATGGAGTTTTTAAGGGCCCTTAAAATTTAGTCGTTGAAATAAGAACTTTTTAAGTATTTTAAGGAGGCGTACGAACCCTGTACGCCCCCTGTCATAAAAAAAGCTTACACATGAAACAAGCAAGAACGAATTGAACCAATGACCGCAAAGCATAATTTACGGGGGAAAAAAAGAAAGAAAAAAGTGGTCTTGGGATAAAGTTCGACTGGAAACCGAAGGATCGCGGTTTCGAAACCCGGTCGACCTCGGATTTTTTCAGTCCGCATTTTAACCCATGCTTCACAAAGATGTGAGATGTCGCCAGAAACGACGCATGGTTCGGATTCCATGTCCTCTTTTCCCGGATGGATAACTGGGATAGGCTAGGAACCAAAGACCTTGTAAAAATAACTAGACTCCCTAACGGCGCTGCTGTCGTAGGATAATTTGAACCTTCGGCAAAGACCTTGTAAAAATGACCTTCGGCCGGCCGCCATGGTAGTGGCAGGCGTCAGATAAATACGAGTGTTGTTACCAGGTAAATCGTGTATTAAATAGCTACTGTGGTATATACAGACAATTGATAGTAATGTCCGTACTGTTTGACTATTGCTGTGTACATGAAGCACCATGGTGAAGAGCTGCTCAGCGTTTAAATGCATAAATCAATTTAAGAAAGGAGTAAAAAGAACGAATATTGTCTTCCCATTTATATTTCCCAGGAACAGTGGCGGCGCTAGACGAAAACTGGGCGTCGGCGAACTCGTCTTTGCGAGGCCCCTTTCATTTTTTTCAGTAAGGAAGAAAATGTTAAATACAAGGAGCTCGATTATACATCAATAATCATTATACTAAAATTTTATTCGTATAATATACAAGTATTATTGCAATGACAAAAATTACAACAAATAAACACAAATTAAAGTCGAGAAACTTTTCGGCTTTTCGTCTCACTGATTTTTTAAGACCGCATCTTAATTAATACTAGCCACTATTTCGACTTCAATTGATAGTCTTTCTTGGCTCATTGTGTTTCTCAAGTTAGTCTTAATCAATTTTAACTTTGTGAAGCATCTCTCGACCGAAGCTGTACTGACTGGAACTGTGAGCATGATTCTGATTGTAATATAAACATTTGGTTGTACTTCTACCCAATTTTTATCTAAAATGTACTGAAGAAGTTGTTTTGTAAGTATTTAAGTAAAAATTGCAACACTGCTGCACTCATGCGGAAATAAATACGGACAACTAAATACCGGGAATGGTCGAACGCACTTAGGCCCTTGCATACGATGTTGTATCCGTCCTTGGTTAAGCTAGTCTAAAAATGTTCAAATGTTTGTAACGCTTATGGGACTTGCTAAGGGTTCATCAGTCCCTAAACTTATAAACGACTTATGAACTTGCTTATACTAAAGACAGCACAAACATCCATGCCCGAAGGGGGATTCGAACCCCTGACGGGGAACGGCCTCGCACTTCGTAGCATAGCGCCTAAGCTAGTACAATTTAGATTTAGGTCGCCGCTACATAACCTAGCAGTTGAAAAGGGCCGTTAAACAAAGAATATATAAAGAAAATACTTACAATGTTTTGCGAGGCCCCCACAGGCGCGAGGCCGTCGGCGGTTGCCGACGTCGCCGACGCCTAGCGCCGCCACTGCCCAGGAATACAAGTAGCCCTACTACTTGTGTTCAGAGATAGTTACTCTTGCTTAACAGACTGTTGGTCAAGACAATATAGGATTGAATGAAATAAATAACTGACTTTTACAATACTGGTAGGCTCATAAAAAGGAGCTACTTTTTAGGCCATAGTGGCGGACAGAAAGTTCAAAAAGTTTCATTTTATGATTGTGTAAAATAACGGTTGGGATCACGAGATTAATTGCCTCACTGCAGTTAGAATTTTTGTTTATGAAATTAATTTTAGCAACTTGTAACACAGAATTTAAAGGTAACCTGCATAACATATACGTATAAGAACTGAAAGGGGTTTGCAGAACTGTGTATGGTTCCATATATGAATGACACATAGCCACACTGGATGCACATTGTGAAGTTGCACCCTATGACAATAGTTGTTGACTTTTGAGCAGTTCTCAATACTGTAATGTTTTTGGCTTACAGCATTACAAATGGTGATATTCTTGCTAGATACCCTAATGCTAATGTTACATGCATTAGTTAAGAAAAATTTATGGCACACTTCATGTTCTTAAAAGAATTTAGTAGAGGCTGGTTGCTGCATTCTTAAGTAGGAAGCTATTTTACAGTTATGAATCTGATGGCATAATTATCTTTCACAGTCGATTTTAAACATTAGATGTTTCAGGCTGCCCTGTTTGTTGCTATGAAATATCTAAATCGGCCTGTTGGATAATACAGCACTTAAGCAAAGATGTAAAGTGTGAAACTCTTCCGAAATTAATGTTTGTACAAAAGTTTCACCATCGTAGAATATATTGAGAAAGTGCCAAAACACCGTGTCTGACGATAAACTCCGTTCATATGCTGCGCTAATAATCTACATGTTATAGTTCGGTTTCGATGGGAAGAGGAAACGCCGTTGGCCAATTTCTACACCGTATCTGTAATAAATTTACACACAATCGATAGTTGCTGTATATTCAAGGAGTCTGAAGCTATTTTGTAGTTATATATTTCAATTAGTCATAGTTTTTGCGTCTTAACTCAAATGAATACTTTCTAATCAAAAGAGTCTTACGCACATTTAAAGTTCGCGCAAAGTTTGCCACCACAATGGCCGTCGAGTCGCTCTTCAATTTGTCCGCAGTTCGCAGTCGGCCGAAACGGGATTGTGGGGGCTTGCTAGTGACACGAAAGTGGTCGAAGTGGCGTCCAATAGAAAGACTTGCACCAGGGCAATGAGCCACACGAAATTAGTATTATTACTTGTAGTTGCTCCATTCCATGTGGCCAGATTACAAATGTGTCGTGCACATATAGAAAAAAAAAAAAAAAAATAAAAATAAAAAATAAAAGATACAGGCTTCGGCGGTTGCCAGAGTTACTTCTTCGAAACTCGCCATGAATAGGTGGCTCCCACCACAGAGAGAGGGCTAACCCATGGCAATTCTGCCAGTCTGCTCGTAGTATTGGCCGCTGAAGACAAACAATGTCGATGTTAAAATTCCTGGATTCGCATCAGTGGCGGACTAAGGCTGTCGGAGGTCCGGGGCGGCGGCAAAACAAAATGAGGACCCCTGTCCACTTGTATACACATGTATTACTATAAAACAGTAACTTGTGTTTTGGAGGTCCTCTCAGGACGAGAGATACGGCCAGTCTACAAAAAAAAAAAAAAAAAAAAAAAAAAAAAAAAAAAAAAAAAAAAAAAAAAAAATATATATATAACTTTCGAGATTCGGAGGCCCCAGAACGAGAGTCGAAGATAGCTAAAATTAAATAAATAAATAAAAAAGTCATTTTTCGGGCATTTGGAACCCTCCCCCTCCCCAAGGCAAGAGGTCGCCACGCCCCCCCCCCCCACCCCAGTCCGCCACTGATTCGCATCTGGCTTTCTGCGACACCATAGTGATAACAACAAGTAATATGGAAAGATCCTAGGTTTGTATGCGTTCCAGCAAGGACCAAGGACTGAGGTTTGGTTGCATCATCCACACGCATGCACACACATACAACAAACAACTGTAGGAATGACGACTGGGTCACTACTGAGATGAGCACATAATGACACCAATGGGTGTGTTTGGAATAGGTGAACGTATGTTTAATCTCAAAAGGTTTGCGCGCACCAGACACAATTTTCAGGCCGGCCGAGGGGATGCCGGGCGCTGTGGCTCAGCGCGCTCGGTCAGAGGGCTGAACGCCCTCTGTAATAAAAAAGCTGAGCCAAAGAACACGTAGAACCAAAACGAACAAACACGATCAGCGTCCGCAAGGACAAGAACTACCGATAGAGCAAAAAAAAAAAAAAAAAAAAAAATAATGGGGGACTAAGGCGCTCCAGTCACGGTCTGCACGGCCACTACGGTCGGGGGTTCGAATCCCCCCTCGGACATGGATATTTGTGCCGTCCTAGTTCGTAAGTAGTTCATAAGTAGTTTCTAAGTTTAGGGACTGATGACCCCCGTAGTTAAGTCCCATAGACTCAAACATTTGACCTTTTTTTTTTTTTTTTTTTTGAACAATTTTCGGGTGGTGTATTAGATCGAATTGGGGTAAAATTCGTTGTACTGCGGTTATGAATGGATCGATTAAAAAAATGGTGTCTATGCACAAATAGACCTTTACTGGTAAACTGTTCTGTGTTCTTCATCGTACCACATAGCTATCCTACAGCACAAGCTCAAAAATTAACATTACGCACTTCGGAAGGCTAACACAATTGAGAAAATGGGTTTGTTTTCGTTCTTTAGGTGTGCTCTACGGTGGGGTTTATTCAATTAATAAAAGCACTAATTGATCATTGGCAGTTTCTGAGAAAACCTCGAAGAATATGATTTTTTTTTTTTTTTTTTTTTTTTTTTTTTTTTTTTTTTTTTTTTTTTTTGTACTAAAACTACGAATTGTGGGGATGCCCACTTCTGTAATTCTATTACTTGCAAACTGTCTTAATTTTTGCCGTCTGTTATGAAATAATATTCTTGAGTTGGTTTTTAAAATGTTTTCGTCATAAATGCATGTTTATAAAAAACAGCGCACCTCGAAAGACTAGCTAGAGATCGGAAGTTTATAGTGTAATTTCATTAGTATGTACTGAAGAAATTATGAATATTTCAGTCACCTCGGTTCACCATGTGTCCTGTTGCTTAGTTGGTACAGAGGCCACCATGGACTCTGATAACATGTGCCACCATCGATGCATGTTACACTGAATAGCGTCCTGCGGTTTAGTCACCCACATTGCACTCACCTGGTTCCGAAGTTCATCTTTGGTGGTTGGCGCCTGTCTTTCCATCACATTTTCGATTGGCGACATTTCTGATGCTCTGTCGGACCACGGCAAAGGAATGTCAGCTTGTGACACCAAGAAGGGACGTTCCGTACAGCAACATGTGGTCGTTTAATGTCTTGCTGAAAAATTCCTTCTGGTATGTCGTGCTGAAAGGATATGACAACCAGTCGCAGGCTGTCATTCATACAAGTGAAACTGCTGGCAGTGCCCTGGTCCAACACCATCTGGAGAGAAGGCATGCGCGCTGCCGTGCCGTGTCACGCAGAGTAGGTCGCAATAGTGCAGCTCACTGGCTGGCCGATGGGACACAGCCCATCACCTCGCATCGGCCAGCCACGATCGCGACCTACTCCGCGTGACGTGGTACGGCAGCGCGCATGCCTTCTCTTCGGACGGTGTTGCATGGACACGCACCAGGTTTTACTCAAGGCCTTTTGTATGTGCTGCATGTCTTTTGTGCGCTACTTTGTTTTCTTTTTTGTACATAACAAAAACAACTATGTTCTTTGAATGGAGCTGACATGATCAGATTAAAAAATAGGAAATAAAAATAAACAGTCACTGAATGAAAAATGCCGCGTCCACTATGTTTTTATTTATACACGGTGCATATTTTTATTTTGCGCAGTTGTCCTTGCTTTCAGATACCTGATCTTACTTGTGAGAAAACACTCAATGTAATATCCAAGTCGCCATTGAAATTTCTCATTGTATCAAGAAATTAAAGCCAAATAATAGAATAAAGATGTAGAAAATGTAAAAGCGCCACCTCAACTACTATGACATTAGAGAGCGCGGCGGTGTAGTAGCCGAGCGTCTAAAGCACCTCGCTGCGGAGCGCGTGGTTGCTCGCCGTGGAGGTTCGAGTCATCCCTGGGGCATGGGTGTGTGTGTTTGTCCGTAGGTTAGTTTACATAGGTTTAAGTAGTTTGTAAGCTACGGACTGATGACCACGCTGTTTGGTCCGCTAGATTTACAGACATTTGAACATTTCCATTTTTGGCAAACAAGCCACCACCCTTCCCCAAAGAAAAATCTACGTCAAAATTAACTCATGAGAAAAGTTTTATTCACGTACCGCTCAGTGGACGGTCTGTGACAGTATCGCAAACTGAAGGCAATGTGGAATGTTTTGACACTCAGTTCTGCCATCTCAAAAAGTCACATAAATCTACGGTACAGTATATTGAAATCATATCTACACACGCGAAATGTTGTTGTAAATAAGTGTGTCCTTCTGCATCTAGGAGGTAGAGGAGAAGAGCCGATCTCCTGTAAAGACCACAACAATACATCATGTTGGAAAAACTGCAGCCAAAGCCTACGCGTTGATAGACCTACCGCATCGCGCCCTGGCGAGAAAAGTGACACAAGACATGAAACGGCTATTTTGCTGTATGTCACTGAAAAGTAGGCATGTCTAAAGAGAATGGCCCCCACATTCGATTGCGGGCCCTGGATCCAGAATCAGAGACGGGCCCTCCTCCTGACTTTTCTTACTGTTGTGTGCAGTAGTTTGTAATTGCAAGTTTATATCTTAATCATGCTCTTTAACTTGGTATAACAAGGTACAAATTTGATACGGTAAGTCATCTACGAGGGTAACTTCCGTCAACTCCCTCTCCCGGATGACGCCCTCCGTCCCGACATCTACCCCTCCTTTCAACCTTAGTCCATACCCGTATTTGTACATCTCCCTTCCTCCCCCCTCCCATCCCTGTCCACTCCCTCGCTTGGCTCTCCTCTCCCAGCTCCTTCCTACGATGAGTCCTTGCGCCTTTCCCCCACCCTCTCCTCCCTTTCCCACTCCCCTCCTGTCCTTCTCCTACCGCGCTTCTCCTTCCTCCCCTTTTCCCACGCGGGGCCCCCAGTTCGACATATTTTTAAAAGTGCGCCGTTTAGTATTGTGCCAGTGCTTGTGCTTCGTGCCAAAGTAGTGTTTTAATTCTTCATCAGCCGCCGATCAGGCAGAATATTAGTGTTGCCATGTGTTTTAAGTAGTGTCTTCGTGTAGTGTGCTCCACCAATGTGACTTTAACCACCCTGGACTTTTAACGTCTATCTCTGGGTGATTTTAGCCACCGTGGCAGTTTTAATTCTGAATATGTTTTACCTCAATTCTTTACTACGTGCCTGTTCTCTTCATTTTACTCTCCATTCTAGTGTCTAAATTCATCAAATTTTATCACCTTTCTCTGTTTTTATCGACTTGTCAACTCTGTAAATACACTTGGCTGAAGAGCAGCAATGAAGCTGCTGCCAGCAATGAAGCTTTGAAGTACCAGAAAAAAAAGATACGGTAAGTTTCATTTATAAAATTATTTTACTTAAAACTGAGACTTTACTTACAATGGTCACAGCAGGCCCGTAGTCAGAATTTTGTTTCGGGGCAGTGGGGGAGGGGGGGGGATTAAGCCAATTATGACGTATACTCTAACTTGTTAAACGTTACAACTTGAACTGAACTAAAGGCGCAGATGTATTTCAGTAGAAACAATAATTTTTTATTCAATACAAATCTCGAAGGAGCAACTTTAGCATAATTTTGAATTATTTTACCAGGAATTCGGTGAATAGTGGGGCTTTCGGGGGGAGTGGGGGGGGCGGTTGATCCCCTTCATCCCCCCCCCCCCTGCTACGGCCCTGGGTCACAGTAAGACGTAGTTTAGCTTAACAGAACACTTGTTCGTACTTCTGGCAGACGCTGCGCCAGATAAGTCGGCATTGCTGTACACACATGAAAATCTCAACTTCGCAAGGAAAAAAAAAAAAAAAAAAAGGTCAAACAAACCTATCACTACATTACATCCGAAAGCTGATCCATGAATTCCTTTTCAAGACACACCAGAAGTAACGTCAAACTGCTGCGCCACGGCATAACTTGAGAATGAATCCCTAAGCGGTATGACAACCAGAGTGAAATGTTTTTATAGCTGCTATCAAGCTACTTGGCATATAATACTAGAAGGATCGTATGCAAGCTACTACGTATAAGAACCTTCTGGGGACAAATTGGCCCCGTGCAGTTTTATTGCTTATACGGCTAGATTGTGAAAGGTAATTCATTGTAACCATCATATGTACTTTTATTGATTTGTAACAATGGAAGGTCCAGATTGGAATGTCGATAATATGAGGATAGCTAGCAACTCACCATAAAGATAATCGCTGAGCTGCCAACAAACTCATATTCACATTCATACAACTCACTCACACAATCACTCAGGCATAAAAAAAAAAAAAAAAAAAAAAAAAAAAAAAAAAAAAAAAAAAAAAAAAAAAAAACGCTATGAGGGGCCGTCCGGCCCTTCTAGGTAGTAATCTTAATATTTAGGAATCTAGGGCCTATTTGAAGTATAACACTGTAAAAGACGGTGCACAAAAAATCACAGAGGTCAACTCATTTCATTTAACGATTTCATCACGACACGTTGGTTAAATTGTTAAAGGGGGCAATTCGGCCTCTCGATCCTTCCAGTGCAAAATAATTTTTAAATGGCGTATAACGTGTTAAGCTGTACTTTTCAGAATACCTGGTAGATTAATTTCGTATCACCTCCGTTTATATTTCTTCTGCATTTACGACAGTACTACCGTCCGGATAATTCACCAACTATCTTTTTCAAGTGAAATGTATGTGTTCAAATATGCACAAAATGCGGGAAATTGAAGCTCAAACAAGGAAAATATTCAACAAAATATACCAATATGAGTCTAAAAATAACGATCTTTTACCTAAAACTAACACACCAATAAACTGGAAAAATAGGAATGAAAAAGTGTATTAGGTGTTTTTAATATTACAGTGACATTAAAACTATTCTGTATTTATCTTATTTATGGCTTTATAGTAAACTTGTGTATATTTATCCCAATTTTTAAGAAAGGTCTTGCCTACAACTGGTATAATTTTTTCGCATATTTCTGGAGTCCCCTCTGACTGACGAAATATAAATTCATTGTTGCAATATCCGGAACCGTAATGTCTGATGTAGTGTTTCTATAAGTTATAATAATTTCACGGCAAATATGCAGACTTTTTCATATAATAACAAAAGTTTACTTACAAATCATTCGTAGAAACGGAGGGAACTGCAGATGTTGCACTGTCTGAGGGCAGCCTCTGCAGACACTACCCACTGTTGTGGGCCTAAAGCACCGCGTTTGTACACCAAAGGCGAACTGCTAGGGTTGCCAGATCTCCGGGCGCCGCCCGGAGTGCCCGCGTTTGGAATGATTTCTCCGGGTCTACGGGCCAATAAATCTCATCTCCGGGCTTGAATGTAACCTTCATCTTGACTTTTTTTTTTTTTTTTTTTCCTTTTTTTTACGACGCTTTTTAAGTACTATGCTCATGTAGCAACGATCTACATCGAACTTAACGTAACTTAAACTAAGGACGATCACAACATCCATGCCCTGGGGGGGGGGGGGATTCGAACCTCTGGCGGGAGCAGCCTCGCGTACCGTGGCAAGACGCCTCAGTGCGCCCGGCCATTCACAGTGCGCGGAGCCGCAAGCGGCAACTGTTCGAAGGCGCAGCTGTTGATGTGAGCAGCTTTGATGCTGCCGCCACTTCTGCTGCCACGCCGACTGAAGTAGTGATGGGCAAACCGAGTACTGAGAATGCAAAGTTCTCGATTCCAAAGAGTTCTCGTTGTTCTCGAGAACCTGAGTCGGTTCTCGGTTTTCAGTGTTCGCTTTTTAGTGTTGGGAAATTGTCAATACAAACATTTATTGTCCTACCATTGTCATATTTAGAAGTAATGTAACATTTAGCTAAGTTTTGTAGCATAAGCCACACAGTTTGTTTCCTGTGCCCGTCATCGTGTAGGGTAGTGGGTTAAATCATTATGATGCTATGCTGTAGGGTAAGGGTTCGAATCCTGACAGTGCAAATAAGACTTATTTTTATTTTTAACTACTTTAAAATCTTTTTTGGAACATGAGTCGCGGTGGAGTAGCCGAGCGGTCTAATTCTAATTCTAATTCTTTGCTACATCATTTCAATCAGCATACTAACTTTTCATTTCCGCTCATTTATGCTTCTTATCGTTCTTTATTTATCTGGAATATTCGTTTATGAAATTTTAATTATTGTTATGCAGTAACTTCAAAATAATTTATACCGTTTTATCATTTTATATTTGTGTTTGTTGCAATCATTATTTATATTCCTCATTTCACTTTAATTATAAATATAACACTGTACCCGTTCTTCGTTATTATATGACGATTACCAAACAAAAGTTCTCAGTTCTCGCTTCTCAGAACTCGCTTCTTAGTTCTCGTTTCTTAGTACTCGCTTTTCAGTACTTGTTTCTTAGAACTCGATTCTTAGTTCTCGCTTCAGATCTCGCTTCTTAGTTCTCGCTTCTAAGGTCTCGGTTTTCGGTTCTCGCTTCAGATCTCGCTCCTTGGTTCTCGCTTCTATGGTCTCGGTTTTCGGGTCTCGCTTCAGCTCTCGCTTCTCAGTTCTCGCTTCTAAGGTCTCGGTTTTCGGGTCTCGCTTTTGAGTTCTCGCTTCAAGGTTCTCGTATATGGGTTATCGGTTATCGTATTCGTTTCTGTTTGAGAAAAGTGAAACGAAAATTTTCGGTTTTGTTTGTATGTTTCAGTCTTGCGTCTGCTATCTTTTATTATGTCCAGGCATTGTCACTAATATCATCATTTTTCAAACAAATGGAGAGGTTTAATTTGAGTATCTATTAAATTATCCAAATGTTTCTTATGTCTGTATGTGTAAAAGCGAATGATTACACACTCACTCACTGAACACGGAGTCACGAAAACTACTTCACCTATGAAGCTGAAATTAGGCAGGTATGCTGTTTATAGGTAGACTACATCAGCCGAAAAAGGATTTTGCGTTAGGGTCGAATTAAGGCACATGACGGAGGGTACGTTAGCTACAGACATCGACAAAATCTACAGGTTTTTGATTTTCATAAAATTTTGTATGGTTGACTATCAGAACAATTTGAAGGTCCCTTCTACGTAAAATTTTGTATGATGCATGGCCGAGGGTACTTTACCAACGGACTTTCACAAAATCTATAGCTTCTTTCCGATCTATATGAAATTTTGCACACTTGATATCCAAACCATGTTTTTTTAAGTAGATATTGAGAACGCTTATTTCACATCAGAACTCGTCCAGAGAGTTAATACTGGCATCTAGTAGATTTGCCTAGGCACCTAATTTTTTTTTAGTTCTCGGTTTGGTATTCGGTATCTTTTGCCCAACTCTAGACTGAAGTGTGCCGATTGTTGATCCACAGCAACTGGCGGCCTGGCCGGTTAGCTTTTCACGTGTAATCCTGGCTGAGGGGGGGGGGGGGGGGAGAGTTGGTCGCAGTTAGGGGGGGGGGGGGGTGAGTCATTGGCAAGGGGGAGGCGGGCACGTCTGGTCTCCGGGCCTGCCTCGAGTTCGAGTTCAATCTGGCAACCCTACGAACTGCACCTGTCGGCGACATCAAACATTACTGGTGTTTCGACACAAATCGGCGACCTATTGGACGACAAATCGAAATGTGTATTGCCGCTGATTCCCGTGAAGTTAGATTGCTGTGCTATTCAACACTATTGTTCGTTAAAGTAAAAGTAGAGACAACAATAAAGGTGCTGTCTATGGCGGGATTAGTGTGAATGCATCAAGTTAATATTCTAAATTCGATAATTTTTCCCCTCTTACTAGGAAACAAGACTCTTCGTTCAATAGTGACAAATTTCGAAGGCGACCATGGCGGGGCCCCCTCTAGTTCAGAACCCCTGGCGGCCACGGTACTTGCGATTGCCTTAATCCGGCCCTGAATCCAATTGTTCTACTCAGTACTAAAAAAATTGCTTGAAGCTTTTCTCATAAACGTGCTGAGAACACTCATTGGATCCTTTTATGGTTGACAGACTGCAGGCCTACTGAAGACGTTCTACATGGGTAGAATTTCAAAGAAGCTGTCAGTATTTGCTATATGATGGGATTGGTGATTTTAACTTTCAGTTCATTACTTTCTAGGCCCACGAGAGAGAAAAAAAAACACAATGAAAATAGATGAAAAATTGTTGATAGCTCGCAAATATTGTTGTCAAATCTTGCATTACAAAATTAAAAGCAGGAAAGATAAAAAAAGATCTGAATTAATTTGATGCTTACAGCTGAAGTTATTCAGCTGCCCTTTCATATGCATCAGGTTTCCTATTAACAATCTCTGATGAAATGCTAACTGCCTCAGCAACTACTTTTTCTTCATTCAAAGTGATATCATAATGTATTTAAGTTAATCACCGACATTGCTACGTTGAGGATGTTGCTTCAAATTTTGGCGGAGTATTTGTAGCCTTTGATTGCAACAAGACTTAGACAAAGGGACAAGTTGTTTCAACAATTCCCAATGACCAGCCCTAATAGAGAAGAAAGAATAAAAAATCACAACATTTCTAAAGAAAGAAAGAAAAATCACATCATAATTCAGTTCAGTACTAAGATAATCATATTTTCTAGATTCATATTCGGTACATAACCACATTTTCTAGATCCAAATTCGAGACACATTACAAATTTTGTAATTCGTATATATAATTTCATTATATTAGATAAAGATATTAGTGAAAGTAATAGTTACAAAATATCAGTTTGTTACAAAAAGCACATTAATTTACGCTTTATTTGTACTTTATATGATGAAGGAATGCGATCAGAACAACTGTATTTAACAGTGCAGTGCATTTTCTTCAGCAAGTCTGTGTTTTTCAACAACATGTGAAAAAGGTTCTTCAATTTCTCCAGGCGTATCTCATGATGAAATAAATCTCGGGTGAACAGCCTGGTGTATGTGTGCATAGAATACATACACCAGGCTGTTCACCCGAGATCTATTTCAACATCTGAAAAAATTCTACACCAGTTTCATAATAATTTACTCTAGTAACTAATATTGATTTCACAGTTTCTACGGCAAGCTATGTTTTGTCACTTGTCTATATATTATTCAAGTGGGGAAAATGCCCTTTCAGTAACAGCATTATTTTCGGAAAGGCAGAAGATTCTGTCTGAAATACGAATATCAACCCATCTTTGACTGCGAAAGTGGTGTTAGCAGTCCATTCACTGATTTTCTTACTGGTATAGTTTATGCGTGTATGCTCAGTGGATACAGTTTGAAACGGTTTCGACAGTTTGTGATAAGTACCTCAAGTCTAACGAATCTTTTGTCAAACATGCAAACGTAGGCTTCCGCGGCTGTTGTCTCTATCCATAAAATTCTTCTGGGTATGAAACCGCGTCGTCATCTTATAAACTCCACCGACGTTTCGGCCACTGTTGCAGGCGCCCTCATCAGGGTCTGATGAAGGCCGCCTGCAACAGTGGCCGAAACGTCGGTGGAATTTATAAAAGCAGTTTATCACAAATATCTACTACAATTGCCAGTAGAATCTTCTATCATTTCGTTGGATGAAAAATGTTCAACATGTTTTTTCTAGTTTGTTTTTTTAATTTCGGTAAACAAAAAATTGAATCATTTAGGGCTGGTATCGGGCCCCCTTCAGCACCGGGCCCTAGACCCATGAGCCCATCCAGCCCCACCCTTGTGGGGGCCATGCTAAGGAGCCCCAACGTGTACGGAAAACTTCAAAACTCTTTCTCGCAATTTGTCTTCTTCAAATTACATTATTGTTCTAGGCTAGTTCACGATTCGTCGCAGCAAGAACAATGTCGCGTTTCGCAAGTATTGTAATTTTGAGCTATGTTACTTCTCTAGCCGGTGTGCGGCATGGTAAAAGCTCACATCATATGATCTGGTGTGGCAGTAAGTTCTGAGAATAAGTGTAATGAATTTTGCGGACCGAAAAATAGAGGCGTGAGTGAGGACGACTTTGTTTACTACTGTACAGTAGCCACCAGAGAGAGATAGAGCCGTGCGTGATGACGCCTTTACTCCGTGACATGCGGCATGCATTTGAGAGAGAGAGAGAGAGAGAGAGGGAGAGAGCTGTGGCCAACTTGGTGTGTCACTGCTGAGCGTATGCCGGCTGCGATCGCGCCCACCGCTGACAGAAGCATTCTGCAGCATCACGCCTAGGGACAAGACCCAGCCAAGGTCCGCTGTCAGACTTAAGCTGCTGATTCACGGGTGGGGGGACGCACGCGGTAAGGCGGCTGACCTTGGCACGACAGAAACAGCCGCGTAACTGTGGATCACTGCATCTCCGCGATAACAGCTGAGTGAGCGGCCCCTACTTAAATCTGCCTGCTCGCTTGGCGTCGCAACAGTCCGGCGTCACCGATTACCGAAGAAGGAACTAAGAAGCCTTTACATTCCTCCAGGTAGGACGCAACAGACTCACACTACTATCACGTCAATGATTTTTAAGTGTCTCTGAGTGTAATTTGAAAATCTGTGATCCATTGTTGGTAAATTTCTGATGCCGGTAGGCTAGTGGTTTAAAGTTTACTTTGTAATAACTACAGATAGATTCCTTGCTGTGAACTGGAAACTTTAGATACCGTATGTTATCTTTTTTGTTTGTGTGCTAAACGCAAAATGTAAACTACAGAATCCCAGTTTTCTCCGCGTGTGCCTTTCACTACAATGTTGCTCTCGCATTTGACGCTCAATCACTATGGTAACAGATGATGGTCTTGCAGTAATGGGGTACGGTATAGAGTAAGGGGCCAAAATATCGCCTACCATATATTATTTCGTTGTTTATCAGCCTCTTCGTCTGTGAAATCAAGCTTGAAAATAAATAAATATTACTAGAAACTATACTCATTTGATTCCACAGGTCAAATTGTTTCTAAATTGTTTTCTCTACTTTGAATTATTTTCAAAACCTAGCGAAGCGTTCAAAGGAATTTTTCCTACTGCGTTTTCCTAATACTGCCTAACTCTTTTGTTATTATCAGCTACACAGCGAAATTAGGACCACTTGTTTAAAAATGGAATATCACATATTTGTTTACCCTTTCCAAATGGATTTGAACATTGCAGGCAGTAAGAACGACTGACAAAGTCTCCAAAACTTCAGATGGCATCCTCTTTCTGCTGTCACGTTTACGAAGCTTGCAACTAGTGCTGGCTGTGGCAAACTTGAGAAGCTCAGTCTTACAACAGAAACTCATAGGTCACAGGCATAGCAGTTTCAGAGTATAAATAGGTGATATTAGGTGCAGGGGCGATACCGGTATTTGGGACACCTACTACACTATTGTTACATAAAAACAGTTTCTGCAACTATGTGAAAGTAGAACATTGAGCAATAATGTTGGGGCTGCCTGGCTGCACGGATGATATTTGGTTGTAAACATTGGCAGATATAACTGAGGATATATTAAATGCCTCAGATCATCTAAATTGAACCAACTGAAGGCTAGGAAATCTAAGAATAAAAAAGGATATAGTTCACATAAACTTGTTGTTTTTAATACAGTAGACTATTTTACTTTCTAATGTTACAGAATTTTTCTTTACTCATGTGGTATGCTGGATAAAGCACAGTTCTAAGAGTTTGTCACCACACTTATCAGATTAACAGGCTGTTATATATGTCCACACCTATATTCTGCAGTTCACAGTAAAGTACATGGACGAAATAACCATTGTATCACAAATGCTTAATACATTGACTGACATGTTGCTGCTGCTGGCCACAGTGGAATGATGTTCCTGTCATCATTAGGCAGCCAGCAGAGCCTTTATGCCTAAAGCCATGACTTTGAAACATCCATCACTGTGTGTGGGGCAATCAATTTGTTAAATGCTTCTGTTCACATCGGAATCAGCATAATTCCATCTTCATGACTCCTACATGTGCGATATGATGAGGACTGTTGCCTTTCCCTGGCTACCACAGATAAACAGACATTCTTGAAACTTTGTTAGCAGGTTTTTGCAGGACAATTTGTAAATGTTCAAATGCTTGTTAAGCTTATGGGACTTAACTGCAGGGTCACCATTCCCTAAAATTACAAAGTAATTATAAACTAACCTACACTAAAGACAGCATAAACATCCATGCTTGAGGGGGAATTTGAACCCTCGACAGGAAACGGTCTCAGACATCGGAGCACAGTGCCTCAATACGTTTGGCCACTCCACTGCGACAATTTGTAAGTGTCTCCATAATGCTCTCTCACAAGTAAAACAAACTTGCAACCACTTGTGTTGCCTCTTCTTTATGTAGGTACATTCAGTTTTACCTGTTAGTCCTACTTGGAATGGACACCACTGCTACAACTAAACCTTTGTGATTTCATATCCCCATAAATTGTTACCTTGAGGTATTTTTATGAATTGTTGATTTCAGCTGTGACTACTGATTGATGGAATAGGCCTAATGGTATTAGAACTTTTTATTTCATGCAGTGCACAATGTAAAATTTCTGAAAGAGTTGGTAGTCTTTGAACTACTTTGAAATCTTATCAAGATCTGAAGGCTAGTTGTAGAATTTACTTTAGCTAGTTCTTCATTACAGATAACATTATCTGTAAAACATCTGATACTATTTTTAATATTGTCTGACAGCTCATTATTATACATCTTGAACAGTAAGGGTCCCAACATTCTTCCTCAGAGCACACTATAGTCGTGCCGATATATGATGATCCCTGGCTCCGCCTATTGGGCTGGGAGACTGCCCCAGCTGTGGAAACTGAATGCAACCATGTTGCCAAGTAGTTAGCTTGGTGCTGAACAGTGTAGGTAACAGTTGCTGTTGTCTGACAGAACTGGCAAATGCTTATGGAACTTGAGAAATATTACTTCCACCCGATTGCATTGATCTGCTTCTTTCAGGATGTCATGTGAAGAAATTAATTGTATTTCCCTTGACCAGTGGGTTTGGAATGCATGCCAGTTGACACTGAGGAGAGTTAATTGTGTTGTAAATACAATATGTTTCAGGCTCTCGGAAAACATTCTGTTACTCTACAAGTTGTGTATTTTGGTGATATTTAACTGCAAGACTGTGGATGACTTTTACTTTTTTCTTGTAGATGGATGTGACCCATATTTTCTTTGAGGTATATTTTATGGTTAACAGAGGGACAAATACAGCTATATTTTCTTTTGTTTCTGTTTCTGACCATCCCTATTTATATCCTCTGTTGGTTACCAAGTTATGGTACTACAGACAAAGGCAGGAATTGTTTCTGCTGTGAGGTGTTTTCTCCTTATCTATCAATTTTTTTTTGTCAGAGTAGACCTGCAAGTTAGTAAATGACTGCATATATACATGATGTGGTTAAATTGTACGAAGCTTCTCCCCGGGCTGCAGTGGTTACATTGGCACCAATGGTAATGACGGCAACTCAGATGAACAATAAATATTTTTTGTGACAACTTCAATTAAAACAAAAATTATTTTTTTCTGAACGGACAAGGGTACACACAAGAACCTGTCAACCATGGAGAAGGTACATTTATGGTACTCTGTAGCTCGTGAAAAATATGAATGCAATTCTACACTTCATTGTTCATCTGTTGCCAACATAAGCACTGGAGCTCAGTGAGAAGTGTTGTAAAATTTTACCAGTGATGTTTTTTGTTGTTATACTGTTATGTTACACTTGTCTAATAACTTTACTACTACTACTACTACTGCTGCTGCTGCTGCTGCTGCTGCTGCTCCTGCTACTATTACCACTACTTTGTGTAGAAAGTTAGTTTCTGACATGTAATAGCTCTCTACTGCTAAATGTAAGAAAACTACAATATATTGTCTGTGTATAGGATGACCGATGGATGTGTAGTGGGATGGTGTGGACGTGGCGAAGGCCCAAGGAAGTTTACACGCAGGCCTGTGCAAGTGTGCTATGATTCACCTGCGGCTGCTGCTGTAAATCGTTCTCACTATGATAACCTTCGTTATGAAGCACTAACAGGTGATAGGGTTCTTGAACTCATAGTGCCCAAGAAATCTGCACGCACTTGGAAAGTCATGCAGGGAGAACTATGCCGGATTACGGTCTGTGAAGGTTCACAGGTAAGATTCATCCATAAAACACATTTCATTAAATCATAAAAGAAGTGAAGTGCTTGATGGACAAGAAAAGGGTGTGTTTAAGTTTCCATTTGGCCATCTAGATTTAAGTTCACCATGGTTTCATTAAACTGATTATGGTGACTTCTAGGACGATATCTGTGAAAAAGATGGGGACACATTTTTTCTTATCTTTGTCCAATTTGAGTATGTGTTTCATTTCTAATGCCCACATCAAGAGTGGAGCAACATATGCTAATCTTCCTTCCTTTTAGTAACCTGAACAATTACAGCTTTATTTAGTCCTTACCAGTCTGCCCATATATTGCTTTATATATAGTGTGGTGATTCTGAAGATCATTACAGAAAAAAAGTAATTTCATTGCAAAGTACACTAAAGAGGGCCCAGGATTACAGACCTCTCCTACAATTTGACAAATTCTAGTGTAGTGTACATATTTTTTTCTACAAAAGTTTGTTGTGAGAGGCAATGCATCCTCAGCCTGTGACAGCCTGTCATCATTTAGTACAAAGAAATTATAGCTCATTTTGCCCTTATTATTAATAGAATTTAGGAGATACTCATTCACATGCCTTAAAACTATCATAAAAATTCTGTAGCAGAATTTTAGACAAAGTAGTTTCATTCAAACGTTTTCAGTCTAATAATCAAATGTTACTTACTTATAGGATACAGGTCTCCTGTATTTGGCATTTTTCACATGTTTTGACCTTTTTTTTTACAACCTCATATGTTCAGATGGGAGCTACCCTTACAACACATTCTGTTGTCTTTAAATTATCCTGATTTCAACATTTGGTAAATTAATGTTATCACATCTTCTACCTGACAGAGTTCACCCCTCTATCCAATCTCCTCGTCCCATTTCCTGCTTCGTCACCCTCATTGTTTACCAGTATTTTCCCCTACTCTGCCCCTTTCCTTTTCACCTCTCTCCTTTGACTGTGTTCCAAAGCTGCATCTCTTATTCCCACACAGCTAGTACCTGTACGCTCTGTTAGACTGTGGATATTTCTATCTTCACCCTTATTTTACATCCTTCCCTACCCCCCACCCTTTTACAACTCCAAAGTAAACTAATTGTTGAAGCACCACTCCAGGCAAGGCGGCCAGAGATGGTGGTCATATGTGTGAGTTGTGCCATCTGTCTGTGGTTCAGCAATATATTTTATGGAGAATTGATTCTATTTTTATTATATTATCAATATTGCACCACCCCCATGAACCACAGACATTGCCGAGGTGGGGTGGCTTGCGTGCCTCAACGATGCAGATAGCCGTACCGTAGGTGCAACCACAACGGAGGGGTGTCTGTGGAGAGGCCAGACAAATGTGTGGTTCCTGAAGAGGGGCAGCAGCCTTTTCAGTAGTTACAGGGGCAACAGCCTGGATGATTGACTGAGCTGGCCTTGTAACATCAGCTAATGTGCCTTTGCCTCATGGTTACTGCGAACGGCTGAAAGCAAGGGGAAACTACAGCCGTTACTTTTCCCGAGGACATGCAGCTATACTGTATGAAAATATGATGATGGCATCCTCTCGGTTAAAATATTCCGGAGGTAAAATAGTCCCCCATTCGGATCTCCAGGCGGGGACTACTCAGGAGGATGTTATCATCAGGAAGGACAATACTGGCATTCTACGGATCAGAGCGTGGAATGTTAGATCCCTTAATCGGGTAGGAAAATTAGAAAATTTAAAAAGGGAAATGGATAGGTTGAAGTTAGATGTAGTGGGGATTAGTGAAGTTTGGTGGCAGGATGAACAGGATTTCTGGTCAGGTGAGTACAGGATTATAAATACAAAATCAGTTGGGGGTATCACAGGAGTAGGACTGATAATGAATAAGAAAATAGGAATGCGGGTAAACTACTATGAGCAGCACAGTGATCGCATTATCATTGTCAAGATAGATACGAAGCCAACACCGACAACAGTAGTACAGGTTTATATGCCAACTAGCTCTGCCGATGATGAGGATATAGAAGAAATATATGAGGAGCTAAAGGAAATTATTCAGACAGTTAAGGGAGAGGAAAACTTAATTGTGATGGGAGACTGGAATTCAGTAGTAGGAAAAGGAAGAGAAGGAAAAATAGTAGGTGAATATGGATTGGGCAGAAGGAATGAAAGAGGAAGTCGCCTGGTAGAATTTTGCATGGAACATAATTTAAACATAACAAACACGTGGTTTAAGAATCACAAAAGAAGGTTGTATACTTGGAAGAGACCAGGAGACACTGGAAGGTATCAGATAGATTTTATAATGGTAAAACATAGATTCCGGAATCAGGTTATAACCTGCAAGACATACCCAGGGGCAGATATAGACTCTGACCATAACTTGTTAGTCATGAACTGTAGGCTGAAACTGAAAAAACTGCAGAAAGGTAGGAAAATAATGAGATGGGACCTAGATAAATTGAAGGGACGTGAAGTTCTAGAGAATTTCAGAGGGAGATTTAGGCAACAATTGACAAACAGGGGGAAATAAAACAGTAGAAGAGGAATGGGTAGCATTGAGAGATGAAATAGTGAAGGCAGCAGAGGACAAAATAGGTAGAAAGGCAAGACCTGCAAAAAATCCTTGGATAACACAGGAAATACTAAATTTAATTGATGAAAGGAGAAAATATAAAAATGCAGTAAATGAAATAGGCAAAATGGAGTACAGACGACTAAGAAATGAGATTGACAGGAAGTGCAAAATGGCTAAGCAGGAGTGGCTAGAAGCCAAATGCAAATCTGTAGCAGAATGTATAAGAAGTGGAAAAGTAGCTACTGCCTACAGGAAAATCAGAGACATTTGGGGACAAGAAAGGCAATTCTACTAATATCAAGAACTCAGATGGGAAACCAGTTCTCAGCAAAGAAGGGAAAGCTGAAAGGTGGAAAGAGTACCTAGAGCAGCTCTACAAAGGAAATGAACTTAGAGACGATGTTGTAGGAAGGGAAGAGGAAGTAGATCAAGATGAAATAGGAGATATTATACTGAGAGATGAATTTCACAGAGCCCTGAAAGACCTAGGTCGGAACAAGGCCCCAGGAGTAGATGACATACCCTCAGAGCTACTAAAGTCTCTGGGAGAGCCAGCCACGACAAAACTATTTGAACTGGTGTGTAGGATATATGAGACAGGCGAAATACCCTCAGACTTTAAGAAAAATGTAATAATCCCCATTCCAAAGAAATCAGGTGCAGACAGGTGTGAAAATTACAGAACCATCAGTTTGATAAGTCATGGTTGCAAAATTTTAACACGAATTATCTACAGAAGAATGGAAAAGCTGGTAGAAGCTGACCTAGGGGAAGATCAGTTTGGATTCAGGAGGAACGAAGGAACCCGGGAGGCAATACTTACCTTACGTCTTATCTTAGAAGATAGATTAAGGAAAGGCAAATCTATATTTTTAGCCTTTGTAGATTTGGAGAAAGCGTTTGACAATGTTGACTGGACTACACTCTTTCAAATTCTGAAGTCAGCAGGGGTAAAATACAGGGAAAGGAGAGTTATCTACAACTTGTTCAAAAGGTAGACCGCAGTTATTAGACTCGAAGGGCATGAAAGGGAAGTATCAGTTGGGAAGGGAGTAAGACAGGGTTGTAGCCTTTGTCCGATGTTATTCAATTTGTACATTGAGCAGGCGATGAAGGAAAGCAAGGAAAATTTTGGAATAGGGATTAAAGTTCAGGGGGAAGAAATAAAAACATTGTGTTTTGCTGATGACATTGTAATTCTGTCAGAGACAGCGAAAGACCTGGAAGAGCAGCTGAATGGAATGGACGTTGTGTTGAAGAGAGCGTACAAAATGAACATTAACAAGAGCAAAACAAAAATAATGGAATGCGGTCTTAGAAAATCAGGCGATGCTCAAGGAATTAGATTAGGTAACGAAACAATGAAGGTGGTAGATGAATTTTGTTACTTGGGTAGTAAAATAACATGCGGTGGTCGCAGTACAGAGGATATAAAATGCAGAATGGCAATGGGAAGAAAAGCATTTTTGAAAAAGAGAAATTTGCTAACATCGAATATTAATTTAAGTGTAAGGAAGTCTTTTCTGAAGGCATTTGTGTGGAGTGTTGCCTTGTACGGGAGTGAAACAAGGACGATAAGCAGTGCGGACAGGAATAGGATAGAGGCTTTTGAAATGTGGTGCTACAGAAGAATGCTGAAGATTAGGTGGGTAGATCACATAACTAATGAAGAGGTACTGAACAGAATTGGCAAGAAAAGGAATTTTTGGCATACCCTAACTAAAAGAAGGGATCGCTTGGTAGGACACATTCTTAGACATCGAGGAATCGTAAATTTAGCATTGGAGGGAAGTGTGTGGGGTAAAAATCGCAGAGGGAGGCCAAGAGACGCGTATAGTAAGCAGATTCAAGTGGATGTGGGTTGCCGTTCTTATGAGGAGATGAAAAGGCTTGCGCAGGATAGAGTAGGGTGGAGAGCTGCATCAAACCAGTCTCCGGACTGAAGACCATAACAACAAAAACATCAATATTGCAAACTGAGAAAATTTAATTTGTATTGGCCCAATAAAAATAAATCCACTGTGTACACATGCAGACTGAAGCATCATGAAAGTTTGTACCAATCCCAGGATTCAAACCAAAACCTCTTGAAAATAATATCTGTCTTAGCCACACTTAAAACTTTATTAATGCCTTATGTGTTCTGACATTCCATCATTTTTGAAGGCTACAAAAGACATTTTTATTTATATTTCATCCCAAATTTTGGTAATATGTAGCAATAACTAACAAATCATCTTACACTTACCACTGCTGTGTTACAAAATTCCCCTTAAAACAATTTGTGTCAAAGACATATGTCATATTTAAAACAAATGTTTAAAATTCATCTGCAGACCATCTCTTTCTAGAAAAGACAAGTGCATACTGACGTCTGCCTGCCCATTCATTAACTATATGGAGCCTCCAACATATGGTGCTACTGTCTTTTGTTTGTTCACTAGGTAGTTACACTAAACACTTGAAACAAATGCATCCCTTTACTATGGCACAGATGGCTCCCTCATCGTTCAAAATCTCATTGCTGCCTCAGAGACATGATGTTCTCTGTTAAATTCAAGTTGAGTAAACATGCTTATGTGATGGTTCCAGGCAGAGGACATAGTTAATTAAATGTCGAGGTGCTTTACCAACTTAGATTTGAATAGCCTTAGTAGAACCTCCTAGTCTGTAGGTTGCCTTAGTTTGAATCCTGGGCTTGCCAACAATTTTCATAGGATGCTTCAGACTGCAACAGATATTTAAGATGAAATTAACTCTCTGTATCACTGAAGTGCTTTATGTGTTTTAAGTGTATGAGAATAAAAATTTAATTTATGATACGAATATTTTGGAGGAGAAATTCCTAGCAGGAAAATATATAAAATAGATGAAGATTACTTACCAGGCGAAGGAGCTCAGGTAGTGATAGTAGCACAAATAAATTAATAAATTCACACACACACACACACACACACACACACACACACAAACGCTAGCTTTCACAGCCTAGCTGCTTCTTCAGGAAATGATGAGGGTTTTAAGGGAGTGGGTAAGGAGCCATTCCAATCCCGGGACAGGAAAGACTTACCTTGGGGGAAAAAAAGGAGGGTAAACAAATACACACATTTACACAAATACACAAACACAAGCACACCTAGGCAGACATACTGTAGAAAGGGGGGGGGGGAATTAATTTGATTCAGCAAAGCTAAAAATTGAAATATTGTAGAAAATGTCTGTAGTGTAGTATTATGTTCTACATCATAAGTTGTTTGCAATTTTCAGCATTTCCCTTATTTTCAGTTAGAAAAACCTGGCAAACCTAGTGATGCAAGTTATTTAGAATTATTTGATAAATTGTAAGACTGCACTGTCTAGTGATGATAACATTGAATAAAAAGTTCTTGGGTTTCTGTCCACACCAAGTGGTTAAAACTCAATGAGCTTTTGACCGAGCACTCCATGGCCATTGTCAAGTGGTATGACTGCCTAGTGGCTGCTAGTATGGGCTTATATACACTAGCTGCTGGCTGTGACGTCACTGGTGCCCTGTGACATTGCCATATATGGGCATGCGTTGAGTTTTATTTTCGATTTCAACAAATACTAACAAGTCTCAAAAACATTTTTAATTATTATTATGATGAGATTTGTGTTGTACAACTTATACTTAACATAGGTATTAAAACACTACCTTTTAAATATTGCATTTTTTTCTTAATTTTCAAGAAAACAATTTCTTCAGTTATTACTAAATGTGAAAATGATGTTCCAGGTTGGTGATTTAAACTTCTGGAATCTTAACAATACAAAGGAAAGATTTTATTCTGGTAAGTTACTGTGAACGTAATGGAGGAATAAAACAATTTATCTGTTTAAAATCTGATTATTTTGACCTATGAAAATCTTAAATAAGCTGTATTAATTTTTAGTTTGTTAAATGTGCATACTGGAAGAACTCCAGCAAAAGAAAAACATGACAAACTTTGTCTTTTGCAGGAAAGACACGTCAGCTACATTCTGCACATTTGACTGTTTATGACAGATTGTGGAGCAATTTGCCATACCTACGTCCTATGGCAACTGTAGTTGCTGACTCCATTAAGTATGGTATAGATGAAGATGGAGCAGGTGTTCATGATGTTATAGGTAATACTGAGGGATATAATATTTTGTACAGTGGTACATACCTGCCAACTTTTACGGTTTGTCCGTAAAATTTACGGAAATTGCAGGATTTTACGGTTTTACGGATGGACAGTGCTATTTTACGATTTTGCGGTAAAACATTTGAAACATCTAAATTCGATAATCGCATCCATTTTCTTCCGTACAATCGATTGTTTGCGTTGGTCGAAGGTAGGTCTACGATACTCGATCTTCCGAACATTCGATTGTTCGCGGGGTCGAAGGCAGGTCTAAGATAGTCGATAACTTATGCATTGATATGATTGGTTCGTTTACCCGTGTGATGTTTGTGTCGTCATTGGACTCAAATTTAAAGCCGCTACCGGTAACCAGTTCTTCCGTGTGAATCTAGGTGTCGATAGGCTGTGCTTCTTAAGTTGTTTGTTCCGATCCGTTCTTTTGTTGAAGTGGAACCCGTTTACTCCTTTGTTTACAAAGTTAGCGTTCCTTGAATATATCGTCCTTTCAAAGCGTGTGACATATTTTAAAGAAGTGTTAAAGTGTTTGCACTACCAGTTCGTATTCTTGTATTATAACTTCATAGTGTTTTAAGTGACGTTCAGTGAGTGATCCAGGTTCCTTTCGCTGTTCCACTCCATAGCGAGACACGTGTTGTTGGACATTTTTATTCGCTGTTGCTATTGTTCGTCATGAATAAATCGAACAAGAAACAATACTTTCAGACATTTAAAAATTCATATTCTGTCGATTTTCCGTGCATACTAAAATCAAAGAAAGGTGAAAAATTTGCCTTTTGCACGGTATGTGGCTGCGACATTAATATTGCACATGGGGGAAGAAATGACTTGAGTAATCACGTGAAGTGCGCTAAACACTTAAGCTGCGTCAAATCCAAGGAAGACAATACCAAAATCAACGCCTTTTTTGCCAAATGTGGAAACTTCGACAATGATGTTATTAGGGCCGAGTGTCTTTTTACTTCTTTTTCGGTGGAACACAATGTGCCCTTAAGTGCCGCTGATCACGGTGGTGCATTATTTAAGAAGATGTTTCCCACATCAGAAGTGGCGAAAAAATATAGCTGTGGTCGCACGAAAACGACATCCATTGTCAAAACAATGGCAAAAAATGCATCATCTGAAATTGTTAAGTTCCTTCAGAATGGACCATTTTCATTGGCAACAGATGGAAGCAATGATACGGACACAAAGTTGTATCCTATTGTTGTGACGTTTTTTGATTTTACTCAGGAAAAAGTAGTGAGCACTGTGCTATCCGTACCAGCATTAGATGGGGACTCAACAGGGCGAAACATAGGTAACCTGATGTTGTCACAGCTGAAAACTTTTAACATTCCAATTGAAAACTGTGTCGCTTTCTGCTCCGACAATGCTCCTGTTATGGTTGGACAAAAAAATGGTGTTGCAGCAGTTCTGAAGGAAGTTCGACCAGGTATTGCCATCGTAGGTTGCATTTGCCACCTGATTAATCTAGCAGCTGAAAAAGGTGCGGGAAGATTACCTCTTAAAGTCGATGAGATCCTTGTCGATATATTTTATTTTTTAGAGAAGAGTGCCAAAAGAAAAGAACGTCTTCAGAAATTTCAGAGCTTGCACAATAAAGAGACAAAGAAAATTCTTAAGCATGTTTGTACTAGGTGGTTATCTCTAGGTAGATGTTTGGATAGACTACTGGATCAGTGGGATCCGCTTCTTTCATTTTTCAAGGAGGAAGTAATATCCTGTACCCAAGCCATTTCCACAAACTTGACATCATTTAAAATACCCAGAGTTGAACAAAGTGGATCCAAAGAGTATCAGAAGAAGAGACTTCTTGATTCTGCTACTACACATGCCCCTAAACGAATAGCATGTTCTTCCAAGTGTGACAGACCCATCCTGAAAAGCAAAACTTCTGGTACAACACGCGAGGAAAAATTGTTTATGTTCCTGTCCTCAAACTTGAATAAAGCCTTTTGTACTTTTCTGCATGTGACTATTCCTGTGTTTGACAAATTAAATGTTGCTCTTCAGTCTTCTTCCCCACAAGTTCATATTTTATTAGAACTTCTAATGGATATGCTAAAGCAGTTGTTCGCCAAGTTTGTGAAGCCCAAAATTGTCAAAACCACCTCATTACTTGAAGTTGAGTACAACTTGATTGAGAATCAAAGAAGTGATGATGAGTTGGTTATTGGTGTTCAGACTTCCAACCTAGTGAATGATCTTCAGGAAATGGATAAAATCCTTTTCTATTCATCGGTGAGAAACTACTTTTGTACTACCTGTTTTTTTTCTTGGAAAAGTTTCCGATTATGTTATTTAAGGAAGAACATGAAACTACAGATGAGGTGGTGAATGAGCTTCAGGCACAGTTCACAGCTCTTCAGGTGGAAGACAATTTGATTACAAATAAAGATGCTGCAAGTGATACCAGTTGGGCACAACTATCAAGAATTCGAGGAGCCGATGGTCGGCTTAAGTATAACAGAATTTCTAGAGTAATGCTCTCCATTCTCACCATACCCCATAGTAATGCAGAATGTGAACGTGTTTTTAGCCTCGTGAAGAAAAATAGAACACAGTTCAGATCTTCAATGTCTAATGAATCTCTGGAATCAATTTCTATTTTGAAGACCAGGAGTTCTGGTCCCTGTTATGAAAAAACATTTTCCCAAGACTTTTTGCAGGAAGCTAAGAAGGCCACAACTATGACATTAAAATCAAATTAACGTGTGATTTGCATAGTGCAGTGTGTATTGGACCTATATGATTTCTTGACTGTGTTACATTAACCAATTTTTATTTTGTAAAGCTTTTGTCGACTGTCATAATCAGTGTAATTTATCAAGTTAGTCTTGCTATATGGTATGCTCCAAAACAACGTTTATCACACCTGGAGCTGTTTAATATGGATTTCTTCTTGGCTGTTATGTTCAACTACAGATCATTGCCCTATTCTGTAAGTAAATGTGATTTTATTGAAGTACACTATTTCATTCATAAATTATTTTATTTTGTAGCCCAGAAGTATCGTTAAATATCTTTGTCATGCGTGAATTTTACTGATTGTCACCGTAATTTTACTGATTGTCGCCAGTGATTTTACTGAAAGCCCTTTCCAAAAGTTGGCAGCTATGGTGGTATTATTGTTAAACTATCATTCTAAATGACTCTTTTTATGCTTAGATTAGCAAAATAGTAATGTGGTTTTTCAATGGTTTTCCACATCTCACTAAATGAATACTACGCTGGTACCAAGTACCTCCTCAGTTGCATAATTCACAAAAAATTAGAAAAATATTCACACCTTTTTACATATTTAACATTGTACTTCAGATAGGTGGGGTATAGATATTTCCTCCCAAGGGGTAATTGGGTGGGGCAGCATCCACTTCACCAATCAACCATTATTTGTTCTGACTAGCTCAATTTGGAACTGAAGACCTATATTGTTCACCTCCATAATGAGGTGA
The DNA here is from genome assembly GCA_026315105.1 of Locusta migratoria. Classification (NCBI taxonomy): domain Eukaryota; kingdom Metazoa; phylum Arthropoda; class Insecta; order Orthoptera; family Acrididae; genus Locusta; species Locusta migratoria. Next base: position 190,243,873 of record CM048747.1, read on the forward strand.
GTACTATCATGAAGAGAAATACGTATGAGTTTTCTCTAATGGATTGGTGTGGTATGGTACAGAGTTAACCAAACAATAATGTTGTGAAGCTTCATTTTACTGCTCAATTTTTTTATATTTACATTTTTTCAATCCAAATAACTTCATTATGTTACCCTTTCAATGGTGTTTTTTAACAAATCGGTTTCTCAGAATGGAGGGACCAAGAGTAAAAATTTGCTCGTGTTCTCTCAAACATGAACAAGGAGGAGATGTTGAGTCATGCAGAGGCAAAGTGAAAAATGCATTTTATCTTTTGGACAAAAAAGTCCTCCTTTCATACAGTTGTTATTCCATTTTGGACTTTCAGTTGTTTGATCAAACACAAACAAACTTCGTAATTAGGCCCTCAGCACTCCAGAACAATCAGTTCTGTTTCATACCTCTTTCCATTTTGATTTGGTACAAGGCAGTTATTTGACATAAAGTTCTCACTTATCTTGTTCCAGTAATTCTAGCCCTTACAGCTCACCTAATACAGTCATGCATATCTGGAATCTTCTTGAAAGCTGCTGAGTCATAATCATGGGATGAAAATAAATGTAGGCCAATTAATGAAAAAAAAAAAAAGATAAATACAAATGTATAAATACAAAGGTATTCTCCACACACATCCAGAAGCAGGTGCATTTCAGAAAGCCAAGTCTGGGATCACTTATTAAAATCTTCTGTGAATAAGTTTGTCACTGTAGTGAAAGAGAGAGAGAAATAATTGCACAATCTCTGTCCAGCTACTATTTCAATGACATTCATAATGCTATTTGTCTTTCATTTTAACTGTTTGGCACTGCTGATTAGCAACCCTAGAGTCAAATATTATTAACTGTCTCAAATACAATTTACCTTGATAATGACAGGAAATTTGATATAGTTGGATTCAGCAATCATATGAACTGGTGCCAACATTACAGACTTAGTTCTTAGTTCTTGATGTATAATATTTTTCAAGCTGTGTTGGTCCATCACACTTTAATTCTGCTTGTAGTGGGTGGTTTTTTACTCCTCTGCTTTCTGGATAGGAAGTTACTCATTTGTGAGTATCAGTGGTTACGGCAATTGCTGGCCCAGAGTGGGAGAGCCAGGTATTAGGAGGCCAGGTATCAAATTATGGCACAAATTTTTACTAGTCACTGTTGAATCATTACAATGACCCATTGCAGCCAAAGACATTCCTTTCCATCTGCTTCCCTGTTTCTTCTATAATTGAAAGTGCAGTTTGATAAAGTCACATTTTAAAGATTTGAAAATGAATACATGAAACAGACTGAAATAGCAGTCTACATGGGTGAAAAGTTTTGGTAATATATTATTTATGGAGCGTACTTAGTTATGGGCTTTGAATACTACATACAAAAAGACATGTCTATTTATAATGACAGAAAAATGAATTGTGTGGTACATTATTGGATCATTCAAACTCTATAAATATTACATAGCTTATGTATGGTTTCCATGAAGTTTTTGAAATGTCATTAAATTTAAAAGCTACATTTAAAATTGTTGATTAAACTCTTCTGGGTACTGGACCACATCATCAATATATCAAATGTTTTACTGACCTTTCGGCCACTCTTGCAAGCAGCCTTCTTCTGGGTGTCACAGTAAATGTAATACTGATTATGGGGTCCAATACCCAGAAGAGTTTTATCAACAATGACAATGGCCGCAGAAGCCTTTGGTTATAAATCTGAAATTATTTATATGCATTTATGTATTATAAAAAATAAATCTCCATATTTTTATATTAAGAAGCCTTACCTGGGAAATGTTTTGAAGTCGAGAGAAAAGTCTACAAATTGAAATTTAAATTATTGAATGCTTTTCTGTTACTGTGATGCCAAATTGTAAATGTTTTAGTGTATATTTTTATCATTTGTGACCACAGGAACTAGATGTGACCAATACACAACAAAGCTCATTACTGGGAAAGAAACAAATGACTCATGCCATTCATACCTAACTGAAGCTGTGAAGAAAGTGGGCCTAACAGAAGATGATGTACATGATGTCTGGAATATATTTATGTGTACAGGATTCACTAAGGTAATACTTGTATTTAGTTTGTGTGATGTTATTGAAGAATGGAAACTACAGTATGGAATAACAACAATGTTATGAAAAAGTTAGATTGCTAATCACCACACAGAGGACATGCTGAGTCGCCTACAGATATAGGAATTTCATTGTATATCTGTAGTGGAGTATCTGTAGTAAAAAAGTGCAATATTAAAATTATTTTAAAGATAGGTGATTGGAAAGTCAGCTTGTACAAGCATTTAATATTGAAATAGTTAACATAAAATCTAGGACAAACTGCGGGATGTTTAGTGTGATGATGTTGCAGCACAGAGTCTTCTAGCTATTTTCAGAGGGTGCTCAGCGCAATGGATGGAGTTGCAGTTAATGTGCATGCTAATGTAGGGCATTCACAGTGTCAAATGAATATGGGCTTAAATAGCAGAGCTCAGAGCATCTTACTGCTTCAGCAGTAGTCACATAAAGATGGTCAGAAGATGATGCGGTGAAATATCGTGGCAGAATGTTGTGGACTCCGAAAGTTCACCCGAGATTTTATGGAGCTATCTGTATACCGGGAAAGCTTGAAACATCACAGTTAATATTGAAATAACTTATAAATAATTGATTATAAATGCAATGAAGCTATGCATTATATTTAATACCACAATAATTGCACAAAAAAGTGCTTGCAATTAGAAGAGTTGTTGTTGGATTTATACACTTTGGGGTTTTAATGGACCAAACTACTGTAGTCATCAATCCCCTCCAAACTGGATGAGTCTCTAACATGACACACAATTATCTTGTTGCATGATACCAAGAATTGGTGCTGTAAAAGAGTGTCTGACAGTTTGCTTGAGATATAACCAGTATATTTAGATGCTTAAAATTATAAAATGTAGTAAATAATGCTGAAGGACAGATGGGTTAATTGACTAAATAACAAAAAGATTGTATTAAATTGGGGAGAGAAGAGCTTTGTGCCACGACTTGACTAAATGAGTAAGTAGGTCAATAACACATGCTGAAGAATCAAGGTACAGTTAATTTGCTGATGGAGAGAAGTTCTGGTAGGGAAAGGGGAAGAGGGGGTGAAACAGCTGAAGGAGACCAAGAGTTGAATGTAGTCTATATGTTTTTAAATGGGGTTGATTAAGTAAATTTTAAAATGATAATCAGTATATTTGTATGAACTTTAAATGCATTCAAACAGAATACACATATACTGCACAGTCATAGGTACAGTAGTTCAAACAGGCTTATTACTAAATAATTTAAAAAAATGAATTTGGCCTTAAGGATAAATCAGATGTTAGTTTTTATTTTAACAACACTGCAGTTGTAGATCAAGTTTTCAGATGCAGTCACTAAGTACAACTTGACAGTACTAAAGTTTCTTGAACTTATGTAACATTTTTTACTTCTGATAATGTAAGCGCTTCTGACAGACTTGGAAGATCCACAGATTAACCATCTGATTGTTCCCCCCACAAAACTGTGAATCTTTTGCATCTCATTGTTCCACAACTTCTTTAATTATTACATTATCATTTTACACACAACACAAGCAGTAACATCACACTCAACAAAACTGTCAAAATGAGTTCCATTTACTTATGTGGCTGGAATGATGTCAAAATGAGAAGGCCAAAGATGACTGAAGCATATTGCTGTAAAAATTAAAGTTCTATGAGGTATCTAATGGGAGGAGGGGGGGGGGGAGAAAAACATTAGACACCTAATCACTCTCAAAGTGGATGCCAAACACTTCACCTGTGGTGATGTCACCATTGTTGAAAGCATGCTGAAAAAGCCTCTTCTGAAATGGTGTTTAGCTTGGCTGTCATTGCTGGCACAATAACCTCTCTTGCCTGAAATTGCATTACTGAGTCTCTTGAGTTTGGGGAACAGCCAAAAGTCACTGGGGCCATATCAGGAGAGTAAGAAGACTTTCGAAGCTCAGGAGTCTGGTTTTTCACCAAAAAAGTCTGAATCAAGTGGAAGGAATGTGCGGAACCATTGTCGTGACAGAGGTGCAATTTCCTGTTGACCACAAGTCCGGTTTCTTCTTTTTCACAGCAACACATAGATGGCAGGACATCTCTGTAATATTCACAGTGACTGTTTGACCCTGTGATGTGTACTCATGTTTACCACACCACAGAAGACAAAGAAAGCAGTCAGTGTCACTTTGATGTTGCTGAACATTTGATAGGCCTTCTTTGGTCGTAGTGAAGAGAAATGCTACCACTTGGTTTCTAGGTCGTACCCATACACCCAGGACTTATAACCAATGATTATGATGTTCAGGAAGTTGAAGGTCACTGTTCGTATTTGTCCAGTCATTTGCCTTGCAATGAAAAACCAACATAAGCACTGTACACTCACTCACAGAGTTGCTGCTTGCCAGCAACTAACACTACAACAGGTGGGAAAAAATTAATGTATGCAACTGAAAGTTCAGGTTTGGACATGCAAGCAGATTAGATTCAAATCTGTCAGGTGTTCACATTAAAAAAATAAGGTTGGATACTTTTCTAACTGATCTCATATGTTGATGGGCTGTAATGCTGGAGGATGATCATAATAAGAAGTAACAGTTTTTTCCTCTTCTTACAACTCATGTTGTGTGCTGATTTGTTACTGTAATTGCCACATGTTTCAGTCAGTTCATATCAGAAAACAGACAGTAACCAAAACAATAATCAGATGCATCTGGCCATCAAGATGGTTTGACAGTAGAGAATTAAGAGATTTAAGGTACAAATTGTTGGGCTACCCACTATATTCTTTAGATTTGCAATAATGTGGCACCTTTCCATTTGCACATCAAGATAAATTCATGGATAAAAAGCATGTTGAGTCTGACCTTCTAGAAGCACTTCATTGATGGAATTAACTGACATAATTGTTCGACCATGTGTATTACCCAAACAGCACCAAATTGAAAAATAAAAATATCTTTTAACGTAAAAATAGTATTTCACAGTAAACCCAGTAACTCATCACAATCCTCTCAGAAGGAGAATCCTTAAATGTCCACAAATCACCACCAGTGATGATTCCTTTCAGAAAGTCATGTCTTGTACACTGCATATTAGGAAATGTTGATCTGCTATGATAACTTCATAATTGCATACACTGGTTGTTCAAAATTCCTACCCCAGTGACTTTTACATTCTGTGGTATTTCAACCTTTATCAGTTGCCTAGATCTTCGCAAGTCACTAAGGTTCACATTACCCTCTTGGAACAATGTATGCCACCTGAAGACATTTGTTACAGTCCATATTTTTCCCAATACATGGCAAGTGTGACCCTGTAAATTTCCCTTGATTTATGCCCTTTTGACCAACAGATATCGAACTAAACGTTACTGCTCTTCCCAATTTGACTACAGTAACACGCACACCATTTTTGTTTCCTAATTAAATTGTCTCGTTAGAGCTGCACATGGAAACAAAATATCCTCTGTAAGTAAACTACCTATATTATCATGAAATTTCAACATTTCATCTGTGTTAAAATGGGAGAAAAAATTATTGTGCATTACTTTCCAATCCTCCCTCATAGTTTACACAATCAACTATTGAGGGATCATGTAAAAGGAAGCTAAAATGCTAGTGGGGAAATATGTTGTTGTCGTTTAGAGGGGACTAGACTGCGTGGTCATCAGTCCCGGGGAAATATGTATCAGAGTTATATCATAGGTCATAGCTATGCCTTCAGCAGCTTGTCCTTTATTATTATTATTTATAGCTAGCAATAAGCCAGTGGTTTAGAATAAAACTTAAAGAAGGCACTTTGCATACTGTGGTTTTTTAGGGTTCCATACTTCAATTGGTAAAAATGCAACCCTTACAGGATCACTTAATCAATAAATTTGTTTTTACTAGCCAAGAAGTCAAATAAAAATAAAGCCTGTCTAAAGAAGCAAATCAGATTTGTTAAGCTTTTTACACACAAAAGAAAATAAGTAACTCCACATATCTCAGGAAGTACATTCATTGTTAGTGTATAATCATTCTAGGTGAGAAACTTCAGAAAATTCTTTTGTCACTGTGCTAAATAAACCAACAGCACAATCTATTTGTTCTTATGTATACTGTATCATACTACTAAACAGGGCAGAGTACCCAGACTTTACATTATATCTTTTTGTGATCTAATGTTGATGAAGTAAAGCATACAAGGTGCCAAAAGCTACTCTAAATTTACCTGTGAAAACTGGAGATTAGCATGATTAAACAGACAAAAAGACAGACACCGAGGTTACATATGAACCTGTTATATATGATACTTCTTCTCTGTGATCTGATTTTCATAAAAAAAAAAAAAAAAAAAAAAAAAAAAAAAAAAAAAAAATAAATATAAATATAAATATATATATATATATATATATATATATATATATATATATATATATATATATAAACATGTTTATCTTGCTCCAACCTCAAGTTGCCTCTGAAGACCCCATGAAAATTATGTAGTAATTTTGAGGATTAACATGTTTGAACAGACCAACAACAGGCAATATGGTTTTATTATTACTATATATATGCTAGTGACAATGGGAGTTTTGATCGTTACTGAAAATATTATAATTCTGTATCTGATCTTTTTTAGGATACACATCAGTACTTTGCTAAAGCCAGTCCTGCGAAGAAAGGTGACTACATTGAATTTATAGCAGATATGGATCTTCTTGTTGCATTAAGTGCATGCCCACATGGTGAGTGATATCAATTCACTGGAGTAAATTAGAATGTTTAAAAATGTATCACATTATGTACTTACTTTCACAATGATTTTGCTTCTAGGTGATGTCTCAATCCCAGTCGGAAGAGAAATACCTGACAGCATTTGCCATCCCCTGAAAGTTGAAGTTTTTAAAGCAAAAAAACCAGGAGCATAAATTTGAAGTGACAGTGTTGTGCCTTCTACTTTGCTTTTTACATTGATTGTCAGTTACACTGAAGAGTCAATCACATATGCGGGTGTTAATGGCCTGAGTGTGTTCACAATCATCTACCATTAAGAGATACACCTACTGTTCCTTACCACATGTTTGTAGGGAAGAAAAACAACATATTACCAGTATAGACTATCTTCAGATTGTGCAGATATTAACCTTAAAAAAATCTGGTATTGTCTGAATATTACCTACAAATACACAGTATTTTATACTATGTGTGCTACAAGTTTACACAGTCTTGAGGTCTTGACAACTGAATTTCTTCTTATGAAGATAATGTTCAACCAATAAGAAAGACAAAATGATTTAAAGAAAAAGAAAATTCTCATTGATACACGCACAAAGTGCATAGTGTTTCTGCTGTATGTGTTTCCATTGGAGATTACTTTTGTAATTGTTGTTATTAGCCTATCTGTATCATCAGTTGTATGAACTCTAAGTACTGAAATGTTCTTATTAAAAGGAAATTAATGGAAGTAGTAGCATATCTGTACATAAATATTCTCACTAGGAATTGTACATTATTTATATAGGCCTTCATAAAGTTTTAGTATTTTGTAACTGCCTAAACATGTTGGAATATCATACACATATATGTAAAATACATTTTAATACAAATATATATGACAGTAAAAACCAATATTTCTTGTCTGAAACAATCACAATCAGAAAGCTACCCAGAGAGAAATGCCATCTCAAATACTATAACTAAATAATTATATAAGTAAAAAAATTCACTAGCATACTGTCAGAATAATTTAAATTCCAGAACATAAGAGCAAGTGTTGCCAACTCCAGCGGTCTGTGCAGCTTCAGCTTGCTGTTTACATAATCAAATAGAAGCAATACAATTATTAAGATACAGTATATGCTGAATTCATACCACTTTAACTCACGTACCATTTAGTTTGGTAAACATTATTTGATCATGTAGAAAAAGTTGAAGTATAATAATCCCATGTGGGTACCTTTACTACAGCAAATTACATATCACATATGTTTCATTGGATGAGTGGATAGGCTGACAGTTTATGAATGCAATGGGTGCACTTTCGAATCCCACTGGAGTCAATTTATTTTTCAGGCCTTTTGTAAGTAATATATTAAATATGAATTCGCTAAAAATTGTACAGCTGTAGGATTTTATAGGTTTGGTTATGGTATATCACCCCAAATTTGCGATTGGATAGCAGATTTCCTGTCAGAAAGGACACAGTTCGTAGTAATCGATAGTAAGGCATTGACAAAAACAGAGGTGATATCAGGTGTTCCACAGGGTAGTGTTATTGGTCCTCTGCTGTTCCTTATTTACATAAACGATTTGGGGAAGATCTAAGTAGCTCTGTTAGGTTGTTTGCAGATGACGCTGTCATTTACTGTCTAGTAAAATCATCTGAAGGTCAAAACCAACTGCAGAACGATCTGAATAAGATATCACTATGGTGTAAAACTTGGCAATTGACTCTAAATAATGAGAAGTGTGAAGTCGTCCACATGAGTACGAAAAGAAATCCATTAAACTTTGTTTACAAGATAAATCAATCAAAAGTGAAGGCCATAAACTCCACAAAATACCTAGGAATTACTATTAGTTCAGACTTAAATTGGAAAGAACACGTAGATAATGTCGTGGGAAAGGCGAACCAGAGGCTGTGTTTTATTGGCAGAACCCTTAAAAGATGCAACAGAACTACAAAAGAAACTGTATACAGTATGCTAGTCCGTCCATTTTTGGAGTATTGCTGCCCAGTGTGGGATCCTTATCAGGTAGGTTTGATGGAGGACATCGAAAGAGTCCAAAGAAGGGCAGCACCTTGTTTTGTATTGTCACGATACAGGGGAGACAGCGTTACGGAAATGATACAGGATCTGGGATGGGAATCATTACAACAACGGCGCTTATTGGTGTGGCATGGACTACTTACAAAATTCCAATCGCCAACATTCTCCTCCAAATGCGAAAATATTATTGTTGATTCCCACTTACATAGGTAGAAATGATCATCAGAATAAAATACGATAAATCAGAGCTCAAACGGAGAGATTCAGGTGTTCTTTCTTCCCGCGTGCTATTCGAGAATAGAATGGGAGATAAATAGAATAATGGTGGTTCGATGAACCCTCTGCCAGGCATTTAAAAGTTATTTTCAGAGTATCCCATGTAGATGTAGGTGTCGATTCTATTTTATAATAATCTAATCTTTAATTGGACAGACACATGTGCACAGTAATAATATTGAAAATGGATGTATTTGTTTGTAATTACTCCGACTGCCACATGGTGCCCATAGTTTTCAACGATGAGAAATGTATCAGCTGATTAGCAAACATAATAGGTCTACTTCAAAATGGCTGTTGTGAACATTTGCAAGCACATAATTGCTCCCTTTGAAAGCAGTGTTAGTGCACCTGAGGCAGGACATTGTTATGGTGTTGATGCTTCTACTGCAAGGAGATGGATCAGGTATTTCAGACATAATGGTGAGGTAAGCAGACGTCTAATCCCTGGAAGACCACGAGTCTCTGCTCGAAGAGAATATGATGGTTAGAGTGGCCCAGATTGTTCCTTTCTTAAACACCCAGGAACTAGGGAGAGCTTCATGTTTCATGGGCATGTCTATTGAATCAGATCCCGTCGTGCTCTCATTAGAGAACTATCATGTGATGATCAAGTTGTGGACAGACAGGCAATTGTGAGTTCCGGGCAAAATCGATATTGGTGGAAAGTCATTTTCACTGATGAGTCCACAAGCAGAGGTCCTGTTCTTGTTTACCGCACAGATAGGCAACAATATGATGCCCACATCATAACTATACACGCTAGAAGTGAGTGCTTAAGTGTGAAATTTTGGGGTTGGATGGTTTATATGGGTGCAGAAACCTTAGAACGAATCCAATACAAATTCAATTTAGCATGCTCTGAACATTTCCTTGAAAATATATTCATTCCTGGAGCTCGACTTTGGTACTCCGAAGGATGTCTAATTTACTAACATGATAATCATCCATTGTACACCAGCATTAAAATTCAGAGCTGGTTCCAAAAGAGAGAGAATATTATTCAATGCCTACTATGACCTCCAAAGCCATCCCATAGAGAATGCGTGGACTAAACTCAAGAAGACTGTGCTGGATAATTGGTAAGACCCTCCTCCAAGAACTGTAGATGCCTTGTGGGATTGGGTTTATTCTTCATGGGAGAGAATTGCCATGGATGAGGCCTTTTTCTGCAGACTTGTAGATTCTATGCCTTGAAAGATGCGGGCTGTTCTTGATGCCAATGGCATGTGGACAAAATACTGAAGATATATGTAGCCTAAATTATATTATCTAATAATGGAAAGTCCAGGTTGGAATTAACAATATAGTAATAAGACAGTTCTCAACTCACTGCAAAGATGTGATGACGAGCTGCACCAGCCACATAAAAAAGACACACACATACAACACTTTCAGCTATCGGCCATTGCCTTCTTCAGAAATAGAAACATTCACGCAATCACACAGGTGCACAACACAGTCACACGACCATCATCTCTGATAGCCGCACTTCGAATCACGTGCTGTGGTGTAGAAATAGTGGAGGAGAGGGGGAATAGGAAAGGTTGTGTCATGGTGGTGTAGATGAATACAGCACAGCCTTGCAAAGTATGTACGAATTAATGGGAGGAATGAGATACAGCTTAGGGATGAAATGGGGAGGCAGGTGAATGAAGGAAAGGAAAATAAAATAAAACAAACACACATGTGCCCCCCCCCCCCCAAACGCACACACCACTAAAAATAGGGAAGCTATTGTAGGTTGAGGACTGGATACTTTTGGGATCGGAGAATGTACTGCAGAAATAGTCGTATCTGTGCAGTTCAGAAATGCTGGTGGTGGGTGGGAGGATCCAGATGCCCTGGGTTGTGAATCAGCCATTGGAATCAACTATATGCTCCGCTGCATGCTTTGCTACAGGATGATTCACTTTGTTTTTGGCCACAGTTTGGCAGTGGCCATTCATTCTAATGGACAGATGGTTGGTGGTCATGCCAATATAGAAAGCTGTGTAGTGATTGCAGCTGGGAAATTACATGACTGCTCTCACAGGCGGATATGACCCCTGTGGCAGTCGGCTGGGTTTCATGGTGGCATAGGGATTGGACTAGAATATTATGGAGGTTGGAAGGGCAATGGCACACCACTTTACTAGGGGTGGGTAGGATCTTGGGTGGGATGTCTCTCATTTCTGGGCATGAGGACAGAAAATCAAAACGTTGGCAAAGGATGTAATTTAGTCGTTTCAGTCCAGGGTTGTACTGGGTGACAAGGGTAGTGCTCTTTTGTGGATGGTTACTGATGGTGGAGAGAGGATTTGGAATGTGTGAGGATATAGCATGGAATTTCTGTTTGCAGATTAGGTCTGGGGGGTAGTTTCTGTCTGTGAGGCCTTTGTGAGACTCAGCATTATAATTTTAATGGGAGGTCATACCAATATCAACCTTCAAGGAAGAATTTATTTATTTATGTTTTTTTTTTTTTTTTTTTTTTCTTTTGGGTGGTCAAATAAATATCACTTTCCAAGGAAGATTATTTTTTTGGAAGGCCAGATAAAAATACCCTCTAAATGTTACCTCCCAAGGAAGATTATTTTTAGATATCAAATTGATAAATTGTAATTAGTTTTTTACTAAAGAAAATAGTGAAAAAAGTAAAACCAATATAATTTAATAACAAAAAGTAATTAAAGCAAGAAATATTTGTACTGCAATAAAAAAAAAAAAATAAAGGGTTTGATGGCATCCAATACAATACACACCACTTAATCAGGAAGGCCGACAGTCTATCAATGAACTGCTTGTCCTTTCTCATTAGTGCAATGGTCACATAGTCCTACCAGAGTTGAAGAACGAATATTAAACTGGACACAACAGATATTGGCAGGCACAGCCAGTGACTCATGTAAAAACTTAGAAAATTAGACCTATCTACTGATAAATTTAAATTAGCTTAACACTATAGATTTAACATGTGGCAACTGAAGTAATTACAAATACATGCATCCATTTTCAACATACTATGACTATCATATGTCTTGTTGTTTTAAGATTAGGATATTACAAAGTGGAATATGTTTAAGAATGTGGAATCTAGAAAGGCCTATAATTGCACAATTTGTAGCGAACTAATGTAAAAAAGTATTACCTGCATATGTCTAAAAAGTAGTTGACTCGAGTGACACTTGAACTGACCCTTGCATTCACAAACTGTCAGCTGACCTGAAGTCCCCATTTTTATACTCCTCTATTAATTTCCTTGTAATGTACTTTATGTCTACTTTATCCTGTGCCAAAATTAGCTGGTCATCAGCAAATTGTAAGAAGTATATAGTAATAATTTCATTTACTGAGATCCTCATGTTTTTGCATTTTCTTTTCCAATTTTCTGTAGATAAAAATGAATAAAATGCTTTGGAATTAAGTGACCACTAGAGCTATGTTTGTTATATTTTTATTGATTGCACTACCTGTTTGAGCTTTGCTCATTTTAAGTGGTACCTATACACAAGCTGTTTTCAGTTGTAATGGAACATCCCTCCCCCCCCCCCCCCCAGCAGTGATTGATGCAAACTGGTGGTGAAGTGAAGTACAGGTGACCCAGACTCACATATACTGACGGCAGTATCGGCTGGTTCAGTGGAGTTGAATTTCAGATAAACACAAATAGAAAAAAGACTAAATCGGGTGTACGTCAAATATAAAGTGTGGCTACAAATGCTATTTATGATTTTGATAATAAGGAACGTTAATTGTGGTGTACTTATGAAAAACGGTACGTAGAAGCTTCTAGATAGCACAAGAACAATCACGCCACTAATGATAAACAAAAACTAGATAAACCAAAATCTAATTGCAGATATGACTCATAAGTTAAATAAGCTGTGTTAAACACCATTACTTTCATTGTAATTAAGATTTCACTAATTAAATATGGAAATGTGTATAGGAAGCTAATTGCATGATTTTGTATTTGTACATTTATAAGCTGCAAACTTGAAAATTATTATTACAAAATCTGACCAATGTTTGTCCAGAAGCCATGTAAATGTTAGCAACATTGATCATCCAGTATTTAATTAAATAACCACGTCTCAAAGCAGTTCATTGTTTGTAAATAAGATTACACAAAATTACCAAAGAAGAAAGAAAAGAGGCCATAATTCTGTATAACTATCATATGCTTTGTGGTTTGATGAACCCTCTGTCAGGCACTTAAATGTGACTTGCAGAGTATCCCGTGTAGATGTAGATTATTTTATGCACTGATATCAGCTTGTTTACAGGTACCACCTGAAAATGAGCAAAGCTTGGAACTTGTAGTGCAATCAACGTATTAAACGCAGCTGTGGTGGTCATTGAATTACAATGCATTTCTTGCAATTTGTAGCTGCAGAGAAGGACACAAGAGAAATATTCAAGATGACCTTAATAAATCACAGAAAAGTAGGGATACAAGGTGATATGACCTGGATAAATTAGTTATGAAATTCTTGAGAATTTAAAAAGAGCATTAGGCAACAAGTGACTGATTTTTAAATGTCCCCAAGATTGTGCTTAATTTGGAGAATACATTTCATACGAATTATGTTTTTCTCATTAAATGGTAAGTATCTGAGGTCCAGTCTTATAATGCCCCAATCAATGTTCTTTTTCACGTAAATATTAGAATCTCGATTTCTTCTCCATTAACTAAATGCATCTGAAGATAATCACTAGCTCAAAGGAACTCACTTTTACTATAAATAATGAGTTACTCAGATTTAAACTTTCATAGGAATAGGGCTTTATTGTAACCCATCTACAATGTCTATTCTGAAAATGCTCCTTATTACACATTTACATAAGGAGAATCACATCCAACACTTTAAAAATCCAGACTAGACAATCCTTAACAACTGAATAATACATTAAAAAACAAAAGAACAATAACCAGAGGCTCCTCCTCTTTACTGAATGTTCCTGGAAGCTAATGCTCCTCTTGATCACCCTGCAAGTAACCTCTGTGACAGTTATCTTGCTCCTGTGTAGGAAAACAGAGAATTCTTGGACAGTACACGTCCTATAGGTTCTCTAAACCCACTCAAACCAACATTTGGTTATCTTTCTGCAATGGAGGAAGCATGTAGTGTATTTGTTACACTACAATATGAAGGGTAACTAACACAATAGATGATGAATGGGTAGCTCTTGACATGTGGAAAAGTGAAAGCAGAAGAGGATCAAATAGATGGACAGAAAAAGCCTTCCTAGAATATCACAGGAGACACTATTTAATTGATGAAAAGATAAATATAAAATGCAACAAATGAAGGAAGAAAAAAGGAGTGTAAGTAACTAAAAATGAGACTGACAGGAAATGCAAAGTGGCTAAGCAGGAGTGGCCAGAGGAGAAATGAAATTCTGTAGAAGAATGTTCAGTACAACTAGGGGTAAGATAAATACTGTGTACAGGAAAATAAAAGAGACATTTGGACACAAGAAAATCAGCCGTATGAATATTGAGCTCGTACGGAACAGCGGCACTAAGCAAAGAAATTTCTGGTGGTTCTCCAGTCATTGTGCATAAATGGCAAAAAGCCATTCACAAAGAATCTTAAATTAGAATATCATGTGTACTGAAGTTTTTTTTTAGTAATTACAGATAAGAATTAAGAAGCTAGGAATAATATAAATTTTACAGAATTTCATAAACTGACAGCAAAACCTTGTGGTATTTTCAAGTAGACTGAAATAAGAATATCAGCATCTCTAGATGTGAATATGTGTTTTAATTCTTCAAGAAAGGGATACATATAACAACAGTAATCTTTATAATTTAACTATTTCATTGAACAACTTGTGTTTGAAACAGTATTTGTTTATTATGACAAAGGAGAGTATCCAGTGGCTAAGAAAATGAAGTGTGATATCTGAAAAAAAGATAGTTATTATGGCTCCAAGAGCTCTTTTTTTATGTCTTCTCCACTCTCCTGGTTTCCGAAACAGGATGTGCAATGACAAACAGAAATAGGCTTACAGTGCACTTCGATAAAACCAGAGTTTCGTAAAACAGTTTGAATAAATATATTTTGCTGGACTTCAATGAAATGGTGTCCTGAATGCCATTTTGTTATTAATGTGATGATTTAGAGGAGGAACTACAGTACAGTCTTCCTCAGTGCAACAGCTCTGGGGAACAATGCTTAGTATTTTGGTCAGTTGTGTCTCATCCTCTGTCTCAGTGCCATTATGGTCACAGAGTTTCTGGACATGCAGTATTGATATGTTTACTGACTTAACATAAGATCAAAACTTCTTAGTATTTTGTACCAAGTCAGTACATAGGTCATAACTTTGGCCTCATTTAATTTTTGCTTGTCTGTGAGATTTTGTCTATATTTAATTTGTAGTGGAACTCTCTTAGCATTAACAGTTTTCTAACTTCATTATCAAACCATGGTGGATCTTTTCCATCTAACACAATTTTACTTGCACATACTTCATTTTAAGTGTATTGTATGATGCTCTTCAACTTTGTCCTATGATGCTTAACACTGTCAGTTCTGGAGATGAAATTTTCCTTTTGAAATGTCAGATATTTTGAAATATGTCTCTCGTCATTCATAATAAATAGAAAGTCAATAATGGAGGATAAGTAACAACTCACTATAAAGAGGCTCACTGAGTTGCTGATAGCCATGAAAAATAGACAATCCCATTCATACAACTTAAATTTTCGGCCTTGGCCTTCATCACAAAAAGAAACACATACAATCACTCAGACAATTATACACACACAGCCACCATATGTGACCACTGAAGTGCCATGGTCGGATATGGTGGTGTATAATTGCCTGAGTGATTGTGTGGATGTATGTGTTTCTTTTTGTGATGAAGGCCATGGATGAAAATTTAAGTTGTGTGAATGTGATTGTCTATTTTTCTTGCCTGCCGGCAGCTCAGCCATATTTGGCATTATCACCGTTGAGTCCCTATTCTATACTTACTTAGTTGTAAAACTTAACATCTGTTTGTCAACAGCAGGTCTAAGATGTTACTTCCACAAGCATGATCTCTGTTTAACTGCTCAAGGTAATTTTCATATAAAAGAATTAGAACTATTTTCCTTGATTCTCTGTCCCTGCCATCTGCCTTACACATTTGAGTCTGCATTACTTATGAGAAGTATCATGTTATATTTTGAATAGGATTGAATTATGCACAATTCTCTGACAGGCTTCGGCAGAGTATAAGGTTACATGTTGATCTTGAATGTATCACATACAATTGTCTGAGAGGCATGGGAATGATCATGATGTAAGATCTTTATTAGTCTTAGAATGGGCAGTCAGAAATACTTATCCAGTTTGGGAATAATGGCAATAAGAGAAAGGTGGTACAAATGGCTACAGGCTGGTTTCACTAGCAACAGATTACAACAGAAATGCTGAAAAATCAAAGAAACATGCCATACATTTCTCAAGAATGTGGCTGAAAAACTCAAAGCCATGTCTTCTTTCATAAACATACTCTCTGCATATACATCTACATACATACTCTGCAATCCACCATAAGGTGCATGGCAGAGGGTACACTGTACCACTAGTAGGCATTTCCTTTCCTATTCCACTCCCAAATAAAATGAGGAAAAAAAGAATGTCTATATGCCTCCATATAAGCCCAAATTTCTCTTATACTGTCATTGTGATCACTACATGAAATGTAAATATGTGGCAGAAAGCTTATTCAACACTCAGCTTCAAATTTCAGCCCTCTAAATTTCCTCAACAGAAGTTCACGAAAAGAACATCATCATTCCTCCAGCGATCCTCATTTGAGTTCCTGGAGCATTTCCATGACACTCACACATTGGTCAAACCTACCAGTAACAAACCTAGCTGTTCGCATCAGAAGTGCTTGTACATCTTCCTTTAAACTGACCTGCTGCGGGTCCCAAACACTTGAGCAATACTCTATATGCAGTTGTACAAGCATTTTATACACGGTCTCCTTTGCAGATGAAGTACATCTTCTCAAAATTCTCCCAATAAACCGAACTGTCCTTACATGTTCGTACCATTTCATATCACACTGCAATGTTACGCCTAGATATTTGAATGATGTGACTGCATCAAGAAGCTCACAACTAATGCTGTATTTGAACATCATGGGATTGTTGTTCCTACTCATGTGCATCATCTTATGTTTTTCTACATTGAGAGCTAGCTGCCATTCTTCGCACCAACTAGAAATTTCGTATAAGTCATCCTGTATGATTTTACAATTAATTAAAGACGGCACCCTCCCATACACCACAGCATCATCTAAGTATTTATGGAGAGAAGGAAGCTTAGGATTTAACACCTCGGCAACAGCATTGTTATTATAGATGGTAAGTATTTAATCCTGTACAGATAGACAGATAAGATTGTTGAAATAACAGCTCACACTGATGTGTAGAAACATTCATTCATCACACACATGAACCATTAATGGAAGTGGGACAGACTTTACTGTGTACTTCAGTAGAAATAATTTTCAAACATATTATTTACAGTGATTCAAAGAGTATAGAGGAAGATGCGTATTTTATGTAGAACGTGAAAGAGCACAAATTATTAATTTATTTAAAACGATGGATAATTCTGCATGAACAGAATCAAAGAAAAACTTAATTAAGTAAGACAAATATTTAGGTAATGTGGTAAACACACTTCATTAGTAGTTTACATTTTTTACATTGATATTCAATCATACGTACTTCTTTGAAAATATCTAGTCATTGTTGTTTTGTATAGTGGTACAATATTACCGTATATATTGTTTCACTTTTGTGGCATTATACAATTATGTAATTAATTATAATTTTATGATTTCTATATCTTTGGAGCCCACAGTGTAGTATACGAATTTAGTGATACAACCATAATACAAAATTTTAACCCATTGCACTGCTATTAATGTTTTCTATTAATTATGATGAGCCCTTTTCAGCTTTATAACCATCATCAGATTTTATACAATGTTGTTGTTTTCACTGTTATTCTTGTTAGATGTCTTTTACTGTACAGTGCTTACCAATTTGCCAGGTTTGCATAAAACCTGATGGTGGCTATAAAGTTGGAATGGGCTCATTGTAATTAATAAAATAACATGAAAAGCAGTGTACATGGTTTAAAATTTTGTATAATTGTGTGTTTTTATTCTTAGTATAAGAAAATGGTCTTATCAGTTAAATAAAGATTTTCAAAGAAGCAATGATTTTGTCTCATATCACTTGGACACTGTGCAGTATTTGTTCTGTACATTGATGGAGATACAAATATCTGTTTGTTTTATGAGAAATCCAGGTAAATTGTTAAGATTATATTTTACTGTACCAAAGATAAACTGCCAGTTTTTAAAGTTATTCTTACTTACTTTGCTTTTGACTCCAATAAAAGGAGAGTTGTTAGTGTGATAGTATGATAGTGTATTTGTGCGTGACACTGCATGCAAATATGTGGGTGGGTGAGAAGCAATGGGATAGAATGTATGGTTGATCATCAATATTCTCCTGAGTTGATAATGGGGTTGGGTGTGAGAAGGTATGGAAGACAGGATGGGCATCTGACTTTATGCGTTTGCTCCAAGGCCTATGTGACTGTACTAACAGACCGTTCTTCTATATATATGTTGTTTCCATTAGTACATTATTTTCTTCCTCAGAAATATAATGTGAGAGAAAAATGAAAGCTAATCTTGATGGAATTATGACACCTCTCTATAATCACTGGCAATACTTACCACATTTTTGATAACTTTACAAATACTATTTAGTAAAATTGTCTTATGGGAACAAAGGTGACTTATTTGAACAAACAGATAAATTATTTCTGTATATTATTGTGGTTTCCAGTCAAAAAGGAAAGGATGCTGAAGGTAATTTCAGACGTGACTACTGGTTACTGTCAATTGAATCTGAGAACCACTCTGTTCTTCAATTTGAGAACTCTCTTCTTCGCCACTATGTACCAAGGATGAGGTGCTAAAGCAAAGTTTTTCTGCAGCTTCCATTTTCTTACGCAGCTCACGTTTCTCTGCTAGTTTCTGCCTCAGTGCTTCCAGTTCTTCTGTGTTGGGAACTTTCACCTCCTGCTTCTGTGGTTTTGGTAAGGACCTGTACAAAGTTACAACGTCTAACTCATTTTGAACTGTATGTAAAAAATAGAGATGGTTTACTTACCAGGCGAAAAAGCACAGGTACATAGACAGACACACAAATAGAAATACACACATAACACATAAATGCTAAGCTTTTGCTACCATAGGTTGCTTCTTCAGGAAAAGAGCAAGGAAGGAGAGGGAAAAGGAAAGGATGAGGGTTTTAAAGGAAGAGAGTGAGGAGTCATTCCAATCTCAGGAGAAGAAGGACTTATCTTGTGGGGGAAAATGGACAGGTAAACAAACAGACACACCTACACCATGGTGTGTGTCCCTTTCAAGACTTTTGACTCTTATCATTACTGTCTGATTTCTGTACAAACTGTACAGAGTGTATTCAGTTTAACATGGTCAATTTCTACAAAGGTTTGCCTTTCCTTAGAAATATTAAGTGATTAAATATTGAGAACTTAAAGAGAGGTGGGGGGGGGGGATAATATGCTAATCCAAAAAACAATATTTCGATGTTATGCTTGTTACATGTTGACTTAAATTCAAAGACAAGGATGTAAAAGAAATAAGTGAGATAAAAGGGATAGTAATAGATACTGTAGTGTTTCCTGTGTGTAGAAATAACATATTCAACCAATTTGTTTAGTTAATCTGTTGAAAAATTGGAAAACTGCAAACTTCTCTATTACTGCCTGGTGTAAAATAGAAGTTGAAATACAGTTTTAAAAGTGTTTTGGCTTTATCAGCTAAAATGGAAGTTACATGATAAGCAAGACCATTGTTCTTTCTCATGAGTAAACAAAATAATTCTACTAAAATAAAGCAAATGAAGTATGCATGGTCCACAAGCATCTGTTTCTAGTCCATTATCTAGGTGGAGAAATAATCCATACTTCAAATGGTAGTACTTTGTCAGACTCATATTTGGCAATTATTTTGCCTCAGTGGGCAAAATGACTCACACTCTTGTTGACACTCTAGTTTCACCAACTGCAGATTGTTAGCACTGTCTCAGAGTGATTTATTTTGCTTCTGATACAAGTATCCGTGCATCTGTACAGCTAGAAGATTGCATGTCTAAAATGTATTGCAGTCAGAATTTTTTAAGTCTCTGTAGGAAGATGATTAGTCCTGCTGTAGAGATATATTGACATAAACACTCCACAACCTTTTGTGCGGAAGATGATGCAGCTTACCATTCAGTTCACTGTGAGCAAGGAGACAAATGACTGTGACTGTGTGTGTTATGTGACATAATATCCTTCAGAACTGGTTGCAGAGATAACTTGCACTCAACTTTCTAGGAACCCTTGCAACAAATCTAAGTGAATGTCTTTCTAGTTCCACTGCTATATATTTCAACTATATTGCCGAGAGACACCACGTACACTGACTGCCGCCGTGGCGTAGGGGATAAAGTCACCGACTGCAGTGCCGAAGGTCGCTGGTTCAAACCTGCCCATCGGCAAAAATTTATTTGTTTGTAATTAACAATTCCAGGAGTTTATACATCTTTCTTACGTTCACTTGTAAAATCTACTTGTTTCTTATGTTAACTGTTCTTCTAATTTCTGGTACATTCTGTCTGTGTATAACTAGCAGAGCACTCTGCCCGAGGGGCAGTTAGTGCTGCGTGTATGTTAAGTCGTAATAAACTTGCTTTCAGTATAAGTGCTGTGTTCACTCGCGTTCGAAGTCAGGCCTGCTTCCCTTTCAACGCGAAAATATGATAGGTTTCAAACCTTTGCTGTTAGTATTGTAAACATATGGTATTGAGACTTAATCTTGTGTCAGTTTCTATTAGACAAAATATTTTTGAACAAATGATGTATCTGAGAAGATACTTCATATAATTGTTTCTTTGTTTTTGTTCAATGTGATAATGTGCCAAATGCATTTCAGTATAATAGAAAGACAACATATCTGATCACTCATTTCCATTATTTTCAATGTATGTGGTGTGATTCTTCCCCTCCTGAAACAACATTATGTTTGACTTTAAATTAGATTTGGTACAAAAGTAATACATTAATAAGGAACAGACCAACTGAATCAGTGATTCCTGGCAGCTGGAATTGAATTAACTGAAAAGATTATAAGAATTAATTTACTAAATTAGTCCAATAACAAAGGTCATATTTGTAGGAATATACGCGGTGCGTCATAAACGAGGAAAAATATTTCGTACAAATTGTTTCACACTGAGCTACAAACATAAATTTGTTTTCTGGATGTTCCTATGTCAATAAATGAGATTGCAATTGAATGGTAAAAATCTGGAAATATGAATTAGATTTTGGGTTACTATGCACCGACACTGGCCAAGGGGGCAGATCTGCAACAGGGCACAACATGCAAGTGTTATAGGTAGTCTGGCCACTGAAGAGAAGGTGACAGCACTCACATCTATCCTGTACAGTTTTTGCTGGCTGGTATTATGTATCGTGGCTAGTTGGCATAGTTCCTTGCCCAATGTAGGCACACAGTAAAACCCAAAAATCCACTTCATGTTTCCAGATTTTTACCGTTCAATTGTATTGTCATTTATTGACATAGGAAAATGCGGAAAACGTATTTATGTTTGTATCTCAGTGTGTGAAAATTTGCACAAAATATTTTTCCTCATTTATGACTCACCCTATATATATCACCATATGTATTGTCATTCCTCCGTATGGTGTGTGTGTGTGTGTGTGTGTGTGTGTGTGTGTGTGACATGCAGCGCAGTCAACCTCTGTGTTTTTGATATAAAGTATAAGGTAAAGCACTGAATTAAAATTTGTGCTAATGTCGGGATTTAAACCCAGGCCTCCAGATCAATATGGATAGGCCTATAGCATTTTGGGTCCACAACAATGTGGTCTTTAGCACCCTGCTCAGTAGGCAGTGTTTATCCACTCAGTCACCATGGTGTTACGGACATGCCCTAATGTAGTTGCAGGGACTACCTAAGTACATTCCTTCCCAGCACAAAAATTAATTCTATCATAGTGTTCCCATTTTTAATTCATACTGACATGTTGAAGTTCTCCAAAACCAGAATAGTGACCAACCATTGAACATAATGGGGCAATCCTGCCTGTACCTCAGGAATAGTTGATACTAATGTCAAATAAATACTGCTCCTGAGACAGATGTTATCTGTTCCAGGTGAATGGTACACAGGAGAAACTGAAAGCCTTTGTTTATGCTCTTGTCTCTCTGATTTTACCTTTATGATGTTTTTGCAAGATATAAATGGGAGTAAGCTGTATTTCAGTTGACTGTTCTGGATACGAACTCTCTCAGAAACTTAACAGGAAAGTTCACCCAGAAGCAGAACGCCTCTCTTGTATGAACATCTCTGTGCTTAGAAAATAAATCTGTAACCAAAATTGCTACACTTCTTTGTGTCCTTTCTATTTCCTCTATCAGTCCAATCTGGTATGGATGTCAGACTGAGATGCAGACGACCTCATTCTTGAGGACCAAAAACGCACACTATATCCATACTGAGCAGAAGTCCTGGATTCAAATTCTGGCCTTAGCACATATTCTAATTCAATGCTTTACCTTATACTTTTTATCAAAGACACAGTGCTTTACTCCAAGTGTGTCACATCATATGGTGGAAGGGGAGTACAGGTGCAGATATAAATATCTAGAAACATCTCCACCTCTGTCCAAGCCACTCAGTACAAATGAACTAGCTTGGATCCTGCACCTGTCACCCCCAAAGAAAGCCACTTCTCCCACAATCTCTGTTCCAACTGCTCCCTCCACCACCCCAATGGACACCACCTCCTTCTTCCTTCTGACAACCCCCCCCCCCCCCCGTCACCCAACATCAACACCTGTGCCTTCTCCAGATTTGATCCTCACTTCCTGAAATATAATGCTCTCTATTTGAAGATCAAGAAGTACTTCCTGCCTGCCCAGTCCACTTCTTAACTCATCGCTCTGTAAGGATTCCACCAGCCCACCTTCCATACCGATTTACTCCAGTCTCTTCCCTGCATACACTTCAGCCTACTCACTTACTTTACTCCCTACTTCAACATATCCTCTCCCCACTCACCTCAACCTCCTCACCGCCAGCCTAACCTCATCACCAAAATCACCAAGCTAAGTCCAGGGATGAGCAATGAGGAAGTGTTGGGCCAACTCAGTGCCCAATCCGAGCTGTCCATCTGCTCCACCAAGCATATCAACAATGCCCCTGGTCCTATGTACCTGATGCAGATCTTTATGCTTATCCTCCATCAACTGCCCAGGCCAAAAGGGCACTAAACTACAACCACCCCTATAAAGTGGATCTTTACTGCTCCTCTCCCCAATCCTGTCTTTGTGCAATTGTGTACTATGACCACCTTACGAAGAACTGCCACAACCCTGCACCCCCCAACTATCCACACTGCAATCCCTCATATCATCAAACAGTGCCCCAACCTTGCATGCCCCTGGCCTCATCTGCAACATCTGTAGCAGCCCCTATTCCTTTAAATGCAAGGCCTGCTCTGCTCCTGTCTCTCCTGAACTATCCGTCCACATCTGTCCCATTTTTCCTAACTCATGCGCCCAGACAACTCCCTCTGCTCTCCTCCCATTGTTGAGGACGTCATCCAGTTTGTATCTACTATCCTGCAAAATATCCACCCCTTTCAGTGCTCCACACCCTTAAACAGATCACCCACACCGTATTCCAATTGGAGACCTATGCCACCTTTTGCCGTAACAGATCCCATTTCATCTTCTCCCAGCTGGTCACCCTCATTTAAGGCACACCATTATCCTTTTTCCCTTCTACACCCCCCCCCTCCTGCAGTCCCCTTGGCACAGCCATCCTATACCTTCTCTATGACCATATGCACTTCCTCCCTGCCCACGAAGACCTATTCATGCACACCTTCTCCCAAAGCTGTGTGGATGCCTTCCTTCTCAATGAGATATTCCTGTAACTCCATCATCCAATCAGCACCTCTCATTACCTCCTCAAACACACTGATGGACCCCCTCCCCTTGCTGGAGGTGGAGTGAAAATTGGTCGCTTCCATCAGTACCCCATCCAACCACAGCCTCTCCTTAACTGTCCTACTGAACTCCTCATCCTCAGTCTCTTTCTCCCCTACCTCACAGTCACCCTTGCCACAATTTATATCCACAGCACTGCCTCCCTACCTTATGACTTACTCTCTCACATAGATTGATCTTTCACAATCTATGTGGTTGTACTAATCTTAATATTTATTCCTGATCTCCCACCAAACTCTGGCGTTGTGTCAGTTTGTCACCACCTCACTTCGAGATGACCTTGTCCTTCTCCCACAACCCAGCCACTGTGAAAGTAATACCAACCTCCTCAGGTGCCTCAAGGTGGACGTCCTCAATCTCATAGGCAGTGACCATACCCCTGTCCCTCCCACCATCGACCCCCACTGTCACCCTGCCCCTCTCCCAAACTTGTCCACGATTACTCCTGTCCTCATTGGGATGCCTTCCAGTGATCCATCACTCTCCGCACTCCCGCTGGTATAGACCATGCCTCCTCCTCCTCCCTTCACTAGGCTGTTGCTGATGCTCTCTAAAATCACATCTCCACCTAAGCCATCCACCGACACAATCCCATCCTCCCTCCACAGTTACTCTGCCCCCAATTACCCTCTCCACAACAACCCCCCCCCCCCCCCCCGTTCCTCGACAATTCTGGTAAGGCAGAGCATTTTGCTTGCTACCTATATGCCTATATGGATCCCCACAAGGGATAGAGAGTATTAATGATCCGTATTGAAATTGTCAACTGCCTGATGGGGGCATATATACAGTTATTGATATGGTGTCTGCTCTTACTGGACAGGGATGGCCTAATTGGTTAAGGCGACCACTGGCCCGAAGTGGGAAAACCGGGTTCGAATCTGGGTCCTATAAAAATTTACAATTTCACATTTATTTCAGTGCCCTTAAACGGTTGAAATGTTTCAATATTTAGAATTCGTAAAATTACGGCTGCTTAAGTAAACCAATGGTGTCTGTCCGAAAAGAACAGACAACATATCAGCAATTGTAACCGAATTAGCAGGTTAGTGAGATAATATTTTCTAAACACAGTTGTCTGTTGGAAAAAGACGCTAAATTTAACATGGCAATGATAGAAACGAGAAAGGGCGTAAATAAAGCTCACCAGTTGTTGCAATTTCTGGATAATCCTATACCCATTTTGTTTGTAATAACGACCCACTGTCGAGTGTGAGGTACTGGCGTAACCTATTAATACGATCATTTGCAGACTTGGTAGGTGCAGGTTACAAGTTGTCCCCTACCATTCTGTCTCAGCCGCAAAGCAGACTTCAACACTGTGCAGTCCTTGCAAACAGGACCATGTGGTACATACCCAGTGATTTCAGTTATTAACACTGGATACACAACTGTAGACCAAGCGAGGTGGCACAGTGGTAAAACAATGGACTCGCATTCAGAAGGATGGTGGTTCAAATCCGTCTCCGGCCATCCAGATTTAGGTTTTCCGTGATTTCCCTAAATCTCTCCAGGCAAATGTCGGGATGGTTCCTTTGAAAGGGCGCGGCCGATTTCTTTCCACATTCTTACCCAAATACTCCGTCTCTAATGACCCCGCTGTCGACGGAACGTTAAAAACTCCAAGCTACCTTCTCCACACAACTGTAGTGCTTTGAATCTGTGAAAATTGTGACACTATTTTTGTAAGGTTGGCAACCCCATACGTATAGGTCGAGTTGTTCTTTTATGCATTGCGTCTTTTAAAATCAGTTTTGAACGATTAATTACTTTAATAAATACCGGGTGATCAAAAAGTCAGTATAAATTTGAAAACATAATAAATCACGGAATAATGTAGATACAGAGGAAAAAATTGACACACATGCTTGGAATGACATGGGATTTTATTAGAACCGAACAAAAGGTTCAAAAATGTCTGACAGATGGCGCTTCATCTGTTCAGAAAAGCAATAATTAGCATAACAAATTAAGAAAAGCAAAGATGATGTTCTTTACAGGAAATGCTCAATATGTTCACCATCATTCCTCAACAATAGCTGTAGTCGAGAAATAATGTTGTGACTGTAAAGAATGTCCGGAGTTATGGTGAGGCATTGGCGTCGGATGTTGTGTTTCAGCACCCCTAGAGATGTCGGTCGATCACGATACACTTGCGACTTCAGGTAACCTCAAAGCCAGTAATCACAGGGACTGAGGTCTGGGGATCTGGGAGGCCAAGCATGACGAAAGTGGCGGCTGAGCACACGATCATCAACAAACGACGCGCGCAAGAGATCTTTCACGCGTCTAGCAATATGGGGTGGAGCGCCATCCTACATAAAAATCGTACATTCAGCAGGTGTTTTTGAGCCATGCTGGGGATGATGCGATTCTGTAACATATCGGCGTAGCAGTTACAAAACCAGAATCACGCAGTTCATCGAAGAAAAGATACCCGATGACGTTAGATATGGTTCTAATAAAACCCCATGTCATTCCAAGCATGTGTACCGTATCAATTTTTACCTCTATTTCTACATTATTCCGTGTTTTATTAAGTTTTCAAATTTATACTGACTTTTTGGTCACCCGGTATATTATGATAAAGTTGGAGCCGTTTATAGTTGTAGAGAACTCAAAGAGACGCGGCGGATTAGCCGCGCGTACTGGAGCGCCGTGTTGAGGTGCGCGCGGCCGTTCGCCGTCGGGGATTCGATTCCTTCCTCGGGCATGGGTGTTTGTTTTGTTCTTAGTTTAGTTTACCTTAGGTTAAGTCGTTTGTAAGGTAGGAACTAATAACCAAGCTGTTGCGTCCTATAGACTTACAAACATTTGAACATTATTTTAACTCAAAGGAAACGAAGTACAGTTCAGATCCATAGATGAGCTGTATTTTTAGTCAGAACTAGTATTTCTATCACATGAATGAATAAATTACACCGCTGTAGACGCTACTTCTCGTGTTCAGTTCTATTTTGCCTCTTTTTTATAATGATTTTCGTTTGAGCTCACTGACTGAAAATTTCTCCTCAATTAATGGAAAATAATGCTTATATGAGACACCTCGAACTGGACGTTTTTACACCTTCATTTTTCTTTCTACAGTAAAACAATTTACTCATTACATGCAATGTGGTAGAAACACTAGTTATGAATAAAGATATAAATCACGTATACGTTTTATACAACTCATGCCGTTTTCTGCTCTTTCGTTTCATGAGTACAGTTCATTCCATGTCTCAACTATTTTGCGAATGGTATTTGTATTTGAGTTACTTTCTTCGAAAGCATCTAGAACAAACGATTACAAATGTTGTTGTTGTGGTCTTCAGTCCGGAGACTGGTTTGATGCAGCTCTCCACAGTACCCTATCCTGAGCAAGCCTCTTGAATTCCATTAAGAATGGCAACCTACATCTGTCTGAATCAGCTTACTGTATCCATCTATTGGTCTTCCTCTGCGGTTATTACCCCACACACTTCCCTGCAATGCGAAATTCACAATTCCTTGATGTCTAAGAATGTGTCCGACCAATCGATCCCTTCTTTTAGTCAAGGTATGCCAGAAATTCCTTTTCTTCCCAGTTCTGTTCAGTACTTCCTCATTAGTTACGCGATCCACCCACCTAATCTTCAGCATTCTTCTGTAGCACCAAATTTTAAAAGCCTCTATCCTCTTCCTGTCCTCACTGTTTATCGCCAATTTTTCACTCCCACACAAGGCAACACTCCACACAAATGCCTTTAGAAAGAACTTCCTTAGGCTTAAATCAATATTCGATGTTAACAAATGTCTCTTTTTCGAGGACGCTTTTCTACCCATTGCCATTCTGCATTTTTATATCCTCTGTACTGCGGCCATCATTTGTTATTTTACTGCCCAAGTAACAAACCTCATCTACCTCCTTTATTGTTTCGTTACCTAATCTAAATTAATGTAATTACCATTGTAAGAATGTTAAATTCATCTACATCTACATAGATACTCTGCAAATCACATTTAAGTGCTTGGCAGAGAGTTCATTAACCACCTTCATAAGTTTGCTCTACCATTCCATTCTCCAATAGCGCGCCGAAAGAAAGAACACCTAAATCGTTCCGTTTTCGATCTGATTTCTCTTATTTTATTGGGATGGTCATGTCTCCCTAAGTAGGTTGGTGCTAGCAAAATATTTTCACATCCAGAAGTAAAAGTCGGTGATTGAAACTTCGCAAACAGATCACGCCGCAATGAATAACGTCTTTCTTTTAATGATTTCCACCCCAATTCGTGCAACATTTCCGTAACACTCCCCCCCCCCCCGTAACGTGATAAAACAAAACGAGCTGCTCTTTCTTGAACCCTCTCAATATCTTCTGTCAGTCTCACCTGGTGAGGGTCCCACAATGGGCAACAGTATTCTAGGAGAGGACGCACAAGTGTGATGTAGGCAGTCTCTTTGGTGGAGCTGTTGCATCTGGTTCTGCCGATGAAACGTAATCTTTGGTTCGCCTTCCCCACAATATTTTCTGTGTGTTCTCTCCAGTGTAAGTTGTTCGTAATGGTAACTCCTAGGTATTTGGTAGAATTTACGACCTTAAGGTTTGACTGATTTATCGCGTAACTGAAGTTCAGTGGATTTCTTTTAGTGGTCATGTGTAGTACTTCACACTTTTCTTTATTTAGTGTCAATTGCCAATTTTCGCACCATGTAGAAATTTTGTCTAAATCGCTTTGCAGTTGCTTTTGATCCTCTGTTGACTTCACTAACCGATAAACGACTGCATCATCCGCGTACAGTCTAAGGGAGCTATTCAGATTGTCAATTCGGTGTAAGCAAATACTACTAACGACAGGTTAGAGTGTCATATATTGATTTTACTATTGGAATTGAGAGGCTGTGTGAGCCACAGAGACGCCCTCCAGGCTGAGAAATAGAGACAATTGCAGATAACAGGCTAAAACAGACACGTATATCTTACGGGATGTAGGCACTAAAGAAATCTCCTAGCGAACTGCTGATGTCCTCAGCCACCGCACCAGGGTGGAGGTTATCTTTCGGAGAAGATGGGCATAACTTCATATAGCGTCTAGACGCTGTTGTAAGACGTTACATTAGTACTTGGTGGCCAACAGGCACGTTTTAATGTATGTAGCAAAGTTGATACCAGTCACTTGGGAACAGCAATGTCAGTGGTATCACGAGGATAGAGTGAGAGGGTAAAGAAGAAAAACTGCAAGTTAGCAGCTCCCCTGAGGCGTGGCCAACTGACGTAAAACATTGTTGTTGTTGCCCATATTGGGTAGCGTCGTGACGTTTTACTTTCAGCTGAACAATGTTGCTACCAAGTATGGATTTTGTTAGTGCACAAACAAGCCACCTCCCTACCCGTGGAATGGCAGAAGGGATAGGGCTGAAACGTGGTTCGCTAGAGGACTCAAGAGAGAGAGAGAGCCACAATTTAGATTGGTTGAACCAAGCAGCGGCCAATAGGGAATTGTTACCTGTCGGAAAGTGGGGAAAAGAGGGGCGCCCACACCGGCCGTTAAAACCCCCGGTTTTTGGATGAAGGGGGAGTTCTCAGTCAGACGAGTCGGGCGCCAGCCCGTGACTATCGCCGTCGGCCTCGGGGTGCTCCATGACAGTCTGTTTCTCGCGGGGAGTGCGTCTGTCTAGGGGATGCTGCTAGGGAACGTAATTACTGGCTTCTGTTGTGGCAAACGATTTCTACTTCTAGTTTTTTTTTAAATAACTAACCCCAGTGTAGTAGACTTAGTATGGGATGCAATAAATTCAATGCAAGGTGCCTAGGAGTTCCATAAAGTGTCCTAAACAAGTACCCTCTCGAGTCCCGAAATCCGCATCTCTAGTAGATGCCTGTACTGTCTCTCTGCAATCACTCTTTCCGCTCGGGATATGCAGACTGACCTTGCTACCTCTTCCCTCTTCCCTATGCAGGACACGACAACAGAAGAGACAGATATACGTTCAGCAATATGGCGCCGAACGTCACGATTTCGTAGTAGACAGTAGTGACTGCAGATGATCTTGGAGCTGAGTGTACGTACCTCATCTCGGAGCGGCGCAGCTGCACGAATCGCTGCATGGTGTGCAGCAGCGCGTCGTGGTCCTGGCGCTGCTGTCGCGCCCGCTGCTGCCTCGCCTGCAACTCCTCCTCCAGTTCCTCCCGCAGCAGCTGCAGGCGCTCACGCAGCTGCCGGCCCCACACAAGGTAGTTAGCTGTCGGCTGCTACACATCATAGTCTGCTAGAAAAAATGGCTGGCTACGTTCTGAATACTCTTCCTTTAATTCACTGCCCCACAGGGACTATAGCCAGTAAGTACACTTGCGCATAATAGTTCGCGATCGGGAGCGCTCACTTTAGTTCGCGGCTCTGCCGCGAACTTGTTCGCTCTTTTAGTTCGTCTGCTCCCGGTGACGGCTGAGCGGCGTGATCTGCGAGTGCAGGTGGAGGAGGAAGTTCCCCCACCTAGCTGCTACATGCGCTTGCTACTTGAGCCGCTAACGATATCACGCAGGCCAGAAGAAACAGTTTGTGGATAATTACTCGCGTTTAAGTTTAGAGTTATGTCTATATCTTGGCATTATGGAATTTATTAGTCAGATACTGCAGACTGAAGAATACTTCAAAACAGAAATTTTGTAGCACTGAACTATGTAATCTAGCAGGCAGACGCTCACCTCGAAATGACTCATCAGCAGAAGGCAAACACGTGATTTTTAATTCTGCTACGCGCCCTCTCGCTATTGCCCGTCGGTCTTCGGAAAAGAATCCAACGAACTATGAAGCGAGGTACGTTTGGCATAATCGTCCGCTGCTCCTAGTTCGTCTGCTGCTCCTAGTTCGTCCGCTCTTTTTGGCTTTTGCTACCGCTACTAAAAGAGATCTTTTTTTTTTTATGACAGCCTTTTTATATAATGAATCAGTGTTGCCAAAGCGTGTGCTATTACCCGTATTTTTGGGCAATTTGACATCAAATACTTAGGCACATAAACCAGTTATTTACACGAATGGGTGATACAATGGTATTCAACTACTTTGCATACAGAGTACTAGTAGTACTTTATTTTTAAAATAGATTTCTTGTGGCAGTGAACTATGAAACTACAGCTAAGCTGCATCTCAGCTCGAAATGAAGGTAATTGGCAGAAGGGAATCACACGATTCTGCGCGCTCTCGCGTCCTCTCGCTGTTCCCTGTCAGTCTTCGGAAAAGGAGCGGACGAACTAAGAGACGAGGGATCTGCGAACTAGTTTGCGTAGTTCGCCTGTGGGAGCGCTCTTCCGAACTACTTCGTTCGCGAACTACACAAGACTACCAGTAAGCATACGCTACAGGCCCCATGTTGTTAGGAGTTCTACAAGCATGCTGCCACGTTTCTTTGGGGAAAATTAACGGTTATCAGCATTAAATGTAAATCAGTGATACAATTTTGGAATTACACTGCTGGTCATTCGAAATTTAACACTGAGATGGCCCGCAGATATCACAGTCAAATTTATTTCGGAGATAAATTGTAGAAATATCACATGATTGAAAATGCTTTGACGCAAGGAAGATGATGAAATCTGACACTGAGTGTTGCCACCCTAACCGCTGCTTCATGCCTTGGTATTGAACCACAGAGGCTCCTGATTTGTAGCAGACCATAATGCGTCCATATATTGCCAAAGTGTATCTACTGTAGTAGCAGGTGGTGTCTCTCAGGCAATCATCAGTCGGATGTTTCTGATAGATAGAAAATTAAGTTGGAGTGTGCACACGGAAAAACTATGCAGTAGATTGGCTACAGTCTTATATCTCCGTAGAAAACTTAAGTACTGTGACAGTAAAGAACTAATGCTTATGTCTTACCATGCCTTCTTCCACACACACCTTCATTATGGTGTGCTTTTGTGGGGAAATTCGGCTGGAGCCAAGGATGTCTTTAAATGGCAGAAAAGGCCATTAGGTGTAGTTGTGGATTAAATAATCAAACTTCCTGCAGACAGCATTTCATAGACCATAAAATACTTACTGTTCCTAGCTTATTCATTTTCAAGTGATTGACTTATATTAAACGAAACATACATTTGTATGAAATGAGATCTGACGTGCACTCATAACCCTATAAATAATAACTTATTGGACATGCCCTGGACCCGTCTTAGTAAGGTCCAAAAAAACTTTCTACATGCAGGTAGAGCATATTTTTAATAATATTCCGTACGAAATAAGGGTATTACCTGAGGTTACATTTGTAAGATGTATTGAAATTTGGTTGAAAGGAAAGGCATTTTATGATATAAATGAATTTTTTAATAATGACAAACTTGAACTTCCTCTGAAAATATAAATATGAAATGTAAATTAATAAAACTTGAAATTTATGGTAAACTTGGGCCTACTCTTATAAATGGTATCTGCAAACTATGTAAATTTGTTGTGATTAACTGTAAATTATTCATATCTATATTTGTTTGTAAAATGAAACTATATATGTAGTGACCATGCCTCATGCAATTTTGTAATTGTCTAAGGGCAAATAAATAAAAAATAAATAAACAGGGAGGCCAAGGCAGCAAAGCAGTCTGCTGGATGACAAAGAAGAGTTGAACATTGTGTACCACTTGTCGTTGTGCATTATCTTCTTGGCAACGT
This sequence comes from Locusta migratoria, assembly GCA_026315105.1. Lineage (NCBI taxonomy): Eukaryota > Metazoa > Arthropoda > Insecta > Orthoptera > Acrididae > Locusta > Locusta migratoria. The sequence goes on from CM048747.1 coordinate 190,276,720, forward strand.
GGTGTCAGCAAGCTCTGAAGGTATTTGAGCGTAACAGGTTTAAAAAGTTCACAGACGTAACACTGACTGGTTAGTGCACCAGGGGATTTAGGAGTGGAGTCCAACATCACCATAATATTGGGTCTGGACCAGTATGGTGATGTATAAGGTAACAGTTCAATAGCTTTTTAGGTATTATGGTTTGGAATTACATTGGATTCCACTCCCACACCACCTAGTATGTATTGCCAGTACACTAACTAGCCAGTGATACATCTGTTAACTGTTGGAGCATGTTCTCCTGTCACGGCGTTAGCGCTTGCCAACAGCCACACTGTACGAGGATAATGTGGGACCACATGTGGTATAGTGTTCAATTTTCTTTGTCGCTCTTCAGATTGCATTAATGCGTTGGCCTCCCTCTTCATTCGATCAGTTGCCCATCGGAAGCATCTGGTCGTTGATTGTGGAATGACTGGCGGGCGATACTGCACCTACTGCTACACAAGTTGAATTTTGGCAATATGTGGACCAACACATTAGGAACTCTCTCTCTCATTCAATGGTACAATGATATAAGAAAAACAATCCGGAGGCATATATCAGCAGCTATAACCAGCAATGGTGGCAATACTCATTATTAAATTTATCACCTTCGTCACTTCACTTGGGATACTAGAAGGGCGGATCGAAAAGTAAGTTGCACTAACTCGCCCCAAGAGCCCGCTGTGTGTCGCAGTCTTTGAAAAAAACGGGGAAAGGATGATGATGATGATGATTGGCGTTTTAGGGCGCTCAACAGCGAGGTTATCAGCGCTCGACGGGGAAAGGGACATTAACTGCGCAGATGTCAAGTACGACGGTTGCTGTGACTGCGCTGCGGTCGGGGGTTCGAATCCCCCTTCGGGCATGGATGTTTGTGCCGTCTTTAGTATAAGCTAGTACATAAGTAGTTTGTAAGTTTAGGGACTGATGTCCCCGTAGTTACGTCCCATAAGCTCTACAAACATTTGAATTTTGCTGGGGCTGTTCGGTGGGTTTTGTTTGACTGGCGGCCTAAAACCAGTGGCGCATCAACTGGATGTTTACAATCCGATTTCTATGGGTCATACGGGTGAATTGGACGGATATTCTTCGTGAAATCAGTGCTGTATGTGGAGAGCAATTAAACAGAAGCGCGGTGGAAAATTGAGCGCCGGTGTGATTTTGTTGCACGATAACGCAATACCCCAAAAGGCCCGCCAAACGTGGGAACTGCTGCAGCGTTTCAATTTTGGGGGTATGGCCACATCGTCCATACAGTCCCTACTTAACGCCATGCGACTTTCATCTTTTCGATAAGCTCAAAACGGATGTCGGTGGACAACGATTTCGAAACGATGAGGAGTGAAGGAGGCTGTCTCCGTGTGTTTGCAAAGCGCTGGAGGAATTTTCTATGCATCCGGAATCTAAAAGCTCGTGGACAGTTCCGATCGCCGTGGAGGTTCGAGTCCTCCCTGGGGCATGGGTGTGTGTGTTTGTCCGTAGATTAGTTTACCTAGGTTTAAGTAGTTTGTAAGCTACGGACTGATGACCACGCAGTTTGGTCCGATAGATTTACAAACATTTGAACATTTGACAGTTCCGAGAAACGTTTGCAATTTCTTGGAGACTATGTGGAAAAATAAATATGTTTGAAAGCTGTATTGTTTTTGTATAAGTGGTTGTAATAAATGGACGTAACGTAGAAGTGCAACTTACTTTTTGATCTGCGCTTGTAGTTTCAGTCATGTGAAATCTGTAAGGCATGTAGTATCTCAAATAAATTTGGCTGTGATATTTTTGTTATTGAAGTTTGGAACGCCAGCGGTGTATCTACAGGACTTACATGCTAGAATAGGAGAGAAAGCTAACGCAAAAATAGTTAAGAAACGTCTAATTGACATATTTAGATCCCATACCCCAATGGACCACTAATTAGCGTCCAGATGTACTCTTCGACTGTAAAAAAAAAAAAAAAAAAAAAAAAAAAAAAAAAAAAAAAAAAAAAAAAAAGGAATATATTTGTTTCGCATTAAAATCCAAAATATCCCAGCCCCATGTCACTGTGAGTTAAGTCTTGACACTGTCGGTTAGCTACTTCTCACAATCTAGTACGCACTTTCGTGAATTTCAGTGAATCACTCGTGTAAAATCTTCAGTAGCTAGACCACTTTCGACTAACAAGGATCCAAATTATTTCATATTAGCTGGCCACAAATGAATGGATATCAGTAAAGGAACATGGATATTTCCAGTCGATGTTGTAAATTATGCATGCCAAACCTCTACATTTGTGCAGACGTGACGTGTTGCCCGTTGAGTTCTTGTACTACCTCTCCCATTGTACACACATGAGCCAATTAAAATTTTTGTTGTGGCATAGCAAACAATGCAGGCGATATGGAGTAAGATTTCGTAATAATTACGTGAAAATTAAATTAGCACTTACTAATTTCACACGATGTACTCTGTTTGTTGATATTCTGTAAAATAAAATGGAAAAATCTCGGACTATTCTGATTTTAAAAAAAGGCAAAAATATGGGGAGGACCCGAACACGGTACCTCCAGAGTGCTAATTGGACATGAACCGCTGCGCCACGCTCACGTACTTGTAACCTGCCCAATGTTACGTCTCTTACACCGAGCAATGAACTTCAACATCAATTTTCTCGAAAACCAAAACCCGTGGCTATAAAAGCGGATAGCCTCATACTCAGGGTATGTCCCTCTACAACATATCCTAAACCCATCGATATCCGTTATTTACGCTTTTGATGGTCCCATTGTAAGAGATCAAGCTCAGGGCAATTTTAAGAATGGATTTGAGGGACAGGGGCTGAAAGTTAGTGAAGAATGGTAGGCCTGAGAACGGCAGGTCAGATGCGTAATAAATAACCGCGGATCTAGTCTCTGATTATGGCCCATGACAGAAATTTGCTCACGTGTTGATACTTCAAAATGTTCAAATGTTTGTTAAGCTTATGGGACTTAACTACGGGGTCATCAGTCCCTAAACTTACAAACTAATTATGAACTAGGACGGCACAAATATCCATGCCCGAGGGGGGATTCGAACCCCCGACCGTAGTGGCCGTGCTGACCGTGACTGGAGCGCCTCAGTCACCTCGGCCACCGCGGCCGGCTGTTGATACTTCATAAGTAATGGAAATGTAAGGTTAGAGCTCCTAAATACCCAGGCTGAATCGTCCGCCATGTTTTCCCCAACATGGTTGGAATCGCGCTACACTAACAGCGTAGAGGCGCATGCCCTGCAATCTTTCACAAACGATTTCGCAAAAGATAATTGTTAGAGATATTTAATTTTTCCGCTACTTAAATCTTTATTGTGACTAAATGCTCGTCATTTCGTTAATAGTCATAGTAAATAAGATATTGGCTTCGAAATAAGAGACTGCGCTACATTAGGAAAAGTTTCCAGTAAAAAATAGAGGCTGCTATGATATTCCGTTGGGTGCTTGTTGCACCATATATTGCTTCGGATGAAACTTTCCTAATGGATTGAATTTTATTTTCGACTTAGGAGGAGATCTTTACCTTTCACTCATACCGCTAAACTTTATTTTATTTAGCGCACTCATTCCCGATGGCTATAAGGCCAGAATGAATCATTGCGTATCCCATACACGGTTAGAGATATCAAAATGATATTTTGACAAATAATAACATGCAAAAGGTGGAGTATTTTGCCACATGCTTACTACGCAAAACTTCATTAACTGTCGCTTTATTCGAGAAAATACGTAGTTGTAGAATGAAAAAGAGTAAAGTTAGCGATTTATTATTCGATTTGCAGATATTTCTTCGTGAAACGTTAATTTTTTCTTCTTGCCCATTGTGTTTCAGAGCTACTACTCACTTTCCAAAACGTAATAGTAGTTACATTTCCTTCAGTTTAAAGCCTAGCAGTAACAGAACGGAAGTTAGTAGATCTAATGAGGATTTTATGTGAGAATACTTGAAAATGACAGATATTAAGGCCCTCTTCACTAGCTAACGAACTGACTTGTTCTCATTTCCTCACATGATAAAGCACTCTGTATTGAGATATTTAGAATATCCTTTTCATATAACTGAAAAATTGCATATTACATAGAGACACAGCACTTTTGTAGTGTGCAACTATTAAATTTAATGGGTTAAAAGAAGTCAGTAACAGTATCTTCAAGTATGGATGTTATGCAGTAACAACATGTGCCTGATTATTAGGAGCTCTATTACGGAAGATGTGTTACTACTAGACGGGTGGGCGGATCCCAGTGCGTCATATTTAACTGACATTATCTCAAGTTATACGTTTCTCACAGAGTTTCTGTTTGGAGAGGATGAAAATTTGATGTATTTTGAACTTTCCTTCGCTTTTTGTGTTCATGTAACTTCAACAGAAACGAAGTTCCTCGCATGTCTAAATTTCCGTAACGTCGTCAGAAAGTGCATGGTTGTAAATTATGAATATATGCTGTTTATAAATTGTCGCCATAAATAAGACTAAAATGAAAATGTAGTGTACTTCTTAACGAAGACATTGATGAAAATTACACGTCATACAGTGAGTAGTTTGCGAGTGTGAGCTAGTTTAATGAAAGGCGAGGTAACGCGTGATCTCGTCCGGAACGCCTGCAGCTTGGGGAAAAATGGCGGATAGTTCGGCTCGGGTTTATAGGAGCCTTATGTAAGGTGTCACAGATTTTGATTGTCTGGTTTACGAGAGTGACTCTTAATATTTGTGGCGGTCTAGCGACTGCAGAGTGAATGAGAGCAGGGACCTCGGCGACGGACATCTCGCAGAGCAGCCCCAGGCCCGCGGTGGTGGCGGCGTCGTCCTTGCGCCGCTCCTCGGCCTCTGCGCGCGCGCAGGCGGCCCGCACCTGCTGCAGCGCGCGCACCTCCCGGATCAGCGCCTCTCGCTGCCGCAGCTCCTCCTCGCGCTGAAACACACCCGCCCGTCTCGCTACAAGTTATGTTTCAGTAGCAATTTGGTAGGTGTATAGTTGGGCACGTGTGTTTGTAATGAAGATGAACTAGGGGTAAAAACTTAATAATTTGTGGTGCTTTCTAAAGATAATACATAAAACCTTGGACAAATAAAAGGTGAAAGTGTTGTAATTGCAGTAATTAAAATAGAAGACGGAACGGGAAGCGAACCAGCGACTGCAAAAATTACTTGGAGGTCGCTACCCCTACGCTACGCCGACTAACAACGAAAACATATGGGCTAACTGATACAGTTTTGACTTCCAATAAGACATATTTCGAACTTATTCAGTTGTTGACGGTTTGTAATCACAAAAACTCATTGAGAACATAGTCGAAAGTAGCTGTACTCGTCGTTGGACTTTCGAAGAATTTGGTCGGTGATATTCAGTCTGTTTTCGTGTTTGAAGTTCTGAATGAAATAGTACACGAACATTCCTTGCTTTGTAAATGTAATGCACGTCATTCCTTTTACGCCTTATTTCCTAAAGTTAATAAAACTTTATTGCCTTACGCTGGAGCTATCATTACTCTACGGTTTACGGATGGCAAGCTTTAGAAACAGCTGATCCTATTGCCCATCTTGTAGAGAGAAGTTCTCGCGCTCACGTAGGACACCCGACCATGTCGCCGAATGTGGCCGCTTGTAGCAGCAGTGTCACGTCGCTGGTTGTCGCGCGCTGTCGCTAGAATGTGTAGCCCACCCAGGCCGCGGCCTTATGGATACTGGGTACCAGTGGCGTATGCATGGGGGGAGGTGGGTGCTGGGGTGCAGCCCCCTCCCCCCAGACCGTTCTCGAATCCCCCCAGATCATGCTGCAGCGCCCCCCCCCCGCCCAGACCCTCCTCGAACCCCCCCCCCCCCCCAGAGCATGCTACAGCCCCCCTCCGCCAGACTTTCTTTCAGGCACTGTTTATATTGTATATGATTTACAGACTTTTATTGATATCAGGCAATGCAACATACTTTTTAAATAAATTAGAAGTATTTTGAATATTTTTGAACCTGCTTACGGTTACTGAAAAAACTACAAAGAAATAGATGAAATTTTTGCCCCAAAATGCTCCCCCAAATTGAGGTACCATTTAATCCTATGTTATACGTTTGAAGGACACCAGTTTTACCAGATATGTATGACCTTGATGGCTCCTCAACTATACCTATTTAATTCCACGAATTATGTATATTACAAGAGTAAAAAAATATCAAATCTTACATTCTATCCTTTATATTTTTTCTCCTAATATAAATGTTATTTTTTCTATTATTTATTTGACTCAGCTATAAAGCTTAGGTATACCAATAATAAGTAAGGACTATTGCAAGATAAAGAAAAAAATTAGAGCAATTCTTGATAAACTTTAGGAACTATTTGTACCTGAAAGCTGAAAAATACAACTTGCGGGAAATTGCGAACGAAAATATGAGACCAACTAATCTGTGCCTCAGAATATTCTTGTAGCATAGACTTCATCCTACAGCATTTCATCATCTTGAAGCTTCCTCTTGGCATTACTTTTAGCAATTCTTGCTTCTTTGATAACATGGAGAGCGAATCTTTCAACTTCATGCACCGGTTGTCTGTCACACGCAAGCAATTGATCTTCCACATTGTGTAAGGATACACTTAATTTTTTTTTTTTTTTTTTTTTTTTTTTTTTTTTTTTTTTTTTTTTTTTTTTTTTTGATCAGCGATGCTTATCGCCTCCGGTTCCCTCTGACTCGCAATGCAACTAATTTAATTTCGTTCGTCATTTTTTACTCCCAAACAAGCGAGAAGACGGAACCGAGATAGTAGTTTTACTCACTCTCTGGTCTGTATCTAATCGGTGTAGACGTCTTTCATACCTGTATCCACTAATGTAAGTGATGCAAGTAGTTGTAAAAATATATTACTTAAATTTAAAATCATCCCCTCTCTTTGGCTTTTATTTAAATGAATCCCTCCACGTCAAATACTTATTTTCTATTGTTTTCAGCTCCTCGACGTCCGTAATAGTTTAATGTTCAGACGCCATTACAATCGCTTCGCATTGTCTCCAAATTTCAATTAATCAATCATCCTTATACAATACTTTGCTTGATTTTAGAACCTGCAGTCATTTCTTTTGTAATTTCACGAAGTCTGATTTTTTAAAATTATTCCATCATTACCAGTCACTTCATGTTCCACCCACGAAACAATTTTTTTTGCCGGCCGCGCTGGCCGAGGTGACTGAGGCGCTTCAGTCACAGTCAGCACGGCCAATACGGTCGGGGGTTCGAATCCCCCCTCGGGCATGGATATTTGTGCCGTCTTTAGTCTTAGCTAGTTCATAAGTAGTTTGTAAGCTTAGGGACTGATGACCCCGTAGTTAAGTCCCATAAGTTGTACAAACATTTGAACATTTTTTTTCCACCCACGGTCACACAACAATGAAAGGCGAAGTGAACAGTCTGAACATTGATCTACTACGGAAAGTATCTTCAACGTTCATATATTAAATATAAAAAAAAGTTTTCAATTCCAGCTTCTAATATGCGAAGCGCAGGATCCAGCTAGATGCTTTCCGTAAGTCTTATAACGTGCTGTTGCTTGTATGATGCCCGACTTTAATATGCAACCCGCGGTTTATTTGCTTTAATGTTCATTTTGTGCTGTACTTTAACTTATTTCAAATTCAAACATACGGTACCATCAATTCATTGTCCAAAAAATATAATCGCGGAATCTACTTTTAACAATTCTGGCATCATACGAAGCAAGGGCAACGTTATAATTGGAGCCACATTTTATGCCTAAATTTCTCCGGACTTCCATCCTTCCTATCACTCCATCACTGAAACATATCACTGCAACTAGTTCACCAAATTTCAATGTATTTAGTCCAAGAAAAACATTTTTGTGTAATATTTCCCATATGCAATGATTGAAACTTTCATTTGTATTCTGAGTTCCCCCATGAATACATTTACTAAGCAAAACAGGGTCACTCAGGTCTCTGAAAATTGGTTTTATTTCATTCATAACAGGGTCAGGAAGAGAATGCTTATGATGGTATGTTTGACCACTTTCATTTGCTTTTTGGTGGCGGTACACATGACCGTAATTTTAAAATTTGGTATATATGGTTCATTTTTCATTTGAAAACCTATGGTGTATATATCAGTACAATCAGGAAAGACTACTGAATTTAATAAAGTCATAAAAATATGTCGATTTTCCCACCATTTATAAGTACCCTGTATCATTAATTGTGCTGCTGGCTCCTCTGTAACTCCACCACTCTTTCATTTCCTCATATTTCTTGAGTCAAATGTCGTTTAACCATTATAGTAAGCGGTGTGCATCATTGATGCTCGAAGATGAAATATCGGAAATATCGAAACTTTAAACCAACATGTTCGTGTCACCCTCCTCCCTTCCAGCGCTTGGCTATCCCCCTCCTTTCCCCTCCCGCTCCTGGAGTCCTTACGCTTCTTCTCCACCCCTCCCCACCCCTTCCTCCCCCCTCCTACCGTTCTTCCCACCAACCCCCTCCCTCCCTTCCCCCGCAGGTTCCCCAGTGTCATCGATTTTTAATTAGTGCTTCGTCCAGTGTTCAGTGTCCAGTGCATCGAGTGTTTTTTAACAGTGTGTCCACCGTCAACTAGAACAAGTATCGCTACTGTATTTTATTCAGTGTCTCCAATCGTCTCGTCGTATCCAGTGTACTGATCTTGAATATGCCACCGTGGTACCATGTTTAACTCATTGCATGTTTTCCACATCTCTGGTATTGTATTTTTCCAATTTTTTTTCTACTTGTCAACTTTTAATTCTTCGCATTTAAACTCTATTGTGAAAGTTTTTCATTACTTCATGTCCACTGTTTTTAAAGTCGCTCGGCTGAAGAGCAGCCTATAAAACTGCTGACTGTATGGTTGGTTTTAAAACTACAATAAAGGGAAGTGTGGAATACCATAAAAAAAAATCCATAAAACTATTCCGAAACAAATTAATATGCAATAAAAAGTAAAAAAAAATTATTGCCTATTCTTCTACAACTTAATAATCAACTTACTTTTTCTACTCATCATTATGTATGTACGGATCTATGTGTTCACCACGCAAGAAGATAGGCAGGTATCTACCCACTTTAAATCTAATTCAACACACAACTATGAATAAAAAACTGTAATCAAAATATTTTTTAGAGTTCTCCTAAGTCAAATGAAACGCCGGCAGCGGTGGCCGAGGGGAATGAGGCGCTCCAGTCACTACGGTCGGGGGTTCGAATCCCCCCTCGGGCATGGATATTTGTGCCGTCTTTAGAATAAGGTAGTAGATAAGTAGTTTGTAAGTTTAGGGACTGATGACCCCGTAGTTAAGTCCCATAAGCTTAACAAACATTTGAACATTTGATTTTCAAATGAAACGAAAAATATTAGACTGGTTAAAAGTCAGTTATTATAATAACATAATGTAGTTACAATTTTTGTTAATCTTGGAGTCTGTGTCACCAAGGAAACATCCGATCCGACTTCGGTCTCAATATTCTCGTTTTTTCTTTTTTTTCTTTTTTTGCACTGACTCCAAAAAATAACAATACTTTTTTTCCCTTTTTCTTGGGGTGGGGGGAAGGGGGAGGGGACATTAACTGCGTGGTCATTAGTCTATAGCTTACAAACTACTTAAACTAACCTAAGGAGAACACATACACCCATGCCCGAGGGAGAACTCGAACCCCCGACGGCGAACGGCCGTGCGCACCGCAGCAGGGCGCCCCAATGCGCACGACATTCCACTGCGGCTAAAAGATTCGGCCGAGTATCGTTAATTTGCTCCTAAGAATTGAAGAGTTCCGTTACTTCGTCATGGATCCCATAATCAGAACCTAACCAAACCCTTGAAGTACATCATTTTAAATAAGAAAAGATTAATCGAAATCGGTTGGCGTGATATTGAGTTACTCGTTCATTTGTCGCGCACATACTTCATGCTAATTTAAGACTTATATGGTTTTTTTATGGATGCCGTTGTCAGAACTGGGCCAAACTGAAATGGGACCACACGGAAAGCACCAGCTTTCAAATAAAAAAAATCATCATCATTAGAGACTGATTATGCCTTTCAGCGTTCAGTCTGGAGCATAGTACCTCTAATAAAATTTCTCCATGATCCCCTATTCAATGCTAACATTGATACCTCGTCTGATGTTATGCCTTTTACTTCAAAAACATTCTTCACCGAATCTAAGTACTTTCTTCTTGGTCTACCTCGACTCCTCTTACCCTCCACTGACGCGCTCATGAGTCTCTTAGGTAACCTTTCTTCTCCCATGCGTGTAACATGACCCCACCATCTCAGTCTGTTCGCTCTAACTGCTTCATGTACGGTGTTCATTCCCAGCTTTTCTTTGATTTCCTCATCTCATTATGGACACCCTACTGCCATTGCTCCCATCTATTGGTACCCGCAATCATTCTTGATACTTTCATATCTGTAACCTCTATCTTATGAATAAGGTACCCTGTATCCACCCAACTTTCACTCCCATACAACACAGTTGTTCGAAAGATAGAGCCGTGCACTGCTAACTTAGTCTTGGTACTTACTTCCTTCTTGCAGAAGAGAGTAGATCTTAGCTGAGCACTCACTGCATTAGCTTTGCTGCACCTCGATTCCAGTTCTTTCGCTATGTTGCCATCCTGTGAGAAAATACATCCCAGGTACTTGAAACTGTCTACCTGTTCTAAAGAATTATCAAATCGGGTCACACAGTCGAAGCTTCTGAGGTAACAAACATAAAAAAATAATAATTAAAAATTAAAAAATACAGACGAATTGAGAATCGTCTCCTTTATGAAGCCGATACAAAACAGAAAGTAACCCTTAGATCTGTTAAACATGTTCAGGACGAAATTGCTATACAGACCGGCTATTACAAGAACAGGAGCGGTTTTTCGCAGAAGCTGTTTTGATTTCGCAACAGCAGCGACAGACAGGGCGGCGGAAAGTGCCGAGGCAGCCAGCGGCGTCTCCGCGGCACTTGGGCACGTCGGGCCATCTGTCTTCTGGCCGTGACGCAATATCGGCTTGAATGTCTCCGGCTGGCGCAACTGGAAATTCGTGGGAGGACTCATCAAGACAGCGGCCTACACGCTGCAAACGCCGGCTCCACGGCGTCTCACAGAGCGTTTACGCAAACTGACAACACAAAAAAACGCGGGTATTTCCTGACCAGAGTAAAAGATGTCAAAGAGGACAACTAGTTTCTCGACTTATTTGCCAACATATTTAAATAAAAAAATGTTAAATACATAAACTGTCAAGGTGAAAAAACCTACGTTCAAGGTCTTTCCAAAGTCAAACATGTTAGAAAATATGGTTCAAAAAAAAATGTTCAAATGTTTGTATAGCTTATGGGACTTAACTACGGGGTCATCAGTCCCTAAACTTACAAACTACTTATGAATTAACTAAGACTAAGGACGGCACAAATATCCATGCCCGAGGGGGGATTCGAACCCCCGACCGTAGTGGCCGTGCAGACCGTAACTGGAGCGCCTCAGTCCCCTCGGCCACCGCGGCCGGCAATATGGTTCATGCGAAGCACAACAAGCTCTTTACTCACACGAAGTGATGAGTGCTATCGACAAGGGTTCGCAAATCGATTCCGCATATCTAGATTTCCAGAAGGTTTGCGACACCGTACGTCACAAACGGCTTTTAATCAAATTTCATGGTTATGGTATATCGCCCCAAATTTGCAACTGGATATGGGATTTACTGTCAGAGAGGACACAGTTCGTAGTAATCGATGGTAAGGCATCGACTAAAACAGAGGTGATATCGGGCGTTCCAAAGGGTAGTGTTATTGGTCCTCTGCTGTTCCTTATTTACATAAACGATTTAGGGGAAAATCTAAGTAGCTCTCTTAGGTTGTTTGCAGATGACGTGGTCATTTACCGTCTAGTAAAATCATCTGAAGATCAAAACCAACTGCAGAACGATCTGAATAAGATATCACTATGGTGTAAAAATTGGCAATTGAGTCTAAATAATGAGAAGTGTGAAGTCGTCCACATGAGTACGAAAAGAAATCCATTAAACTTTGTTTACAAGATAAATAAATCAAATGTGAAGGCCGTAAACTCCACAAAATACCTAGGAATTACAATTACTTCAGACTTAAACTGGAATGAACACGTAGATAACGTTGTGGGAAAGGCGAACCACAAACTGCGTTTTATTGGCAAAGCCCTTAAAAGACGCAACAGAACTACTAAACAAAATGCATACGCTACGCTTGTCCGTTCTTTTTTGGAGTATTGCAGCCCAGTGTAGGATCCTTATCAGATGGGTTTGACGGAGGACATCGAAGGAGCCCCAAGAAAAGCAGCTCGTTTTGTATAGTCATGATACAGGGGAGACAATGTTACGGAAATAATACAGGATCTAGGATGGGAATCATTACAACAACGGCGCTTAACGCTGCGGCGTTGGCTACTTACGAAACTCCAATCGCCAACATTCTACTCCGAATGCGAAAATATATTGTTGACTCCCACTTACATAGGTAGAAATGATCATCAGAATAAAATACGAGAAATTAGAGCTCGAACGGAGAGATTCAGATGTTCTTTCTTCCCGCGAGCTATTCGAGAATGGAATGAGAGGTAAATTGTATAACGGTGGTTCGATGAACCCTCTGCCACGAACTTAAATGTGATTTACAGAGTCTCCCATGTAGATGTAGATTTAGATCTGGAAAAGGCTGCAATTTTATCTTCACTCGTGACCTTATCCATAATCATGATTTTGGTTGACCAGTCTTTGAAGATCATTTTAAAAATATTTGCTTGAAGAACTTTAAAGACGTTCCAACCACTGTAAGATGCTGATCAGATTCTGGATGAGTCTTATTAGTCCTTCTTTTATACCATATTTGGTATAAACTGATTTGTTTATCATCGTCTCTGCCTTCATGGTTCCGCCATTTGAGGGCAGACGTGCTCTGTAACGCATCACGTCGTCGGCTCGGCACTGTTTCCTACAATGGCTGCAAGTTTTCAACGTTCTTCAACACATCTTTTTAAAATGTATCATCAAACCTGGTTCAAGGCCAAGAGTATGATTATGTAAAAGGTCACAGTAATAAATGAGAGCTCTCATGCGAGAAACATGTTTGGCCTTGGAATGACCTTGAAAGTTATGGTCAAGGAGATGGTCAGGGTCGTACTTGAAAGTAAAATTTCCTGCTGTTTCTAAATCAGAAATAGAAATAGGTATTTTCATTTTTTTAAATGAATTTGACCTTGATATGACCTTCAAGGTGATGGTCTGTGACAAACCACGGTCGCCATTGAGTAGCCAGGGAAAAAGCCTACAACTTTTGTATTCAACATTTATCAGAAAAACTATCCTGGCGAGTTATTAAGCGGTTTCCATATGTTTGTACCACCTTGTATACTTCCACGTAGCTACGTTCTAATATCCCATATAATATTTCTTACAACGCCACCACACCTTCTGAGCGTTCAATAGCATTTGTACTGCCTATGGACTTGTAGCAGTGGCACCATAGCAGCAAATCTGTGAGAGTTATGGCGGATTCTTGATAAAACTAATGAACATGACTACGTAATCTTGGATATAAGGTCCGTTTGATATGAAAGACACAGTTTTTATCGTTACCCAAAAATGTTTTGGCAAATCTGTACCATCATATATATTCTTTTCTTATTTTTAATTAGGTTACTGGTGTGAAAATGAACATATTTTAGTGCTAACCTAGATGTGAAAAGATTATGCATAAAATCGCATGTCTTAGTTAAGATTATTACCTTGGTTTTACATTCTGAGGACATGTAGGATCATTTCTATAACATGCCATATTGGTAGCTTTGTCATCTGCAACCAAATAAATTCTATGTGAACCTTTTTTAGTGTGTAGGTAACTTTCATGTATTAGTCTATATTCTCTGTTACAGTTTGTTTTGGCACATTATTGTTCTCCCGCGTTTCCGTCAGGCAGATACAAACGAAACACATGTCCTGCACACATATTACTGTCACAATAAACTATACACTGCGTAAGATATTGTCCACCATACTAGCCGACTTTCATCTGTTCTCCAGTGGAAATGGCGGTGGATTTAAATTTCGTTTATTCCTCTCTCCGCCTGTGTGTGTGTATGGGTGTGTGTGTGTGTGGTATGTTTATGTGTGTGTTTTAACGGTTTGTGTCATCACTTCTATATAGACCCTTTTGTGCAATAGCACAATATTTAACTCATTAATCCAGATAGGGTGGAATTATTTTTGGTTGATTTTTTCAGAAGCTATTAATTACCTTCATACGACTGCACAAGAACGTTATAGGTGATTTTTTCACATGTTTTAGAATTTTAATCTGATAAATAATTATTATTAAAACAATATTTAAAATGAAATATATACATATAAATGTCTCAAAAATTTAAAAAAACGTTCAAGAAATACAAACCCAACTATTAGGAAGTCTTCAATATTTTCTGAATAAAACTCAACTTCGCAGCCGTATCTAACAACTTTGCTATTGACAATACAAGCTAAAATTGATCTGCAATGCCTGCAGGCGATTAAAAGAAATAAAATATGACTGTGCATGAATTGTTAAATACAAGAATGAAACCGTAATCTGCCGCTCTCTTCCTTCTGGAAGGACGTCAACGCTATCTGGATTAGGAGCTATAAAAAAGTGTTGCCACAGACAGTTAAATCACACACACACACACACACACACACACACACAGAGAGAGAGAGAGAGAGAGAGAGAGAGACCCACACAGGGGCAGAGAGGAATAAACGAAATTGAAATCCACCGCCATTTCCACTTGAAGAACAGATGAAGGTCGACTAGTATGGTAGACAATAACCAAAAGCTACACTGTCTGTTTCAAATGTTTGTATAGCTTATGGGACTTAACTACGGGGTCATCAGTCCCTAAACTTACAAACTACTTATGAACTAGCTAATACTAAGGACGGCACAAATATCCATGCCCGAGGGAGGATTCGAACCCCCGACCGTAGAGGCGGTGCAGACCGTGACTGGCGCGCCGCAGACCGTTCGGCCACCGCGGCCGGCAAAGCGGTCTTGTTCTCGGTCTTAAACAAAAGAACCCATCTGTAGATAATCTACAGAAACAGGCCACTAAACTGACAACATAGAAATAGACTTTACGGTGCTACACTCAGTGGCATCTCCTGGTTTACATTTTCAGGCGTTGCTTAAGTCAAAATTCGATTATATGTCGAAATCGTAGTCTTCATCGACTGTTTTAATTATATTTAATTAATTTAATTAATTCAGACATGAACCGAGCTGGTTGGCCGTGGCTGAGGTCCTTCCCTTGTGAACTTGCTCTTTCATCAGTAGCTACGAGAGTAAGAACTGTTATTTTGAATCGTGCATTTGTTTCTTTCACGGTAGTTGAATTCTATATTCTACGCTATTCACAAATGGATGAAGTTCACCGCGTTGGAGTGGCCAAGCTCTCCAAGGCGCCTTGCTACGGAGGGCGTCGCTGCTCGCCTTCGGAGGTTCGAGTCCTCCCTTGGACATGGGTGTGTCAGTTATGTCCTTAGCGTGTTAATTTGTAAGCCTAGGGACTGATGACCAGAGCTGTTAAGTCTCTTAGATTTATAAACATTTAAAGTGATGTTTTCGCGTATGAATGACAGAAAGAAACACAAAAGTTTTCTGACGACATTCACTATAAGAGTTATAGGCTTACCTCCTTCAGTGCTTTCTCCAGCATCTCTCTGATTTCCTCGTTCATTTCTTGAACTGCAACAAAGACAAAGACAGTCAAACACTATTACTGCAAATTTACGGATATTAAACTAATAATTAAATTACTTTCGTCGTAAAATTGGAGCATTCATATCATAGGTGCTGTGCTGTTGAATCTTTCGAGTTGTAGGGGAGACTGGGATAATGGTAGTCACTTAAGGGAAAATGTTTGTAAACATAGCGGTTTGTGTTCGTTTGAAACTCTAAAGTGCCTAATACTATCCTTATGATTTTGCCTAAGCATGAACTATCAAATGTTGACATAAAACTGAACAGAATTTTTTTTTTAAGATAAAAATTATAATATCAGCTCTGACCATTATTACCCCGATGTTTAGGTAATGATAGTCAGTTGTGTCTTTACTGGCTTTACAACATGAAATCTGGGAATCGTTTAATGAGATAACCATGTTTAACTGAAAAAGTAATATTTATGTTTATATTAGACGACATCGTACAATTCGCTGTTTAATTACAAAAAGGAGCCGAGAAGACTACAGTCGTAAGCGAAAAGTTAAAACGGAAAACTTATTAGAGTAAAATAGAAGTAATTATAGAATAAACGTAGTCTGCTTTACACCATTATCGTATACATTATTTCTCAACGGTGTTTTTCTGTGGGTACGCCATATCTCCTGAATTACTTATCCTAAATTAATGATTCAGGTATCATTTTCAAGGCTTCGTTCTCCACTAATGATGAAAAATACACAGATAGTTTAAAGTTATTGTTTTAAGAAAAAATATTTATTTAAAAAATTGTACAGTTCGTACATCTAACAAGGGAACATCATCGACTCGACCTCATATTTTCTTGAGAAAAAAATACATGAGCTAGATATCAACCCCAGAAATCGATATCACGTGAAAATTTGGGCCATTATTCATATACTACGCCGTTACGGCCTCCTCAAAGTACAGCTTTTAAACATTCGCGCGCTCGGGTTGTTCCTCACTCGGCCCGCTTCACTGCGGCTGCTTAATGCCCGAACGTCTGGTACTGTAAGAAGAGTCTAGTAAGAGGCTTGTGTAAATTACCCCACAGGTTGTCGCGCGACATCTCCAGGAGCGATATGGAATGATGACTAATCTGCAACGATTAAATGTCGAAGAATTAGAGCTCTTTAAAGTCGTCACCGGCAAGCATAATCATTTGCAGTTATTAGACGTATTGTACACGGTAAAAGAAAATACTTGACGCTATCTTTATGCATTTCGTTATATCTTTCAACTGCTTTGCAGATATCATAGACAACTGCACTGATGAAGCTGTGCTGCGTATAGAAGAAAATAGCGGGTTGACGTTCGGTGCACATTTACAACAGGAAGATGTCGACGATAACGACGCTGCCATCTCACCATCGTAAGATGCGTCGATCACTTTCATTGCTTCAACGGAGCTTGGGCGTGGAATTGAGGTCGTCAGTGATGGTGAAAGCAGCTTTGATGATTTTAAATCGAATACCAATTTGTCCTTCTCCGTAACAGAAGAATATATGCAACGAGCTGTTTGCGTTTTATACAGAGCGTCACAACAGCAGTGGAAACGAATGAGGCGGTTTTTCAACAAGCTGTGTAAATTTAATTTTCAACACCTTTTATACACATCATTTTCTTATATGGAAGGCTGACACCATTGAAGTGGAGTAGACTTTAAAGAGTTACAGTACATATGTTTCATTTTGTAATATTATTTCCTCCTCCACTTCCCTAGTTCTTCAGATTTCACATTTCTGGGGACTCGCTGTTGTCCCTTCATTGCACAGCACTTCACGTTCGGGCATTAAGCGGCCGCAGTGAAACGGGCCGAGTGAGGGACAACCCGAGCTCGCGAATTTTTAAAAGCTGTACTCTGAGGAGGCCGTAACTGCGTAGTACCTGAATAATGGCCCAAATTTTCACGTGATATAGATTTCTGTAGTTATATCTAACTCATATATTTGTTTCTCAAGAAAATATGAGGTCGAGTTGATGTAATTTGATATCTGGCGAACGATCGTAAATGCGACATGTATTGACAGTTAATCCCATCAGCCACCGCGCCGAGTTTCAACTTAGTATGCGCGGCCGATATAAAAGCATTGTATAAGGTGCCATCTATTGACAATCTGTTTAACTAACATGAAGGACAACTCTTGCAGTTCTTTAGATTCTTTACGCAAGCGTAGTTTATCACGAGCTTTATTTCACGCTTCGATCCACAACAGCTGTTGCAACTGCTCACTATGTTCAAATCAAATCGTAGTCAACTGCATGGTCATTAGGACAACTCAAAATCCATGATCGAGGAGGTATTCGAACCCCCGACGGCGAACGGCCGCGCGCACCGCAGCTAATCCGCCGCGGCCCACTTTGTTCAACCAAGCGCTGTGTATTGCGCGAATGAACTGAATCACCTCATCGTTCAATCACAGGAAAGTACCGTTTACTATTATAACTTATAATAATTTAATCGGTACTTTACATTGCGTGCAATATTATTATTATAATCTTTTATACATATGTACTTGTATCTCCCTTTTCTCCATTACTATCTTACCTATCTGTGACTAATCAGGATAGAGTACGAATTATTTGCACGGGTCAACTAGTATGTTTTAGTTTCTGTAGCAAATGTCACCCATATATCCTTCTGGAATATCCCAAACAGAGTAGTCTTAATGTGCCCATATAAACCACGACACGTGATATGATACCTCAGGCTACCATCTTTCGCTTTCTCTTCGCAATATCAACAAGTGTATTTTCCCACTTTTGTTAGACTGTAGCGATTTCTGATACATTTTCACAAATGTCATCTTAGTTTATAGAAGTATCTGTATCAGATTCAAAAAATTTCCTTTTCAGTTTTGTTTGTTTCATTTAGCTTACATTTTTGTGCAGTTTTTTTAGCTACAGCAATTGTTTTTATGTTTTTCCGTCATCAGTTCTATCCCTATTATTTTTTTCTCATTTCATCTCGTTTAATATTCAAACACAATTTTCCTTAACTTTGTTGGTGTGATACCATAGAAAACCTTTGATGATATTGTAATATGCGTAGGGAGCTAGAGCTTCTTCATGTGCAAGAGGAAAGTAAAATTTTCTTCCTAAGCATGAATCACAATCATTTGCAGTGTGTTAAGCGGTACTTTGTATTTTTCAGCAGCGTTTCTTATCGAGAAACCTGCAATAATAGCTGGTTTTGTTGTTTTCAGATCTTCTTCAGTCCACATAGCTTTGTCTGTCTTCCTTATGTAGTATCTAACCATCTTAAAGAAACAAATATTCATACTACTGGGGTAACGATAATCAGTTGATGTAGTGACTGTCATTACCCCCATCATAGTGACAACTATTACCCCGAACGCATTGCTTTAGTCAACAGTTACCAAAACAATAGTGTAGAGAAACTCCTCAAGAAACATATACGTGATACAAACGTAGGGCTTACTTGAAACTGTGCAATCGCTAATATGTTAACTGAAATAGTGAAACGGACGATAAACTGCGACTTGCAATACGACTTTCCTTACAAAGAAGAGTGGAAAATCACTCTTTGTCACTCAGCTCCCAAATAATAACTGCGAAAATGGCGAACTTTGGTGTAATAGTTCCACGATAAGGCATGCAACGTCAGCCACCATTAGTTGAAGCTTGAACCACTAAATTTACGAAAAATCGTGGCTACTACGTATACCCCTGCCTTTCATTAGCCCTGTCTCTCCTATGGTCGTGGCCTGTGAAACTTTTTGCTTTCTGACGTTTCATCCATATCTGCGCTGGGCTTCTTCTGAGATGGTCCTTGTTATTGCCGACCTAGCGGAATTAGGATCACTACAGAAGATGTCCAGCTCAGCTCTGGATGAAACGTGAGAATCCGAAAAGTTGCATTGATCACGACCATTCAACCCCGAAAATACACCAGCAGCCTAGTGCAGCAATTCGATATGGCATGGATTCAATAAGTCGCCGAAAGTCCTGCTACATCTATTATCGTCTACAATTGCTAAAGTGTTGCCGGTACAGAATTCTAAATTATTTACTTCACTGTTACCTTATTTTAAGTATTAATTTCACTCTTACTTACATACTGTCACTAGGGAGAACAGATTAACGTAATAGTCCGATGCAGATAATGATGCTAAATATTTATGTTTTGCTAACGGACTATACCACTTGTCATGCGTATTAAAAATCCTTTGCAAGATGAGCTTGCTGAAGTGCTGCTCTCCTTCTTTACTTCTCCTTCCTCTCTCCCGCTTGAAAAGGGATTTAATTCCGTAAGCGTTCTACGTGTATGTTCGTCTATTTTGTGTTGGTATCGCCGGTTTTGAGCTGAGGTGAGTGCTGGCCAGCTATTCTATCTTATTTATGTAAAAATTTCACATCTTTGAAGTAGAGTTTTTGTCTGACTATTCCATTATAAAATATCTAATACTAACATAAAAATATAAGAACACGAAAACGATGATCGTCCTTAAAACAAAATGATGTTGATGCGATGTTCATTTTCTTTCTTATCAGCATGGTATTTTTTTTATGGGGGCTCCTGGTGAAATGTGATTTCGATGTGGGAAGAAATGGCGAAGTTGAAATATCGAAAAGGATATGGCCAGAAGTCATGCCCTCTTACCAGAAAAAAAATTAAGTAAAATCCACAGATTTATTCGTGAGCATTATTTGGCGGAAGAAGATTAATTGTACTTGCTCTGTCACAGTAACATCCAGCTTTAATAACAGTTACCAGTACATGTTTGACCCCCAACACAGCGTTAAAGCTATCTCCGCTATGCCAATAATCAGAGCCTTGTCTATCCGCAACGAGGAGTAATAAGCTTCCGAGATCTGACCCCTGCACTGAAATATATATACTGCTAATAGTTCCTGCATCGGCTCCAAAAGTTTCTGCAAACTTTTACCATCGATCGCCGTAATTCAAAAGAGATGTTCAAATGTTTGTAGAGCTTATAGGACTTAACTACGGGGTCATCAGTCCCTAAACTTACAAACTATTTATGAACTAGCTGATACTAAGGATGGCACAAATATCCATTCCCGAGGGAGGATTCGAACCCCCGAGCATAGTGGCCGTGCATACAAAAGAGACACACAGTACAGTGTCCATAACAGAAAAAGTCTCAGAAATACTGACTAAAGTTTCCACTGATACTATTGGAATTAATTTACTTCAGTTAAAGCTCACCAAGTTAGTTTTGTACGCGCGAACTAATGCAAGGGCTCTGCATACGTCACGTGGTCGCTCTATGAACTGTGATGATTTGCCTGGAGGCCCCTGGGAAGCACTTTCATTGCCTTGTAGACAGACTGTGCTGGAAAAGTAACTTGGCGGGATTACGAAGGAACCCCACCTACTGACTTCAAGAAGACACTTTCGATCATTACCTCTGCTCCCAGCGGGCAACAAGGCATAGCTTACATTCGCGAGAGCTGTTGGTCGACCTTTTTATTTCGCGTGTCTTAGATCGACGTCACGAAATTGTTCTAACATGTAGGTCTTTCGCCTAATCGGACGCAGTAGCTGTACGTAGGCAATTTCGTTGCGCAGTCCTCGCTAACGCTAATTACTCCACTGCAAAATAGTGCAATAGAACCAAACGCTTGTACAAACCTGCCATCCTGGGCAAATCGCCAACATATCAAGCAGATTTTCATGTCTCCTTCACAACCCAGTTAAGACGTTTAGGGAAAGATTGGAGCATATTCTCCAGGGTGGAGGATAGCAATCCAGGCTTAAGCAACAGCCACAGAAAGAGCACACAGACGAAGACAGGAAATGATGCGTTATAACAGGAGGAGAGAGTTAGGAGGCGCAGAGAACGCCAAGGAAATGGTTGAACTTGAAGACTTAGTGGGATGGGAAGCGACAGGATGAGGCAGATAGACACGGTAGGTAGTCCTTCGATGAATGGATATATTTCAGGGAAGAATTCATGCTTTGGGTGGAAAGACGATTGAAATTGCACTTATGACCATTCAAAATACAACAGCATGAAGGACCGGAGATATCACAGCCAAATCTCTTTGTACACGATGATGTGATAAAAATGCAGCCCCATGTGTAGTGAGAAAGATTATAAAATCAGTATTGAATGTCCTCACCCCTGTTAGCTGTAACCACTACTGCACGCCTCAGCTTTCAATCAGAGCGGCTAGCGACATTAAATAAATTATAACTTTACAGAAATATGCTATATATATGGAAGGCGACAGAGGGTCGTCTTTCTAGAGTAACAGAGTATTACAGAAACTAACATTTAAAAACATGAAATGCAATGCTGTTCTTCATGCCTCCGAACGAAAGGGTTTCTCGTTTAGCAAAAAAGCCCGTCTAGCGAACTTAGATAAATTACAAGTTAAAAACCTAGGGAAGACGGTAGATAGACGTCTTTGAGACTGGGTCGGGATATGTTGCAGCGTACAGCTGCCCATGCTGCTTCCCGATACTGCCAACGTTGATCTCGTGTAGCAGCAGGTGGTGCATCTCGGGCCAGTTGTTGCGCTATCGTCAACCACAGGATTCCGACAGGCGAGAGATCTGGAGAAAAGCGAGACCGAAGAGGCATTTCAACCGGACAGATGACAAAGAAATCGTGAACATTGTGTGTCACAAGCGGTCGTGGGTTATAGTGTTGCGGTATGGTCGTTCGCAAGTTTCAATTGTACGGGAAGGCAACACGTTCCAACAGTTCAGAGATGTAACGCTAGCTGTTTATTGTACCGGCAATGCGTACTGTGGGAGTGGAATCCAATAATTATTGCACTCCAAACAATAAAGCCGGACTAAGGACGAGTATGGCGATGCATAAGGCAACAGTTGGAATATCTCTCAGCGCAGTCTCTGCATACAGTATCAGGATCCGCCGTTAACAGTTATGTCGTTGCAGAAGCGATTCTGCCTACACCGCTATGGTGTTTGGATTTGAGTCTGAGACACCATGTTTAGAGACTGTTGAACTGTTGCCTCATGCACCGCTGTACTGGTCCTGTACGCACTATTATGGTCTGAGATGGTATTCTATAAGACTCCGGCACTCCCCCCTTCCCTATCCCCTCTTCCCTAGTATGCATTGCCGGTACAATAACCAGCCAGCATTACATCTTTGAAGTTTTGGAGCCTTGTGTCATAACACACTTTGCAGCTTGCCAAAAGTCACGCGCAACAGGATTATGCATAGCCACATGTGGTACACAATCTTCAAGACTTCTCCATCACCCATGGATTGCAATGTTGCTTTGGCCTCCCTGTTCTCTTGCCTGTCAAAAACAGTCTCGTTAATTATAGGGAAATGACTGGCCTCAAATACATCACCTGCTGTTGCACCTGTGTAGTATGTAGAAGCAGCGTGGACTGGTGTGCCCCAACGACACATGCAGCGACCCCTTGATTCAATGCTAACGTGTTCATCAACGCTTATACCCAGCAATGGCGGCAACACTCACCACTGATTTCATCACCTTTCTCCTTAAGATAGCGTTAGTTTTCCATAATGTAGCACTTCTTAGTTTTGAATTTTGGATGGCCGGTAGTATACACTACTCAAACCAATTAGGGATCAGGTGAAATATCATACACGTTATATATATCATTAAGTTTCTTATTCACATATTTCTTACAATTGAAATTTATGTTTGATACAATACGATATTTTTGCTGCATCAACTCTTTACTTGAGGTATACATGGCGTCTACTTAGAGCGAGGCACATGGTGTGTGATCACCTCAGACGGCCAGCACATTTGCATACCTCCATGGCGTGCACAGTATGAGGTTATCAATCAGCTTCTGATGGATATTTGGTCATTCTTCCATGCGTGAAATATCCAGTTCTGCTACCGTTGTGGGAGGTGCTGGTCTGGCTGATGCGTCTGCCAAGTCCATCCCAGACATGCTCAATCAGGTTTAAATCTACATCTACATAGATACTCTGCAAATCACATTCAAGTGCCTGGCAGAGGGTTTATAACCACTTTCATAACTTTTCTCTACCGTTCCATTCTCTAATAGCGCGCGGGAAGAAAGAACACCTAAATCGTTCCGTTTTCGATCTGATTTCTCTTATTTTATTGGGATGATCATGTCTCGCTAAGTAGGTGGGTGCTAGCAAAATATTTTCACATTCAGAACTAAAAGTCGGTGATTGAAACTTAGCAAACAGATCACGCCGCAATGAATAACATCTTTCTTTTAATGATTTCCACCCCAATTCGTGCAACATTTCCGTGACGCTTCCCCCCCCCCTCCCCCGTAACGTGATAGAATAAAACGAGCTGCCCTTCTCTGAAACTTCTCAATGTATTCCGTCAATCCCACCTGGTGAGGGTCCCACAAGGGGCAACAGTACTCCAGGAGAGGACGCACAAGTGTGATGTAGCCAGTCTCTTTGGTGGAGCTGGTGCATCTTCGAAGCGTTCTGCCGATGAAACGTAACCTTTGGTTCGCCTTCCCCACAATATTTTCTATGTGTTCTCTCCAGTCAAAGTTGTTCTTAATTGTAGCTCCTAGGTATTTGGTAGAATCTACGACCTTAAGGTTTGACTGATTTATCGCGTAATTGAAGTTCAGCGGATTTCTTTTAGTGGTCATGTGTATTACTTCACACTTTTCTTTATTTAGTGTCAATTGCCAATTTTCGCACCATGCAGAAATTTTGTCTAAATCGCTTTGCAGTTGCTTTTGATCCTCTGTTGACTTCACTAACCGATAAACGACAGCATCATCCGCGAACAATCTAAGGGAGCTATTCAGATTGTCTCCTAAATCGTTCATAAACACGAGGAAGAGTAGGGGACCTATAACGCTTACCTGTGGAACGCCAGATATCACTTCAGTTTTACTCGATGACTTACCGTCAATTACAACGAACTGTGTTCTTTCTGATAGGAAATCGTGAATCCAACCGCACAATTGGGGAGATATTCCATAAGCACGCAATTTCATTAGAAGCCGCTTGTGGGGTACAGTGTCTAAAGCCTTCCTGAAATCCAGAAATATGGAATCGATTTGAGATCCCTTGTCGATGGCACTTAACACTTCATGTGAATAAAGGGCAAGCTGTGTTTCGCAAGAGTGATACTTTCTGAATCCGTGTTGTCTACTGGTTAATAGGTCGTTCTCTTCGAACAAAGTATATGTTCCAAAATCCTACTGCAAATCGACGTCAATGAGATAGGTCTGTAATTTTGGGGATCACTCCTATTGCCTTTCTTGAATATTGGAGTAACTTGGGCAACTTTCCAGTCTTTGGGTACGGATCTTTCGCTGAGTGATCGGTTGTAAATGATAGCTATCCGGTGAAGAAGCTTACCACTCCATTCGTTCAATGCCCTCAGCTTCAAGCATGTAATCCACAGTGCAGCTCTGTGAGAACGAACATTATCATCCACTACCAGGAAACCATCTCCTATGGCACCTGCGTAGTGCACAACAAAAGGACGAAGGATGTCGTCTCTATGCCTCTGAGCAGTCAAATGCCATTCTGAACGAAACAGAGGTCCGCACGTCCGCCAGTACTGACTCCTGCCCACACCATTCGTCCACCACCATAACATGGTGATGTCTCCTGCACAGAAGCAAATTGTTTCGAGTTCCACGTTCTCTCAAGATGAAGGAACGACGATAGTCCGGCTGAAAATAAAATCTCGACTTAATTGTGAACAGATCCCATCGCCATTCGTAACGACTCTAATCCTAATGTTCCTCCGCCCAGTTTCTGCGGGCTAAGCTGTGTCATGATTTTAATGGGATACACACCATGGACCTCCCATTCGTAGAGGCCTCATTCGCGAAGCCGATTTCGGACTGTTTGTCTTGATATTGTGCATCCTGAGATGCTGAGTTACTTCCTGTATCGACAGCTGTTAACCAGAGATAACGGTCATCTCTTGGTGATGTTACCTGTGGACAACCTTGGCCTTGCCTTCTTTTAACAGTTACTACTGTCTGAAATCACGTTCACTCCTGGAAATTACACGTTGGGACACTACAATAGCTGCAGCCATCTCCCTCTGTGTCTGTCCCTCTTCCAACCTTCCTATCGCTCTCCATGCCATAGCTTCGAGCAAGTAACGTTATTGTTGCATTGAACTACCTGGTCACTACACTATTTGAACCCAACTGCTTGTGTAATTCGTTTGGTACAGGAAACCCAAGTCAACACCAACCCATTCTGCATCAAGTTTCTCTTATTACCTTTATCTCGGTTGCCGTAATGCTGTCGTCTCCACTCCGTATAACAGACAGAAACACGTCGAACCATTTTAGTTCATTCTGCCGATGACAATTACTTCACATCATACGTATCTCAACTGATCTCCTAATTGTTTTGAGCAGTGTAGATAGCAGATTACTTTGTACCAGAGACAGATACAGGGCGTACAGAAAAGGACTCCCTGATTTCATAATTAAATATCTCGAAAACAAAGATCGATAGAGGAATGCAGTAAACGGTATGTCTAATGTGAAAGCTGTAAGAAGTTTATACAGCAGTTTGAAATAATAGTTACAAAAGCTGCTAATAGATGGCGATGTAATCGCCATACGTAAGGCCTAGTATAAATAGTGATACGAAGCCCAGAGCGATCAGTTACAGTATTGAAACGTGAAAGGAGGTTAGCGTACCGAAGGAAGAGATTAAAACTATGTACTCCATTGAACAACGCGTTTTTCTGGTGCTAGAGTACCACAGGTTAGAAGAGAGTCCTACGGCAACAAGGTGAAGTTTTCAAGCTCGATTTAATGTTCCACAAGGACCCGATGCGAAAACCATTCGTACGCTCTTCGCAAAATTTCAACGAACAGGCAGCGTAACTGATGATCTAGTGGGGCTTGTTGGCCGCAAGCAAACCGCAGTTACGCCTGAAAATATCGCCACAGTTTCTGGAATTATTCAGCGATATCCAATGTCATCCGTCCGTAGAATTGCATCTGAGACTGGTTTGAAGCGTTCCAGCACGCAGAAAATACCGAGAAAGAGCCTACACATGTTTCAATTCAAAATTCAAACGCACCAGGCCGTACCCGTACGAGATGTGCGACAAAGGGTTGCCTTTGCTAATCAGATGCTCACAATGATTGATAGTGAAGGATTTGATGTTGGCTGCATCTGGTTTACAGATGAAGTACACTTCCACCTGAATGGATACGTGAATAAGCAGAACTGGCGATTTTGGGGTTCCGAAAAGCCATATTGGCGTGAAGCGAAACCCCTGTATTCTCCTAAATAACTTTAGTATGCAGCAGAGGCATTATTGGCCCTCTTTTCATTCGAGAAACGGTCACTGGTACACGTTACGTTGCAATTTTGGAACAATTTTTCGCCACACAGCAAGCGTTAGACGATCGACCAGGTACTGAATGTTTTATGCAAGATGTAACCCGTCCACATCGGACCGAACAAGTGTTTCGCTTTGTTGAGGAATACTTCGGGAATCGAGTCATTGCTTTGGAATATCCCAAATTTACTAGTGCAGGCATAGATTGGCCTCCATATTCGCCGGATTTGACTCCCTGTGACTTTTTTTGTGGGGTACAGTGAAAGACATGGTCTGCCCGAAGCATCACGCCATGCTGGACCAGCTTGAATCGGCGATCTCTGTGGCATGTGAATCCATTTCGGTTGAGACACTACGAAATGTGATGGCGAATTTCATTTTTAGTTTGCGCCACCTCTGTAGTGCCAATGGTGAACATTTTGAAAACATTGTAATGTGATTGTTTGCAAAGAGTGTTTTCATACGAATATTTCACTTATGTATGCTGATATGAACTGTACAGCGTACAGCACCATCTGTTATCAGCTTTTGTAATTATTATTTCAAACTGCTGTATAAACTTCTTACAGCTTTCACAATGAACATACCGTTTACTACATTCCTCTATCGATCTTTGTTTTCGAGATATTTAATTTTGAAATCAGAGAGTCCTTTTCTGGATACCCTGTACATCGGTACTAAACTGGAGAGAGTACTGAACTAAGACCAACTGTGACGATATACATAAGGCGTCATTTTTGGCTGGAGCAAACTCTCAAACTATTCTACTAATCAAGAAAAATTATTTTACTGTGAACATATACTATGTGATACTTTCTGGGTTTAATTTGTAGTTCAATGTAAAAGCCACCTGACAAGCACAAGCACCAACAGTATTAACAAACCCCAATGTTCCTCACCCATACGGCGAACCTGCCAATCACCGTTACATTTGAGTAGCTGGTCAGGCCCAGTACTGAGCTCCCTCAGCCTCAGCACAATGAGCCACCTGCGACCCACCTGCGGCCTGCTTGCGGCTCAGCAGCTGCTGCTGCGCCTCGCGCGCCGCCAGCTGCACGGCGCGGCCCTTCTCTGCCATTTGCTGTGCACGCACCAACTCCTCTTCTCGCATTTGTTCCAGCATCGCCGACAACTCCTCACTCTGACAAAAAAGAATAAATAAATAAACTAACGAATAAATTCAACATTTCGAACAAAATATTGTGGTGGTGACTTGCTATATCTATCTGTGTCAACCGTTCCAAACTTGATACCAATAATTTCATAATTTGTGTTTTATTGAACTTGGATTTACTTTTCTATTATATTTCTTTTCAAATTATACTATTTTTTTTTTTTTTTTTACATTGCGTCATTGACTGTTTTGTGTCACCTACTCCTACAACAGTTAGTATTAGTTATAAGTAGTAAAATAAGGTACTGTAATGATTCCTCTGGTAACAAAGACCTGTCGAGATATAGGTCATTAAAACTACGCAGTTCACAGATAGGATTTCATTTGCAGATGAGGCAGTATTGGTAAGAGTTGCCCAGTGACTGCATCACACATGTGTTGGTGGAAATCCTTGAGCAGTCATGAGGATGAGTTATCAGGAAAACTTCAGTATCAGTTTATAGTTAGGAACTTTTGGTCACAGACTCATAGGGCCATATATTCGTCAATCAGATTGCCAGATACTGTGTATCACCAATTTCTGTGCAGTAAGTTATCAGTGATATTCCAAAACCTAGGAGAAAGACAGAACATTGTTTCTGTACAAGGGGCACTACTATGTATTCTATGCTTCGTGCAATTGTATGTCACTGCCAACTTTCATCTTCAGATGCTCACATTACAGGAACAAGTCATCTACATGGGTGAGAAAAATCTAAATATTGTATTTGAAAGAATGTGTGCTTCATTGAGAAGAAAAAATAAAGGATGTGTCAAGATGCATGGTAAAGACCTGCAGGTGAGTATAGTGCCTATGCCTATGTAATGGACACACAACAATAAGGAGACATCTTAGTCCAAATCTCAATGTGTACTATTTTGCGGACATAGAGCAACTTTTCTTCTAGTTTTCACTGATACTTCTTCGTACAGGAATAGTTCCTACTTTTCTAAACATTCAGCATTATGAATTTAAGTATCGCTTGAACTGTTCTTAATGTACCACATTCCACAGAATGGAACTCATAATACTTTAAACCCTCTTATTTACACATGACAAACACTGATGAACCACTCTGGTACAACATTGTATCATGTATTTAAGGAAAACTGAGAAAGTAGTTTGTTCAGATTTATGATTGTAGAAAGTTAATGATGGTCATTAGGATATTTCAAAGGAAGAAACTCGAAGATTATAAAATGTAGTGCCTTACAAAATTAGAATACATGAAAGAAAAACAAATATGCCTATATTTCATAAATGAACCATCTGTCAAAACCCATATAGTTTGTTATAGTGGGCGATGGAGACTAATACAGAGCTAATGTTTTTTTTTTTTTCGTATTTCATTGTTTTGATTACTATCACATAACAGGAAATGATCAAAATGGGCACCTTTAAGCTCAGCATAGAGATGGTATCAACCCAGCAGTGATTCTCGTGTTCTTAAAATGTGTGGTATGTTCAACATTTGTGTAACTACAGTAAGAATTCTCGCTATCAGTTCTTCCTCCTAGCCAACAGATGTAGAATATAGCATGAGGTCTGCACAGGGAACAAAGTGCATGTTTCGCTGTTCACGCCCTGTGTTGCTCTCAATACCGACTCTGCGATCGCCATTCAGGCACTACTGCTACCTGCTGAGAGCACATAGATATCGGGATTTTTTGTATTTTTTTATATTTATGGCTCGTTATGTTCAGAACTCAAATAACAATTTGAGAAAAGTGTTTAATACAAATCTAAAAAATGCTTGAAAACAAATCGACTTTGAAGTTTTTGAAGACTTTCAATTACATTTAAAATCAGCAAGCTTTCGGCGAGTAACAGTGGATCATCCATCAAGAGATAACAGAGTCGACAGTTTCAAACCCGTCATTCCTTTTTTCGTTGTGTTCAAATACCCGCACCATTTAAATATAAAATTCATCAAATATACACTAATCTAATCGTAATTTTTATGAAAAATGTACGTCTCAAGTTTATTCTTAATTTGGAATAGCTAACAAAAGCTTGTTAAAACTGTCTGCACAAAGCTGATAGGTTATATGGGGCATTGCATTTTGTTAATTATAAAATCCTGCTCATTGTTTTCACACCTCCGACTATAAATGCCTGTTGTTAGTTCTAACTAAAACTACGTGGGTTCTGCTGACATGCATGGACCGGTACTGAGGCTGATAAAATGATGATTTCAGTTACATATACATCACAAATTACATTTCGGAGCAATACTGGAAAACTTTCAGCAAAGTGAATAAGCAATGACAACCAATGACAATTAATATTAAAGTGCATACTATGAAAAATTAAACTTATAACGTTTTCTTAATAAAACCAACATAATTAAGAAACTTTCCTAAAATATTGAAAATTATAAATGAACAAAAATATACATTTTTCATGAAACAATTATTCTTAAACGTGTTTCATCATACATTTAAATAATTTTGAATTTTAATGGTGTAAGTGTTTGGAGGCAACAAAGAATAAAATAATAAAATATAAAAGTATAAGAAAGCAAGTCAGGATTCGAACTGTCTACCCTAAAATTTTTTGTCAATCTACAACGCTATCAATGATCTGAAGCGAGTATTGGAAACTTTAACTCTTTAAATTAAAGACCATAAAATAGTTTAAAAGAGTATTTTCTCCAAAAACTTTGTCAACTGCCAACTACTTTGGTTGAGTGCAATTTGAATCCTGAGCTTCATGTGATTGATGAAGATATGCAGATATTTTAGTATGTTATTGTACAAAAAAGTACATATAAATGTATATCCACAAATGTTTAGTTATGGAGTTACGGCTCATAAAAGATTTTGCCTGAAGTTTAGTAATCTCCCTAGCATGAAGCCATTGGAAAACTGAATGTGGTTAAAATAAACCACGATTTCCATTTATTTTGTTGTTACTTATCTGGTGAATCGGAAAAAAGTCCCAGTCGTTTATCTGCAGTAGATTTCAGAAAGTCCAGAGAAGCAAAGAAATAATTTGAGGAAATTTGTAATTTATTAACTACTTGGAGATTTTTTTTTTTTAAATTCTAGACAGTTGCACAAAGTTTTCAACAGAAGTTTTGAAAATTAATTTTGGAAAATGATGGTAATAAAGTTAACTAAAACTGTATCTACGTGTCACATAATCTGCTTTTATTAATACCATAGCACCCTTGAAGTCATGTTCAACTGTAAAAAATAAAGCTAACTGCTAAAGAAGCTGTACGGTGTACATACAATTTCAGAAAAACGTTCACAATAAATGTTCAAAAATGTATCCATCGAGCTCAATGGATAATCATCACATTTGCCATAAATAAACACTATGTCGTCGTATTGCTCTGTTGTAAAGATGAAAGGCATCCCTATTTCTGGAAACTACTGCAGGTACAACATGTCTGGGACATGTTTTATTAGATTCACCAGATAAATAACGACAAAATAAATGGAAATTGTGCTTTACTTTAACCTCAACCAGTTTTACATGCAGAGTAAGATATTCAAACAGTTGCAGAAATTTGCACATCTTAGTGAATCGCCCTATATACACAATATATATATATATATATATATATATATATATATATATATATATATATATATATATATACTCTGCAACGCATGGGGCAAACGCCATGGCAACTATTTTTGTTGTTGCACATATCAGCCCAGTTGGATATATACAGACGTAAGGACAAGGTGTTAACTACATGCGTGGACAATGAATGGCACTGGAATGTCGTAATACACTAATTTATTTTTGTAGCATACAGGGTAATATGGCCTTCATGTTGCAAAAGAATGACAACACAGTACATATACAGTTTACAAGTCAGAAGTGGGCCTACAGACCCTCAAAGTAGTCCCCTGCTACTGTCACCACACACTGCCAACCATGTGGGATGCGCTGAATACCACGTGGCTCACCATTTGCGACATCATGTCTGAATCGGGTTACCTGTTCACGCACAGCATTAGCAATGTCCTCTCGTGTTGCAAACCGCCTGCCACATCATTGGCAGCGTAGGGTGACAGCAGCAGGAGACTACTTCGATGGTCTTTAGGCCCAGGTTTGTCATGTTAACTATATGTGTACTGTGTCGTCATTCTTTTGGACCGTGAAGGCCACATTGCCCTGTATACTATCGTAATAAATTAGTGTATTAAGATATTTCAGTGCTGTTGATTGTTCAAACATGTAGTTAACACCTTGTTCTTTCGTCTGTATATGTCACATTTTCCAACCGCACTGGTATCTGCAAGGAAACAACCGCAATGACGTGTTTTACGGCCCACTTTAGATTTGTAGTTTTATAAGTTTTTGCAAACATTTTGGACCAAAATAATAATCTAAATAATAAAAAATTAATTAACAAGAGTGTTTGAAACCCTTTTAGGAAAAGAAAGATTTAGGTAGTGGCGGGTTCCGTACCACCGACCTTTAGCGTCATAGTCCAACGACTTGCCCACTACGCTACAGCTATCAACCAATAGATGAGTCCTTTAATCTCATACTATTGATGGCCGTTCTTAACTGATGCTAATATGGTATTTGTAGACACTAGATTATCATTTATCGTACGAAGAAGGATGTGTTTTCGTTAATTTCTCAGTGTGTCATTGCTTTGAAATAAGAATGTGTAAGTTACAACAAGAAAATCATCAAATACGCAACGCAATATGGATGGCGTATGCCAGAGAGAGTTGTGGGGGAGGAATGTCACGTGACATCTCCGAACGGCTGATTTTCGTTTAGTCAGTGGAGGGTGTCATATCTCCGTGATTTTTGCAAATATGTCTCAAACGATACGAGACATGAAAAAAAAATCGTAAGGGAGCTAAGTTGTAGAGAATTTTCTCCTCTACCAATTAGCTTATTCAATTTTCGTGTCAGATGAACGGTTCGTTTGCAATGACAATTATATTACAAACAGTTTTTTTTTTTTTTTTTTTTTTTTTTTTTTTTTTTTTTTTTTTTGCTATTACTGCCGTATTTTTTGTCCGAAAAATTTGAAGAAAAAGGAGGTTGTGGTCTCTGGCGGCTTACATGTCTGTAAAATTTGGTGTAGATCGGTTGTGTGGTGTCGCACAAGTACAAAGTGCGCGCCACCTACTTTCGCCGCGCGCCGCCATGCACGCACGGCGCGGCGTTCTTACGACGTCAGCCACGAGCGCCCTCTGTTACAACTCCGCTCGTGGCCACCACTGAACGACATCGTTCACTTGGGACTGAGATAGGAACCAGCGAACACTTCGGAATCAGATAGGCACCAGTGAAGACTTGGCTATCGGATAGGCACTAGGCAGGCCTCTAACTCAACTATGTATCAGCACTCTGCAGTACTGAATTGTGTAAAAGTTAAGTATTGTATAAATTCTGTGCAATATATATCTCGTTATAATTTACTCTAGTGTTTCTAGTTTCTGCTGTCCCACTGGCTGCTCACCTCCGTACCTGCACAAGCGTGCATCCTTATTCCTGTGTCGGTCTTTCCACTCGGCCACCGACACCTAAGACGGAAACGAGACACAAAAGCGGCGACGAGGCTGGGACACAAAAGGTTGAACGGTTCGTCTTAAAAACAGGGGAACACGTTACGGACAGACTGTCATAATCCCAAAATCGCCGTTATTTTTGCAAATATATCCGAAACGATACGAGATATGAAAACAACATAAGAGAGCAAAGTTGTAGAGAATTTTCTGCTCTACAAATTCGGTTATTCAATTTTCGTGTCATGTGAATGGTTAAGCCGTTATTTTCATTTAAATTTCGAGCTGTCAAAAAACGATCGCCGCGGTGGAGTAGCCGAGCGGTCTAAAGCGCCTCGCTGCGGAGCGCGCGGTTGCTCGCCGTGGAGGTTCGAGTCCTCCCTGGGGCATGGGTGTGTGTTGTCCTTAGGTTAGTTTACCTAGGTTTAAGTAGTTTGTAAGCTACGGACTGATGACCACGCAGTTTGGTCCGATAGATTTACAGACATTTGAACATTTTTGAAAAAACGATCGCAGAGGCCCACTTTTAGTGTTACTACCGTAACCTAAAGTGGGCCAAAATAGTTGCTAAGACCTTTGCCCCAACCCTCGTATAACTACACAGTGTGTATCTCAATCTGACAACTGGTGTATTAAGACCAAACGACTCTTATCTGCTCTACTTCTACAGAACGAAAAGTGATGTCACCGATCCATATACCACTGGGCCCAGTCAGACTGACCTCCTGGAGGCAGCGCTGGCGGGCCTCCCGGTTGCGCCGCAGCACGGCCCGCCTGGCGAGCGCGGCCTCCTCGCGGCTGAGCAGCCCCTGCAGGTGCCTGCGCTGGATGTCGGCCAGCTGCTGCTCCACCTGCCAGCGCGCCTCCTCCGCCAGCAGCCGCTCCACCTCCGCGGGGTCCGCCAGCCCGGCCGCCACGTCGCGCAGTCTGCCACCAACACGTCACGAGCTTCCTAGGGTTTTATTTGCGGACGGAGAAGTTAATACTGCTTCCTCCCACAAGTCCCCTAAAACCTCCACATCCTTGCGGATGCTGTTGCGTAGCAGTGTGCGTTTGTACCGCCCTACAGTACGCATGAGGTGCCGTAGTTGCTGTCCAAGTCTTTATGGAAAGCATAGAGTTCTGACTAACCTGTAGGCTTCTATAGTTGTGTCCCCAGCGCAGAAGACAGCACACAGGTCGTTGGTTCTTCTACAGCATACAAGTGAGGCTAAAATAAGTTCTGTATGATGGAAGCATAATAAGCGACTCGCGAGATTTTTAATTGTCAAGGATGCCATTTATTAAATAAATAATAAAATATGAGCAACTATTGTTAATATGATACGGCCTATGCTGCCCCTAGTTCATATTGAGACCTCGACTGCTATACCTATTACAAAAATCTTTACTCATGACAGACGCGGTCCGGTGTGTGTAGTGGTCAGCTCGAGACTGAAACTGCGGCGCGTTGCGAGAGGGCACCTGACGCTCTATTTCGCGCCAAAACAGGGCCGTCGCTTGCCTTCTGCAAAATCGCTCTTCTCTTGTTACAATAAGAGAAGGCACCTTAAACTTTTTAAACTGTCAAAATCTAGCCTGTCCTTGAGAGATATCTCAGCTCTGAATAATTAATATTTAGTATATAATAAACAAAACTAATTTCAAAATAAATCACGTGACGTGAAATGCAGCAGCCAATGCGAGGAGAGCACCAGTAACATAGGCGGGCTTTCCCACGGGAACCAGCACCTACTGTGCCATATGCTACTGCTCCCCACCCCACATTTCAACATATGCTGCACTGCTGTCGTTCTTCCGCGTTTAAGACACGATATTAGCAAAGAAACGGCCAGCGGCCAGAAATATGAAGTGGCCACAGCTCAGGAATATCACAACGTCACACTTACTAAAGGCCCCTCCCTACAGATTGAACAACACAATGAAAAGGCTACAACTCTGTCTTTCTCTCTTCCCAACCACTGCGCCCCTTTAATGCTCTTCGACTTTAATAACTGCTGTGTGCTTTTTGTACAAGTTGAATATAACTCTTCACTCTCTATATTTCACCCCTGCTACGTCCAGAATTTAAATATAGTGTATTCCATTCAACATTGTCAAAAACTTTCTCCAGATCTACAAACGCTAAAAACGTAGGTTTGCCTATACTTAACCTATCTTCTAAGATAAGTCGTAATGCGAATATTGCCTCCCGTGCTCTTACATTTCTACAGAATCGAAATTGATCTTCTCCAAGTCGCATTCCACCAGTTTTATTCCATTCGTCTGTATATAATTCGTGTTAGTATTTTGTAACCATGAGCTATTAAACTAATAGTTCTGTAATTTTCACATTTGTCTGCACTTGCTTTCTTTGGAATTACAATTATTATATTTGTTTTGTAATCGGAGGGTATTTCCCCTGTCTCATACATCTCGCATACCAGGTGGATCAGTTTCTTCCATGAATGGCTCTCCTAACGATATCAGCAGTTCAGATGGAATATCATCTACTCCAGGGGCCTTACTTCAACTCAAATCTTTCAGCGCTGTGTCCAATTCTTCTTGCAGGCTATTATGACCTATCTGATCTTTCTCTACTTCGTCTTCCATTTCTAGTGTTTCCCTGTATATAAGCCCTCTATACATGCTTTCTACCTTTCAACTTTCCCTTCCTTGCTTACTGCTGGTTTTTTACTGAGTTCTTGATATTCATACAGATGCTTTTCTCGTCTCCAAATGTCTCTTTTATTTTCCTGTAGGTGGTATCTATCTTTTTCTAGTTTTACAATCTTCTACAGTCTTGGATTTGTCATCTAGCCAGTCCTGCTTAGCCAGTCTGCACTACCTACCACCCCCATTTTTCAGCCATCTGTAGGGTCGACTTCCTTTTGCCTGCTTCACTTGCTCCACTTGCTTTCATCAATTAAGGCCAGTGTCTCCTGTGTTATCAAATGTTTCCTGGTCTTTTTCATGGTGATTAAACGAAGTGTTGGTTATCATTAAATTGTGCACTACACAACATTCTAACAGGCGATCTCCTGTTTCATTCCTTTTGCCCAGTCAATATTCACCAACTACATTTCCTTCTCTTTCTTTTCCTACTTCCGAGTTGCAGTCCCCCATCACAATTAATTTTCGTCTCCCTTAACTGTCAGAATAATTAATTTTATCTCCTCATACATTTATTCGATCTACTCATCATCGGCAGAGATAGTAGGGACATAAACGTGTACTACTGTGGTCGGTGTTGGCTTAGTGTCTATATTTGCTACGATTATGCGTTCACTATGCTGACCATAGTGACTTACCCACATTCCTATTTTCTTATCCATTATCAGACCTACTCCTGCGTTACCACTGACTTATTTTTTATTTATAATCCTGTACTCAACTGACCCGAAATAATGTTCATCCTGTCACCCAATTTCAGTAATCCCTACCGTATCTAACTTTAACCTATCCATTTCTGTTTTCAAATTGTTGCTCCTACGGTATGGCTATCTGTATCGTTGAGGCACACAAACCACCCCATCTCGGCAATGTCTGTGGTTCACGAGATGGATTCTATCGTTATGCCTTCTTATACGAAACCAGCTAGTCCGTTTCCAATTAAGGGTAAATTCTTGAAATTTAGGTTAAAACTTCGGAATGCTGACGAAGTTACTGTTTCTGAATAAGTAGCATTAATTCAGCAGTTGTTACTATATAATGTTATAGAGGCAAATTTCCCATTTCCAGACATTTATTACATACGGTACTTCCTTACGACTAACAGATTTATCAGTACACGTCTGTTTGGTCATGAATTTTCTTAAGAAGTGAAGCTACTTAATAAAAGAACAAGAATGTTCAAAGCACGGAACTTCGGAGCACAGAATATTTTATCTCGGTGCTTCTCATTCTTCTTTGGACCAGAGCTTCTCTATGATTACTCTGCATGCTCAACTACTGTGCATCCGCCCGGAACCTGCACAGACAGAGTTCCCTGAACAATTTCTGGTCTCAGGTTGTTTAATGTCTCCCCCCCAAAAACTATTTGACTATCTCGAGTCTACCTTAAGGAATTGTAGCGAACCATGTTATACTACAACGTCTCCTACAAAAACTGTGGTTTGTTTTAGATACCTGACACTACTGTGCGCCAAACAGTTAGATACAAGAACTACAAGAAAGATACCTGTGGTTCAAGAACTACCAGTACAAGGGGAATTACAACAAACAACGGGAATGGCTCCAGAAATATAACTGTGATACTGTAGGTCGCAAACATAACAAGAAACTGTGGGCTAAACTAAATAGAATCCACACTGCGTGTGGCTGGTACTCTGACTTGCTTTAAAAATAGAATGTTATGGCGTCTCTGAGCTGTGGCACGCTCAAATTATCAGTCACAAAACACGAGTGCATACTACTTTACTTTTTAAACAGTACCAATACTTCAGCAGTGGAATGGGTTATAAACTGAGGTACTGATATTTAGGCGATTTGTTTTTGTTTCATGCAATGCACATTGTAAATATACTGCATGTGTCTGCCATGTGCATAATAATAATATATTTAAATCACTGGACACAGCTGTTTGTTCCGTGGGAACTACAATGGATTATAGTTAATAGGCGGGATATCTCAGTTACAAATTGGCTATAGAATCTTATAGGATTGTATTGTGCCTTGGGACTTTGTTCAAGATTAACGATTTCAACTGCTTCTAACGATTATCATACTATCTATTTTACTTGTCTCTTCTATATTACGAGAAATAATTTCGTGCAGTGTTCTTAGGTTTCCATCTGTTTAAGAGCTCTCCACTAGCACTGGAATTTATATGAATATCATTCATCTTCGATGAAGTATAGTAGTTGAATGAGGACCCTGGTCATTACTTTTTCTTGTGAAGAAAATTTATATATGTAGTTTAGTAATTCGTGCGTTGTACATACAACAAAAGTTGTCTTGAACATCATCTTTTGTGAAACTGGAAATGTGAAGATGTGGTCGCATGGGAGATCTTCAGATGCAGTTGCTTACATAACAATGTAGGCATAAATATTGTTTTCGGATCCTTCAATTTAGAAGTAGGGAAAAACTCTAAAACTGTTTCGTCTTTACTGCTCTCAACTCCATAGGAAACAATTTTGCTATTCTTTCTAGAAATCAAGCTTCAGGTAAAATAAAAAAGATTCAAGTAATAAGGAACAGGATTTCATCAACTATTTAAATATACCTATTGAGTTTTCAAACACTACTTTCTTCATTCGCAAAATGGAATTACAAGGTGTGATAAATTGCACGCGTGGCTTAAATTACGAGGAGAAAACGCAAATAAGCGGGCTGCTACTAACAGTTGTTTCAAAGTGTTCTGAAACGCGTCTAACAAGCGTTAACATACGTCTTCGTACGTTCTGTTAATTTATTAACCTAAAGGTGGTACAAGGACCACAAAGCGACACATTTAAAACTAATTGAAAGTGCTTTCTATTTTTATTTTATGTTTTTAAATCCTATATACATAAAACTAATTTCGGTATAGGTGATTACCACGTTAGCCCAGTAAGTCGCAGATTTGATCTATTCACTACATGCCCCCGTAAATGATTCAGTCAGATACTTGTTTTCAACAAATGCTGTTTGGATAACAGAAGCATCTAACTCACATTTAGATAGATGAATTATCATTATTACTATGAAGAAGACAAACTCATATATAATTAGGGATCTGTAACAGTTTCGCAGTTTCAACATGATATTTATCATAAATCTATAGTTGTTGTGCAAATGAATGGTAACAATAAATAAAACTGTACCTTTGTATTTGTTGTTCTTCATCTCTGAGGAAGCGTGCTCCTTCTCGCAGTATGGTCGCAGCATTCATCTTCACAGGAAAACTTGCTGGCTGTAACAGATAGAGTTCCTTGAGTGTTGACTGTTGTTGTTGTTGTTGTTGTTGTTGTTGTAACAATAATTTCAATAAATACAATATTACCAAAATTCATTTCGAGAATACAGTATAAATATTCAGGTCAGTGATATAGTTGTTTTTCCTTAACAAAATGAAAAAAGTGCAGCATGTGCAAGGATTTATGAATCCTAGAAACTGTTCTGTGGCTAGTACATTCCGTAGCCTCTATGGAGTCAATACACGTTATATGTGTTCCCTTTTGGAGTTGAGTGGAACTTTTAATTTTCGCCTGAGCTGTCTTTCTTTGTGGCTGAGTGGACTGTTATAGATCTTATTGCACGCAGGATGCACTTGAAATTCATGAGACAGCATGGTAACCTAAAACACCAGTAGCTGAGAACAACTACTTATTTTCTGTTCCACACTGATCACTTCATGCGTCTGTACCTTCTTAATCTTCAGAGCTTTCACCCAGCGGCGGCCTTTATTTCTGAAAATGTTCACAAAGTCAATAACTTCCGCTTCTTGTCCAAATTTAGTTCAGACTTATGGTTTGATCATCATCGTTAAGATTAATTGTACAAATGATCCATCGGATACAGAACTAACTAACTTCCATTCCCCTTTCCTCGCTTATACCTATATGTCTTTATATCATCTACTATCTTAATTTAAATACTCCCTGAATATATCAAACACTTCCAGCGTTTCGGTTGTCCTTTCCAGTTGTTCCAGTAGGCCTACATAAATTTTACATCCAAATTTTAAGGAACATTTAAGTTAAATGTTCCACAACGGTAAAGAAAATCTTTAGTACCTTTTCAAGAATATGCGTCTTGCAATTTGCCTCAGTCGATCGAGTGATACCATGCAAATATATAAAAGTAAATAGCTGGACATGTAATTTAACATCGGTTTTCCAAAATGCGATATCGGTGGCTTAATAGCTGCACCACTTCTCTCGTTTTATACGGATATACATGACTGTAACATGTCGTACCATAAATTGCTGTCAACTCTTACTCAATTTTTGCCACTAGCGATTTATTGATTAGAACAATTTATTCAACAGTGAATATCTACTCCTTACATCTTTCTTGTTTGAACTATCTGTGATCTCTTGCTTCCTCTACTGCAGACTTCTAACATGTCTTTTAGAGCACTCTCTCTTCTTCCATGTTATAGTAGCAGTTCTAATTTTATTCGCAATTCGTTTTTGTATCCAATGATTACGTCCCTTTTTTCCTTAGTTTTTTATAGTCAAAATCAACAGTTGGTTTGTTTCATTTAATAGTAACAGGTTTGCCGGCCGCGGTGGCCGAGGAGACTGAGGCGCTTCAGTCACGATCTGCACGGCCACTACGGTCGGGGGTTCGAATCCCCCCTCGGGCATGGATATTTGTGCCGTCTTTAGTTGTAGCTAGTTGATAAGCAGTTTTTAAGTTTAGGGACTGATGACCCCGTCGTTAAGTCCCATAAGCTCTACAAACATTTGAACATGCAAACATTAGTAACAGGTTTGTTTCATTTAATAGTGACAGTATGTATATCTGTCAACCGGAAGGGTTACCTTCTCTGGAAATCTTAATACAAGGTAATTGTTTTTCAATTGTGTTGTGAATTATAAGAAAGAAGACTAGAGGACAGTGGATTGAAGAAACTAAGAAAGATTTGAAAGGTGGACTCCAGATTAACAGATGTAGAGAACAAGCCTAACATTAAAACTCTTCTTAAGAATTACAAATTTTCGACATAAATCACAAAGAGAAAAGCTATAGAAACTGGAGACACAATGAGATAACTACCATAGGAAAATATGAAACAGTACTGTGTGCATCACACAAACCATCTTCAAAGAAAAACTGAACGTGAAACGAATCAACTGATCCAATGTGGTCAATTAAGTTAACAATAATAGTATATCACCACATATCTGAGGATTAGAACACTTAGTCAGTAGCACGAAGAACTTCTGTGAGCTACTCCCATACTTATAACGTGTACGGTTAAACTTCACCACCCGGAAATTTACGTCTCGCTGACGTTTCTCTATAATTGT
Organism: Locusta migratoria; assembly: GCA_026315105.1. Taxonomy (NCBI): domain Eukaryota; kingdom Metazoa; phylum Arthropoda; class Insecta; order Orthoptera; family Acrididae; genus Locusta; species Locusta migratoria. Next base: position 190,318,377 of record CM048747.1, read on the forward strand.
GTCGTCTCCCTCATCAGGCTAATGCTGCCATTGATCACAGTACGAAACGTCTTTCGTCCCACGCTGTCATCACCTACCATTCGGCATCTTAAGCAAGCGGTTTCCAAATTAAATCTCCTTTACTCGCTGCCATCATCAACCAAGACATCTGCTATTTCGTCACTCTCAATTTCTCACAATTTTTCGCCTTTTCAGAAATTATAACCAGCAAAGAATCACCCACCATCACTTTCAGCTGTCAACTATGACCATATTTATACTCCTATAAAAACCAGATGGTGCCTTAAAACAATTCTTTATGAACTCCATTTCTTTTCACTTACAACATAAATAAGACTTGGCGATCTGTTTTGAAATCATAATCTTCAAAATTATCTAACTGTCGAGCCATTTCTTCCACAGCTACTCAAATACTAATTTCCTTTCCAACTCCTGATTCAGTATCAACGATGAACCCAAATCGACGACATCCAAAAACATCACATGGTGAGTCATCAGCATCTAATATTTTACCTGTCCCAAACGTTAATAGAAAACTTTCAAATGAATCATGCTAGGAGTTGAACTTGCAATCTCACAATAAAAGACTAAATATTTGTTTTACATATGTGAGCAATCCATCTCAGCCAACGTATATGATGAGGATGTTATACCTCCTGTTTCAGTTTGCTGGAACCTTGACTTGGTCGGAAGACACCTGAACATTATAATTTGCATAAATTTGATATGTTTCCCAACGTGTTAAGATCCACTTAACAACTCCTAAAGGCTAAAACTTACCAGAAATGACTTCATTACTGAAGATGTACTGGTAAAGTTCGTAGATGGTAGGTTATAAGTTCATTTACAAATAAAACTGTCGTTGTAAGGCTTTTCCTACAATACAAAGAAGCACTGAACAAAGCATCGTACACTAGGTAAGGTTGTCTTCTTCTTATGCGCTGAGGAAATCGTTAGTACTGAACTAGTGTGTGGTTGTTTGTCTTATTCTCATAAAGTCATGACAGGCAATGGATCGAGATTCTTCTTAATCCTAGAAAGGGTTCTTTAACATTACGGTAGCAGGTGCACGTTGTATTATGTAGACATTTGTTATTATTGCTTTTATTTGTATCTGTTTTTATATTACATCACGCAGTAATTACAGACAAGATTTCAGCTCATGGTTATCTTTAGTTTCGTAGGTGCTATAAATGCTAAGTCGTGATTGTAATAATGTAATTGCAAATAATCGTCTTTGAACTCTGATTTTTCTCAGAGATCTGTTGTTTCCGAATACTTTTTGCAAACAGAATCAATAGAAGAGTTACATCTTATTGTTGAATATATTCTTTCATTTGAGCAACATTCCAATACCTTTGTGTTGTTTCCATTTATTACGGCAATCAAATAAAGAATGTATAATCCTATCTCTATCTTTATAATAATTTTATTCTTGCCTTTTTCTGTGAATACATTATTTTGTGAAATGTACAATTTCGTTTATCTTACCAATAGAAATGATTTTTTGGAATGGTTAGGTTTCCTCTACAATACCTTGTGTGTTCATTTTAGGGCCTGGAAAGATGTTGATGATTTTTATTTTATTTTATTTATTTATTTATTTTTTTTTTTTTTTTTTGCCGGTACACCACATGTCTTTGTTTGTCACTATTCATTCACTTTGTTTATTTGACCCTACTGATTAAAACATCGTAATCAGTATCAAAAGAGGTTATCTTTGAGCACATCATCACTCAGTATATAGACTTCATCCTTTCCATTACGAAACAAATCAATGATTTCACAGTCTTATTCTGAAAGCACCTCTAAAAGAGTGTGCTCTAATTCCTTCTCTGTCAAGTATTTTCTGTCCCAAAAATTAGAAAATCGACATTAAGTTCACCAGATAATGAACTATAATATTGCATATCCTTAAATTACACCACTTTTCAGCTCACTGCTTATGGAATTGGAAAGCAGATAACTCTGGCAATTTGAAATACCCTTGTACTTACATGAAAAGATGTGTGGTGTAAGCAGTGATGTGTGGTGCAAGAATAACTCACCACTGGATTTGACCTGTTTTGCTTTGATCGCTCTTACTGGGTGATCAAAAAGTCAGTATAAATTTGAAAACTTAATAAACCAGGAAATAATGTACATAGAGAGGAAAAAATTGACACACATGCTTGGAATGAAATGGGGTTTTACTAGAACAAAAAAAAAAAAAAAAAAAAAAAAAAAAAAAAAAAAAAAAACAACAACCAAAGAATTGCTAGACACGTGAAAGATCTCTTGTGCTCATTGTTTGGTGATGATCGTGTGCTCAGCCGCCACTTTCATCATGCTTGGCCTCCCTGGTCCCCAGACCTTAGTCTGTGCGAGTATTGGCTTTGTGGTTACCGGAAGTTGCAAGTATATCGTGATTGACCGACATCTCTAGGGATGCTGAAAGACAACATCTGACACCAATGACTCACCATAACTCTGGACATGCTTTACAATGCTGTTCGCAAAATTATTCCTCAACTACAGCTATTGTTGAGTAATGATGATGAACATATTGAGCATTTCCTGTAAAGAACATCATTTTTGTCTTAATTTGTTATGCTAATTATAGCTTTTCTGATCTGATGAAGCGCCTTCTGTCAGACATTTTTTGAACTTTTTTTTGTTCTAATAAAACACCATGTCATTCTAAGTATGTGTGTCATTTTTTACCTATCTATATTATTCCGTGATTTATTAAGTTTTCAAATTTATACTGACTTTTTGATCACTCATTTTATAACTAAACATAAGCTTAATGATGACTAGAAAGGTATTAAGTGTTACATTGTTATGAGACGTAGCGTTATTGTGACAGAGGACAAATACAGCAGTACGTCCACTCTAGGATTAAGCTGAACAGTCAGTATGTTCCACTGTACATCTATTAAAAGATTGCGAGATCTGCTCCAATGCGTGCCAGCAGTAGTGTGGCGAGTAGTGAGGCGAGTGGGGTTCCAGCGTGACCTTGTCAGTGGGTGGCGGGCGCCTGGCCGGCGGCGGCGGCTGCAGCTGCTGCAGGCGCTCCTCCTGCAGCTGCTGCAGCCTGCGCCAGTAGCGCTCCGACTTGGTGGCGCCGGTGGCGGCGCACCGGAAGGCCCCGGCCTGCGCCCGCTCCAGCAGCTGCTGCGCCGCCTTGCGGTTCGCGGCGCGCCGGTCTGCCAGCAACCTCGGCTCCCGCGGCTGCTTCCACGTGGACAAGGGCACCGGCGTTGCCATTATCTGCTTCATCTCCTGCAAGGACGCCCAACTGTCAGACGCTATACACATTGCCTATATGGAAGGGTACATGCATTGTGGCAAAGGTGGGGACGATTGCCCCTAATTATAATTTGTTTACGACTGTCAAAATAAGCCTTCATTTTTATGACCTAAAATACCTGTAAAACAGAGGAGTAGTATTAGAGCCTGCAATGCGGGTGAGCCGTGTCTTTAGAGGCCACCCAAAAAACGCAAATGAAATATTATTGTTGTTCCATTGTTATAATTAAATCAATAGAGTTTGTATATGTTGGAAAAATCATGCTTTCAAGTTCTGAAGCAAGCAGGAGTAAAATATAGGGAGCGTAAGGTTATTTACAACTTGTACTAAAACCAGACAGCAGTTGTTAGAGTTGAAGGGCATGAAAGGGTTGCAGTGGTTGGAAAGGGAGTAAGACAGGGTTGTAGCCTTTCTCCAATGTTATTCAATTTGTACGTTGAGCAAGCTATAAAGAAAAGCAAGGAGAAATTTGGAGAAGGAATTAAAGTTCAGGGTGAAGAATTAAAAACATTGTGTTTTGCCGACGACATAGTAATTCTGTCAGAGACAGCAAAGGACCTGGAAGAGCAGTTGAACGGAATGGACAGTGTGCTTAAAGGTGCGTATAAGGTGAACATTAACAAGAGTAAAACAAGGGTAATGGAATGCAGTCTAAGAAAATCAGGTGATGCTGAAGGAATTAGATTAGGTAACGAAACAATAACCCTTTCCTGCCCAAACTATCAAATATTCGAGCATATAACTTCATATTTGGATAGTTTACTACCAGAGTGAATTAATGCACATTAGTGTATTCACACATTTTAGTTTTCCTTTTTGATGCAAAAAATATAAAATAAAAAAGTTAAAAAATTGGACTTCAAAATCCAAGAGGAGATAATGTAATTTGGAGACATGAAATGCTTATCTCTGTTAACAAAATGATTTACCTGCAAGAAACAGAACAAAATTTTTATATCGAAATGCCATTTTAGATATTGATCTGAAGGGGGAAGGGGGGGAAGCACACAGTAGTTATCCCTGAACCGTATTCATATTTTGTAATTCGTAAACAAAAGAAAACTACAACCATTTATTACTGACACCTAGCAACAAAGCAAACTAGCAAAAATAGCATGCCCAAAATGCCTTTGAGACACGGTCAGTCCTAAAAATTTCCAGGTACAGTTTTGATCACTGTATAAATAAAAAAGGCTCTATTCATTGAATAATATCAGTTTCCATTGGCTAAAACAATAGACAACAAAATTGTCCCAACGTGAGAACACACAACAGCGTCTTTTTGTGACAGCAAAACTAGCCTGACGAAATCTTGCACATAGACGTAGAACAGTCCGTTGTTTACTGCTGTCTGTGAGCAGCGATAGTGATCACTCTCGGTTCAGCGAGAGTTTCATACGATATATCAGAGGGACCCTAACGTCCCGTCACGAATGCACGTCAGATATCGTTTTCCACTTTGTTTTATGACGCTGTAAGTGGGCCGGGACTTTTAAGTCCCGTCGGGCAGGAAAGGGATAAAGGAGGTAGATGAGTTTTGTTACTTGGGCAGTAAAATAACAAATGATGGTCGCAGTACAGAGGATATAAAATGCAGAATGGCAATGGGTAGAAAAGCGTTCTTGAAAAAGAGAAATTTGTTAACCTCGAATATTGATTTAAGCCTAAGGAAGTCCTTTCTGAAGGGATCTGTGTGGTGTGTTGCCTTGTATGGGAGTGAAACATGGACGATAAACAGTGCGGACAGGAAGAGGATAGAGGCTTTTGAAATGTGATGCTACCGAAGAATGCTGAAGATTAGGTGGGTGGATCGCATAACTAATGAGGAGTGGGGAGGAAAGGAATTTCTGGCATATCTTGACTAAAAGAAGGGATCGATTGGTAGGACACATTCTTATACATCAAGGAATCGCGAATTTAGCGTTGGAGGGAAGTGTGTGGGGTAAAAACCACAGAGGAAGACCAAGAGATGGATACAGTTAGCAGATTCAGACAGATGTAGGTTGCCGTTCTTTTGTGGAATTGAATAGGCTTGCTCAGGATAGGGTATTGTGAAGAGCTGCATCAAACCAGTCTCCGGACTGAAGACCACAACAACAACATATATATAAGAGTGACTTTACCACCAATTTTAAATTCTATGGTTTGATCAAGTAGAGGATGTGGTGCAAAACAAGTGTAATGAACTTATGTCCATAAGTGCATGGTGTCCACACTAGGGACCAATTATTCAATAAAACTTTATTACAGGGACTGCATTCTGATACACACTGTACCATGAAATCACAGTTACAGCATGTACGGTTTCATCTTGTGCTGTTCCTCAAACTGTGCCAATAATGCTCCATTCCACCTTGTTGTTAATGTGTAGATACATCTCAGTCATGTCTTACCTAGTCAGTGGATCGAATCGGATTATGAGGTTTAGGTACATGGCCCGCTCATGAAGTGGATCTCAACCTGTGTGATTTCTGGTTATGAGGCTATCTCAAAAGTATTGTGTATGCAGAGCCCATTACAGATTTGGAGACACGGGAGGAGCGTATTCATGCAGTGTTGTCACCACTTTGAAGTTAGCACTCATGTGTTAAAGGCAGAATCCATGGTAGCACATGAAAACCATTTTCAACACATATTGTAGCATTAAAAAATGCTCAGTCTCTGTTGCAGTATTTTATTCTCCAATAACGCGTTTCGCACTGTTAGCGCATCGTCGACTGGAAAAAGACAAAGGTTGTGTTACAGTCCGTGTACCTGGCGGACAGTGAATCTAATGTGGCTAAGGTGAGTAAATTTGAAAATTCAGACTTACTTGGGCGGAGATGGAGCCACAGAACTAGCTATTGCTGTGTAGGAGGTATCTTAACAATTTGTGTTATTGGGCGCCTGCAAAGAGGTAAACGTACAAAGCGAAAGCGATACGGGATCTTTCACCACAGTGAACGGCTAGTTAAAGACTCTTTTAGCCAGTCAGGCGTCTACAAAATACAATGTTTGCAGTGCCCCTTATCATACATTGGCCAAACTGAACGATCCTTCAAAACTAGGTTCCAACAACATCTTTTAACTAAGAAAGGCGCTGCCAAAAATAATTCGGCCTTTTCCGAGCACCTCAAAAGAAGCAAACACATACAGCCCCCCCCCCCCCCCCTTGACAAATTACAAGTTCTTCACATCGCACCCAAAGGAAAAAACTCTCACTTCTTGAAGAATTAGAAATCACTAAGTTTGTAAAACGGTCCCCAGAACACAGTCTCAACGAACAGCTCATCACAAAAAATCAAACTTTTTACGACATCATGTTATCCACCTTTTTCCAAAATGACTCCTCTTCTAACAATTCACAACATCTTTCTCCCGCCCCACCCTCAAGCCTCTAATAATTTCGTTTTCATTCATTTATTATTGTTTCATACCAACATGTATCATTTCACAAGATTCATTCCCTCACGTCACAAACATCTCCAGCCGCTCATTCTCGCAGGCGTAACTCTGTCCATACCGCTCTGTTTAACGGTCGCATTTATGTTCCGCAGTAATTAAGAATAACGGCTGAAAGCAAGGGGAAACTACAGCCGTTACTTTTCCCGAGGACATGCAGCTCTACTGTATGGAAATATGATGATGGCATCCTCTCGGGTAAAATATTCCGGAGGTAAAATAGTCCCCCATTCGGATCTCCGGGCGGGGACTACTCAGGAGGATGTGATCATCAGGAAAGACAATACTGGCATTTTACGGGTCGGAGCGTGGAATGTTAGATCGCTTAATAGGGTAGGTAAATTAGAAAATTTAAAAAGGGAAATGGATAGGTTGAAGTTAGATATAGTGGGGATTAGTGAAGTTCGGTGGCAGGATGAACAGGATTTCTGGTCAGGAGAGTACAGGATTATAAGTACAAAATCAGTTGGGGGTATCACAGGAGTAGGACTGATAATGAATAAGAAAATAGGAATGCGGGTAAACTACTATGAGCAGCACAGTGATCGCATTATCATTGTCAAGATAGATACGAAGCCAACACCGACAACAGTAGTACAGGTTTATATGCCAACTAGCTCTGCCGATGATGAGGAGATCGAAGAAATATATGAGGAGCTAAACGAAATTATTCAGACAGTTAAGGGAGAGGAAAACTTAATTGTGATGGGAGACTGGAATTCGGTAGTAGGAAAAGGAAGAGAAGGAAAAATAGTAGGTGAATATGGACTGGGCAGGAGGAATGAAAGAGGAAGTCGCCTGGTAGAATTTTGCATGGAACATGATTTAATCGTAACAAACACGTGGTTTAAGAATCACAAAAGAAGGTTGTATACGTGGAAGAGACCCGGAGACACCGGAAGGTATCAGATAGATTTTATAATGGTAAGACATAGATTCCGGAACCAGGTTATAAACTGCAAGACATACCCAGGGGCAGATATAGACTCTGACCATAACTTGTTAGTTATGAATTGTAGGCTGAAGCTGAAAAAACTGCAGAAAGGTAGGAAAATAAGGAGGTGGGACTTAGATAAATTGAAGGAAAGTGAAGTTCTGGAGAATTTCAGAAGGAGATTTAGGCAACAATTGACAGAAACAGGGGGAAATAAAACAGTAGAAGAGGAATGGGAAGCATTGAGAGATGAAATAGTGAAGGCAGCAGAGGAAAAAATAGGTAGAAAGGCAAGACCTACAAAAAATCCTTGGATATCACAGGAAATACTAAATTTAATAGATGAAAGGAGAAAACATAAAAATGCAGTAAATGAAACAGGCAAAATGGAGTACAGACGACTAAAAAATGAGATTGACAGGAACTGCAAAATGGCTAAGCAGGAGTGGCTAGAAGCCAAATGCAAGTCTGTAGAAGAATGTATAAGAAGGGGAAAAGTAGATACCGCCTACAGGAAAATAAAAGAGACATTTGGGGACAGGAAAAGCAGCTCTATGAATATCAAGAACTCAGATGGGAAACCAGTTCTCAGCAAAGATGGGAAAGCTGAAAGGTGGAAAGATTACATAGAGCAGCTCTACAAAGGAAATGAACTTAGAGACGATGTTGTAGGAAGGGAAGAGGAAGTAGATGAAGATGCAATAGGAGATACTATACTGAGAGATGAATTTGACAGAGCCTTGAAAGACCTAGGCCGGAACAAGGCCCCAGGAGTAGATGACATACCCTCAGAGCTACTAAAGTCTCTGGGAGAGCCAGCCATGACAAGACTATTTGAACTGGCGTGTAGGATGTATGAGACAGGCGAAATGCCCTCAGACTTTAAGAAAAATATAATAATCCCCATTCCAAAGAAATCAGGCGCAGACAGGTGTGAAAATTACAGAACAATCAGTTTGATAAGTCATGGTTGCAAAATTTTAACACGAATTATCTACAGGAGAATGGAAAAGCTGGTAGAAGCTGACCTCGGGGAAGATCAGTTTGGGTTCAGGAGGAATGTTGGAACCCGGGAGGCAATACTCACTTTACGTCTTATCTTAGAAGATAGATTAAGGAAAGGCAAACCTACATTTTTAGCTTTTGTAGATTTGGAGAAAGCATTTGACAATGTTGACTGGAATACACTCTTTCAAATTCTGAAGTCAGCAGGGGTAAAATATAGGGAAAGGAGAGTTATTTACAATTTGTACAAAAGCCAGACCGCAGTTATTAGACTCGAAGGGCATGAAAGGGAAGCATCAGTTGGGAAGGGAGTAAGACAGGGTTGTAGCCTTTCTCCGATGTTGTTCAATTTGTACATCGAACAGGCGGTGAAGGAAAGCAAGGAAAAATTTGGAATAGGGATTAAAGTTCAGGGGGAAGAAATAAAAACATTGCGTTTTGCTGATGACATTGTAATCCTGTCAGAGACAGCAAAGGACCTGGAAGAGCAGTTGAATGGAATGGACAGTGTGTTTAAGAGAGCGTATAAAATGAACATTAACAAGAGCAAAACAAAAATAATGGAATGCGGTCTTAGAAAATCAGGCGATGCTGAAGGAATTAGATTAGGTAACGAAACAATGAAGGTGGTAGATGAGTTTTGTTACTTGGGTAGTAAAATAACATGCGATGGTCGCAGTACAACGGATATAAAATGCAGAATGGCAATGGGAAGGAAAGCATTTTTGAAAAATAGAAATTTGCTAACATCGAATATTAATTTAAGGGTAAAGAAGTCTTTCCTGAAGGCATTTGTGTGGAGTGTTGCCTTGTACGGAAGTGAAACATGGACGATAAGCAGTGCGGACAGGAAGAGAATAGAGGCTTTTGAAATGTGGTGCTACAGAAGAATGCTGAAGATTAGGTGGGTAGATTGCATAACTAACGAAGAGGTACTGAACAGAATTGGAGAGAAAAGGAATTTTTGGCATACCCTGACTAAAAGAAGGGATCGCTTGGTAGGACACATTCTTAGACATCGGGGAATCGTAAATTTAGCATTGGAGGGAAGTGTGTGGGGTAAAAATCGCAGAGGGAGACCAAGAGACGCGTATAGTAAGCAGATTCAAGTGGATGTGGGTTGCCGTTCTTATGAGGAGATGAAAGGGCTTGCTCAGGATAGAGTAGGGTGGAGAGCTGCATCAAACCAGTCTCCGGACTGAAGACCATAACAACAACAACAGTTGTAAACGTGGACCTGCCGCGACAGCGACTCCTCTGCTGCTATGGCGAGTTTTATCATATAAAAGAGTTCCATTAATTTCCATACCACACTCCTTTAGTCCCTAGTTATTCTAGTTCAAATAACCGTTACGTACTTTGTACGTTTACCTCTTTGCAGGCGCCCAATAACACAAATTGTTAAGATACCTACAAAACGACATGTTGACCATAGCTGTTTATTAATACTCAATGCTACCGGTTTCGGTTTTGTACCATTGTCAAGCGTTAGCAGAGATTAGCTAATAGCTTAACATGTCGGAATATTTTTATATTCCGACATGTTAAGCTATTAGCTAATCTCTGCTAACGCTTGACAATGGTACAAAACCGAAACCGGTAGCATTGAGTATTAATAAACAGCTATGGTCAACATGTCGTTTTGTAATTATCTGAAAGCTGTTATGCCCCATCTATTCACTGTTAAGATACCTCCTGCACAGCAATAAATAGTTCTGTGGCTCCATCTCCGCCCAAGTAAGTCTGAATTTTCAAATTTACTCACCTTAGCCACATTAGATTCGCTGCCCGCCAGGTACACGGACTGTAACAAAACCTTTGTCTTTTTCCAGTTTGACGATGCGCTAACAGCGCAAAACGCGTTATTGGAGAATAAAATACTGCAACAGAGACTGAGCATTTTTTAATTATTCAACACTGTTGCTGCACCAGCCGCCACCACCACTGAAATACATATTGTAGCAATTACATGTACAGATATACTCCGCAATCCATCTTAAGGTGCGTGGCGGAAGGTACACTGTACCAATACTTGGCATTTCTTTTCCTAATCCACTCACAAAAAGAATAAGGGAATAAGGAATATCTATATGCCTCTTTACAAGCCCTAATTACACTTATCTTGTCTTTGTGATCTTTATGCGAAATGTAATCTGGCGGCAGCAAGACCGCACAGCAATCAGCTACAAATTCCGGTCCTCTAAAATTCCTCAACTGAATTTCTCAAAAAGAACGTCGTCATTCCTCCAGGGATTCCCATTTGAATTGTCAGAGCAGTTCTGAGATACTCGCGCATTGGTCGAACCTACCAGTAACAAACCTAGCTGCTCGCCTCTGAACTGCTTCTATATCTTCCTTTAAAGTGATCTGCTGTGGGTCCCAAACACTTGACCAATACTCAAGACGTGGTCATACAAGGGTTTTATACACGGACTCCTTTACAGATGAAGTACATCTTCCCAAAATTTTCCCAATAAACCAAAGTCTGCCTTGCTCACAACTGTTCTTACAAGTTCGTCCCATTTCATATCGCTCTGGAATGGTATGTCTAGATATTTGAACGATGCGACTGCAGCAAAAGCTCATTACTAATGCTGTATTCGAAAATTATGGGATTCTGTTTCCTACTCAAGCGCATCATCTTTCATTTTTCTTCATTGAGAGCTTGCTGCCATTCTTCGCACCAACTAGAAATTTTGTCTAAGTCATCCAGTATGCTATTACAGTCAGTTAAAGACGACACCCGACCATACACCACAGCATCATCAACAAACAGCCGCAAATTACAAGGTACTCTGCCCATCAGTCATTTATATAGATAGAAAATACATTCGTCTCTGATGAACACTCGCCGTCGAGAACAACGTACTGCGTTCTGTTACTTAGGATGTCTTCCAGTCACAAATATGCGAGCCTGTTCCACACGCTCGTATCTTCGTAGTAGTCTGCACTGTGGCACCGCGTCAAATGCCGCGTCAAAAACACTATCCGCCCGTTGCCCTTCATCCAAGGCTCGCAAGAGGTCATGTGAGAAAAGAGCAAGCTGAGTTTCAGACGAACGATGATTCCTAAACCCGTGTTGATTCATAGAAAGAAGCTTTTTCGTCCCAAGGAAATTTACTATATTCGAACTGAGAATATGCTCCAAAATTCTACAGGAAACTGATGTCAACGACATAGGACTTATAGTAGGACTGTAATCATGTGCGTCAGTTCTTTTACCTTCCTTATAAACGGGACTTAGGGCTTTTTTTTTTTTTTTTTTTTTTTTTTTTTTCAATCACTAGGAACTTCGTGCTGAATTAAGGATTCGCGATAAATCCAAGCTAAGTAAGGGGCCAATGCCATAGAATACTCTTTGTAAAACCGAACTCGTATTCCATCCGGACCAGGAGACTTTTTTGTATTCAGCTCTCTCAGCTGCTTCTCTACACCGGAAATACCTATTACTATGTCTTCCATTACGGAGTTAGTGCCTTGATCAAATGATGAGTATGATGAGTATGGCTCTCCTGCGTGAATGATTTCTTAAAATTTAAATTTAGAACTTCACCTTTCCGTTTGCTTTCTTATGTTACTGACCCGGTATGATCAACGAGTGATTGGATAGTGGCCTTTGATCCGCTTATCGATTTTACATAGGACCAGAATTTTTTGGGATTCTCGGAAAGATCTTTTGTTTAGGTACGGCTGTAGTAATTATTGTGTGCTTCGCGCATCGATCTTTTATAGACGCACAATTCTGTACTAACTTTTTTTTTTTTGCCTGTCATCATTTTCGTGTTCTTTTTTGAACCGAGAGTGCAACAGCCTTTGCTTTCTCAGTACCTTTCTAATATTATTATTATACCACGGTGGATCTTTTACATCCTTAATCGACTTTATGGCACATATTTCTCGAACCCTTTACTTACAATGAATTTAAATTTAGTCCACAATTCCTTTACATCCATTGTACCAGAACTAAACGATGTCCATTCATTTTCTAGGTGTGATGCTAACAACTGCTTATTGACTCTTTCTAACAGAAACACGCTCCTAGCTTTTTTGATTGGTTTATTAACTTTGATCACCATTGACGCTATGACGATATCATGATCACTAGCTCCTGTCTCTACTCTGACATTGGTGATATGGTGTCTGTTCTTTTCGGACATGGTCTGAAAGAACAGACACGATAGGTTGACATTGACAGCCATACATTTATGAATTCGTAATAATGAAAAATCTCGACCGTTTCAGTGCATTGAAATAAATCGCATGACAAAGTTGAAAATTTGTGATGGATTAGAACCCGGATTTTCCACTTCATGCTAGGGATGGCGGTTATCGCTGAAACAACCGGTTTTCGGTTATACCGGTTCTTTTAGTAACCAGTTTAATCGGACTGTAAAAACTGCTCAAGATAACCGGTTTTTTAAATAACCGGTTTTCGGTTTTTTTATTGCTTTTATTTCCAGCAAAGTTCGACCGAAACTTAATTGGCAGCCGAAACAGAAACCGTAATTGTATTTTCGGTTCTTCTAGTTTCTGCCGAAAACGAAACTTAGGAAGTTTAGTAAAAATTTAGGTAAATTTACGTTATACGACAAATCACTAGTCTTCCCATATTTTGCAAGATCCCCTTCCAATACTACCCCTTCTTGAGCGTGTGTAAGACGATATACGAAGCATACAGATTTACTTGCCTAGTATTTCCATCCGGCAGTTGCGAATAGTAAGCCAAACACTCCTTGGACTTGTGAGCCAGCGCATATGAATAGCTAGTTATATAAGTTACAGTCAGTAAATGAACTTCAATCAGTGCTGCAGAAGTATTTTGAAAAATAAAGTCACAGTTCCGACTAACAGTATGATTGTTGTCAGTGTAAATATACGCAAATTGAACTAGAAAAGCTGTATACCACATGCCCAAAGAATGTTCAAATGGGTGTGAGTTCTTATTACACCTAACTGCTTAGGTCATCGGTCCCTAGACTTACAAACTACTTAATCTAACTTCAACTAACTTACGCTAAGGACAACATACACACCCATGACCGCGGGAGGAGGGAGGATTCGAACCTCCGACTGGAGCAGCCGCGCAGTCCGTGATATGGAGCCTCAGACCGCACGGCTACCTCACGAGGCACCACATGATTAATGTTACCTAAACCCATAATGGTTATTAAAAAAGCACCTCACTTTCATGCAATCACATTAATAAAACTTGTTAGCATAGCAATATAATACATTTAAAGTTTTAACCAACGTGTTGATGAGCTAAGAACACTCTGTTCTTTAATATCCAATAGTAAAAGCAGTCAAGAAAACTCATTTATTAAGATGGCCGCTTCCGGTACATTTAGTCAGTCTTCATGAGATTATTATTAAAAAAAAAATTGAATCACTGCTACAGGAAGTAGTGGTACCGGTTTTTTTACCCGGTTCTTGGCTATAACTAAAAAAAACCGGTTACAACCGACACCAAATAAATACCGAAAAAAACGGTTATTCAAAACTAAAATACCGGTATCGGTTTTAACCGGTCGGTTTTTCCCATCCCTACTTCATGCCAGTGGTCGCCTTAACCAATTACTAATTAGGCAATCCCCTGTAAGCTTCTCGTTCTCTCCAATCTATATATCTATACTAATAATAAATCTGTATATGTAGGCCTCTCGCAGTTCACTTCAATCTTCGAAACTAATGGACGAATCTTCATGCGGTTTTCACAGGAAACAAGAGAAAAAAAAACATACAGGCATAATGTTATCAAAATCGGATTACGGAAACATAAGCTATCGTAATTTTAAGTGTTTTCAGTAACCGTCGTGTCTGTTTGTTCAACTATTAAAAAACACTATCTCCAAAACTACTTCACCAATTTACATGGGGTTTTCACAGGTAACGTGATCGTAGCTCTGGACAACATAAAGACTTCGTTTCATAAAAATCGGATCACGGAAAAAAAGAATGTCGTAATTTGAAATATTTTATCAACTACCATCATGTCTGTCTGTCTCTTTGAACACGTTTATCTCCTAAACTATTTGACTAATTTTCATGGAGTTTTCACACGTAACTATAGCATATCTTGCGGTTACATAAAGGCTTCAATAATAAAAATCGGACAGAGAAAATAAAGATATAATCATGCAATCATTTGTTTATAAGCCATCGTGTATGTCTATTTGTTGAGGGTAATCTCCAACAGTACTACATGATCTTTCATGGCTTTCCACAGATAAATTTATAATAGTTTGGAGAGTAACATAGGCTTCATTTCATCAAAATCAGATCAGAGAAAGGAAAGATATCGTAATTTGAAGTTTTATGTGCATACTAAGCTTATAAGTATGGTGTAGTACAGAATATCTCCAAGAGTACTATACGAACTTACATGGGGTTTCATAAGTCAACTGAGAGTACCTTGTGGCAACATATAAGCTTCATGTCATCAAAATCGGATCAGTGGAAGAAAAGCTATCGTAATTTGTAGTTTCTGGTGTATGCTACGCTTGAATTGCAGTGTAGTATAGCAAAGATCCAATAGAGGCGCTGTTACATAGCATACCGAATAATTAATAGATGGCGATGCTGCGTTAGAAACCTTTTTGAAAAATCAGTCACGTACAATGAGGGGAATAATTCTTTGTGTTGATAATGAAATAAATAGTTAATGTTGTTCCGATCAATAAATTAATGATCCCCCTAAATCGGATATTTCGTTGCCAACGTAAACATACTGAACCGATGCCACTGTAAGATAAATTTATCCAAGCTACGACACAAAAAATAATTTATGTAGTTCCCTTTCTGATTTCGGTGTATCCTCATTACATTTTGAGTGCGTTCTGTTGAGGAATACTCGAAAACGCCATAGTACAGGAAAGGACAAAGTGAGGTGACATTAGTTAAATAGTACACCAAATAACTAATTATGGCGTTCCTGCGTTTTTTTTTCATTCTCATAACTATGGTGTAATACACTACAAGATGGGGTACAGCCGGCCGCGCTGGCCGAGGGGATTGAGGCGCTCCAGTCACGGTCTGCACGGCCACTACGGTCGGGGGTTCGAATCCCCCCTCGGGCATGGATATTTGTGCCGTCTTTAGTCTTAGTTAGTTCATAAGTAGTTTGTAAGTTTAGGGACTGATAACGCCGTAGTTGAGTCCCAAGTGCAAGTATAATTGAACCCAGATAGGACAATTTTTTTTTCTTTCTAGCTGTATCCCGTATGCTTTGCAATATCATGGAAAGAAAAGAAGTGCATCTTTCGACGGGTATAACCACTAAATTGTACATAGACATATCTATGGAGTGAGCATTGCGTTCTGTACATCTTCTCAACATTAAGCTGTAATTACCACGTGATATTAAGACAAATTCACTCTTCCCAAACATTTATTTGCTCTTGCGATTGGTTTGTACCGCAGTGGCTGCAAAGACGCCCCACCTCCTTTCTCATATCAACCACATAAAATGAAATAACATCTAAATAAATGTGTTGCAGAAGCACCAAGAAAGTTGAGGAAGCGTCGCTAAAAGAGCCATTTACACATAGTCATCCGTCTTAACCGAACACAAAAACGACCAAGATAAAGTCAGCGATTAGTAGATTTTCCCAATATCACAAGACATTTCCATCTTATTGTTGAGGACACAAAATCTGTTCTGCGCATCTGAATGCTCAATCCAGAGATATTTCTGCTTTGTGCCTGCCACTAGAGATAATATACACATGCGAGCCACAAACTCATCAAAAACCTCTCTGCTTTCATAACTGTTCGTTACAATATTGTGATTAAAATTTTTAATTACTTACTTTTGTTACGGACAACATTAAGATAGAGAAAGACGTCTTCTTTTGCAGAGACAACTGTACTTAGATTTATAAACCGGCTTCTGAATATATAGTTCTATTACACAAGATCGATTTCAACTTCGTGCTTTAATACGTCGGGACATGTATTAGCTGAAAGAGTGGACGATGTTGCTAACACAGTCAAGACTTTTACTGGAATACTATATTTAAAGGAAAGTTCTATACAATCAGCTGACGCCATTCCTTCAACGATTACCCAGACTTACTTTATCGCACATTGACACCACCATGATGTCTTATTTAAACAGACATGAACTGCTCTGTTGATTGAATTGCCTGACTTTCAGCATTCGATAATAGGGAGCACTGCATACAGAATAACTACATTGTCCCCGGTACAACATACTAATAATTCAGCATGCCCTTACTGTGAGAGGTAAACAGTTTATTACTACACCAGAGAACCAATACATGGCGCTGTTATTATTATTACTATTTCTCTTCTCAATGATAGAAGTGTTTTCAGACGTTTACGCCAAACGGACAATTACACACCGCAGTCTTAACTTCATGAACACAACCTAACATTGAATTTACATCGTTCCGGAGTACGGACTTACATTAATTTCACTTTTTGTATGAAAAACTTTATGAACATTCATAGCTTACGACAATGACTTCTACTTACATTTGACAGCTTGGCTAGGAGAACTGCGTTTATTGCCAGAGCGATCCAACAAGGATTCTGTTTTTGCTGACCTAGGTCCGGAACCCTAAAAAACAATGATATACACAGGTCCCTCTTTAAGAACCGTTGCGAAGCACGGGCACATAAGCTAGTTATATATATGACCCGAACAGAAAAGTGACAATTTCTTCGCCAGTGAATAAACACGCTCGATCCCTTGTGGGAATCCAGTATGGGCTCTGACCAAGAGGAACTAATGGGAGGGCACTACAGTCATACTGTGCTATAAGCTGAGAATTTGGGGGGGGGGGGGGGGAGGAGAAGCGTGCAGATGAGACTAAGTGGTTAAGGTGACGGTGGCCCAAAGCAAGAAATACAGGTTCGGATCCCAGTCCAGCATACATTTTCAACTCCGTCATTGCATTTATTTCGATGCTCTGAAACGGTCGAGATGTTTCAATGTTTTGAATTCACATACTGTAGCTGTGGCTGCATGTTAAAGCGCATTAGACTGCAATCTGTGTAACATAGTATGATCTTTAGCTTGAAAAGTATTTTTCCACTGTATACAAACTCTTGGGATTAATTACGTGCCGGCCGCGGTGGCCGAGCGGTCTGCGGCGCGCCAATCACGTTCTGCACGGCCACTACGGTCGGGGGTTCGAATCCCCCTTCAGGCATGGATATTTGTGCCGTCCTTAGTATTAGCTAGTTCCTAAGTAGTTTGTAAGTTTAGGGACTGATAACCCCGTAGTTAAGTCCCATAAGCTCTACAAACATTTGAACATCAATTACGGAGAGTATGCAGAAAAAGAAAGGTCTAATTAACTTATGTCCAGAAATACATGGTTTTCATGGCCATTTAATCAATCATACTTTGTTACAGAGGTTTATGACTAATACCCACTGAAAGATGCAGCCATTTTGAACTCACAGTGATATGAAAGAAGCTCTATCGTGTATAAAATATATATATATATATATATATATATATATATATATATATATATATATATATATATATATATATATGTGTGTAAAATTCTCAAAGGGTCTCAATTGTACATTGTAGTGAAAGTATGAGACTCAGAGCATGAGAGCATGATCTTAGCATAGAGCGTCACGCACATGTGCTACAAACTGTTTTCTTTCTATGACATAATTGTACTTAAACATGTTGAAAATTGCAAACACATCTACGCAATCTACTGCAATTCTAAGTGAAAATGTGTGTGAAGGTCGGATGTATGAATGCTGAAAATATACTAGTAAAAAAATTACGTAAGTCCCTTACTGCAAACAGGAAATTTAACTTGCTGTGTAAGTTCTTTAAGTCTATTGTAGAAAACCAATGTAATGAATTTTAACACCTGAAACAAATTTTAATGAAGACATTCTGTGAATCATAGAAACAAACCACCTTCGCTAGTTCATTGTTTCTATGAGAAGAGGTAGGGGAGACCGGGACACATTTTCCATGGGGCAAGTTTTCCAACTCGCTTTAGTTTCGAAACGAACCGCTAGATGGTACCATCGGCGATACTGCAGGAAGTAGCAACAAAGCACGCTTCATTTACGAAAGTTTCAGTGTTGTACCAGCAGCACCTTGTCGGCAGGGCTGTTTTCGTCATTTTTGCAAAGGTGAGTGAACTTCCACGTTTTTATTGAAACTTAAAATAAACATACCAGCGTTAAACTTGTTATTTTGACGTTGCGCGGTAAAAGTGGGTTTCTTTCTTCACGTAACTGCGCATTTGTTTCGTAAATAGCTTACACAGTTACTGATGGACGTAGTGCTATAGTTCGGAATATGGCGACGGGGCACGTTTTCCGAGAGAATACGGGGCACATATTCCTGCACGTGTCTCGTTGGAAAACGTGCCCCGGCCTGGAACATCTGCTATTATTCCTTTAAATATGTATTTATTGTGTAATAAATTCTGCCAAATAACCGTCTTTCAAATGGTTACTTGTTTTTTTTTTTGTTTTTTTTTTTTTTTTTTTTTTTTTTTTTTTTTTTTTTTGCAGACTTAAAATGGTCCGCGTAGGACTCTGATCAATTACTGGTTGAAATTCCGTTCCTTAGACGATCTACCAGTGCAATCAACAGCTGTGATCCCGCCGCCTCCACTGGAAAAACTATGAGAAACGCATGTTCCTCTTGTCGAATCGGAATCGCCTGTCCCAGACATGCCACAAGCAGAAGAAACAGTGCCAGAAATAGACCTACGACTACCAGAAGTAGCACCAATCGCAAGGTGTCCACCAAACACGCTGACAATAGGATATGCAAAACCATGGCGTGTAAGGAGGCTACACTTCGCACCCACACTAACGTAATAAGAATGATCAAATATATAGGCTATATGCATGTTACAATTTCCCTTTTAAATATTAAATTTCTAATACACTTTGGGTTTGTTTGTACAGGTTTTTACTCATGAACAAGAGCAAATGCTGGTTCAGTATCTCATGAAGGCTTCTGACATCTATTTTGGGTTTACTCCTAAAGAAGTAAGGCGATTTGGCTATACGTATGCTCTTGCATGCAAGAGAAAAGTTCCAGAAAATTGGACTGTAAATGAAATGGCAGGGCCTGACTGGTTCAGCTCGTTTTTAAAAGGAAACCAGCAAATTTCAATCAGAATCGATAACAATTTATCTAAAAAAAAGGAAACTGCAAAACGAAGCAAATAACAGAGACGAGAAAAAACAAAAGCGAATCCCAGCCAGGAAACTGTTTGTATCATCCTCTTCAAACGTAAGAGGCAGTAGGCCTAAAACAAAATCTAAATTCCACTGATGATGAAGAAGATGAAGACTGTTTATGCATTTATTGCTTCGAGTCTTATGCCAAGTCTAAAGCAAATGAAAAGTGGGTACAGTGCACGAAATGCAATAAATGGGCGCATGAAGACTGTACAAAAGGGAATGCATTTTTTGTTTGCTTGCATTGTGATTCAGACAATGAGTATGAGTATTCTAAAAAAAATCTGTATTTGTAAAATATGTAAGTGACATATTTTGTAAAACCTTTAAGTAGCAATTTTTTTATTTAATGTGGTTACTTTTGCTATCCTTCTTTTGTAATGTATTGTAAATTCATAATAAAAATACATATTCAGTGAAATCAAGATAATTATCTCTGTTTTATCATTTAAAGTATAGTTGGAAAATTTGCCCCTGTACATATTAAGTAAGCTGGAAAACTTTCCCCGCACACGGGGCAAGCCGGCCGCGGTGGCCGAGGGGACTGAGGCGCTCCAGTCACGATCTGCACGGCCACTACGGTCGGGGGTTCGAAACCCCCCTCGGGCATGGATATTTGTGCCGTCCTTAGTGTTAGCTAGTTCATAAGTAGTTTGTAAGCTTAGGGACTGATGACCCCATAGTTAAGTCCCATAAGTTCTACAAACATTTGAACACTTTTGAACACGGGGCACATTTTCCAACGCAACATGATCAGACAAAATCATTTGCTGCCAATAAGGATATGTACTAATTTCTAAAATATTTGCACAAGAATGTAGATAAAGATATAGGAAATACAATGATCCGCTGTTTACCTCAAAACTAATAAAAATAAAGGGTACAAAAATAAAAATGTAAAAAAGTGGAAAACGTGCCCCGGTCTCCCCTACACTTGAGCTATAAAAACTGACCTTCTATAGAAAAACAAACACTTGCCGACACAGTGTTATTGATAAATAATGTTTATATTCGTGTCTCCGTGAAAACAGAAAATTAGGAACAGTTATTCTGGTGCACCGCTATATAAAATTAATGTTCTGTGTCGAGATACAGTTCGTTTTCTTCAGCGGCTTCTGCATTTTAAATATAATACAACGACGTCAGAATATGCATAATTTCCAAGAATGTTTACAGGCTGTGCAGTATAGAACATCAATGTATCCGACGTACGGTTGAAGTTAGTGCTTTTAATAGTGGATCGACAATACGCATGTGCACACTAGCGGAGTGAGGATTCAAACTCGCCGTAAACAACCGTTAGTTTGCTCGATTTCTGCCGGCATTATCTCATGCAACGTATGTTAACATAGAATATATATTGTATATCTGAACAGGTCTTTTCTGTTTAATAAGAAATTATGTTTTACTCTATATATCAAACCAGTAAGTACTTCTGTGTATTTCCAATATTCACCGTATTACGTGACGTTTAAAAATGTCAGACCTTCTTCAAAGTAACAGTAAAATTGGCTTTATGTGTTTGGAGATGGGATCCAATCACACATCCAGCCCCAGGAACAGTAGCGGCTCAACGGTCCGGAAGTTACCGTCCGATATTTGCATATTTCAAGTTCCTCCAACAAATCTAATTTCCACGCTTTTGTCTCTTTACACCAAATTCATGTATAAAGCTTCGTCGGAAAATGATCGTGACTAAGCAAATGTTCTGCGAAAGAAGAGTTGATGACATTGCCACCTTCCTTTCAAATTCAAATGTTTGTTAAGCTTAAGGGACTTAACAGCGGGGTCATCAGTCCCTAAACTTACAAACTACTTATGAACTACTTACGAACTAGGACGGCACAAATATCCATGCCCGAGAGGGGATTCGAACCCCCGACCGTAGTGGCCGTGAAGACCGTGACTGGAGCGCCTCAATCTCCTCGGCCACCGCGGCCGGCACCTTCCTTTCCTAGCAACTACTTTAATCAGGACAACTCTTACATTTTATTTTATAGATGTCTGTATTTGCTTCTTTATCTACATATTTAGTCTGCAAATAACATTTCAGTTCCTGGCTTTTATAATACTTCTCTACCGTTCCGTTCTCTAATAGCGCGCAGGAGAAAGGGACACCTAAATCTTTCCGTTTTCGAGCTGATTTATCTTATTTCGTTGTGATGATCATGTCTCTCTATGTAGGTGGGTGCTAACAAAATATGTTCGCATTGGGAGGAGGAAGATAGTGAAAGAAATTTCGAAAATAGAACTCACCAGAAGGAATAATGTATTTATTTTGGTGATTTTTATGCAAACTCTTCATCATTTCCGTGACAGCCTCTTGCCCATATCACGATAATGCGAAATGAGCTGCTCTTCTGTGAACTTTCTCTATGTCATCCGTAAGTCCCACATGAAAGCGATCCCATAATGCCCAGCAATACTCAAAAATAGGACGCACAACTGTAGTGGAAGTATTTTCTTTAGTAGAATTGTTGGATCTTCCAAGCGGTTTGCCAATGAAACGTAGCCTTTGGTTCGTCTTCCCTACGATATTTTCTATATGTTCTTGTTTCTATATGTATAAGTTGTTGTCAATTATAATTTCCTCCTCAGAGGACACCGCCTTAACGTAGCCAGACAAAGTGTGTCCCACAACGGCCCATCACTCTTCCTTTCCTATAGCAAACATGTCCTCATCGTGTCCTTTTCCTGTAATTTCGTATAACATGTATAAGACCTCAACGGCAGCGACAGCGGAGAAAGAGTCTTTCGGAACGGTGAAGCTGGCGGAAGAGGCACCTTTTCTCTTTGGGTACAAAGAGAGTACAGACAGCGACTGACTCATAGTGAGCGTCTGATTTAGGTTGGTCAACCTATTACCTATGTGAAAAGTAACGGGAAACTACCACATTACATTCCCAAGTAGTACATGGTATGTATCTCCATGTGAAAGATTACGGAGTTAAAACTTCCGCTCAGTCGGATCTCCGGGAGTGGAACACATTGAGAGTAGATATATTTGAAAGGAAGAAAGGGACAATGAAGAAAGGAAGGAAGGAAGGACGAGGATTGGAACATGGAATGTGAGAACACTGCAAACAGGAAAGCTAGAGAATGCAAAACTGGAGATGAAAATGAACAGGCTAGATGCCCTTGGTTTGTGAGAAATGAGATGGGAAAAATGGGGAGATAGATAGTGGACATTATAAGCTATTTTTCTCAGGGGAAATCAAGAGTGGTAAAAAAGGAGTAGGAACATTGATAGGGCAAAAGCTGAAAAATAAGGTAATGAAGGTACAATATATTGATGGATTGACGTCAGAAGGGTAGTTCATAGATATGAAATGGAAGAATATTATGAGAAAATACAAGAACTCATCGATAAAGAAAAAAGAAATGCCTGCATTATCATCATGGGAGACTGGAATGCAATGGTGGGTGAAGGAAGAGATGAAGATACAGTAGAAAAATTTGGATTAGGAATAATAAATGAGAGAGATGAACGACTAATTAGTTTCTGTAAAGAAAATTTATTACCAGTGGGGAACACTTTATTTGAAAACTACAAAAGAAGACGATACACGTGGATATCAAATCTGAATAGGGAAAGATATCAGTTGGACTAGATCAAAATGTTCAAATGTTTGTATAGCTTATGGGATTTAACTACGTGGTCATCAATCCCTAAACTTACAAACTACTTATGAACTAGCTAACACTAAGGACGGCACAAATATCCATGCCCGAGGGGGGATTCGAACCCCCGACCGTAGTGGCCGTGCAGACCGTGACTGGAGCGCCTCAGTCCCCTCGGCCACTTGGATTAGATCCTAAAACAAAAAAGGTTTAGGAACTGTTTGAAGAATGCTAAAGCTTATCCAGGAGCGGATATAAATTCAGACCTAGTAGTGAGAGAAATACAAGTGAAGTTGAAAAAAGTCTGGAGAGGTAAAGCAAAAGAAAGATTAAACGTAGAAAGACTCAAAGAGGTAGGACAGACATATTTGGAAAACAGATTTATGGAAACATGGGAAAGAGGTGGTGTTGATGACAAATGGATAAAAATGAGGGAAGGACGCATGGACTCTGCCAAAGAACTCTAGGAATTAGAGTATCCCAAAGTATCAGGAAAGAATGAATAACAGAAAACATTTTGAAACAAATGGAAGAGGGGAGAAAGTAGAAAAATGTAAAACTGAAGAAGACAAAAAGAGGCACAGGAAACTGTATACTTAATTAAGAAGAGAAACTAAAGAATCAAGAGAAATATGGATAAAACAGAAATGCGACGAAACGGAGAAAATGGAGGAAGAGGGAAAGTAAGAAATTATGTATAGACTGGCTAGTGATATAGTTTCTCAACGTATAAGAAAGTAGAATAACATGGAAATAGAAAGATCGGATGGTTACTTTAGCAGGAAAACCTCAGGAGGTTTTGAACAGATCTCAAAAATATATTGAATGTCTGAATAAGGGGATGAAATACAAAGTGAAAGTAAGGTTAAAGAGGAGCAATATGTGCCGGACGATGGAAAGCGATATATCATATTGGAAGCAGAAGTAGAAAAGGTGCTGAAGGAGATGAAGAATAGAAAGCCATGAGGAATTGATGATATACCGGTAGCAGAACTGCTGAAAAGTCTGGGCAACAAGGGTAGAAAAGAACTAGTCTACCTCTGTAATGAGATATATGACAAATGGAAATGGCCTGAGGACTTCCATGTAACAGTTATGATACCAATAGAGAAAAGGAGAAGCACTAAAAACATTTAAAGAGAATAGGACAATCAGTCTAATTACTCACGCAGCTAATGTGTTGCTGAGAGTGTTGAATAGAAGGCTATATGGCAAGATGGATAGAGGGATTGTAGAGGAGCAGTTCGGGTTTAGAAGAGGAAAAGTAACAAGAGATGCTATTGGCCTGGTAGGAACTATAGCGTAAATATATATGGAAAAGGGTAGAGAAATCTTTGCTGTTTTTATGTTTTTATAGATTTAGAAAAGGCGTTTGACAGAGTTCAGTTAAAGAAGCTGATGGATATTTTGAAGAGGAAAGGAGTAGGTTGGAAAGAGAGATAACTTACACAGAATCTATATTTACACCAGAAAGTGAGGATAAGGATTGGAAATGAAGTATCAGAAGGAACCAGAATTGGGCGAGATGTTAGACAAGTTTGTTGCCTTTCCCCACTGTTGTTTAACCTATACCTTGAAGAGGTTATTGGGAAAAGCTTAAATGGGTAAATAGGAATACGTGTTGTTGGAAAGAGAATAGAATGTATAAAATTTGCTGTTGAGATGGTATTAGTGGCAGAAAGTGAGCGGAGAGCGAACAACTTGCTGAATGATCTGAAGGACGCTTGTGTGGAATATGGGATGGAAACAAACACAGCAAAAACAAAGAGTTTGGTCATCAGTACAAGACACAGACTGGCTAATGTTAAAATAGGACAAACTAAAATTAACCAAATAAGTACATTTAAATATCTTGGAAACGCAATAACTGAAGACTTGGCAAATATTTTGTCTGGAGCGTGGCACTATATGGGGCAGAAACACGGAAGCTAAGACGAGAAGATGAAAGAAGGTTAGAATCATTTAAGATGTAGATATGGAGGAGAATGGAGAGGATAAGCTGGGTGGAAGGAGTGAGTAATGAAAGAGAGTTTGAAATGGTTGGGGAGAGAAGATGTCTGCTGAAGGTTATAAGAGAAAGGAAATACACTGGTTAGGACATTCGTTGAGAATGGAGTGCATGCTATCATATGCCTTGGAAGGACTGGTTTGTGTGAGGAAACTGAGAGGAAGAAGGATATACAAGATGATAAATGACGTAAAGGGGAGAGGAAATTATGTGGACCTGAAGAGGATGGCAGAAGACCGGACAGCGTGGAGAACTGCCATGTGATAACCTGCCTTTTGATAGAACACTGATGATGATGAATCATAATTCCTAGGTACTTACAAGGAAAGTACATGGGCTCGAACAAACATATCAGTATGAACGTTTGGTTAAAGGATCTCTACGTACACCTCAATGTGCTGGTGGGTGTCGTTTTTCTGCAAAACTCTGGAATTATGCTCTAGATGCCACTGTAGTTGTAATTGTAGACGCCATACGTAATGCAAATGTCTTAAGTATAACTTTTGTAGCAATCATCTAACATGTTCTCTAGCGTATTGTAGTTGCAACTTTAACCTTCTTCTCGGAAGACTGTTGGTACTCACTGCCACTGCTTCCATCGCCTCTTCCTGCACTTACCGTATCACTACCGCTTGCAAGGAGTTGTTCGTCATTATCATCCCTATCATCATCATTATTTGTTGGTGTTACAACAGTATCTAACTTATGCTCATATTTCTGTACCATAACAGACACGAGAAAGCGTGCGAATGATTGATCTTCTACACCAATACCATCTTCACGAAGAAGGGTTCTTCGTAACTTCATCTCAACCAATCGCAATACATTAGCAGGATTGATTAGCAATCGCCGCCCCATCTAACGCTTCACCACACAAATAACGTCACAAAACGCATCATTGGAGGCACACTGCACCGTTCCTACTGGCGAACCGACAGGTCAAAGTGCAATGTGGCAAGGCACCGGCAGAGGCCTCTAACGGACGACTGCAGAGTTTTGCAGATGCGGGAGTGTCACTAGTGCAATAACGGATCTTTACACTATCTGTCATACAATTTTGGTGTATATGTGTTTGTTCGAACCCAAGTACGTTCCTTGTTAGTTGAATTACGTCTTTTGGATTTGACTGATTTATCATGTAACTGAAGTTCAACGAATACTGTAATGTTCATAAGGAAGACTTTACCACTAACAGTCGTGTGAAGAAAGGTTTATCACACACGCTGAAAACTGAAGAAAATTCCTTTACAAACTATTGAAGTTCGATGAATAATTGATAGATTAAAACGTCAATATATATTTATCTTTGCTTAGTTACCATCTTTGGAATCAGTTGTGAAATGGAAAATATGCCTACAATCTGAAACGTAGATCGTAAGAAAATAAATTATAAAGTTACATGAAACAAGGTAAAAAGTGCATATTTTGGATAGTAAAAGTACTACGTGTCACCAAGAAACACAGGTAAAAAGAGCATCGTTTGGATAGTAAAAGTACTATGTGTCAGCAAGAAAGACAGTCGAATCAATGTAAAGAAGTGGGCGTATTGCTGCAACAGCCCCCAGGTGCGCGGCGCTGCCTTGGGCGGGGTTGGGTAAGGGAAGTTCCCCGCTGACAGCTGAGCGCAGATTGGCAGCAGCGGTGCGGCGAGTCACATGCCAACCGCCTCCTTTAACTCCGCGGCCATTATGCGTAATGGCCAGTTGTGTCCGCTAACGACGACCCAAGGGTTGGCAATTACTGTTAACCGGCTTGGGACGCGTCGCTCTCCTTCAGACAAAACTACGTCCGCCCGTACGCGAGGCGGGGGGCCAGGCCGGGAAACGGCCATTGTGTGCCAACGAGGATGTCTGCCATTGTGGTTATGCAAACTAGATTTCGTAGAAGACGTTATTATGGCAACCAGAAACCATGCGCAGCACCCTCCTAGGTCTAGTACGACGGGTGGCGAACATATGCGCGTCTCTGCCGCTGTTCAGCTGAGGTCACGGCCGGTTTTCGAAAGTGATATTCCTTGTACTACGTATTCACAGGCACTTTTTAGCCTCTTACCAGTTATTGTTTTAGGAAGATCACCACATTAAGGGGAGTGGTACTGCCCAAAATGACAAAATTTCAAACTTTTACTTTTATGCAAATTATGAAAATATGGGTACTTATGCTAGTTTGGTGTTGGTTTTATTGAAATATTCGATCATTTATTATTTTAAATAAATATTTGAAAATAATCATGCACTGACATTTCTGAGAATTTTGTTTCCTAACATTTCGCATATTGGCAATTTTCTCTGGAACTATATAGTCTAGAAGGCTGCGGTTTATTTTGTAAAGAATCGTCCGTTTTCTAAGTTGCCTACACCAGCGGTACTTCGTAGTAACTCTTTGAACTGTGCATTTGTTTGTGTTTGACATCCATAGTTACCCACTAGCCGTGTTTTAGTTTCTGTGTTTCTTGTGATAGTTTTCACAATGACTGAACGAAAATTTGTGCACTTACTTTCAATAATGGCTATCCTCGAAGACTAAAAGGGAAAGCAGTTAACAATCCGAAGATTGGTTTGAACGCCATAGTGCTTTACTAGGTCCTGTTTTGGAGGTGGTATGCCATGGCCTTCCTCCGACTTTCGAACCGACTTACCCAGCCAGTTATAGGGGGACTTACAGTTTAACGTGGGTTTCGAACCACGGTGCTACTCGGTATTTTTCACATGAGCAATACTGCCAGAGGTGAAAGAAGTGGAAAGTGACAGATAAAAATCCTAGGACCTGGTGGGGACTACAGGTTGTGAAATATCTTCTAATTCATAAAAGTTATAACACCACTAGAAGTGTGATGGACCAACCGCGAATCATGAAGGCAGAGATTGCAACAAGCAATATGTCAGAAGAAGCCACAAACAAGACAAGGAGGGCAGCACTGAGTGAGGAAGATGAAGGAGATGAGGACTACCATCCAGGAGCATTCTAAAATTTTTTTTATCTTTAAACGCAATTTTCTCAAAATGACATTTTTTCGATATAAATGCTCCTTTTTCTCAGAAACTTCTGAATCTACACCAATTAATGATTTACCACATAACATAAATATAGTACAAGAATGTTGTAACTCTACTATAGTAGTATTTACGACAAAAGTTAATAATCAAAAAATTAAAATTGGGACACGGCGAAGCGCATTGAGGCGCTATGCTACGATGCGCGAAGCTGTTTCCCGTCGGGGGTTCGAATCCCCCCCTCGGGCATGGATGTTTGTGACGTCTTTAGTATAAGCTAGTTCATAAATAGTTTATAAGTTTAGGGACTGATGACCTCGTAGTTAAGACCCATAAGGTTTACAAACATTTGAACATTTTGAACTAAAATTGAGGAAATTTATACCAAAGAATTATAACATTAGGGAAAAAATCATAACCTTTTTTTTCAGCTGTTATTATAAAGTGATTGCAGAGTAATACTGTCACAAAACATGCGAGAACTTGTGATAAAAACACATTTATATTCTCGACATTTCTTGCGAAAACGGGGCATTTCTACTCAATTTACTCGCAAGTTACTATATTTTCCATGGCCCTACCTTAGATAAATATTTAGACACCTTAAAAACGTGAAATTATAGTAAGAGGTTTTCAGCTTTGTTGTGTAACATATTCAATTACATACATCGAATATCGATTTCCTTCATTAATCGAACATTATCTGTGGAATTTCAAGTCCTAAGGACTCATGTACAGGCAAAATCCATATAAAATATAAATAAAAATGTCTCTCAAGTGTGTGTTACAAGTTTCAATTGGAATAGCTGATTCTAGATTTATTATTATAATTATAATAATAATTATTATTATTATTACTGTAAAGATGTTTGTATTCGTGGTACACGAGTCCTCAGGATTCGAACCTACGTTTAATCACTGAAAGAAATCGATATGCGGTATTCTTAAATAAGTTATTTTGTAGCACACTGCCAAGATGAAAACTTGTTATTATCGTGTGGTGGTTGGTACACAACCCGTTACGGAGTCGACGTACAACAGTGAAATAAATAGAGCAAAAGTTTTCGTTAAAATTAGGTATAGACAGAGTGGGCTTTATACGGCTTTTAAAACCACCGTTTGTTCAACTGCAGTTCCATTTTTTTTATACCAAAAGTATGAATTGTGGGAATTGTCCCAACTATAATTTCTATTCACGGTAAATCGTCGAAAATTTTTACATGTGTTCTTAAGATGATATTCTCTAGAACATTTTCAAATTTTTTGATAACTTTATCATTTATCAAGACACAGAGGTTCAAAGTTATAGTAGAAACGCCAAAATAAAAAATAATAAAAAAACCGCACAAAACAGCTATTTAGGCCTTTTTCAACCATGAGCCGCAAATACTTAAAAACTAATCATACGAAACTTCTCAGATTTTAACTCTAGATATTTTTCTAGAAATGCTTTTTTTTCAGTTTCAAAAATACAAGTCTTTTATCAGTATATAACTGAAAAAAGTGAATTTTGAACATCGTACAGTCTGATATATTCGTTCGGTAAAGGACTGAAATTCCTTTATTTATTCTTCACTCCCTGTACATAAATGTTTCGAATTGTACAAATAGACTGTCAAAACATTACTGAACTCTAGAATTTGTCTTATATAAGGATCGAAACCTACTGTAGTAGGGAAAAGAATGCAACTGACTGAAAAATAGGAATGGCAAAAGTCTTTTTTTCGGATGAATCCAGGTTCTGTTTACAGCATCATGATGGTCGCATCCGTGTTTGGCGACATCGCGGTGAACGCACATTGGAAACGTGTAATCTGGCGTATCACCCTGCGTGATGGTATGGGGTGCCATTGGTTACACGTCTCGGTTACCTCTTGTTCGCATCGACGGCACTTTGAACTGTGGCCGTTAGTTTTCAGATGTGTTACGACCCGTGGCCCCACCCTTCATTCGATCCCTGCGAAACCCTACGTTTCAGCAGGATAATGCACGACTGCATGTTGCAGGTCCTTTCTGGATACGGAACATGTTGGACTGCTGCCCTAGCCAACACATTCTCCAGATCTCTCACCAGTTGAAAACGTCTGATCAATGGTGGTCGAGCAACTGGCTCGTCACAATACGCCAGTCACTACTCTTGATGAACTGTGGTATCGTGTTGAAGCTGCATGGACATCTGTACCTGTACACGCCATCCAAGCTCTGTTTGACTCAATGCCCAGGCGTATCAAGGCCGCTTTTACGGCCAGAGGTGGTTGTTCTGGGTACTGATTTCTCAGGATCTATACACCTAAACTGCGTGAAAATGTAATCATATTTCAGTTCTAGTATAATATATTTGTCCAATGAATACCCGTTCATCATCTGCATTTTTCTTGGTGTAGCAATTTTAATGGCCAATAGTGTATTATATACTGTGAAGTTACTGATACGATACCTAAATCCTTAAATATATATCTGCAGGATGATCTTGTGTGGGCTCCAGAAATTATTCTGATTACACGCTTTTGTGCAATGAATACCTTTTTACTCAATGATGAGACTTCTTTGTTGTGGTTCATTCATTGGGCTACGTTAAAAGGGCGTTAACAGCACGGAGTACATCATGTCATGATTTCTTTTTCTTTTAAATGATAATTCATTCAATTCGCACGCCATCAGTTATTGCAAACATTTGATGAAGAAATATTTAGTTTTCATTTGAAGCCATTTGTGTGACGGTTGTGCAACAATTACGGGAGGATGAGTCAGAAACGTGTAGGTTACTGCTCGTGGATTTTGAACAGCAACAATGAATATTTGTTAGGCACTTTCCATTACATCATGTATGATGAAGCATGGTTTCATCTTTCCAGTCATGTGAATTCAAAGAACACGAGATCCTGGGCAAGAATCTTAACATACTATGTCAGCAGTCACTCCATGATAAAAATATCGTTGAATAAAAGACCGTCTTGCTTGCAACCAAGACAGTCTTTTATTCAAGAATTTCGAATTCGTACGGTTGCTGTACTACACTACCATAATGGAATGGGAAGAATTTTGATAAAAATATCGGCGTGTCATGCGGTGTAATTGGCACGCGCACCATCGAACCGTTACTTTTGACACTGTTCTCTACACATTTGTATATATGAATGTGTGTGTTCTACAGTAGTGTAAGTTGGTATAAGTAGTTTGTAAGTCTAGGGACCGATGACATGGGCAGTTTGGTCCCTTATGATTACATATGAAACAAATCCATAGACAGTACAGGAACTGGAAAAACAACTTCAACCGTGAAGTTGACGCCATAGATATACGAATTTTGCGCTAGGTGTATCTGAATATGCTTAGACGTGCACAGCTGTGTATTGATATTGCAGAATATGTTTTAAGATCTTTCAATTATTTTTCATCGTAAATAAATGGTAAGTCCATTACCAAGCACTTCGTTTTTGTTATTTCACTGTATACTCCCACGGGCTACTTCTATCTCTGCCGTCCTGTATAAAACTCCTGGTTGTGTACATGCAATGAAGGATTTTCTTTTTCTTGCAGCGTGTTCAGGAAAATGTATACACGGGAACAGTTTATCAACTGACAACTTTTACCTGTGGTTCTGAGTGTGAGTAATACAAGAATACGAAAACTGAAGAAGGATCTGCGTCGTTTTCTGCAAGTTGTCGTCCGGTCACCTTGGTGAGGGGCTATGCGTATGTGCCATGCAATCAGCGTAGTGACGCGATCTATCAACGAGCGGAAGCAAACAACACCTAAGTCACGCATGCACTGCTCTGCTTCCCAGAATAGCGACCTACAGCTTGAGGAAGAACTAAAGTCTCTCTCTGAAAGTGACAGGGAAGAAAAGACTACACTGGAATTTATTTTTGTCCTCTAATTAAATAATTAAGTACTTCAATGACTGTAAGAACACAGAAAAAAGAAACAAAAGACAGAAACATAAGGTAACATGGCACGACATGTTAACTACAACGTACTAGGCTTCGTAGCCTATGTCCTCTTTTGTCTCTGCCCATATCTATCTACACCACCTCCTCTTCTGCACTCATACGCCATCTTTCATTTCTTCCTCCCGCTCTTTGTCAATCTCCTTCTCTACCCTGTCTCCTCGTGTCCTTCCACTATCTCCACTCATATCCTTTGAGAGAAAAAGGACATTGTTAAAGAACTGAAAGAAAGCTGAATCAATGAAAACTTTCTATTTTTCGAAATTCATTCTTTAACGGAGTGAAATGGAGGATGAAGAGCGAGTGCCATGAAAATATTTAATTTCGACATTATTTATAAATCTATGAAAATGCGTATTTGTGCTCTCGGATAAGTGATTCATTGCTTTTGGAAATTGTACTCCTAAGAGGCTGAAATAGGTGCAGAAAAGTTTAATGCAAATGATTCATTATGAAAGCACTATTGAAGTAAATTGTATGAAAATTTGTATTTTGCTTCTCAGTTCGTAATTGAAAAATTCGTGTTCCAGTGGGTTTGGAAATTCAGACACCAAATCAAGGAAATAACTGCCCGCATAATGAAATATTTCCACTCGCTTAGGGGTTGAAGTTCGTTGGACACCGAAATACGTATTATTTTAAATTTTTTTATTTCTAACCCTGTGTGTTTCATCAAATTTGATTCGATGACTAAAGCATGCTCAGCTAAAGCATATTTATCTGCGTATTGTAAACGATAAAATCTTTAATGTCCTCCTACGTTGTTCGACAGTTCGTATTGTTTGTCCAATATAAGACTGGCCACACTCCAAAGGTATATTGTACGCCCCAGGTTTTCTGAGAACTGCAGAGGAATGCATTGCTATCAATGGAAGCCACGCAGAACACTTCCCATAATCAAACGCTTGTCAGAAAGTATACATATCTGGATCCATGTTTATTGGAGTTATTTTTCTTGATTCGATGAGTACGACTACCTCTCAAAGTACATCACTTAGATATGGTACAAAGCTCACAGTGCATCAATCTGTTGCTGGTAATGGTTAACTGGGAGATGAGAGACTGCGCGTTTTTTAGAGTTTGTGGAAAAGTGTTTAACGTGAAACTAGTGTTGTGCAGTTCTATGTTGCTAATTTGTTAATAACACTGTATGAATAAGTGTTAGTTTCTAAGTATTTATTGAGAGTGTGTTATACAACCGCTGACAATAAAGTTCGGTGAATAGTCCTGTCACATTAACGTTAATAAACTATGAAGTAAAGTTACCTTATATCCTTCAAAATAATCACCTTCCAAAACTACATACCACTGAGCTCTGCGATACATGTCGTGGAAACTTTGCTCGAAGTGCTCCTTCGGGATGGTATTCAAAAGCCTCATCACGCTTCGTTGAATGTCAGGAAATCTCTTTCCTTTCAAAGCGAGTTTGAGTAGAGGGAATATGCAGAAGTATAGAGGATTGAGATTCGTCGAATATTGTGGACGTTCACGTTTCAGGACAACGCTCGTCCAAACACAGCCAACATTGTCAAAAACAGTTCCTCCAGACTTCTTCCTGTTTCCTCGACTCAAACTTGCTTTGAAAGTAAAGAGATTTGTTGATATTCCTGACATACAACGAAACGTGTCGAGGCTTTTGAACACCATTCAAAAGGAAGAATTTGTATAAAGTTTCCGAAATATGTATCGCAGAGCCCAGCGGTGCATAGTTATGGGAGGTGACTAATTCGAAGGACAGTTAGGTGACTGCAGTTCATAGTTCATGTACGTTAATGTTAAAGGAGTTCACCGTACTTTATTGTCAGAGATTGTATACTTGTTACAATATTCCTAATAAATATGTATTTCAGGGTCCAAAGCGTCATCACATTAACATCACATTGTGGGAATATGAAATTGGAATAGAAAATGAATGGGCATCGTTTAGTTCCAGTACTAAGGATGTAGAGGAATTGTGGCTTAAATTAAAAGTGCATTGTACATAAAGGGTTAGAGAAATATGTGCCTGTAAGTCGATTAAGGATGGAAGAGATCCACGATGGTATAATGCTACTGAGAAAGCAAAGACAGTTGCACTCTCGGTTCAAAGAAGAAAACGCAAATGATGACAGGCAAAAGTCAGTAGAGATTCGTGCGTCTATAAAAAGATTGTTGCGCGAAGCATACAGTAATTACCACAGCCATACTTTAACAAAAGATCTTTCCGAGAACCCGAAAAAATTCTGGTCCTATGTAAAATCGATAAGGGGGTCAAAGCCCACTATCCAGTCACTCGTTGATCATTCCGAGGCAATAATAGAAGAAAGCAAACGGAAAGCTGAAGTTCTAAATTTAACCTTTAAGAAATATTTCACGCAGGAGGGCGGACAAATGTACCATAATTTGATCAACGTACTAATTCAGAAGTGGAGGACATTAGTAATAGGTATTTCCGGTGTAGAGAAGAAGCTGAGAGAGCTAAATACGAAAACGTGTCCTGGTCCGGATGGAATACCAGTTCGGTTTTACAAAGAGTATCTGCGGCATTGGCCCTTACTTAGCTTGCATTTATCGCGAATCTTTAATTCAGCGCAAAGTTCCTGTGATTGGAAAAAAGCGCAGGTGACTCCCGTTTATAAGAAAGGAAAGAGAACTGACCCAAATAATTAAAGGCCAATATCGTTGATATAAGTTTCCTGTAGAATTTTGGAGCGTATTCTCAGTTCGAATACAGTAAATTTCCTTGAGACGGAAAAGCTTCTTTCTATGAATCAGCACGAGTTTAGGAAACATCTTTCATATGAAACTAAGCTTGCCCTTTTCTCACATGACATCTTGCGAGCCATGGATGAAGGTCAACAGAGGGATTGTGTTTTCCTCGACTTCAAAAAAGAGTATGACTCGGTGCCACACATTAGACTGCTAACGAAGATACGAGCTTTGGAACAGGTTTACAGATTTGTGACTGGCTGGAAGACTTTCTAAGTAATAGAACGCATACGTTGTTCTTAACGGCGAGTGTTCATCAGAGACGAGTGTATCGTCAGGCGTGCCCGCTATTATTTTCTATCTATATAAATGATCTGATGGACAGAGTAAGTTGTAATTTGCGGCTGTTTGCTGATGATGCTGTGGTGTATGGGAGGGTGTCGTCTTTAACTGACTGTAATAGCATACAGGATGACTTAGCCAAAATTTCTAGTTGGTGCGAAGAATGGCAGCTAGCTTTAAATGTAGAAAAATGTAAGGTGATGCGCATGAGTAGGAAAATCAATCCCATAATGTTCGAATACAGAATTAGTAGTGAGCTTCTTGATGCTGTCGCGTCGTACAAATATCTAAGCGTAATATTACAGTGATATGAAATGGAACGAACATGTAAGGAAAGTTGTGAAGTAAGGCGAAGAGCCGACTTCGGTTTATTGGGAGAATTTTGGGAAGATGTACTTCGTCTGTAAAGGAGACCGCGTATAAAACCCTTGTACGACCACGTCTTGAGTATTGCTTAAGTGTTTGGGACCCGCAGCAGATCAGTTTAAAGGAAGACAAAGAAGCAGTTCAGAGGCGAGCAGCTAGGTTTGTTACTGGTAGGTTCGACCAACAACAACAACAACAACAACAAACCTAGCTGCTCGCCTCTGAACTGCTTCTTTGGTAGGTTCGACCAACTATACTGAGAGATGAATTTGACAGAGCCTTGAAAAACCTAGGTCGGAACAAGGCCCCAGGAGTAGATGAAATACCCTCAGAGCTACTAAAGTCTCTGGGAGAGCCAGCCATGACAAGACTATTTGAACTGGTGTGTAGGATGTATGAGACAGGCGAAATGCCCTCAGACTTTAAGAAAAATGTAATAATCCCCATTCCAAAGAAATCAGGCGCAGACAGGTGTGAAAATTACAGAACCATCAGTTTGATAAGTCATGGTTGCAAAATTTTAACACGAATTGTCTACAGGAGAATGGAAAAGCTGGTAGAAGCTGACCTAGGGGAAGATCAGTTTGGATTCAGGAGGAACGTAGGAACCCGGGAGGCAATACTCACTTTACGTCTAATCTTAGAAGACAGATTAAGGAAAGGCAAACCAACATTTTTAGCTTTTGTAGATTTGGAGAAAGCTTTTGACAATGTTGACTGGAATACACTCTTTCAAATTCTGAAGTCAGCAGGGGTAAAATACAGGGAAAGGAGAGTTATTTACAACTTGTACAAAAGCCAGACCGCAGTTATTAGACTCGAAGGGCATGAAAGGGAAGCATCAGTTGGGAGGGGAGTAAGACAGGGTTGTAGCCTTTCTCCAATGTTATTCAATTTGTACATCGAGCAGGCGGTGAAGGAAAGCAAGGAAAAATTTGGAATAGGGATTAAAGTTCAGGGGGAAGAAATAAAAACATTGCGTTTTGCTGATGACATTGTAATTCTGTCAGAGACAGCGAAGGACCTGGAAGAGCAGTTGAATGGAATGGAAAGCGTGTTGAAGAGAGCATATAAAATGAACATTAACAAGAGCAAAACAAAAATAATGGAATGCGGTCTTAGAAAATCAGGCGATGCTCAAGGAATTAAATTAGGTAACGAAACAATGAAGGTGGTAGATGAGTTTTGTTACTTGGGGAGTAAAATAACAGGCGATGGTCGCAGTACAGAGGATATAAAATGCAGAATGGCAATGGGAAGAAAAGCATTTTTGAAAAAGAGAAATTTGCTAACATCGAATATTTATTTAAGGGTAAGGAAGTCTTTTCTGAAGGCATTTGTGTGGAGTGTTGCCTTGTGTGGGAGTGAAACATGGACGATAAGCAGTGCTGACAGGAAGAGAATAGAGGCTTTCGAAATGTGGTGCTACAGAAGAATGCTGAAGATTAGGTGGGTAGATCACATAACTAATGAAGAGGTACTGAACAGAATTGGTGAGCGAAGGAATTTTTGGCATACCCTGACTAAAAGAAGGGATCGCTTGGTAGGACACATTCTTAGACATCGGGGAATCGTAAATTTAGCATTGGAGGGAAGTGTGTGGGGTAAAAATCGCAGAGGGAGACCAAGAGACGCGTATAGTAAGCAGATTCAAGTGGATGTGGGTTGCTGTTCTTATGAGGAGATGAAAAGTCTTGCTCAGGATAGAGTAGGGTGGAGAGCTGCATCAAACCAGTCTCCGGACTGAAGACCATAACAACAACAACAGGTTCGACCAATGCGCGAGTGTCACGGAAATGCTCCGGCAACTCAATTGGGGATCGCTGGAGGAAAGAGACGTTATTTTCGTGAATTTCTGTTGAGGAAATTTAAAGGGCCGGAATTTGAAGCTACTTATATTTCGCGTAGTGATCACAAAGACAAGATAAGAGAAATTAAGGCTCGTACGGAGGCATATAGGCATTCTTTTTCTCCTCGTTCTATTTCGGAGTGGAATAGGAAAGGAAATGCCTAGTAGTGGTACAGTGTACCCTCCGCCACGCACCTTACGGTGGATTGCGGAGTATGTATGTAAATGTACTTATATAATTAATTTATATGTGTAAAAGGTAGAGCACATTGCATAAAAGTAGTAGGTCAGGAGCATGACGAGAATTGTGGCTTAGGAGTGGGTGTGGTATGGAGGCAGGCTTGTGCGGTGGCCTTAATAGGGCAGAGATTTAATCGGGATAAGGTCATGACGTTGTCACTTTTCTGCTGATTTCAGCTAAATGTAAGAAGCTCACCACCATGAACATCACGCCCTTGCATGTGCATGAACTTCTGCAATGCTTTTGGAAGGGGAATGACTTGTCAGCAATCACAAGTGTGTAACAGGATGCTCATAAGAATCTCTCCCTCTGTCGCTCTCCAACAAGGGCATGTGTGCTGGAACTATGAAGTTTTTTTTTTTTTTACTGTGGTCAGTGTTGCGTATGTAAGGAAAAATATAGAATGAGTCATTAAAGACATATCTTTATTTTTCAACTTAATTTACAAGTGCATTGAGACATTTGTCATACCGATTTATAAGCTTCGAAAAGCCTTCCAGGAAAATTTCAGGGTGTTGCATACGGAAGAAGCGTTGAACTTCTTGTTTGACATGAGCATTGTTTGTAAAGAGCTTTCCGCCGAGAATCTTCTTCAAAGCTGGAGACAGATGGAAGTCACTTGGTGCGAGATCAGGACTGTATGGCGGATGATATAGGCACTCCCAAAGATGAGTTGCAATATGGTTTTGTGTTGCCGTCGCCGAGTGTGGTCTCGCATTGTCAATCGAATAGCAGAACAACCAGATCTGAGAAGGCCAGGCCGCTTTTCCCGAATCACCTCTTTCAATTTCGACAGAGTGGCAAAGTAATTGCGCAGCATTTATGGTTGCATGCCGTAAAAAAGCAAGCAACAAAACTCCTTGGGCGTCCCAGAAAATGGTGAGCAGCACTTTATCTGCAACCGGAGTGCTTTTGAACGTTTTTCGGACAGATAATGACGGATGTTTCCATACCAGGATGCGGCCTACTATTCGGGCGTGTTTCACCCCCCGTCACAATCGGAAAATCATTTGATTGATCGCGGTCGACTTCTACCCAATGGTGTACCGATGTCTCGAACATGCGTGTTCACCTGCTATGTCGTCTTTCGCCCACAGCCGTTCAACGCTTCTTCCGTATGCAACGCCCTGATTTTTTCCTGGACGGCTTTTTTAAGCTTGTAAAGCAGTTTGAGAAATGTCTCAGTGTAGTTGGAAATCATGTAGAAAATAAAGATATGCTTATCTTTAATGTCTCAATTTTTTTTTTTTTTTTTTTTTTTTCATATCGTCGGCCGCGGTGGCCGAGGGGACTGAGGCTCTTCAGTCACGGTCTGCACGGCCACTACGTCGGGGGTTCGAATCCTCCCTCGGGCATGGATATTTGTGCCGTCCTAGTTCGTAAGTAGTTCATAAGTAGTTTGTAAGTTTAGGGACTGATGACCCCGTAGTTAAGTCCCATAAGCTTAACAAACATTTGAACATTTTCTTTTCTTATCCAACTCTGAACACAGTCGACAGGGGAAAGTTATTTTCCAACTCCCCCTCGTAATATGGGGAGTCAGAAAAGAAAATTAAGGGAAATAGGAGACAGGAGCAGAATAGGAGGGGTAAGACGAATGGGGAATGAGGAAGAGGTGAGAGGAAAGATGACAGCCGCGGTGGAGTGGCCGAGCGGTCTAATGCGTCTCGCTGCGGAGCGCGCGGTTGCTCGCCATGGAGGTTCGAGTCCTCCCCGGGGCATCGGTGTCTGTGTTTGTCCTTAGGTTAGTTTAGCTAAGTTTAAGTAGTTTGTAAGCTACGGACTGATGACCACGCAGTTTGGTCCGATAGATTTACAAACATTTGAACATTTTTTGAAAGATGACAAGGCCAGTTATCAGCACCCGATGCTGGGAACACAACTGCGGAAATCTGAAATGTGGTGACGATTCTGAGTCTGAATTTATTCTCAAGTGGTGCATTAGTTAGCAAGTGTCAAAGTGTTTGTAAATCTTATGGGACTTCACGTCTATGGTTATCAGTCCCTAAGCTTACCAACTAAGGTAAGGTAAAGCAGTCAACAATCCGAAGATTGGTTTGAACACCAGAGTGCTTTACTAGGCATGGTCCTGTTTGGAGGTGGTATGCCGTTGCCTTCCTCCGACCTTCGAACTGACTTACTCAGCCAGAAATGGGGGGACCTACAGTTTAACGTGCGAACCACGGTGCTACTCGGTATTTTTCACATGAGCAATACTGCTAGAGGTGAAAGAGGTGGAAAGTGACAGATAAAAATCCCAGGACCTGACGGGGATCGAACCCGCGACCTTTGGATTTGTAGTCTGGCACTCAACCACTGTGCAACCGAGCCGCTGCTTACCAACTACTTAAACCTAAACCTTAGTTATCAGTTAGTAAACCCGGTGTCTGTCGGTGTAGTGTGAGTGGAGGCCC
This sequence comes from Locusta migratoria, assembly GCA_026315105.1. Lineage (NCBI taxonomy): Eukaryota > Metazoa > Arthropoda > Insecta > Orthoptera > Acrididae > Locusta > Locusta migratoria. The sequence goes on from CM048747.1 coordinate 190,358,726, forward strand.
TGCAGTCAGTCACCTGTGGCGTGGGCGGCGGCGTCCTGGGCCGCTGCACGCGTCTTCGGCAGACGCCGAGCTGCAGCGGCTTGGTGGGCGGCCGGCGGCGGGCGCGCGCCTGCTCGTTCAGCTTGCGGTGCAGCAGCGAGCACAGCCTCTGCAACACCGCACCAGTCATACCAGTCTGCTGCACACCTCCACGTGTCGCTACATCCTCCTCTCCCAACTACTGCAAACGGTCTCACACAATCATGAGGCACAGCATTGTGACCATCGACATAAGCCCGTACAGGCGATAGCAGCGTCACCAAACGAGAAATGTCTGCTATAAAAATAGACACAGACACTGTGGAAGCAGTATCAGTGAGCGGGCTGACCGTGTGTTGAATTGGGAAGGAGGACGATCTACCCGAGTTTTACCGAGGGCTGATTGTGAATGCCCGGATGATTGACACGAGCATTTCGGATACTGCACGACTTGTCGCGTGTTACAGGAGTGTTGTGGTAAATGTTTTCAACAAGTGGTGAAATCAAAAAGTGGAGGGTCCGGGCGACCATCACATGTCGGACATGACAGGCCGGGCCTACTGGTATAACAGGGCAGTCATTTCCCAGATTTCGGCAGCCGCTCTTTTCATAGAGACATCATTTTGAACATCTACTGTAAATTAAGGGCCGGCCGTGGTGGCCGAGGGGACTAAGGCGCTCCAGTCACGGTCTGCATGGCCACTACGGTCGGGGGTTCGAATCCCCCCTCGGGCATGGATATTTGTGCCATCCTTAGTATTAGTTAGTTCATAAGTAGTTTGTAAGTTTAGGGAATAATGATCCCATAGTTACGTCCCATAAGCTCTACAAACATTACAACATTTGTAAATAAAGGTAAGCTTAGTTTACTCAGATGGCAATGTTTTCTATACTTTAACACAGTGCATGCGCCCGCGGCACAATAGAGTTCGAGAATCTGGCGCTGCCGTGGCCAGCGGATGCAGTGGTGGCGGCCGGGAGCCGTACCGCGCGATTCACGGACGCCTGGCAGGCGTCTTTCGTGAGACACCCTGTATTATCAGCTCCTAGCATTAAAGTTCGAACTAAATTTAGAGTTTCTGTAAAAGATGCCAGGCTTGCGGATTTCGTCTCTGTTTAAATTTGGCATGCTTCTTTCTTTGCTTTTGCAAGAGTAATTAACCTGTTTTGTGTACCACGGCTGGTCAGATCCCTCTTTTGGTCATTTAGTATAAATCTTTAAATAGCTGTCGATATTATTTCTTTGGAAGTAAGCCACATCTGATCTATATTCACATTGTTAGTTTCGAAAGACTGGCACTTCTCGAATTTTTATCTGCTTTTTTGAACAGATATATTTTTCTTTTAATTTGGGAATTTCGATATTTAGCGTCTTCACTACAACCCTGTGTTTACTAATTTAAGGGAATCAGGTGACTGGTGACATGTGGCGGAACTCCCTCAGCGAGCTACCAAGGCCACATTGTCGCCGCTGTTATCCGTGCCAAAGCTGGACATACCTGCTTTCTAGCTATGTTTTCGTAATGTTCCGGGTGATCAGTAGACATTACGATAATGGCGGAACCGGCCGTTAGATGTCAGTAGAAGCAAAATCAACAGCATAAAAACGAACCATGGAGTGTTGTTCGTCAGTAAGAAGAGCAAGTGCCGCAGAACGGGTCGGTGAGGTAGTTCAGAGACATCGGACATGGACTATTCGTTAGATGTTACCTGAGTAACAAATCTATTACGGATATTTAATTCCATGCGTAGCTGCCTCATTAGACCCAGTGATGACGTTGAAGCACAAAGTAAGAACAATAGCTCAACCAAAACCAGGTAGTCCTCTGGAACCGTCGAACAATACAGAGGGTGGATGTAAGAAATCACATGATACTCCCGGATGGAGCGACTCCTGACTTACAAGAATTCCATCTAGCATAATTCGTTAAAAGCAATAGGATTGAACAATCAGAGAAGTCCTCATAAGGCACACATTTAAAATGTCAGTCTTGAGCGACGCTTGAGGTAGTGCATAAAGTGACGTACCTAGACAATAGATGGCCGAAACGAATGATTCCAGATACGGCAATCCGATGGAAGTGTTTGGGTTTGGAAAATGTCTGGATAACAATGTCTGTCATCCTGCGTAATGTCTACAGTGAACTTTGCTGTTACGTTATGCAGATGATTTTGAAGATTAGGATTGGTCTACTTACAGCATAAATAATAGGGATGCTTTCCGTCTCCATGTAAAGTCCTCAAAACATGTTGATGACTCACACGCAACGCATGTCTTACAGGTCTCGAGCTCGTCGAAGGATTGTAGTATCCTGTATCTACTACTCTTTCTTCCACTACAGGATTTCTCCGATATCTCGCGAAGCCAGTTCCACGCCGGGAAGCATAAAACCATCCACTCGTACGTAACTGCCGGTGAAGACGTTAGATTCTTTCCGAGACTCGCACCCAGTACACCCTTTAAGCTGCCCCATACTGAAATGCATGTCGGTCAGGCCCGCATTGGTGAAATGATGCAGGCTGCTCTCGATCCGCGAGGGAAATAATGCATCCACCTAGCGAAGCACGTCGCACTCATCAGCGCTCTACTGGATCAAGGCAGCAGCATCGCATACAGATTCCCATACATCTGCTTATTTCGGTCCCCTCTTCCTGCCGTTACATTCATGATATATGGAGTCGCCCATCGAGAAGGCGATGATTTGTTGCAGTATTCGCCACGTACTGGAGGTTAGCGCCAGCCGCGCTCAGAGGTGATGCCCTCACAAAGGAACACATAAGGACCTACACAGCAGCACAGAAGAGAGTTCTCATCGCAGCCCAAACCTTCGCCGAAATAACACTGGGGCTGGAGACGATATCAACGGCAGCGCTAGTCGTGAGTTTCCCAGTGACGTTGACTTTGTGTATTGTTATTGACGTTGTGTTTCAATCAGTCAGCTTGAAGACAGTATTCTATATTCTTCTATATTTCTCGCCGCTTTCGGCGCTAACCAAGTTAAGTACCTGTTATTAATAAAGTTTACTATTTGCGCATTAATGTCTCAGAGTGTTTCAGTTCTTTGCCAAGATCATTCCTCGCGAGATTGCACTTAGCACTTAAAAACCTACACTTATGTCTGCTGACTTCCACTGGTCTGGAAGGCAGATACTACAGTTCTTTTCCTGAATAAAAGGTACTCTACATCCTTATCTGTATCCAATGGCAACGAGTAAGCATAATGTCATGATGGCGGTTGAATAGTTAGGGCGAAAGGTGGTCAAACGAACAAACTCACATTTGTAGATTATGGACAGTAATGAGTCGCAAATATTTATTAATGTCGCAGATATAGATTTTCGGTTACTGTGTTTCCATTATCAATACTTTATAAACGTTGTTTAAAACATATAACATTTGTCACTCTCCGTGTAAAATATTACGTTTTATGTTTTAAATCACATTATACAGTACACTACCGATATTAGTACTCCCTCTTGAAGTATTCCAATTCACTCAAGATTTATTGTTGAAACAGGGGATATGGACTACATAAAATGATTATATTTTCAGATCTATACTGAAGCGGTACTGAGGTACCCGATGTCGATCCATGCTGAAACATCCGTATTAATACCTGTTGTAACCTTCACCGACGAAAATGCAGACATTGAATCTGGTATCCATTCGTTCTTGCAGATCGCGAATACTTGGGATACATTATTCCACGCATGCTCGAACTGTTCACGTGCTTGTGGAAGAGTTGTGGGTTGACGATTCCCACATATCAGTTGTGGTCGCACCATGACCAACACGTGCTCGATTGGAGACAAGTTGTGCTGGCCAGGAAAGCTGTTGCACATTAGCAGGGCTCGCAGTTGTGGAGCATTATTCAGTTGAAACAACACTGCACCTTCCTGTTTCAAGAACGGCAAAAGAAGGGATCTTACAACATTCTGCACGTACCGAGCGCTGCTCAGCGTTCCTTCCACAAACACCAAAGGTGAACGAGAGTTGTATGTTGTCGCACTGCAGACCATAAGACCTGGGATGGGGCCGTGTGACTTTGACGAGACAGCATTCGCCAGGTGAACACCACTTGCGTGCAGGCAAAATCTGCTTTCATCGCAGGAGAACACGGTCCGCCAATCAATCTTCCAAGTGATCCTCTGACGCCACCAGTAGATCCGTGCACGTTGATTTGTGCAGGTCGAAGTTGAGGCGTGAGTGGCAGAAAGGCTAGAGGTGTGCTTGCCTGTAGTCCCACTGCTAGTAATCGGTTGGCATCACATTATGCTGACACTTCTGGACTTAAACCCTCTTATATCTGTGCTGCGGCAGCTGTAGCATTTGCCACTGTTGCGGTCGTCTGTGATGCACAGACGTCCAGACTTCGTCTACGGGTAAGCGAATGTTTACGTGACAATCCCAACGAGCATCATTGTACAACTGACACAGGATGTCAAATTTCTATGGCAATTCCACTAAAAAGAACCATCCCGCCTGTAGGAAGGGCACAATCGGACCTCTTTGAACTCGAACAGTTGGCTATAGGAAACACGAGTGCATCTTCGTGGCATGGCGCCTGTTCGCTTCAAGCGTTGATATCACACTGCGCTCAAGACTGTAAACATTCACTGTTAAAGGGCACACCGGATGACCCTCTGGCAGCTGTGTGTCACTACGCTATCTACTGTCAGAGAAGTTGAATATCTACATCTACATGGGATACTCTGCAAATCACATTTAAGTGCCTGGCAGAGGGTTCATTGAACCACCATTATACTATTTATCTCCCATTCCGTTCTCGAATAGCGCAGGAGAAAAAAGAACACCCGAATCTCTCTGTTCGAGCTCTGATTTCTCGTATTTTATTCTGATGATCATTTCTACCTATGTAAGTGGGAATCAACAATATCTTTTCTCATTCGGAGGGGAATGTTGGCGATTGGATAGTCGCAAGTAGCCCACGCCGCAGCGATAAGCGCTGTTGTTCTAATGATTCCCATCTTAGATCCTCTATCATTTCCGTAACGCTGTCTTCCCTGTATCGTGACAATACGAAACGAGCTGCCCTTCTTTGGACTCTTTCGATGTCCTTCTTCAAACCTACCTGATAAGGATCCCACACTGGGCAGCAATACTCCAAAAATTGACGGACAAGCGTAGTGTATGCAGTTTCTTTAGTAGTTCTGTTGCATCTTTTAAGGGTTCTGCCAATAAAACGCAGTCTCTGGTTCGCCTTTCCCACGACATTATCTATGTGTTCTTTCCAATTTAAGTCTGAAGTAATACTAATTCCTGGGTATTTTGTGGAGTTTATGGCCTTCACTTTTGATTGATTTATCTTGTAAACAAAGTTTAACGGATTTCTTTTCGTACTCATGTGTACGACCTCACACTTCTCATTATTTAGAGTCAATTGCCAATTTTTACACCATACAATAATCACTACGTTGACTAACCCTCTGGTGACATCTGCCGTTACCAGATCAAAATCGACATCCATGTGACTAATTTTTTCCGGCTTTGAATAGTTTCTTTCTGGGGGAAAAGTACCGTATGCCCTTTTCTGTATCCCCTGGTTGAGTAGTTCAGGCGAGAAACGTAACTAACGAACGAAGTCATATTCACGCTTTTGATATTAGGATGTTACATGTAGAGGCTACGGCAGAAGTAAAGGTGTGGCTGGAGCACTTGGAGCGGTGCAGACACGGCGCGGCGTGTTGTTTGTGTGCCGGCAGCGGCAGTGGCAACGTCAGCGGCAGGGGTCGGTGGTAATACGTCCGCGCCCCACGGCGCCTCATTAGCCTGTCTGCGGCCGGTCGCCTCTAATTAAAAGCATTCGGCCGCGAATCGCACCAAATTGCATCCGCCTTCCGATGGAGAGGCGCGTGCCGGCCACCTATCGACCGCTACTGCCGGCTTCTAGAGCTCACCCCATACTGGCGGTCCTTCGTCACCAAAGAACTCCACTTGTTAAGCATCTTTTAAAGGCAACGTTGCTGCAGTCTGCTATCATTCGTTGAAACAATGGTTCTTATCTCAATACTCACTCGACCTCTCCCCCTCCCCGTCCTTTTTAAGTCAATCCCCTTGTGGGTTCTGGTGCTGGAAAAAACACGCGATATGTTCCTTGTTTGTTATAACAGGCGACTAGTACGCGTTTCATAGTGACCACTTTACGATAAAATACTTTATAAAGCAGTGATCTAGATATTATATTGTTGTTTTATGTTTCATTAGCTCACAGCTGTGATGGAAACTTTCTCCAGATGGTTACATCAGCCTGCGCTCCATGAATTATATTTGACTCAGATTCGTTGAAGCTATGCCAAGAATAATTGAACTTTTGAAAATTATTTGACAGCATCACTGTTCCGTTTCTTCAAGATAGGGGAACTGATAATGCAGTATTTTCCTACTTTTAACCATCAAACCAACCAACCGAGTATTTCTTTCGTTCCTTCGAAATTGCGCTCTACCAAGTATCTTTTCATTCGTTCCAATCTTTTCTGTCTTCCATCACCTGTAAAATACCCTTTTCACTTTTTGTCGTTTGCCTACTTTTATATTTCAATCTTAATTTCTTGTTTTTCAATTTGTTTAGGCTTATTCTGTATCCTCTCTATTTCCTTGAGCCATTATACGTGCTGCTTCAGATTCCAGCATTTCTGTATAATTCTTCTTGTTAATCTGGTTCCTGGTGTCCATGTAACGAAGCAAAAAATAGAAAAAAAATGTGTATGCAATAGGATCCACTTAACTAAACTTGAATTCTTTTACTATTATCCTCAGTTGTTCCTCTTTTACATTTTATACTTATACACTTTGTAGCGATATTATTGTCTACACTGTTACTATTTTGTCGATTCTGTTATTTGAAGTAACATTAAAAAGAGTTTCACTCATGTATGTCACCTCTAGTTGAACTAGTTCAACGAATCAAGTTTTTCATTCGAAGTTGTATATTGCAGTTTCAACTAGGTATTCTCGATTATCTTTTATTTTATTTTGTCCCTTAGTTTCTCACTAGTGACTCTATTATCACTATGTAAGTCTTTTAGAATGAGGTGTAGTCCTGTTACTTGTGCTATTTTCTGGGATTATTACTTAATTTCGAGTTTCTCATACGCTACTTTAGTCGGCGTCAGCTACGAAGGCGGTCCAGTTTTCAGCCGATCTCCATTACCGTAATGACAGTGAATATTCATTCTGTAGGCGCGTGGTTGGCCGCGAGTTACGCAATGTTTCTCCCGCAGGTGCAACTGTTGGCGCTCGGCCGTAGCTCCTCCCCTCCACGCTTCCCTTATCGCTCCGCCTCTATGTGCGGAAGTGCCTTCTTATATGACTCCAGATATATCTAGGAACGCTAAATTTATGCAAATCCTACGCAACTAAGACTGATTTGATCGTCCTTGGAATTTAATTTGGTTTAACCTAGCCTTACTAAAACTAACCTAGTGATAACTCACACACACACAGACAGACTCACTCACACACACACACACACACACACACACATGCTCCAGGGAGGACTCAAACCTCCGACAGGGAGCAACTGCTTGCTCCCCAGCAAGGCGCCTTATAGCGCTCGGCCATTCCACAGCGGCTAAGGATTTTCTTTCTGCCGTGTTCCCGAAATTATTCCACAGCACTGCTGATAATTAAAATTACGCCACTATAAAAACAACATGAACCACACATTCGTCTCTTGGTCCCCAAATGCGATTTTTAACCCACACCTCTCTACAATACTAAAATGGCTATTCCTTGATGTCCCCTACGATTATTGATCCCTTCTTTTAGTCAAGGTATTCCAGTAATATCTTTCCTTCCAAACTGCGTTCACTACCTCGTCATTAGTTAAGCGATCTACCCATCTAATCTTCAGCATTCGTCTGTAGCATCACATTTTAAAAATGTATATCTTCTTCTTGTTTAAAAATACACATCGTCTATGTTTCACTTCTGTACAACGCTATACTCCACACAAATACTTTCAGAAAGGACTGCCCAACATTTAATTTTCGATGTCATCAAATATCGCTTCTTTAGAAATACTTTTACTTCCGTAGCCATTCTGGATTTTATAATATCCGTACTTCGACCACCGTACTTTATTTTACTGCACAAGTAATAAAACTCATTTACCTTTATTGTCTCGTTACCTAATCTAATTCCTTCAGTATAGCCTGATTTCGTTTGACTACTTTCCATTATCCTTGATTTTCGTCTTGTTAATGTTCATCTTTACACGTTACTTTCAAGAGACTTTTTATTACGTTCTATTCCTCTTCCAGGTGCTTTGCTATCTGTGACAGTATTACAATGTAATCGGCAAACCTCAATTTTATTCCTTAATCATACAGTAGAGCTAAATGTTCTCGAGAAAAGTAGCGGTTGTAATTTCTCCTTGCTTTCAGCCTATCGCGGTAAGTGCATGGCAAGCCACGTTAGCTGATGTTACGAGACCAGGCCAGCTCAATCAATCATCCAGACTGTTGTCCCTGCAACTACTGAAATGGCTGCCGTCCCTCTTCAGGAACCATGCGTTTTTCTGCCTTTTCCACAGATACCCGTTTGCTGTGTGTGATTGCACATACGGTACGGCTATCTGTATCGTTGAGGCACGCAAGCCACCCCACCTCTTTCTCTAGTATAAAAAATTGAAGACACCTTTACCGTGTATTTGTCTATGCAGTTCACACAACTCATTAAATTCGTGTCTGTATGGAGAGATTGCTTCCACTGTAGCATAAAACTATCGAAAAAGTATACGTTACACCAAGGGTTTGATATCATCTATAAAAATGCACCGAGCAAGGTGGCGTAATGGTACGATACTGGTCTAGCAGTCGGGAGGACGGCGGTACGAACCCGCCTACAGTCACTGACTTTTAGTTTTCCGTGACTTACGTAAATCGCTTCAGTCAAATGACATAATGATTCCTTTAGAAAGTCCTGGTCGGTTTGATTCTCCACCTTTTACCGACATCAAGCCAAACATTTGCTCAATTTCCAATGACCATGTTGTCGACCGGACGTTAAACTCTCATATTACTTTCTTCTTTCCTGTTGAAACAGAACATAAGTAATTTAAAGACTAACTTTTGCTGTACTGAAGAATTTTCTGCTTCTCTATTTCATTCTCTCTGTCTTTACTTTGTAGTGACTTAGCATAAAAATTATTGAACATGGCGAAACAGAAGTACCGGTATATCAGTCGTACAAACCTTCACACCTACAAATTCTATTAGCAGACAAATATGAAGAAAAATCAGTGACTACTAATTCAGCGTTATCGCCACGGAGACTGAGGTGATGTACTGGCACGACCTCAAATCACATTCCAAAGAGCGGCATTCAATTCTCGGATGACCCAACCCAATATCGGATTTCTGTGGTCAGAGATAACTCCATGATAATTGCGAAATGGTTTCTAGAGAGATATGAAAACCCGTTTCCTCCTCTCAAGCAGTGAGATCCGAAAAACCACCGTGTCTTATAAAATGCCGGGTAAAAAATTTAGCACACTTGGAAAGAGGACATCGATTTTTAACCAATGTCTGGTTTCAACGTCCTCTGCGAACAGCGTAGCGACATAGTTACACAGGGCACCATGTGTGTTTGACAGGAAGTCTTTACAGCCATAGGGGTGTGTGATATCAAGGTGTGAAGCAAATGTACGGCATGTCATCGAGACGTACGCGTACTTCCTACAGCCAACTGATCGACTTTGAAAGAGGTCAAACTGTGGCTTTTCAAGTGGCAGGATGTTCCTTTCGGGGAATTGCCACGCAAGTTGGAAGTGCTATGTCAGTTGTCCACAGATGTCATTTCATCATTCTCACATACATAGACGAGGTTCTGGAATTTCATGTAGCACACAATTCCGCCAAGATCACCGTATTATTGGGCAGTAGTGGCAGATCATACAGCTACCACAGCAGAGGTAAGTTGGCTCATGAGTCCAAAAGTGTTAGCATGAACTGTTGCCAGCCGTTACTAGCAGTGGGACGTGGGGTACGCACACTGCTAGCTTGTTTCCACTCGCACCACAGCGTGAATGTGTACGGCTCGACTAGTGCCCTCACAGGATCACAAGCAAGGTGGAGTGGTGGGCCGTTGTCTTCAGCGATGAAGGCAGATTCTGCCTGTTCGCCGAACGACATAGCCCTGGCGAGCGCTGTCTGGTAGAGTGCATTCGTCCAAGACAGACTGGCTTTACCCCGGGCCTTATGGGCGGAGGTGAGATAAGCTACAAGTTGCGTTCACCTTTGGTGTTTGTGGAGGCAAAACTGACCAGTAAGTTGATGTGTCGAAATGTTCAAATTTTTGTAAAGCTTATGGGACTTAACTGTGGGGTCATCTGTCCCTACACTTACAAACTACTTATGAACTATCTTATACTAAAGACGGCACAAACATCCATGCCCGAGGGGGGATTCGAACCCCGGACGGAGAACGGCATTTGATGTTCCGTTCCAATTGAATATTCCCTTACACACTGCGTGTGAAACTCAAAATGCTCTCAAAGGCGTGCAGCCTCTCTGATCAACCACATATTCGGGATTGTCTCCAGTCGAGCACGTGTGGGATTTGATGGGATAATCAGTTTGGAAAACATGGTTTCCTTATTTGGAAAAAATAGCGAACTTAAAATTATTTAAAGATAAAAATAACAGTCTAGTTCGCAAAATTTTACAATTTATTATTACAGGTAACCGGTTTCGATCTAAGGTTTTCAGAGCTCTGAAGATGAACTCATCTTCAGATCTCTAAAAATACGATAAAAAACGATATGCTATAGAGGGAAACAGGTACACCATTAGTAGCTACGATAAATTTACAAACAGGATTAAAAAATTTATTAAAACAGTATACCTCGCTGTATATGTTCATACGGTGAGCGTGCGGCGACTGCTAACCAGCGAGAAAATGCTGTGCGTTATAAAGGAAAAGCTGTGTGCCGGCCGCGGTGGCCGAGGGGACTAAGACGCTTCAGTCACGGTCTGCACGGCCACTACGGTCGGGGGTTCGAATCCCCCCTCGGGCATGGATATTTGTGCCGTCCTAGTTCGTAAGTAGTTTCTAAGTAGTTTGTAAGTTTAGGGACTGATGACCCCGTAGTTAAGTCCCATAGACTTTACAAACATTTGAACTTTTTTTGAAATGCTGTGCTGCTGCTTCAGGCGATTGGGGGAGGGGGGCTTTTCCTTTATAACGCACAGCATTTTCTCGCTGGTTAGCAGTCGCCGCACGCTCACTGCCTGAACATCTCCAGCGAGGTATATTGTTTTAAGTAATTTTTTAATCCTGTTTATAAATTTATCGTAGCTACTAATAGTGTACCTGTTTCCCTCTATAGCAAATTGTTTTTTATTGTATTTTCAGAGGTCTGAAGATGATCTAATCTTAGATCGAAACCGGTTACCTGTAATAATAAATTGTAAAATTTTGTGGACTAGACTGTTATTTTTATCTTTATTTGATGGGATGACAACTGACAGGTGCAACTTATCAAGACACAACTCTTTGACAACTACGTGAAAAGATGGAGCAGGCATGGCACAATGTACCCAAGACAGTTTTCGTTGTCTGTATTATCAAATGGATGCGAGAATCAGTGCCTATATTGACAGCCGGAGAGAGTACACCGTGTACTAATACGGTTGTTTCAGCATCAGTCAATATCTGATTCGTAAGTACCACTTGAGGTACTGCTCTATAAATGTAATCATTTCAAGTACTCCGTGTCCACCTCCAGAGTCCGGTGGACAGTGTGGCAGACGGTCACGCAGGGAGCTCTGGTTCGATTACCGGTCGGGTTGGAAATTTTCTCCACTTGGGGATTGTGTGTTGTGTCCTCTTCATCATCATTTCATCATCATCGAAGCGCAGGTCGCTCATGTGGTGTCACCTAAGGACTTGCACCAGGAGGGCCAAACACGATCCCAGCTGGGGTCCAACGGCCAAAAATGCCGCACGAAATCGTCATGTACTTAGTACGTACTGTTTCGGCAATAAATGTTGAGTGAATTGGAAAACTCAAAGACGGTGTACTACTTAAATTTTCGACAGTGTATAATGTTAGCTGAGCTGTAGTATTTACCGGCCCCGGAGTGCCCGGGTCTGCGAGGTGTGCGAGCAGGCGGCTGGCGTCGAGCGGCGGGTAGAGGCGGCAGGCCTCCTTTGCCAGCAGGGTGAGCTGCTCTTCGTCCGTCAGCAGCCGCAGCAGCCGCCACGCCTTGAGCCCGTGCAGGCCCCACAGCGCCGACGCCACCATCTCCTCGCTGCCCTCTCGCAGGTGCACCACGCTCACCAGCGACATCACTGGCATACACCGCACACCGGTACAGGTAGCACAGTGACACCAAACAACACGTACACTAGGGATGTTTGCACGGAGGTACAAGAAAAAGGATGGCCCTAGATGATGTAGTGCACCGTGTTCTATAAAAGGGTGTCACTGCACGGTGGTCCTAGATGCCACAAACTGGATCTTATGTTGGTACGCCTCTTTAGGTTGGCAGTAAACACCAAAGATTTACACGTACCATAAGTGCTTTAGTTGGGAAAAAGTTTAGTCGGTACCTTACTCAGGGAGTAAGACAGCGAGTAAGACAGGGAGTAAGAGAGGATAGTAGCCTTTCCCCAATGTTGTTCAATCTCCACATTGAGCAGGCAGTGAAGGAATGCAAGGAGAAATTTGGAGAGGGCATTAAAGTGCAGGGAGAAGAAATAAAAACTTTGCCTATGACATAGTAATTCTATCAGAGACCGCAAGAGATCTGGAAGAGCAATTTAGTGGAAAGGACAGTGTCTTGAAAGGAAGATATAAGATGAACATTAACAAGACTAAAACAAAGGTAATGGAATGCAATGCCAGAAAATCAGGCGATGCTGAGGGAATTAGATTAGGTAATGAGACAATAAAAGTAGTGGATGAATTTTGTTATTTGGGTAGTAAGATAACTTCTGATGGCCGAAGTAAAGAAGATATAAAATGCAGAATGGCTACGGGAAGAAAAGCATATCTAAAGAAGCGAAACTTGTTAACATCCAGTATTAATTTAAATGTTAGGAAGTCCTTTGTGAAAGCATTTGTCTGGAGTGTAGCATTGTATGGCAGTAAACGTGGACGATAAGGAGTTCAGACAAATAGATTGTAGAAGCCTTTGAAATGTGGTGCTACAGATGAATGATGAAAATTAGAGGGGTAGATCACGTAACTAATGAGGAAGTGCTTAACCGAATTGGGGAGAATAGGAGATTCTGGCATATCCTGACTAAGAGAATGGATAGATTGGTTGGACATATTCTGAGACATCAAGGAATTGTCAACTTAGCATTATAAGGAAGTGTGGGGTAAAAATCGTAGAGGGAGACCGAGGGACGAATATAGTAAGCAGATTCAAAAGTATGTAGGTTGCCGAACGTATTCTCTGATGAAGAGACTTGCACAGGACAAGGTAGCGTGGAGAGCTGCATCAAACCAGTCTGCGGACTGAAGACCACTACAACAACAACCTCACTCATTCCACATGAAAAGAGTCAAATGGACATTTTTAGAAAGATTTAGGCATATGAATACGCTAACAAAACATAGCTATAATTTACAGATTTGAAACTCATTTTTATTGTATTCAAGGGATTAGTGTAGAGGAGGATACCACCCAACGGCTTTGGACAACTTCTTATCGTAACTAATCAGGAGTGGCGTTCCAGAAGACAATAAGAGTGTGTGTTGCTGCCGGGAGTTAAAACTAGTTAATTGTTACTGATGGTAAGGTGGTGGTTACCTGAGCAATTAAAAAAATTAAAAACATTGATTGTGGTGCCTGTTTGGCGTCAATTGTTCTGATATATATGCCTCGTTTTAAGATTTAACAAATACGTGATGTCTCACGAAGACTACCCGAATGGAATGGCCGGCCGCGGTGGCCGAGGAGACTGAGGCGCTCCAGTCACGGTCTGCACGGCCACTACGGTCGGGGGTTCGAATCCCCCCTCGGGCATGGATATTTGTGCCGTCCTAGTTCGTAAGTAGTTCATAAGTAGTTTGTAAGTTTAGGGACTAATGACCCCGTAGTTAAGTCCCATAGACTATACAAACATTTTTACTTTTTTTTTCCGAATGTAATGTCTCAAAGATGCCTGCCTGAATTCCACTTCCTCATTAGCTGCTACACCGCGGCTTACTTTTGTGATGGTGCATATTGGCAGGTTGTGAGTTTTGCCATTCACTTTTTTTAATATAAATAACTGTTTTACTGGCATAACACAGAGGGGATCGGTAGTCTACCATCAAAGGCAACAGAAGATGTTTCCCAATTCTCAGAAAAAAAGTTCAAACGCTTGTAAATCTATCGGACTCAACTGCGTGGTCGTTAGCGCGTAGCTTACAAACTACTTAAACTAAGGTAAACTAACCTAAGGACAACACAAACACCCATGCCCGAGGGGGACTCCCCCCAATTCTCATCTTGTAGCGAAACATGATAGATTTTAACCCTTACATTTGAAATCCTCTTGCCGAGACGGTTCCATAGATATGTCACACACCATATGTCAGACGTAGTTGAAGGAATCGTACTGTTGACAGGCTGGTGCCGTGCAGAAATATTGTAGCTCAACGCGAAAAACAGTAAAACACGTGGTCAGAGTTACAAGAAGGAGTACTGTTGGCTGGTGTGTGATCTTCTGAAGGACACAGCATGAGCCTGGGTTCAAAAGAAAATAAGAGACCAAGACAGTGCTTCCTTCGAGTTAAAAACTATGGAAAGATTCCGATGGAGATCAGATAACGAGTTTGGGACTGAAAATAAATAAATTCAGTAGTCGATCACGCGAACAGAGTGAGGCAAGCGATCTATAGGATTTTTAATGAGGAATAGTAGATATTTTATGAGGTAGTAGTATATAAGATTTGTAATTAAAATACCATACAACGTGTTCAATTTTTATTCAGTACAGAGATGCAGCTTTCAGTATGTAAAACAAACAAACTCAAATCAAAGGCAAATGAGGACACTTTTACCGATTGTTGTGACGGTTTTTGGTAGACTATCATCATATTGAACTAAAAGTACAATTCTGGTAATGTTCTACAAGTGTATTTTTATTTTCGACTTGTTCAAACTTTAAAGATGATTTTTGTAAGCCGAAAACGGATTAGCTAAATAGAAATAAACTTGAAGATCATACACAAAATTGCACTTTTAATTCAATATAATGATTTTCTACCAAGAAGCGACGGAAGAATCAGTGAAAATGCCATAATTTATCTTTCATTTGGGTTTGTTTACCTTAAGTACTAACATCTGTATTTCTGTACTGAATAAAAATTGCACACATCTTTATGGCGTTTTTATTGAAATTCACCTACACAATCCCCTCCTAAAAGAGTTAATATTGGTCCTGAAACACTTTGGATATTTCTAAAGGGATGGTTCAGTGTCAGGAAGAATGATACTGCGATAGTTAAAGGGGTTAGAAAGAGAAATATGCATGGAGTAGACGAAGGCTTGTGAGTGGGGAGAGGCAAGCATGGAAAGAGCAAGAAGGTATGTCGAACTCGACAATGCAGGATTCATTTGTACTTGTAGGGAGGAGATCGAGACCCACAATTCTCATGGAAGCGTGGTGTTGACGTGGGTGCTTAACACGCCATGTGACGCCTTGAGAATTGGAACTTAGGCCAGTTTATGTCTGATTTAAATCAGTCAAAGGCTAGTTTATGATTTTTTTAGGTTAGCAGAGTTGAATGAACTACTCTAGAGAGAGATGGACGACATAAATTGCAGAGAGAGAGGGGGGGGGGGGAAAGAGAGAGAGAGAGAGAGAGAGAGAGAGAGAGAGAGAGAGAGAGAGAGAGAGAGAGAGCAAGGATATTATAGTTTAAGAAAAAGAACGTTTATTATTTTATAATTTGTTTAACGAAGTGTAGAGCTAAACTAATTTCGGTTTCAGTGACAATGAAATGCAGAGTAGTAGAACTATACGAGATTCAATATTTTAGAATGATTCAGTAACTCAGAGTTGATTTGATTAGAATATCCTAATGAAGTAGAGGAGTGATTAAAATATAGGTAACAGTGTATGACGAAATGGATTCTCGATTTCGGGTTAAAAAATCATCGGCTAATTACATTAGTATTTCATGTTTTTAGAATAAGATAGAAAGAAAATTCAATGTTTAATTTGAGACATTTTGTATGTAACTTTGATTTAATTTTTCATTCATTTTATTACATTTTATAACGTTTAAAGATAATCAGATTAATTTTTTTCAAAGTAAGTTAATATTATAATTATTTAAATTTTATTGGATTAGGGAAATGTATATAAAATAATAATGGAGTAAACTTAATTACAGTGAATAGTATGTATTTATATAAAGTAGACACAATCCATATCACAATTTAATTTCAGACATAACAGTGCAGACTCCTCTACTGATGTTCTGACTACTGTTGTCGAGGTAAGGATCTTTCTACATGGCAGGGTACAAAATATGTTGGATAGTGATGTAGTCAGGGTGTTGATTGATAGGAAGATTGGCAGCCGCAACTGAGCAACATAGGCATAGTTATAATATGACTGACTTTATGCTGAGCACATTTAATGTGCAGTTTTCAATGTGCTACGCTAAGGAAAACATAATATTTTTTCCTCTTTCTCTTCTACGGAATGCAGAGATGCTGAGAGTTGAGTGGGAGTGCGGCACCGACCTTTGAGCATGGTGGTGTCGTCCTTGGTCTTGCGCTGGTAGTGCTGGTGGAAGCGGTCCGCTATGCAGGCCAGCATCTGCTCGTGCAGGAGGGCGCTGAAGAACAGCTCGGCCACCACTGCCTGGTCACCGGCGGATATGTCCTGCGAACAACTGCCTCTGCTCTAGGGCCAGACAATATGTACTGACTGATACCAATATTCTAAATCCTTGATATCAATTATGAAGGCTCCTTGGGTATGGAGGCGGACTGATTGGTCGTTGTAAATCTGCGGAACACTGCACACGATGAAGGCAGAGCGCAGTCTGAGTTCCGCCCCACGAAACCCATAGCAGTGTCATGCGGTCCAGATCGGTGGGAGGGGAAAAACCACCTATATACCAAACCCGCCGGTGAAGAGCCTCAAACATTGCACACTGTATCTTCGTAACAATACGAAGGTCACAGTCTACATAAAATTTTGTTCGGTGCATCGTGTAGGATACCGTACTCATGGATTTCGCCAAAATTCATCTTAGCTCTGACCTTGACGAAATTTTATTCGCTCCACTTGAAAACAAGGTGATGCCCCAATCTTTGATGCAAGTCGGAAGGAGTAATCCTATGATGGCACATTATGGCTTAGAAAATTCGTTTCACAATGACCAATCAATCCGGCTGCATGCCCGAGAGATCTTCATACAGCATAATCGCTGGCAAAACCTAAGAAAACAAATTCACCTCAAGAGTAGGTTGATCCACTATCTGATCAAAAGTAATGACAGAAACGCGCAAAGGATGTCACGATAGGCATAAACTGCGGCGGGTAGTACTGGGTAAAATCAAAACCGTCTGTAGAGAAGACGTCCGCGCAGCCCACCGCCTCACACCGGCCAGCCAGTGAGGTACGCGACCGCGGCCTACTCTGCGTGACGTGGCACCCCAGTGCGGAGGCCTTGTCTACAGACGGTGTTGGTAAAATGCAGTTAAGCTTATGAGCTCACGCAATGAGTTGTGGCTCATACGCAGAAACGCATTCTAGAGTTGTGCGCAGTGTGACTCCATTCCTACGTTTCGGAGGGGCGGCCGACTCACGAGGGAACTCCACGAACCCGAGGCGGCAAAACCTTTTGAAAAGTTGGGTTTAGGAAGTCTTTACCAAGATAAAATTTATGGCGCATTGAAAATCTTCGGAATTTTATTTTAACCCTGCGGAATTAAGCGTTAAAAATTGAACAAAATCGGACTATCTCAAAAACTATCAAAGATAAAAATTTCGAACCACTTTTTTTCCTATGAAACCGGTAAAAGTAGAGCGAAAATTTCGAGCATTTTGCGATATCTCCAGCCGTTTGTGGAAAAACTTGAAATTTGTACATTTTTGAACCTCTTTTTGCTTGTAAAAATTATAATTAGGCAGTAATAAGCAGTGAAACGCATAACGACGTCTGAAGTGATCATTTTAAATATATACCTCCCGGTTGGTATGGTAACTGCACCGATTGAAAACAATTTGCGCTTTGAAACAAATTGTGCTTGCCCCCCCCCCCGCCCCTAGCGGAGTAGGCAAAAGGCGATGCACGTCCGCGGTCATAATCTGTCTGGACTGTGAGAGACACGGAGCCCAGTGGTCCGCTGTGGCCGACGGTTCATCACTCCGCCTTTTGGATCAGCATGTCGAATGGATGCGTGGTTCGAACCCGCCCCGCTCTACATCCCCACCCCCCAACCCCTCCCACTGATGCATTTGCTCTTGGTCTCCTGACATTGGAAAATGGCAAAAACGGAAATCGGCTCTTTCGAGATTCGAACTCGAGCAGGCAGAAGTGTATAAATGAAGTTGAGTTGCGCTTGTTCGAGTGAGTATCAACCATTCCTTTAAACTACCGTGCCCGCCTCCCTTTTCTAAAGCTCCACGCATTAGCTGATATTTTGTTTTCCTTTACTAGTTTCTTTGGGGATAATTTCCAAATACATGGGCGTTGAACAATGGACTATACGAAGGACGTTTTTCAAGGTCGAATCACAAACTATTTTCGGTTTTACAAAACCACGGCAACTGTTCACAATGACCAAATTTACCGGTGTTTGCGTATTCGCGTTTCAAACACACAAAATACCGTTATGTTTAAGAAAAACGTTATGATAGGACCCCGCAAAAACTCAAATAAATTGGCTTATTGTCGTTTATATTTCATCTTTTATTTGAACAAATTTGCCTGTCCCTTTACTATGGCGACCACACTTCCAAAAGTAGCGATAAAATTGTCGCTGCAAATGAGCTTTGAAAAAGTGCGTATTTTTGGGAAAGGGGGGGGGGGGAGGCGGAGCGTGAGACTATGTGAAGCGAAACTAACCTTCTATGGACGTTGTAGAAACCGTATTTTTGTCAAAAATGTATCCTTAATTAATGCAAATGATGTAAAATGTTATTTTTATAAGTGACTTTATGATACAAATACAGCGCTATCAACATTAATAATTTTATTTGTGTTTTTAAATAAAATTTCCTATACGTGCCGATAAAACCAAGGTTACTTTTCAGTTGCCGTTCAAACACAAGTCAAAGTCATTTATTGGCACTTTTGAGCTGTTTACTGTTTTATAGTCTGTATATTTTTCTGTTCAAAAACAGTTATTAACTAAAAAGTGACAACAAAATAACTGCCTAGTTTTTGAATGACCTCTGAAAACTGTCTATCTTTTTCCTTTTTTTTAGCAGGTATAGTTGTAATTACTATATTCATTTTTCTAAAACTGAATGTATCCTTTTAATTGGCCAAATTCACGTTAAAATAATCCTTCAATGTTGTATATACTGTATATGGTATACAACGTGTATAATTGAGAAGGGCCGGCCGCGGTGGCCGAGGGGACTGAGGCGCTCCAGTCACGGTCTGCACGGCCACTACGGTCGGGGGTTCGAATCCCCCCTCGGGCATGGATATTTGTGCCGTCCTTAGGATTAGCTAGTTCGTAAGTAGTTTGTAAGTTTAGTGACTGATGACCCCGTAGTTAAGTCCCATAAGCTTTACAAACATTTGAACATTTTTTTAATTGAGAAGTAGCTAGGTATTAAGCTACTATGATAAGATATGGCTATCACATTTCCGAGAAAACCTTTTAAAATGTCGCTCCAAATGAGCTATAAGAATTGCATATTAGAGGGGTCCGGAAACGCGGAACAGTGGACGTGTGCTGAAGCTGGCTCACAGAGTAGAGTACGACTACGAGCGAGGCTCGGCTCCATTCCTTTCCCCTCCCCTTCCCTTCCCTAACAGTTCCATTCGTCGCCCGACGAACGTGCATCGCCTTTTCCCTACTCCGGGGGCCCAAGCGCAATTTGTTTCAAAGCGTAAATTCTGGTTTCAATCGGTGCAGTTATCATACCAACCGGAAGGTATACATTTAAAATGATCACTTCAGACGTCGTTACGCGTTTCACTGCTTATTACTGCCTAATTATAATTTTTACAAGCAAAAAGAGGTTCAAAAATGTACAAATTTCAAGTTTTTCCACAAACGGCTGGAGATATCGCAAAATGCTCGAAATTTTCGCTCTACTTTTACCGGTTTCATAGGAAAAAAAGTGGTTCGAAATTTTTATCTTTGATAGTTTTTGAGATAGTCCGGTTTTGTTCAATTTTTAACGCTTAATTCCGCAGGGTTAAAATAAAATACCGCAGATTTTCAATCCCGCCAGATCACAAATTTTAAATCTGCTTCCATAGATAATTGTCACTACTGCCAATGGTAAGCATGGAGGTCCGGGTTCGATTCCCGGCCGCACCACAAATTTTAATTCATTACTTCACGTTTACCTATCATGTCTTAGACATATTAGAGACGAAAATACCGCGTCAGGTTTTCTCAATCTATATTTAGATTGATATTTATATCATCTTAGCAGGAATGTTCCACTACGTGCTATTCCGCTGCATGGAGAGCCTTGGCAGTAGTGACAATTATCTAAGGAACACAGAAGCAGGGAAGTCGCGTTTAGACTATTCCGAGGTGCCTTAGTCGTTAGAGTTGCGGTGATCTAACGGTAAGACGACTGCCTGGTAAGCATGGAGGTCCGGGTTCGATTCCCGGCGGTCTAACGGTAGGACGTCTACCTGATAAGCATGGAGGTCCAGGTTCGATTCCCGGCCACACCACAAATTTTAATTCATTACTTCATGCTTATCTTTCGTGTCTTGGACATATTCGAGTCGAAGAAACCGTCTCAGGTTTTCTCAGTCTATATTTAAATACAAATTAAAGCGTTGTGTACAGCGAATATATCTCACCCATTGTTTTCTTTTCTACCATTCGAACCTTCTCCTGTCTTTCTCTCCATCACTGTCTTTCTCCCTTTCTCTCCACCTTCCTTACTACTGTGTACACTACAGCATGCAATAAGCGATTAGTTTCGAGATGACCTTTATATTAGCATGGCCTGCACCATAAACAACAACATGGTATATAGAAGATTGCAGTGAAAAGGACATGCTACAGATGAAACTTTCATTACTATGAAAACTGGATTAAAGGATTTAACACCTTCTGAGTTAAAAGATCGGAAATTTGACCGAATCCCAAAATTTTTGGCGAGTGAGGGGGAATGAGGATTGAGGCAGCTTGGTTCCTCACTTTACTGTCAGAGTTGTGCTCCTAAAGGAGCATTTTCAGATGGTAATACAGTCAATCAGGATAATTTTGTACCAGTCTGGATATCTTTGTACCACATATATTTGGGTTTAAAATGGCTCGTGTTCCACCTATTGACAATATTTATTTCTAAAGGTAATTTTTAATATCTCTGATATAATTAATTCCCCAGCAGGTGGAACATCAGTCATATGAAAGCCAAATATTAAGAGGTACAAAGATAGCCTGACTGGTACAAAGTTACCCTGATTGATTGTAATGATATGCATAACTTACCTGTGAAATAAATAATTGTTTTGTGCAATTTTGTTGTTTTGTACATAATTACTTACAGTTTATGGCGAGAAGAAAATAATGTGTAAGCTTTCGCTACTCTCCGTTTCGTCAGCTGCATACTCGTGTAAGTATATTTTTGACTAAAAGTCTTGATATAGGTATGCAACCGTCAGGATCAGAATATAAAAATAATTCTAAAATTGCTGTTAGGTTGCTACAATAATCTATTAGTTGCTGAAAGTAGATTATTTATTTTAATTTCACAACATGTTTTGGGCCTAGCTCATCATCTGGTCCCTGATATATAATATATACTGTCCATGGAAACAGAAATCTGGAATAGCACACATTTAACATAACCGAACATTTAACATAATCGAACGAGTTAGTTATTATTTATCTAGTCCTAATGTGTACAACATCTGTCTGTCACTTAATATGATTTATCCAACTGTGTATTGAACCAAACCTAAATTCAAGTGAATGAGTAACACGTCACAGAATAGAGGACAAATCATTATAGGAAGACAATCACACAGTAACCCTCATACATTTCTCTTCCTCACTTGAGTTGGAGTAGTATTTTAACTGCCCACGATATTAAAGATCAGTGTCCTGGTAATTTTAACTGTTTATAGCTGGTAAACATTGTACATAATTGTCAAACGAGAGCCGATACTGAGCTCTCGCTGAAGTTTGAAAAATGAGCATAGTACAATATTTTCTGGCTCTCTACTGTTTCTTATTTAAAACTGCATATCGCGTTGAAAATAACTTCATAAGTCTGAAACCTAACACGAAAAGATTGCTTGACTAGAATAACTAGAGCAGGTAGTACTAGAGAGGAAATTTATTATGGGAGAAATTACAAAAAGAACAAAACTCGTCTATCATGTAACTGAACGGTAAACTAGAATATAAAACGTAGTGTAAAATTTTATGATTGCAGAGATAATGCTGAATCAATGGAATCCAGGTTGGAATGTCAGCAACATGGGATACGCAGCAACTCATCGTAAAGACGATCGCTGACCGCAAGAAGCACGTAGGGAAAATAATCACACACAGCTTAAATTTTCAGCCACAGCCTTCACCAGAAAAAGAGCATACAGACATTACACGATCATTGAGGCATAACCCATGCACACACGACCGCCGTATGGTGCTGCTGAGGACCAATTTGGAATTGGGCAGTAGCGGCAAGAGATGTCGATCATACGTGCATGAGTTATGAGTGAATGATTATGTGAATATAGTGTAAAGGGAGATATTTTCGTGGTATATTTTTTGCTCGTTTGCAGCGAATATCTCTATAGGGATGCAAGGAGAAGGTTGACCCGTGTTATGGTAATTCGTGCTCCCCTTAAGATAACACCATATGCCTGTTTCTGTTCCGCCAAGTTTAAAATCAACGATACAAAACTTTTTCATTCTTCCCGCCGTTTCGTGAAATACTGTGGGGATTTTTGTACCGTCTGTGTGTTTTTGATACTGCTTGGAATCTAATGAAGATGTTCCATCTATTTTACGATATGTTATAGTCACTGATAAAGTGAACGTAAAAAAACATTGGAATTACTCGTGCGATGTAAGTTACACGTGATAATGTTTAAGGGAAACAGAGAATTTCTTAGCAAATTCTGCTCAACTGAAATGGTGTCTTTGCATGCTCCCTTATTTTACGCAATTGTATGAATTGTAAGCGAGCTATCCGTTTAGTGTACTAAAGCAAAGTTAAATAGTGTGTCCTACACGACTATACTACAAAATTCATATTTTGAGATATCGCGGAATTACCTGCTACATGAACATTATCACGGAATAACCTGTTGTGGTCTTCAGTCCGCAGACTGGTTTGATGCAGCTATCCTCCCTGCCCTGTGCAAGTCTCTTCATCTGTGAATAAGAACGGCCCTCTACATATTCATTCCGCCTTTCAGCTTTTCCTTCTTTGCTTAGTACTGGTTTACCATCTAAGCTCATGATATTTATGCAGCTGCTTTTCTTGTCACCAAATGTCTCATTTTTTCCTGCACGCCATATCTATCTTTCCCCAAGTTATACATACTTCTACGGTCTTGCATTTGTCCTCTAGCAACTGCTCTTTAGTCAGTCTGTACTTCCTGTCAACCTCATTTTCCAACCGTCTGTACTTATTTTCTCCTTTCATCAATTAAGTTCAGTAACTTCTGTGTTATCCAGGGATTCGTATTACGCCTTGGCCTATCTATATGATACTCTGTGACCTTCACTACTTTATCTCTTAAAGACACCCATTATTATTCTACTGTATTGCTTCCTTCCGCGTCCGTCAATCCTTGCCTTATACTCCCTCTGAAACTCAAAACATATATTTCTTTCAATTTGCAAAGTTCCATCTCCTAACTTCTACCCTTTTCCAATTTTCTAAGTTTTAATCTACAGGTCATAACCAATTGTTTATCATCACGTTAAATTCAATGCCCCAGGGAGGACTCGAACCTCCTCGGCGAGCAACCGCGCGCTCCGCAGCGAGACGCCCTAGACCGCTCGGCTACTCCACCGCGGCGTTATGATCACAGTGTTACAGTTTAAAACATGGTTTCGAAATCTATGCCTTACCATTATAAAGTTCTGATCTCTTCCACGTATAACAAACTTCAACCATGGTGATCAAATCAAATATTTCTGATGATAAAATAGTGCTCAGCACAAAATTCTACCAGGCGATCTTCTCTTTCGTTCCTTTTCCCCAGTCCATATTCACCTACTACATTTCCTTTTCTTCCCTTTCCTACTACCGAGTTCCAGTCCCCCATCACAATCAAATTTTTGACTCCCTTAACTGTCAGAATAATTTCTTTTATCTCCTCATACATTTCTTCGATCTCCTCATCATCGGCAGAGCTAGTTGGTAGTACTGTGGTCGGTGTTGGCTTAGTGTCTATCTTTGCTACGATAATGCTTCCACTATACTGTCCTTGGTGACTTACCCACATTCCTATTTTCTTAAACATTATAAGATATACTTCTGCGTTACCACCAACTGATTTTGTATTTATAACCCTGTAATCAATAGACCAGAAATCCTGTTCATCCTGTCACCAAACTTCACTAATCCCCACCATATCTAACTTTGTTGTTGATGTGCTCTTCACTTGCAGACTGATTTGGTGCAGCACTCTACGCTACCCTGTCCTCTTCATATGAGAACAAGAACGGCAACCTACATATTTGATATCTGCTTACTGTGTTCGTCCCTCGGTTTCCCTTGCAGCTTTTACCTCACAGACTTCCTTCTAATGCTAAACTGACGATTGCTTGATGTCTCAGAATGTGTCCCACCAACCTACTTGTTTTCTTAGTCAGGGTATGCCAAAAACTCCTTTTCTCCCCAATTCGGTTAAGCACCTCCTCATTAGTTGCGTGAGCTACCCATCTAATTTTCATCATTCGTCTGTAGCACCACATTTCGAAAGCTTCTATCATCTTTTTGTCTGAACTCCTTATCGTCCACGTTTCATTCACATACAGTGCTACACTCCAGACAAACGCATTCAGCAAGAACTTCCTAACATTTAAACTAACATTGGATGTCAACAACTTTCGCTTCTTCAGAAACGCTTTTCTTTCCTTAGACATTCTGCATTTTATATCTTCTTTACTTCGGCCCTGAGAAGTTATTTTGTTAGCCAAATAACAAAACTCATCTACTACTTTTATTGCCTCATTACCTAATCTAATTCCTTCACCATCGCCTAATTTTCTGGTGCGACATTAAAATGCCCTTGTTTTTCTCTTGTTAATGTACATCTTATACCCCCGTTTCAAGACACTGTCAATTCCATTCAGTTGCTCTTCCAGATCCTTGGCAGTCTCTGACAGTATTATGTCATCAGCAGAACGCAAAGTTTTTATTTCTTCTACCTGAACTTGAATTCCCTTTCCAAATTTCTCCTTGAATTCCATCATAGCTTGCTCAATGTAAAGACTGAATAACACTGAGGAAAGACTACAACCTTGTCTTAATCCCTTCGCAGCTACCGCGTCCCTTTCATGCCCTTCGACTGTAATAACTACTGTCTGATTTTTGTACAAGCAGAATATAACTCTTCGCTCCCTATATTTTGATCCTGTTAGCTTCAGAATTTGAAAGAGTGTATTCCAGTCAACATTGTGAAAAGCTTTCTCCAGGTCTTCGAATGCTTAAAAACGTAGCCTTGCCGTTCATTAACCTGTCTTCTCAGCTAAGACGTAATGTGAGTATTGCCTTCCGTGTTTCTACATTACTCCTAAACCCAAACTGATCTTCTCCAAGTTAATACGTCTGTAAACTCGTGTTAGTGTTTTGCAACTATGACTTAACTATTCTGTAATTTTCACATTTGTCTGCACCTGCTTTGGAATTGGAATGAAGGATTATGAACCAGAAAATTTTCTCAACCACTTCGTGCAGTAAATCTAAAGATGGCCGCCTTCCTTGGGGATTATTTTACCTCCGGAATATTTTACCAAGAAGACGCCATTCTCATAAATTCATACAGTAGAGCTGCACGTCCTCGGGAAAAATAACGACAGTAGTTTCCCCTTCCTTTCAGCCGTTCGCAGTAACTGTATGGCAAAGCCATAATACCTGAGGCTACAAGGCCAGATCTGTCAATTATCCAGTCTGTTGTCCCTGTAACTACTGAAAAGGCTGCCGGCCATCTTCAGAAACAACAGGTTTGTCTCCAAGATACCTCTCCGCTGTTGTTGCACCTACGGTACGGCTTTCTGAATCGTTGAGGCACGCAAGCCACCCCACCTAGGCACTGTATGTGCTTCATGGGGGCTTCGAAATTACCTACCTACATTTACTGCAGGATACAAACAAGATGCCAAGGGAGTGTTCAAAATACCGCAGGTACACTATTCAGCACCTTCTAGCCGCTACTGAATCATTGAAATTTAATAATGCTAATGAATATTCTGTAGAGCACAGTAAAACACTACTTCAACAGAACTTCCTAAGTAATAGAGCGCAGTACGTTGTTCTCGACGGCGAGTGTTCATCAGAGACGACTGTATCGTCAGGCGTGCCCCAGGGGAGTGTGATAGGACCGCTATTATTTTCTATCTATATAAATGATCTGATGAACAGAGTAAGTTGTAATTTGCGGCTGTTTGTTGCTGAAGCTGTGGTGTATGGAAGGGTGTCGTCTGTAACTGACTGTAATAGCATACAGGATGACTTAGACAAAATTTCTAGTTGGTGCGAAGAATGGCAGCTAGCTCTCAATGTAGAAAAATGTAAGGTGATGCGCATGAGTAGAAAAAGCAGTCCCATAATGTTTGAATACAGCATTAGTAGTGAGCTTCTTGATGCTGTCGCGTCGTTCAAATATCTAGGCGTAACATCGCAGAGCGATATGAAATGGAGCGAGCATGTAAGGACAGTTGTGAGTAAGGCGGACAGCCGACTTCGGTTTATCGGGAGAATTTTGGGAAGATATGCTTCACCTGTAAAGGAGACGGCCTATAAAACGCTTGTACGACCACGTCTTGAGTATTGCTCAAGTGTTTGGGACCCGCTGCAGATGAGTTTAAAGGAAGACATAGAGGCGGTTCAGAGGCGAGCAGCTAGATTTGTTACCGGTAGGTTCAACCAATGCTCAATTGTCACGGAAATGCTCCGGCAACTCAATTGGGGATCGCTGGAAGAAAGACATTCTTTTCGTGAATTTCTGTTAAGTAAATTTAGAGGGCCGGAATTTGAAGCTGAGTGTAGTACGATCTTGCTGCCGCCTACTTACATTTCGCATAAAGATCACAAAGACAAGATAAGAGAAATTAGGGCTCGTACGGAGGCATATAGGCATTCTTTTCTTCCTCGTTCAATTTGAGTGTGGAATAGGAAAGGAAATGCCTAGTAGTGGTACAGTGTACCCTCCGCCACGCACCTTACGGTGAATTGCGGAGTATGTATGTAGATGTAGATGAAATGTGAAAAGACAGTCGACAGCCTCCTAAATTAGGAGGAACGCCGGATCTTGCGACAGAACTATACAACTACATTACAAAGTTGCAAGAACTGAATTGGGGTTGACAGTTATGATGCTGAGTAAAGTGCATTCGAATCAGCGAGACGAGCTGGTCGTGGAAATTTCTTGAACTCCGAAAAAGGAAGTGCTAACTAATGCTGGTGTTGAGAATATTACTTTGCCAACTCCTGAAGACCTCGCCGCTTACTGAGCTTCTATGGCAAATGATGAGATGATTCTTGATTTCTTTTCCAAATTAAGGCAATTGGTGGAAGATTTAAAAATTCAGAACTTGTCTGATCGATTATGGAATTGCGACGAAACTGGTTTGACCTACGTCGTGAAAGCAAAGTCATTACGTCAGTAGGAAAGCGATACGTTTACAAGATAACTTACGCAGATATGAATTTCGGTTGAGCGACGTCCTAAAGCGTGACAGTCTTACAAATTCATTAGTAAATTCAAATGTTTGTAGAGCTTATGGGACTAAATTAAGGGTCATCAGTCCCTAAACTTACGAACTGCTTACTAAGGACGTAGTGGCCGTGCAGAACGTGACTGGCGCGCCGCAATCCGCTCGGCCACCGCGGTCGGCAATTCATTAGTAAAACTCTCTCCTAAAGGCTGGATTAACAGTGATTTGTTTTTAGAAGGCTTCAATTTCTTTTTGTGGATGCCATCCGTCCTGCTCGTTCTGTCATCCTCCTGGTGAATTCTCACGCATCTCATGTTAATCCTGATGTCACAGCAGTTGCTAATGCTAAACAAACTTGTGTTGTTGACATCTCCTGCCCACACATCGCATCGGCTGCAGCCACTTGATGTAGGTCTATATACATCACTAAAGGCTCAATGGGCAACAAGACTCGACCAGTACATGAAACAACTTTCATACATTTTTAAATCCAGCACATATTCAGAGATTTCGTGCGAAGAAACTCGACATCGCCTTCAGAAAAACTGGAATTTATTCTTTCAACAGAAATGCTATTTCTGGAGAGGCTGTTGCTCTTTTACAGCCATCAAATAAGTCTGATCAACCCGCACAAAATATTGCACAAGACATGGAAAAATATTTGTTGACGCTGACCATAGCAGCGATAAGATCCAATACTGTGAATCAGAAAAGAATAAAAAAAAATATTCAAGAGCAATTTCTCTTAATAAAGAACTGCAACGAAAGGCCTCTATATCGAAATCAGAGATCACAAAAACCACACGAAAAAAGGCAATATAGAAGATGATTGGCTTTGTGGTGCATGCCATAAATGTTACTAGAAAAATGTTCGAAAAAAGAATGGAGCTGAATGGATCCAATACTCATTTTGCTTAACACCATACCATGTGATCTGCAAGCATTCTGCTGTAGAGGTTTAAATGAACGACCACTGTTCGAGGATTCAGACATCGTAAGCAACAATGCCTAGCAGTATGTTATAACAATTATGAAGACTATAGGTTCGTTCAAAGAGCTGCAGGACTGCAGCTTCCTGCAGCAGCAAAGCAGGCACTACCGCGCATGCGCGGTACCGATGACGTCAGTCAGGCTGCAGGAGGAAATTTTCCCTACAGTTCATGCAGCCAAGAAGCTGCAGGATGCTGCTGCCGGGAGCTTCGTTGAACAGCCGGTAGGTTGCAGCAAGCTGCAGGACTGCTCTTTGAACACGAATTTCCGTACTGCGCATGCGCGGATGCAGCCCTGCAGCTCTTTGAACGAACCCTATGGTAATTTCCTAGAAGAGTTGTCTCTCGAAAAAGTAACGATATAAATCGCTGCAATCAGATATAGCTGTGCGAGCGAGATATGTCGAAAAAGTGACGCGCGCGCGGACAAAAGAAGTCGGGAATTAGATATTTCGTTGTTCGGAATTAATTTGTCGCGTGTTCTGATTATTGTTCGCCAGTTGTTAGTTTGTTGGTATGGATAAATTATCGTGGCGCGAGTTGATTCCGCGGATTTATTCTGTGGAGAAGTGTATTCAGTTCTGCTGGGAATTGGAACTTTTGCCTAATAGTGAGTGTAGGCGATGTGTGGCACTGAAGGGACTGTTAAACGTCAGAAGAAAGCTTCGCAGCGTGATTTCCATAGACCATAGATATTAAAGACTGCGCGTGACGTCATTATACTGAAACCAACATCTAAGTCACGTGACTCTGGGCAGGACCCTGTTCGTCATTACAAGCAATGTGAAGTGCAGTTGACAGTCGCAGTTCTTCTCCTTTCTAGTGCAAATTAAGCGTCATTGCGACAATAAAACGTCTTATCGTATTCTTATTACATATTCATTAGTACAATGGGCGTTAGTTCTCCGTAATTCGCAATATCAATGCACCGGTTACAGTTTTCAATTGTGCCTAGATGAAATGTATTCACAGTTCGTTTTATAAGCAGCAGAACTGCAGTTCTTAAGTGAATGTCTGTTTTTGTTGTACTGTGAGTCTTTTAGTTTGTAGCTCACACAGGAGACTAAATATTAGTTTGACAAGCAGCATCAGTTTTATACGATTCCTCAACAATACATGTGAAATGATTTGTCATGCTTTCATATACCTGTATACCTGAAATCGGATTGCATCCATGATGTCCGATTTTGATATAATACAAATGTGTATATTTTACGACTTTTCCACATACAAAAACGTAAAACAAGAAAAATATTGGCTATTTACATTAAATAATAATGTGATCAAAAAATTATTGATGTTCGTCACAAGAACTGGTTTTATAGGGATAATAAACAGTCCGTATTCATCTCCAGCGTTGTGGAACGCTATTAATGGCAGATCTGCACCAGAAATTACTTACTTGCTGAAATGTATAATCAGTCAAGACACGCTGAAATAATCTTCCCTTAATAAATCACATTGGTCAGTTGGGAAAAAAGTAAAAAATTCATAGTGCAACACAAACATTGAGGATCTGTAATTCTTTTGCTTGTAAACGCAACTGACAATAATTTTCGCCTGGTCACTGTATTAACGTCAGTAATACGGAGAAATCACGTTACTTTTATATATTACATGTGTAATATGGATACGAGAAGTCGTTTTATTGTTAAAATCATCGCTTGACTTCTTCTGTAAAATAGAAACAGTGTGGTTCGTAATGATGAAGCCTCGCTCACGTGACTCGGGGCAATTAGATGCTGGTTTCAAACTATAACACAGCAGAGATAGAGACATGCGCAGTCTATGTTATCTTTGGTCTATACTGATTTCCCTTACGAACTCATTTGTTCCAAGTGCGAAAAAAGGACATACATTCGGACGAACACTTGGTTTGCCAACACAAAACCAAGTATTGAGAAAAGTCTGGTAATAGTTGCGTGTTGGATACGGCAATATACATTAGAAGCTTGCGCTGCAGAGATTGATGTTAATATTAATACCGTTTGCGACTATTACGACTTCTGTCGCGCAATCTGTTATGTGGTTGTGACAAACGACAGTATTCCTATTGGTGGGACAGGAAAAGCTGTAGAGATTGATGAAACCCACATCTCAACAAGAAAATACGGGACGAAAGTTCAAGAACGAAACGGAACATATATGGGTTTTCGGTGGCATTGAGAGGCTCGTAAGTGCTTCATTGTCCGTGTGAAATCAAGGTCGAAAGCAACACTTGTACCACTAATAAAGAAGTTTATTTTCCCAGGGACAAAATTGATTACCGCCGGTTGGAAATCTACCAAAATTTAGAGAAAGACGGCATAGACCACGAATTTGTAAATCATTGCCGGCCGCGGTGGCCGAGGGGACTGAGGCGCTCCAGTCACGGTCGTCACGGCCACTACGGTCGGGGGTTCGATACCCCCCTCGGGCATGGATATTTGTGCCGTCCTTAGTGTTAGCTAGTTCGTAAGTAGTTTGTAAGTTTAGGAACTGATGACCCCGTAGTTAAGTCCCATAAGCTATACAAACATTTGAACATTTTGTAAATCATTCAGTTGAGTTTGTTTCCTCTGATGATCCTTCAGTGCACACTCAAAACATTGAAAGGCTGTGGAAATCTGTCAAAGAAACAATTAAAAAAGAGGGAAGACCTGGTAACAGAGATGAAAGGTATCTGTTTCAATTTCTGTATTTCCATAATTTGAGACTTACAGGGAAAACCAACGCATGTGAAATGTTGCCTAAATTCTACAAAGACATATCGGGAGTTTATTCCGGCTACGGTAAAACAGGTCTCATTCCAGCATCATATAGTTCACCCGATAATACATGCGAAGCACGAAGCAGTGACCAGTAAAACCTATATCTGTCATTATTTCAATCAACATTCGAAGAAAACATCACTTATCACTAAGATACGCTGCCTCAAAATAGTATTTGTAATATTCTTTAACATTTTTTCACTACTCGCATAAAAATACGAGTTTAGATCTTCGGTCATAGATACTGGTAGACAAGGTATGGCATCGTTTTCATGGCAACAACATCTTTGCAGCTAAACCATTCGTTTGCCAGCAGTCACGTGATAGTGTACAGCTGTGGTAAAGCTTTGCCTAGGATTATACAGAGCTTTTTGTGAAGGCAAGTAACAATACATTTCAAGCGAAAATATAATTAGTTTAAAATGACGGCATTTCTTAAAAACTGCGGAGTTGTTTATTATATCCGGCTAATGTTTGCCAACAGTCACGTGGTCCTATGTTTGAACCACGCCATGTTAATAGCCGCTCTGCTGTTTGTCGGTCTGTTAATATCTATGGTGGAAGGTTCAGATTCATCTGTCTTTTGTCCAACGCGCGTACGTCACTTTTTCAATATATATCGCTCGCACAGCTATATCGATGTCTCATTGCAGCGATATATATCGTTACAATTTCGAGTGGCAACGCTTCTAGGAAATTACCAAGACTATTTTCACGTGCATGGCCATTTGTATTGCTTGTTTGTAAAAAAAAAAAAAAAAAAAAAAAAAAAATAAAAAAAAAAATAAAAAAAAAAAAATAAAAAAGCACGAAATTGGATTACTATTATTACAAATTACCTACCTAACTTACGAAATTACGTGCTTTTTATCATTTGGAAGATGCCACAATATTTATTCAATAGCACTATTTAAATAAGAAATGCAGTCTAAAACCGTTGTATTATGTCCGATTTCTGACAGGCAAGTGCTAATTAAAGAATAAATTCGTAAACATCAGGAGTTATTAGCAAAGTAACAAATTTATCACGAATATAACGTATCTCCCATTATCCTACGTTGTTCGTTTTCTGATGACGCCTGTGGTCGAAAATTTAAGCTGTGTGCATGTGGTAGTCTTTTCTACGTGTTTCTAAGTGTGAATGCTAATGTTAGAAAGAATATCTGAAACTGAAATAAAATCATTAGTTATCAGTACGGTATACGGCGCACCATTCTAACAAAATGGGGAAACAGGTTTTATTTCACGAAAGGAAAGAACTGGCGTATAGAACATAACTTTAAAAAAAAATAAATACAGTACGACACTAGCACAGGATGTTAAAATTTTGTGAATGTTAGTGTGAACTACTTTACATAGTTAAAAGCACCAGAGATGTTTGTCGTGGTTTTTAACTGCTGCAGAAAACTAGTTGGATAATAGTACTTAAATAGACCAAGTAAATATTTGCTTACCTCATCTTCGAAACTCTTCTCCAAGAATTTTTCATCTGGAACTGTTCTGTCTGTATACGAATCAAGAAATCGCATTAGGATCTCTAGATGTTCGTATTTAAGCGGCAGAGCCTGAAACATTTTTTAAACATTTCCCTATTTTTGTATGATCTTACATAAAGTACACGTCACCAGCATCACGGACGCTATACGTACCTCTGCCTCTTCGGAACCCATTTCACACGTACTGAAAAACGTACAGGATTTCCTTCTCCGGTGTTGTTCCGAGAGTGATTACCCGATGACGTAAAAAATGTACACAACATAACCAAAGATTGCACTATATAAGACCACGAGCATAATCACAACAACCATGGAATAAACACTTCTACTCTCTGACACATCTAAAGGCTAGCGCGCATGGACGACTTTTGTCACCGTGACTGATTCGTCACTCTCGTCAAGTCTACGGACACATACGGAGATGCGTGCACGTTGCGACGTGACAACCCAGTGACATTTCTGTCTTCCGACCCAGGAACAAGCCTGTGACAAATCTGTCATTATATTATATTATGTCTCTAGGTTTTGATAGCCGCGCGCACGGGTGACAAAATTGTCACTTTCCGTCCATATCCTCTCCACATTTTCTTGCCGATCGTCAAGACAGACACATGCAAACATGGCCTCAACATCTTAGCGTAACATGACTGTATACGAAGGCGACATTCATCGTGATATTCTTTTTGATGAAGTTTAAAAAGTACTTTAAAACTGGCTACGGCAACCAATTTTCATAATTACTAACCATTCTTGTAAATATCATTTCTACAACGTGTAAGATATTTATCTATGAAAGGAGTTAGTCACAAAAATATTAAACACATCCAGTAAATAATCAGTGGACAATTTTTGGCAAAAGTGTATAAAACGGAGGAATTTTTTGTACGTTTTCTAGCATAACATACAGCTGAAACAGAAAAAAAGGTTATTTCCAGGACAGACTGAGTCAATAATACAAAAAAAAAAAAAAAAAAAGAATTCAGTTTTGAGACATTTCGTACAAAGAAGCAAAACTAAAGGCAAATGGCAAATATACGATTAATCTCAGAAAACTGGATATTTAAATTTTTATTATGAAGCTGTTGCTGATAAGTTAGTAAAGAAAAAAATCGGAATGCAACAGTGAAATAAACAATACTGAAATAAACAATATATCCCTATTTCTAGTACAGTAGGCGCAACTTATCACCTGTTACCATTAATTCACTAAAAATATTCAGCTGGTATCGATAACTTTCAACAGTCATTTGAAAATAATGAAAAGAAAAGCTTAGATTTTGTCGATGACTATGAAACATTGCAGGGACAGGCTAATAGTGAGAAGTTTTACTATAAGAGGTAGTATAGAGTATTCTTTTATATTTTAAGTCTCATGAGTTCACAAATAATGACCGTTTCTTCCACATCTATATCGACAAATGACGCTTGTATTTGGAAACCGCTTTCAATACATGGCGTGACAGT
This sequence comes from Locusta migratoria, assembly GCA_026315105.1. Taxonomy (NCBI): domain Eukaryota; kingdom Metazoa; phylum Arthropoda; class Insecta; order Orthoptera; family Acrididae; genus Locusta; species Locusta migratoria. The sequence goes on from CM048747.1 coordinate 190,393,481, forward strand.
GACAAAATCGTTTTTGTCACAGTGACAAAAAATCTCCAGTTCGCGCTATTCCTAACGTCTGCAGTCGCGACACTCACTGCTGTAAAAGTTGTTACTAAGTGACAGTTGCAACGACACTAGCACTCCTAGTGATATTTGTTTATAATTATTTTAGTACGTACCGTAATTAACGAAATAGTTAGTTACAAGCATTAGTAAAATATCAAGAGACATACATAATACGGAAATTAATGTAAAGACAGCTGAAGTTAACTGATTCAGTAGTATAAACAACAAATTCTTACGAATATGTATGTATTTGCAGTTTTTTTTATTTTTTTATATTTTTTTATTTATTTTTTTATTTTTTATTTTTACAGTGACAGGCATTTTATTTACGTGTATCAATTCGGTGTGGGGTCTAATGCTTCGCACATTTTTATACCTAATTCGTCTTTCTTAAATATGTATATTGTTTAGTGTAATTAGTTTAGCTTAAAAACCCAATGTTCTGATAGTTATCGCCATTTGTGGTTTATCTGTAGCAACAATTGTGAAATTGGGTTCTTCTCTATTGCAAAAGAGATTGCTTTTGACGATTTATTGCCACGTTTGTGGCGTTTTTCCTTCAGCTACAGCTGTTGTGGCTGATTTGGAACGGTAAATACTGTAGTTATTGCATCTATATACATTTACTACGTTCCACCCTCACAGATTTTACTGGAATCGAAATGTACCTGCGTAGAAAAGCGACGTCTCTGTGCTAAAGGTCAGGTCTTCTGGCGCTTCCGAGCCACTTTTTTTTATTTTTAATAGGAAATGAAATTATTCAGTTAAAGCCTGTGTGTTACAATAGTAAAGAAACTGTCCTGTAAGGTACCGATTCGTACCTTGTCAGGGATTTTAGGATACCTAAGAAAGCCGGCCGCGGTGGCCGAGGGGGCTGAGGCGCTCCAGTCACGGTCTGCACGGCCACTACGGTGGGGTGTTCGAATCCCCCCCTCGGGCATGGATATTTGTGCCGTCCTTAGTCTTAGATAGTTCATAAGTAGTTTGTAAGCTTAGGGACTGATGACCCCGTAGTTAAGTCCCATAAGTTCTACAAACATTTGAACATTTTGAAACCTAAGAAAGACTAATGTGGAGCTATTTTCATATTATTACCTATTTACATGGCACTACATACATTCCCTAAGGCAAAAAATATGTTAAAATCAATATAAACGATACTATTCGCTCTCATCCAATATCGTAATCGGCAGGCCGGCCGCTTGGAGCGCTGCTGTCACAGCGTATATACAAAACTCTGTGGGAGCGTCGTGACTATCACCCCGTTTACATGGGCTTCCAAAACCGGATTTAGAAAACCGATTTCCCAATTCCGCTTTTGTTTGGATGTAAACACTCCAAAATCGATTCTGGAAATCCGCTTCTCTAAAACGGTTTTCCAGTTCCACAATCGATTTTCGTGCCCATATAAACGCAACCGTTTTCGAAGCGTTCTTGGCTTGTCAGATTGTGTTTTCTTGTTAAGAATTTTCGGCACATCTGGAAAAAGTGATATTTTCTAATGTGAAATAAAAGTATAAATATTAGAGTGTACACACATTTGTGTATTTAAACAAAGAAAAATAGCGATTGTGAGGACTAAATAAGGAATTGAATCAGCTGTTTTCCAGCCGCCATGTTAAGTGAGCTAGGAAATCCGATTCAGTCTATGCCATGTAAACACGACATTGAAAAACGGTTTACGAAAATCGGTTTTCGTCTTCCGGAAGATGTGTTGCATGTAAACGTACTGTATATGTCACACCCTGCTCTCGGATGCTTATCGAAATTCTAGTGGTAAACTTGTTTAGTGACATCGTTAACAGTTGGCAGCTGCTCCTTTGATCATACATATGATCGCTCCCCTAGCAGCAAGAAAGGTGCTGTATTATTTCATTATTACTTTTCTACTTAATTGACGAGATAGTTGTTAAATTTTTGCGTTACAGGCATTAGTAAGCTATCAAGACAAATGAATAATCGTGAAATAAATGTAAAAGCAGCCGAAGAAACTCTCTGATTCTGTATCATAAGCTATAACTTAGTCACAAGAAATACTTCCTAATAAGTGTATAATTGCTGCTTACCCCACTGAAACTAAGGGAATATAAATACATTAGAAGCATGTATTTCTGATGCTATTAGTTCTCGTTTTAATAGCTCTTGATATCCAACAATTTCGTATGCAGTCCAATAATTTGCACGTTCTTACAGTCTAATACGTATAGTGACAACACTCTCTGTTGTGAAATTTGTTACCATTCGACAGTTAGAGCGACACTAGCGCTCCGAATGGCGAGGAAAGATACTTAACACTGGTGTCAAAAGGATAATATTGGAAATCATGTTGCGACTTTATTAACCCACGGTCGTGACGTGCCTTTATTCGTAGAACCGTTTTCAAGTGGTCCTTCGGCTCTTCGGCTCTCAAAGACGTACTTTGGACGCAACGATAATCATATGGCTGCGGTTGTCAAGTCTGCGGTAGCCATTCTAGCAGACGTATTAAACCAGTTGTTCATTACTTGTTTAGTTGTGTAACTGGAAAGTGTTACCTGCATTTCCGTACCTTTTATGTATTCATATTCCGAGTTGAAAGTAAAATGTTGTTTGTACTTTCCGATTCCGGAACTACAATCCACTGCCAGGATGCTGTATTTGACTCGCGATTATTTGGAAAAGTGGAAGTTTCGCGTTTGAATTCCAAGGCACGTAGCTCGCGTATCATTGAACAATGCAATTTCAAAGCTAACGTGCATTAAACAATTATGACAAATACTTTTTTTACAGTTAAATACCTTTGTTTACGTTTTAAGATCTTAAAGAGGACAACGAACACAATGTCTACAGGCCTGAAGACTGCCCATTAAAGGCACGTGTAGAGATACCAGCAGATGACGTTGTTCTGAGTATTCTGTATGCACTTGCAACAGAAATTAAATTTATCCTGTTAGTATCTTAGTTAACCACACACATTTGTAATTGTGACATATTCAGAAACAAACCACCAAATATTGGTGACAAGGAATATCGGTCTAAGCACACACTCGGAAATCGCGATATATTCGAAACTAAGCAAAATATTGGGGTGAAACATGAAATAGCCTTTCCATACCCTCGGAAATCACGAGATATTCGGAAATAAATAGCCAAATCTTTCTGACTAGCGAATGGTGTAGGCCTAAAATGTCATTGCTACTCATTTCACTTACTGTACCAGCAATTTTAACGTTCCACTAGTTTTGTCTCCAACCATATTCACGAAAATCGCAACATGTTGGAACAAAGTCAAATACTTGTGAGAAGGAAGAAGTGAAATGTCATTGCTGATCGCTCCGCTTGCAGCAACAATTTCATTCTCGGTTCTTCAGTTACACATAAAAATCACCAAATCGATGTTATTAACTCCCGAGACAGCATATAAGAGTACTGGATAAAATAATACTGTTATGTGAATAAGAAAATTCCACAAAGTGTTGTGGATAATTAACTCCTACAATATGTTACAAACGTTAAGATGGAACAAAATAGTATGGGACGAGTTTCATTCAAAGAACCTCTTGCTTTGTAGTCCACCACTCTACCCATTACGTTCCAGTATCTCGACGTTATTAGTCTCTTAATATTTTATACACTCGTTCCCACAAGTTTGTTTCTCAATGTTAATATGATTTTTATTACATTTAGTTATAATAAATTCATCCAGAGATGATTTTGTAATTCATCGTCAATTCGCTGTTGCCCTGAAACAGTTTACTGCGAGTTATAAAACGAAAACTGTGAGATTTACAGCAAATCAAGATGGCGTCTGTGACATGGAAGGAACAAGTGTATATCGTTTTTAATTCACTTTCCAAAATCGTCGTTCATTGGCTAAAATAACAGCGATTTTCATTGTAGAGAAAGAAATTTTTGATAGACATATATTTATCGTTGCCTCCAAAGAACGTATTTGAGAGCCGAAGTACCACTCGAAAACGGTTATACGAATAAAGGCACGTGCGCAGTGGCCAAGCGCATTGAGGCGCTATGTTCCGATGCGCGAGGCCGTTTCCGTAAGGGGGTTCGAATCCCCCCTCGGGCATGGATGTTTGTGTCGTCTTTAGTATAAGGTAGAATATAATAATGGAAAGTCCAGGTTAGAATTAATAATATAGTAATAAGGACAGTTTACAACTCACTGCATAGACGTGCAACGAGCTGCGACAGGCACGCACGCATATTCATGCACCACTCAACATAGGAGAGGTTTAGAATAGAGAAGTAGGAACTGTAAGATATGGAAAAAAGGGAAGTTATTGTAGGTTGAGGCCTGGGTGATTTAGGATCGTAGAATGTATTGTAGGGATAACACCCATCTGTGCAGTTCAGAAAAGCTGGTGGTGGATGGGAGGATCCAGATGGCCCAGGTTGTGAAGCAGCCATTGAAATCAAGCATTTGCTCTGCTGCATGCTTTGCCAAAGGGTGGTTCACCTTGTTATTTACCACAGATTGGTGGTGGCCATTCATCCTAATGGGCAGTTGGTTGGTGGTCATGCCAATATAGAAAGCTGTACAGTGACTGCAGCTGGGAAATTACATGGCTGCTCTCACAGGTGGCCCGGCCTCTAATAGGATAGGATAAGCCTGTGGCAGGATTGGAATAGGAAGTTCTGGATGGGTGGATTGGACAGGTTGCAGCGGGATCGTTCACAAGGATATGATCCCTGTGGCAGTGGGCTTAGTTTAGGGGTGGCATAAGGATGAACTAGGATGATGTGGAGGTTGGGAGGGTGACGAAACACCACTTTAAGAGAGATGGGAAGAATCTGCGGTAGGATGTCTCTCATTTCTCTTCCCACCCCTCATAAAGTGGTGTTCCGTCGCCCTCCCAACCTCAACAACATCCTAGTTCATCCTTATGCCACCCCGAAACCCAGCTCACTGCCACAGGGATCATATCCTTGTGGAAGACCCCGCTGCAAGACCTGTCCAATTCACCCACCCAGCACTTCCTATTCAGGTCTCTCACAGGCTTATCCTACCTTATCAGAGGCCGGGCCACCTGTAATTTCCCAGCTGCAGTCACTGTGCAGCTTTCTATATTGGCAGAGCGTGATTCGAAGTGCGGCAGCCGGAGGTGATGGTTGTATGACTGTTTTGTGCACCTGTATGATTGCGTGAATGTTCTATTTTCTTAAGAAGGCCATGGCCGATAGCTGAAAGTGTTGTATGTGTGTGTCTTTTGTATGTGCAGCTCGTCGTCACGTCTTTGCGGTGAGTTGTAAACTGTCCTTATTACTATATTATTAATATTAGGTCGTTCATAAGTAGTTTGTAAGTTTAGGGACTGATGACCCCGCAATTAAGTCCCATAAGCTTAACAAACATTTGAACATTTGAATTTTATTAACCCACCAGGAGGGTAGACCGTATCTGAGTGATTCCTGCACGTTGAAACATGCAGCGTTGTCCGATCCTCTTCCATAGTAAACAGCAGTCAGTGCGGCCGGCACTGCAGCGTTCTTGGTTGTCCTCCAGGTGAGCCATCAGCGACTTTGTGACCAGTGGCAACCACGAGACTATTCATCCATACTCTTCTTTATATGTAGTACGGTGCAGGTTCCAGATGAACGTTAACACTAAGGCAACAATTCCAAGGCCAAGTAATGACGATTGCATCGAGCACTATCGGTATGACCGCTCTCGGTAGCAAACATCGATCAGCTAAATGCTGGTCAGGCAGAGTATTTATGAGGCTGACTGGTAGCGTATACATGAGGCAAGAGACCGAAAGTTCCCTGGAACTTAACCGGGCTATTAGCAATCCTTCGGCTTTGTATTTTGCATCGCCAGGCCTCCTGTAAGCTATGTCCCAAGTAAGTATTCTTGCACCATTGCTGAGTGAGACAATGAATCGTTAGGGACGTGCTCTTATAACAAAAGTCTGTTGAGTGGGTACCTTGCTCTCGGCTCAGTGAGCGGGTCACAATGCTTACACTGTGCTGAATGTTAAACCAAGCCCGAGACGACTTTGTCGCCATCACCATCCGGAGTCGACGGTTAGTGTCGGATGAAACTTGGGAAAGCTTCCATACTATTCTGCCACAAGGCAGCGGGAAGTCATCCCTGAGGAGGGAGACTTTCTGGTGGGTGTCTTGCCGATACACATCACTGGACAACTGATACTTTTTTATTATCTCCCGTGATCTCAAATTTGTTCGACGAAATGCCTACTGCGCTACTTGAAGCATAATGGTATTTGTTTCTCTGTGAGTAGAGGAACAAACTGGTGCTACTCCATGCAGCACCGGGTTTTCAACTAGGTAAGAGAATGAAGAAGAAGGCAAGACGTAGGGACGGAGATGGAGGAAGTGACGAGCAGAGAGAGATTAAAGCATGGAGTGTAGCGTGTATATCCAATTCCCATGCATATTTAGTTATTTCGAAGCTTTGTCGAGTGCGCTTTTGTAAAATGTTGAACAATAATTTATTCCTGTACACCATTATAATTTATTCAGCATATTTGAAATAAACAAGCTAAAAAACACGGCCTGTTTCAACGCTTCCGGCCATCTGTAACACAACAAAATATATCCTGAAGCGTTCCCACGGTCGCATTGTTAAGTCACTGTGGTTTATTCTTTTTTTTTTTTTTTTTTAGCTGTGTTCATCTCGGTCAGCTTGAATCGAACTCGCTTATTCGTAATACGTACATCTGTATTTTTCATCCGTTTCAGGAATACTGTACGGATTTCGATGCGATTGGTATGAATTTAACGCAAGAAATCGTGGTCCGTAAACTACCGAGTCGAAAGTGAAAGCCGAAAATCGTTCTGTTAGGACTAAAAGTGGAATGTGTGTACCGGTCTTGTTGTTACTAAGATTTCAGGCAAGATAATCCCGATTAAAATTGAATTATATGAGGTTGCATCGCACGTTGGGCAGGTTTCCTGAAAACTAGTCAGGAAGAGGAGATCTTGTTCGTGGGCACGCACGTTCACGTCCCACTTAATTTCATATTGAGATGCCGTAAGAAATGTCTTGAGAAGGAAACGCCAGTTGAGAATGAATGAGATCTCCTGGCAATAAATTTCGCTATCTTCAATACTGTTCAAATGACATTTGGGGTTGTATATCGAATGCAAGAAATGTTCGTACAGCTTATGGGACTTAACTACGGGGTCATCAGTCCCTAAACTTACAAACTACTTATCAACTACTTACGAACTAGGACGGCACAAATATCCATGCCCGAGGGGGGATTCGAACCCCCGACAGTAGTGGCCGTGCAGACCGTGACTGAAGCGCCTCAGTCCCCTCGGCCACCGCGGCCGGCTCGAATACAAGAAAACTTTATACGCCGTTGCCACGTCTGGTTTAACGCTGGTAGACGCCTTTTGAAAAAATGTTCAAATGTTTGTTAAGCTTAAGGGACTTAACTACGGGGTCATCAGTCCCTAAACTTACAAACTACTTATGAACTACCTACAACTAAGGACGGCACAAATATCCATGCCCGAGGGGGGATTCGAACCCCCGACCGTAGTGACCGTGCAGACCGTGACTGAAGCGCCTCAGTCCCCTCGGCCACCGCAGCCGGCACGCCTTTTGAACAAACGTATAGAGGTTTATGTTAAGCTTATGGGACTTACCTGCGGGGTCATCAGTCAAAACGTATGGAGGCAACTTATGAAACTTACACAGGTAAATGGAATTTATTCAGTCTTTCTGATGTCAAATTATTAACTCCGAGACAAGACCATTAAACGGGGAAATTATTAAGGGTACTTTCGGCTATTGGCGAGAAATCTGAACGACACAACCAGGTTTGCAACTTGAGGCCCATAGTTTGAGAATTACGCGCGGCTAATGCGAATGGTAAATGGGTTTTCACGAATATAAGATGCGGACAAAATAGTATGAACACGTAACATAAACGCAATAATCATTTATTAGTAAGTAATTAGGCCACCACTGTCTTTGAGGACAGTTGCAACTCGGGAACATATTTTTAGAGCAGTTCCTAACAGAATATCGTCATTTACTTCAATTGTATTGAAGCTGTAAATTTCGTCCTCACTCGCAGTAATTAAATTCCCCATAACGGTTCAGTTTTGGCGATTTTATGTCCAGGGAAGCTGTTTGATAATTTTCTAACCCAGTATAGAGCATGCCTGAACCATTTTGAGTGTGTGTGCGTGTGAGAGAGAGAGAGAGAGAGCATTATCATTTTGGAATATGGCAGTTTTCTTTTAGCATTAATGTTCATCATAGGAAGCAGTTTAATGTCGAGGACCATGAGATATCATTCACAGCTATCCGACCAATGAGGATAATGACATAGTTGAATACCACGTTGTGCCGCGGTGGAGTAGCCGAGCGATCTAAGGCGCCTCGCTGCGGAGCGCGCCGTTGCTCGCCGTCGGAGGTTCGAGTTCCCCCTGGGGCATGGGTGTTTGTGTTGTCCTTAGTTTAAGTAGTTTGTAAGCTACGGACTGATGACCACGCAGTTTGGTCCGATAAATTTTTGAACATTTGAATACCACGTTGTAGATGCCAAAATAATGACGGAACCTCCCCCTTGACTGTAGGAAGAAGGCATGCCGCATCGTAAGCTTCTTTTGGTATTTTTTATACACAACCCCTATTGTTTGTAGGAAGAAATGTAAACGACGATTCATCGGACCATACCACACACACTTCCAGCATATAGTGTTCGAAACGTTCAAATGTCTGTAGAGCTTATGGGACTTAACTAAGTGGTCATCAGTCCCTAAACTTACAAACTACTTATGAACTAGCTTATACTAAAGACGGCACAAACATCCATACCAGAGGGGGGATTCGAACCTCTGACCGCAGCGGTCATACAGACCGTGACTGTCACACTCAGACCGCTCAGCCACCGCAGCCGGCCAGCAGCATATAGATTTATGATCGCAGCTTTGCGTTGGCCTCCATTATTAAGGGTTTGCAGCCTTACCATGAATGTTAATCTGCAGTCGTACTGTTTTTATCGAAACAGTCTTACTCGAGTGAAAGTTGAGTTTTTCATCGCGTAGTGAAACGTTTAAGAGTGCAGCCGTTTACGTAACAGATGCTCCCACTGAATGTGGACCATTGAGTTGAATTCTTTGGAGGTCTGAGAGATTACGCATCGCATGATCATTTGTGTTGATCGTCGCATAGCAAAACATTTATGACATATTGAAACGTAATGTCGAAGACATCGTACATCAGTTGTGCACTGAGACGCATCTTAGTGTTAACGAGCATGCAGTGGTGCCAACTTGCGAGATGTAGTATACTGGAGGGTGTTCATATTATTTAGTACACTAACGTTTCTGTATCAGGGTCCCTTTCATCAGATACATTTACCCTGCTCCATCACCAATGAAAGTTTGTAACGTCATGACAATTATTCCGCATGCCCAAGTCACCCGTAATTTCATTCATGTATTCCTCTCACTACACCGCATACACATTATATCGTCGGACTATATTGAAAACTTCTTATCTCAAAACGTGAATCAGAAACATTTGTATTAACAGGCAGAAAATATAGTTTATCGTCAATAATCGTTTAATCGTTCCAGTGAGACACCTGTTTGCTATGCAATAGTGACGAAAACAATTTACATACGAGGGTTGGAACTTAAATAGTGACAACTATTATTCACAACCGATACAAAAGTGTTACATGTTTGCACCTACTAGTGTCATTCAAAGTATTCACCAACGTTGTGTAGAATCCGTTGCCAGCGATATGGAAGGCGTAGTATACCGTAACCAGAGTCTCTTCTGTTGATGGTGCGAATGGAGCGGTCTACTGCCTCTCGAATCTCTGAAACAGTTCTAAAGCGAATGCCATGAAGTGGTTCCGTCATCTTCGGAAATCGACCGAACAGAGCAGCCATAGCTTGCGCTGTATGCGCCTGCGCATTGTCGTGCAAAATTGTGGATGGGTTTTGCAGATGGTGTTGCCGCTTCTTTCGCAAAGCTGGTCACAAGTGTTGCTCCAAAAACGAAAGAACAGTAATACTGTGCATTGACGGTCTGCCATGGTCTGCGACCTATGATAACACCATTCAATTGTGTCTCGTCCTATGTGACCCTTGTCTCATCCAGTGTTATGATACGGCGTAAGAAAGTCTCTCCACGCTCAAAGCGCTCCAAGTGCGTCTAAATAAAGTCGTAATGCATCCATTTCTGCAATTCCGTCAATTCATGCGGAATCAATCGTAATTCAATTTTTCGCATGCCCAGGCGTTCCTTCAAGATGAAAAGCATAGTCGTTTGCGTCAATCCGGTCTCGTTGGCGAGCTCACAAACCTGGCGTCGGTCACTGTCCACTAAGGCGGCAACAGTATGCACTTCTTATTCAGAGACGCTAGGACGACATGCCCGATGCATGTCTTCCACAGTTTGGCGACCTTCGTTGAAGGCTTTTACCCAACGTGCCACTGTTCTGTACGGCAATGCCGATTCCCCGCACGCCCTTGAAGACCTTGATACAATGTCGCGCTGTACGACCTCTGACACATTCAGTCTTGATCCAACTCCGTTGTACCTGTTCCGAAAACACAGTGACACCGTTACGTTAGACCGTTCGCTCACAAGTGACTGTGTTTCCCTCGATTGTGCGCCCGCCGGTGACACGTGACGGGCGAGTCAATTAGCTTCGGAGGTAAGGTAGGTATTTCAACAACGTGTGCTATCAGCGGCAATAGTAGATTCCGTTGCATAGTATCTCCAGTATATTACAAACCATCAATTCTTCGTGAGAAATCTGGGATATGAATGTAATACAACCAGACGATGTGTAAATTTTCAGTATTTGGAATCCTCCTTCGTGCCGCAGTTTTAATATCCTACAGTATAAATATAGTCATTTTTCGCACAGTTTTTAATTTAAATGTGCCAGACGCCCTTTCTTCCTCCTCCCCTTATTACATCTAAGCCAAAATTACAATTATTGTGAGGTTGAGGTGTGATCGATGATGACAATGAAAAGACGAGACGTACAACTTGTAAGATCTTAATACCAAACACAGATTCAGGAAGAACACATAAGTGATGTATCTCCCCAGGACGGAAATGAGGGGAGTTTCCTTCTAGAGTCTCTTTCGCATTTTTCTCAACCGCAGCTGCGTCATTAGCGCGCTTGTTAATAAAAATGACCTCTCGTCCTTGACCAGGTCATTCAAGAGAGGCTCAATTTACTTTCATCTGTAAACAGCCGAGACCTCGGCCTGCCTCGGTGAAGATCTCTCATAGTTGTCTTCTCAACAGGAAGATTCTACAAACAGCCTCGTTCTCCCTGGCAGATTCCCCATCCCTCTCCCCAAAGTTAAAGAGTTTCCTGGTTTGCAAACGGCGGAAAGCTAATGAGCTGCGTATTGATTGTAAGATACGTAAGCCTACCTAATGACGTCAACATAACAATTCGCTGATAAAGTTACTGAATGCTTCGTTATTTACTGTACGTGTGATAACCTCGATCGTTACTACGTCAAGGGTAGGCACACATTCGAACCCCCACCCCCGAAACGTTGGGACTTACACTGGACCCAAAGGAAATTTTATAGTACAATATACTTCCTTCATATTATTCATTCTTGAATATGGCAGAACGTCAAGCGAAAGTTGTAAAGAAGTTGATGAAAAGTAGCAGAGGAAGTTTCTCGTAACGTATATTAGGCTTAAGGATTTCCGTGTTCTGCAACATTGAACCCAAGAACAGGTTTGAGTTAATTAGCCTCTTTTATCTGTCGTTCATAGCCATATTAGGAAAAATTTAAGTGTAACATGCCTGCGCCTGGACAATTTCGTAACAGAATAGAGTACGTTCAAAGTTACTGTCTTTATTCGTAAACGGATTCTTTTCAAACAGAAAACAATATCGAATGATTTTAACAGAAAGAGTCAGGTTGATAGTAGTAGACCAGTCTAGTGACATCCAAATAAGTATGTGAAGATACTAGTTGGGAATTTTTCTTTGATCAACTCATAACACAGTTTTTACACAGTTAGCTGCTGCAAGTGAATTAGTGAATTTTCAATGGCTTCCACCTTCCACCCCCTAGATATCCAACCGTCCCCCACCCACACACACACACACACACATCTGCTGACTGGGGAAGCCCTAGTATGTGTGTTATTAATGAAGAGAGATAGTAACTCAGTACAGTGAATATTTTTCATTCTTCAAGCTTATTTTAGATATGTAACATCTATTATGGGAATTACTGAGAGAAACGCGAATCATTTAAATCTTTGTTTCAAGTGTTCAAAAGTGAAATGGCATTAAGCATTTCGTACACAATATAAACATTTCGAAGCCAGAAAATATATTTAATGCGATATAAAGATACCCCTTTTCCAAACAGTCATTACTTTATATCAATTCTGGGTATAACATGTATAGCACAGATCCGAGTTCGCCTAGGAACACACTGTTTCCAGTGAGAGCTAGCTCGAAATTCAAAATAATAGTGACCGAGGGTTTCATTAATAGTTATTCATAATCACTTACGTTACATTAAATGATCACTTACTAGCGGAAGGCGCAACCTGGATAATTCGTTAGGGGGGAACATGGAAAAGCAATTAACGGAATGGACAGTGTCTTGAAAGCAACGTTTAAGACGAACATTAACGAAAGCAAAACATGGGTAACGGAATGTAGTCTAAGAAAAACGGGCAATGATAAAGGATTAGATTAGTTAACGAGACAATAAAGGTGTTATATGAGTTTTGTTACTTGGGCACTAAATAACGAATTATGATCGTATGACAGATGATATTAAATGCAGAATGGAAATGTGAAGAAAATTGTTTTAAAAAAGAGAAATTTGTTAACATCTAATCTTAACTTACGTATTAGGAAGTAGTTAGGCCAAAGAAGGATGACCCGATTGGTCGTACGTCGCATTTTGTGGTTTTACTGAGGTTTTGAAACTGGGTTTGCAAGAATGGGACTATTTTGTTGTTATTTTGATGATAATCAATGGCATGTTTGGGCAACGTAGGGAAATTTAATTATATATCCTGATTTTAATTTAGTTATGTGAAATTATATCTATTGCTTCATTGTTTTGGGAAATACTGAAATATAGCAATCCAAACTCGACATGTAATTTATAAAAAATGTGAAATTACAATTATTTAATATTATTGGTGATCTGTGTTTATATTACAAGGTAGCGACCTGTCCCGGCTTCACACGAATGCAGTTTATTAATGAATAAACAGAGGTGCGCTTATTTTATTACTTGTCTGTATCCCCCAGTGGTTTAGGCAGGCAGTCAGTTCATCAAGGAGGGTTTCATCCGACCGAATCTTTCCTAGAATTTGGGTGAGATGAAACTAAACACTTGCAGTAAGATCTTGAATTTAATGAATGAAATAATTCTGAATTCAAATTTAATTTGTTGCAATAAAGACTGCTTGTTAATATGATTTATTTATCAACTGTTGCTGTATATACCATGATGTAATGGGATGTAATCGGAATTCGTTGATTGGCAATCTTTTGTTGGTGTTTTCAATAAATTCATCGAAATATTTGTAGATGAACTATAATTGCCTCATTCAGTTCGGATATTTGCTTCTATTTTCTGTCAGTTCACCCCTTCTCCCTTCTTCTCACTGACCATCTCCTCCTCCCCTAATGAAATAAACTTCACAGTAACACCGTACAATGTGTATGTATTCCAACCTTCTTTTAGTCCTCCTTCCCCATCTCTCTGTTCGCCTAGACTGGCCACCTCTCTATCACTTCAGGCAAATGCCGGGATGGTTCCTTTCAAAGGGCACGGCCGATTTCCTTCTCTGTCCTTATCCAAACAACCCGAGCGTAAGCTCCAATGACCATACTTTTCACAATGAAACCCTTTCTCGAAATTTGACTGAGAACCCAAAGAGATTTTGCTCGTATGTCAAATATACTATATGCAAAACACAGACTATGTGATAGAAATGGCGATCCCGCCGATGATACAGAGTTACAAAACACAGCTTTTCGAAATTCATACACCAAAGAAGACGAAACCAATATTCCAGATTTAGAATTACGAACAGAGGCCAGAATGAATAACGTAGAATTAGATATCATCGGAGTAGTGAAGCATCTGAAATCCCTTAATAAGAACAAGTCTAGAGACGACTTCTAAAAATGGAAATTCCACACACACACACAAACACACACCTTAGCTTTGGACGACAGCCTTCGTCAGTTCCCAGAGTGAAAAAGGAATGCGGCAGCCGGAGCCGCAGTCATGTGTGCGTATGTTGTGCCTGTGTGGTTGTATGAAAGTGTGACCAAAAATGATGGTAAGCCTATTAGGCCAAACTGAACGGTCATCAGTCCCTAGACTTACAAACTACTTAAACTAACTTAAATTAACCTAAGGATAACACCCGTCTCCAGACACACCCACACCCATGCCCCAGGGAGGACTCGAACCTCCAACGGCGAGCAGTCGCGCGCTCCACAGCAAGGCGCCTTAGAGCGCTCGGCCACTTCACCACAGCTCTATAATGCGTGTCTGTTGCTTAGAGATCTATACAATCAATATAAACATAATAAATGCAACCGATATAAGTAATGCAATCAATGTAAATAGAAATGTAAATAGTAATAAAATAGGAACACTACCCTTCAGTATCCAGCGATTACTGATTCACCTCACAGTTTGTTCGTTACGTCCGACGCGATAAGCGATTTCTCTGCAGGATTACTCACAATCCCTGTAGGCAATAATTCTTCCATGGTCGAACTCCGAAACGTGATAGAAATGACTTCTATGAGGTAGACTGCAGGTGTTTACACCAAACAACGAAAGAACAAACCCATTAAAAATATTAGACAACAAAGTTGGGAGAGTAGGTATCTAATATTAACAATAAGCAGTCAATGATCGCAATAATATTAACAGTAAGCTGTCAATAATCGCAATAATCATTTATTGGTCTGATGCTGGTCAAAACATTGATAATCTCTATCTATATAAAAGCGAAAGGAAACTCATTCACTCACTCACTGACGAAACACAAAATCTCGAAAACTACTTCACCTATGAAGCTGAAATTTGGCAGGAATGTAGTTTATAGGTAGAAGACGTCAGCTAAGAAAGGATTTTGCGATAGGACCTATAGTTCAGGCGATATGATGTCAGAAACAACAAAAACGTCCCCGTCTTGCGGTAGTGTGACTTCATCAGTCCATTATTTGAGGAGAGCACTTAACGACTTACAACAAACTTTAAATATAATTTGAAAGTTTTAGCAAACCTTTTCTCGCGGACAGCCTCAGCAAAATGATGAAAGGAAAATAGTTTGTAGCTTATTTAGTTTTCGGCGTTCATGTAGCAAAATTACGGCATTTCGCATGTTCAAATTCAAATGTTTGTAAATCTACCGGACCACACTGCGTGGAGGTATATATACCCGAAAAAATTATACAACCAAGGAGGACTCGAACCCCCAACGGCGAGCAACCGCGCGCTTCGCAGCGAGGTGCCTTAGACCGCTCGGCTACTCCACCGCGGCCAATTTTCCTGACGTTACAATTTATTATTCGTACACTATTAACTGTATTCGCGAGAAATGTTACAGACAGTATACACACATACCACTGAACGTACGTTCGAAATTTTATCATAGTGCGACACACAGCTCACGAAATATGACGTCATAAACAATGAGATGCGAGAAAAACTGCTACATGGCGCGACATTGTTGCACATTTCCTCCTAAACCACTGGACCGATTTCAACCAAAATTGATACACATTTCCTTACCGTGAGGTGACAGTTCGTGCAGGGTTAACAATCACATACGCCACCTAGTTCAGTAGATATGACGTCATAAACAACAGGAATCGCAAGAAAACTGCCACATAATGCGACGATACTTTATTCATACACTGTATGAGAATGAGAGTACTTAGGGACTTGCAAAAAACTTTAAAGATAATTTCAAACCTTTCTTATATTTTTTCTCGCTGGCACTCACACTGATAAAACGAAAAAAAGTTCCTCGCTTACTACTTTTCCGCTGTTCATGGATTTAAACTACGTCATTCGGTATGTTGTTACAGTTTATAATTTGTACACTACGAATCGTAGCTGCAGTATCCACACATATACCTGAATGTACATTCGAAATTGTATCACAATACGACACGCAGTTCGTGCAATATAAGCACAGAAACGCCGCGGTGGAGTAGCTGAGCGGTCTAAAGCGCCTCGCTGCGGAGCGCGCGGTACCTCGCCGTCGGAGGTTCGAGTCCTCTCTGGAGCATGGGTGTGTGTGTTTGTCCTTAGTTTAAGTAGTTTGTAAGCTACGGACTGATGACCACGCAGTTTGGTCCGATACATGTTTTGAACACATAAACAGTAACGTTCATGGAAAACAGTTCCATCACGCACCCAGTGTTAATCTATTACTTCTTTACTACTAATTAAATTCGCAACAGATTTTACAGATACAGCACTTATACAAATGAATATATACCGGAAAGATTGTACAATTGTACAACATACAACTCAATAAATACGAGATCATACGAATTTTATACGTATTTGTATTTTGATTACTATCTTTCAAATGTTCAAATGTTTGTATAGTCTATGGGACTTAACTACGGGGTCATCAGTCCCTAAACTTACAAACTACTTATGAACTACTTACGAACTAGGACGGCACAAATATCCATGCCCGAGGGGGGTATTCGAACCCCCCGACCGTAGTGACCGTGTAGACCGTGACTGAAGCGCCTTAGTCCCCTCGGCCGGCTTACTATCTTTCTTTGTTTGGATTCTGCACTTACAATTTTGTACATTATGCAAGACTGCCTTATTTCTTAAAATATTATCCTATAAATATGACATGCTTCTAGAAGAAAAAACCGATTGACAGAGAGGGAAAGAGAAGGGATAAGAGAAGTACTAACTCAAGGCTAGAATAATTAAATGAATAAACACCCGGGAAACGCCGGGTTTTCAGCTAGTTGACATATAAAACAAGTTTCGTTGACGTTTGGTAACTATATCACACACTGGACTTCCGTGAGTAGTTGCACTTCTGCTTAACCATCTGGTCGTTGCTATTCGGAAAGGTGGATTCAGTCAGCCTTTCTTCGTCGTTTGGCAACTGAAGAACACTAGTTTTAAATAAATGCGACAATTGACAGCTTTACTAATTATTGAGTCCGGTTCGTACAGACGATCGACTGTTCCCTCTTCACGCAGCGGTTGCAGCTGTCGCTACACTGTTCGCGGTGTACGCCCGCGTTGAAATGCTAATCACGCGCGCCTCTCGTCGATGCAAACGCGTGCTGTGAATTTCACCGGTGTTGGAGGCTTCTTTCAGTTTGGGCGGCCAGCGGTGTGTAGTATCTGAAAGAATTTAAAACTGAAAAATGCTGTCGCGATCTACTCATTAAGATAATTACGTAATCTTACGATAAAGGGATTAACAAAGCAGTACTAAAGTTAGAAACTGTGTATTTTAGTTTGTCTTCAGGCAGCGTAAACTGCCAGTTCCTAAATTACCCATCCAGTATTTGAGAATTAGGGCGCTTAGCGACTTCCAACAACTCTACACATAATTTCGACCCTCTTCGAACCTTTTTGTCGCTAAAAACAACCCAAAAATAGTGAAATGAAAACTATTTTACGCTTACTACATGTTCTCAGTAAAACTACAGCATCAGGGATGGCGTTTCAATTAATTACTATTCACTCTTACTCGCAACAAATTATGCAGGCATACTCCACTTACCTCTAAATGTACTTGTAGTATTACGTCATAGTAAGCCACTCACTACAGAAAATGTGTTGTCATGAACTCCCACCTGAATAAAAATCTTTTTAAACGGAGCCGTTTTACATAGTGTTGTAAGCTGCTGGAGGAATGGCGTCAGTTTGTAAACGGACAGATGTGGCCAAATGATCTGCAACAGGTGAACACTTATTAGATAGCAAAAGTGTAAAAAAATTATTTTTGCTGAATACTTGAAATAGTCTAACAGTAGACCGGAATCAAATGTATACACTGAATACGGGGTTATTAAGGGATTGACTATATATGTCTGCCATGCCTCAGACTATCGTCACTAGAAGCCAAGTCATACTGATAAGTACCAAGTTCAAATAAAATGTTTGTAGAGCTTATGGGACCCAACTGCGGGGTCATCAGTCCCTAAACTTACAAACTACTTATGAACTACCTTATTCTAAAGACGGCACAAATATCCATGCCCGAGGGGGGAATCGAACCCCCGACCGTAGTCGCCATGCAGAACGTGACTGCGCGCCGCAGACCGCTTGGCCACCACGGCCGGCTAAGTATCAAGTGTACGGAGCCTGTTTGTCCTAGCTAATGTCTCGACTAACGCAGCACAGAAATGAGAATGATTCTAGCAGAGTATAGCCTCATAAAACGTGGCGATGCGGCGGCGCACAGAACTACGCAGAGGCGTGGCCTAGTGCGTTGTAATAATGGTAGGTACACTTCCAGAGCATGCGTCGATAATGTATGTCGATGGTGTTGCCAACTGTTGTAGTGTCACGCGCTAATACTATACATATTGGATAGGATGTCTCAAACTTTTTTGGTTAAAATTAAACAGGCGACGATGGGTCCAGAAGCCAATGTGCTGAAATTGGGAAAGCGCATATCAACAATGCAACTAATACTTAGTAATAACTGTTCAAAGCGACAGCCTCCAGTCTAGATGCATGTAATGCAAGGCCGCGTGTAGTGTTGCTGTGCTACCTCAGAGATCTTTGGTGTCTATTGCACCACGAGACAGGTACCTTGGACCTTAGCAAGCAGGTCTCTCCATTCCTTTCTACGGGGATTTCACACACCAACCACTTGACGTACAGAGGGAACATTTCAGAGATGTATTAATCGCTTTGTTCACAGGATAGAACATACATTTCTAATCCAATGATGATCGTAAATGATGTTCAGATGTTCCCGAACATTAACATCGGCGTGCATCGTCGTGTCCTTTCGCGGAAGATAAGGGGCGGAGTCTCCGAGTAAAGTCGCAGCACATGTCTCAGGAGCACCTGCTACTGCGGCTCAGTCAAACGGAGAGGCAGCAAAGAACGTCCTACTGGGCAACGTCCGCCTATCCGCTGACAGGCAGTCGTCGACGGTGGCCACCGATGTGTGTGGCGTGTAGGTTGACTTCACTCCACTACACACATGAAACACATGCATTCAGACTGTTGGCCAACGCTTTGAAGAATTACTGTGAGCTACGTTGTTGTTATACGGACTATATTGTGTATGTCCTTAACCGAGTAAGTAATTATGAATTTCAAACTAATGGCTTTCTATCTCAATACTAGCTGAAAACTCAGCGTTGCCTGGGTATTTATTTACAACTCTGTACAGTCTCCCCTCCCCTGTCTCCCTCCATCTGTTGGTCTGCCCACTCTCTGTTCCTCTACATGTTTCCCTCTCTCGTCCATTCCTTCCACTCCTACTCATTCCTCCCGTCCTCTTGGTTCATCTTCTCTCCCCCTCCCTCGTCCATCTAGGGAAACTGACGCATATATCTGTCAACTGTCGTGGTGATCAGTAAAACAGAGTCAAAGTTTTTTGCGAGGTACCCCTTGCCATGCACGATACAAAAATTTATGTAAATGATTACTTTCCTCTTTGTTTAAAGGTGAAGTGTGGAAAAATTCATCAAGCTCAGAGAAAACTATGGATTTTGTGGACGTCTAAGTACCCTCTACCTGAAGCATATGAAATTTTACGTACACAGTGTGCTTCCTCTTGTTTTGAAGGTCAAGTACAAAATTTTATCAAAATCGGAGCAAAAGTGAAGATTTTGGCGAAATCCATAAGTAAAATTGGCGTACCAACTATTTCATAGGGAGGGGGGGGGGGCAGGAAAACCACGGCGAATCCAGGGCTTTGGTCTGGGGGAGGGAGGGGGGCAAAGTCATGGAACTTACATTAAGCCGAGGTGTTCCCATTTCGCCGCGGTGGAGTAGCCGCGCGGTCTAAAGCGTCTCGCTGCGGAGCGCTCGGTTGCTCGCCGTGGAGGTTCGAGTCCTTCCTGGGGCATGGGTGTGTGTGTGGGTTTGTCTTTAGGTTAGTTTACCTAGGTTTAAGTAGTTTGTAAGCTACGGACTGATGACCACACAGTTTGGTCCGATAGATTTACAAACATTTGAACATTTTGTTCCCATTTCTTTTTCTAAAAGTAATAAAAAAAGGGGGGGAAGAGGGATGACTTGTCGAAGACGTTGCGCTTGCATGCTCATTTTCGCTGTACTCGACGCCTGGAGAATGTTCGAACTACAGAAAACATCTTTATATGATAGTATTTTAGTGTTTAATCACACACACATATTTACGTAGATAATAGAGACTTTTAAATTATTTTCTTAACACAAAAGCACGTTACTGTCCGAGAGATAGAGATCTACGGACGGCCCTCGGTGGCTCAAATGTTTGTTAAGCTTAACCCTAGCTTAGCAACATCCGTCAAAATGACGGCTACGTCCAAATTGTTAATGAGCTGTGACGTTTTGAGGAACAATTAATGAATAAGTGTACACGGGTAGAGTGTTAGTTTAGAATCACACTCGCCGAATTGATAGGTGTTACTAACAAAAGTTCAATACCTCCTGAAAGACGGGTGTTAGTAGGGAGCGTTAAAACCAGATGTTAGTAAGGCAAGGTTGAGGGACTTAAGTGCGTGGTCATTTGTTCCTAAACTTACAAACTACTTATGAACTCTCAAAGAACTTTGTATGACGGGCAACCACAGCTAAAATATTTATACATAATTAAGAAACTTTCACACAGTTAAAAATTAGGTGTTAAAATTGTAATAGTCTGAATGAAAGTCCTTGGTCCACTTGAGCTGTTATATTTTTACTGGTGTCGAGAAGATCCGCACTACCGGTTTCACAACTTACAGTTGCATCTTCAGGTGCTTTTTAAAAGTTTTCATTTGTGATGGATAACGGGGTTAATGGTGAGGTCGTACCGCGACGACCTTCGCTCTTTTCGTGAAAAACATAAAAAGAAATCTACCATGCGGTTCTTGTCATTTTTGGTAAAAGTATAGAAAAGTCGGCAATTTCTGTTTGAACTGAGCCAATATATGAAAATATCGTCTATCGCTGTGTTCTCTCTTTTACATTGTGATACTCTAAATCAGAGAATACATTACTTTAGCACTCATCTCAAGAACAGAGAATTCCTCGCTTTCTTTTTTGTGCGTATCTCCAAAGTTCAGCTTTGAATATCATCTCCAGAGGGCAGAGCAAAACGTAAGTTGCACTTCCACGTTCTAGCCATTTATTAAACCAACTATACAAAAACAACACGGCTATGACAACATACAATGTAAGTTCACTTTTACATAGTCTCCAAGGAATGTAAACATTTCTCGGAACGGTCAACCTACTTTTCGATTCCAGATTCATAGAAATCTCCTCCACATGCAGACAGCCTCTTTCACCGCCTCGTCGTTTCGAAATCGCTGTCGACCGACATCCGTTTTGAGCTTATCGAAGAGAAGAAATCGCAAGGCGCTAAGTCGGGACTCTATGGAGGATGTTGCCATGACTTCCACTTGAATCGCAGCGGCAGTTCTTCGTTTGGAGGGCCTTGTGAGGTGTTGTGTTATTGTGCAACAATATCACACCGGTGCTAATCCCCCCCCTCCGGCGCTACTCTTTAATTGCTTTATGATGAATATCCGTGCAATTCACTCGTTTGGCCCATTGAAATTGGATTGTTGCTTGCACCTCCAATTTGGAGTGAGTATCCAGTCGACGCGCCATTGTTTTTATCCCGCAAGTCACACAAAACACATAGAACAACCACAGCCAGCGTGTTACTTTTCCCCACTTTGGTCAAGACTGTCACACATAGCGGGCTCCTGCAGCGAGTTAGTGCAACTTACTGCCTTCATAAAAATTATTGCTTAAATTGGTCGAAGACAATTCACTCTGGCAAACTCTGCGACAATATCTTTCCTACCATTTTTTTTTTTTTTTTTTATCACCAGGGCGCTAACGTTGGTGTCAAAGGGGAAAGAAGCTGTTGCACGTAATACAAATTTGCGATGTACCACAGTTTGAAGAGAACAGTGTAACATGTAACACTGTTTGTAACAGGTGTGAATCTTGAAACGAATTCAGGATCCGCGGCGCGGTTAGTGTTCCACAGCAGGAGAGTCCCGTTTCTCGGCGCATTGTCTATTTAACAGCCCAGTGACGTCATCCGTGACGCCCGGATCACGCTATCTTTCTGTAGTAATGACTGCTTTCATTCTAGACAACCTATCGCGCAAAGGTTACCTCACCGACGCAGAACCTGCCACGCTCTTCTTGGTGGATGCCTGCAGGTGCACTCTCGTAGTCTTATCTTAAGCCTTAATTTTATGAACTACAAATTTACTATTATTTGAAAGTAAACGTAGGGAGAAGATTAACATGTCACGATTATGAACAGACAATTTTCCATATTTATGTGAAGAACACCTGGGAAATTTGTGATTAATTATAAGAAATAAATGTAAGTTAGAGAAGAAGTAAACAGAACTCGATACAGTGGGGAATCGATATTTAGAGTCTTGGAATTTCGAGTTTCGCATTAATCTCAGCGTCATAAAACAAAAGAATAACTGAGGTTACATTGTGTCCTCGCCGAAAAATGCACTCCACCATTATATCGCGAAGTAAATAATTAAGAGGCTAAAGCCTTTAGGCTGACAAGCTAAAAGCGAATTCAAACACTTTGTTTTAAAAAGTTCATATTTTTTGACACATGTATTCTTTTCAAGCTAGATTTACTTCTTTTTCTCTCATAAATTTCAATAGTTCGAGGTGATACCGGTCCCGTTCACTTCGAATGAGACTTTATCGTATAGCTAGCACAAAAAAATCCCACAGTCCTGCATATCTTTCTGTAGGAAGATACTCTTTCGGTGCACTACAAACATGACAAATAGATACTACGAAATGCTAGAGCCCGGACAAGACTATCACAATACAAAATACACAGGAAGTGACAACTTATTTGCTTCATAAGCAGCCTCTATACAATTTTTTCTTGGGAGCGCTAGCTTTATATTGCCATCTGCACTTCCGTTTTTGCAATTGACTAATAACTTTACATATCTCCATTTTGGTATTCCTAAATACATAACGCATACGAGTGTAAATTACAGTCAGTAAATCAGCTTCAATCAGTGCTGCAGAAAGTATATTATATTGTATTATATTATATTATATTATTATTACACACGTAACAGGCCTTTTATCAGACCAAGCGAAACATTCATGACTACTTGTCCTTCCTGTTCTTCCAGTATTCCTTCATTCCTTCACTAAAGGCTCTCTTCCTATCTTCAGACCACTTTGGTCGTTGGGCTTTAGGTGCTTTTTTTCTCTGACATCACTTCCCACTTGTACACCTTGTGTCTAAAGATGACTTTGTCTATGATGTCTTCTGAATCTATATGTGCTCTTTCCAGATCGATTTTGACTTGTATCATCCAGGGTGTAGTGCTCTTGAGACACTGGATGTACCTGAGGATTCTGTTGGTGAGTGTGGTCTGTGGAAGTCTGCTGATGTGTCCATAAAATTTTAGTCGCCTCTTTCTAACGTCCGCTGCGATGTTAGAGAACTTCTCTGTTGTAGCCTTGGAGTGAAGTTATATCCTTCGTCTGTAATTTTTGGTCCAATAATTTTCCTAAGGATTTTTCTTTCCTGTGTGAGGATGTTCTCAAGGTCGGTCTTTGTGTGTAGCATCAGTGTCTCACTGGCATATAGCACCTCCGGTTTGATTACGTTGTTGTAGGAAGAATTGCGGTGAAGGTGGAAAGACATTTCTTATTATAGATTTCCTGCGTTTTGTATAAAGCTCTCTTCACTTTCAATACTTTAGTATTCTGCGCAATTTTCTCTTTTCCTGTAGGTTCGATCACTTCGCCTAGGTACTTAAAGTGTGCAACCCTGTAAATGTTATCATACTTTGGGTTCAAATTTGGTATGTTTAGCTTCGTGCAGAAGAACTCAGTTGTTTGGAAGGAGATTTGTAAGCCTCTTTCAGTATTTCTATGAGTCTGATTGCTGTAGTTTCGTTATCCGTGAGTAGTGCCAGATCATCCGCGAAGGCGTCTAGCCAATCTATAGCTTGTCCTTTGGTCGGCCAAGTCGCATGGCTTCCAGTGCCCTTGTGTATTCAGCTCCTTCTCCCACCCTTGATGACTTTATCGAGCAGTATGTTGAAGAGGAGCGGTGAGAGTCCGTCACCTTGGCGAACGCCTGTCTTGATTTGGAAAGATTCGGAGATTTCTCCCTTGAATTTCACCTTATATGTCGTGTCTCTCAGTGTTTGTCTGATCAGTCGCAGTGTCTTGCCATCCAAACCTTGTTCGTGTAGGTGTAGGATGTTGAACAATTACTGGCGGTCGACGGAGTCATATGCCTTCTTGAAGTCAACGAAGGTACATATGACTGGAGTGTTCTGAGGGCTTTGATTTTCAGGGTAGATTTCAGATTGAAGATTTGTTCTGCACAGGAGCGACCAGGGCGGAAGCCCGTTTGGTACTCGCCGATCTTGTGCTCCAGCTGGTCCTTTGTCCTTTAGAGTAGGCACGCTGAGAATACTTTGTTTGTGACGTGTAGTAGTGAGATGCCCCTGTAATTGTTTACATCTGTGGGGTCACCCTTTTTGTGTAGTGGGTGGATCAGTGCACATTTCCAGTCAACTGGTAACTTTTCGGATGTCCATATGTCTGTGATGATGTGTGTGAGTTCTCAGAGTGAGTTTGGTCCAAGGTGTTTCAGTAGTTCTGTCACTATGCCATCATCGCCAAATGTCCTGTTATTTTTGAGTCTGAGTATGTGCTTGTGATTCCTCTTTTGTCGGGGGCAGTGAGTCTGTGTGGCTGTCTGTGGGTTCTTCAGCCGGGAATCTGTCTGTGGGTTCTGAGCAATTGAAAAGTCGTGCCAAGTACTGTGCCAGCACCTTGCAGTTCTCCTTATTCGTCAGTGCCAATTTTCCGCCACTTTTTCTAAAGCAGAGGTTTGGTGGTGTGTATCCTCGGATTTGACCTGCAAACGTCCTGTAGAAGTCCCTTACGTTGTAGTTGCGGAAGTTGTCCTCTATAGAGTCCACCTATTTCCTCTTGGATTGTCTGATAATTTTTGCTGTTGTCTTTCGTGTTTCGTTGAATACCTGTAAATTTTCTGGGGACTTGTTGCTGTTGTATTTCTGATATGCTAACTTCCTGGCGATGCATACATTCTCGCAGTCAGTGTCCCACCGCGTGTGCTTGGTATTCTTCTACCGAGGAATGAGAGCTTGTGCTTTTTCTATGATTTTTCGGCGCAATTTTTGCCAGTCATTTGTAGGTTCTTTTTCCCAAGCTTCCATCACTCCAGAGTCAAACTTCAGTAGGGGGGTTTTCTTACAAAAATTCTCTTGGGTGTGAACTTGACTTTGACGCGTGTGAGGTAGTGGTCAGAGTCAATGTTGGCCCCCCTACGTACCTGTACGCCATGGACCTCTTTCTGTACTGGGTACGAGATTGACACATGATCAATTTGGAACTGCCTAACTGGTGGACTGGTGAACGCCAGGTTTTCTGTTTGCTGGGTTTTTTTTCTGAAAGATGTCGAAATGAGTTTGAGGTTGAACTGCTGGCAGAGCTCTATGAGCCGTGTGCCATTTTTGTTGGTGAATCTATGTGCGGGATAATTTCCAACTGTTTTCCTGTGTATTTTTTCTCTGCCAATCTGTGCATTGAAATCACCGAGAAGAAGTTTGGTGTCATCCTTGAGGCTTTGGATGATACTTTCTCGAGGGTTGACCAGAATTTATCTGCGGACTGTGCGTCTTTCTTGTTGGTCTGGTTAGTGGGGGCATGTGCGTTGATCACTGAATTCGCATGGTCATCATTCGGTTGTTTACTGGTGTGACGTCTCTGATGGATTCGAGTATGGTTCTATGGACCATGAAGACCATCCCTAACAGTGAAGCGCCTTTGGCAACCCGCCGATCAGTTTTGCTCTTAAGGATGCGGTAATTTCCATAGCCTGTGGTGACTTCGTCTGTGATAAGTGTCTCTTGCAGAGCGAGGATCAGTATCATCTGCCTATCGATTTCTGTCTGTAGATTGTGTAGCTTTCCAGGCTGTATGAGAGTGTTGATGTTCAGGGTACTATGTACCTTGGTGTCTTGCGTGGGAGTTTGCCAGAGGACTCCGACATTATATATTATATTAGAAATGAGAATGTGTTCTAGATGTCTTCTACAAATTGATTTTAAGGAAACTGGTTGATAATTATGCATATCAGTTCAATTACCTTTCTTATAATCAGTACTCAACCACTTTTCTTACCTGTATGATCTATGTGCAAATATATATTTTGGGTAGAATGCAGAAAATGTGACCCTAAAATCCTAAACAGAAATTCCTTAATAGTCGTATTATGTTTTAAATAATATGTACAATTAAAACTCACTAATGCTCTCCATTGGTAAAATAGCAAGTAGTTTCTATTAAATCAGTAAAACATGTAGGAAAATCAGATATGTATTGGATTTCGAGAACTTATTTTGCATGTACTTATCGATTTTAATGGCTGCAGGCGGAAATGTAATAAACGTAGATTTTAACTAAAAGTTAAAAACCTAATCTGAATGTTATAAAAGTTACACCAAACAAAAGCAAAAAATACAGGATGATACAACGAAGATAATGGACTATTCTACATTCTTAAATTTAGGGTGTGGAACCTATATAGTTGGATGACCGTGAAAAGTCGATGAAACTAGGTAGCTGGAATATACTGTAACCACTTTTCTTACCTATATGATTCCGTTTGGAAGGGGAATTCAATTATTTACATAAACATTGACGCAGTTTTTAAGAATAACACGTATACTGGGGGGTGGGGGTTTGTGACAGGATTTGGAGGTGGGAGGTCGTAGGTCCGAGCCCCGAAACGTGTACTTTGAGACCACAACGGAGTCCGTAGAATTCATTAATTGTTCATAAAGGGCACGGGGTGAGGGACATGGCCAGAACTGGTACAGATCTTTGGAGGGATCATAAATCAAATAATCTCATTTTATAGGCTCATTAATTATTCGTAGGGGGTGTCTGGTTACAGCACAGCCCCTGTGGGAGGGGGAGGGGAGAGTGGGGAGGGGAGTGGACCACCCCATTATTCATGCCCTGTTGTTGAGGCCAAATCGGTCCTGCCCTCCTACTTTATATATTACACGGTGTCCCTATACTGTAAATCTCGAAATGATCTTGGACCCTGTTTTCAAGGCCAAAGAATGGTCGAGTTCATTATTTCACGAATTCGAAATATTTAAACATTTCGACCGTTTCAGGGCATTAAAATAAATCCAATGGCAAAGATGAAAATTTGTGCTGGATCGGGATTCGAACCCGGTTTCCCGCTATGGGCCAGCTGTCGCCTTAAACAATTAGGCTATCCAGACACGCTTCCCTTCCAAACCAAATTGTCACCTTGTAATATACTACGATTGTAGTGCCCCCTGCCCATTTGATTCCATTTTCTCGCAGCCTATACTGGATTCCCGCAAGGGATCGAACTTGTTAATGCTTCAACACTGAAATTGTCAATTGCCTGTTAGGGCAGATATACAATTATTTATATGGTGTCTGCTCTTTACGGACATGTCCGAAAAGAACAGACACCATAAAAATAATTTCTTTTTTTTTTTAATGGTAACCAGTATTTTTATTCCATATTCCTATTCCACTGAAAAATACCCATTTTTTTGTTAGGAATTTTTTTTTAAAAACCATAAGTTTGTCGTCATAGGGCATATTATCAGGTTACCAGTGTCTCGAAAACGAAGCGAAATCTGGAAAAAAAATTGAATGAAAATCTTGCATTGTTTTTAAACTTTACTAGTGAAATTTTCGGAAACCATACAAGGTTTTCATTGAAAATATTTCTCGATCTCTCTTCGTTGTGGACATTCTGGAACCTGGGAAACTTACAATGAAGTGGTAACTCAAAGGCACACATAGGAACAGAACCTGCTAAATCAAGGAACGCAATCTGCACTGCTAAATGTGGAACGGATTGCTAGTGGCCGCGGCGGAGTGGCTGAGCGCATTGAAGCGCTATTCTCCGATGCACGAGGCCGTTCTCCGTCGGGGGTTCCAATCCCCCCTCGGGCATGGATGTTTGTGTCGTCTTCAGTATAAGTTAGTTTATAAGTTGTTTGTAACTTTAGGAACTGACGACCCGCAGTTAAGTCCCATAAGCTTAACAAACATTTGAACATCTTTTTGATTGTTAGTGTTTCCGTACGGCAGTTGTAGCATCCCTCTAGAAAGTGCCACTTTCATCACTACAAACACTACCAGACAGATTACTATGTGATGTAATTACAAAAGAGC
This sequence comes from Locusta migratoria, assembly GCA_026315105.1. Lineage (NCBI taxonomy): Eukaryota > Metazoa > Arthropoda > Insecta > Orthoptera > Acrididae > Locusta > Locusta migratoria. The sequence goes on from CM048747.1 coordinate 190,421,942, forward strand.
GAACATGGTATTTTTAGGTGAAACATCTATTCACTGATAGGGGATACCTTTTAATAACGGACTGGAAACCATTTCCATCGGATTATTTGGAGAAAGTAGTTTGAGCTGTCAAATTCTGTGTGTGGGGTGCAGCGTGTACGAAGCCTAGATAGATTGCAGCTGTCGAATTTTCCGCGCGGATATTCGGGCTATGCGAAACGACCGGTGGGATGTGACAGGCGCCACCGCAAATCACTTGCTCGACATTGCAACTGATGCGGCTTTCCGGTCAAAATTGTGACTGCGGAATTCCACATTACACAGGCTGTGGCACGCCGCCATGATTCCACGTACTGTATCAACATACTCTTGCATTAATTGCTTTATAAAAGGAAAATCTGCATATATGTAATTAAACGTAATTGGCTCTGGTACGCGTATACTGCCAAATTTTGATCAGTCATTAAACCAGGGTTTTAATATCCCCCCCCCCCAATTTTTTCTTTAAATCTGTGATGGATCTTCGATGCAGAGAATGGACGGTATTGTAGAAAGACAGTACTCTTCCCTTATCCATTGTTTTCTTATCGAAGCGCCTGGTTCTTCGTCTTGTTATAATCCCCTCTTGGATGTTGCCCCGACTCCATCTACATCTACATGGGGTACTCTGTAAATAACATTTAAGTGCCTGGCAGAGGATTCATCGAACCACCATTATACTATATATCTCTCATTCCATTCTCGAATAGCGCGCGGGAAGAAAGAACACCTGAATCTCTCCGTTCGAGCTCTGATTTCTCGTATTTTATTCTGATGATCATTTCTATGTAAGTGGGAGTCAACAATATATTTTCGCATTCGGAGGAGAATGTTGGCGATTGGAGTTTCGTAAGTAGCCCACGCCGCAGCGATAAGCGCCGTTGTTGTTATGATTCCCATCCCAGATCCTACATCATTTCCGCAACGCTGTCCATGTTGCTTGTTACACCAGTCTTCTAAAAATATTCCAATGTCTTGCACCTCCCCCCCTTTTTTTAGCTGTTAGGAATTTCAAACGCAGCTTCATACGTTCAAACTATTTCTTTTCATTATAAACTCCGTCCGATTACAAAGTTTTGGTGATTATTTGACAAGGGTAATGCAGTATGGTGAAATACAAGCTTACTGCACACATCGGCCTGCCGCTCCGCATTTCGCCAGTCTCTTTACAGCGACGAACTCATCACCTACCAGTGCTGATATCCACTATTACATCATAGTAAATATTTTTCAGTCTTTCCTGAATGCGAATGGGCGCTTCACCTGTGTAATACGAACTTCGAGGAGCACCAAGCTGCAAGCGACTGAAGTGCTGATTTCTATCTATACAGAAAGTTTTTACTACAATTGATTTAAGAAGAAACATTTCGGAACAGCATCAGATTACGATCATTTCACATATTATTTTTTGTGTCCCAACTTCGTCGCCGCTTTTGTGTCCCAGCCTCGTCGTAGGTGTCGGTGGCCGAGTGGAATGAGACCGACACAGGAACAAAAATAGCACGCTGGTGCAGGTACGGAGGGGAGCAGCCAGAAACTATAAACACTCGAGTAAATTAGAAAGAGATATATATTGCACAGAAGGTAACAATACTTAACTTTTACATAGTACTGCAGAATGTTGATACATAGTTGTTAAAGGCCTGCCTAGTGCCTGTACGATAGCAAAGTCTTCACTGGTGCCTATCTGATTACGAAGGTCCTAACTGGTTGCTATCTCAGTCCGAAGTCTTTACTCGTTGCTATCTCAGTCCGAAGTGAACGATGTCGTTCAGCGGTGGCCACGAGCGGAGTTGTCGCAGAGGGCGCTCGTGGCTGTCGTCGTGAGAACGCCGCGCCGTGCGTGCATGGCGGCGCGCGGCGAAAGTAGGTGGCGCGCACTTTGTACTTGTGCGACACCACACCCCTCCCCCCCCAAACCGCCGCGCCGTCGTGGCGTAGGGCTGAGGGCCACGGCGACGGCACTGGGAGGAGGGCCTGGGCGGGGGCGTTACTGGTGGGACGGGCGTCGTAGCTAAGGCTGGGATCGAGACGCCGTCCGCGCCCCGGCATCCGCCTTGCGATCCTCCAGGGAACCCACCGAAACCTGGGGAAGGGCGCACCCCCCCCCCCCCCCCGCCCAGAGGGAGCAGGTCATCTTCTTCTGAGGTGCGTGGCCCAGGCGGCGGCGGCACGCACGGTCCCGGAGTCCCTCTCGGTGACGCTGTCATCTGCGGCGGCGACAGCGGCGGCGTCGCGTCGATCTCCATCGGGACGATCTCGTAGTCCGGGGACGCTGGACCCGTTGACGAACGATGTGTTTGTGCTCCCTGGCGGTGAACTGGGTCTGGAATCAAGAAACCGGAGACAGGATCGCGCGGCCTGTGCAAGCGCAATTGGTTTGCGTGGCCTCCGCAGCTCCGACCCTGTGGAAGAACGTACAACATACATATTGCGACCGAGCACGCGCTGAATGATGCCTGGCAACCATGTCTTCTTGTTGCCAGCAAACACCCTGTATAGCACCGGCGTCGAAACCTGAAAACGCGAAGCGCCATACGAACCGACTCGGTGCGTGGGAGGCTGCAGCAGGTGAAGGAGAGTGCGGTGACGGCGGCCGTGTAGCAGCTCGGCAGGAGACGGGCCGTCACGTGGCATGCATCGATACGTAGACAGGAAAATTTGAAGAGCTTGCTGCCTGGAGTGCTGACCTTTCATCTTCTCCATGTGAGACTTGAATGTTCGAACGAAACGTTCTGCTTCACCATTGGACTGAGGGTGAAAAGGTGCGGTGGTGATATGCTGAATGCCATTCACACGACAAAACTGTTGAAATTCCGCACTAACAAACTGAGGTCCATTGTCACTGACGATAGTTTCAGGCAAACCTTCGATGCAAAACACTGATGTTAAGGCACTGATCGTACTAGACGCCGTCGTTGAGTTCATGGCAATCACAAAAGGAAACTTGCTGAAAGCGTCTACAACGATTAACCAGCGCGTATTCCAGAAAGGTCCGGCAAAGTCAATATGTAAACGTTGCCATGGTCCCTTGGGGCGTGGCCAGTCTGAGAAACGTTGCGGAGGAGCCGCCTGATGCTCCGCACAAACTGTACACTGTGATGTCATGTTCTCTATCTGAGCGTCCATACCAACCCAGGTACAATGACGTCTGGCCAGTTGCTTTGTCCTAACAATACCCCAATGTCCTTGATGCAGGAGGCGTAACACTTCTCGTTGCAGGGAACGAGGAACAATCACTCTTGCTGGTCGTTGTCGGTATGCAACAACAGTACACCCTGACTTAAAGACAATGCATGACGTTGTGCAAAATAACGTCGAACCAGAGGCCGATCAATGTCTTTGGCTCTGGCAGGCCACCCAAAGCGAACAAAACGTGCTACCACACTTAGGTCTGCATCCGCAGCTGTTGCCTGTGCAACCCGACGAGAGTTCAAAGGAAATCAGCGACAGCGGAAGCATCTCTGGAGTCTATCTGACAACATGCCATTTCTGAAGAATCAAATGATACATCCTGGCCAACCGGAAGTCGGGAAAGTGTGTCCGCGTTGGCATGTTTAGTGGTAGGTCGGTACAAAATCTCATACTGATAATTTGACAATATCAAGGACCATCTCTGAAGCTTTTGTGCCGTTCGTGGCGGAATTGGTTTTGTGGGTGAGAACAACGACGTGAGAGGCTTGTGGTCTGTCAACAAATAGAATTTTCTGCCATAGAGATAATGATGAAACTTTGTGACGCCGTAAATGATTGCTAAGGCCTCCTTTTCTATCTGACTGTAATTCTGTTGCGTCGGCGTCAGTAGCTTGGATGCAAAGGCAATAGGACGATCGTGAGAACCAATACGATGTGAAATTACTGCGCCCAGACCGTACGATGAGGCGTCAACTGCTAACACTACAGGCTTCTGGGGGTCAAAGGGAATCAAACATGCATCACTGAGTAGTGCAGACTTTAAGTTGTCAAAGGCAACCTGGCAATCTTTGGACCAAACAAAAGGAACATTCTTCCTACGTAAGTGATGCAGTGGAGCTGCAATCTGAGAGGCATTGGGAATAAATCTGAAATAATAGTTAAGCTTTCCCATCACTGCTTGCAATTCATGCACATTCTTAGGAGGAGGCAAGTCTTTGATTGCTCGAAGATGTGACTGTAAGGGATGAATTCCTTGGGCATTAATCACATGGCCCAGGTACTCTATTTCAGTTTGAAAAAACGAACACTTTGCTTTATTACAACGTAGACCAGCTGCAGTCAACACTTTGAAAAGGCACTCCAGGTTTGCTAAATGTTCTTCAACTGTACGTCCGGATACCACAATATCATCTAAATAGTTCGAACAACACGGTACAGAAACTGTCAGCTGTTCCAAAAAACGCTGAAAAATAGCGGGAGCGGAAGAACTGCCAAAGGGTAGGCGTTGAAATTGAAAAAGGCCCATGTGAGTATTAATGACGAAAAACTTTTTTGACTCGTCATCAAGTGGAATCTGTAAGTATGCCTCTGCTAAATCAATCTTGGAAAAGAAGCGAGACTGTCCTAATTTGTCCATCAGTTCCTCAGGTCTGGGCAGAGGGTAAGTGTCTACAATTGTTTGACTGTTCACTGTTGATTTGAAGTCCGCACAGAGACGAAGTTTTCCTGACGGCTTGGGTATAATTACTATAGGCGAGGCCCACTGACTCGCAGAAACAGGAGAAATCACCCCACTATCTTGCCAACGTTTAAGTTCTTCGGCAACTGAATCACGCAATGCGATAGGCACTGGTCTAGCTTTACGAAATTTTGGAACTGCAGATTCTTTTAAAGTTACATGTGCCACGAAGTCTTTTGCACAACCTAGTTCCGGCGAAAACAGGTCACTATATTTGTCACACAATGCATTGATTTTATCCTGAGGCACTATTGACGAAAATTGAAGCACATCTCTTTGAATTGATAAACCAAACAAGTCAAAAGCATGTAGTCCAAAAATGTTCTGTGTCGATTTGGCCTGAAGAACTACAAAAGCAACTGTCTTTGTAACACCTTGAAAAGAGGCAGGCAGGCTACACGTTCCTAGCACGGGAATATTTTGACCTGTGTACGCTGTTAGCACTTGCTGTGACGGCGACAATTTTGGCGAACCCAGAAGTTCATAAGTATCTTTATTTATTAAAGTAACAGCGGAACCAGTATCAAGCTGAAATTGCACAGTCTTATTTTCTATGGAGAGAGTAACAAACAGCTCGTGCTTCTGGCGCACGACCGGTTCGCGAATGTGGGCAACGTCTAATACATATTGTTTTCTGCGCTTGCGCGGGTTGCGTGCGGTAGGAAGCGGCGCATACTCGGCACACAGCGGATTAACCACACTGTCACTAGATGACACTACCGCCGGATCGGCGTCCGCGCAAATGCGAGGCTACTGCACTAATATTACTTTGAGTAGCTACCTGATGTCTACTGTCACTAGCTACACAGTACTGGGCACTATTACAAGGAGCAGTTGCAGAAGGCACTATTTTCACTACAGGAATGCACTGTTCATAGTCATTTTGCTTGTCCCGAACCCTTTTCCGTTGCACTGTTTTACGCGCTCGTCGGCGCTTGCTACGTGGTGCACTATATAGTTTTGCCATAGGCGCAGAACTACTTTCTTGCAATTGAGATCCAAGGAAAGCACTGTTCAATTCCACAGCCCGTATAACATTTACAGAATAAACTTTCTCGCACTTTGCGAAGCACCGTGTCTAACGTTACTGTTCTTTGAGTTTTTAATTTGCATACACACAGACTGCACATGTCCCGATTTGCCACATTGATAACAGGTTGCGTTGCGACTAGGGCAATGAGCACGCTTGTGGCGAGACACACACTGGGGGCAAGATTTACGTACATTTTTCTGAAATGAGCGTTGGCGCCCGTTATTCAAATTACTGTGTCTAACACTACGGGGCGACCTTTGCGTCGCACTTTTACACTGGCTACTGTTCACTGTCTGTTCAGCACGGCCTGTAGAATTGAAAGAATCACAAGTGCTATACTGAGAACTACGGCTAGGAAAGCGTCCGTTGCGGCGCACTGAATTAACACTGTGGCTTTGCATTTCTACATCTGCTAAGTCAAAAGTATCATGCGCTTCTATAAGCTGCAGTACACTGTCTAATGAAGGATCTGACTGTTTCAGAATTGCTGCCCCAATTCTGGGGTCCTGAATGTTCTGCGTAATCGCATCTCGCAACATAACGTCACTATAAGAAAGTCCACAAGAGCAAGTAAATTTACATTGGCGGGTTAAGCCCTTCAATTCCGTAATCCACTCTTGGTGTGACTGCTGCGGTAATTTTTTAAGTCTGAAAAATCGGTATCGTGCAGCGGCTACAAGAACTTTTCTCTCATAATGAGCATTCAGTGCATCTACAATTTGTTCAAAGTCTGCATCACGAGGAGATGCGAGAGGGAAAAGTTTTTGCAATAGTACGAAGGTCTGGGGGCCCACAATCGATAAGAAAAGGTTCTTCACTCTCTGACCTGTAATTTAATGAGCCGCGACGAGTTCTTGAAACTGTGCGAAATAGTCGCTCCATTCTTCCTCACGTTCGTTGTACTGGCGGAACGTCGGAAGCGGTGCAGCGGCAGGTGTGGGCTGCTGATGCGATGGCTGTTGTTGAGTTGTCAACTGCGCCACCGCCTGGAGAAGTTGTGTTATTTGCGCCGTCTGTAACTGAATAATTTCCATTAAGTTTGGGTTCGGGGTAGTGGCCATGCTGACCGATTAGGCGCCGCGTATACAATTAACTTATAACAAAACACAAATGCAATATGAAAGAGGACGCTCTGCAACAAAAAAGTCCACAAAACACGTAACTGAAAATGTTCCCCCAAAATTCTTATAATAAGGGTGGGTGGGTGGAAGCAATTTTTGCGTGCTCCGACTGCTGCTGTCTGGCTGCTGGTCCAAGGTTCGTCTATCACTCCTCGTTGCCACTTTTGTGTCCCAACTTCGTCGCCGCTTTTGTGTCCCAGCCTCGTCGTAGGTGTCGGTGGCCGAGTGGAATGAGACCGACACAGGAACAAAAATAGCACGCTGGTGCAGGTACGGAGGGGAGCAGCCAGAAACTATAAACACTCGAGTAAATTAGAAAGAGATATATATTGCACAGAAGGTAACAATACTTAACTTTTACATAGTACTGCAGAATGTTGATACATAGTTGTTAGAGGCCTGCCTAGTGCCTGTACGATAGCAAAGTCTTCACTGGTGCCTATCTGATTTCGAAGGTCCTAACTGGTTGCTATCTCAGTCCGAAGTCTTTACTCGTTGCTATCTCAGTCCGAAGTGGACGATGTCGTTCAGCGGTGGCCACGAGCGGAGTTGTCGCAGAGGGTGCTCGTGGCTGTCGTCGTGAGAACGCCGCGCCGCACAGTGGTTCAGAACGGCAGATTCCCTGGCCAAAAGTCGAAAAATGAAGGTTGAAAGATCAATGTTTTTGGAATGGATTCTTGTTAAGTAGGGTTCGGGGCTCTCAGATCTCATTAGCAGAGGTCATAATATTGTCCACCTGCTTCCCTGCGACAGTCGGAAGTTGCCTCTCGTAGAAACACACTCGCGACGCGTCAGTGCCCAGTTAGACAGTGCTTCAGAAAATCATACAGAATTTTACAACGAAGCGTCCGATTCCAATTTTCCAAATAGGAAAATGCTTACGAAGGTATGTAGAAACAGTTTATGTACTTCAATGTTCGAAAATGTATTTTGTTGTTTATGAAACGTTATACTAAAGGTAATCGTGATTATCTTGTTTTTTCGCTTCTTCAGAAATACATTTGTGTCGATACAAAAAAAATTTAACACATTTTAACGCTGGAATTGACAGGGACATGATTGTTGAACTATCTATTAATGAAATTTTCAAGAATTAGCTGCTCCAAAGTTGCCCATTTAGAATAATAAAGATTTTAGTGTTACTGTGCACGCTGTCGTGCGCATTGCGCACTGTGACTTAATGGTGATACTCTCCCCTCAACTTCCTATACCTGAGGCCTGAAAGGTCCCACGTATGAAGGGTTTTTTGTAGATGGTTTCTACCTCTTTCTAAAGTATTGAAGAGATAAGTACGGTATATTATTGCAACGGTGTAGCATTGTGAATAAAGATTTTAAATAAAATTCCAACCGTAATGACCATTTTTACAGAAATATGTTTACAAATATGTTTGGATGAACCGAAGGCCTTCTTCATTCTGTTACTGCAGACCACTGAGATTGCAAGTTTTGAAAGAAACCGTCAGTCAACTGTTGATGAAAAAAATATCATCGATAAGTAGATAGCATCTCTCGTCACATTCACTAAGGTAACGGAGGGGACTAACGTTCAAGCGAAATATGACTTGCCGTTTACAACGATAGTTGTAAACGTGAGAAATGCTATTACTGACTCTAAATCTGCACATAGAGGTTATTTATGTAATTTGACGTCGAAAAATTTCAACAATTTACAATTGGTGGAACAAACAAAATGTGATAGCTCGAAACTAAATTTTGGAATTTCTTCCTTACACGCGTGGATAAGGTTATTGAATGGATGCATCATATTGCATATAAACTGAATGACGGAACTAATGGATGGAAATAAAGTAGTTAAAGATCGTAACGAATAAATACGAAAGAAATTTTAAAACTGCTTTAGGTTTACATATCGATATGCCTAAGCAAGGATTTGGAAGTACAAACGACGGCAATAGAGCCCGACTTATTTTTATTTTTTTATCTTTTATTTATTTATTTATTAAGAATGATGCCTTAACAGCAGATATTTTAAATTTGGACGAAAAATTCGTAGCAAGCTGCAAAGTAATTTTGCAGACAATGATGAGCGGTTTCGCTGTACATATCGAAAAGTTCAGGGTTTATTGCTTAGACGTCGCGAAACGATATGTTGAGCTATATTCCTGGTACTAGATGCCAACATTGATACATAACGTTTTAATTCAGTCTAATGGGATGTGTTGTATGGAATTATGTACATAAAATAGAAATTTATATATTCTACAAAATTGTTTTTCATTTTAGAATTTCAAATATCATGAATCTATTATCAAATTCGTAATCAGCGACCCCAAAAACATAATATCGGGAAATTTGAAATTATTATTCTCACTTTTCGACTTTTGGCCAGGGATTAGGCCGTTCTGAACCACTGTGCGCCGTGCGTGCATGGCGGCGCGCGGCGAAAGTAGGTGGCGCGCACTTTGTACTTGTGCGACACCACATTATTAATATATGATTTCAAAATGTAGCTTATTTCACAATTTTAGGTGCCCCAAGATTATACATCAAAGTTTATTTCTCCACTTTTGTCTATCTGTACATAAATTTTCTTCAATATTTCTTTCTCTGAAAGATATAGCTCTTTGTTGTAATGGAGATCAGGACTGCGGCTGGTCCCGTTTTAATTACCTGGTCAACGGCTGTGCCGCAGTGGATACACCAGTTCCCGTCATATCACCGATGTTAAGCCCTGTCGTGCTTGCCTAGCACTTGGCTGGTTATCCGTCAGGAAACACGTGTGCTCGCGCTCTCCGGCTCTGCGGCGTGTTTACGTCTCGGCACCGGCCTCCTTGGCTTCGTGGCAGCGGTCTTCGCTTCGCTTGGCTGCGCTTTATACAATTTCATTAATTCGGTGAGTGAAATGGCATTCAATCCACTTAGAAATCGTACGGTGCAATGCACTTTTGATCGGAAGTCGTTTCGGCCCCCCGGTTTTGAAATACATTCATGGATTTGGGATACGCTTCGTTTGCCACGGGAAGTAGTACTAGGACTGCAAATTGACTTTTACTTGTATTCAGTGTTTTTGAAATTGTCGGATGATGACGTTTGTGGAAAGGTTGTGTCCGAAAATGACGGGGTTCGGAAATTTAAACACGTGGATGGCTCTATTAGTAACGTCCGTGTGCAACACGCTGGGCAGGGAGTTCGTGACGTACGGGTGCTCAATGTACCTTTCGAATGTCCTAATTCACTGATTGAAACTGCTTTACGTTCGCACGGTGATGTCGTTCCAAATGGTATTATCAATGAAAAGTGGTCGGATCCGTATTACTATCAAGTGGACAGCGGTGTTCGTACTGTGAAGGTCAACCTACGGATACATACCCCGTCTTACTTGATTATCGGTGGTAGTCGGGCGTTTGTTTCATACCCTGGACAACCGCAAACTTGTGGTATTTGTAATACGGTAGGACACCTTCGTGGTGACTGTCCAAACAAAGGTCGGCGCCCTGTGCATTTGCCTCGGGAACCGACGGTCGTTGCTGGTGCACAGTCAGAACCGTTATTCAGTGACGTTGTGCAAGGGCTTGCTTCACCGCGTCCGGAGATGTCAGGAGATTGGTCAGTGGAGGTGGAGGCACCAGTTTTAAATCCTGTCCCACTTGTCGAATCTGTGAGTGAAGAACCCGCTTCTGTTCAAGAATCGAGGGATGTTGTTTCGCAACCCGAGGTTCCGTTCGTTTCTCAGTCAGGTGATGGGGAATCCGAAGTGAGAGTCGCGACAATGAAGAGGAGGCGCCGCACCAAGACGTCGAAGGAAACGTCGCCTACGGACGACAGTAGCAATGAGGGCGAACAGTCGACTTCTGACTCCGCAGTTTTCGCAAAACCCATCGGTGAACCCCGTAGGAGCGAACGCAAGGATGCGCGCAAAAGTCAGCGCTCTCCGAGTGTCGAAGTGCAGAGCTCGGGCAAGAGGAAGAGCGAGGACGAGGCGGCCGCGGTGTCTCAGCGCACGCGGCGGGCTTCGCACAGTGACGTCACGCGGGACTCGGGCTCGGCTAGCGCGGCAGCCGCCGGCCTGCCGGTCGTAAACATCGCGCCGATGGAGTGGGCGCAGGATCAGCAGCGTAGCGTGGGGCGGACCTCGCCCAAGAACTCTTAGTTTTTCGTCGTCCCCTCTGAACCTTTGCATGTGTTCTATTGTGCGCGGGAATGTTTGCACGGTCACCACTGTCAATATTAACAAGATCGAGAGTGCACATAAACTAGAGTCCCTAATAGATTTTTTAACAGTTATTAAGGCAGATATTGTCTTTTTACAAGAAGTGAAGACCGCTGAAGTTGAGTTTGTGCCAGGTTTTAATTCAGTTTTAAACCTTGATCCAGAAACACTTTGTGGAACAGCAGTTTTAATTAACCAAGTATGGGATTTTAGAAATGTTAAACTACCGGATGGTCGAGGCATTGCGTGTACTGTAGAGGACGTGTTATTTGTTAATGACTATGCCCCGTCAGGTACAGATAACCGGCACGCACGTGATCAGTTTTTTGCTGCCGACGTTTGCCCGTTGCTCACTGGACACAATAGCACCACGGTACTGGGCGGCGACTTTAATTGTGTAATCGATGACGCGGACCAGCAACCTCACCCGCACAAATGCTCGTCATTGCAGGCTTTAATTGACGATCTTAGTTTTGTGGACTCGTGGCGTCACCTCCACCCTACTTACACGGAGTTTACGCACTTTTATGTGACGGGACAGAGCCGACTGGACCGTATTATGTGACGAGAAACTGTGCGCCTAACATATTTAGTGTCGGCGCACAGCCCTTGGCGTTTTCTGATCACAGTGCCTATACTTGCCGTGTTGCGTTGCCACATTTGGTGAAATTAAAACGACCCGGACTTTGGCGGTTCAATGTCCAGCATTTACAAGATGCTATTCTTCAGATGGAAATCGAGCAAACCTGGACTCATTGTTTAGAAAAGCGCGCAAACTATCGTACTGTTATAGATTGGTGGACGAATAGTGCTAAACCCACACTGCGTAGTACTTTGCAAACTTACAGTGCAGAGAAGGCGTTTAGGCGTCGAAAGACTGTTGAGTTTTACCTTCAGTGCTTGAAAGATGCTGCCCGTACAGATCTCCGTAATGCAAGTGACTTTTTGCCACGGCTTAAGAGCATCAAGGCGGAACTTTTGTCGCTACAGCGAGCTCAGTCGGAATGTACAATCATCCTTAGTCAACCTGACGGCAATATCCCTAGTGAGGCACCATCTGTTTATCACATAACGCGGGAAATGAAACGCCGGATCAATGTCAGTTGCCTTTTTTGCAATCAAGTAATGGAGAGCGTCTCACTACTAATGCTGCGATGTTGTCAGAGGCACATCGTTACTTTACCGCCCTATTTCAAAGAGCAGACATAGACGATGCTGCGATTCACGCTCTTCTACAAGGCCTCCCACATCCTCTCGCCCGGGTGGATAGGATGGCTCTATACGAACGTTTCACGGCAGATGAGGTTCTTCATGCACTTAAAACCAGCGCCAAAGGCAAGGTTCCTGGGGCTGACGGTCTTCCTCCTGAATTCTATTTGCGTTTCTGGAATTTGTTGGGTGACACACTTACGGACATTGTCAATGAAATCGTTAACGGCGTTGCTGTTCCTGCAGCCTTTCTAGAGGGCGTCATTGTTTTGTTACCGAAGGATGTTCGCAAATGTGACGCAGCTCACCTGCGGCCGGTCACTCTTTTAAACGGAGATTATAAGTTGGTTGCTCGTTGTTTTGCTGCTCGACTACGTACTGCTTTGACCAAGGCTATCAGCGAATATCAGTGTTGTGCCGTTCCGGCAAGAACAATTTTCGATGCGTTACTCACATATAGGGACACCATTGCATTTGCTGCGACAACACAAACGCCTTTAGCAGTGTTATCCGTTGACTTTGCTAAGGCATTCGATAAGGTGAACCATGAATATCTGCGGAAGGTGATGTTCAAACTTGGTTTTGGCACAAAATTTATTACCGCCATTATGCACCTGCTGACAAATTCCACCTCACGAATAATGATCAATGGTTGTCTGTCAGAACCGGTGAAGCTACACAGTTCCGTGAAACAAGGCTGCACCCTTTCTATGGGTTTGTTTGCCATCGCGTTGGACCCCCTCCTCCGAAAACTGACCTCCATGTGCCAGGGGATAACGGTGGGAGGCGCGCGGGTTGTGTGCCGCGCGTACGCGGACGACCTCGGACTGTTCGTCAGCAGGTGAGACGACGTCGACGTGGCGTACTCAGTGCTGCAGCTGTATCGCCGTGCTTCGGGCTCCGACGTCAACCGACGCAAGACTGTGCTGCTTCCGATACGACCGTCCTCTGTGCAGATACGTAGACCTTGATTTACGATCAGTGACAAGCATACCATCTTAGGTATTTCCTTTCAAGCCAACCTACAAAGGACGACGTCTTATAACTGGCGTCTTCTACTTAACTCTATTAGGGCTATAGCAAAGTTGCATTCCCGTAGGTATCTAGCTTTGGGACAAAAAGTGCTTCTCATTAATGGATTTTTGTTGTCCAAGGCGTGGTTTTTGGCGCAAGTTTTTCACCTACCTAAGGAAATAGGTAGAGCAATGGTGCAGGCAGTATATTGGTTGCTTTGGAGAGGAGAGATTTTCAAAGTCTCCCACGCGACCTGTACATTGCCACCGGCAGAAGGAGGACTTGGACTGATCGACCTGCCGGCTAAGTGCGCCGCGATGTTAGTACACCTTACACTCGCCGTCTGTGAGAAACACCCCCCAATGATGAGCAGATCTAAGAAATGTATGAGGAGGTAAAGGAAATTATTCACATAATTAAGGGAGAGCAAAACGTAATTGCGATGAGGGACTGGAATTCAGTAAAAGGAAAAGGAAGAGAAGGCAAAATAGTAAGTGAATATGGACTGAACAAAAGTAATGAAAGAGGAGTTCGCCTGGAAGAATTCTACACGGAAGATAATTTATTTGTAACAAACACCTGGTTTAAGAATCACGAAAGAAGATTGTATACGTGAAAGAAACCAGGAGACACCGGAAGGTACCAGATCGATTTTATAATGGTAAGACATGTATGTAGGAACCAGGTTTTAAACTGTAAGACATACCCAGGGACAGATGTAGACTCTGGCCATATCTTGTTGGTCACGATCGGCATGCTGAAACTGAGAAAACTGCAAAAAGGAAGCGGGCCTATTGCTGAGTTCTTCCGTATCCATCAACCGGAATCACAGGTCGCTCCACTTAACCCGATGGCACTTCCTTTCCGGTTAATGTACGTGCGCCAATTTTTCATGCAGAAGAGTTATATTCCACCTGAATACTTCGAGCCACGCAATAGGACAGCAAAGAAATTTTATGAAGCAGTTAGAGGAAACCCGTCGCCTAATAAGTTTGAAGTTCGGAACCCACGACGGTTGTGGAAGATCGCGTGGCAGAACATCTCGGCCCGATATCTCTCCCCGCATGTCAAGGCTACCTGGTACAAGGTCGTCAATAGAACTGTCGCGACTAACGCTCGGCTGCACACGATAAAACGTGCTCCGTCTGACCTGTGCGATACCTGCGGTGGAGTTGACACTGTGGAACACCGTGTCACGTGTCCCCGCTTCAAACTGACGAGGGATATTGCTCGTGAGATGTTGCGCATCGTCAATCGCAATACCGCTGATTGTTTTGATGCCACTGCAATACTGGTTCCGGACTTCAACCCGTTCCCCGCAAGTAAACGGGCGGCCACTACCTGGATCGTCGCGCATGTGACGTATGCCATCTTTCATCTACAACTTACCGATGCAACTCAATTCCTCATGTTTTTGTGGGAACAACATCAGTATATTAGAGGACACATACATTATCAAGAGACTTTTTCAAAACTTCATAAAATATCTCTCACTACTGTTTTTCATAATCTTGTTAACGCTTCATGGAGTTTGTGACGGAGTGACGAGGGGAATATGAGGGAAACCTGGACTGTGCTGATACTTCGGATTTTGAAATTGCATTGTTGTTTAACTGTGACATTTGTTTGCTTTTCGTTTGTGATTCTAGGACTAGTTCGGAACTATCGGATGTCATCGTGTCTACTCTATATGGAGGATGCTTTTTATGAACTGTTTCGTGTGACTTGTTTGCCACATCTCATCGGAATTCACTAGGAAGCTGTGGAATAGCAGATATGATCTAATTTTCTAACTTTTAAGAAATTACATGCCGCGTCATTGTTCTGTAAGAGAGAAATTTCTTTGCTCCATCCATGTTGTGTTTGTTGAAGAAGACACTTTTGGTTTACCCGTTTAGTTGTTCGCTACAGCGAACATTAAATTTAATTGTTCATTATGTGGAGTGTTATACTGTAATTAGTTGAAAAGTACACGCCTTGCAGGTAACATTTCCGTTATGTTTGTGACAGCGGCGAAGAAAATTATCTCCTTTTCTATTTTCACGATTAACCCTGTTCGGTAAAGAAACGAAATTGGCCACCTAGGACTGCCATTCCCAGAAGGGGAAAATGTTGTATTTCTTTGTTATTATCTTCCTATGTACTTTCTAGTTTTATGATTGTTTATTCACTTACTACTATTTTTCCCCCACCTCCCGTACCGGTAGTCAACGGCACCATATGATAGCACTAGAAGCTCGCCGATGAAAAAAAAAAAAAAAAAAAAAAAAAAAAAAAAAAAAAAAAAAAAAAGAAGGAGCGAATCCCGTCTGGCAAACCGACCGGAGTGGGGGCGCTGACGTCGCCCCCCCTCCACACCGCATCCTGCAATTTGTAAAAAAAAAAAAAAAAAAAAAAAAAAAAAAAAAAAAAAAAAAAAAAAAAAAAAAAGTGCGAAGTAGTGGCCCCGGGCATGAGAGCCGACACAACAGCCGGGAGTGTGGTGTTGACCACATCCCCCTGCATGCTGCAGCTGTGGATGCCGTCGGGCGGAGGATGACTCGGCGGTCGGTCGGTACCCGATAGACTTATCGAGGCCTGAGTGGGGCGGGGAGAGAATTTATTTATCCACCAACAGCCGCAAATCAATGGTTTATACACATGCAACCGGTTCCGATATTACATTATACCATCTTCAGGCCGTATCTGAAGTCCCGAATTCATACTGCTCTATTAATGTCCTTGTAATGTACTTGATGTCTTTTTCTTGTGCGACAATTAGCTCGTTATCAGAAAATTCTAAGGAATATATAGTAATATCATTTACTGGGATACCTATGTTTTTACATTTTCTTTTTCAGTTTTGCAATACTTTTTCTGTATATGTTTTATAAATTATAGCTTAAACCCGCGGCTCCGCTCGCTAGTTGGTTGACTATGATAGATAAGCTATCTTTCAGTAGTGTGCTATGAGACTGGTTTTGAAGGATGAAATGAAATACAATACCTTCTTTAGAAACAAACATTTTCAATCAACATTATCAGGAAAGTAAGTAGTGTAGATCAAATCACACGTATAAATGCACTCCTTTCGAAGACTCCAATAACGAAATTCAACAATAATGATTGTAATAATATCACAGATCGGCCACTTGATGTAATGCGCGAATCGTCAAATAGATTTTTTAAAGACTTGTATTGAAAGAAATTTCTTTTTCTACTGCTTTATTTATTTATTCTTATATTTAATTATTCGTATGCTTATCTTTACTGAGAAAGAGCTGAAGACATTGTAGCACGCATAGATCTAAGATATGGTCTGTCGCAAACGACATCGCTGGCCTTCAGTCTGAAAATTTTTTAATAATTTAATGACTTTCAACCACTATATCTTCCACCCCCTTACAGCTATCGGCATGGAAATGCTATGGTGTACAATGGGAGACTTCGGACAAGAATTACACACAGACCATTCGTTTACGTTCTATAGTTTTCGCTGCAGAGCGAAATATTAACACACACACACGTAGAATTTTATATACACCGATATATTTCCACCCCAATATACTCCATCCTTTTATCATTATCAACCCTCAAGCAACAATGCAACCAATAAAACCATTTTCAAAGAGTAAATATAATTTTCAAAGAGTAATTATTGTTCCGCATTTTGCGTTATATTCTTCAAATTACTAAATATCTATCAGATCGCTATAAATCCGTGCCTAAAACCTTCCTCAGGTATAAATTAGTAACTGTACAAATATTTAAGTCTCTGCGTCTTTTCGTTCGGACGTGATAAGCGTACACCGAACAGACATTCACATTAATATATATATATAGATAAATAGCTATCCGATCGCCATAAAACCGTGCCTAAAGCCTTCCCCGGCTAAACATTACTAACTGTACAAATTTTTAGCTCTTCATGTCTTGTAGTTCAGACAACACATTCACATTTATAGATATAATATTTTTCACGACGGAATGAATGCCATAGATTGCTAACTACTTCAAAATCGAATTTGTATTCTTGTTCATCTTGTGATGGTGCAGCCCTTGTGTCTTCCGTGCTTGCAGTTAGATTTGTAGTTGATTCCGCCTTATGCAAGACACATTTTTTTAATACGATTGTATAACCAAAATATGTAACATGTTTATAGAAAATAAACACCAGAAACCCAAGGAAGATGGCACAATAAGTGCCGAAACTAGTTTGGGTATTTAAAAAAATGTGTCTTGCATAAGGCGGAATCAACCACAAATTGTATTCTTGTATTAACCACAACTAGCATTTCAGAAGACCGGTGTCAATGTCACTTTTTACGTCGTCTTCAGACCTGCAATTCGGATTAACCTCTTATATAAGAGACTATAAGCTGTATCTTCTACATAAAATCATTACAGCAGTTGTCAGTATCCAACAAATATTATTGTAAAAATCACTTAAATCATCATACATAGTCATAAATACACCATGACTACATATTTGTGGTAAGATTCTGTTTTGGTTATGGTGGAATAGCTCATAGTCTAAACAACTCGTCTAATATCTGCAGACCAGCTATTCAATATTACACAATTTAATTTATATTGTGTAATGTCTGCATTTTTGTAATGGTTTAAGCGATGTCTAAAATTATTTTTGTGGAGACTGACAACTGTAATAATTTAATGTCAGACCATGAGGCTTATAGCCTCTAATATAACAAATTAATTCGAGATGTAGATCTGAAGATGATGCAAAAATTAACATTGAAACCAGTCATCTGTAATGATTATTGTGGTTAATACAGGAATACAAATTTGATTTTGCAGTAGTTAACTGTGGTGTCGCACAAGTACAAAGTGCGCGCCACCTACTTTCGCCGCGCGCCGCCATGCACGCACGGCGCGGCGTTCTGACGACGACGGCCACGAGCGCCCTCTGCGAGAACTCCGCTCGTGGCCACCACTGAAGGACATCGTCACTTCGGACGGAGATAGCAACCAGTGAGGACCTTCGTAATCAGATAGGCACCATTGAAGACTTTGCTATCGTACAGGCACTAGGCAGGCCTCTAACAACTATGTATCAACATTCTGCAGTACTATGTAAAAGTTAAGTATTGTTACATTCTGTGCAATATATATTTCTTTCTAATTTACTCTAGTGTTTATAGTTTCTGGCTGCTCCCCTCCGTACCTGCACCAGCGTGCTATTTTTGTTCCTGTGTCGGGCTCATTCCACTCGGCCACCGACACCTACGACGAGGCTGGGACACAAAAGCGGCGACGAAGTCGGGACACAAAAGTGGCGACGAGGAGTGATAGAACCGTGGACCAGCCCGCTTGCAGCAGCCAGACAGCAGTAGTAGTCGGAGCACACAGAAATTGCTCCCACCCACCCACCCTTATTATAAGAATTTTGGGGGAAGATATTTTGTTACGTGTTTTGTGGACTTTTTTGTTGCAGAGCGTCCTCTTTCATATTGCATTTGTGTTTTGTTATCAGTTACTTGTATACGCGGCGCCTAATCGGTCAGCATGGCCACTACCCCGAACCCAAACTTAATGGAAATTATTCAGTTACAGACGGCGCAAATCACTCAACTACTGCAGGCCGTGTCGCAATTGACGGCACAGGCTGCTCACCAACAACAACAGCCGTCACATCAGCAGCCCACACCTGCCACTGTACCGCTCCCTACCTTCCGCCAGTACAACGAACGTGAGGAAGAATGGAGCGACTACTTCGCACAGTTTCAAGAACTCGTCCCGGCTCATCAAATTACAGGTCAGAGAGTGAAGAACCTTTTCTTATCGATTGTGGGTCCCCGGACCTTCGTATTATTGCAAAAACTTTTCCCTCACGCCTCTCCTCGTGATGTAGACTTTGAACAAATTGTAGATGCACTGAATGCTCATTACGAGAGGAAAATTCTCGTAGCCGCTGCGCGGTACCGATTTTTCAGACTTAAAAAATTACCGCAGCAGTCACACCAAGAGTGGATTACGGAATTGAAGGGCTTAACCCGCCAATGTAAATTTACTTGCTCTTGTGGACTTTCGTATCGTGACGTGATGTTGAGGGATGCGATTACGCAGAATATTCAGGACCCCAGAATTAGAGCAGCAATTCTGAAACAGTCTGACCCCTCATTAGACAGTGTACTGCAGCTTATAGAAGCGCATGATACTTTTGACTTAGCAGATGTAGAAAAGCAAAGCCACAGTGTTAATTTAGTGCGCCGCAACGGTCGCTTTCCTAGCCGTAGTTGTGTAGCACTAGTGATTCTTATTCCTCTATCGGCCGTGCTGAACAGACAGTGAACAGTAGCCAGAGTAAAAGTGCGACGCAAAGGTCGCCCCGTTGTGTTAGACACAGTAATTTGCATAACGGGCGCCAACGCTCATTTCAGAAAAATGTTCGTAAGTCTTGCCCCCAGTGTGTATCTCGCCACAAACGTGCACAGTGCCCAAGTCGCAACGCAACCTGTTATCAATGTGGCAAATCGGGACATGTACAGTCAGTGTGTATGCAGAATGTAAATTCAAAACACAGTAACGTTAGAAATAGTGCTTCGCAAAGTGCGAGAACAATGCATGCAGTAAATGTCATAGACGCTGTGGAGTTGAACAGTGCTTTCCTTGGACCTCAATTGCAAGAAAGTAGTTCTGCGCCTATGGCAAAACTATATAGTGCACCACGTAGCAAGCGCCGACGAGCGCGTAAAACAGTGCAACGGAAAAGGGTTCGGGACAAGCAAAATGACTATGAACAGTGCATTCCTGTAGTGAAAATAGTGCCTTCTGCAACTGCTCCTTGTAATAGTGCCCAGTACTGTGTAGATAGAGACAGTAGACTTGTTGTAGCTACTCAAAGGTTTAGTGCAGTAGTTAGTAAATCTGTAGTAGCTTAGCAAGCTTGCGAGGACGCCGATCCGGCGGTAGTGCCATCTAATGGCAGTGTTGTTAATCCGCCGCGTGCCGAGTCTGCGCCGCTTCCTTCACTACGCGGCCCGCGCAAGTGCAGCAAACAAACCGTAGCAGACGTTGCCCCCATTCGCGCACCTGTCGTGCGCCAGAAGCACAAACTTTTTGTAAATCTCTCCATAGAAAATAAGACTGTGCAATTTCAGCTTGATACTGGTTCCGCTGTTACATTAATAAATAAAGATACTTATGAACTTCTGGGTTCGCCAAAATTGTCGCCGTCACAGCAAGTGTTAACAGCTTATACAGGTCAAAATATTCCCGTGCTAGGAACGTGTAGCCTGCCCGCCTCTTTTCAAGTGTAACAAAAACAGTTGCTTTTGTTGTTCTTCAGGCCAAATCTACACAGAACATTTTTGGACTAGATGCTTTTGACTTGTTTGGTTTATCGATTCAAAGAGATGTGCTTCAAATTTCGTCAATAGTGCCTCAGGATAAAATCAATGCATTGTGTGACAAATATAGTGACTTGTTTTCGCCGGAACTAGGTTGTGCAAAAGACTTCGTGGCACATGTAACTTTAAAAGAATCTGCAGTTCCAAAATTTCGTAAAGCTAGACCAGTGCCTATCGCCTTGCGTGATACAGTTGCCGAAGAACTTAAACGTTGGCAAGATAGTGGGGTGATTTCTCCTGTTTCTGCGAGTCAGTGGGCCTCGCCTATAGTAATTATACCCAAGCCGTCAGGAAAACTTCGTCTCTGTGCGGACTTCAAATCAACAGTGAACAGTCAAACAATTGTAGACACTTATCCCCTGCCCAGACCAGAGGAACTGATGGACAAATTAGGACAGCCTCGCTTCTTTTCTAAGATTGATTTAGCAGAGGCATACTTACAAATTCCGCTTGATGACGAGTCAAAAAAATTTTTCGTCATTAATACTCACATGGGCCTTTTTCAATTTCAACGCCTACCCTTTGGCAGTTCTTCCGCTCCCGCTATTTTTCAGAGTTTTTTGGAACAGCTGACAGTTTCTGTACCGTGTTGTTCGAACTATTTAGATGATATTGTGGTATCCGGACGTACAGTTGAAGAACATTCAGCAAACCTGGAGTGCCTTTTCAAAGTTTTGACTGCAGCAGGTCTACGTTGCAATAAAGCAAAGTGTTCGTTTTTTCAAACTGAAATAGAGTACCTGGGCCATGTGATTCATGCCCAAGGAATTCATCCCTTACAGTCACATCTTCGAGCAATCAAAGACTTGCCTCCTCCTAAGAATGTGCATGAATTGCAAGCAGTGATGGGAAAGCTTAACTATTATTTCAGGTTTATTCCCAATGCCTCTCAGATTGCAGCTCCACTGCATCACTTACGTAGGAAGAATGTTCCTTTTGTATGGTCTAAAGATTGTCAGGTTGCCTTTGACAAACTAAAGTCTGCACTACTCAGTGATGCATGTTTGATTCCCTTTGACCCACAGAAGCCTGTAGTGTTAGCAGTTGACGCCTCGTCGTACGGTCTGGGTGCCGTTCTGTCGCATCGTATTGGATGTCACGATCGTCCTATTGCCTTTGCATCCAAGCTACTGACGCCGACGCAACAGAATTACAGTCAGATAGAAAAGGAGGCCTTAGCAATCATTTACGGCGTCACAAAGTTTCATCATTATCTCTATGGCAGAAAATTCTATTTGTTGACAGACCACAAGCCTCTCACGTCGTTGTTCTCACCCACAAAGCCGATTCCGCCACGTACGGCACAAAAGCTTCAGAGATGGTCCTTGATATTGTCAAATTATCAGTATGAGATTTTGTACCGACCTACCACTAAACATGCCAACGTGGACACACTTTCCCGACTTCCGGTTGGCCAGGATGTATCATTTGATTCTTCAGAAATGGCATGTTGTCAGATTGACTCCAGAGATGCTTCCGCTGTCGCAGACTTTCCTTTGAACTCTCGTCGGGTTGCACAGGAAACAGCTGCGGATGCAGACCTAAGTGTGGTAGCACGTTTTGTTCGCTCAGGGTGGCCTGCCAGAGCCAAAGACATTGATCGGCCTCTGGTTCGACGTTATTTTGCACAACGTCATGCATTATCTTTTTTAGTCAGGGTGTACTGTTGTTGCATACCGACAACGACCAAGCAAGAGTGATTGTTCCTCGTTCCCTGCAACGAGAAGTGTTACGCCTCCTGCATCAAGGACATTGGGGCATTGTTAGGACAAAGCAACTGGCCAGACGTCATTGTACCTGGGTTGGTATGGACGCTCAGATAGAGAACATGACGTCACAGTGTACTGTATGTGCGGAGCATCAGGCGGCTCCTCCGCAACGTTTCTCAGACTGGCCACGCCCCAAGGGACCATGGCAACGTTTACACATTGACTTTGCCGGACCTTTCTGGAATACGCGCTGGTTAATTGTTGTAGACGCTTTCAGCAAGTTTCCTTTTGTGATTGCCATGAACTCAACGACAGCTTCTAGTACAATCAGTGCGTTAACATCAGTGTTTTGCATCGAAGGCTTGCCTGAAACTATCGTCAGTGACAATGGACCTCAGTTTGTTAGTGCGGAATTTCAACAGTTTTGTCGTGTGAATGGTATTCAGCATATTACCACTGCACCTTTTCACCCTCAGTCCAATGGTGAAGCAGAACGTTTCGTTCGAACATTCAAGTCTCACATGGAGAAGATGAAAGGTCAGCACTCCAGGCAGCAAGCTCTTCAAATTTTCCTGTCTACGTATCGGTGCATGCCACGTGACGGCCCGTCTCCTGCCGAGCTGCTACACGGCCGCCGTCACCGCACTCTCCTTCACCTGCTGCAGCCTCCCACGCACCGAGTCGGTTCGTATGGCGCTACGCGTTTTCAGGTTTCTACGCCGGTGCTGTACAGGGAGTTTGCTGGAAACAAGAAGAAACTATGGATGCCGGGCATCATTCAGCGCGTGCTCGGTCGCAATATGTATGTTGTACGTTCTTCCACAGGGTCGGAGCTGCGGCGCCACGCAAACCAATTGCGTCTGCATAGGCCGCGCGATCCTGTCTCCGGTTTCTTGATTCCAGACCCAGTTCACCGCCAGGGAGCACAACCACATCGTTCGTCAACGGGTCCAGCGTCCCCGGACTACGAGATCGTCCCGATGGAGATCGACGCGACGCCGCCACTGTCGCCGCCGCAGATGACAGCGTCACCGAGAGGGACTCCGGGACCGTGCGGGCCCCCCCAGCTTGGGCCACGCACCTCAGAAGAAGATGACCTGCTCCCTCTGGGCGGGGGGGGGGGGGGGGGGTGCGCCCTTCCCCAGGTTTCGGTGGGTTCCCTGGAGGATCGCAAGGCGGATGCCGGGGCGCGGACGGCGTCTCGATCCCAGCCTCAGCTACGATGCCCGTCCCACCAGTAACACCCCCGCCCAGGCCCTCCTCCCAGTGCCGTCGCCGTGGCCCTCAGCCCTACGCCACGACGGCGCGGCGGTTTGGGGGGGGAGGGGTGTGGTGTCGCACAAGTACAAAGTGCGCGCCACCTACTTTCGCCGCGCGCCGCCATGCACGCACGGCGCGGCGTTCTGACGACGACGGCCACGAGCGCCCTCTGCGAGAACTCCGCTCGTGGCCACCACTGAAGGACATCGTCACTTCGGACGGAGATAGCAACCAGTGAGGACCTTCGTAATCAGATAGGCACCATTGAAGACTTTGCTATCGTACAGGCACTAGGCAGGCCTCTAACAACTATGTATCAACATTCTGCAGTACTATGTAAAAGTTAAGTATTGTTACATTCTGTGCAATATATATTTCTTTCTAATTTACTCTAGTGTTTATAGTTTCTGGCTGCTCCCCTCCGTACCTGCACCAGCGTGCTATTTTTGTTCCTGTGTCGGGCTCATTCCACTCGGCCACCGACACCTACGACGAGGCTGGGACACAAAAGCGGCGACGAAGTCGGGACACAAAATTAACGATCTATGGCAAACATTCTTTAGTGTAAAATATTATATAAAAAAGGTTTCCCCCTAACCATGTAAGTATGTATATTAAATTTTATAAATTGTTGGTGACAGACTGAATCCATGGCGTAATCTTTTTGCAACTTAAAATCCAAGCGAGAGATAATATTGTACTTTTTTTCTTGACGTAAGGGTACCTTTTGTAAAGGTTCCGAATTTCTTTAATTATGATAGGACTAACTTTAAATGATGTTAAGCTTTCCACAACTTACATAAAGGTATATTATCATATGCTTTCTCTATGTCTACAAATATTATATGACAGAGTTGATTTCTAACTCTTTTCGTTTCAGTTATTTGTTGCAAGCAACATACATGACCTATAGTTTTTCACTTAAACTTTATTTATTGACCGAGCGAGGTGGCGCAGTGGTAACACACTGGACTCACACCTCCGGCAAAACAGATTTGGAGACAAGAAAAATAGCGTTATGAATATCAAGAACTCGGATGGAAAACCAGTACTAAGCAAAGATGGGAAAGCTGAAAGGTGGAAGGAATATATAGAAGGTATGTACAAATGAAATAAACTTGAAATCAGTATTCTAGAAATGGAAGATGATGTAGAGGAGGATGAGAAAGGAGATACTATACTGCGAGGAGAATTTGACAGAGCACTAAAAGATTTGAGTAGAAACAAGGACCCTGGAATAGATGACATCCCGTCTGAACTGCTGATATCGTTAGGAGAGACAGTCATGAAGAAATGGTTCCACCTAGCACGCAAGATATATGAGAGAGGGGAAATACCCTCCTACTTCAAGAAGAATATAGTAATTCCAATTCCAAAGAAAGCAAGTGCAGACAAATGTGAAAATTACAGAACTATCAGTTTAATAAGTCATGGTTGCAAAATACTGACACGAATAATTTACAGACGAATGTAAAAACTGGTGGAATCCGACCTTGGGGAAGATCACTTTGGATTTAGGAGAAATGTTGGAATACGGGGGCAATACTCACATTACGACTTATCTTAGAAGATGAGCTAAGGAAAGGCAAACGTACGTTTTTAGCGTTTGTATATTTGGAGAAAGTTTTGACAAAGTCGACTGGAATACACTGTTTCAAATTCTGAAGGTAGAGGGGTAAAATATAGAGAGCGAAGAGTTATACTCAACTTATACAAAAACCAAACAGCGGTTATTAGAGTCGAACGGCATGAAAGGGACGCAGAGGTTGGGAAGGGAGTAAGACAAGGTTGTAGCCTTTCGCCATTGTTGTTCAATGAGTACATTGAGCAAACAGTGAAGGAATGCAAGGAGAAATTTGGAGAGGGAATTAAAGTTCAGGGAGAAGAAATAAAAACTTTGCGGTTTGCCGATGACATAGTAATCCTGTCAGAGACCGCAAAGGATCTGGAAGATCAGTTGAATGAAATGGACAATGTCTTGAAAAGAGGTTATGAGATGAACATCAACAAGAGTAAAAAAGGATCATGGAATGTAGCGTCAGAAAATCAGGCGATGCTGAAGGAATTAAATTAGGTACTGAGGCAATAAAAGTAGTAGACGAGTTTTGTTACTTGGATAGCAATATAACTTCTGATGGCCGAAGTAAAGAAGATATAAAATGCAGAAAGGCTATGGGAAGAAAAGCATTTCTGAAGAAGCGGAACTTGTTGACATCCAATATTAGTTTCAATGTTAGGAAGTCATTTCTGAAAGCTTTTGTCTGGAGTGCAGCATTGTATGGGAGTGAAACGTGGACGATAAGGAGTTCAGATAAAAAGATGATAGAAGCTTTTGAAATGTGGCGCTACGGACTAATGATGAAAATTAGATGGATAGATCACGTAACTAATGAGGAGGTGCTCAACAGAATTGGGGAGAAAAGGAATTTCTGGCGTATAAGGGATAGGTTGGTGGGACACATCCTGAGACATCAAGGAATCGTCAACTTAGCATTAGAAGGAAGTGTGTGGGGTAAAAATCGTTTAGGGAGACCAAGGGACGAATACAGTAAGCAGATTCAAAGGGATGTAGGTTGCCGAAAGTATTCTCAGATAAAGAGACTTGCACAGGACAGGTTAGCGTGGAGAGCTGTATCAAACCAGTCTGCGGACTGAAGACCACAACAACAACAACGCTAAATCACTCCAGGAAAATGCCGGGATGGTTCCTTTGAAAGGGCACGGCCTATATCCTTCTACATCCCCACCTGAACCTTCCGAGCGTAAGCTCCGTCTCTAATGACCACGCTGTCAACTGGACATTAAACTCTAAGCTTCCTTCCTTTATTTATTGAGAAAATACGATGCATTAATTTTTCACCTGTCCTCTTACTGTGTCAACTGCCTCTTCTAGATAGACAAATCTTGTTATAGTTTGTTGATTTGTCTTGCTTCCACTGCCTGACTCTGTAGCTGTGTGGTTAGCCTGTACGGCTGCTACGCAGTACTACGGATGGGCTATGAACGCACTCGAGAAACGCGCGACTCTGGAGGCTGAGCGAAACTACTCGGAAGCACTGAATTAGAGCAGTCGTAATAGTTGTTTTTCATACCTGTGAGGAAGAATTTGTACTTTAACATTCGTGTCAAGTAGACGGCTCTCTCTTATCTGTACTGAATTAGTAGTAATAGTAGAATGTTTTCCAGAAGGCAAAAACCATAGGATTGTTATTAATTAAAACACGCATCTCACACAAAACAAAAACATTCTTACAAAAGAAAGAAGTAGGTGAATATTTCTCATGAAAAGCAGCATATTCAATCCAAAGGTGGTACGGTGGTTGGACCACCTCCTTCAGTATGCTGACGACACCGCCTTCCTAGGCCTCTCCTCCTCCCTTGCTCGTTCCCAGCCCATTCTCCAGTCTCACCTCTCCCAATTCTCCGCTTGGTTTAACCGTGGCTTCTCTCCATCAACCCTACCAAATCCCAGGCAAACATTATAGGTCGTACCACCCGACCCTTCCGTCACCACGTCCTGTGTCTCACACTCAATGACCGTCCCATTCCGCAAACCTCCACCCTCAAATACCTTGGCCTCACTCTGGATCGCTTCCTTTCCTGGAACCCTCACCTTCAAACAGTCCATCAAAAAGCCCTCTCTCTCATCTCAACCTCCACAAGATCCCTTCCGGCCAGACAAGGGGACTTAACCCCTCCAGAATCCTATACACCTGCTACTGTCACCGTCACCATCACGCGGGCGCCTCGCTTCGCTTTAGGAAAACAAGTGTGTTTTTGTTCACTAGCACGTGTCAGCCTTGATTATCTTATTGCACTTGCACCATGATCTCGTAATTTTCATATCAAATTGTAATTATTGTCATTAAAAATGTCCGTATCCCTCTGAGTTTATATTCAAAAGATTCGTCTTGATGAGTAGAATGTGATTTTGATGTCGGATTATGCAAGAAATGACAGTGAGGAAAACGTGACTCCTTAGAGCATGTGCTTTTCATCAGAGCCAAATTAAAAATTGAAGTTTCCTTCTAACGTAGTTTGAATGGATTGTTTGACTAACATTAATAGGAGAATATACTTATGTATCCATGGACGTATCTGACTGCTAGATGTATAGTGTGTAACTTTGAATATCTTATCATGTTTGATGATTAGCAAGAAAAGCAGACAGACAAACCAATGATTAAATATTTCATGGAATGGCTCTCATCTTGAACATTCCTTTTCCCCAAAGTACCTTGTGGTGACCTTAGATCGGACCTTAACCTTTAAAATGCATTATCATAACACCAAGATGAAAGTATCTACAAGAAATAATATGATACGAACTAAGGGGATCTAACTGGGGAGCACAGCCAGCCACTACTCAGACAACAGCTTTGGCATTGTGCTATTTACTGGGCGAATATGAAGTGCCTGTTTGGCATAATTCCTGCCACACTAGGGAAGTGGACACTGCCTCGAATGAAGCGTGTCACATAATTACTGGCTTCTTGAGACCAACCAAAGCTGTGTAACTAGCAGGTATAGGTCCGCCTGACATCAGCCATGAAGCTGCTGCGCAAGCAGAAGGATATAGAGCCCTGACCTCTGATACCCCCACTGTTTAGCCTGTCGCCAGCAACAGCATGCTTAAAGTCTAGGAAAACTTTTGTAAGAGTCTATGTCAACAACAACAACAACACAATCCAAGCGATAGACACGTAGAGAAAGAGAGCAGAAATTCGTCAACTATGCTGGAGAGAGTCCCTGGAAGTCCCTCAACAGGTCACGAACTGGTGTTGGACGGCGTAAAGTAAGCCTCGAAAGACTGGGCTATACTAGTGGACCCTCAACCTGTGAGTGTGGCGAGGAGCAGACAATGTCTCACATGCGTAACTGTCATTTATGACCGTCATCCTGCACCGAAGAGGAATTAAGCCGTAGCCCGTTTCTGGTCTTAAATAATTTAAATTAATAACTGTTACTCTGTCTAAATATAAATGTATTTATAATTGTTTATATATGTAGTGTATGCTGACTTTAATGCTTTGAACTTTGCCCAAGTATTTTAAATACTAATTTATCTTTTTCTTCCTTTAAAATGTTAATGCCTATTGTCCAGACACTTGTTTACTCTCTTGCTGGTAATTGATGCCTTTGACACGAATAAAAAATATTATAATTTTGGCTACATTACTAAGCTCTTCAAGACAATAGTGCAACAGACGTTATCTCCATATTCCAAAAAGTACTGCAATCTCTGTGACTTTCGTTCCATTATTGAAAGACAATCACAGCGAGCTGCGAGCGTTGCCACTCAGTGACGTGCCCCGCTGCTCCTGTCAGTCGGCTTACAGCGGCACGCGGCGCAGCGCCGTTTCTCGCGAGCTTCTCGAGAACTGCCTGAGCAGCCGCAGGACGGGAAATTCTCGGTGCACTCCAGTCGCCACGCCTCACAGTCCCATCCCTACGCAGTATCGAAGCTCAGTTCCAGTTACTGGTCCACGTGATGACATTGTGCAGCCATTTCAATGACAATTCGCGGATCCGAGCTCTGGAAAGCCGGCAAGCCTGGGAGAGCGGTGCGCTGACCCATGACTCCGCAGCCACGTTCTCTGACGTCATCAGCAGATGACCCGGCAGTCGGTCGGTCACGATTGCCCCAGCAGGGTCAGAACGCGGAAGCTGCCTCCACTAACAGGCCCGGCGTTAAAACTGCCGCTCTCGTACTTTCAAAAAGTATCCAGCAAAAGTAATAGCCAATCTTCGGCATATTCGTCCTGTCAGTGACTTGGATACATAAGATGCTATGTGCTCGTGGTATCTTCAGGATTGTGTGGAGGACGACTGCCATTTGCTCCCATGGTTTCGATAATTTCGATGTAATGCTGTCTACGCCTTGTGCTGTTACCAGGAATGGAGTGTTGGGGTTTCAGAACAGTAAGAACCGAATTTCTATTTTAATTTCATTTTCTATTATTAAAAAAAGGGAAAATAATAATAATAATAGACAATTATTAATTAATGTTGTGAAGAAAAAAAAATTCATCTGTGGAACTACAAGAAAAAAAGTGGAAGAGCAGTATCTTTCTTGTTAATTAGCAGTCAGTCTTGTCTTCTCGAGCAGTTAGAAGTGATGAGCTGTAACTTTTTTTTTTTTTTTTGTAAACTTTCAGTTGTGATGTAAATGTATTTAGAAAAATACAAATCTTTCTCAAGAGTGAAAAGTACGTCTTAGTTTATTACTTAGGCCTTAAAATGAACCACATAATGACCCTGAGATGTTATGAAGCAAATGTTCAAATGTTTGTAGAACTTATGGGACTTAACTACTGTGTCATCAGTCCCTAAGCTTACAAACTACTTATGAACTAGCTAAGACTAAGGACGGACAAATATCCATGCCCGCGGCCGGCTGTGATGAAACAATCAACAATAAGAAGACATTCAGAAAACTGTCGGTATTTTTTCTTTCTTTCTTTCTTTTTTACATGCGTTTATTCTAAAGTTTTTCTGAAGTTTATTAATATTGACTGCAGTTCTTCTTTGCTAATTTTCATTAAGATGTTTCACAGCCTTCCACAATATACTGTTTTACTAGTACAAAAAGAGACGTTGCGCAGTCTGGGTGGAAGGTCGTCATTCCTACGACAGTAAACTGAGGTTAAAAGGAGTGGCTTCTACATCTACACATGTATCCGCAATCCACCGTAAGGTGCGTGGCGGAGAGTACCACTACTCCTTGCCTATTTCACTCCCAAACAGAACGAGAGAAAAAGAATATCTATATGCCTCTGAAAGAGCCCAAATTTCTCTTATCTTGTTTTTGTGATCTTTACGCGAAATGTAAATAGGCGGCAACAGGATCGTTCTGCAGTCACCTTCAAACTCGGCCTTCTAAATTTCCTCAACAGAATTTCTCGAAAAGAACGTCATCTTTCCTCCAGCGACTCTCATTTGAGTTCCCGGAGCATTTCAGTGACACTCGCGCATTGGTCGAACCTACCAGTAACAAACCTAGCTGCTCGCCTCTGAACTGCTTCTTTGTCTTCCTTTAAACTGATCTGCTGCGGGTCCCAAACACTTGAGCAATACTCAAAACGTGGTCGTACAAGCGTTTTATACGCGGTCTCCTTTACAGACGAAGTACATCTTCGCAAAATTTTCCCAATAAACCGAAGTCGGCTGTCCGCCTGACTCACAATTGTCCATACATGTTAGTTCCATTTCATACTGCTCTGCAATGTTACGGCTAGATATTTGAATGACGCGACTGTATCGAGAAGCTCACTACTAATGCTGTATTCGAACATTGTAGAATTGTTTTTCCTACTCATGCGCATCACTTTACATTATTCTACATTGAGAGCTAGCTGCCATTCTTCGCACCAAATAGAAATTTTGTCTAAGTCATCCTGTGTGCTATTACAGTCAATCAAAGACGACACCCTCCCATACACCACAGCATCATCAGCAAACAGCCGCAAATTACAATTTACTCTGTCCATCAGATCATTTATATAGACAGAAAATAATAGTGGTCGTATCACACGCCCCTGGGGCACGCCTGACGATATACTCGTCTCTGATGAACACTCGCTGTCGAGAACAACGTACTGCGTTCTATTACTTAGGAAGTTTCCAGCCAGTTACAAATCTGTGAACCTATTCCACATTCTCGTATCTCCGTTAACAGTCTGCAGTGCGACACCGCGTCAAATGCCTTTTTGAAATCGAGAAAAACACAACCTGCATGTTGCCCTTTATCCATGGCTCGCAAGTTGTCATGTGAGAAAAGGGCAAACTGAGTTTCACAAGAACGATGATTCCTAAACTCGCGCTGATTCATAGATAGAAGGTTATCCGTCTCAATGAAATTTACAATATTCGAGATGAGAATATGCTCCAAAATTTTACAGGAAACTGATGTCAATCATATTGGCCTGTAATTACGTGTCAGTTCTTTTACCTTTCTTATAAACGGGAATCACCTACGCTTTTTTCCATATGCGATAAATGCAAGCTTCTGTAGATAAATAGTTGCATTCAATCGTTCTTTTGCATAAACCGTTATTTTCGAGACTGCAACAGAGATAACGCTTACTGATGTCTTTAATTAGGTATGTAACAACTTTCATGACACGTATTACAGCGCGATGCATAAAGGGACACGCACAGCTAGATGCAACATACATGTATGTAGTTTATGTAGGGAGTAATCACTTACTGAAAGGCTTCCGTCTGTCAGATGACAGAGAAGGAAGTACATTAGAGCAAAGTTAAAGATGTAGCATGTGTAAGTGAAAATATTTCTATAGGTGATTCACGACAATATGATGATATAATATTATACGTGATACACTATAGTGCATAGGTGGCGCCGTGGCATGGTACCATGTCAGTCAGTCTCTTGTCCCAGCATGAATCGAGTGGAAGTACTGGAAGCAGACGTACGGTCATTGTTCTGACAGTGAGTTGAATGCGCCAGTCCACCCTTTCATCAAGTTATGCCAGAAATTACGCAAACCCGTTGTCGAAACGTTCGAAATGATGCAGCAGTTGTACGGTGAGGATGTAATGAGTCGCGTTGTTGTGTTTAGGTGGTATCGACGCTTTGTGCGTACTGGTCGGCCAAGAATAGTTCGAAAGGAAAGCAAGGTCCAAGAAGCAGCAAAGTTCGTGCGTGCTAACCGCTCCCAATCGGTAGACGCTCTCGCAGCAGGAATATGGGTCAGACATGGCACTTGCCACAAAAAATTCTGACGGAAGACCGCATCATGTTTCGTGTTACGTAGCACAGTGTGCCACGAATCCTGTCACAAGACCAACGTGATGATCGCGTGACGATTTGTCGTGACTTCATCAGTAGTGCGATGATCCGACTTTTCTCTCAGTTGCATTGCAGTGCGTCTCTCCATAGATGAGTATCATATTTGTGTAGTCTTCTCTGACGTACATTGCAGTTGTTAGCCAAATTCGATATTAGAAAAGTATCGATGTTGACGTCGATAATAACATCGTCAAAATATATCGTTGTACGAAAAGAGTCGAAAGTAAAACATCGATGTCCGCAAACATCGACACTTTAGTTCCCTAAGCAAGGTAAAATTTTAGACCATCGCTAGCTAGCCTCTGTATTGACTGTACTTACGTCACTTGTCGAAGCATTGTTGAAAGCAGTAATCATGAAGTGTTAAATTTTCGCCATACTGTAATATCCATTACAAATGATCAACATGCTGATTAAAATTATGGGTAAAGACATAATACATTAAAACCTTTCGTGTGAGTGGGCGGTTTATCATGCGTCTCATAGTTTATGACGTCATGTTCAAATGTTTCATCTACATGGGATACTCTGCAAATCACATTTAAGTGCCTGGCAGAGGTTTCATCGAACCACAATTATACAATTTTATCTCCCATTCCATTCTCGAATAGCGCGCGGGAATAATGAACACCTGAATCTCTCCGTTCGGGCTCTGATTTCTCGTATTTTATTCTGACGATCATTTCTACATATGTAAGTGGGAGTCAACAATATATTTTCGTATTCGGAGGACAATGTTGGCGACTGTAGTTTCGTAAGTAGCCCACGCCGCAGCGATAAGCCCCGTTGTTGTAATGATTCCCATCCTAGATCCTGTATCATTTCCGTAACGCTATTTCCCCTGTATCGTGACTCTACGAAACGAGCTGCCCTTCTTTGGACTCTTTCGATGTCCTCCGTCAAACCCACCTGATAAGGATCCCGCTCTGGGCAGCAATACTCCATAAAAGGACGGACAAGCGTAGTGTATGCAGTTTCTTTAGTAGTTCTGTTGCATCTTTTGAGTTTTCTGCCAATAAAACGCAGTCTCTGGTTTGCCTTTCCCACGACATTATCTACGTGTTCTTTCCAATTTAAGTCAGAAGTAATTGTAATTCCTAGGTATTTTGTGGAGTTTACGGCATTCACATTTGATTGATTGATCATGTAAACAAAGTTTTAATGGATTTCTTTTCGTACTCATGTGGACGACTTCACACTTCTCATTATTTCGAGTCAACTGCCAATTTTTACACCATACTGATATCTTATTCAAATCGTTCTGCAGTTGGTTTTTATCTTCAGATGATTTTACTAGTCGGTAAATGACGGCGTCTTCTGCAAACAACCTAAGAGAGCTACTTAGATTTTCCCCTAAATCGTTTATGTAAATAAGGAACAGCAGAGAACCAATAACACTACCCTGTGGAACGCCCGGTATCACCTCTGTTTTAGTCGATGCCTTTCCATCGATTACTACGAACTATGTCGTCCCTGAGAGGAAATCCCCTATCCAGTCGCAAATTTGGGGCGATATAACATGACCACGCAATTTGATTTGTAGATCTTTGGGAGTTAACTTCGGGGTCATCAGTCCCTAAACATACAAACTACTTATGAACTAGCTTATATTAAAGACGGTACAAACAGCCATGCCCGAGGGGGAATTAGAACCACCGACGGGAAACGGCCGCCCGCATCGTAGCATAGCGCCTCAATGCGCTCGGCCGCTCCGCCGCGGCTATGACGTCATAACTATGTTCCTGAATATGATTTAATTTTGAAGTTGAACTTAGTGAAATACATGCATAATTTTTTCAAAATATCCCAAGAATACAATAAGTATTATAAAATGTGAAATCTTAACTTTTCCCGGCGTAATGAATGTTCAAACAAGTTACGGGTATGCTTCTCGGTGACGTCGTCGACCACCGCCGATATTTCGACAGGAGCACACTCTGCCATTCTGAAGGCACAACTGCACTCAAGGAAGGAATTTAATACCTCGCTGTCACATTGCTTCCTTGAGTGCAGTTGTGCCTTGAGAATGGCAGGGCCGGCCGCGGTGGCCGTGAGGACTGCGGCGCTCCAGTCACGGTCTGCACAGCCACTACGGTCGGGGGTTCGAATCCCCCTCGGGCATGGACATTTGTGCCGTCCTAAGTGTTAGCTAGTTCATAAGTAGTTTGTAAGTTTAGCGACTAATGACCCCGTAGTTAAATCCCATAAGATATACAAACATTTGAACATTTTGAGAATGACAGGGTGCGCTCCTCTCGAAATATCGGCGGTGGTTGACGACGTCACCCGACAACATACACGTAAGTTGTTTGACTACTACTAAAGTAATAAACTAACATTATGCCGAATGTCGTAGTTTCACTGTATGAATATCGGAATAGTAGTAAGCAATAAACTTCTTTCTCATTTTGCTGGGGTTGTCAACAATAAAATATTCCGTAAAGGTCTGAAATCATGTATAATGGCTCTTGCGAGTGGGCTAAGCGTCGTCGTTCTCAGAGGACGAATGTAGTCTTATTAATCACGTGTCTTTTGACTTGGAAGTTTTTAACCATATCATTGCCCATGACATCGTATCTCCTGAACTACATGTTTCACGATCCTTACCCCCCACAGTGACCTTCATATACACCAACACTAGTGGACATAATTCTGAACACTTTTCATAATGCTATGCATTTGCATGTTATTGACCTATTTAATTGGCGGGTGATGGGTTTATAAACAAATTAATGTAATGCAGAAGTAATACTATGGCGTTTAATTGCATTTAAGGTTGAAATACACAACATCACGGGCGTTATTTGAGGACGGCATTCATCAATTCCACAGTACAAAACAGTTTCTGTAACGTAACAGTTAATATTTTGTGGGGAATCCGTTGCCTTTTATTAGTGCTTCGATTCTGCGAAGCACGGAGCCAACCAACCTTTGAAGATCGTCTGTAGGTATGACATAGGATGATGGTTTCATCAAGTTCCATTTTATTCCTTGGATTTTGGCGCTAAACGAGTACTTTGCCTGGTCCACAAGTTTTCGATTGGGTTTAGGTCGTGGCTGTTACCTGGCCATGGCATAACAATAATGCGATGATCTTTCAACCATTTCATGCAAAGATTTACAGTATGGTATGGTGCACCATCTTGTTGAAAGAAGCAACTGTCTCTGATAAGGAAACAAATCGTTGCTTGAAAGTAGCTGACTTTGTTCAAAGATCTGTCTGGTATCTTTGGCCATTTAGTGTGCCATCTGTCATATGTAGTCGACTAACACCATGACTTGCCATGCATTCTCACACCATCACACTGACTGGATGTTTCATAATAGCGGTTGAGCATTCTGGTAATAAAGTTTCGCCAGGTCGATGACGCACGTATTTGGTACCATCACTTCCAAATGTGGAAACACTCCAAACTACCTTGCTCCAGTCCACACCAGTCCATATTCTGTGTTCCCGAACACACTTCTCGCGTTTCGCCTTCGTTTTGCATTAAGATAGGCTTTTTTTCCCTTCCGGGCAGACTAATCATTTGCACACTATTTTCTTCGGACGTTTCTGTCAGTAATGGTGACTACAGATGATTATAGCAATCCATTAACCTATTGTGAAGAACGACGGCGGTCTTTTAACACAAGGCGACAAATTCTTCTTTCATATTCAGGAAAAAAACACAGTTCTAGGAGCAGTCTTAGTACTGTTGGTTATCTTATAACGCTCCCACATCTTTTCTTACGCCTCACTTAGTAGCACCACCACCCAGTCTTGCTGCAGTCTCTTCAAACGTGCACCCTTCCTCACGTAAAGTTACAGCTCTATTGCGTTTAGATGATGAACAATCAATCCGTTTCTTGAGCGTAGGTGTCATTCTTCACTGAAAGGACGGCTAACCAGTTGAAGAAATGTTCACTCACACACCAAAATGAAAGACTTTTCAGATCACAGTAAGAAGCACATTAAAGCACACCAGTCACTCAATAATCCGTGAATATTACTGACAGTGACATCTGCTACAGTATACCATATGACAAGTGAAACCTCAAGAATTGAATAAATTTTTGCACTTTTTCTCATCAACATTGGTAGGTAACAGCCAGAGTAAAATTGCAATAAAACTAACAATGTAGACTACTAAGTTGTCGTAAACAACAGTGTTCTAAGGTGTCATAAACGTCTGAAGTAAATCAGCTATATACTATCAGTAAGTAGGCTATTTATCCTATGATAAATGGTTGAATCCAACCTATAACAGAAAGTCTAGAATTATGTCCACTAGTGTATATTCTACATCTACATCGATACTCTGAAAATCACATTTAAGTGCCTGGCAAAGGGTTCATTAACCACTTCCATAAACTTTCTCTACTGTTCCATTCTCTAATAGCGCACGGGAAGAAAGAACGCCTAAATCGTTCCGTTTTCGATCTGATTGCTATTTTATTGGGATGGTCATGTCTCCCTGTGTAGGTGGGTGCTAGCAAAACATTTTCACATTCAGAAGTAAAAGTCGGTGAATGATATTTCGCAAATAGATCTCGCCGGAACGAATAACGTCGTTCTTTTAATGATTTCCACCTCATAACGTGCTATATTTCCGTGACAGTACCCCTTGTAACGCGATAAAATGAGCTGCCCTTCTCAATGCCTTCCGTAAGTCCCACCTGGTGAGGTTCCAAACTGGGCAACAGTACTCCAGGAGAGAACGCATACGTGTGATGTAGGCAGTCTCTTTGGTGGAGCTGTTGCATATTCGAAGCGTTCTGCCAATGAAACGTAACCTTTGGTTCGCCTTCCCCACAATATTTTGTATGTGTTTCCTCCAGTTTAAGTTGGTTGTAATCGTAACTCCTAGGTATTTGGTAGAATTTATGATCTTTTGGTTTGACTGATTTATCGCGTAATTGAAGTTCAGCGGGTTTATTTAGTGGTCATGTATATTACTTCACACTTTTCATTATGTAGTGTTAATTGCCAATTTTCGCACCGTGTAGAAATTTTGTCTAAATAGCTCTCCAGTTGCTTTTGATCCCCCGTCGACTTCACTAAGCGATAAACTACAGCCTCATCCGCGAACAGTCTAAGACAACTATTCAGATTGTCTCCTAAATCGTTTATAAACACAAGGAAGAGTAGAGGACCTATAACGCTTCCCTGGGTAATGCCAGTTATCACTTCTGTTTTCCTCGATGACTTACCGTCAGTTACTACAGACTGTGTACTTTATGATAGTAAATCGTGCATCCAGTCGCACAATTGAAGCGATATTCCATAAGCACGCAATTTCATTAGAAACTTTAGAAACTGCTTGTGAGGTACAGTGTCAAAAGCCTTCCGGAAATCCAGAAATATGGAATCGATTTGAGACCCCTTGTCGATGGCACTTATCACTTGATGTGAATAAAGGGCAAGCTATGTTTCGCAAGAGCGGTACTTTCTAAATCCGTGTTGACTAGGTCGTTCTCTTCGAGGTAGTTTATATAGTTCGAACTATGTATATGTTCCAAAATCCTACTGCAAATCGACGTCATTGAGATGGGCCTGTAATTTTGGGGATCACTCCTATTGCCTTTCTCGAATATTGGCGTGGGCTGGACAATTTTCCAGTCTTTGGGTACGGATCTTTCGCTGAGTGATCGGCTGTATAAGACAGATCAATGTGGAGCTATTACGTCTGCATACTCTGAGAGGAATCTATTTGGTATAAATATGGCCCGGAAGATTTGTTTTTGGTCAGTGACTACTTACAAATTTCGCATGCTGGCAGCTGTTCTTGGTTCGAATTCTGGAGTGTTTCATATATCTACCGTTCCAATTTTGATGTAATTTTACACATTTGACCTTCAGAACAAGATGAAGGCTTTTTGGCTGTAAGGAGACATTAGCGATTGAAGACTCATACCAAGTATCAAAGTTTACATAACGGCGGATAGCCCTCCCCCCGAAAAAAATGTCAAAGATTAAATAATGCCACTATTCAAAACCTTGCCACACACTCTCTTAAGAGCTGATAAGGCGCACAGGCGCGACCCGTGGACCTGCAGAAACGCAGCTGGTATTATTACGTTTAACAGTTGTAGAGCCTACGTCGGTGCCATGGATTCCAGAGTACAACTTGGACACTTGTTACCGACCAGTGACGAGCGAACTCATCTACACATTCACACACACTGCGCAAGCCACCTCGCGGCGTGTGACGGAAGGAGCTTTGCCTACCACTGTCACTTCCTCCTACTCCAGTCACGTATGGTGCGCGGAAAAAATGATCGCCTGTATGCCTCCGTGTGGGCCCTAACTTTCTAATCCTATCCTACACTTCGCGAGATATGTAAGAGTTCTCGGAACTTTGACAGAATCCCGTATCGCGATGCAGAAGTCTCTTTTGCAGCGTCTATGCCATCTATTAACCCGACCTGGTACGGATCTCACGCTGATGAGAAATACTCAAGCGCTGGCCGAAAGCGTTTTTTTTTTTTTTTTTTTTTTTTTTTTTTTAACCTTCTTTTGTTTACGGACTACGCTTCCTGAGATTTCAAATGTTTGTAAAGCTATGGGAGCTAACTGCAGTGGTCGTCAGTCCCTAATCTTGCAAACTACTTAAACGAACTTAAGCTAAGAACAACACACGCACACTCATGCCCAAGGGAGTTTTCGAACCTCCGACGGGGAACGGCCGCGTGCTCCGCAGCAAGGTGCCTTAGAGCGTACGGCAATTCCCGCGCGGACACCTGAGAATTCTTCCAATAAGTCTCAGTCTGGCATGTGCCTCAACCATGAAAATCGCCCCTTATGTTCACTCCTGGATATTTTATAGAAGCGACTGCTTGTCCAGCTGTTGCGTCGTTATTAAATGCAGCACTTTCAATTCGTTTATGTTGAAGTTCAATTGCCATTACTTGCACTAAATATCGATAGTCTGCAGATCATCGTAAGTTTTGTTACCCACTTTCACAAAGCATCATTGAACTTCCGCCGTTATCTACGACGTCATTTGTATATACTGTGAAAAACAACGGTCCTAAAACACTCCCCTGGGGCACCCTTGACATCACATTAACGTCTGAAGACTTCTCTCTGTTGAGAATGAAATCATGCATTATGTTAGCTGTTAGACAAAAACGCCTAAGTCCAGTCACATTGTTGGTTTGATATGCCTGCAATGTTGCAACCTTGGCAGTGCATTCCAGCCACTCGTGTGTCCGGGTCGTTGCCGGACATGACAGAATATTCCATCCTACTGTGAGGTGCTGACGGGTAAGAGCGATAATCCCTGAACAGTGCAATATGCGATAAGCCGACCATTACAGTGGCTGCAGCGTTTGCTCTGTCATGCGTTAGTTCTCAGACATATTTTGACGTTACACTATCTTTTCCCAAAGCATAAATTCTAAACAATGATTTAATTTTCATGTAACATATCGAGTTGTACTTATCTTTTAGACTTGGGATTTATGTCCTCGCTGCATTTAGTGTCCTGGTGTGTATTGTTCAAATAAAGAAAGCAATTCATTTTCTTAGTCTTTAATCACCATAAGATGTTACAATCTTCGATATAATACGAAATCTCTTGAAAAACAAATGCCTTATTTAATAAGCAGCGACATTACAAACTGAGCTTAGTCCAGAACGTATAGAACTTACTGTCTTCCACTCCACTCAACTCAACTGCCGAGTGCCCTCTGAAATCGATATTATATATATATATAGACAGTTTACTACTCACCGCAAAGACGTGGCGACGAGCTGCGACAGGCACATACAAAAGACACACACTTACAACACATTCAGCTATCGGCCATGGCCTTCTTCAGAAATAGAGCACTCACGCAATCACACAGGCACACAACACAGTCATACAACCATCACCTCCGACTGCCACACTTCGAATCACGCTCGGCAGAGCGTGATTCGAAGTGTGGCAGTCGGAGGTGATGGTTGTATGACTGTGTTGTGTGCCTGTGTGATTGCGTGAGTGCTCTATTTCTGAAGAAGGCCATGGCCGATAGCTGAATGTGTTGTAAGTGTGTGTCTTTTGTATGTGCCTGTCGCAGCTCGTCGCCACGTCTTTGCGGTGAGTAGTAAACTGTCCTCACTATATTATTTATTCCAACCTGGACTTTCCAATTTTTTATATATATATATATATATATATATATATATATATATATATATATATATATATATATAGATCTTTTAGCAATTGTTATTAGTAACATATTGTTACAATAATGACATTAATCGAGTTACAATTAACAAGTACAACATAAAATGATTTTACATACGCCATATATTAGAATACACAAAGCTGAGATAACATATAGTTATAATTTAACAGTTTCTTTGCATTAATCTCACGAATACATATACATACATCAATTAACAATGTGAAATTGTTATTTAATTACATAGGTGGATTTCAGTGTTCCTAACATTTCCATAGCATCTATATACAGGGAATAATTAGTACAAAGTGTCAAACGGACAATATTACATAGTTTCATATAGTTCAGATTGCGTCATATATTGTTTCATTTATGTCCTTTTATTTGTTTCGCGGATTTTCGGATTGGTAATTCTTTAAAGGATATTTACAGACATAAATCAGTTATTTCAGGCCTCAGTCTCTTTACTATATTTGATAATTCAGTGTAGATATGTTTAAAATGTTCTGGAAAGCAAGACGTAATTTCACACATTATTTTACTCACTACCCATCAAAGTTCCTCCAAATTACTCAGTCTGATCCCTACACACACTTTATTAATCTGTACACATACAGTATATTTTATCTCACATTTTAAGCAGTTCATTACAGATAATTGTCATCTCAGTAATTAGCACGCTCAAGATGAAGCTGTTTGTTCTTTTATATTAAATTAAACAATACTCTGACTCTAAGGAACTGAATGTGATCCTTTCTGGTACTTACTATTTCGTAATGATGGGGTTGCTATCACTACAATATGCACCCAAAAATACGAGATATTTTCTCTGTGGTGACGAATTGGGCATAAATGCGCAAGGAAGAACCACTGAGGAAAGAATATCCAGCTGGAGAATATCCTAGGAGCTATGTAAATATACTACGACGACAACTCTCTCAAACTGAATCCCACTAAAAACAAAGTTTGTGCTTTTCACATACACAAATGTCTAGCAAACAGAAAGCTGCACTTTATCTGGAATGGGTCTTGAGTGCGCAAACCAGACGACATACCTTGGAGTGGTACTTGACAGGACCCTCAGATAATCATTGTGAAAAAAAACCCAGGACAAATAAGCTGCAAGGAACTTCATAATCAGACACCTGACTGGGAGTAAGTGGGGCGCCAAACACTGTACTTTGATCCAACGCCATAGCGCTCTGCATACACCAGATTTTACGGATCCAAAAGACTAAAATCAATATTAGATTAATACTAAATACGACATTTCCCAATGATGTGCAACGTGTCAGTTAACTAAATCGTATCTACAGACAATATTTTAAGATTTTTTTAAAACTTTTTTATTTTTATTTTTAATTTTTTAGGGAAATTACTAAGTTTTATTTATAAATTCATCTGAAGTGTAGAAGGAGTTGCCATACAGAAATTCTTTCAATTTCTTTTTAGATACTGGTTGGCTATCTGTCAAACTTTTGATGCTACTTGGTAAGCGACCGAAGTCTTTTGTAGCAGCGTTATATTCACCCCTTTCGTGCCAGAGTTAGATTTAACCTTGAATAGTGGATATCCCCATTTCTCCTAGTATTGTAGCAATGCACACTGCTATTACTTTTGAATTGGGTAGGATTGTTAATAAAAAAATTCAAAAGTGAATACATACACTGTGAAGCTACTGTGAAGATCCCTAGATTCTTAAATAAATTTCTGCAGGACGATCTTGGGTGAGCTCCAGCAATTATTCTGATTAAGCGCTTTTGTGCAATGAATACTTTTTTACTCTGTGTGAATTGCCCCAGAATATGATCCCATACGAAATCAGTGAATGAAAATAGGCACACTAAGGTAATTTACTGCGATGTGTATCAACAAACTTTGTAATGACCCTGATAGCATAAGTAGCTGAAGTCAGACGTTTCAGCAGATCTTCAATGTGTTTCTTTCATTTCAATCCGTCATCAATGCAAACACCTCAAAATTTTTAATGTTCTGCCTTAGCTACAGATTTCTGTTCAAAGTCTACATTTACTAATTGTATCATGCCGTTTACTGTACGAAACTGTATATGTTGGGTTTTGTCAAAGTTTAAGGAGAATCCATTTGTAGAGAACCATTTAATAAGTCTCTGAAAGACATCATTTACAATTCCATCAGATAATTCCTGTTTGTCAGGCGTGATAGCTATACTTGTATCGTCATCAAAAGAAGAATTTCTCCACTGATGAACCGCCGTTGGTTGCAATGCTTTAGAACAGCCACCTATTGGCTTGAATTAAACTTAATGACTGGAAGTATTTGATATGTCCAATGAATCATCGTTTACACTGCTTCCGCCAAACAACTGGGTTTATGAATCGTAAATCCCATAGGCAGCTTAGGATACCTATAGTTATGTGTGGGGGAGGTTTGGTCATAATTTGTGCAACTAAATCGCGATATTCAACTGTTTCTGTAATTATTCTCCGGTCGGATAACTGAATGAATTCCTTTCCATCAACGACAGCAAGAGTTTACTATGACTAACATATTTCTAACAAAATTCCAAAAAGATAAATACACATACAGCCAAAATTGTTCAGGAGTAGTATGTACAGCAACATAAAATTGTCAAGCATCTCCCCTGGACAGCAAAACCCCCAAGGTCGTCGCATAATTGAACCGGTATGGGAAGTTTTAGAGCCGAGAGAGAGGACTAAATTTATAGTCCAAAATCATTTAAGCAATTGGCGGATGTTTCGTACAGGAAAGGATAACATTCTGTTGGAAACTATAAACATTTTACCAACCTGTTACTAGA
Source organism: Locusta migratoria (assembly GCA_026315105.1). Taxonomy (NCBI): domain Eukaryota; kingdom Metazoa; phylum Arthropoda; class Insecta; order Orthoptera; family Acrididae; genus Locusta; species Locusta migratoria. Next base: position 190,465,251 of record CM048747.1, read on the forward strand.
AGGGTTTCAACTTTCTCAAATCCAATGATCGGCCAACTCCTTACTAATAAATAATAGGCACAGAACAATAATAATTATTGGAAGGGCTGGCAAGGTTTATGAGAACCAATTAGTATTTAGTAGAACACTTATTTATGACAACTTGTCGAATTTAAATAATCAGCAGCGCTTCTTATAAGAAACTTTTAAAAGGCAAAGGTAAAGCAGTCAACAATCCGAAGATTGGTTTGAACACCACAGTGCTTTACTAGGCATGGTCCTGTTTGGAGGTGGTATGCCGTTGCCTTCCTCCGACCTTCGAACTGACTTACCCAGCCAGTTATAGGGTGACCTACAATTTAACGTGGGTTCCGAACCACGGTGCTACTCGGTATTTTTCACTTGAGCAATACTGCCAGAGGTGAAAGAAGTGGAAAGTCAACAATTAAGAAAAGGGGCAATAAACCCACTCAAGATGCAGTTCTCCTTCATCAATTAAAGAAAACTTTTGAAAGTAACGTTTACATGACAGCTGAGAGTGAAACAAACTTGCATATACTGCCGACTGGCTTAAAAGTACAACCTGATTAAATTGAAATAAGCAACACAAGCCCCTCAATCACATTCATTAAAGAACCTTTTGAATGGACAACTATTAAGAACAGGGACAATAGTCTCACTCAAGATATCTCCCTGCAAGAAGCTCTAAATTATTAAAATCTACAAATAGTACTTCTAAAAACAAATTCCTTTGAATCATTTACATGAAAGTTAACAATGGTTAAAACAATAACTTTTGAGAGTAGTGCTATCAAGGTTAAATATGACTGAAGGTCTTCCCCCCTTTTTAGGGCAATTTTTAGAACTGGTTCTATAAATGGAGAGTTACAAATGCAGATACGCCCGATGCCAAAAACGATTCTTAAAAATAAGGTTGAACACTTACATGCGACAATAAAACAAGGGATAAGTGGAAGATACACATAAACGTGAAATCTACTGGTAAAGGAGGCACAGCTATGCCGTTGGTAAATAAATCAGAGGACAAGGTCGTTAAATAGATTATATGCCTAAGGGTCAATTGCCACTCAGTGGATACACCTTGCTTACAGTGAAAATGACGACAGTAGCCAAGGAACTAGTCGGAATATAGGTAGTAATATAAACACAGTATCCTTTCCGGGTACACTTAAGTTATACGACGCCAAATCTCCTCTAGGGGGAGAATCAGATTAAAATACACCTCACACGGTGGTGAGTAATAACAATAACAGCAAATAACGACCTCGTCCTATGCACCAGGAAGGAGGACATGGAAGGAAAGGGCCCTATTTCGTCTGCGGCACTCGCGGGCAACGAACCCACTGATCACATAAATGTAAACAAAGGAAGCACTAACACAGGAAGAAGTGACATACAAAGTTAAACGGAACAAAACACAGTGCCAAATTACATCCATTCGCCGGGCAGTGTCGGTCGAGGGAAGGAAAAATGCACTGCCTACACACACACATCCACAGCCAGAGCAGGCAATTCACACGCACGCGGCTGCAAAGCAGAAAATCGCACTGTCGTGTTTTACGGGCCACTTTAGAATAGCCTGTAGTGTTCTGATTTTTTGCAAACATTTCGGACAAAAATGATAAAAATTCGTTATCACTTATTTCACGGCAGTTCACGAGATAGAACAAACGCAAACTTTAGAGAGAGCACTCTTACATCTGCGTAAAATTGCATAACATAGCTCTATTTAATAATGAGAGTGCTCGAAACTCTTAAGAGCCAAGGTGAAAGAAAATAAATGGTACTGGCAGCTTTCGCACTAGCGACAATGTGCATCACAACCTAACACTCTGTACACTACACAACGGCGCACAGTTACGAAATGGTTTCTTAATTCTCGTACTATTGGAGGCAGTAGATAACTGTTAATATGACATTTTGGAAACTAGATTATATTTTATCGTACTAAGAACGACGTGTTTTTGTTAATTCTTCAGTGCGTCATTGCTTTCAAATGTTTGTTAAGCTTATGGGACTTAACTACGGGGTCATCAGTCCCTAAACGTACAAACTACTTATCAACTACCTTATACTAAGGACGGCACAAATATCCATGCCCGAGGGGGGATTCGAACCCCCCGTCATTGCTTTGAAATGACAATGTGTAAGTTATAATAATAAAATCATTAAATACAGCAAGCAAGATGGCTTATGCCAGAGAGAGTTGTGGGCGAGGAATGTCACGTGAAATCTCCGAACGCCAGGTTTACGTCAAATCGAGGAACGGTGTCAAATCGCCGTTAATTTTGCAAATATATCTGTGACGGTGCGAGTTATGAAAAAAAAAAAAAAAAAAAAAAAAAAAAAAAAAAAAAAAAAAAAAAAAAAAAAACATAAGAGAGCAAAGTAGTGGAGAAGTTTCCCCTCTACAAATTTCGTTTTTCAATTTTCGTGTCAGATGAACTGTTTATTTGCAATTAAAATTATATTACAAACGGCTTTTTTTTAGTGTCACTGACCTATTTTTTGACCGAAATATTTGAAAAAGGGAGGTTCTGGTCTCTGTCAGCCAACATGTATGTCTGTAAAATTTGGTGCCGATAGGTGGAACGGTTTGTCTTAAAAAGTGAGAACACGTTACAGACATCGTTAAATCGCCATTATTTTTGCAGATATCTGTGAGATGATACCAGATATGAAAAAAACATAAGAAAGCAACATTGGGCAACGTGCACGTATTCCCAAACTTATGACAAAGCTATATACGTCAATTTGTTAGTTTGTGTTGTGACTACTCTTAGCAGACAGCTCACAGGCCTTGCATCTAGGTGGTGTTGGCACAACTCGCCCAACCGGTACGAAGCGTTGTCCACACACGACCCACACTTTGAAGTCTTCCTCTCTCTCTTTCTCTCCCCCCCCTTTTCTCTCTCTCTCTCTCTCTCTCTCTCTCTCTCTCTCTCTCTCTCTCTCTCTCTCTCCCCTTTTCTCTGGTCAACTCCTGCTTCCCGCCTAGACAATGGCCGCACCACCTAGGGAATGCCACACGTACAGCGCCATCGTCGGAGGAAATAAGGAAAGAGGCGAGTATGGGCGCCAGTGCATAGCAAGAGGAAAGCAACGAAAATCGAGCCAGCACGGCTCGTTCTTATTATTTTGTCCGTATTTCATCAGGCCCAGTCTTCTCTCCACTGCACGATTTCGATTCATTCGTTTTACTTACGAGGGGCGTTTGAAAAATCCATGCAAAGTCCGAGAGATGGCATCACTGGCGCGTATCAAGGTCCTGTTTAGAGTCGGCGTCACCTACGAAGGCCAGCCGTTGTGCGCATCCCCTCCATTACCTCAATGACAGCCAATAATGTCCATTCTGTAGGCGCGTGACCGGCCGCCGGTTACGCAATGTCTCTCCCGCAGGAGCAACTGTTGGCGCTCGGCCGTAGCTCCTCCCCTCCATGCTTCCCCTATCGCTCCGCCTCTATGCGCCTTCTTACATGACGCCAGCTATAGTTAGTAACATTTAAAGAATGCACACAAAGTTTCAGCCATATTAGTCTATTTATTATGCATTCGTTTGAATCAAGGAAGTTAAGTGATTGTCAAAGAATAGACGAAAAAGAATTTCCTGTGGTGATTAAACAATACTTTATGAAAGGCAGGAAACTAAAGATAATAAGCTTGATAAACATTATGGAGACTCTGAACCTTCGATTAGAACAGTTTATAAATGGTTTCAAAATTTTTGGAGTAGCCAGATGGGCAGAAGTGATGCTGAACGTTCTGGACACCATGGGGAGGTTACTACTCCAGAAATCATTGATAAGGGGATTGATGACAGAAGAGTTAAGGTGTGTGAGCTTACTAGTGCTGTGGGTATCTCGAATAAACGGGTACATAATATTTTGCATAAATATTTGGAGATGAGAAAGCTACCTACAAGATGGGTGCCACGATTGAAAACGGAATCGTGGGAAGTATTGCAAGGAAGGTTTGCAGCTGTTCAGGAAGAATCCGCAGACTCGTCACTGCGGATACAACATGGATACATTACTATACGCCTGAGACCAAACAACAATCTAAACAATGGGTTACCCAGGGAGAATCTGCACCAAAAAAGACGAAGACCGGTCCTTCGGCCAAAGGGTTATGGCGACGGTCTTTTGGGGATTCGCAAGGGATAATCCTCATCGACTATCTGCAACAGGGCAAAACTATTACAGGTGCATATTATTCATCGTTATTGGACCATCTGGAAACCGGGCTGCAAGAAAAACGCCAGCGATTGGCCAACAAAAAAAATTTCTTTTCCATCACGACTATGCACCAGCACATACATACCTCAGCAGTTGCGGTGGCAAAATTATTGGAAATATGATTCCAACTCGTTTCATATCTCCTCTAATCTCCAGACTTGGCTCCCTCGGACGACTATTTGTTCCGAAATTTGAAGAAATGGTTGGTGGGACGAAGATTTCATTTAAACGAGGAGGTGATTGCAGAAACTAATAGGTATTTTGCAGGCTTGGAGAATTCCTGTTATTCGGAAGGGAGCAAAAAATTATAACAGCATTGGACGAAGTGTATTGGTCTAAATAAAAATGGTTTTCCCCAAACACGTTAGTAGTTTGTATTTTTGCGTGGATTTTTCGAAGGCCCCTTGTACTTCTATATCTGTAACAGTGGGTGTTCGTGCGACGATTGGATTAACTGTGGTACAGTATCTCTCAAAACAGCAATCTTTATTTAGGAGATAGTAAATGCCGCTATCAGAAAAGAATATTTGTTAGAGGTAGCACCGTTTAGAGTTTTCAGAAGCGCTACGCAGCCAAGCTACACGCCTGCTCGTTAGGATTACTGGAGTCACCGCAGCCGCAGTACATCTGACAGCGAGTTGAGCGCGCGCGTCCCGGGAGGGCTGGGTTGAGAGAGGGTTTCGCGCCGGTCAGCAGCGAGTCGTTAGGCAACGGGCGGCCCTGCTTGGTTTTGACATCAGGCGGCGGGCCCGCACTTCATTATCGGGCTAAGCGAGAAAAGCGCCGAAAACCGATATCTCGGCAGACGCGACGCGACGCGACGCCTCGCCTCCCTAAACGAATGTTCCCCAATCGCCTTGCTCAAGTGGAACGACTTCCGTCATTCAAACGATGTCATCTGTGCTGGGCAGTTGGGATACGTTTCTTGTGTTCCCTTAAATCCGCACCATCCTGCAAAATGTTCAAATGTTTGTTTAACTTACAGGACTTGACTGCAGGGTCATCAGTCCCTAAACTTACAAACTACTTATAAACTACCTTATACTAATATCAACACAAACATCCATGCCCGAGGGAGGATTCGAATCCCTGACTGGGATCGGCCTCGCGTATCGGTGCATAGCGCCTCAATGCGCTGGGTCACTTCGCCGCGGCGCACCGTCCTGCTCTTAACAACAGAAAGTTCTAAAAAGATTCTCGCGTCGGAGGTTCGAGTCCTCCCTCAGGCACGGTGGAGTGTGTGTGTGTGTGTGTGTGTGTGTGTGTGTGTACGTGTGCGCGCGCGCACGCGTATATGTGTGTGTTTTCTTTAGATGCACCAGCGCCACCAAAGAGACTGCCTACATCACACTTGTGCGTCCTCTCCTGGAGTACTGTTGCCCCTTGTGGGACCCTCACCAGGTGGGATTGACGGAAGACATTGAGAAAGTTCAGAGAAGGGCAGCTCGTTTTGTTTTATCACGTTACGGGTGAGGGGGGGGGGGAAACGTCACGGAAATGTTGCAGGAATTGGGGTGGAAATCATTAAAAGAAAGACGTTATTCATTGCGGCGTGATCTGTTTGCGAAGTTTCAATCACCGACTTTTACTTCTCAGTGTGAAAATATTTTGCTAGCACCCACCTACTTAGCGAGACACGACCATCCCAATAAAATAAGAGAAATCAGATCGAAAACGGAACGATTTAGGTGTTCTTTCTTCCCGGGCGCTATTAGAGAATGGAACGGTAGAGAAAAATTATGAAAGTGGTTAATGAACCCTCTGCCAAGCACTTGAATGGGATTTGCAGAGTATCGATGTAGATTTAGACGTAGAAGCATTTCATGTGATCTGGAAAGCGTATACAGTTGACCTTTCAGTGTGCTTGCTGGATGGCGTGGAAAAGCATTAAGACTTTTACTGTTGGTATGAGACAGTGTTTTCTTACTGATATGAGTCAGTATTGCAATTTAACTTTTCCTATGGTCAAAATTAGTCCACTTTAGTCAATATTACCAATTCCCCAATAATTAAAAAAATGTTTGTAAATCTATTGGACGAAACTGCTATAGTTATCAGTCCTACACTTATCTATATCTACAAATGTGAATGCCTGTTCGGTGTACGTTTATCACGTCTAAACCACAAGACATATAGAGCTAAAAATTTGTACAGTTACTAATGTCTTCCCGCGTAAGGCTTTAGGCACGGTTTTATGGCGATCGGATAGCTATATATGTTTATGTCTGTTCGGTGTACGCTTATTACGTCCGAACGACAAGAAGCAGCGACTTAAATATTTGTAGAGTTACTAATTTATACTTGAGGAAGGTTTTAGGCACGGTTTTATAGCGATCTGATAGATATTTAGTAATATGAAGAATATAATGTGAAATACGGACCAATAATTACTCTTTGAAAATGGTTTTATTGGTTGCATTGTTGCTTGAGGGTTGATAATGATAAAAGGGTGGAGTATATTAGGATGGAAAGTTATCGGTGTATATAAAATTCTACGTGTTGTGTGTGTGTGTGTGTGTGTGTGTGTGTGTGTGTGTGTGTGTGTGTGTGTGTGTGAGTGTTAATATTTCGCTCTGCAGAGAAAACGACAGAACGCAAACGAATGGTCTGTGTGTAATTGTTGTCCGAATTCTCCTGTTGTACACCATAGCAGATCCATGCCGGTAGCTATAAGGAGGTGGAAGATATGGTGGTTGAAAGTCGTCAAATTATAAAAAAAAATTAGGACTGAAGGCCAGCGATGACGTTTGCGACTCTATAGCAAGGAGGTTACATACAGCGGAACGTGTGCCACAGGCTATATTTTTGGTCTATGCGTGTGTTTTCAGCTCTTTCTCTCTAAGGATAAACATACGAATAAGGAAATATAAGAATAAATAAATAAAGCAGTAAAAAAGAAATTTCTTTTAATACATGTCTTTAAAAAAATCGATTTGAGGTTTCGCGCTCTATCATAATCAAACAACACGCGAGCGGAGCCGCAGGTTTAAGCTAGTACCGTATATTAAAAGAATATACGAAAACTAAAGTCAGTCGGTTAGACCAAACTATCCGGCCGATTTCCTTCATTTTTGTTCTAAACGAAAAATATTCATCCAAACATTTGTCATCAAGTATCAGAATTTACATAACTCTCGCCTTCCTTCTTCTATGCTCAACCGCAATTTCCTTCTGTACATTTCTTAAGCGGATGTCCATGCTGTAAACTTAAGTCAGTTGGTGAGACCGTTCAATCTGACCGATTTCCTTTATTTTTGCTTTGCAAGAAAGGTATTCATTCGCAGATTTGTCATCAAGTATCAGAATTAATTACGTCTCTCCATCCTTTATTTTTATTCAAACGCGGTATCCTTCTGTCCTTGCAATGAATATTTTCATTGGTTTGTTTTACGATATCTTCGGTTGTAATTAAGGTACGCAGTTCTTTTTGACCTAACAACGCTCAGCAGATTAAGCACTTTCAATCGCGCTTTTAAATACTTGCATTGATTGATTCTGAAAAAAGCTATACGTGATCATTCAACTATACTTCCATTTTTTCCCAACTTTTTTGTCATTCCACTAACGGTGCGAAGTATTCGCATGGGTCCTCTAGTAAACTACTTATACTAACCTAAGGACAACGCACACAATCATACCCCAGGGAGGACTCGAACCTCCGACGGCTAGCAATCGCGCGCTTCGTAGCAAGGCGCCTTAGTGCACTCAGCAATACTTTTTCATTGTTTCACAATGTCCCGTTTTCTCGTCGTCCAAAATTACCCTTCCCAGTCACAGTTTGTTAATTTTTATTGATAGTGTGATGTGTTTGTTCTAAAGTATCTTGAGCTCTCTTGTATTGCCTTTCACATCCTCCATTGTACTCTTTTAATTTCATCACCTTGATCTATGTGATCCTTCCACTGCCGCTCTTATATTGCATAATTTACAAATAAACTGTGTCATCTGAAGTAGACTTGCAACGAATAGTACATTCGGCCACACTCCGAATACGGAATATTCTGTGGGTTTTCTAGCCGAATATTAGGCAACATTATTCGCCTGACGTGTGGCGGAAAAACGTGTATCGACGTGTTTGTTTCTCTCTCGTGTGTTCAAATATATGTACCTTATGGTGACGAAATTATTTTCTGAGAAAACCGTGACCCATTCTGTCTAGCTGCAATTGAAATGTCCTTCTTTTCAATATTAATAGCTTGTTAATACATTTTTGTTCACTCGATGGTACTATTATCTATTTGAGGAGCAACTAATAAAAACGTATAACGTCCGATGAATCAAATTTTTCAGAAGAAGCAAAAAATTGATATCTTCTAAACTACTAGATAAAATTTTAAGCTGTTTTCACGGTTAGATCCGTTTTGAGCTACTGAACTAGAATATAACTTGCAAGAGATACATTTCGTACATGCCAAGTACGTTCACTGCTATGCACACCAGAATGCTTGTAGTAAAAGCATAAAGTCGATAATTTGTTTTTCGGAAATATTGCTAGTTTTACAATGTACTTTTCCTCACCTCCCAAGCGAAGTTATTTGTTACAGACAGTCTGCAACAGGAGAATTCCTTCAGTTTCTTCAACTAGATGGAACTTACAGTCCCACATTGTAAATACTGTCCAAGAAAACAAATTGGACTTATTGGAATATTTTGAAATGATTGAGAAAGAGGATTTGCCTTACGAAATATACTTCCCAATCTATACTTTTTGTTCCTTCTAAATTTTTTCTATGAGATCATGAAACACGTTGATATTTAATAACACAGTTCAGATGCAGAGTGCAAATGCCGTTTCCATATCGACTGCATTAAATCATTTTGAGTGTGCTGTATCTCAAATACGAGAGAACATTCAACCGTTACGACTTTTTGATGATGAGTGCATTGCTCCTACAAGAAAACGTTCCAAATGTAGCAGTGAACTTAATCTGACAGCAGATGCGAAAGAAGTGTGTGACATTATGAGCAACCAACTGAAAGGAAGATTTCAAAACTCTCATTTATTTAGCAGCTTAGAGATCAATGATCCAAAAAAGTTTCTTTTAGAGAACATTTGCCAGCTACTTTGGTCAATATTTTTCATTAAATTACAGTCCGTTTATTTGCCACGACAAATTAAATGAGCTATCAGTACTTTATCGCAATGATACACATAGAGGCATTACATCGGTTTGTGAGCTGTTTACTTTCTTTGTGGAACATTCCTTTGAAGAATCGTTCACTGAAGTGCACAAAACACTACAAATAGTGCTAACTACACCAACTTCATCAGCAGAATCAGAGCGCAGTTTCAGCACCTTAAAAAGAATCAAAACCTACTTCAGGAACACCGTGAGTCAGGAAAGGCTGAACTCACTGGCTGTTTGTTCCATTCACAAGGAGGTAATCCGTGTTATTCCAAATTTCAACAACATAACTGACATGTTTTCCAGTCAGAAGAACAGACTTGCACTTTTACTGTATAAATAACCTGTCAGCCTTATCACTTAACGTGCTAGTTAGGTAAAATACACATGAAACTGCTGCTAGCCAAGGGTTTTCCAAGAGTTTTTACCTTGGCCGTAAGGAAAAAGCCAGTAGGGTCCCTAGTCCCAATAGGAAGGAAGTCACATACGTCCTCCCACAGTACATTTGTATTTTGACATCACAATTAGTACACAAAAGCACAACTAATATAAGTACGAACTTTAGCATGAGAAGAGCTGGTGAACTTTGGTCGAATCCAAATACCTGCAAGCCCCCCCCCCCCCCCCCAAGTTCTTCAATACATTGTGTCACCACCCAAATACACGGAAAACCAGCGGAGCTGGTGGACCAGACCAACTACAATGTTACACACACACACACACACGCACGCACGCACGCACACGCACACACACATAACCCCCTACCTAAAAAAATAATAGTAATAAAATAAAAATGTTTATTGCACATTTGTATAATATTTTATTAGCTACAGTGCTCCGTGAATGATATTAATTACTGCATAATTAGCATATTTGATATCTTTCGAATGTGGTTACTCTATAACCAGGGCCGGCGCAAGGCACGTGCGAAGCATGCGGCCGCACAGGGTGGCACTTTCCGAGGGGCGGCAAATCTGCCGGCCACCCTTATTTTTTAATTTTTTAGGACAAACTCAACATTCATGCCTACGAGGGGATTCGAAGCCAAACCTCGGAAGGAGCGGCTCTGGAAACTGTGGCACGGCGCCTCGACTACCTGCCGGCCGCCCCTGTTGAACAAGGGAAGGGAGGAGGACTGATTTCTTGCTCGCCACTGTGGCAGCACCATCATGTTTACGCCTGAGGAAAAGCGAGGAGGAAGCAGTCTGGCGTACACGCCAGTATTCTTGAGTGAAGCGCTGCCAGCCAATTACACGCGCCGTGCGTTTACTCACAACTAATTTTGCAGAAGACTATATCTAATTTGTAAATTCGAATGCAATGTTTGATACTGTGGTTACATAATAAGTCTTAAGCAATTTTGCTAAGCCCTTCAATGACAGTTTCCGAGTGTTTCATTCTTTCCGCATTATGGAAAAATATTTTTGAACGTTACTACAGTCAAACATGTCCAACACCTACAATGGCTAGTAGCATTTCGAATGAGTAAATTCGTTGCGAGTAATTACACCGGATACAGACATTAGTAGTAAGCCAGGCATAAGTTGGGTTTCGACGTATTTTTGAACATTTTTGCTATCCGTTTCTGAGTGATAGTCGGACGTGTCAGTTTTTGAGCCATGAAACACCTGTCTCCGCCTGCGTGAACAACAAACTCTGACCGACCGTTTTATTTGACAATACTACTCGCACACTATCACTTTGCCAACATTTATTTGCTGTATAATGCGTGTGAATCCACGTTTCATCTAAGTAAACTACTGGTCGCTTTGATTCTGGTGAAAACCTGAGAAAGTATGATCTTTTAGCAACAATGCCCTCTCGGCCGCACAAAACAATACGTTAATTTTGACACCTTGTAAAACGGAAATCCATAGACAGAACATTGCTTCTAAGGGTTTCAAATCAAATGTTCAAATGTTTGTAAATCTATTGGACCAAACTGCTTGGCCATCAGTCCGTAGCTTACGAAGTACTTAAACCTAGGTAAACTAACCTACGGACAAACACACACACCCATGCCCCAGGGAGGACTCGAACCTCCACGGCGAGAAACCGCGCGCTCCGCAGCGAGGTGCGTTAGACCGCTCGGCTACTCCACCGCGGCTCTAAGGGTTTCCTTGCTAGCTTTGAAGCTCATTTCTGTTTTACAAAATTGGTGCAGTTTTCGCAAAGTTCGTATTTCTTTCTATTGTTCGTAATACCATAGAAATTGCTGCCTGATAATACATTTATCCATATCATCGGTCACATCCTTATTGTGAGCTGCTGCTTCTTCTTCTTGGGTGCTACTTTAACCGTAGACTCGCTGTACCTCGTCACGTGACCTAGTCCCTGGCACTGCCGCGTCACCACTTCGCCTTTCCAGGCAATAGGTGTTGTTCATTGTTGCGTTATCTACAGCGAAAACTACAGAATTCGTTTCGGTAGATGGCCGAGGGAGTCAAGATTGGTCAAAAGCACTTTCATTGCATTTCGTAAGAACAGAAGAATTGGTGCGTCCGAATTTCTTGCAACTTGAGATGTAATAAGTAAGTGCTTTTCATATAACGTACAATTAGTATTACGCATGTATGTTACTCATAGATTAGAGTTTGTCTCCTTCCAGATTGCAGAATACGAAAATTTATTTTTCTTGTGATCTGTTACTTCAAAAATTGGCAAGTCGGCAAATAAGCACGCGTCGTCTCAATAGCTAGAATGAATATAAAGAGCAGAAAAGTTACATGATAAGGCAATGACTAATGTTGCCACTTATTCCATAATCAGAAACGAAAAAACTGACACATGTAAATTACGACTGGTGTCGAGTGTCAGTTCTTTGAAATGAACAACCGCAATGCAGTAAGTTAATATATTTCGACTAGCATTAGTAACCGTCGATGCCCGGGTGTCTATTTATTGCATTATATGTTACTCCATCTCCTCATTATTCCTCTCTCCATTGTCTTCCGCCCCCACTCTTTGATCGTTTCACCTGCGTCTGTAGTGAAATTCGGTCTGAAATGCAATTTCACGTGACTCAAATCAAATGATTTCAACTCCTGTACAGTGTATCTTACAGTAATATAAAATTTCACACGCATTTGAACATTTTTCTAAATTCACAAGGCTTATTAAAATTGACTAGATTTCTTCAATCAGGTTTGACTCCATTTTTGAGCTGGTGCCTTGCGACTGTTTTGTACAAATCTGAAAAGAATGTCACCAATCAGTCATAATTTTTGTTTATATTTTTCAGATCTTCATAGATTTCGGGCACAGTGTGGCTTTTCTCAATGCTTTGAGTTACGTTTACATATATACCGTCATGCTGAACGTAATTATCAAATGTTCAAATGTTTGTAGAGCTTATGGGACTTAACTACGCAGTCATCAGTCCCTAAACTTACAAACTACATATGAACTAGCTTATACTAAAGACGACACAAACATCCATGCCCGAGGGGGGATTCGAACCCCGACCGCAGCGGCCGTGCAGACCCTACAGATTTGTTTAAATAATATTTGACAATCGATTTGTAAAAAAGAAAAAAAATAAGAAAAAACGGGAGAGGGGGGGGGCGGCAATTTAGCAGCTCGCACGGGGCGGCATTTGGGCTTGCGCCGGCCCTGTCTATAACTATAAATGTGAATGTCTGTTCGGTGTACGTTTATCACGTCCGAACGACAAGACGCAGAGAGTTAAATATTTGTACAGTTACTAATTTATATCTGAGGAAGGTTTTAGGCACGGCTTTATAGCGATCTGATAGATATTTAGTAATTTGAAGAATATAACCCGAAATGCGGAACAACAATTACTCTTCGAAAATTATATTTTCTCTTTGAAAATGGTTTTATTGGTGGCATTGTTGTTGAAGGTTGATAATGATAAAAGGCTGGAGTATGTTGGGATGGAAAGTTATCGGTGTATATAAAATTCTACGTGTGTGTGTGTGTGTTAATATTTCGCTCTGCAGTGAAAAGTAAAGAACGCAAACGAATGGTCTGTGTGTAATTGTTGTCCGAAGTCTCCCGTTGTACACCATAGCACTTCCATGCCTATAGCTGTAATGGGGTGGAAGATATGGTGGTTGAAAGTCGTCAAACTATTCAAAAAGTTCGAACTGCAGGCCAACGATGAAGTTTGCGATTCTATAGCAAGAAGGTTACATACTGCGAAACGTGATACCACAGACCATATCTTTGGTCTATGCGTGCTACAATGTCTTCAGCTCTTTCTCTGTAAGGATAAGCATATGAAAAATTTTATTTTTATACTTGAATATTGATTCAAAATGTTTGTTTCTAAAAAAAGGTATTGTATTTCATTTCATTCTTCAAAACCAGTCTCATAGCACACTATTGAAAGATAGCTTATCTATCATAATGAACCAACACGCGAGCGGAGCCGTGGGTTTAAAATAATGTTATATAAATGAGCACTTCAGACTGATTCCATTATACTGGCTATTAACATTTTGTCTGGGCCCCACCAACGAAACTGATCACGAGCCGCCACTGGTTTTAATTTAATCCAAGTTTAAGACTCCGGAGAAGCAGGTAGATTGCAGGCCCAAATGTACACGAGGCTACCACCGTCACATGGAACGTACAAGGCGACAACGCTTGCCCTGCAAGTGGCACACCACTCGGTAAACATTGTCAGCCCGGTCAGGGTACCGCCGCCGAGCACACCACCTTCTGGCTGCCGACTCACTTGCCGGCTGAAGACACTGTCCCACTCCTCCAACTGCCTTGCGCGTAATGCCCGCTCACCGTCTCCTTAGTCAACGCTGAATTGCCCGTGCCTTGCGCACGCGCCAACAGATATACCCGCCGATCCGTTCATCGAAACGAGAGACGGAATGTAAACAGTGAGGCGCGTGACCAGGGGTGGACAAAACAGGGGCTCTTAGTGTCGCCGTATCCGTTCCAGGTGTAAAGACGCTGTGTGTGTTCTTATATGGCGGTGATATTAGAAGCTCACTGTAAAATTCATCTTGAAGGGTCACTTGTTTCATAGTGGCGTAAGTTGTTGTTGTAATTTAGAGGGAACTAAACTACGAGGCCGTAAGTCTCCTGAGTGGCGTAAGTATTAAGAGTCTGTAATCACATACAGCATTCATAATTTGTTCAAATGTTCGTGAATCTATGGGAACTGTGGTCATCAGGCCATAGGCTTACAAACTACTTAAACTTACCTAAGGACAACACACGTACCATGATGGATGGAGGACTCGAATCTCCGGCGGGAGCGGTCGCACAGTCCCTGACATGGTGCCTAGTATCAGACGGCCATTCCCATGCGGCATGCCATCCTCCATTTTGATTCCTCCCAAGAAGCGAGCTAACAAGAAATCAGTAAGTTCTTCAGAGAAATTTAAATTCTTAGAGCGCATAAAACGAACCTATTGTGTCCAGAAATCAATGACGGATATTATTATGAAAACAGTTGCATCTACTGGCATTCTTCGTATTTAGTGTCACGTCAGTATCAAGCGGAGAAAAGTACATGATTTTTTTCCCGAATGGTTAACAACTGACAAACTGCTTGCTGTACTAAACAAACATGAAGGTTTAGGAAATTTTGTAATTTATTGAAATAAATGAATTTTAGATATGTACTGTTTCTAAAATCAGTGTTCCGTCACAAAACTCACAGCGACCTTACACCTGAAACTGACTACGCGACATTGAGCGAGTGTCCCCGTCTTGTCCACCCCTGGTCACGCGCCTCGGTGTGTTTACAGTTCGTCTCTCGTTTCGGTGACGAATTTAAACTAGCCACGCCGACCGCTGTGATGTTACTAAGCGATATCGATACGCAAGTTGAAGCGAGGTGACTGGCGCCATTGCCAATAAATCGAGCCCGCACGGCTCAAACACAATTCGTTAAGATTGTCCATGGATGTTGCTTAAGCTGCACAAAGATGTAAACAACCAAGCATTAGCTTTGCCAATACGATGGAGCGGGAAAGACGGTGGATCACTTGCAGTCGTAACACCAGGGAGGAAGTACGCTCCTTGTGTTGATTATAGGTCTCCCATGTCTTGAAAGTTAATTCCGAGTTTGACCGTAACCGCTTTGTTACTTTGTGTCAGGAATGACTCTCATGAAGGAAAATTCCCGGACTTCTCGGAGTGAACCAAGGCGATATTGTTCAGCCGCGAAGGAGGTACGCGGCCGCGGTGGCCGAAGGGACTGAGGCGCTCCAGTCACGGTCTGCACGGCCACTACGGTCGGGAGTTCAAATCCCCCCTCGGGCATGGATATTTGTGCCGTTCTTAGTATTAGTTAGTTCATAAGTAGTTTGTAAGTTTAGGGACTGATGACCCCGTAGTTAAGTCCCATAAGTTCTACAAACATTTGAACATTTTTTGAAGGAGGTACAGAGATACAAGAACATGTAAAAAACGTAAATGGTGCAGTTGTAATGAGATCGGGGAAATAATTATTTGCATATATATTACGTTAGTTCTGAAATGTCGCTTTGCTAATGATCGCTAGATGGTTGTGGGTGGATTCTTTGTCGGAACTGACCGTGTGCCTGCCCACATTATTCCCCTGAGTCATTAATACACCCTACTTCTAAACTATGCACTTCACTCTGATGCAATACCGCCAATAAAGGATTCTCATTCATTAACACACGTTAATTCAGCTTTGAAACTGATGCAATAATAATTAGTTGCACTGTAGTAAAACAACGAGAATAACAGACAAGTTGAAGGTTCACACATTGTCCAAACTCAGCAGTACACAAACGAGTAATTGACTGTCCTGTTCCAGAATAAAGAATAGCTTCAGGTATTCGCACATATTACACATTATGCTAACCCAATATGTTATTCACGTGCAATGGCGGTCCAACTTTAGTTACGGCAATTGTTGCCAGTTCGACACGTCCGATCGCGGCGTCTTGATGTCAAGGGTTTGACGAAAGTTTGTATTTTACGAGATCAAAGTTCCACGCTACTCAGATTCATTTTGATCCAATCCATATTCAAAACCGTTACCGTCGCGACGCGGTTGATTGTTTCTCTCGACGACACGACACGCGTTGGCGCACACTTTCACAGAAATGCACATTTCACTGACTGTAAAGATACACGTTAGCTTAGCGTGGCTCACCAGTAAAAGTCACTGTTGAATTCGTTTCACCAGCTTCAATAATAACCATTTAGTTCGTACCGCCGGCCGCGGTGGCCGAGGAGACTGAGGCGCTTCAGTCACGGTCTGCACGGCCACTACGGTCGGGGGTTCGAATCCCCCCTCGGACATGGAAGTAGTTTGTAAGTTTAGGGACTGATGACCCCATAGTTAAGTCCCATAAAAAAAAAAAAAAAAAAAAAAAAAGTTCGTACCACTGCCGCAGTTAGCTAGGTCTGCCCGCTCTCAGCCACGCACAACAACTACTGCTCTTTTTAAACTCGGCTCCTTGGACGTGATCGACGATCGATATCACTCGGACAGTCAGAGATGTAGCCTACAGTACGCTTACACAGTGCTCCATTACGAAAATGTACAAATGTTTGTAATTCTAAGGCACCAAACGACGTCGGTCATCAGTCCCTAGTCTTAGAAACTACTTAAACTAAGGTGAACTAACGTAAGGACAAGACACACATCCATGCCCGAGAGAGGATTCGAACATCCGACGCGATCTGTAACGTGGCGCTCCAGGCCGCTCGGCTACTCCCGCGCATCTCCATTAAGCAAATGACATCTACATCTACATAGATACTCTTCATATCACATTTAAGTGCCTGGCAGAGGGTTCATTAACCACTTTCATAACTTTTCTCTGCCCTTCCATTCTCTAATAGCGCGCGGGAAGAAAGAACACCTAAATCGCTCCGTTTTCGATCTGATTTCTCTTATTTTATTGGGATGGCCATGTCTCCCTGAGTAGGTGGGTGCTAGCAAAATATTTTCACATTCAGAAGTAAAAGTTGGTGATTGAAACTTCGCAAACAGATCACGCCGGAAAGAATAACGTCTTTCTTTTAATGATTTCCACCCCAATTCGTGCAACATTTCCGTGACGCTTCCCCCCAGTAACGTTATAAAACAAAACGAGCTGCCCCTCTCTGAACCTTCTCAATGTCTTCCGTCAGTCGCACCTGGTGAGGGTCCCACAAGGGGCAACAGTACTCCAGGAGAGGACGCACAAGTGTGATGTAGGCAGGCTCTTTGCTGGAGCTGGTACATCTTCGAAGCGTTCTGCCAATGAAACGTAACCTTTGGTTCGCCTTCCCCACAATATTTTCTATGTATTCTCTCCAGTCTAAGTTGTTCGTAATTGTAACTCCTAGGTATTTGATAGAATTTACGACCTTAAGGATTGACTGATTTATCGCGTAATTGAAGTTCAGCGGATTTCTTTTAGTGGTCATGTGTATTACTTCACACCTTTCTTTATTTAGTGTCAATTACAGTTTTCGCACCATGTAGAAATTTTGTCTAAATCGCTTTGCAGTTGCTTTTGATCCTCTGTTGACTTCACTAACCGATAAACGACAGCATCATCCGCGAACAGTCTAAGGGAGCTATTCAGATTGTCTCCTAAATCGTTTATAAGCACGAGGAAGAGTAGGGGACCTATAACGCTTCCCTTTGGAACGCCAGATATCACTTCTGTTTTACTGGATGATTTACCGTCAATTACGACGAACTGTGTCTTTTCTGATAGGAAATCGTGAATCCAATCGCACAATCGGGGAGATATTCCATAAGCACGCAATTTCATTAGAAGCCACTTGTGGGGTACACTGTCAAAAGCCTACCGGAAATCCAGAAATATGGAATCGATTTGAGATCGCTTGTCGATGGCACTTATCACTTCATGTGAATAAAGGGCAAGCTGTGTTTCGCAAGAGCGATACTTTCTGAATCCGTGTTGACTATTGGTTAATGGGTCGTTCTCTTCGAGGTAGTTCATAATATTCGAACAAAGTATATGTTCAAAAATCCTACGTCAATAAGATTGGCCTGTAATTTTGGGGATCACTCCTATTGCCTTTCTTGAATATTGGAGTAACTTGGGCAACTTTCCAGTCTTTGTGTACGGATCTTTCGCTGAGTGATCGGTTGTAAATTATAGCTAAGTACGGAGCTATTGCATCAGCATACTCTGAGAGGAATGTAGTTGGTATACAATCAGGCCCGGAAGATTTGTTTTTGTTAAGTGACTTAAGTTGTTTTACTACTGCAGGAACATCTAAATCTAAGTTTCGCATGCTGGCAGCTGTTCTTGGATTCACTTCGTCTTCTTTGGTTAACGAATTTCGAAAAGCTCTGTTTAGTAATTCTGCCTTAGCAGTACTGTCATCGGCAGTATTACCATTGCTATCGCGTGGTGAAGGTATTGTTTGTGTTTTGCCGCTAGTGTACTTCACATATGACCAGAATTTCTTTGGATTTTCTGCAAATGGAAATGAGCGTATGGCTTTCTTGGCCGGGAGATTCCTTGCGGGATTGTTCGGCCGCCTTAGTGTAAGTCTTTTTAGTTGACGCCACGTGGGCTACTTACGTGCCAATGATGATGAGATGATGATGATTAGGACAACACACTACACCCAGTCCCCTGCCGGGGATCGAACCCGGGCCTCCTGCGTGGTAGTCAGCGACAGTACCACGGAGCGGAGGCGGACTGGATTTTCTGCAAGATTACGAGACAGGATTTCGTTGTGGTAACTACCATAGGCTTCTCGCATTGAAGTCCGCGCTTGGTTGCGAGTTTCAGTAAAAGATTGCCAGTCTTGTGGATTCTGTGATGACGCAGTAGAATATTCTAGCTTAATAAACTGTCACTTTCGTACAGACAGTACCGGTTTGGTTTGAGCTAAATTTTCACGTCGCGGGCTATAGCTCGAAGAGAGTGTCTCTGTGCGGAGTGGTGGCGGGTGTGTCGCTGCCGTGGGTGGTGAATCGGCGCAGCAGGGGGAGGCGAGTGACAGCGCTCGCGCCATTGTTTGTTTTGCCACGCACGGCCCGCGGCTGTAAACAGAGGCGTCGCGTCGGGGGCGGCCGGCGCTCGCGCATGCGCAGAGGCGCGGGGCGCGCCCGCTTAATGGAGAGCGGGCGGGCGGGCCGGCCAGTGCACGCAGTGCCGCCGCCCCGACAGCACGCATCAGCACCGAGACCCGCGCTCTCCAGAGGCCAGCATGAGCAGCAGCGGAGACGAGGCCGGCTCCCCGCCCACCGAGCAGCAGCAGCAGGCGCGCAGGCCCAGCCTCGCCTGCGCCGAGGACAAGGTACGACACCATCCACCCCACTGCTGGCGTACTCCAGGGACACTGTTATACCTCTGCTGTACCTCTTATGGCACAGGCACCACTTGCTTTCCTATTCACTGTTCGGAACAATAACTAAACCATCTGCTGTGACCCATGCCGTCACCTACACGTCTGCAAATCACATTTAAGTGCCAGACAGAGGGCTCATCGAACCACTTGCATAACATTTCTTTGCCGACACATTCTCCAATAGCGCCCGTTTTCGATCTGACTTCTCTTGTTTTAAAGTGATTATGATGTCTCTCTATGTAAGTGGGTGCCAACAAAATGCTCCCTTTTGGAGGAGAATGTTACTGAAAAAGAAACTTCGAAATGTTTCAAATGTTTGTATAGCTTATGCGACTTAACTACGGGGTCATCAGTCCCTAAACTTACAAACTACTTATGAACTAGCTAATACTAAGGACGGCACAAATATCCATGCCCGAGGAGGGATTCGAACCCCCGACCGTAGTGGCCGTGCAGACCGTGACTGGAGCACCTCAGTCCCCTCGGCCACCGCGGCCGGCAAAGAAACTTCGCAAATAGATCATGCCGCAGATTATGACATCTTTCTTTTAGTGAATTTCACCCCAACTCTTGCATCATTTCCCTAACGCTCTCTCCCTTCCATCGCGACAATACAAAATGAGCTGAATTTTCTCTACATCCTCTCGTCAGTCCCACTTGGTGACGATTCCACAATGAGCAGCAATACTCCAAAATAGGACGCACAAGTGTAGTGTAGGCAGTTTCTTTACTAAAACTGTTGCATCTTCTAAGTGTTCTGCTGATGAAACGTAGCCTTCGGTTTCCTTTGCCTACGATTTTTTCTACGTGTTCTTTCCAATTGAAGTTGATCGTAATTGTAATTCTTAGATATTTAATTGAATTTACGGCCTGATGTATTGACTGATGTATTGTCTCCTAAATCGTTTATAAAGATAACGAACAGTATGGGCCCTATAACACTACCCTGGGGAACGACAGACATCACTTCTGTTTTCTGACATTCCGTCAGTTACAACGTACTGCGTTCTTTCTGACAGGAAATCACTAATACAATCGCACAAATGAGACGATATTCCGTACCAGGCAATTTGGTTATAAGTCGCTTGTAAGGTACAGTGTTCAAATCCAAACGTTCCTAAATCTATGGGACTTAACTACAGTGGTTATCAGTCACCAGGCTTACAAATTACTTAAAGACAATACACACACACATTCCTGAGGGAAGACTCGAACTTCTCAAGGGAAAAACTGTGAGATCCACAGCAAGGCGCCTTGGAGCGCACGGCGATTCCACCGCGACTAGGTACAGAGTCAAAAACCCTCCGAAAATGTCGATAGCACCCATCATATGAGTAAAGAGCTACCTGTGTTTCACACCAACGATATTTTCTTAATCCGTGTTGAATGTTGGTCAATACGCTGTTCTCTTCGAGGCAATTCACAATTATCGAAAGAAGTTTGTTTCAAAATCCTGCTGCAAACCGGAGTCATACTAAAAGGAAAGGAAAACAAACTAAAAGGGAAAAAACGCGGAGACAACAGACCGAAAAACAAACAAAAATCATAAAATAAACTTTTCCTCCGCTAAAGTGCTCTTCCATCTGTTGCCATTACAGACGATAAAAGTTTGAAGTGATTAGTGTTTTTTATTTATGTATTTATTTATTCGCGGTGCTCGGTAGGTGCATTGGTGAACTTAAATTGATCAAACTGTATTGTAAAAAGTAATGGAAGAAAAGTAATAAATGTTTCAGGTCATACAACACAACATGATGACGTCAGGGGTCAACGCCCATGCATCAGTTGACCCGTGTTCTGTAATTATCTACGTAGACTGCTGTATGGCAAATGGGATTTGATAATCGTATCTCTAATGCCATTCTTGGTCTACTCGGAGATGAAAAAAATTACGAAGATGCGGCCTGTATGACTAATAAATGCCTCGTTCTACAATTTTAGAACTTTAATTCCTATACGAGTGCCAGATCTGTTGACAGTTTCACGGATCGCATTGTCTCGAAGTATCAGTCCAGTAACACCGCGGTGCCAGACGAGAAGTCCAGATCAGTTTGTCGCCTATCATCCTCCCAGAAAAGTATACGACGATTCAACGAGTCACCTGATCTTCGTTTTGTGGTCGAGAGTAGACGAGTAGGAAATACATCGAACACCTTGTCAGGTGACTGAAGCA
Organism: Locusta migratoria; assembly: GCA_026315105.1. Classification (NCBI taxonomy): domain Eukaryota; kingdom Metazoa; phylum Arthropoda; class Insecta; order Orthoptera; family Acrididae; genus Locusta; species Locusta migratoria. The sequence goes on from CM048747.1 coordinate 190,487,078, forward strand.
ACTACTCACCAATGTTGATTACACGGACACCATGTGAATATTCGCTGAATGGTACAAATAGTTTCAATCATCCTCTATCTTATGATTTATGTTTCTCCACCGGCTATTTTAATCATGAAATTGGAAAAAAGACTGTAACTAGCTCCTTTATTTGTCAAGTCATCTAGTTGTTCTGTTTGACTTCGCTTCTATTTAAATAACCATAATTTTAAGCTTATTTTAATTCAAATTGTAAAATGACGCATTGTGTTTCTCTACTTACCGTTGATGGGACGCTAAATGTGTGTATTGGGGTAGAAATTGAGATTTAGGTGATTCTCTCTGCTAACTGCCTAAAGATATTGGACATCGTGGGAAACCTTAATCTCCATAGACCGAAAGATATTTGAACTGTTGCCCTCCAGAATGAGAGTCCATTATCTTACCTATGCAAAACAGTGCTTCTTCTGAAAGAGGATTCCAGTTATTGCAGCTACTTTGATACGGAAAAATTCCTGTGTGGTAAACATTGCCGTACAGACAGATTATTGCCATGTCAGTCAATGGAATGTTTTTCTAAGACATTGACAGGGATTAGCAGCGGTCCTGTCTCGGCTTCTGGCGATCTGATCTGTAATGATGTCGACGTCTGTTGACATAGTGTAAGCTACGAACATACTGCCTAAAAAGCCGTAATCGAATAATGAAAAACAGTTATATCAAAAACATAATTTCTATTTCTTGTATTTAACTCTCCTTTTAGCCATACGAAACTGGATGTGGTGATACATGAATCCTGACTACCATCGGAAATTGCAAATGTCACTTGAGACTTGGCTGATTATTTTCGTCACTCGCTCTTTTTCACCCGATGACTATCTCTCTACGAATGTTGAATTCTAGCCTGTTCGCTTCAATTTAAGATCATACAGCCACACCCCCTACTCATGCCAAGTGCGTGCAATATAGACAGTGTTTCACCACAACCATATGTTGTAAATTCCATCCTTTCAAGTTTTTCGTTATTTTGTCCTTTTCAAATTTCTCTATACTGCTCTTTCTCGTGCCATCTCCTGTTTATGAGCTCAATAAAGATGTAGGGCAATAAACTTTCTTATCGGACTGTCCCATGGAGTGCAACTCATTCTCGATTGTTATCATTCTAATGTTCTGTCATGAAGTGCGCTATTCAACTACCTGTAAATTCAGAAAGCATTTGAGAATAAGTTGCTTCGCAAGAGCAGTGTGCATACCCTAAGTACTAGTAGACTATATAGAAAAACAGGAATAGAGGAACCATGTGTTATTAACGAAGTATTGTTTCATTTTTGATCATGCCTGGAAGTGAAATGTCGATGTCGCATTGTTGGCAGTGCTTCGAAAGCCAGGTGACAGATACGTCATCTATTGAACGGTAGTCGACACTACGATTCGCTGGATGTTCTATGTGAGAAGTGTGTATGGCGTACCTGTACTGCGTGACACATATTCTTTAGTTACATGCTGAAACTCTATTTTCTCCTTTCAACATGCTAATCAATACTGTTGTTTCTATACAATTTTCTTCCTTCGGGACATCCACAACCGACGATTTCCATTATTAATAATTGGATCCGCAACAGCTGTTAATTTTAAAACTTTTTTTTTTCTCTTTCTATGCACTTCCCGAATTTCTAAACCTGTGTCAATCTTCAGGTGCATTTAATGAGTCGAGAAACTGTTACATGTAGCAACAAATTATAATAGTGGGACCCTCGTAAATGCTACAAGCGGAGAGACACTATTGGCAATTTAACTGTTTACGTTTCTTTTTTAATTTCTTTTTCTTCCTCGTGTCAAGGCGTACTGGTTTGATAACTTATGACCCAGGATATATTGTAAGTTGATTTAAAGACCAAAATACACTTGCAAATGCCGCTTTTTATGAAAAATTTTACTCTGATCTGCATGATTAATTCGTAGTGTGATATGCCTGAAGAGCAAAGTCGCCTGTACGATGAATGTTCGTCAGAGATACGGATATCGCCAGGAATGCACCGGGTAAGTGTGTTGGGACCGCTACTGTTTTATATTTACGCAAATGATCTAACGGAGAGTGTAAGTAGCAAAAAAATGTTCAAATGTTTGTATAGCTTATGGGACTTAACTACGGGGTCATCAGTCCCTAAAGTTACAAACTACTTATGAACTAGCTAACACTAAGGACGGCACAAATATCATTGCCAAAGGGGGGGGGGGATTCGAACCCCCGACCGCAGTGGCCGTGCAGACCGTGACTGGAGCGCCTCAGTCCCCGCGGCCACCGCGGCCGGCAAAGAGGCCGGCTCACAGATTTGTTACAGGGAAGTTTAACCTTTAGCCCGTACACCGGTCTTCTTGACCGGGGTATTCCCTCTTCCCTCCCCTCCCCTTCTCCCTGAGTGAGTATCAGCACTCTGCCCACCACAGTAGCCTCAAGGCCGGTGGAGAGGAAGTCGAAGTAAGTCTTTTCTTCGATGTGCATCTGTCTGAAGTTCTGTAATTAAGGAATTGCACTCTCCGCTCCCCGTGAAAAAAGACAGAGGTGTACGCTGAATGTCATTATTTTCCCCGGTCCATTGTACCGCAAGTTGTGTGTTTTTCCTTTCACAGTCAACTGCAAGTCTGTAAAATTGGGAAAAATCTGTATATCAAGTGTGTGAGAAAACTATTGGGGAGGGAGTGTATGGTGGCGAAGAGGGAGAACACTGAATGGATTTTAAGACAATTATATGGTAAAAATGCCGAAAGTAACTGAAAGAAACGGCACACCGGTCATAAAGACCGAGAGTATGCTTTGTGTACCGTAAGGGGGTGTACGGGCTGAAGGTTAATCAACACGCGAATATGACGAGTCGGTTTGGAAAGTCAGCTGAGAATCCCTGAGGGTAAAGTGAAAGTAACACTATTAACTAAACTCTGCGGTTATCAGTCCATAGGCTTACAAACTTCTTAAACTAATTTCGGCTAAGGACAATACTCACACCCATGCCCGAGGGAGGACTCGAACATCCGACAGCGAGCAACCGCGCGCTCCGCAGCACGGCGCCTTAGAACGCTCGGCCACTATACCGCGGCTAGCGAAATTTAAGCTCACTGCAGAACGATACTCGCAACTCCAAGTTGCTGCGTCGTGCTACTGATACCGTTTCTGCTGCATTCGCCGGCAATGTAACAGCACAGATATGATATATTAGGCGATGAAGTGACTTGCCTTCTCTGGCAACGATCCGAGCGTCGTGGGCTCAGCGGCCACGCCCACGTCTGGCGCGACAGCTGTTGCTGCCAACGCGCAGCCAGCCACAAGTGGCTCTAGCCGCTCCCCGTGTACAAAGCGAAATACGGCCGAGCTTACACTCTGCGTGCGTGAAAACAGTACAGCACGGTACAGTGCTACAGCTTAATTACCTGCTGGTTCTTGTTTATTTACAATGTTCCTGTAATGATACTTCCATAGAGCCGCGGTGGAGTAGCCGAGCAGTCTAAAATGTCTCGCTGCGGAGCGCACGGTTGCTCGCCATGGAGGTTCGAGACTTCCCTGGGGCATGGGTGTGTGTGTTTGTTCAAAATGTTCAAATGTTTGTTAAGCTTAAGGGACTTAACTACGGGGTCATCAGTCCCTAAACTTACAAACTACTTATGAACTACCTACAACTAAGGACGGCACAAATATCCATGCCCGAGTGGGGATTCGAACCCCCGACCGTAGTGGCCGTGCAGACCATGACTGAAGCGCCTCAGTCTCCTCGGCCACCGCGGCCGGCGTGTGTTTGTTCTTAGGTTAGTTTACCTAGGTTTAAGTAGTTTGTAAGCTACGGACTGATGACCACGCAGTTTGGTCCGATAGATTTACAAACATTTGAACTTCCATAGAAAGTACACTGCGAACCAAAGATTTATGTCCACTTCTTGATCCAAATTTGGAACGCAATGCAGCTCCCGTTGTGCGTGGCATGGACATGGATTCGAGAAATCATTCCTAGTCTTCCGGATGTATGTGCCACGAGACGTTTACGCTCAGGTCACGCAATTTCTAGAAACTGCGAGACAGTGACTTTTCTAGCGCGGGAACATTTACATGGGATACTCTGCAAATCACATTTAAGTGCCTGGCAGAGGGTTCATAGAATCGCCTTTATACTATTTATCTCCCATTCTATTCTCGAATAGCGCGTGGGAAGAAAGAACACCGAATCTCTCTGTTCGAGCTCTGATTTCTCGTATTTTATTCTGATGATCATTTCTACCTATGTAAGTGGGAGTCAACAATATATCTTCGCATTCGGAGGAGAATGTTGGCGATTGTAGTTTCGTAAGTAGCCCACGCCGCAGCGATAAGCGCCGTTGTTGTAATGATTCCCATCCCAGATCCTGTATCATTTCCGTAACGCTCTCTTGACAGTACAAAACGAGCTGCCCTTCTTTGGAACGGTACCCGTAAGAGTCCCATCGTGTTCATACTCGTACACTGCTGACAAAATTAGGCGGTCAGTTGAGATATCATACACAATAAACAGATGGTAACGTATTTATACAGATATTGCTTACAATTGTAAGTTGTGTGTCATACAGCACGATATTTTGCTGTTCCCAATTCTTTACTTGAGGTTTACATGGCATTTACTTAGTGCGAGGCACCATGTGGCTACCATCATGTATATTATTTCTCATCTTTTTTTTTTTTTTTTTTTTTTTTTTTTTGGATACGCCATATCAAAGATTGACGTATCATTAGCAAGGTTTCGTCCTCCACTAAGGACAAAAAATACAGAGATAGTTTGAAGTTTTTTTTTACAAAAGAAAAAAAGGAAAACACTTTATTTAAAAAAAAAAAATTGTACTGTTCGTACAATCAAAGTTGGTACCCGGCGAACGATCGTAAATGGGACATGTATTTATGCTTGCTCCCATTAGCCACTTCCTGAGTATCAACTTGGTTTGCGTGGCCGTTATAAAAGCAATGTAGAAAGTGTCATCTATTGACAATCTGTTTAACTAACATGAACGACAGCTCTTACAGTTGTTTGGATTCTTTGCGCAAGCGTAGTTCATCACGAGATTTCTGTTTTACACGTCGATTCATAGCAGCTGTTGGAATTTTTTACTTTGTTCAAGCAAGCGTTGTGTACTGCGCGAATGAAATGAATTACCTCAACGTTCATCATCACAGGTAAGAACCGCATATTATTAAAAAATATATTTTATTTAACTTTTAATTCCCCGCTACTTTACAGTGCATGGAACGTTACGTGCTGGGACGTATTATTTCTTAGATTTTTATTGCTATTCAAAGTTTATTATCTTTTATACATATGTACCCGTATCAGCCTTTTCTCCATTAGTATCTTACCTATCTGTGACTGATTACTCGCACGGGTCAACTAGTAATAGTGAAAAAGTCATTCTAATTGCCCTCTAATATGGTAGAGGACCACCTCGGACGGCCACTACAGTTACACAACCGCGTGGCATGGACAGTATGAGGTTATCAATCAATTCTTGACGCATTCACGAGTTCAATATCCAGCTCTCCAATAGTTGCGAGAGGTGATGGTATGGCTGCAAAGCGTCTGAGAAGTGCATCCCAGACATACTAAATCGGGTTTAAATCCAATGAACAAGCTGGCTACCCCATCCGTTCAATCCCCTCAGCTTAAAGCAAGGTGTCCAACACCAGCGTTATCTTCCGACAGAAGGAATGCATCTCCTATGGCACCAGCGTAGGCACAACAAAAGTTCCAAAGATCTTGTCTCAATACTTCTGAGCAGTCAGAGCGCCATTCTGAACGAAATATAAGTCCGTACGTCCACTAATATGGACTCCTGCCTTAGACCATCAATTCATCCATCACCATGATATGGTGACGTTTCCTGCACATAAAGAGGATTGTTACGAGTTTCACATTCTCTCCAGAAGAGGGGACGACGATTTTCCGGCTGAATACAAAATCTTGATTCATGTTTGAACTCGGTGCCATTCGTTACGACTCCAATACTGATGTTCCTCCGCCCAGTTTCTGCGGGCTAAACGGTCTCGTGGTTTTAATGGGGCCTGTGTGCTTAGAGGTCACTCTGTTTGTGTTGATACTGCGCGTCCTGTTGCTGCCTGCAGGGAGCGTTGCAACTGAATTGCATTCAGGTCCTGTCTCTACGAGCTGTTAACCGGAGATAACTGTCGTCTCTTGCTGTTGTTACTGTGGACGACCTTGGCCTTGCCTTCTTTTGACGGTTCCTGTTGTCTGTAATCGCATCCAGGTCCTGGAAATTACACTTTGCAGTATCTGCAGCCAACTCCCTTTGTATCGCTTACAACCCTCCTAAGACTCTCCATGCCATAGTTTCGGGTAATTCACGTTGTTGTTGCATTGCACTGCCTGCCCACTACACTATTTGAACCCAGCTGCTTGTGTAATTCGTATGGTACAGTAAACACAAGTCAACACCAAGCCCCTCTGCAGACTTAATGTTGTTGTCTGCACTCCTAGAACCGACAGAAATTAGCTTATTCCTCCCATGACAATATTTCATAACCTAGATATCTCAAGTGATTCCAGATTTGTTCCGACCAGAGTATTTAGCGAATATATTGGGCAAGGCATCGGACAGAGTTCATGTTCTCGAAACCATTGAAGAGCAATTCTGTCGTTGTGACACGAACAGTATTCCGGGAAGCAGGTACCCCACAGCTATGACGACATACGTCACAGTTATCACGGTGATTAATCATGGAGTACCTCCTAATATCGTGTTGGACGTCCTTTTGCCCGGGAACGTGCAGATGCTTGACATCAAGTGGACTCAATAGGTTGTTGGAAGGTGTACTGACCCGTGGCGCCCCCATAGCTTCACACAGTTGCGAAAGTATTGTCGGTGCGAGATTTTCTGCACGAAATAATCTCGCGATTGTGATTTGCTGGAATTGTCTAGAATGTTCTTCAAACCAATCGCGAACAATTGTGGACCGATACGGTTAAATGGTGCACTGTCAACTAAAAATAAACCAAATCAAAAAACGAGAAACGAGTCCGAATATATTTAATGAAAAATTCTAGGTCTCCTTTCCGCGTCAGTTCTTGATAATACCTCAAACTTTCAACGGTTACCTACAACGTCAGGAGAAGTGCCTGTAGGTAGCTCGCTTGTGCAATGGCGGAAACAGCTGAGTTTCCGAGTGCCGGTGCAGTTCAAGCTGGTGTGCTACAGTCCAAAATGACTTGTTGTGGTACGTGTTGTCCTGACGTGTTGGTTGTCCTGTCGGTTTGCTGTTTATTCATTTGTCCTCGACGAGCATCCTGCTCTTAATCGAAGCGGAGCAGGTGTGGTGGCATTCAACCGCTGCACTGTACGTCAAAGTGCCCGAATGAGAGCATTCGGCGACCGAGCAGCTTCCTGATAGAATAGGGTGTCCATTTCATTTTTATTAGAAAGGAGGACATTTAAATAATCAGGAAAAAAACCTGGGACAATTAACGAAACAAATGGGACATAATTCGTATTGACAAAATTTAATAGACACTGACGTTTACCTTTTCATAGTACACTCAAATGAATGTTTATATTTCTTCTGCTGCACTCTTACCATACTTTTCAGTTTTATGTGTTTTATGGAAAAGTGATTTTTCTTTTGACAATGTATCATTAAAGTCAGCACATGATACACCATTAAAGTGTGTTTTGACAATAAGTAAGGCCTTCACTGTTTGAACTTTCATTCTGGTTTATTTTATTTTATTTTTATTTATTTATTTATTTTTCATCTGACCGCAAAAAGTTCACCAAGGAAAAGACACGTTCCACAGACCACAGCAGCATTTGACTCAGGGATTGCCATACAAAACTCCGTCAAATGAATTATGTTTTTCATTTTGATGTTTTTAACATTGTGAAATAGTCACTCACATTTTGTTTGCGCTTTTCGTTTGAACACTCATGCGATGTTTCTTTGTCTTAATGTGATTCACAATGTCAGGCCTTTCACCATGCCCAATTGCAAATTTTGATTTGCCAAACGTACAATCTACACTTTCTCCGTTACCAGTGCTAAAAGATAACTCACTTTTTATATTGCTGTTAAAATTACACATTCGTTTTGGCATGAAGAAACAGTGACTGCACTGAGTTAGAACTTTCACGTATCCACTACAACGCCTTCAGACTGCTTACCGCAATCATTCGAATGTAAAACTTAACATGAATCGTTACTATGGATGCGAACTAACTCGATACTCGAAGCGGTGACTCCTGGAAGCGACCTTATATGAGAAATTCAAGCATTTTGAGAAATTACTTTATGATTGCTTCCATCCGCTACCGCGCTGTCAACTTATTTTGCACCGACGGTAGTAGCAACAGTGCTTTGCTTGTTGTGTTGTCCTCTTTGAATTGTTTCTAGGTAAGTAGTAAATAGAGTGCTCAAATGTTCAAAAGTTTGTACAGCTTATGGGACTTAACTACGGGGTCATCAGTCCCTAAACGTACAAACTACTTATGAACTAGCTAATACTAAGGACGGCACAAATATCCATGCCCGAGGGGGGATTCGAACCCCCGACCGTAGTGGCCGTGCAGACCGTGACTGGACGCCTCAGTCCCCTCGGCCACCGTGGCCGGCATAGAGTGCTAAAAGTCGTCATACCTTTCATTAATTGCGAAACGTAACAGGAAACAAACCAAGAATGATAACGATTTCTACAGGCAGCTCTTCCTAGAATATATATTTGCAGAATTAATTGAACATTAAACATCTGATAGCATAAAATACTTCAGCTAATCGGAACCACAAAAAACGGGACATTTGAGGGTCCACAGAAAAACTTTCTGGACAGCGGGCCGTTATGGAAAAGAAAGGGACTGTTCCGGGAAAAACGGGACGAATGGACACCCTATGATAGAATAACCGCGTAGCCTGCCGGAATCTTGCTTTAATTTAGGTACTTCCGTTACTCGAAGGAGGTCTTCGGTCGGAAAGCCGCGGTGGAGTAGCCGAGCGGTCTAAAGCGTCTCGCTGCGGAGCGCGCGGTTGCTCGCCGTGGAGGTTCGAGTCCTCCCTGGGGCATGGGTGTGTGCGTTGTCCTTAGGTTAGTTTACCTAGGTTTAAGTAGTTTGTAAGCTACGGACTGATGACCACGCAGTTTGGTCCGATAGATTTACAAACATTTGAACACATTTTTCGGTCGGAAAATCGCGTGGTAGATGGAGTGCGAGACGCAGAATCCTGTTTTGGAGGCCCTGGAGCCTGTTGATACGCGTCTGCGCAGCATACCCCCAGACGAGCGCCGCATACTCGAAGATGGGGCGCATGAGCGTGGTGTAGATGGCCACACCAAGCCGGGGCGGTAGAGTGGAGGCCGTATTGAGAAACGGGTAGAGGTCCCTCAGCCGACCCCGTGCTCTGCCGACGTTGTCTTCCACGTGTTGCTGCCAGGTGAGTCGCCTGGCAAGCGTTACTCCCAGATACTTAAGCCGTCCTTCCCTGTGGAACAGCTTTGCCCCGTCCCGAGAGTCGTCGTAGATCGGCTGAACACGTTTCCTGGCGATGATAGGCGCCTGCGTCTTCGCCCATTTAAAGCTGAGCCTCCATTTGGTGGCCCATCGACTCAGCACGTCCGATGGGTTTTACCCTCTGTAGCTCCATTGCTGTGGAAGTTATTCTCTGATGTCACATATATTGTACCAGTTTGTCCCTTTTTCTAGTCATTGTTTTCCTTCTGTTCCTTTCGTCATCTGGAATGCGTGGCCTCCACATTCGTCATTTAATCGGTCTCCCTAATTTGCACCATACTTCTACAGTACTACATCTCAAACGCTTTGATTCTCTTCTTTCCCAGTTTTCCCCACAGTTCATAATTCAGTCCCTTATAATTCCGTGCTCTAGACGTATAATCTCAGAAAATTCTATTCTGATAGCTGCCGATGTTCGATAATAGCAGACGTCTCTTTGTCGGTGCTAATATGTTTTTTGTATACCGTCCTTGCTTTGTGGGGTAATATACCAGCTTATCAAATTCTTTGGGTGCCAGAGGTTTAAATTCCCCTTCAATATGACGGTCACCGAATAAGATGGTTTGTCAGCGCAGTTTTCTCTCGATAGCAGTTCTTTTCCATTAAGGATGCTCTCAGCGGCAGCGACTGCAGAGCAAGAAAACAAGCCTTCGGCCGTTCGTTTTTTTCGATGTGTGACATTCTATCCTGCCGTCAGTGCTAGTAGTACAAGAGCTTAAGAGCTAAACGCGCACAACCGTCTGACGAATACTTTTCTCTGTTGACTTCCATTCAATTTACATCAAGTCCACAATATTTTTTGTTTTCCTCCCGAGGAAGTCAATTTTTACAGTTTTCTGTAATGGAAAACACCCAAGATCTTGGCTATTTCCCATAATTAATTGAACTGTTTGCCACCGAAATATGACGAACTTTTGTGTGTGTGTGTTTGTGAAGCTTAAGGGACTTAACTACGGGGTCATCAGTCCCTAAACTTACAAACTACTTATGAACTACCTACAACTAAGGACGGCACAAATATCCATGCCCGAGGGGGATTCGAACCCCCGACCGTAGTGGCCGTGCAGACCGTGACTGAAGCGCCTTAGCCTCCTCCGCCACCGCGGCCGGCGAACTTTTGTGTTACAGTTTTCATGATTCATCTGCTCGTATTAGCACAGACCTTATAAAGAGATTCATGCATGTTTAGTTCTTATGTTTGAATGCTGATGTAGTCTTCCGGATTTCAATACGTTATATTTATCTGTAGATTAAAGTCGCCCATGAGTTTTTCAGCCTGTGTGTGTCTGCTACTTACAGGAACTACTGTAGTGGTTTCTTAATGGGTAAAATGATTCACAAGGTTTTGTGTGTATTAGGCAGGCAGCTCATCCAGCCGTAGGTAATGCTACTAACGCGAAGCATAGTGCTTCCTAATCTGGAACGGATTCAGAAGAAGAGCCAAATGACCTCCTGACCCCAAAGCTGACAGTTCGCTAATGAAAGAGAAGCCAGTGTCTCTCTAATGAGACACCCAGTAAAACACTGAACGACATTTGCATGACATCGAGCCCCCAATATTCTCGCATTAATTATTAGCATCGAATGTAATGGATATGGGAACTACAATAAAAAAACAAAACATGCAACTTATTATGCAAAATGACTGTATGTCCATTGTAATTTTATGTAGCACTTCTCAAAAATAGTATCAACGCAGTACGTAAATGGAACCAAACATTAAATAACTCAAAGTTCGCTCTCTTCGCAGCCATGTTATTGAGGTTATAATTCACAATTCATAATCCTGTATCAAATAACATCTGCGACAATTTAGCGTAATAATTAAAGAAGTTTATTGCGCGTTCCTTTACTAAAGAAAATAACAGAATTACCTCGTTAGATTCAATAATAATTAAACGGCGAAAGTGGTACAGTAAAACGGATTGTGCCATCGTTACTGATTAGGTTGATGAAAACGTGTCCACAAAATGGGCAGCTTAGGAAAAAAAAGTTGATTTCTTGAAAAGAAATTGTGTGTTAACGGAGTGCTAATATTTGATTGGATGGTAACGCTAGTTTTGAAAGCTCCGATTAGCAGGAGTTTCGGTGTGTTAAAAATATAACAAATCGTTTTTATCAGCAAATTCTCATTGTGTGTGTGTGTGTGTGTGCGGGCGCGAGCGCGTGCGTGTGTGTGTTTGTCCTTAGTGTAAGTTGGTTTAAGTAGTTTGTAAGTCTAGGGAGTGATGATAGCACTTTTCTTTTCAACAAAATATTAGTCAGTCGTCAGTTGTTCATTTTTATTTGTGTCAACAGATTAATTTGTCGTCTGGCAAAGTTTGATACAGGCTTAAATCATTGTTGAGCCGACGTAGCCGACGTCTAATAAGAATCAAATAGTAAAGTTATTCTCCTTTGACGTCTCCGGTTATTGTTACTATAGCGAAGACGGTGTTTATCGTCCGATCGTTATTTTATGTCGGCTTACCAATGGTTTATGCCATTAACAAACTTTTCAAGATAAAAGATTAATCTGCACCAGTAAAGTGACATGAAAAAATGTAAACTTCATGACTGATTTTATATTGATGCTTGATATCCTATGAATCGCTTTTTGAGCCATCGAAGATAAACATTTATAGTTTACTTCTTTTAAATAGAACTAGTTTCAGCTTAATGACTAATATAGAAATAGAATGATATAGAAAGTCATGAACTTACTTCCTTAGTGAGTCAATTCTGCATGGTTGCACTCTGAAGAAGAAGAAGAAAAAATTTAAAATATTTGTAAATATGTTGGTTCAAACTGCAGTGTTCAACAGTTCCTAGACTTACGAACTACTTAAACTAACTTAAGCTAAGGTCAACACCCACACTTACGCCCTAGTGAGGACTCGAACCTCCAATGGAGAGCAGCCACACTCTTGCAGCAAGGCGCCTTAGAGCACTCGGCCATTCCCGCGTGGCGTATTATGAAAGATGAGGTGGTGTTCTTGTTTTTGGTGGTGGTGGTGGTGTTTGGATGTTTTAAGGGCCGGCCGCGGTGGCCGAGGGGACTGAGGCGCGCCAGTCACGGCCCCTACGGTCGGGGGTTCGAATCCCCTCTCGGGCATGGATATTTGTACCGTCCTTAGTGTTAGCTAGTTTATAAGTAGTTTGTAAGTTTAGGTACTGATGACCCCGTAGTTAAGTCCTATAAGCTATACAAACATTTGAACAGTTGATGTTTTAGGGGGACAAAACTGCGAAGGTCAGCGGCCCCTTCAAAGATGTACACAAGCATGCACGCCAAGATGAATAAAGGTTATCTAGCAATGACGCTGCCCGCGAGGATGACGCTATACATACCTATACATACTAGGCAGCCGCCTTTTACTGTATCGACACAAAATTGCGTTACTGTCGCTTCAATAGAAGACAATGCTGCTTGCGTATTACGGTCCCAAAAGCAGGCATCATCTGAGGGTGGAAATGAAATTGTAAAGAAAAGACACGGTGTCGGTAAAAGAACTGTACATCTGGATTTAAGAAGAAGCTAATGTGAAAGACATTATTGTGGCAGAAAAACAGAAGACAAATTAACTCATGATTATCATAAAACGTTAAGTGAGGAAGGGAATAGTACTGGAGCACGAGTAGGGATAAAGTTGTTGTTTAGGGACATCTTGACCTTCATATGCCGTGGTAGAGTGAGCGGGCGTTCTAAGGCGCCTCACTGCCGAGCTTGCGGTAGCTCGCCGTCGGAGGTTCGAGTCCTCCCTGGGGCGTCTGTGTGTGTTGTCCTTAGCTTAGTTTAACTTAAGTAGTTAGTAGGTCTAGGGACTGATGACCATAGTAGTTTGGTCCAATAGGTTTACAAACATTTGAACATTTTGATTTTTGATCGTCACATGGAAACAACCACTTGCCACTTCTGTTGAAAAAAAAAAAAATTCAACACAATTTCATATATATCGATGCGTAATTACAGAGCTTGTCGTCGCCGTTAGGAAAAGCGCAACAGAAAACAATCAATAAAAAAAAGTCTGAAGACAGTAGCTGTAGGACTATGTACCACGCATGAATATACACAACTTTCTGAATTTTAATTCCTACCGAAAACACATTAGATATTTGGATTGTGTGCGAAATACAAGAGATGCTTCCATTTCGTGAAACAGTCTGTATGCAGTGAACGCCGTGTTTGAATACCTGAGTACCTACATCAGCTTACGTGTAGCTGTCGCTCACAAAGAATATGAATATCTAATGATGGACATATTTCCGAAACGCTTCATATTAAAGTCATGCTGTGCCTGATGTGTGACCTTCAATTTCTACGATGTATCCAGCTTCCCTGCAGCAGTACCGGTCAATTTTATCATAAGTTTTATTCTCTCCATAATTAATGGAATGGGACTACAGCTGAAATATTGTGTAGATTGAAAGAAGGTACTAGCAGTTTTGTTTAAATTGTTTAATTAATTAAGCGATCGGTTTCGGTGCTATAATCGCACCATCTTCAGGCCCCCGTTACGAAACTGTTACAAGTAACAGTGCATTTAACCCAGATGATTCTGACTTCCTTCCAGAAGGATAGTTTTTCGTTTTTTTAAAACATTTAAATTGTTTGTTTTTGGAACAAAACACTTTCTCCAACACTGGGCTGTCATTTTAATGTCGATCATTGACATGCATATGCTAACAATCATTGTTTTGGTACGTTATTACCTGTTGGTCACGTATGAAGTTACGGATTCAGAAACAATGTATGAGTTAACTAATGATTTTGGGTGTGTAAGTACTTACACATAAATTTCATTTTAATTAATCAGAAACATATAGACAGCTTTACATTAAAATGTTATATATAATCTGTAATGTTAGTGTTTCCATTTTTACTTAGTTCCAGAAGAACGGCCTATTATACCGAGACTAAGATCAATGTTACGACATTTGAACGATCTATTACAGATATAATAAATTATCTTTTAAACCAGAGGTAATAGAAAAAAAATCAGGAACATCTGGGTTTTAAGGGGTGGCCGTTGACACCTATAACCGTAAATTTCTTAGTACTTGTATTTCGAATAGCTAGTATATCAGAAATTTACGGTTACCGTTGTCAAAGGCCACCCCTTTTAAATGCACTGTTACTTGTGGCAGATTCGTAACGGGTGCCTGAAGATGGTGCGATTATAGCACCGACACCGGTCGATTAATTAATTTAAAAAAATTAACACATCTGCTGAAACTTTCTTTCACTCTACACATAATTTTATGCCACGGCGAAATAGTCGAGCGCACCAAGGCGCCTTGCTGTGGTGCGCGCGGCCGTTCCCCGTGGGTGGTTCGAGTCCTCCCTCGGACATGGTTGTATTTGTCGTTCGTAGTTTAAGTAGTTTGTAAGTCTAAGGACTGATAACCTAAGTCGTTGAGTCCCATAGGATTACGAACATTTGAACATAATTTTGTCAATGTCGCCTGCCTCTTACGCGTCTTTGTGTCGCACTTACAATAAATGTACCAGTTTCTTTGGCTCTTCGGCTTACCTCCCTTCTTATATTTCCATTTTTGGGTACATTTTAATGACCCGGCTCTGCTCTGATATGCACAAGCGGCCAATATCCTTGCGATCCTGCGATGCGCATGAGTAGGAAAAACAATCCTATAATGTTCGAATACAGCATTAGTAGTGAGCTTCTTGTTGCTGTCGCGTCGTTCAAATATCTAGGCGAAACATTGCAGAGCGATATGAAATGGAACGAACATGTAAGAACAGTTGTGAGTAAGGCGGACAGCCGACTTCGGTTTATTGGGAGAATTTTGGGAAGATGTACTACACCTGTAAAGGAGACCGCGTATAAAACGCTTGTACGACCACGTCTTGAGCAATGATCAAGTGTTTGGGACCCGCAGCAGATCAGTTTAAAGGAAGACATAGAGGCAGTTCAGAGGCGAGCAGCTAGATTTGTTACTGGTAGGTTCGACCAATGCGCGAGTGTCACGGAAATGCTCCGGCAACTCGATTGGGGATCGCTGGAGGAAGGACGACGTTCTTTTCGTGAATTTCTGTTGAGTAAATTTAGAGGGCCGGAATTTGAAGGTGAGTGTAGTACGATGTTGCTGCCGCCTACTTACATTTCGCGTAAAGATCACAAAGACAAGGTAAGAGAAATTAGGGGTCGCGCGGAGGCATATAGGCATTCTTTTTTTCTCGTTCTATTTGGCAATGGGATAGGAAAGGAAATGCCTGGCAGTGGTACAGTGACCCCTCCACCACTCACCTTACGGTGAATTGCGGAGTATGTATGTAGATGTAGACCCTGCATCTGCGCAACACTCTCGATCAGGTCCGTTTGATAAACGCGAAGCCGCTTCGGCTCGTGTTGGTCCAGCGAGGCTGGCCCACACAAAGCCCGAGGAGTTACAAAGCCGGCGGCGGCAGCGGCGCAAACACGAGTGCGCAGATAACACGGGGGCAGGTCCGCCCGCCACAGATAAAGTGCCTCGGGCTGTAGCGGCAGCTGTGGCTGTGCCGCCGCTCCGTGTACTCAGTCGACAGTCAAAACACGCCGCGCACCGACCTCCAAAGGCAAGCGCCATCTTGAAACGATCTTCAGTGAACGATCGTTTGGGGTGCCACTTATCGCGATTTAGAATCGATCCTGGCGATTCTTCAAGCTGATCGATGTGTTGGGCCGAGATCGAATCTATCGATCTTGAGTGATTAACATCCCAGTTGACTAAAAAAATTACTATAACATTCAAAAATACCGCTCATCGGTTGCAAATTTACTGGTTATTAGTTAACCATGGTTTCGGCTTCAACTAAGGAAGCCTTCATCAGAAGTAAACATTTTTTTGTTTCATGAAATGGACAAAGGTTCTTGAGCAACAGAGTTCAAGTTCAAGTTACAGATGTAGAGTTACAAATGTATACAAGCGTCAAGATTAAAACGAACACATTTCATGTAACTAAAACGCCCCGCTATGGGTCGCGTATGTGGTCAGCACCGTAGGTGTCATCCGGTGGCATCGACAGAGTGTCTAAAGGTTTAGTGTTTACATGTTGTTAGGGTGAGTGCGGTGGTTTTTTTTTTTTTTTTTTTTTTTTTTTTTTTTTTTTTACAGAGGTATGAGACCATCTTTAGTTTTTTAAATGGAACCTTATGTTAAATTTCAGCGTAACATTTTGGGATAAAAAAGATGGTTTCAAATATGTGTGTCTCATAATATTTAGGCGAATAGTTTTTGGAACACATATATGTTCCCGTATCTTATTCGAATGTTTTCGTGGCGTAGATCTTTATAATCTCCAAGTCAGAGATTTTTGTATTGTATAGGGAATCTGCATGTCGTGCGAAAAGTCGGAAGAATCCAGACGAATCACCGACCATCTGGCAATACTAAGTAAGTGCAGAGGTCGAGCGACCGGGTTTGCGTGTCTTTAACGTAACTTGAAATTACGATGTCCATAAAGGATAATTATAGCAACTATGGAGTAATTCCTGCGTAGTAACAGTTACATTTTCTGACAAACACAGCCTATGTCACCCAGTGAGAAGTATAATTTTAGAAAGAATATACTGTTAGCTACACCGAAAGGTAGTAAAGTGTCTAAAAATGTTTCACAAGCTCTTCAGAAGCAATATAAAAAGTAGAATTCACAGGAAGACGATTGTAAATTATTTGGAACCTTTATATGCTGTAAATTCGTTACTAGCGTTGTGTTATGAAGTCTTCACTTTCATATTTACTCGGCCAATCAGTATAAGCAGCAGGGTAGTGAGTGAGAGGAGACAGCAGAGAGAGGCAGTGGGGCCACGACAAGTGAGGCGAGCTGCCGAATTCCGGCGTCAGAAGCCCGTGAAGGCCCGGTGCGAGGGGCAGGGGCGCGGGCACTGCTACGGTCGCGCGGTAACCCTCCAACTGCCGGCGGCGCGTCCGGCCGTCAACAAGCCACGTGGCGCCGAAAGCGAGTCTGCGCCTGCAAGACTGGCCCCGTCCATAGTTAACCACACTTGCAGACCCATCCTCAATGGTGCCAGCCGTAGGGAAGCTTCATCGTTACAGCCTACAATAGCAGAACAAACGAACCCATATTCACCGTACGAAGCAATGGTGTACATACTTACACACATACACACACACACGAGAGGTCATGTTCTCTAACACGGTGGCAACAGACTTCCATGGTTTAGTGCCTAATGGCGTAATAAAGAAGAAACCGAAATAACGTCAGCAAGTTTTTTTTGCCCTCGCTTCGCACGGGTTAAATTTATATTCTATATCTATAAAATCGATATGTATTTTATTGGTTGCCATGTTCTACGTAACATGATTAAACACGATGCATATCATGCTTATACAATCCTCAGTGAGTTTAATTCATATTTTCATACTAATATCACAGTCCATCGAAAATGTAAAAGTTTACGTCTGGCACTTGGACTGAGAGTAGCACCTCTAGTGGAGAAAACTGTAGCAGCACTATCAAATGTTTGTAAATCTATAGGACGTAACTACTCTGGTCATATGGTGAGGCAGCTAAGCCATAGCACCCCTTGTGTCGTCCTAATCGTAACAGATTCAAAGATGCCGTTTGGACAGTGCATTGCAGGGACAGGGGCTACTTGAATACATCACATTCCATGTTTGTGGTTTCTTTTCTTTTCTTTTTTTTTTTTTTTTTTTTTCTTTTTATTCCAGAGATGTGAGAACATCTTCAGTTTTTTTTTTTTTTTTTTTTTTTTTTTTAATGGAAACCTATGTTAAATTTAAGCGTAACATTTTGGGCTTAAAAAGACGGTTTCAAATATATGTTTATGACAAGGAGGTTAGAATAAGGGGAGATGGCATTATCTATGCTGGGAACAGACATTGGTCGAAGCCCGGAGTCCATGCTTTTGTGCCAAAAACAAGAATTTTTAACTTAAAATCCTGTGTGAATATTGCCTTCTTTACGTATTTCTACTAAATTGATAGTCACATCAGAGTATTTACTTAGATATCACACACACATTTCAACGACTAGAACTACTTTACCACATAATACAACCAATGTTTTGGGAACAAACAAATGCCAAAATGCGCAGTTTGCTGGCTGCACTATTTCAATGTTAAGGCATCTCCAGAGATTCTAACCTCCTTGGTTTATCATAATATTTAGGCGAATAGTTTTTGAAACATAGATATGTTTCCGTATCGTATTCGTCCATCGAAGCGGCGTTGTTTGTGTAAGCCCTAAGGACGGACTCGCGACGTTTACCATGTAGTCTGCACAGCAGGAAAGGTCGCACTGGATAATGCCGCTTCGAAGGCAGAATACAATAGAACATATCTGCGTCTCAAAAACTATTCGCCTAAATATTACGATATATACATACTTGGAAAACGTCTTTTTAAGCCCATCATGTTATGCTTAAAGTTAACATAGGGTTCCATTTTTTTAAAAAACACGGACTCCTATCTCAGTAATAAAAAATACCACAATCATGAAACGTGATGTATTCAAGTAGCCCCTGTCCCTGAATTTTACTATCCAAACTGCATTTTTGTATCTGTTACGGTTAGGGAGATACAAGGGGTGTTTGTTGTTTGTAATTATATGGGAGCATACTACGTTGGTCATCAGTCCCTAGTCTTACAAACTACTTGCACTAAGTTAAACTAACCTAACGACAACACACACATCCATGCCCGAGAGAGAATTCAAACCTCGGACGCGGGAGGCCGCACGATCCGTAACATGGCGCACCAGACCGCACGGCTACTCCCGCGCGGCTGCAAGGGGTGTTATGACTTGGCTGCCTCACCCTCTATATGTAGGGTGTATCAAAAAGGATGGCGCCATCTTACTCGGTCGAAAGTACACGATAAGAGAAGCAAAAATGTCCCAGTAAACATGGGTCCGCAAACGATCAGTTTGCAAGACAATTACAAATATATGGTTCCAAGCCGCCACTGACGTCATCGTGTACATCGTCCTAGTTACTGCACATCAATTTGAGATTTAGACTTGAATGTTAAGATGTACATCGTATTTAGTTCACATTTCACTGACTTTATTGATTATATCGTCCTAGCTAGTATAAATTAATTTGAAATTTAGACTTTAACATTAGGTTTTAAATCGAATTTAGTCCACATTTCAGGTGTGGGTTACCGGTTACAGGAGGTGTTCGAAGTGTCTTCCATGCATATGGATGCAACACTGTGTTCGTCTCTGCAATTAATTTCGAATTCTTTCGAAAACCACTGGATAATTTCGGAATTCTTGGCAAGCGTGTACAACTCTCCGCTCCAGTTCTTCAACCGTGTTAACGGGTGTGCTATACGCCGTACCCTTCGCTTTTGACGTGACCCCAGACATTTAGACCAGGCGGTCTTGGAGGCCAAGGTACAGGCCCGCCTCGACCTATCCATCTTTGGGCATATCTGCGCGTTAGATGCCGTCTCGCAGCAGCAGCAAAATGTGCCGGAGTTCCAGCTAACTAGGACGATGTTTACAATAAAGTCAGTGAAATGGGACCTAAATGCAATGTAAATCTTAATAGTAAAGGCTAAATTTCAAATTAATATGTACTAACTAGGACGATGTTTACAATTACGTCAGTGGCAGCTTGGAACCATACATTCGAAATTACCTCGCAAACGGCACGTTTGCAGACCCATGTTTACTGGGACATTTTTGCTTCTATTATCGTTTACTTTCGACCGTGTAAGTTTGCGCCATCCTTTCGATACACCCTGTATATATGTTATAATTAGCTGACATCTTATTCAGGATTTATACAGGATGCGTCTTAATATGATACTTATAAATCTCTTATGAGATCTACGCCAAAGATCGCTTACATACATTGGTTTTACATTGATGACTAGTTTCGACTCGTTAAGGAGTCATTATCAAATCTTAATTTTCCAGGCATGGTAAGACATGTTTCAGACGAGCTGACACTATAGTGGCAAGCTATAAGTAGAAGCTATAAGATATTATAAGTATTTATGGCTTATTGCATGTCAATCTCCAGTTCTTGCTGTGTTGACACACTGCCTGGACATGTGGGACAGGAAAGCATAGGATACTGAACTACATGACGTTGAGGCATATTTGACTGGTGATGTGCATACCATTTATAGCTTGCCACTATAAACTCATCTGAAACATGTCTTACCATGACTGGACAATTAAAATTTGATAATGACTCCTTAACGAGACGAAACTAGTCATCAATGAGAAAACTATGTATGTAAGCGATCTATGGCAAATAAAGATTTCATAAGAGATTCATAAGTGAAAAAGCCAGGCGCCCATTCTGGACCAGCTTCAATAGTCTTTGGTAATCTAAATTAATGTTTCACATCTAATTGCCGCGGTGGAGTAGCCGAGCGGTCTAAAGCGTCTCGCTGCGGAGCGCGCGGTTGCTTTCCGTGGAGGTTGGAGTCCTCCCTGGGGCTTAGGTGTGTGTGTTTGTCCATAGGTTAGTTTACCTTAGTTTAAGTAGTTTGTAAGCTATGGACTGATGACCACGCAGTTTGGTCCGATAGATTTACAAACATTTGAACATTTTTCACATCTAATTGCGTGCCTGCCCGTCAATGTCACTGGAGTATGAATGACTGGATTTCCTCCCTTTACTGAGAAATCCCATTTCTGAAAGAGATACAATACGAATGCATCCGAGAACTTCTTAGCCAGCCTCCTCCACAGGCACGTCAAACATGTGTAACGCGACCGGCGCTCCCCTGAATGAAGATGAACGCCGCTGTTCAGAGCGATTGCGTTAACTCCAGGGCAGGCACGGCCCAAGTCGCTGCTCCCATTCCCAAGCACTTGCGCTAAAGAGGAACAGAGCCATTTCACGAGCCCACGGAGCCGCGGGCCGCCGCGCCGTCCGTTCAACTCGCCACCGCCGACATCCCATGCAGCGCGTCGTCATAACGCGCCATCACTGAGCGTTTTATACGGGGCACAGTGCCCTAATATCGGGTACCTTTCCTACATTAAAGATTACGAGTACACAAGCAGTCTTAAGTTATGAAATAAATTTCAATTACATTGTCCTAGAAAAAGACCTAGCTTGACGATATTTATATTCTAATAACAGTATTGATCGCAGAAAGTATTTTATACTTTTTATTTTTATTTTACCAGTGTCAACCTAATATAAGTCACCTTCAGAAATAATGATACAGCCCATGTGGCCGGTGCTGAGCTCCGTGCCGGCCGCGGTGGCCGAGGGGACTGCGGCGCTCCAGTCACGGTCTGCACGGCCGCTACGGTCGGGGGTTCGAATCCCCCCTCGGGCATGGATATTTGTGCCGTCCTAGTTCATAAGTAGTTTGTAAGTTTAGGGACTGATGACCCCGTAGTTAAGTCCCATAGACTATACAAACATTTGAACAAAAATGTTCAAATGTTTGTACAGTCTATGGGACTTAACTACGGGGTCATCAGTCCCTAAACTTACAAACTACTTATGATCTAGGACGGCACAAATATCCATGCCCGAGGGGGGATTCGAACCCCCGACCGTAGTGGCCGTGCAGACCGTGACTGGCGCGCCTCAGTCCCCTCGGCCACCGCGGCCGGCACATTTGAACATTTTTGAGCTCCGCTGGACTGCCGTGGCTGCTCTCTGACCATAAACTGGTAATCCCAGTTGGTCCTTTTCCAGTACGGTCGTTGTCACTAGGGTATTCCTTGTCATCGCAAGTGTCTTGGCCGTGTTGCAAGAAATGACACTCCAGAAGAAGGAAAAAAAAAAATGGACACCACTATGGGTTCGTTAACCCAGCAGAGGGAAATTATATTGTGCCATTCTTGAGGTGGTATACAACACATGATCACACAGACATAGCCATATGCACGTGAGTACAGTCACCAGAGCGTGACCAATGATGACGCTAGTACCATATATATCATCCTATTGCAGTAATGCAAGCTGTAATTCGTCCATGAAGACGATCGTAGAGGTGCCAATTGTAGTCTTTTGAAATTCCTGTCATGCGGTTTCCACCTGGTGCCTCAGTTGGACCAGATTTCGTGCCTCTCATGTAGACCGTGTAAGGGGACAGCACCCCTTACGGCAGAACCATTCACTTTCGATAGTGCGAATGCAGTATATCGACTGTTCAGGCGCCGAGCGCGCCACTTGATAATGACAGCGCCCCCTACGGCAGAACCGTTCACTTTCGGTGTGCGGGAGTAGTAGATTGACTGTTTACGCGCCGAGCGCGCCACTTGAATTTGAGGAGAGTGTGGTTTGGAGTGTGTATGATGGTTGGCGTGCGAAGAAGCGGTCGTGGAGTACAGGTGTACTGCATGCAACGGCGCAGTAAATATACTACCGACTGGAGCGTGTGTCCCCAATCGTCGTGGAGGACCCCCAGTACAGATTTGAACAGTGGAAGGTTTATTAAAGGTAAAACAGTGTGTCATTAGGAGAACTGCAGCTTGCATTACTGCAAAAGGAGTACATACGAGGTACTAACGCCGACAATGCGCACGCTCCGGTGACTGTATTCAACTGCGTATGGCCGTGTATGTATGATCGTGTGTTGTATACCTCCTCAAGATTGTGTCAAAAAATTTCCCTCTGCTGGGTCGATGAATTCATGGTGTTCTTTTTTTTATTTTACTTAATAGGCAGGGTCATAAATGTACATTAAAAACATTAGTTTTTCTGGTATTCTACAAATCCTGAAGATTCTTTAATCAGTTCAGACACCATGGGTGCAAATTCACTGTTTAGTATCCGAACTGGAAATCTCAACATCAGCGGAACTTCTACATGGTGCGCATGCAAAACGTAATTTGCCGACGGCAATGCGTTGGGTCAGTCGACGTTTCCCTAGATAGGTGTTTGAAGTAAAGTAATCAGGGCCAATTAAACGGTAGCCGGTTCTTAGCCTCACGTACAACAGTGTTTCATGTGTCTCTAATTTCAGCTTCTTCTTCATTCGTTCCTTCCCATCTTCTGCAGATCCTTCCTCACGTCAACCATCCACCTCATTCTTTGTCTTCCTATCATGTCTCGCGCAATGCTGCCATCTTGACTCATACACCTCATTCTCTGAATTTTGATTGTGGCTGGTGTGTCTGACTCTTTGTCCATGTCCCGAATCTCCTTGCTACATCTTATCCTGCAACCATTATTTTCCATTATTCGACCATATATTTTCCTTGGCACTTTGTTTTGAAATACGATCGATACTCTCACCGTCTTCTACGTCATTGTACATGTTTCGCCCGCATAAGCCACTTTTGGTCTCACGATTGTCTTGTATATTCTCAGCTCCGTTCTACACGATAGTCGTTTTGAGTTAAACACTGAATGTAGCACATGCATATTTCCATCACAAGGTGGATAATATGTTGATGTTAACTCCCAGCTAGTTTGTGCTGTCTACTGCTTCAGATGTCACGTTGTTGATAGATTTACTGGACGGTATGATCAGTCTTCCTTCTTTTTAATATAATTTGATATAATGTCAGTTAGGAGTGCAACTGCAATAATTCATATACTAGGGAATACAAGTGTATTCTAAGCCACAGTTTCTTGTTGAAAAAGGATTTTTTTTAATACTTCATATGTAATGCACAACCAGTTTCGATGCACTATGGCATCATTTTCAAGTTCTCCACAGTAAAGAAATGTTTTATAAAAGTAGAAACTAAAGACAAAAAGTAAGATACATTACAATTTTTGAAAATTGTCAGAAGAGTGTTATAACATATGATCTTATATGTATCATTTTGGCCAGCAGCGGTTTTAGGACCAAGTTGTACAGAAGCCTATGCTTGAGAGAGATGGTCAGTCCAATTCAACCTGAAAATAAAATAAATTGTGTACTGTCTATCTTTCTATTATTTAACTCGTAATGCACAGTCATATTTTTAAAAAATACCTCCCCTTTTTATATACATTTATAAAACTGGATAAGAGTCGAAAATTTAAAATTAACTAGAAGTCAGGTTGTTCCAATCAAGGAAAATAGTCAAGCAACTTTCGTCACATTGATAGTGCTTCTGTGTAAGGAGCTCCACATGTCTATCTGTAATTAAGTACAAAGTACTATTTAAAATGTTGAGAGTAACTAATATAACTCATTTCAGCATGTGAATTTACTCTCATACCTGAGCAAGCTGAACATGCATTCAACATTAATTGTAACACAGTGCAGAACCACACTGTGTTCAGCTCATAGGTAATACATTTCTTTGGTGACGGTTAGTAGAAGACTGACCAGCTAATTTGCAGCTATACCTCATATTTACAATATAATCCACCAGATAGCACCATCGTTCTACAAGCTTTTGTTTACAATGTATTTCTGCTTTTGAACCCTAGATGGCACTCCCTTACAGTTTTAATCCCTGTTTATGTTTGTGCCCTAAAACTATTATTTCTGTGTCCACATACATTCACAAATCGTTTAGTAAAAATAATAATAATAAAATACACTTGTATTCGCTAGTATAGTCTTCCTTCTGTTACTAAATCTTAGTCTCATTCATCGCAGACTCTTCCTTCCAGCTTCGTCCATCAGTTCCCTTCCCATCTCCTCCATTATGTTTTTCAATTGTTCATTGTAAACCTATTGGACCAAGCTGCTATGGTCATCGGTCCCTAGACTTACAAATTAGTTAAAGTAACTTACACTAACAACAACACACACACAAACACACACACACACACACACGCACGCAGGCGCACACATACACACACGCACACGCGCCCGAGGGAGGGCTCGAAGCTCCGGCGGGAGCAACCGCCCGGTCGGTAGAATGATGTCTGAGACCACGCGGCCCCTCCCGAGCGATGTTTTTTTAACGTCAGCTGACAACTGCGAGCGTAGAAGCACAGCAGCTGAGAGCGGAGGATGTAAGGGGAAAGCCGATCGATGAGAGACGGCGCGAGTTGAACCACGTGCAGAGCCTCTTCGCAACGTCAGCTGGATTTGCAAAGCGACCACAAAAAAGGAATGCGACTTGCCCCGTACCAACTGCGTGCTGTTGCTAAGAACACAACAGGGACGCACTATTTACAACATGGCGCAAAGGCAATTCGAAGCAATATTGCGCAATATTTTTCGCACTTAAATGGCCCGCTTTTCATTCAAAGCAAAATTTAAGAAGAACTTTGTTCCAGGCTGAACGGGACAGTGCTTCGTACTTTCAACCTCTGCCGCAGTATTGTATTTCAACCTAAAACCAAGGACTAGCAGATAGCTGTGGGCAAGTGTGAAGCGAGACGATTCACACACCTGCGTGTTAAGCGGTTCAGGGTTCAGTCCTATGACGGGTAAACTGCAAAACAGAGAAGCTCGGTTCCATAGTATATATTCAAATGATACCTTTATTTCACCGACGTAATGCAATCACCCTCACACAAATGATTATCTAAATGTCATGGCCGTATATAGATTTTTTTTGGGGGGGGGGGGGGGGCAGGAGGCCTGTCTCCTCCTCCACAAAATAATGAATATAAAAAAAAATATAAGTACGGTATCTTATTAAGGAAAGGCAAACCTACATTTCTAGCTTTTGTATATTTGAAGAAGGCTTTTGACAATGTTGATTGGAATACAATCTTTCAAATTCTGAAGTCATCAGGGATAACATATATAGGTTACTAATGATTTTGCAGCCAAGATCGCATTTTTCATTTATTATGTTACCGGTTTCGGCGTGCTCGATGCCATCTTCACACCTGTCGTAATTTACATGACTTCACGACATTTTTTATATACCAAAAGAGTACATCCAGGTTGAGGCATCACCAAACATAAAATTTCTAGTGACTGGTGACTAGTAATTTTATGTTTGGTGATGCCTCAACCTGGATGTACTCTTTTAGTATATAAAAAATGTCGTGAAGTAATGTAAATTACGACAGGTCTGAAAATGGCGTCGAGCACGCCGAAACCGGTAACATAATAAATGAAAAATGCGATCTTGGCTGCAAAATCATTATTAAACAATTATAGATCGCCCCATCGAACTATGAGTTCCTTATATAATATAGGTTACTTACAACTTGTGCAAAAACCAGACAGCAGTTGTTATAGTTGAGGGGCATGAAAGGCCCGCAGTGGTTAGGAAGGTAGTAAGACAGCCTTTCCCCAATGTTATTCAATTAGTACATTGAGAAAGCTGTGAAGGAAAGCAAGAAGAAAATTGAAGAAGGAATTAAATTTCAGGACGAAAAAATAAAAACATTGTGTTTTGCTGATGACCTTTTATTCTGTCAGAGTCAGCAAAGAACTTGGAAGAGCAATTAAACGGAATGTACAGTATGTTGAGTGTATGAGATTAACATTAACAAGAGCAACACTAGGGTATTAGAATGCAGTCTAAGAAACTCAGACGATGCTGAAGGAATTAGATTAGGTAGCGAAACAATAACAATAACAATTTGGCAGTAAAATAACAGTGATGGTCGCATTACAGAGGATATAAAGTACATAATGGCAATGAGAAGAAAAGCGTTTTTGAAAAAGAGAAATTTGCTAACACCGAATGTTAAATTGCGAGGAAGTTTTTTCTGAAGTCATTTGTGTACAGTGTTGCCTTTTACGGGAGTGAAACTTGGACGATAAATAGTTTAGGCAGGAAAAGAATAGAGGTTTTTGAAATGTAATGTTACAGAAGAATGCTTAAGATCAGCTGGGCAGCTAGCGTAATTAATCAGGATACTCAACAGAATTGGGGAGAAAAGGAATTTTTGGCGTACCTTGGCTTAAAGAAGAGATCGACTGGTAAGACACATACCTAGACATTGAGGAATCGTAAATTCAGCATTGCAGGGAATTGTGTGGGGTAAAAATCGCAGAGGGAGACGAATACAGTAATCAGATTCAAATGAATGTGTGTTGCTGTTTTTATGAGGAGATAAAGAGGCTTGCTGAGGATAGAGTAGGGTGGAGAGCTGCATCAAACCAGACTCCGGACAGTAGACCACAACAACATGTGAATTATTTTAATGAAAGACGTGTGAAGGCATCACTGTGTTAGACAGTCATATTTATACATTTGGCGTCTGTTCCGAGAGAACAGACGTCACTTCTGATCCTGCAGTTGTTATTATTCAACATTCATAGAATATATGACATCAACTGCGATTGGGCAAAGCTGAAAATGTGTACCCAGCCGGGATTCGAACCCGGGTCTCCTGCTTTCTAGGCAGTTGCGTTGACCCCTACACCACTGGGGACACAGTGATCACCGCACCTGCAAGGACTACCAAAGCACGCCTCCCGTCAGATACAAATTCCCAGCTTCGCCCTGCCCACAGTACTCAAACTCGTAGTTATGAACTAATTCACAGCCGGCCGCGGTGGCCGAGGGGACTGAGGCGCTCCAGTCACGGTCTGCACGGCCACTACGGTCGGGGGTTCGAATCCCCCCTCGGGCATGGATATTTGTGTCGTCCTAGTTCGTAAGTAGTTCATAAGTAGTTTGTAAATTTGGGGACTGATAACCCCATAGTTAAGTCCCATAAGCTTAACAAACATTTGAACTTTTTTTTTTTTTTTTTTTTTTTTTTTTTTTTTTGAACTAATTCCCGTAAGAGTAAGGGCTTCAAACTTTGCCCACCCCTCCCCACTAGTGGGGTGTCGTACCGGCAAATGTGGGGTGTCGTACCGGCAAATGTGGGGTGGGCAAAGTTTGAAGCCCTTACTCTTACGGGAATTAGTTCATAACTACGAGTTTGAGTACTGTGGGCAGGGCGAAGCTGGGAATTTGTATCTGACGGGAGGCCTGCTTAGGTAGTCCTTGCAGGTGAGGTGATCACTGTGTCCCCAGTGGTGTAGGGGTCAGGGCAAATGCCTAGAAAGCAGGAGACCCGGGTTCGAATCCCGGCTGGGTACACATTTTCAGCTTTGCCCAATCGCAGTTGATGTCATATATTCTATGAATGTTAACAGTCATATTTCCCTGTATTGGTTTCGTGCCAGTTTTCTTTCTTTCTTTCGGGAAGACTGTGGTTCAAATCCACCTCCGACCATCCAGATTTAGGATTTTCCGTGATTTCCCTAAATCACTCCAGGCAAATGCCGGGATCGTTCCTTCAAAGGGCACGGCCGATTTCCTTTCCCATCCTTACCGAAAAATCCGAGCGTTAGCTCCGCCTCTAATGACCAAGCTGTCGATGGGACATTAAACCCCAAACTTCCTTCCTTCCTTTTCTTTCTTTCTTTCTTTCTTTCTTTCTTTCTTTCTTTCCAAATAGCTATAGTTTTGATGATTTAATGTCAACAATAATGAAGTTTGATCTCTGAATAGTAAAAGGAGCATCGGCGCAAATTATCCACTGCATATAAGCAGCGAAACTGATACAAAATATCATGCCGGGTCTACTTAAAAACTTACTGCTATGACCAAGGTCTTCAATAACACATGTAATGGTTTGAGGTTGAGAGTCATCCACAATTATTTACTGCTTGACACTGATACGATCAGTTCTCCAGCACTGTCCTCGGAGGTTACGGTCGGCCTGCCAGCTACTGCAGTCTCGGCACCCAGGAGTGTCTGAGCAACACCACCAGCAGAGAAAGCCGCGGCGCTCTCGTGTGACGTTATGCATTGTAGGTTGCGCGCGTAGCTCACTGGCTGGCTGCTTCGGCATAGTGGGTCGTGCCCCAGCGGCTACCCAGTGAGCCACGTGCACGCAGTCTCCTCTGCATGACGTCACACGAGAACGCCGCGGCCTTCTCTCCAGATTGTGTTGGTCTGAGACGCGCCCACAGGTTACGCCTGGAGAGCCCTTCCAGGCTCCGCAACGGCAACTCCGGTTTTCGGAGTCGCGTGCCGGTAGTCGAGATGTTTGTCGCTAACGCCTGCCTAGGCACAGCACTCGCCTGGTGCTGGGTCTTTAAGCATGGGCCGCCCAGACCCGCTAGTCCGTGCGACGGCAGGAAGAGATGGTGTCCCTATCAGGCCCGCGTCGGTGCCTCGGTCCCAGCTGGGATGGTTGCGAAGTCTTGTTGGCAGGGCGGTGATCTGGATACGGAGAAGCTGTAACAGTCTCCCAAGGCTGTTACCCACTGTAGTCAGGAGATCGAGTACGGGCCTATGTTCATCATCGATGCTCCAGACCCTGTCTATACTAAACGTTCTTGCTCGCTGTCAGAATCGTACCGCTTGGCTGTAATCGTTACCCGTCAGCAGTTTGGTTACTTCATAGTGCCTCCCTCTCTCTCGTTCTAGGCGTGGCTCTATCTCTCTCTCTCTCTCACACACACACACACACCCTCCTTGACTCAACAGCAGGACACAGCACTGTTGGCAGTCAACGCTGTCTCAGAAATGTCCGCCTGCTCGCTACTCTGTAAGGATGCATCTCTAGGCCATGCGAATTTTCACCTTACGCAAGCTATCCACCAGTTCGTGGGTGCAACACTATCTGTACATTAATCTTGGTCCTCCAAAAATATATGCTACTAGCTGGAACCTGGCGCGTTGCTGCCTCAGAAGAAATAATTGTGCAAATAACGTTTGAAATATATTTGCCCCTCATATACATTTGCCGGTACGACACGCGCGCCACCTATTGCAAGTTAACTGTACCATGTCCATAACCTTCGCGTAAGAGCAAGACGTAAGTTGAAGTTTTATCGCAATCAGATGAACGTTATGGCAACTCATAAATACAAGCAAATATATATGAGGCTTCCAATCATACAGTAGTCCATCTCCTCCTTTCCCTTTGTTCACCTGCTCTTCCCCCCGTCTCCTCCTGTTCCTCTTTCCTCCTCCCTCTCCCTCTGTGCGTCTCACCTGTCTGCCACCATTTCCCCTTTCTAATTCTCTTCCTCTACCTTCTCTCTGTCCGTCTCCTCCCTCCCCTTACTGTCCGTCACCTCCTCCTCCAACTCCTCTCCTTCCTATGTATGAAAACATACATATTTTCGCCAAGGGTCATTGGTCAAACGTTGTAAAAGTCGCAAGGTAGTCTCCGCCATGCTAAATTCACTGGCTTGCAGATTATAAAAATCTCCTACAAGAAAATATACATTTATGTGCTGACTTTCATGGTGACCAGTAAAACAATTTGGTTGTTTGTTAGAACATACACTTCGCCATGCACCTACGGATGTATTAATTCCGGGTATAAGCTATATTCATGCCACATTTCATTCAAATCTGTCCAGCCGCGTTTCAGCGTGAAAAACAAACGTGTCAACCCACTGTGAGGTACCCTCCACCGTAGACCGTATGGTGGCTTCCTAAAGGTAGCTCATGCGTTAATTCACGAAATAAGCCACCTGCATACAAAATTTCATTCAAGTCCGTCCGGCTATTTCAGAGTGAAAAGAAACAAACTTATTAAAGCATTATAAGATACCCTCCGCCACGCAACATAAGTTGGCTTACGAAAGGTAGCCCATGAGTTAATGCAGGGTATAAGCTTCCTCTATTTCATTCATATCCGTCCAGCCATTTCAGCGTGAAGGCGTAAGAAACGAAATAAATAACTGTAAAGCACTCTCCCACCGTGCACCATACAAAGTCAATTTTAGTATCCCCATAACCTTTGAGCGAGTGCAAGCAATGAATTTACAAAGTTTTATCGCAATCGGATGTACGGTGTGGCCGTGAATAAAGTACGAACGAAAAGACAAAGAAACAAACAAACATTCATTTTTATATATTAGATATTCGATACTTCAAATGTGATCTACCGGTTTCAAGTATCTTTCGTTTTGAGGTATCTTTCGATGAATGAAAATCGTTTAATAAAAATAAAAAACTTGGATCTCAAGACAGTTCAGACTACAGCTTTAATATCCTCTACTGCCTTTATCGTAGTTGTAAAACGTGTGAACGTTAGGGGTCGGGTGACAAAATTATTTATATTCGCTACGGAGTAGTTAGTAAGAGATGTTCTCTGACGATCGTGACTAAAGAGAACATTGCATATTTTCGCTTTGGGCATTAATATAATCCAACATCTCCAGTTGAATGCCAGACTGGAACGGTGGAACCTGATACCGGATTTCCCGCTTTGGCTCTCCGGACACGCTTCCTGTCCGACCCAAATTCCCAAGAGCTGCTCAGTGACGACGTTGTTGTAACCCAGTTTATTTGCCCTTTAACCTTTGTATTCCAGCTATGGGATGAACGACAGTATGCATCCTCGTTGGAACAATGGTATTGCCCCGTACGAATACGAGTTTGATGCATCACTCCACGGGACTTGTGTAAGCTTTCTTTATCTCCAATTAACAACTGGATTTTCTCTGCGACCCCCCCCCCCCTCCCTTGCCACGGTTCCAAGCTGACTACTCCTTAATTGCTCAGAATGAGTCCTATCAATCTATAACGTCTTTTAGTCATACCCCAATTTTCTTTTCACACTAATTCTGTTGAGTACCTCCTCATTATTTATGTGTTCTACCCATCTAATCTTCAGAATTAGTCTATTTACACTATCTATCCATCTACTCCTGCGCATTCTTCTGTAGGATCACATATCGAAAGCTAGCTTTTTCTTGTCTGAACTCATTATCGGACACGTTTCACTCCTATACAGGGCTTCACTCCAGTGGAACGTAACTACTGTAAAATAAAAGAGAGTCGGAAAGTGAATAAAAAGCACCCAATCCGTTGCAAAAATTCGTGGTTGACCTTGACCTCGATTTCAATGGATCACGGACGCTTGATTTGCCGGTATTTTTCTACTACGAAGTTTTAGTTACACGTATTTCTCAAGAAGGTGGATTTACTTCCGTCAAAGGAAGGGTCATGGTTGATTAAACCACCATTTGTTATAACAGGAGCACGTTAAAAACGACGCAGAGTGCCTTCAGAGCCTCCTGTCTACCAACCCTTGCTACCTGGCGAAGACAATTCCCTCTACATCCGCTCCCAGAGAGGTCTCCTGTCACCTCTTTCGTCCAAGATTAGGTTGGTACGACACTAAGCCATCTTGCCGAGCAAGCTTGTCTCTGGCCAACCAGCAGTCGCCGCCGGAGACGACAAATCAAACCATGCGCTCTTAACTACAGCAAAACGAGGTCTAGAGCGGGAGGCGGCGACTGTAAGCCATTGCGCGGCAGTCAGTCAATATTATAAGCAACCTTCCACATTCATACGAACACACAAGTTTAGTCACACGGGTGAAAACATATATAAACATGGGACATTGATCAATAATAAAAAGAATAAACTAATTAACACACAAATACGAGGCTCGTCCAGAAAGTAAGTTCCGTTTGGTAATAAAATGAAATTGTACACAGATACAGAAGAAATTTTTATTGCACACTCTTAAACTACTTTTCCACATAACTGCCGAAATTTTGTAGGCGCTTGTCATAGCGTGCCACAAGTTTTTGCATGCATCCTTCACAGAAGGTTGCCGCCTGCGTATTCAACGGTGTAGTAACAGCTTTTTATCAAAAATGTTCAAATGTTTGTAAAGCTTATGGGACTTAACTACGGGGTTATCAGTCCCTAAACTTACAAACTACTTATGAACTACTTACGAACTAGGACGACACAAATATCCATGCCCGAGGGGGGATTCGAACCCCCGACCGTAGTGGCCGTGCTGACCGTGACTGAAGCGCCTCAGTCCCCTCGGCCACCGCGGCCGGCAGCTCTTTATCATCGTTGAAGTGTTGACCACCAAGAACAGATTTTAGGTGTAAGAAGAGATGAAGTCGCTAGGAGAGAGGTCCGAGCTGTATGGAGGATGATCAAACAGGTCCCATTGAAATTTCCGTAAGAATTGTTTGGTCACATTCGGTGTGTGAGGTCAGGTATTATCGTGAAAAAAAAATCTGTACTAAGTAATCCTTTTCTTACACCTAAAATCTGTAATTGGTGGACAACACTTCAAAGATGATGACGAGCTGAAAGAACATGTTAACACATGGTTGAATACACAGGCGGCAACATTCTATGAAAAAGGCACACAAAACCTTGTGCCATGCTATGACAATTGCATACAAAATTTCGGAAGCTATGTAGAAAAGTAGTTTAACAGTTGTAGATTTTTGTACAATCAATATTTTTCTGTATCTGTACCCGTTCGTTTTATATAACCAAACGGAACTTACTTTCTGGACGCGCCTCGTAGATAACATTAATGATGCAGAAACACGACCACACATTCGGTGGACGTGTTTCAAGATGAAGAGACTTGCACAGGCCAGGGTAGCGTGGAGAGCTGCATCAAACCACTCTGCGGACTGAAAACAACAACAACAGTCAAAACTTCAATTTCAATCATAAAATTACTAGAAAAAGTTTAGTTCAATATGCGCGCCCCGCTCGTGTGCGCAGCTAAGCGCATTGCCTGGGCGCAGGTGCGCCGGCCGCTGTGTTGACGGAAGCTGCGAGTGCCCCGGAGTGTCTGACCTGCCACAAGGCGGCTGCCTGTGAAGGCCGCCTGCTCACCGTCACCGGTTACCACCGGCTGAGCACCGGCGCAGCGGACACGTGTTTGCCGTGACGTCACGGCCGAGCCCCCTCGTAGGCGCGGCCCCGTCACGCTGCTCGCGGCTGCATCGCAGTGGCCCATTACGACGCGTGACGCAACCGCAATTTTACGCTGGCCGTGAAATACGGCCATTAAAAGTTCGCAGCTCTTTTAAAATGTTCATATGCGTTACAAGACGTCTCTTCGGAGGGAACATACATTGATCCGCAACTAGATGTAAATAAACTGTTGTTATTTCACTTGCTTTTATTAAGATATTCTATTATTTTTATGACAAAATTTGTATTGGACCGAGACTCGAACGTGGTTCTCCCGCTCTCGACTACTTATTATTTTTTTATCATGATACAATGTATGTTATTTCTTCTATGCAATTTGATACAAATATTTCACAATATCTTTAAGCTATTTTAAGGGAATGAATTAGAAATGTACAAACAAAGGTATAAACTTCAGTGCACAAATCAACAAGAAACGTCACTAGGTCATAATTTTCATTTACTTCTTTCTTGAGGCCACCAAGAACTTCAGATGGTATTTCTTGCTTCTCCAATGGAATATTATCGTCATCTCCACCTTCTTCACTTCTACATCTACATATATACTCTTCAAATCACATTTAAGTGCCTGGCAGAGGGTTCATTAACCACTTTCATAACTTCTCTCTACTGTTCCATTCCCTAATAGCGCGCGGGAAAAAGAACACCTAAATAGTTCCGTTTTCTATTTGATTTCTCTTATTTTATTGGGATGGTCATGTCTCCCTAGTATTTTCACATTCAGAAGTAAAAGTCGGTGATTGAAACTTCGCAAACAGATCACGCCGCAATGAATAACGTCTTTTTTTAATGATTTCCACCCCAATTCGTGCAACATTTCCAAGACGCTTTGCCCCCGGTAACGTGATAAAACAAAACGAGCTGCCCTTCTCCGAACCTTCTCAATATCTTCCGTCAGTCCCACCTGGTGAGGGTCCCACAAGGGCCAACAGTACTCCAGGAGAGGACGCATAAGTGTAATGTAGGCAGACTCTTTGCTGGAGCTGGTACATCTTCGAAGCATACTGCCAATGAAACGTAACCTTTGGTTCGCCTTCCCCACAGTATTTTCTATGTGTTCTCTCCAGTGTAAGTTCTTCGTAGTTGTAACTTCTAGGTATTTGGTAGAATTTACGACCTTAAGGTTTGACTGATTTATCGCGTAACTGAAGTTCAGCGGATTCATTTTAATGGTCATGTGTATTACTTCACACTTTTCTTCGTCTTCATCAATATTAATTATATCAGGGTCGCTAATACGAGTTGCATCCACACCATCACGCTCCTGACCTTGTGTCTCTCCACGTACAAACAATATGTTGCCACCTTTGGGTTGTGGATTTCTTTCATCCTGTGCTATTTGAGCAGATTTTGCTTCAAGGATTCGCATTCCATCTTTAGCTCCAGGTGCCAAATCAGCAACAGTTCCAGATACATCACTAGCAGCTGAAAGCATTTGTGCAGACATCATATTCACCTGAGTATTGTAAGTTGCTTGTACACTGCGCTTAATTTGCAACATTTCTCTCGTTGTGTCTTCGTTTCCATGGCGTACTTCAACTCTTTCCAAGTTTGCAAAAAGTCTGCAGTTACCCGAGGATCACACATCTGACTGCAGTGGGCATAAATGGCACGTGCCATGTCAATCTCACCCAGTTTAGTTTCCATTTCTGCAAATCTAACACATATTTCTCGAGAATGTTTTTCTTTGAGAACTTCAATTGCCTTTTCATATATCTGTCTTGTTTTAGGAACACCACAAATTTCTGCAGCCTTTTTGATGTAAATATTAAATACTTCAAACATTTCTTCTGGAAGAACTGCCTTCGTTGCTCTTTCATAAACTGCCATTACATGCCTTGCCATACCATGTTCTTCTTCCAACTTGGCATAAAAAAGATACAATGCTTTTGCAAATTTTGCAGGGCAGTTTTCAAGGCACTGCTCAAACAAATCTCTTGCCCTTTCAAGTTTGGCACCTCCATAACGTTTCGAAAATTTTGTGAGGTATGTTTTCCATATGTCATAAACATTCGGCCTTTTGAACAATGTAATACCTTTTTCATATGCCCTGAAGGCTTCCTCAAATTATTTGTGTTCTTCGAGGAACATTCCATAGTTTATTATTATTTCAGGAGTTGAAATCTTTAAATCAATTATCCGGTCATAGACAGCTTTACAAGACTTGAAGGTATCAAAACTTTCCTCCAAATCTGCATACATGGACCACACTGTAAGAGATTTATACAACCACATTTGAACAGCTTTAGATTCATCATGATATGCTACCTTTCTAGGAGGCATGACAGTTGCTTTCTGCATTAACTTCAATGCTTCCTCAAAATTTTCATGTCTGACTTCCATCTGTGCCCATTCAGGGTAACCCAAGCTTCCATTTGTCATAGTGGTATACTTGTCCCTGATGCTCGTACGCATGTAGTGTGCCGGCGGCGGTGGCCGAGGAGACTGAGGCGCTTCAGTCACGGTCTGCACGGCCACTACGGTCGGGGGTTCGAATCCCCCCTCGGGCATGGATATTTGTGTCGTCTTTAGTATAAGGTAGTTCATAAGTAGTTTGTAAGTTTAGGGACTGATGACCCCGTAGTTAAGTCCCATAAGCTTAACAAACATTTGAACATTTATTTATTTATTTATTTTTTTATTTTTTTTATTTTTTTTATTTATTTATTTATTTATTTATTTTTTTTTTTTTTTTTTTTTTTTTTTTTTTTTTTTTTTTTTTTTTTTTGCACGCATGTAGTGTGATTCCCGCAACGAGGAGAGACACGTTTAAACCATCCTTATCCTTTCTTGGCTGACATATTTATTACGAAACGTCTTTTCGAAGGGAACAGACATAGATGATGGTCCGCAAGTAGTAGTCGCAAAATGTGAATTATCAGGTACTTGGATGTGGTGTAATTGTCGTTTCGTAGCATCAGGTTCGTTTTGTTGCACATTTGCGTGTAAATTCGATAGACATGCTACCAGGGCATTAACGCTACTGTAATGTGTTCGTTGGTGAAAGTGAAGTGCTCACAGCAATACCAGGTAAACTTCAATAAAACTTTTAAATGCATAATTACTTCGACTCAAACTGAAACTTATGAAGAACAGCCTTCAGAGGTGTATAAGACGGCCTTAAAAGTTGCTACTGCAAGAGGCATAGCAACGACCTCCAAAGTTGGTACAAGACAATACATTTGGAATTCCACTAAATACTATTTGGATACATTTATCATCCATCCCCTGGCCACACACATTGCAGGTCTCACATGGAGACAACATGGGTATCGAATTTTAGAATTTCTTTATATTTTTGGTACGTGAAGTTCAGAACTTAAATAACAACCAGCCAAAGCCGTTCGATGCAACTCTCAAAAATTGTAGAGGAATCGACTTTGAAATTTTTCAGGTACACGTAAGTACCAATAATTAAAACAGTTTCAGCACCTGTCGGTATAGCTCAGGTGATGCCGGACGCAGTGTCTCAGCGCGCCCGGTCAGAGGGTTCAACGCTCTTTGTAATAAAAAAGCTGAATCCAGAACATATCGAACAACAACAAACAAACACAAAGAAAAGATGGTAGTGTTCTGACCTCACAACCATAGAGTCAGATGTTCGAATCCCCACTGTCACAAAAAATTATTTCCTTGTTTTCGAATTCAGTTATATAAAACATTTTGTGATCTCTAATTCCACGTGTTGTGTCAGTTTTTGTTTATGTGTATGTAGACGAGCTGCAAACCTTTTCGTTAGGTAAAACGATGGTTGAGTAGGTTAGCTACTTGGAAAGCCATTAGTAGCTATGGAGATGACTTTCCAAAAACAGTAGCTCTTCAGAAATTGAACAATCAAAGACTACCGTCGTCAAATAATAGTGAAGCCAATACTGTAAAAAATGTAACTTCGATGTAGTTCCATCTTATTATGGAATTGGAACTGCGGCTGGTCTATTTCAAATCCAAATAAATGGGAGTAGGCATTAGGAGTGATTTAAAATGGAGCGACCATATAAAATCACTCGTCGGTAAAGCAGACGCCAGACTTAGATTCATTGGAAGAATCCTAAGGAAATGCAGTCGGAAAACAAAGGAAGTAGGTTACAGTACACTTGTTCACCCACAACTTGAAAACTGCTCACCGGTGTGGGATCCGTACCAGGTGGGGTTGATAGAGGAAGTAGAAAAGATCCAACGGAGAGCAGCGCGCTTTGTTACATGATCATTTAGTAATCGTGAAAGCGTCACGGAGATGATCGATAAACTCCAGAGGAAGACTCTGCAGGAGAGACGCTCTGTCGCTCGGTACGGGCTTTTGTCGACGATTCGTGAACATACCTTTACCGAGGAGTCTAGCAGTATATTGCCCCCCTCCTACGTATATCTCGCGTAGAGACCATGAAGATAAAATCAGAGAGATTAGAGCCCACATAGAGGCATACCGACAATCTTTCTTTCCGCGAACAATACGGGACTGGAATAGGAGGGAGAACCGATAGTGGCACTCAAGGTACCCTCCGCCACGCACCTATCGGGTGGCTTGCGGAGTATGAATGTAGATGTAGATATATTGAAGTGTAGAGGGGAACAGAGACGAAAGTGGTCGGAAGCAAGGAGGTACGTTGAGGTGGGGCTGTACTATTTACGAGGGATACGTTCGCCTTTGCACCGCGTCTTCAGCCAGCTGGCAGCAGCAGGGCTGACGGAAGAACACCTGCCAGTATTGTACTTACCGGCCTACACACCATTCCCCGCTATTAATAGCCAACGACAACACAGTAGTCACTGTCAAGGCTTCCCATCAGACAGGGTAAAGTGACGACCGCTCAGAGGGGGCATAGCACTAAACCTGGGGTTAACGTGCTAAGAGGATCTTCACGGGTCTTCACCTGCATTGTTTCCTCCAATAATAAAAATTTCAAATTCAAATGTTTGTAAATCTATCGGACCAAACTGCGTGGTCATCAGTCAGTAGCCTACAAACTACTTAAACCTACGTAAACTAACCTAAGGACAAACACACACACCCATGCCCCAGGGAGGACTCGAACCTCCATTAATCTTCGGATCTCTTTGTGTATGCACTTCCGAGCTCATTCAATCTGTTATTTGTTTGGCTTACATGGTCATATTACGGTCTTGTTTAAAAAATTTCATATATAAAAGATTACGTATGCAAAAACTATAAACAAATAAGCACAATAAAAACAAGCAAACAAGAAAACCAGAGAAAATACTATAATTGAAAATCTAGATCTCTCAGCCACTCTGGAGATCTTGTCACCAAATGCAGCTCACTGAGTCCACCAGGAAGTTTTCGTAGTGCACACTCTTCAACGCACAGTTTGGACAGGAGCACGACAGTCACACTCTGGGGCATATTTGTATCCCCAGTCATACAAACAGGCACTACATCTTCCATTCCCCGTGCGGAATCGATTCAGGGACGGCCATAGTTTCTGGGAAGATCGAATCCATTCGCAAGTTTGTTAGGGTTAGTTATGAAAACGTTTTCCAAACCTCTTTCAATTCTTGACAGACATCATGCTGCGGCGGAGCGGCCGAGCGCATTGAGGCGCTATGCATCGATGTCGTTCCCCGTCGGGAGTTTGAATCCCCCCTCTGGCATGGATGTTTGTTTCGTCCTTAGTATAAGTAGTTTGTAAGTTTAGGGACTGATGACCACGCAGTGAAGTCCCTTAAGCTTAACAAACATTTGTACATGTTTTTGAATTAAAATTAATTACATTAATTCTAGCAGTAGAATAGAACGATATTTTGAACAGTGAACGTGTAACAAGTGTTACACTTTAAATACACCACTTACTGTCACAGGCAATAATTACTACCCAATCCTAAAAGAAATTAATAGGGTTTTAATCTCGATTTTTAGTCATTAACTTGTCTGTTTGCATTCGGATATAAGCATAAATACCAACATACATACAATTACAGCACACACACACACACACACACACACACACACACACACACACACACACACACCAGACTAGGAAACATCACAACCCGCTGACCACTTCACTACCATGCGCTTACTGGTTGCATTTAAATTCAGAATGACAAGGGACCAGAATATTAAAATTCATACACATGTGCGCGTCCGCTCTCAGGCTCGCAGTAACGACGCCGTTCCTCACTCCGCCCGTCCTGCATTCGTCGACGACATACGCACTCTCTGGCCAGTAAAAGACATTATCTTACGCGTAAACAGTTTGCGCGCGCTGCAGGCCCACAAACAGGAGCGTGCGTCTCATCAACAACTGACAACCAGCGTTAGTTGCGCAACTCGTGCGTGAAGCCACAATCTTCAGTACACTGCCCGCAATGAAAAGAATCAACTTTTGTTTAAAGGAAATGAATTTCCTATACGGGTCCACAATCGAGTCGGGGCTTTTAATAACGAATAACTCGTACTACACTGCCTGAAGAGTAAACTCACAAACGGTGACCAACGTTGACTGATTGAGCCTGGGCTTCTGAGACAAATTTTAGAGATCCGACGCACATAGCCAAAATACTTTATGTTAAAGTCGTTGAATAAAACATACCCCAAGTCCTAGAATATCATTGTGAATTAAATGGATGTGCACTGAACAAGGACCGCATGTACGGGCCTTTCTGGATACGGAAAATGTTCGACTGATGCCCTGGCCAGCACATTCTCCAGATCTATCATCAATTGAAAACGTGTGGTCAATGGTGCCCGAGCAACTGGCTCTTCACAATACGCCAGTCACTGCTCTTGATGAACTATGGTATCGTGTAGAAGCTGCATGGGCATCTGTACCTGTACACGCCATCCAAGCTCTGTTTGACTCAATGCCCAGGTGTATCAAGGCCGTTATTACGCCAGAGATGGTTGTTCTGGACACTGATTTCTCATGATCTATGCACCCAAATTGCGTGAAAATGTAATGACATGTAATCATAACGTGTAGGCTTTCACGGCCGGCGTCTTCAGTAATTAAAACTTCCGGGCTAAGAGGCCATGGTCCAACAGTAGAAATTCCTTCCCCTGACGTTTCGTTGCTGGCTGCGGGCAACATCATCTGAGGTGAGTCGACGACTGGTTGCTGGACCGTGGAGATCCTGCATATATAGAGGACATAGTGGGCGCCACCACTCGTCACGCGATGTCAACAGTAAAACTATCTCTGGCTGGCGTCATTACTCTCGATCAAAGGTAATCGATGGTCACATCTTTGGTACAAA
This sequence comes from Locusta migratoria, assembly GCA_026315105.1. NCBI lineage: Eukaryota > Metazoa > Arthropoda > Insecta > Orthoptera > Acrididae > Locusta > Locusta migratoria. Next base: position 190,528,272 of record CM048747.1, read on the forward strand.
GTAGACCGCCATATCTTGTCTAACTTCAAGCCTTCTTCCTTCCTGTTAAAATTATTGTGGTGTTTAAAAATGTCTATAGCCTCTCTATTAGTGAGACAAGCGTACTAGCTAAGACATCGCATTATTATGCACGTATGAATATGGCGGTCTACTTTGTACCAAAGATGTGACAATCGATTACCTTTGATCGAAAGTAATGACGCCAGCCAGAGATAGTTTTACTGTTGACATCACGAGTGGTGGCGCCCTCTATGCCCTCTATATATGCAGGATCTCCACGGCCCAGCAGCCAGTCGTCGACTCACCTTAGAAGTTGTTGCCCGCAGCCAGCAACGAAACGTCAGGGGAAGGAATTTCTACTGTTCGACCACGGCCTCTTAGCCCGGAAGTTTTAATTACTGTAATAACATGTAGTTTGTTAAACTTGTGGGACTTAAGTGCCTGGTCATCAGTCCCTAATCTTACAAACTACCAACAAACTAACTTATAATAACGACAACACAAACATCCATGCCGTAGGGAGGATTCGAACTCCCGACGGGGAACGGCGTCGCGCATCAGAGCATAGTGCCTCAATGCGCTCGGCCACTCCGCCACGGCTATGGCAACACAAGCTGTGTACTTGCTTCCTGGTGTTATGACTGCAACTGACCGGCCGTCTTGCCCACTTCGTCGCATTGGCACTGCTTTGTGCGGGATGAGTGACTTGTATGGACAATCTAAGGATCTGTGTTGTTGGTGGAATCTGCACATTCAACTGCTGTTCAGGAGTCCTTGCGCGAAGGGAACTCACAAGCTTTGAAACTACGACAGTTAATCCAGCAGTCCTTTACACTGATTTTACGTCTTTAGTATGTATACACTGTGTATACACCCAGTGCTCGGCCAGCCGTGGTATTCTGCTGTAAACATTTTTCGTTCGTTTTCACACTATGTTTATCCCTTTTGTGTTTTCTCCCTTGTATTGTTAGAGCCAGTGTTGCCAGATGACAGAGAGAGAAAATACCTACAGTCTCACAAAAATGTACCTACGTTTTCCCTACTTTCTCCCTACCACCTCGTTGATGTCCCTACATCAGGGTCGTAGCCACGGTTTGGGTCTGGGAGGGGCTGAATCCAGGAGTCCGGCCAGCAGAGGTTAACCTGTTGATTAATGTGACATGTTACAATTTTTAAAAACTTTAAAATAAATATTTGGCATCACGCTTCAATTGCTAGATATGTTTTTCCAGTGACTGATCGTTACTGATGGAATCAAGTGTAGATTATGCCGCGAATTCCAAGTGCTCTATAACAAGAATATTACTGATTTATCGATCGGATAAGGATACATCAAGAACCTGGTAACCATAGAGAGGAACAGCATTCATTAGTTTCCCCAAATATGCCGCTAATTCCGAGAGCACTGTTACACGAGGATAAATGATTTATTGACCGCACAAGGATACGTCGAGACACTATCAACCATAGAGTACGAACAGTAGTAATTATTTAGTTCACAGTCAGCGCAAAAAAGGAAGTTCGTCAATCTACATGATTCGATTTTCAAAGAGTAATGCTATGTTGACAACGAATATCTAGCGCTTTGTTCATTATAACGTTGGCTGTCGCAAATGTTTTAGCGTTTTCTTGTCAGCATCTTCTCATTTACAAGTACTTACTAGTATATCGTCCTGTCGTAAATAAATAACAGTCTAGTCAATGTAATAAAACGTGTTTCGTTCATGGAAACAATGAATTTTTATTTTGCTGACATTTTCTAACACTATTTCCAAACCGACTCCACATTCCACTGATATACAGTGAAATCATCGTAAATCACATCAATTTTAGATTTTCAATAATGTTTTATATGAACAAAAAACTACTATGCCGTCTAGATTATCATTGGCTACTTCAAACTTTGCCACAATCGGTCGGCTTCTATCCCGCGTGCTAACAACTGTTCCGTTGCCAACATTACCCTCTAGGTCTGTGTCGGCGATTGTAAAATTGTACCAAAGTACCTACGCGTTGGGGGCTTTTGGATGAAAATTCCCTACAAGATTTTAATGCTTAAAAGTACCTACGTGTAGGGAAAATTCCCTACGTCTGGCAACATTGGTTAGAGCAATGTTCATTATCGATCTGTACCCCTAGTGGGTTTCCCTTCTCTCGGTGTTCAGCAACAGATTATGTTCTGTTTACGTCAAAATGTAACATCTTCGTTAGGAACAGGGGACTGCTGAACTAGTGGTTTAGTCCCCTATAAAATACCAACAACAACAATGCGTCTAGCTGCGAACAAAAATATGGTTCCTCAGCTCGTCTGCTTTGCTGCCCGCCAGTATTCACACAGAGTCGGTGGCTACGCTTAGCGGCCTGCAGCGCTTGTTAGTCGCCTCAATTGCCGAGACGTGTCTCGTTTCGGGCGAGCAGCTGTGCCCCGCGACCGCTGAGTAAGCTGGGGGAACCACGCCGGCCGCACACCACACATGCTTCCCAAAATAGAGTCCCTGACTCGCCAAGCTGCCGCAGGCGCCTCCAACGTGCTTTATGAGCCGGTAGTCTCCAACAGGCGCTCTCGGCAGCCGGCCGGCCAACACCACCCTCTCATCTGGCAGTCGCTCTCGCTCAACGTCTCCACAGACAACAGGCGAATGAAAAAAATATTGTACTGTCGTCTCGCTCTGTATATCACTATTTATTTTTTATTGGTGCTCTCGCGTTTTGTTTCGATCCTCATCACCAGATACCTTCGCATCATACTACATTGAAACCTGCGTGGTTTTTTTTTTTTCCCCCAGATATATCGACTATGCTTTTGTCGTTTGACCTCGTGGTAGCGAGAATATAGTTACAGTTGTTACGAACATCTACAGTGGCGTATCCAGGATCGTGGTCTGAAGGGGGCTGAGGTCAATCCAAGCTGACCAGCATCGTCTGCTGGGGGTTCAAGGAGGGTCTGGGGGGGAGGGGCTGCAGCATGGTTTGGGCGGGGGGGGGGGGGGCTTCTAGGAGGGTCTGGAAGGGCTACAGCATGGTCTGGAGGTGTTTGAGGAGGGTGGGGGGGGGGACTGCAGCCCGGCAGCCCCCTCCCCTCCCCCCCCCTGGATATTTTTGTAAACACATAGAGGTCGGCGCCGCGGTAGGCAACGCCTATACAATACGTGTCTGGCGCAGGCGTTAGATCGGTTACTGCTGCTACAGAGGCAGGTTATCACGATTTAAGTGACTATGAACTTGCTGTTATAGTCGGTGCATGCGAGATGGGGCTTAGCATGTGCGAGGTACCAATGAGGTGGTACGACCATTTCACGAGTGCACCGTATTGTGGCGTGAAGTCAGCGCCACACGCCAGAGAACGATCGTGGAGAAAGCAGCGGTCGACCGAAAGTCAATCGCACGCTGGCCTTGCGCCTCTTGGAGGGAGTAACCGTAGACGCGCGCCCTCTACATCTAGGCCGACATGCGTCTGGACGGCTCGTCAGAAATCGGCTGCGAACTACGCACTGACAAGGTCTCAGAGCAGCTAGCATCGTGCAGAAGACGACGCCGCGAGAAGAGAGAAGAACATATAGTTGAGTATTGTAATCTTCCGTCAATAAAATTTGTAATACTAATCTCAATAGAACTGTTTTAGCTGACCACGATCCGGCACAGTACCTTTCCTGACAACTAGACCGGGACGATTTCTCAACAAATGGAAGCGAGGATGATACAACAGACATTAAATCTCCGACATCGCTGACGTAGGAAAAAGATCCTGCAAGAATGGAACCTTTTGTGTCCCAGCCTCGTCGCCGCTTTTGTGTCTCATTTCCGTCGTAGGTGTCGGTGGCCGAGTAGAAAGACCGACACTGCAATAAAGGATGCACGCTTGTGCAGGTAGGAGGTGACCAGGCAGTGGGACAGCAGAAACTAGAAACACTAGAGTAAATTAGAACGAGATATATATTTCTTGCCGGCCGCGGTGGCCGAGGGGACTGAGGCGCTTCAGTCACCGTCTGCACGGCCACTACGGTCGAGGGTTCGAAGCCCCCCTCGGGCATGGATATTTGTGCCGTCCTTAGTATTAGCTAGTTCATAAGTAGTTTGTAAGTTTAGGGACTGATGACCCCGTAGTTAAGTCCCATAGACTCTACAAACATTTGAACATTTTTAATATATTTCTTAGAGACTTAGTAATACTTAACTTTTACATAGCTCAGTACTGCAGAATGCTGATACATAGTTGAGCTAGAGGCCTGCCTAGTGCCTATCCGATAGCCAAGTCTTCACTGGTGCCTATCTGATTCCGAAGTGTTAACTGGTTCCTATCTCAGTCCCAAGTGAACGATGTCGTTCAGTGGTATTCACGAGCGGAGTTGTAGCAGAGGGCGCTTGCGGCTGACGTCGTAAGAACGCCGTGCCGTGCGTGCATGGTGGCGCGCACTTTTGACTTGTGCGACACCACATAACCAACGTCGACTGAAGAATCGTTCAACGTGATAGAAGTGCAATCTTTCAGCAAATTGCTGCCGATTTCAGTGCTTGCCATCAAGACGTGTCAGTGAGCGAACCATTCAGTAAAAAAAATCATCTATATGAAATTTCGAAGGCTCACTGGTGTGCCCTTGCTGACTCCACGACACAAAGCTATTCGCCATCAACGCCGATCTTGACGAGTCTCTTTTCCAATTGTATCGAAATTTCCAAATGTTTGTAAACCTATCTGACCAAATTGCGTGGTCATCAGTCTGTAGCTTACAAACTACTTAAACTAAGGTAAACTAACCTAAGGACAATACACACACCCATGCCCCAGGGAGGCCTCGAACCTCCGACGGCGAGCAACCACGCGCTCCGCAGTGAGTCACCTAAGACCACTCGGCTACTCCACCGCGGTAATTGTATCGAGCAGTTAGGTGTGTACAGGTATGGAGACAACCTTATGAATCCATGGACCCTGTATGTCAGCAGGAGACTGTTAAAGCTGGTGGAGGCTCTCTAATGGTGTGGCTCGTGTGCAGCTGGAGTGATACGGCCCTTTACACGTCTAAATAAGACTCGAACAAGTGACACGTACGTACGCAACGTGGCTGATTCTCTTTAGTCGAATCCATGCTGTGTTGAAGCACCTCCGTGCTCGCAAATTCAAATTTTCAAATGTTTGTTAAGCTTATGGGACTTAACTACGGGGTCATCAGTCCCTAAACTTACAAACTACTTATGAACTAGCTAATCCTAAGGACGGCACAAATATCCATGCCCGAGGGGGGATTCGAACCCCCGACCGTAGTGGCCGTGCAGACCGTGACTGGAGCGCGTCAGTCTCCTCGGCCACCGCGGCCGGCTCCATGCTCGCAGGGCGCCTCGGGATGTTAGGCAGGTGATACTGTTTCTTCTGTTCTCCAGCGTAAATTCAATCCATCCGAATATTCGTTTTACTGTGGCACTGCAAAAGAATGGCTGCCTTTTCTTCCTTGATTCATTGATCAAAAGGAAGGCGGATGGTACGTTGGGACTTGCTCTTTATAGGAAGGTTCCCCAACCTAACTGCATGCCGATGGCTATCATCATCCGCCTTAGCGTGGATGTATTCTTCGTACCTTGGTGCACAGAACTCACGTCATTGCAGACCCTGGAAGTTTGTCAGCTCAGTTAACCCATCTCGATGCCACATTTCGTCAAAATGGCTGTAGTTGACGATAGATTAAACGAGCGTTGCGCTATCAACCAACTGCGCAAAAGGATGAGGGATGATAACGCCGACGTGGCACTCAGGTGAATAGGCTAATAGCCTTTTGGCTTACGCTGAGTGCCGGCCGCGGTGGCCGAGGGTACTCAGGCGCTCCAGTCACTGTCTACACGGCCACTACGGTCGGGGGTTCGAATCCCCCCTCGGACATGGATATTTGTGCCGTCCTAGTAGTTTGTAAGTTTAGGGACTGATGACCCCGTAGTTAAGTCCTATAGACTATACAAACATTTGAACATTTGCTTACGCTGAGTGTGTCTCCCATACGATTGGCTACGTTGGATAAATACGACGTGAAATATTTTTTCGACCCCAATGTACCAACCGTAAAGTATGATCTTGGTTTGTTTAAGGCGGGTGGCTATCGTATCCCATGCAGTTATAAACTAAACTCCACCCGACAGGCCTCCAGAGGCCCATTGGGAACTGACCGGTGGCCATGTCATCCTCTGCACGAAGGCGTCAATGGATGCGGTACGGAAAGGGACTCCGTCAGCGCCCCGCACTCCCAGCCGTTATGTCAGTCTTCGTGACCAGAGCCCCTACTTCTCAGTCAAGTAGCTCCTCAGTTGGCCTCACAAGGTCTAAGTGCCACCCCGCTTGCCAATAGCACTCGGCAGACCCGGACGGTAACCCATCCAAGTGCTAGCCAAGTCCGACAATGCTTAACTTCGGTGATCTCACGGTAACCGGTGTATCCACTGCGGCACGGCCGTTGGCCCCGTGCAGGCATGGCATGTAATGTATTGGTCAGACTATCAGGACTGTGGAGAGCTGGTGTACATAACGTAAGCGTCACTCACGTTTACAATAACTTTGCAAATCTATTACTGCAGACCATTTGCCTAGACAACACCCTATGGAATATACAAAACACCGAGCTACGTTGGTGTACCAGTTGAAACTAATCTAATAAAGACCCTTATAAAAAGAGATGAAGTTCTTTGCTTAAAGTCTTCGTGGAATCCTCCTCTAAAGAAGGTAAAGCAGTAAACAATCGGAAGATTGGTTTGAACACCACAGAGCTTTACTAGGCATGGTCCTGATTGGAGGTGGTATGCCGTTGCCTTCCTCCGATCGATCTTCGAACTGACTTACGCAGCCAGGGGGACCTACAGTTAAACGTGGGTTCCGAACCACGGTGCTACTCCGTATTTTTCTCATGGGCAATACTGCCAGAGATGAAAGAAGTGGAAAATGATAAAAATCCTAGGACCTAACGGGGAGCGAATCCGCGACCTTCGGGTTCATAGCCTGGCACTTTACCTATCTTCAAACAAGTGGGACACATCTCATGTCTCTTACTTGTTGATGACATATTTAATATCGATACTTCTGTCATTTATCATTTTCGGTTGTATGATAGCCTGATAGCGTTGCTGCTTACTTGTTCATTGTGTGGTATTTTCTTGAAAACCGAGTTATTAATTGTAGTTGCAACATACTCCCTCTATGCAGTTTGCAGATTTCAAACGAAAATGTATTCTCGGTAAAGAGGAAGAATAGATTTTAAAATTTTATCTGGTCTTGGAGAAAGTTGAATACTAAACTTAACGAAAGACAAAACATGTAAGGAAAATAAAACATAAGAATCATTAAAATCAGTAATAACTTAACTAAAATATGAACCTAAAATAATAGTAAATAAATTTAAAAATTTCAAATATCAAGGCAAAACAATCAAATAAGGTACAGGAAAAATCAATCAGGACAGAAATCTACCACCAAAAACAGCAACAATTAATATTTATTTTGTACATTATTTAATAATTTTTAAACGTTAGGGAACGCGGATGCGTAAATTCTGAAGAATTATATAATATTACGGCCACATTAAAAGAGCATTTTGAATCGAGTAAGAACAAGTGTCTTCGCAGCAAAAGTTTACAAAGAAATGTTTAAATTAAATGAGTTTGTGTGAAATTAATTGAGGAACGGAGCTCTCGAGGTCTACCTATGGGCTGTTTATTGTCTTAAAAATGACTACTAAAAATCTTTTAAGATCATCATTTATGTCGACTTTCGAAAAGTAACACCTACAACGAGAAATGTGTACAAGCATAAAATATAGTGGGTATTGAAGGAGACATCGACAGATATAGTTCATACGAAGAGATCCGTATAAGTACTAATTAAAAATTTCTAAGCATCTTTACGCACAAAGTGGGTGGAAAATGTTTTTAAATTGGGAAGAATCGCCCAAAATTAAGAAATAAAATATATATGAAGGATAATGGTGCCTACATGCAGCAATGTAAAGAGTTTTCAGCCACAGGAATCATATTCTGTGATCTGACATTAGAAACAAACTTAGTGTCGATATAAGAACAGCAGAAGTATGCAATTGTAATTTAAACTTTGCAACACGCAAAATTAAAGGTAAAAATATGTTGAAAGCCTTAACTAACAGAAATATATATACTTTTTAAAGGTAACCAAACATTTTATTGTGTTCACTCCCACCTATCAATCTCAGCAAATCGTTTCCCCAGGCAACGTTTGGTAGCCGCGCGGAATGACTGCGTGGTCTAAGGCGTCATGATACGGACTGGACGGACAGAAATGTTTGAATAGCTTATGGGTCATCAGTCCCTAAACGTACAAACTACTTACGAACTAGCTAACACTAAGAACAAATATCCATACCCGAGGGGGGATTCGAACCCCCGACCGTAGTGGCCGTGCAAACCGTGACTGGAGCGCTTCGCCGGCCGCGGTGGCCGAGGGGACTTAGGCCCTCCAGTCACGGTCTGCACGGCCACTACGGTCGGGGGTTCGAATCGCCCCTCGGGCATGGATATTTGTGCCGTCCTTAGTATTAGTTAGTTCATAAGTAGTTTGTAAGTTTAGGGACTGATGACCCCGTAGTTAAGTCCCAGAAGCTCTACAAACATTTGAATTTTGGAGCGCTTCAGTCCCCTCGGCCACCGCGGCCGGCTGGACGGACAGTCCCGCAGGAGATTCGAATCCTCCCTCGGGCAAGGGTGTGTGTGTATGTGTGTGTGTGTGTGTGTGTGTGTGTGTGTGTTGTCCTTAGGTTGGTTAGTTTAAACAGTTTGTTAGTCTAGGGACTAATGACCATAGCAGTTTGGTCCAACAGTTTTACAAACATCTTAATTTAATGTTCGGTAATTTTGTCAATTCAATCTGGCAGCTCTAAATTTCATGAAACCTTACATCATTTTCCCTGCAAAATAGTGGCAACATCTGGTAGCGATATAAATAGCGAAGACGCACCTATGTCTCCAAAGGAAACCACAAAATATCACTGACATTGTGATATGGTGTAGTGGTGAGGGGTGGTCGGACAGTTCTTAGACTCGGTCACGTGTTTTTCTTTCTTTCTTTTTTTTTTTTCCTTCTTTTAACAATGTGTCCAGCGTCTTATGAAACCACAAAAAACTGAAGTCCATCAGAAGATCTGTACTTGGCTGCAGCGTATGTGGACAGCGGTGAATGGCCCGTCAGCCCCGTGTCGCAGTGCGCCTGTCAGATGTAACGGAGCCGCTGCTGCTATAAGAAGCGCCAGACCCAGCGGCATCCTTTATTTGGAAACCTGGCGTGCGCGGAACATGCCTTTCACGGCACCGGCGGCAGGCTGCTAGTGGTTTTCCTGTCACGAGCCGTAGCATCAAATACCTAGCACAACGTACCGCTAGCGGCTAGACACACCATCTCACTTCTCAATTAAAATGTTCAAATACCTGTAAATCTAAGAGCCTTAACTGCAGCCGTTATCACTCCCTACGCGTACAAACTAACTTAAACTAACTTCTGCTAACGACAACACACACACACACACACACACACACATACATGCCTGATGGAGGACTCGAACATCTGACAGAGAGCAAGTGTGTGCTCCGCAGTTAGGCGCCTTAGAGCGCTCGGCCACTTCACTGCGGCAAGAGTCGTTTAAACCGTGACAACAGTGATGATGCCACATATCCACTCCCTTTGCTGTTGTTGAGCCCGTACCAGTCAAATAAATAAATAAATAATAAAAAAAGTTCAAACGTTTGTTAAGCCTATGGGACCCATCTACGGAGTCACCAGTCCCTAAACTTACAAACCACTTACGAACTTCCTTACACTCAGGACGGCACAAATATCCATGCCCGAGAGGCGATTCGAATCCCCGACCGTAGTGGCCGTGCAGACCGTGACTGGAGCGCCCCAGACCCCGCGGCCACCGCGGCCGGCCCGTACCAGTTGGCAGAGGTACCCCAGAAAAATGAACACGCTATTAGCGTACCGGTTCCCTTTGTAAAAATAAAAAATAAAAAAAAATCTCACTCCTAAACTGTCGGATGGATGTAAGAAAAAAACCGTGAAAGGTTATTTACTTTTTCATAGTCACTTCCTTGCACAAGTCGGATCTGTACTGGTCAAAACAATTAGGGGATCAGTTATGATGTCTAGGTTCTGAGGTATTGTCATCGGAAGAATGAACTAAAATGATTAGAGGTCTTTCTGTTGCTTCTACGGAGTGGAGACAACAACATAACAGCAAGCGAGATAGTGGTAATTACAGGAAGTTGCTGCAGAGGGGGTTGGTGTTGACTTTTGTTTACTAAAATGTTTATAAATCTATCGGACTCAACTGCGTGGTCATTAGTCCGTAGCTTACAAACTGCTTAAAATGTTCAAATATTTGTTAAGCTTATGGGACTTAACTACGGGGTCATCAGTCCCTAAACTTATAAACTACTTAATTACTACCTTATACTAAGGACGGCACAAATATCCATGCCCGAGGGGGGATTCGGCCACCGCGGCCGGCAGAAACTACTTAAACTAAGGTGAACTAACCTCAGGAAAACACAAACATCCACGCCCGAAGGGGTTCTCGAATCCCCGACGGCGAACGGCCGCGCGAACCGCAGCAGGGCACCCCAATGCGCAAGGCTAGTCCGCCGCGGCCTTATGTTCACCCTACCGAACGAATTCCACAACCAGTTGGGTTCACATAGTGCAGTGAGCAGGTAGTGCACTGCAAAAACAACGCGACTTACCCGAAGATATGGATTGGAGAGCCATAGGAAAGTTGGAAGCAGGGCAGACACGGAGGGGAGTTGGGTGCAGCTATTTCACTGTCCTTGTTACTTGTGGCAAGAACACACACAATTTTTAAATGTGTAATACAGATGACGATCCACTTTGGTGATGCAAATTTTAATTGTTTGACAATATTCTTTTTCTTATATTGCATTTTCACAAGTGGCTTTATTTTATCGAAAATAGGAGAAAACTAAAAGAAAAAATTCTGAAGATGATGAAATAAATTTGATTTTTAGGTATGACCTGCCTTGAACAAAAACAATTGTTTTTATTTTTTTCCCATACTTGTTTCGTTGGCGTTGCAGTTTATCAGTACAGGTGACTACGGTCTGAATGTATGAAACGAATTATTTATTCAGCGTTTATTAAATTATATACTACATGTATTTCAACATATGGCATGTTATCTGATTTATATTTTTATCTTTGAACATTGTTTGCTGTGTTGCTCAGCTGTGCACGTTTTCCTTTTTCTTACTGAAAACAAATGTAAATTAGCTTATAACTAAATACTATGTATTTCACATTACATTTATTTCTTCTGTTGGATGCTTTGGGAGCTATTTTAGATTTTATTTCTCCTAAATAGGGTCCATGAAGAGCCTATTTTAGTCGCCTAAAATACTTCTTTTTTACGACTTAAAAATTCGTGGTTTATAGATAACAGATCATTATGGTATCATCTAACCGAACATTTCTTTTGACGGTCGCAGAACAAAAGGTATAACTCACTACAACGTAACGACCAAGACTTCGTAGGTCAATTGTGTCGCTGCAGTCGTGTCTCAGTGTTAACATGTATGCAATAGTTCCAGTGGCGTATAGAGGATCGCCTGGGGGGGGGGGGGTGGCTGAGGTCAATCACTTGGCTAAGGCTCGTGGTCTGGGGGGCCGGGGTTGAGATCAATGACCGGAGTTAAGGCTCGTCGTGGTCTAGGGGAGAGGGGCTGAGGTCAATCACCAGACTAAGGCTTTTGATCTGGGAGAGGTTGAAGTCAATCACCGGACTAAGGCTCGAGATCTGGGAGAGGCTGAGGTCAATCACCAGACTAAGGCTTTTGATCTGGGAGAGGTTGAAGTCAATCACCGGACTAAGGCTCGAGATCTGAGAGAGGCTGAGGTCAATCACCAGACTAAGGCTTTTGATCTGGGAGAGGTTGAAGTCAATCACCGGACTAAGGCTCGAGATCTGGGAGAGGCTGAGGTCAATCACCAGACTAAGGCTTTTGATCTGGGAGAGGTTGAAGTCAATCACCGGACTAAGGCTCGAGATCTGGGAGAGGCTGAGGTCAATCACCAGACTAAGGCTTTTGATCTGGGAGAGGTTGAAGTCAATCACCGGACTAAGGCTCGAGATCTGGGAGAGGCTGAGGTCAATCACCAGACTAAGGCTTTTGATCTGGGAGAGGTTGAAGTCAATCACCGGACTAAGGCTCGAGATCTGGGAGAGGCTGAGGTCAATCACCAGACTAAGGCTTTTGATCTGGGAGAGGTTGAAGTCAATCACCGGACTAAGGCTCGAGATCTGAGAGAGGCTGAGGTCAATCACCAGACTAAGGCTTTTGATCTGGGAGAGGTTGAAGTCAATCACCGGACTAAGGCTCGAGATCTGGGAGAGGCTGAGGTCAATCACCAGACTAAGGCTTTTGATCTGGGAGAGGTTGAAGTCAATCACCGGACTAAGGCTCGAGATCTGGGAGAGGCTGAGGTCAATCACCAGACTAAGGCTTTTGATCTGGGAGAGGTTGAAGTCAATCACCGGACTAAGGCTCGAGATCTGGGAGAGGCTGAGGTCAATCACCAGACTAAGGCTTTTGATCTGGGAGAGGTTGAAGTCAATCACCGGACTAAGGCTCGAGATCTGGGAGAGGCTGAGGTCAATCACCAGACTAAGGCTTTTGATCTGGGAGAGGTTGAAGTCAATCACCGGACTAAGGCTCGAGATCTGGGAGAGGCTGAGGTCAATCACCAGACTAAGGCTTTTGATCTGGGAGAGGTTGAAGTCAATCACCGGACTAAGGCTCGAGATCTGGGAGAGGCTGAGGTCAATCACCAGACTAAGGCTTTTGATCTGGGAGAGGTTGAAGTCAATCACCGGACTAAGGCTCGAGATCTGGGAGAGGCTGAGGTCAATCGCCAGACTAAGGCTTTTGATCTGGGAGAGGTTGAAGTCAATCACCGGACTAAGGCTCGAGATCTGGGAGAGGCTGAGGTCAATCGCCGGACTAAGGCTTTTGAGCTGGGAGAGGTTGAAGTCAATCACCGGACTAAGGCTCGAGATCTGGGAGAGGCTGAGATCAATCGCCAGACTAAAGCTTTTGATCTGGGAGAGGTTGAAATCAATCACCGGACTAAGGCTCGAGATCTGGGAGAGGCTGAGGTCAATCGCCAGACTAAGGCTTTTGATCTGGGAGAGGTTGAAGTCAATCACCGGACTAAGGCTCGAGATCTGGGAGAGGCTGAGGTCAATCGCCAGACTAAGGCTTTTGATCTGGGAGAGGTTGAAGTCAATCACCGGACTAAGGCTCGAGATCTGGGAGAGGCTGAGGTCAATCACCAGACTAAGGCTTTTGATCTGGGAGAGGTTGAAGTCAATCACCGGACTAAGGCTCGAGATCTGGGAGAGGCTGAGGTCAATCACCAGACTAAGGCTTTTGATCTGGGAGAGGTTGAAGTCAATCACCGGACTAAGGCTCGAGATCTGGGAGAGGCTGAGGTCAATCACCAGACTAAGGCTTTTGATCTGGGAGAGGTTGAAGTCAATCACCGGACTAAGGCTCGAGATCTGGGAGAGGCTGAGGTCAATCACCAGACTAAGGCTTTTGATCTGGGAGAGGTTGAAGTCAATCACCGGACTAAGGCTCGAGATCTGGGAGAGGCTGAGGTCAATCACCAGACTAAGGCTTTTGATCTGGGAGAGGTTGAAGTCAATCACCGGACTAAGGCTCGAGATCTGGGAGAGGCTGAGGTCAATCACCAGACTAAGGCTTTTGATCTGGGAGAGGTTGAAGTCAATCACCGGACTAAGGCTCGAGATCTGGGAGAGGCTGAGGTCAATCACCAGACTAAGGCTTTTGATCTGGGAGAGGTTGAAGTCAATCACCGGACTAAGGCTCGAGATCTGGGAGAGGCTGAGGTCAATCACCAGACTAAGGCTTTTGATCTGGGAGAGGTTGAAGTCAATCACCGGACTAAGGCTCGAGATCTGGGAGAGGCTGAGGTCAATCACCAGACTAAGGCTTTTGATCTGGGAGAGGTTGAAGTCAATCACCGGACTAAGGCTCTTGATCTGGGAGAGGCTGAGGTCAATCACCAGACTAAGGCTTTTGATCTGGGAGAGGTTGAAGTCAATCACCGGACTAAGGCTCGAGATCTGGGAGAGGCTGAGGTCAATCACCAGACTAATGCCCGGTTTCTGGAAAGCTACAGTTACCGTACCGTTAGCTACCGCCGCGTTAAAATTTAACATGCCAGATAACTTCCTTGGGTTTCCCGTAGCTGTTTTCAACGATCGTTAGTTAACGGCGCGGTAACTACGCCTCCTGTCGGTGCTAATAGTACGTCTTAACAGCTCATAGATGCCACTACTAACGAAACTCGCAATTACTATAGTTTTATCGATTATTAAGGGCAAATCGAAGACGCGCCAATAGTTTGTGTAGGTGTCACGAGTTTTGTTTGTTTTGAAACGCAATGGGCGACAAGCGAGGAAAAAATTTTACACTGTTTGAGAAAAACCTTTTGACTGACCTTGTCTTAGAAAGGAAATCAATTATTGAAAATAAAAGGACAGATGGCTCGACTATTTTAGAAAAGCAACAGGCTTGGGAAGATGTCACAAAGCTGTATAATTCATCAAGTCAGACAGGAAAGAGAACGGTACGGCAGCTCAAAGAGCTGTATTCTGTTTTAAAAAGAAAAGCTAGGACAAACAACAACGAAGACAGGGTTAGTATTAAAAATCATATGTATTATTTCTGTTGTCGACATCTATTTTCATAAATTAAAGTTTTCCTCTTCCCATTGTTCTGTGAATGTAACATTACTTTTTACAATTTAAACTAATCAATTAATGTCCACCCATCCACCTACCCAAGCAAGCCCCATGATTTAATATAAAACACTAATCACTTGAAACACTGATCGATCGTAATGGCAATTGCATGGCAGAACACTATTTCGAAGTAAAGTATTTTTGTGCGTAATTGAAAGTTGTATTATGAGAGCATTGTTTTGTGATTCGGAATGTGGTAAAAATTTTACACCCAGGTCGGCGATCGCTTGATTTAATGTTCGCAATTATTTCTCAGTCACTTGACCAATTGCGAGCGAGATGCATCTAATGCATACGTCACTCGCTGCCAACATTATGTCTCACGACCGCCGACCGCGATGTGAAATTTAACCCAGATTGTTGTTTTCCGCGTTTTTTCCCGTTTGATATGTCCCATTCAATGACGTCATTGGTTAAAGCAGACAGGTGGTATCAGGTCTTTTAGTACTGCCCTTAATAGTAATAACTTACTAACAATAAACAATAATTTTGCTTAGTACATTATCCATAGGTCCATTTCAGTAGGTTATAACAGTTGCATTACGGAACAATAAAGGTTCTGTCGTTTTGTATACATTTCAGATTGTATATGCAAAAACAGGAGGTGGTACTCACACTCCTAAATCTGATGACATTGATATCAAGATAATATCAAGTTTGAGATGCTAGTTTGAACCAGATAAAAATCCGTATGACTAAAGTGCTACACTATATGAATGTGAAGAACCAGAAGACCCATCTACAACAAGCATGCATTTCAACACAGCAGATGTAGAGAAGGACACAATTTGTTCAGCGACAGGTTCAAGTGCTGCTCTTGGTATTGGTGGTGGTAGTGGTAGTCCTTTCACTACAGTACCAGGGGATGTAATTATCTTGGATTTGAACAATGAGATTTCTGTAGGTGCCACTCACAAAGACAAATCCACGAAATCGAAACAAGGGGATAAAAGAAAAAAAGACGATGCTTTAGAAGAGTTAAGTGAGATCATTATCAGCCGAAAAAAATCAAAAACAGTTACAGAGGGAATGTTGGCAGAAAAGAAAATGTCCATCCTGGAAGAAGAATTATTGATGAAACGAGAAGAAAGATTAATGAGGGCGAAACAAAATGAACAAAATCGAACTTTTAGAACTTGAGAAAAAGATAAAAGAATATGATTTAAAAATAAAAGAGCTGGAATATAAAAATAAATTGAAACAACTCCAATCATAATTATTTAGATGTTATATATTTCAGTACTGTACATGTCTAGCAATTATTGAATAAAATTATTTTCTTCTCTGAAAAATGTTTTTAGATATTATTAAGTTCATTCTTTACCATTACGTTACATAAATGCAGTTTGCACCAAAGCAGCTCGGATGGCATTGCCCTGATTGTAGGGCAAATTTTCTGTGGGTACCGGGTCGTCATAATCTGCTTCAATCTCTATATTAGATAAAGCTTCATTTTCCTGTATAGCCATGTTGTGTAGGACTGCGCATGCCACTATTGCCGCCAAAGTTGTCTCTTTTTTAGTACGAAACCCCAAAAACAAAACAGGAAATCTTTTTAAAACACCGAAGCATCTCTCTATGCAATTTCGTGTTCTTATATGTGCACTATTATAGCGTTTTCTTCAACGTTTTGAGGGTGTAGAAAGGGGGTTAAAATTAACTTCTTTTGTTGATATGCACTATCAGCAAGCAAGAAACAGTTGGTAAATTCTCCCTAAAAATGCTGCTGTCGTGTGTTGATCCTGGCCAGCGTGCATCTATGTTCATTATGTGTAAGTTCGCATCACAAACTGCCTGGACATTGTATGAAAAATACCCTTTCCTGTTTCTATATTGTTCAGCGTTTTCACCACCTGCGGACATGATTCTGACATGGGTACAATCTATGCAGCCTATCACTGATGGGAATCTGGCTATCGCGTGAAAAGAATTTTTTAGTTCAGCAATTTCTGGCTGTATTCTGTGGCATCAATATGTATGCATTGTGCAAAGCTGCAATTTGCGGTATCACTTTACTTATAATACGACAAGTAGTCGATTTATGAATATGCATGTCGTCACCTAATAAAATTTGAAATGCACCAGTTGCCAGAAATCTCAGAGTCACTAAAAGTTGATTCATGGAACTTATTGAATGATTTCTGTTAGTAATCGGTTCGAAATTATGTCCAATTCGTTGCAATAACCTCAGGACAGTTAGTTTTTTCAGTCTGAAACGCATATGAAACTCGCTCTCATTATATAGATCAAATGGTTGAGTTCTAACGCGAAAAACGCGTCGTGGTCTTGCGACAGCGCCGAGTACAGCTAAGTTTTCCTCTTTTGAAGAACTGTTCGTAGCATCAGAAGAAGAAGAAGACGACGACGACGAGGAGGAGGAAAGAACTTCCATTCTTCAGCTTCAACAGTTGTAAAATTGTACGAGAATTACACGGAAGCCAGCCATAAAAACAAAAAATATAACAACTGTTGAATAACTTGAGTTTGGAAGACCACTAGCGCTACGTAGCGGATATAGTTAAAACTAAAGTTAACGCGTAGGTAACCCCAGGGGAACGCGCATTTATCTTTAACGGACCGGTAACTACGGCTGTGACGGTAACTGTTGTTTCGGAAACCCATTTTGTACTTAACGGTCAGGTAACCCACAGATAACTATAACGGGACAGGTAACTACTGTTTCGGAAACCGGCCACAAGGCTTTTGATCTGGGAGAGGTTGAAGTCAATCACCGGACTAAGGCTCGAGATCTGGGAGAGGCTGAGGTCAATCACCAGACTAAGGCTTTTGATCTGGGAGAGGTTGAAGTCAATCACCGGACTAAGGCTCGAGATCTGGGAGAGGCTGAGGTCAATCACCAGACTAAGGCTTTTGATCTGGGAGAGGTTGAAGTCAATCACCGGACTAAGGCTCGAGATCTGGGAGAGGCTGAGGTCAATCACCAGACTAAGGCTTTTGATCTGGGAGAGGTTGAAGTCAATCACCGGACTAAGGCTCGAGATCTGGGAGAGGCTGAGGTCAATCACCAGACTAAGGCTTTTGATCTGGGAGAGGTTGAAGTCAATCACCGGACTAAGGCTCGAGATCTGGGAGAGGCTGAGGTCAATCACCAGACTAAGGCTTTTGATCTGGGAGAGGTTGAAGTCAATCACCGGACTAAGGCTCGAGATCTGGGAGAGGCTGAGGTCAATCACCAGACTAAGGCTTTTGATCTGGGAGAGGTTGAAGTCAATCACCGGACTAAGGCTCGAGATCTGGGAGAGGCTGAGGTCAATCACCAGACTAAGGCTTTTGATCTGGGAGAGGTTGAAGTCAATCACCGGACTAAGGCTCGAGATCTGGGAGAGGCTGAGGTCAATCACCAGACTAAGGCTTTTGATCTGGGAGAGGTTGAAGTCAATCACCGGACTAAGGCTCGAGATCTGGGAGAGGCTGAGGTCAATCACCAGACTAAGGCTTTTGATCTGGGAGAGGTTGAAGTCAATCACCGGACTAAGGCTCGAGATCTGGGAGAGGCTGAGGTCAATCACCAGACTAAGGCTTTTGATCTGGGAGAGGTTGAAGTCAATCACCGGACTAAGGCTCGAGATCTGGGAGAGGCTGAGGTCAATCACCAGACTAAGGCTTTTGATCTGGGAGAGGTTGAAGTCAATCACCGGACTAAGGCTCGAGATCTGGGAGAGGCTGAGGTCAATCACCAGACTAAGGCTTTTGATCTGGGAGAGGTTGAAGTCAATCACCGGACTAAGGCTCGAGATCTGGGAGAGGCTGAGGTCAATCACCAGACTAAGGCTTTTGATCTGGGAGAGGTTGAAGTCAATCACCGGACTAAGGCTCGAGATCTGGGAGAGGCTGAGGTCAATCACCAGACTAAGGCTTTTGATCTGGGAGAGGTTGAAGTCAATCACCGGACTAAGGCTCGAGATCTGGGAGAGGCTGAGGTCAATCACCAGACTAAGGCTCTTGATCTGGGAGAGGTTGAAGTCAATCAACGGACTAAGGATCCGATTTTTTTTTTGGGGGGGGGGGGGGCTGGCTGAGGTCAATCACCAGGCTGACGTGATTTAAAAAAAAAAATGAAAATGGCTGAATCAAGGTCTGGGGACTTCCAGGGTTTGGGGTGGGTAAGTGCTGTGCAGCCCCCTCCTCCCTGGATACGACACTGAGTAGAGCAAACTCAGCAACACGTAGTATACTGTTTGGTAAAGAGAAAACTGGTAATTCTATTACTGTGTTGCAGTTAGGTCGATAAGGTTAAATGTGAATGAGGGAGACTCTTTGTGTGTAAAGGCCGGGCGTGGGAAGATACTGGAATTTTCGTTTCTTTGAGAAAGTTAGTCAGGAAAATCGCTTATACAGAAGAAAGGGTCTCCTTGTGCCTAGAAGACAGAAGAGACGTTCGTGTGGCGGTGGCGTAAGAAGACGGCATTAGCAAGAAAAATAAGTGAAACACGGCGGACATGTGGTGTCGGTGTTTGTGCTGGCAGAGCAAAGGGACCAGAAATACCGTTGGCTCGCGACGCCTCGCCGCTGGTCGGCTGAGGTGGCGGTCGCCAGCGGAGAGAACAACCGCACAGACGCAAGATGGCTCGACGGCTGCGTCACCACGGTGGATAAGGATGGGGGGGGGGGCCGTGCACTCGGCACTCCTCCATGGCCGCGGTGTTTATTACGGTGTATTAGGCTAGTGCCACTCTGGTGGCGGACATACATACGTTTGGACATTCACTCCGGGATACTACACTGCGTCACATAGCCACTGTGTCGCAAGCAGAGTCTCACCCTCGCTACACGCGATGGACTAGGTCACTGTGTCCAGAGCAGTCACCGCTGGACGCGCATCGGTTTGAACTGGCAGTCATATCTTAGCACGATGACATAGCCAAACATTCATTACACTTAATATTGTACACATTGTTACTATAAGGTTAGATGTGACTAACAAGAAAGATTTTATAAGTGATTACCTCCAGGTAGGTACTTGGTATATCAAAAGCGATTACTATAGCAACAAAGTAGTGAGAAAATTAATTGACAGAAATTAGAACTAAAGCTGTGCTTGATTTTAATAAGATTAACTTCCATGAAATAAAAATTGTTCTTCACTTTAATGACGTTTGTTTCGTGCCATAAAATTACGGCTAAATTTTGTGTATACCAATGTACGAGACTAGGAAGTTAATAACCTTCAAGGGACCACGGTGGCCACTACGGTTGGGGGTTCGAATCCCACGGGCATGGATATTTGTGCCGTCCTAGTTCGTAAGTAGTTCATAAGTAGTTTGTAAGTTTAGGGACTGATGACCCCGTAGTTAAGTCCCATAAGCTTAACAAATATTTGAACATTTGAACCACGGTGGAGTAGCCGAGCGGTCTAAAGCGTCTCGCTGCGGAGCGCTCGGTTGCTCGCCGTGGAGGTTCGAGTCCACCCTGGGGCATGGGTGTGTGTGTGTGTGTGTTTGTCCTTAGGTTAGTTTACCTCATTCAGTTTCACTACACGTTAGTCCCTTCGGAGGTTCCTCTCCACCATCGAGCACAGGGGTGTGTGTGTCGGCCTTAGCATGATAGATGATAGCCGCGGTGGTGTAGCCGGTCGGTCTAAAGCGTCTCGCTGCGGAGCGCTCGGTTGCTCGCCGTGGAGGTTCGAGTCCTCCCTGAGGCATGGGTGAGTGTGTGTTTTTGTCCTTAGGTTAGTTTACCTAGGTTTAAGTAGTTTGTAAGCTACGGACTGATGACCACGCAGTTTGGTCCGATAGAATTACAAACATTTGAACATTTGATAGGTATTAAAGGGGGGGAGGGGTCCGGACCGCCAAGACCCCCCTTTGGCTACGTCCTTGATCAATCCTACTTGATAGTAACACACCGCGCAGCAATACTCCAAAAGAGGAAGGACAAACATAGTGTATTGTGTTGCATCTTCCAAGAGTTCTGCCAATAAAGCGCAGTCTTTGTATGTGTTACATTTTCTATGTGATACTTACAACCTGAGTGATTAAGTCTTTTGATGTAATTTCATTTCGACATATTGTGGAATGCATATCGATAACACTGAAACAAAGGAAAACACTGCAGCAATTAGACTTAACTAGTACATAAAATATCATTTCGTTAATAATACAGTACATAACGTTAATTCAGATGCGAAATAGGCTCAATGGCTACCAGTTTATTTCAGAAAGATTATGTTTACTTTGCAGCAGAATGGTGATAGCTCCACGAAATTCGCATAGGATAGGTACTGTGGCAGAGAAGTATGAGAAGGTGAAGACTGTTCCTGATTTACAGGACAGTGGCAGCTCGCTATAATGGCCAGCCGTTTGCAGCGCTCCAAACAAGCATGATCTATTATTACATTGATTAGAAATAAGACGTCCGCCGCTGAAAGGTGGTACGAAACGCGCTCCTAAATCACTGGCGACAAATAAGCAAGCAGTGAAGGGCGCACCGATGACGCATCACGGCGTCAAACACGTGTCTCATCACACAAACAATGCAAACGATGCGCCCTGTTAACAGATCACGGCTTCTACTTTTCGCACAGAATTTTGCTCTCACCAGTAACTTACTGGGTTAGCATCTGAAGCAAGGAAAATAGTGACCAGGTTGCATCCTATGGGGCCTTTGGTATCTTGTAATTAATTGTTCTTAGCCGGAGTGAGTGCTTCGTACAGGCACTGATGTGGAGGCAGAGGCGGGGAACTGCCCCGGACGCAGAGATTAATGGGGTGCGAAAATGGAGGAAATCATTAGAAAACTTTTTAAATATAAATTCAGATACCCGGAGACGGTTTTTCGTCTCAAACATGTCGAAGACATTAACGATAAATAAGAAGCAATGAATTTAAATTTGTGATGCGGCCGGGAATCGAACCCGGACCTCCATGCTTACTAGGCAGACGTCTTACTGTTCGACCACCGCACCAGTAATTATCGTTGGAACACAGAAGCTGAATTAAAGTGACGTGGAGGAAAGTCATACTTAAACAATTCCAAGGAGCCTTAATCGTTAGTGGTGCGGTGGTTTAACGGTAAGACGTCTGCCTAGTAAACATGGAGATCCGGGTTCGATTCCCGGCCGCATCACAAATTTTAATTCATTGCTTCTTATTTATTGTTAATGTCATTAGAAAACTGTTATGATTTTTTGAGAGACTTTAGGGAAATCACGGAAAACCTAAATCTGGATGGCCAGAAGCAGGTTTGAACCGCCGTCCTTCCCAATGTGAAGACAGGGTGTTACCACTGCGAGACCTTGCTCAGTTCTAGATACACACGATGACCACAAAGTCTTGCCCTGATTATAAACATTTATAACAGAATAACCGTTTGACATAATAATTTACATTACTTACGTTAGTTAACCTCGGCGTGTGCTCCCTGTCGAAGCGGTATTCCATTTCCCACCATGTATTGTGTCACAGTACCCGCAGCACCTTGTATCCTAGCCTTCGTCGACGAGAACAACTGGTGTGACGAAGACTATGTCCTTGATATAGCCGCAGAAAAAAGTCAAGGGGCGTAATGTCTGGAGGGCGGGGTGGCCATCCCTTCCAATCACCGATCTGGAAATGTTTCATCCAGGAAATCATGCCCAGTGTGGGGTAGGGGGTGCTCCATGGTTGATATTGTTCTGTGGAGTAATGGTTGCAAAACGTGTAAGTAAATGTTAGCGGTAATGGATTGTTCCGCAAATAAAAACGGTCCAAAAACCTTGTTATGCATGAGGCCGCACCAAACATTTTATTATGCCTATTTACCATTCCACTGACATGAAAGGTGGATTCATCGGTAAAGAATATGTCTTTTAAGTAATCGTTAGCACTATCAATCCTGTTGAGAATCTCAGTTGCGAATTCTGCACGTGTCATCAAATCATTCGATTGCAAGCCCTGCACCATTTGCACTTTGTAAACATGCTACCCAAGCCTTTCATGAAGAAGCTTCATCACACTTGCTTGTGGTATTTGAAGTTCATGTGATGGTTGACGAGATAATTTAGACGGACACGATCAACAGAGGCCTGCCACTTCGAGAACGATCTTCAACGCTGCCTGTTTCGTTAAACTTTGTATACCATCGCTTTATTGATTTAAAGTCAGGAGTGCTGCGGCCATCAGAAGCACGAAATTTATACTGTACACTGGTGGGCGATTTCGTTTCGTGAAACCACAGCACTACGGTCAGGGGTTCGAATCCCTTCTCGGGCATGGATATTTGAGCCGTCCTAGTTCATAAGTAGTTTGTAAGTTTAGGGACTGATGACCCCGTAGTTAAGTGCCATAAGCCTTACAAACAACATTTGAAACCAAAGCACACACTGAGCTTTCTCCTGCTTCGACGCCATTTCGCCAGCAACTAACGTGACCAAACATACCGCGTCGGTGGTTTGGAGCACAATCGCCTTCTATTGGTCACAACAACTAATAACGCTATCCTATGTAACGGCATCAATGTAAATTATTACGTAAAACGGTTATTCTGTAATAAATTTTTATAGTCAGGGCACCCTGTATAATGTCACGGCTGCGCTCGCGCTACTTAGATTACAAGTAGTGACTGAGATTCAGATCATCTGACGTCCATGCATAATTAAATTTATTTATATAGTAATACTGTGACGCCCACATCAAAATGGCAGGAACACGAACTTTGATTATTTTCTGTCATATAAGCGCAGATCACGGAAGGAAAAATTTTAAACCTATTGGACCAAATTCCTATCGTCGTCAGTCCCTAGACTTACAAACTACATTAACTTCCACTAACGACAACACACACACACACACACACACACACACACACATACACACACCGATTATCCAACAGACATTAACAGATGCAACCTCCAAAGTTAAATTCATAGGTAACTCAGATGTAAAAAGTACTGTATGTGTAAAACCTTGGTCTACATCCACATTTACATAAATACTCTGCAAGTCACAGTGAAGTGCATGGTAGAGGGTTCATCGTACCGCTTCTATGATATTTCTCTATAGTTTTATTCTCTAAGGTTCAAATATTTTGTAAAGCTTATGGGACTTACCTGCGGGGTCATCAGTTCCTAAACTAACAACATCCCAAAACCACCCTCCCTCCCTAATGGTTCCTATCCCTGCAACCGATCCCAATGCAAAATCTGTCCAATGCATCTTCCCACTACCACATACTCCAGCCCCACCACAGGTAAAACCTGGACATGTGTCCACTGTGCAGCTTTTATGTTGGTATGACTACTAACAAAGCGGCTGAAAGGATGAATGGTCACAGACGGACTGTTCGCTTCGGGGGGGGGGGGGGGGGGGGACGCAATATCCTGTGGCAGAGAATGCCCTCCAGCATGACTCCAGCGACCTTGGCACGTGTTACACCACACGTACCATTTGGATACTGCCAAGTAACACCAATCCCTCAGAGCTACGGAGGTGAGAACTTGCCCTCCAACATATCCTTTCCTCCAAGCCCCTCTGGCCTAAATCTATGTTAACCCCGCCCCCTTTCCATCCTCAACTCACCTATCCATTATCCCTTCGCTACCTCTCTCTCTCTCTCTCTCTCTCTCTCTCTCTCTCTCTCTCTCTCTCTCTCTCTGTGTGTGTGTGTGTGTTTGCATCTTTCCCTGTTAATCAAACACGTTTTTCCTCTCTCTTTCTCTCTCTCTCTCTCTCTCTCTCTCTCTCTCTATATATATATATATATATATATATATATGGCATGGCCCAGTACTACTACACAGTATCTCTGACTTCCACAATCCTAACACCATCCTCTTGAAGTAGGTCCCCTCCTTTCCCCTTCCTTTTTTCTCCCTTCTCTCCACCTGAAGAAGGAACACAGTTCCTGAAGCCGCGGTGGAGCAGGCGAGCGGTCTAAAGCGTCTCGCTGCGGAGCGTGCGGTTGCTCGCCGTGGAGGTTAAAGTCCTCCCTGGGGCATGGGTGTGTGTGTTTGTCCTTAGGTTAGTTTACCTAGGTTTAAGTAGTCTGTAAGCTACGAACTGATGACCACGCAGTTTGGTCCGATAGATTTACAAACATTTGATCCTTTTGACAGTTCCTGAAGCTCGTATTTTCCTCCTTTTTTTCTGAGTGTAACTATCGGCAGTACAGCAAAAAGGGAAATACTGGTCAGCCAATCTATCTCTTTTGAATAATAATTTATCATCTCTGTGGAGAATTTCCATATTAATCAAACTACCTAGGAACTTATACTAAAGA
Source organism: Locusta migratoria (assembly GCA_026315105.1). NCBI lineage: Eukaryota > Metazoa > Arthropoda > Insecta > Orthoptera > Acrididae > Locusta > Locusta migratoria. Next base: position 190,553,321 of record CM048747.1, read on the forward strand.
CAAAACAAACATCCATGTCAGATGGAAGATTCGAACCTCCGACACGGGAGGCCGCGCGATACGCAACATTGTGGTACAACCGCTCGGCTACTCCCGCGCGGCTATTCTCTAATACCTCGCGGCAAAAAGGAATACCTAAATCTTTCTGTTATCGATACGATTTCTCTTATTATATTATGATCATCATGCCTCCTGATGTAGGTGGGTGCTATCAAAATATGTTCGCATTCGGAAGAATAACTTGGTGAAAGAAATTTCGCAAATCGATTTTGCCGCAACGAATAGTGATTTTTTTTAAAATGATTTTCACCCCAACTCGTTCACGATTTCCGTGATACTCTCCCCCCCCCCCCCTATATCGCGGTAATACAAAACGAGCTGCCCTTCTCCGTTCCTTAAATCGCCCGTCAGTACTACCAGGTGTGGATCCCACGATAAACAGCAATACTCCAAAATAGGACGCACAAGTGTAGTGTAGGCAGTTTCTTTAGCGGAACTGTATCATCTTCGGTCCGTCACCCCTACAGTATTTTCTGTGTGTTATTTCCAATTTAAGTTGTTCGTAATTGTTATTTCTAGGTATTTAGTTGAATTGACGGTATTTAAATTTGACTGATTTATCGTGTAAATGCAGTTTAACAAATTTCATTTAGTGGTCATATGGATGACTTCATTTATCATTACAAAGGGTCAATATTCAATTTTCGCACAATGAGATAAGTAAATCATTTTGCAGTTGCTTTTGATCTTCTGGTGACTTTACTAACCGAAAAGTGACAGCATCACCCTCGATCTCCTAAATAGTTTATAATACTTCAGGGTTATCTACTTCTAAATTACATATGCTGGCATTTGTTCTTGGGTCGGGGGTTCGAATCCCCCCTCGGGCATGGATATTTGTGCCGTCCTTAGTATTAGATAGTTCATAAGTTTAGGGACTGATGACCCCGTAGTTAAGTCTCTTAAGCTTAACAAGCATTTGAACATTTGTTCTTGATACGAATTCTGAAGTATTTGCTTCGAATTCTTTGGCGAAGGAATTTCGGAAACTTTACATACGACCAGAATTTCTTAGGATTCTCTACCAAATTACGTAACAGGGTTTTCGTTCTGCCGTTCGCCGTCGGGGGTTCGAGTCCCCCTCCCTCCAGGCATGGCTATATGTGTTGTCCTTAGGTTAGTTTACCTTAGTTTAAGTGTAATCTACGGACAGATGACCACACAGTTGAGTCCGATAGATTTACAAACATTTACATTTTATTTTTTCGTTGTGATAACTATTGAAAACTTCTCGCATTGCAGTTTCAAGTCTCTGTATAACATTGCCATCCTTGGGGATTTTGTGTTTATTTGTTTTCCTTGATTTGCTTTTTGCACTGCTCTCTGTAAAAATTCAGTAAGCCATATCGTAAACGGGTATCATATTAATTTCAACAAATTACAAATGTGTTACATTGCTTTAAATAATATCTTTCGAAGAACAGAAAGTATGTCGTAAGCAGTTTGAAATTCAAGTACTCTTACTAATATTATAATTTTATGCTGCTGATGACATTTGAAATAGCCTGTAAAGATGGATCATGACTGTCATTTTCTACACGGCCGGCATAGCAGCTTGCATGTGCAACGCGAAACTATGTAGGGAGAAGCTACTCTGAATTCTGAGTCAAACAGGTGCCCGTACCCGCCGCTTCGATGACGTGGCTGGTTGCCACGGCTCAAGGTCACAGCTTGCGTCCCGTCTGGATGCGTTCTGCCTGCAGGATCACGCCACAGTCAGATGTGATAGCTGCCATGGATGAAAGGCCAAAGGCAGTGTTTTTTCTCGATTTCAAAGAGGCGCTTGACGTGGTGCCACACTGCAAACTGCTAACGAAGAGAGCATATGGAATAGGTTCACATATTTGTGACTGGCTGGAAGACTTCCTAAGTAATAGAACGCAGTACGTTTTTCTCGACGGCGAGTGTTCATCAGAGACGAGTGTATCGTCAGGTGTGCCCCAGGGAAGCGTGATAGGACCGCTATTATTTTCTATCTGGTGGACCTGGTGGACAGAGTAACTTGGAATTTGCAGCTGTTTGCTGACGATGCTGTGGTGTATGGGAGGGTGTCGTCTTTAACTGACTGTAATAGTATACAGGATGACTTAGACAAAATTTCTAATTGGTGCGAAGAATGGTAGTTAGCTCTCAATGTAGAAAAATGTAAGGTGATGCGCATGAGTAGGAAAAACAATCCCATAATGTTCGAATACAGCATTAGTAGTGAACTTCAAATATCCAGGCGTAACATTGCAGAACGATATGAAATGGAACGAACATGTAAGGACAGTTGTGAGTAAGGCGGACAGCCGACTTCGGTATATTGGGAGAATTTTGGGAAGATGTATTTCATCTGTAAAGGAGACCGCGTATAAAACACTTGTACGACCACGTATTGAGTATTCGCAAGTGTTTGGGACCCGCAGCAGATCAGTTTAAAGGAAGACATAGAAGCAGTTCAGAGGCGAGCAGCTAGATTCGTTACTGGTAGATTCGACCAACGCGCGAGTGTCATGCAAATGCTCCGGGAACTTAAATTGGGATCGCTGGAGGAAAGACGACGTTATTTTCGAGAAATTCTGTTGAAGAAATTTAGAGGGCCGGAATTTGAAGCTGAGTGTAGAACAATATTCCTGCCGCCTACTTACATTTCGCGTAATGATGACTAAGACAAGACAAATTAGGGCTTGTACGGAGGCATATTGACATTCTTTTGCTTCTCGTTCTGTTTGGTAGTGGAACAGGAAAATAAATGCCTAGTAGTGGTACAGTGTACCCTCCGCCACGTACCTTACGGTGGATCGCGGAGTAGATGTAGATGTAGATGTTGGCAACGGGAAGTACCTAGGTGCTGATACAAAATTTCAAGGCAGTTGGACAAATGGCTCAAAATATGTATGAAACGTTATTTTGAAACTAGGGCTGTTTGAGCTATGAGGAAATGAAAAAGTTGTAGGTCTGTTTCAAAAGCAAATTACTAATGAGAGAATTAGTAATATGGTTTTTTAAGCAGACATTTGTTATTTCACATATGGCAGTCAGAGGCTCTGTTCTGTTTCGTTTCTTACAATGCAATTTTTTTGTTTCGTTTATTACTATACACTCGCGCCATCAAAGGATACAGATTGTTGGTGACTTAAAAAACAATCATAACTTCAGGAACGTTTAACTGATTATGGATAATTTGATTAGTAAAGTAAACGTTATAAGCAAGTAGATTTAAAAGTTTATCAACATTAATGTGAAAAAGTAGGCCACTTTATCCTATTGTTTTTCTCATGTGAGGCGGCCGCGGTGCCCGAGCGTTCTGCGGCGCGCCAGGCACAGTCTGCACAGTCACTACGTTCGAGGGTTCGAATCCCCTCTCGGGCATGGATATTTGTGTCGGCTTTAGTATAAGGTAGTTCATAGGTAGTTTGTAAGTTTAGGGACTGATGACCACGCAGTTAAGTCCCTTAAGCTTATTTGAACATTTTTTTATTTGCTGTACACTTGAAAATGGTCATCACTGACCGAAACCGGTCGTTAAAACAACTAGAAATTTTGTGATCATTGGCGTAAATAAAGATACTAAAAGTAATTACAAAAGGATCAATGATATATATTCGCGACCATGTCGCACTTTGTGATAAATCTAATTAAGTCATGTTTGCTGTGCGTGTCAACGTAAGAGGACATCTGGTAAACTGTCAATTATATTACCTTTTGAACGTATTTATACTTTTAGTTGTAAGTATCTCATAATAAAGACGAAAGTCGTGGTTTTGCAAACAGGTGTCCTAAAAATTAAACACAGAATTAAACGACTTGGAAAAAGAGCAACAACACCAGCCTTCTTGAAACTGTGAGTTGATGTAGATTATTTTTGTTGTAATGGTGAAAGCTGCAAAAATATTCGGATCGGCACGTATTTCTGCGAGAGTAGGTTCTAGCTGTCGCCCTTTCTTTCAATTTGTTTTACCTTCACTGCTGTTTCTTTTAGTATCATCCTTTTCGTCTGAAGTTAGAGTTTAAAGAAATACAAACAAACGAACAAGCCGGCCGCGGTGGCCGAGGTGACTGAGGCGCTCCAGTCACGGTCAGCACGTCCACTACGGTCGGGGGTTCGAATCCCCACTCGGGCATGGATATTTGTGCCGTCCTAGTTCGTAAGTAGTTCATAAGTAGTTTGTAAGTTTAGGGACTGATGACCCCGTAGTTAAGTCCCATAAGCTTAACAAACATTTGAACATTTGAACAAACGAACAAACAAACACTGTCGTGTCGTAAATTACGTAGAAATGGGTCGTAAAGTGTTGTTCGTGTGATGTATATGACGTTAACAGGCGGCTCCCTTGCTCACCACTAGGAGCGCTAGGAGAGCTGTCAGACGGTAACAGATTTGACACCAGTGAGTGTCGCGACAGGTAGACTATGTTAAGGCCGTGTCCTACGTGAGCGACAAAAGCGAGCGACGGCGCGCGACACACGGCTACGCGACACTGCAGCTACAAGGAGCAACATCGGCGACATCGCCGAGTGTGCTACGTGAGCGACGACTTCTCGCTACAAGATGGCAGCTAGAACCGATCAGCTGTTTCCAAAATTTGGCACCTGTAAACCGTAGAATAACGGTAGTACCAGAGTAAGGCTAGAAAGCCCGCAGATTTACAAAGTGAAGAATGTTCGTGGTCTATTTTATTCATAACTTCAAATATAAAAATACTGAAGATCACCAGCCAAATACAACGACGACTACAGATACTTTAGATTTTTTTCTTTTGTGACTACAAACCATCAATAACTGATTAAGTACAAGGATAAAATGAGTCTTATTGTAAGACGAGAATAAATCATTTAATTCTGGACGGAATTGCTAGCAGTGGGCGTTGCATAGGGGTAGTGATGTGGGCAACCAAATTAATATCAATATATTCATCTTTATTACAAACACAAGTATCCCACTGAAGGCCTACCAAACACATTAAATTCCTACTGAAACATTATATCAAGATATTTTATTCAGACACGTAATTTTATACACATGTCTGACATCCTAGTGTCATCTCTCTCTCTCTCTCTCTCTCTCTCTCTCTCTCTCTGCCGGCCGCGGTGGCCGAGGTGACTGAGGCGCTCCAGTCACGGTCAGCACGGCCACTACGGTCGGGGTTCGAATCCCCCCTCGGCATGGATATTTGTGCCGTCCTAGTTCGTAAGTAGTTCATAAGTAGTTTGTAAGTTTAGGGACTGATGACCCCGTAGTTAAGTCCCATAAGCTTAACAAACATTTGATTTTCTCTCTCTCTCTGCAGTAAGTTTGTTGTTACTGCAAATGCTTAAAAAACACACAAATGTAATTGTTCAAAACATGTTCACCATTGTGTAAAGCAAACTATCACTCACAATAATAGCAAAAGACTGTCGTATTAAAAACAATTTAAAAAAGTTAACTTCAGTCGAAAACTTACAAGATAGTTATTTTTTGACACTTCTTATCACAATCAAAATTCTTAATTATATGTAAAACTGCAATTTTATATTCTGTTATTTCAGAAACAGTTGCAATTTCATAAACTTCGGGAAAGATCAGTTTAGGTACAGAAGAAATGTAGGAACACGGGAGGCAATACTCACTTTACGGCTTATCCTAGAAGACAGATTAAGAAAAGACACACTTACATATCTAGGTTTTGTAGATTTGGAGAAGGCTTTTGACAATGTTGATTGGAATAAACTATTTCAAGTTCTGAAGCAAGCAGGAGCAAAATATAGAGAGCGTAAGGTTATTTACAACTCGTACAATAACCAGACAGCGGTTGTCAGAGTTGAAGGGCATGAAAGGGATGCAGTGGTTGGGAAGGGAGTAAGACAGGGTTGTACCCTTTATCCAATGTTTTTCAATTTGTACGTTGAGCAAGCTATAAAAGAAAGCAAGGGGAAATTTGAAGAAGGAATTGAAGTTCAGGGTGAACAATTGAGCCGGCCTCGGTGGCCGAGGTGACAGGCGCTTCAGTCACGGTCAGCACGGCCACTACGGTCGGGGGTTCGAATCCCCCCTCGGGCATGGATATTTGTGCCGTGTTTAGTCTTAGCTAGTTCATAAGTAGTTTGTAAGCTTAGGGACTGATGACCCCGTAGTTACGTCCCATAAGTTGTACAAACATTTGAACATTTTTGTGAACAATTGAAAACATTGCGTTTTGCCGACGACGTAGTAATTTTGTCAGAGACAGTAAAGGACGTGGAAGAGCAGTTGAACGGAATGGACAGTGTGCTCAAAGGTGCATACAAGAGGAACATTAACAAGAGCATAACTATGGTAATGGAGTGCAGTCTAAGAAAATCAGGTGATGTTGAAGGAATTAGATTAGGCAACTAAACAATAAAGGAGGTAGATGAGTTTTGTTGCTTTGGCAGTAAAATAACAAATGATGGTCACAATACAGATGATATAAAATGCAGAATGGCAATGGGTAGAAAACCGTTATTGAAAAAGAGAAATTTGTTAACATCGAATATTGATTTAAGCCTAAGGAAGTCCTTTCTGAAGGCATTTGTATGGATTGTTGCCTGTATGGGACTGAAACATGGACGATAAACAGTGCAGACAGGAAGAGGTTTTTGAAATGCAGTGCTACAGAAGAATGCTGAAGATTAGGTGGGTTGATCGCGTAACTAATGAGGAAGTACTGAACAGAATTGGGGAGAAAAGGAATTTCTGGCATACATTGACTAAAAGAAGGGATCGATTGGTAGGACACATTCTTAGACATCAAGGAATCGTTAATTTAGCATTGTAGGGAAGTAGGTAGGGTAAAAAACCGCAGAGGACTAACAAGAGATGGATACAGTAAGCAGATTGAGACAGATGTAGGTGGAGTTAAAGAGGTTTGCTCAGGATAGGGTATTGTGGAGAGCTGCATCAAACCAGTCTCCGGACTGAAGACAATAACAACAACATGTACAGCTGAAATTTTATAAAAATAAAAAAAATAATTAAAAAAAAGTTTGTTAAGCTTATGGGACTTAACTACGGGGTCATCAGTCCCTAAACTTACAAACTACTTATAAACTACTTACGAACTAGGACGGCACAAATATCCATGCCCGAGGGGGGATTCGAACCCCCGACCGTAGTGGCCGTGCAGACCGTGACTGGAGCGCCTCAGTCCCCTCGGCCACCGCGGCCGGCGAAATTTTATATTCTGTTATTTCAGAAACAGTTGCAATTGCATAAACTTCGGGGATTATTAGCTCGTAGAATTCTTCAGACATCCTTTATAACTTCGACAAGCAGACGATTCTCAACGAACTCGACACTTTGTCGCGCGTGCGACAGCGACAAGATTCAAGCAGGTTTGAGATTCAAACGTCGCTCGTTGTCGCGTCTGACGCTCAGCGCTGCAGAGTCGGTCACGTAGGACAGACCCGCGGTTGAGGTTTGTCGCTTGACGCTGTCGCTCGCTTTTATCGCCCACGTAGGACACGGCCGAGTGTGCTCAAGCCGGCTGATACGGGGTAGGGAGGAATGGTGGCGGCGGTTGCAGGTGGTAGCGGCAGTGGCGTGGCAGCGGCAGCGTGCGGACGTGACGTGGGGCACGGCGGCAGCGCCGGGGGGCGGCGGTTACGTAGCCCCGGCTAACCGGTCCTGCCACTCACTTTCATCCCGCTGCCCGCTCCTTCCGGCACAACCTACTTGTGCAACAACGCGATCTCGTCCCGCGCCTCGGTCGGTCCCTAATGTTGTTGATACAGGTCAGCTGCGCGCTGCCTCACGACAGCAACGCGATGTCTGCGTTAAGGCGGCTAACCGTCCCGGATTCTGTGGGACAGTCCCGCATTTGGACTCGTTGTCCCGCTTTGGGATCATCATCATTATCATTAGAGTGACATTATCATTAGAGTGATTATGCCTTTCAGCGTTCAGTCTGGAGCATAGTGCCTCTAATAAAATTCCTCCATTATCCCCTATTCAGTGCTAACATTGATGCCTCGTCTGATGTTATGCCTTTTACTTCAAAATCATTCTGCACCGAATCTAAGTACTTTCTTCTTGGTCTACCTCGACTCCTCTTACCCTCCGCTGCCGAGCTTACAAGTCTCTTAGGTAATCTTGATTCTCCCATGCGTGTAACATGACCCCACCATTTCAGTCTGTTCGCTCTGACTGCTTCATCTGTGGTGTTCATTCCCAGCTTTTCTTTGATTTCCTTATTATGGACACCCTCCTGCCATTGTTCCCATCTATTAGTACCTGCAATCATTCTTGCTACTTTCATATCTGTAACCTCTTACGCCGGCCGCGGTGGCCGAGGGGACTGAGGCGCTCCAGTCACGGTCTGCACGGCCACTACGGTCGGGGGTTCGAATCCCCCCTCGGGCATGGATATTTGTGCTGTCCTTAGGATAAGCTAGCTGATAAGTAGTTTGTAAGTTTGGGGACTGATAACCCCGTAGTTAAGTCCCATAAGCTTAAAAAACATTTGAACATTTTTTTTTAACCTCTTACCTTACCAATAAGGTAACCTGTATCCACCCAACTTTCATTCCCATACAACAAAGTTGGTCGAAAGATAGAGCGGTGCACTGCTAACTTAGTCTTGGTACTGACTTCCTTCTTGCAGAAGAGAGTAGATCTTAGCTGAGCACTCACTGCATTAGCTTTGCTGTACCTCGATTCCAGTTCTTTCGCTATGTTGTCATACTGTGAGAAAATACATCCCAGGAACTTGAAAGTATCTACCTGTTCTAACTTTGTTCCTCCTATCTGGCACTCAATCTGTTTGAATCTCTTTCCCATAAAACAAAACACAGAAAATAAACACTCACAAAAGGAACAGACTGATAATTAGCAATTTGCTGACAGCACAAAAGAAAAACACGCAATAAATTTTAAAAAAAAGTAACAGTCACGAATTAGTCTAAAACTGGACAGCAGAGTACCATTGCTGGCTGATCGCAACCATAATACAGGATGAGACAACCATGCTGCACACACTAAAAACCACTTGGCATTCGACACAAAAGACTTAACTATGCTGGATAGGTGGGGTCCTGATAGGTCAGGCTGTATAGCAGCCACCACTATACTTCGTTCACCGAAACGAGAGACATACTGTAAACACACTGGAGGCGCGCGACCAGGGGTGGACAAAACAGGGACGCTAAGTTTCGCTGCATTCGTTTCAAGTACAAGGACCACTTGCTGAATAGTAACGTAAATATTAGTGTTTACAATAACATCCAACAATCATAGGGTATGTGTATTTTTTTCTCTCTCATTGGTATCACGTAAGAGGTAGCTCATTATGTCATCTTTCAATTTGAGTCCACCCGAGAAGCGTTCAAGCAAGAAGTAATAAAGGTTTTTAGAGAAACACATGGTTCCTAATGTGTACAAAACGCAGCTGTTGTGTCCATAACAGTCATTGTCTAGTATTGTTATGAAAACAGTCAATAGAAAGCCACACACTCTTTGAAGCCTCCAAGGAGGAAAAAAAATACGACAGAAGGTTTCAGATCGTCTTGATGACTAACTGACATGCGGTACGAAGAAAAGTAAGCGAAGATGCAGATTTGGGAAATTTTCTAAGAAAATCACTTTTTATAAAGTATTAAAAGAAATGAATTTTTAATGTTGGCTTTTAATAGCTCTGATATATAAAAAAACACAACTACCTTACACCTGAAACAGATACAGCGAAAATGAGCGAGCGTCCCTGTTTTGTCCACCCCTGGTCACGCGCCTCAGTGTGTTAACAGTACGTCTCTAGTTTCGGTGAACGGAGTATAGACGGAATTGTAGAAACCATCTGCGCGAATAAAACTTAAAACAGAGTTATCCATGTAGGCATCGTCACCTGAAACTAAAGGTAGCCTGGTAGATTGAAAGGTTGCCGCTAAAAGTTGACAGTCCATCAGAAGGTAGACTACTTTCAGCGCTGCTCCACACCGACACACCGGCGGGGCCTCAAGGCGAACATTTTTGGTCTAGGAGCACAAGCCGATACTACTTGTGTACGGCACGTAAGTCATACTGCTTGCAAGTTAACTTCACAATGTATCATCTTCTGCGAATAAATGGCAGACTTTATAAGAGATACATCGCATCGCCTGGCTATTTCAAAGTGACACATTGACAAGCAACGTTTTTTTTTTTTTTTTTTTTTTTTTTTTTTCAAGCAGGTACTGCGTTTGGTGATAGGATAACTTATTAAAAAATTCTGTTTTGGGCAAATTTTCTGTGCCTTCTTAAATATGTTTAAGTAAGTGTAATGGAATATTTTTCGGTGGTGAAGGTGGCAAACATGATGTAATTTTATCACAGTGTGTATAAACGCATTTAAAATCTGACATGCAAATACAAAATCAGCACTATTCCTTCAGGAATGAAAAGACGGTGAAATTCTGAAAATGCAACAACAAAAATGAGTGAGCATTCCATGTAGTAATCCACAAATAAACTCTGTACTTCATAGAAAGAACTTCTGTAACAGAGTAGTTCAAATGGTTTTTATCAAACTTAATTCGAGGTTATTGCAAAATATAATTCTTTTAGCAGAGTAAGCTACTTATTTAAATGTGTGGATCACGATCCTCTCAGAGCTGGAACAAATAAAACTGGGCCAGACAACGGAGTTGATCGGAAAAACGTAACGAAGTAAGAATATGTAAAAATTGTCAGACTCTAAAATTCAAAATAGCGGCATGAGAAAATATTTATGAACTGTAAATAAAGAGTGAAAATTAAGAATGAAATGTCACTCATGTCAGATATGTTACTTTAAAAGTAAATGAGTAGGCCTACTCTACTCGCATTAATTTCCTTCCTAGTTTCAGAATAACTGGCACAATATGTCACGTGATCTTAGCCATCCTTCATATACTTGAAATGTCCCGTATTCAGTTTTGAAAAAGTTGTGCATTAAGTCTGGGAACATATTCAGTTATTTGTTGCACAAGAACCAAACATTGTACAAGTATCATACATATGTCATTTTGAAGAGAAACCCTGAAAGGTGTTTTTTTTTTTTTTCATGTATACCGTCACAACAGTTTGATTATTTGCCTATTTGCCAATAGCGCTAGTCTCAAACATGGCGAGTTCAGTTGCTATACTGGCCATGAAGCAGTCCCTGTCGACAGTTAACACAAGTGATTTCTATATTATCTGGATGTTGAACTACAGATAGCTGATCGTGCCAGCCCAAGATGTTCACATTCTGTTTCTTGACTAGTTACAACATGGCCGCTATGAAGTATTACAAGAAAACGAAAAAGAAATATGTTTCGATTCCGTACTCACGTGAGTCTGTTAGTACATATACTGACGTAAATTTCAAACCCAGAGGTAATATAGCAATTATTTGTCATGTATTAACTGATGTAAATTCGTTTGACTAATTACGATATGGCAAATACTGCAAATTCGTGTGCAAAACATATGAAAGCGCAGGCACCCTACAGTTCTATGCTCAGACCCAGAGTTATACATCAAGGTTATATAGAGATCACTGGTTAACACCATGGCTCAGTGGTGTACAGGGAAACACACTCAAGAGGCTGCAACATGTCCAAATGTTTGTAAAGCTTAAGGGGCTTAACTGCAAGGTCGTCAGTCCTCCTTATACTAAAGACGACCCAAACATTCATGCCCGAGGGGGGATTCGAACCCCCAACGAGGAACGGTCTCACGTATAGCGCATAGCGCCTCAATGCCCTCGGCCGCTCCGCAAGTCCTACATGTCTAAGTAGGAATTTAACACCTACTTTGCCGAATCGTGATATGAGAAGAACGCTTAAATTTTACTTACTGTCCTCGCTTGATTATGTTGTCAATCAGGAATTAGCCAATCACGTGACAACGCAAATGTTTTGTCATGAAATCTTCGTTTTACGAGGGTAATTACTTTCACTGAGTGAACGAGGGTACATACAAGAACTTGTCAATGATAGAGCAAGAACATCATTGTTTATTTATTCCATCGTTGTACGAAACACTAATCAAATCACTCTATGTGGAGTTCTAAGAATATTGCATGGCAAAGAGTTTCTGCAGTTTTGTTAATGTTGCCAACATAATCATGTGAGGCCGCCGAAATGGTAGCTAAAATTTTATCGTTACATAGCGGTGCTGTTAAGGCAGACTGTAGTTATCTGAAAAACACTCAGAAGAATAAAGATATGTGTTATGCACGACAAATAGCATATTTATACCGGTCATACTATTAAAAGAAAAGCCAAAGGTGATGGCAACTGGTAACACATCAATAAAAACAGGAAACGCGACTCAGTAGTGTATGTGTCAAAGCAGACTCAAGATTTCGTAAGAACTCTCAAAAGAAAAAGGATACCTGTTAATCATGATCAAAACATTTTTATAATGACAATAATAATGAAAGGAAATCCGAAGTTGAATGAAATTGTTAGCAGATTAATCATAATAAAAAATCAATGCAACTCATTAGTGTATGTATCAAAGCTTACTACAGCTGAAAAATTAGTGGCATATACAACATACGAATTTCCCATATTTCAAAACTCTAAAGACAGCGTAAGTACATCAGTTCGTCCGTATTTTTACGACTGTTTTCTGTAATAACACAATCGAGTGCTCATGCGTTTATAGTATAGAATTATGGCGGCGAGACTTCATTCACACCAATGATACTGTTGTGCCAGGATAGTTGAGCGGGGTAGTGGGCATAGGCCGGCCGCGGTGGCCGAGGGGAGTGAGGCGCTCCAGTCACGTTCTGCACGGCCACTACGGTCGGGGGTTCGAATCCCCCCTCGGGCATGGATATTTGTGCCGTCCTAGTTCGTAAGTAGTTCATAAGTAGTTTGTAAGTTTACGGACTGATGACCCCGCAGTTAAGTCCCTTAAGCATAACAAACATTTGAACATTTAGTGGGCATAGTTTTGAATGAATAGGCGTGAAGTTAAGTTAGCATCAAAAAAGTGTTTTATTGCCTGAAGTTATTACATGGTGCTAAATGGGACTCGGGGTGCGGTCGATACCTGTCCCTAGAGGTACATATTAGAACGAACTAGCACGTCCGATCAGGTTGGAGGCCGGGTCGTAAGAGAGCGTCCTTTCTTCGCGTGGCTGTTCAGGTCGCGCCAGAGTGTGCCTCACGTGACCACGTAGCTACCTTCTGGTTGGTGGCTGGGTTCTGCAGGGTCTCCGTGTGTGGCGTACCCTCGACAGCAGAGCCAAGCCACCCAGGTGCAGTGTAATTGCTTGCCTGACTATTTAGGTTTGAAAAGTTGGCCGTACAGAAGTTGTTGTACTATTTTAAAATAATAATCAGTGACTAAGCTTTCAATTTAGACGAACTGTTAATTTAAAAAAATGAAATGAAGTGAAATGGCCAAACATTTAATATGTTGTTTGAAATGTTTGTTAAGCTTAAGGGACTTAACTATGGGGTCATCAGTCCCTAAACTCACAAACTACTTATGAACTACCTACAACTAAGGACGGCACAAATATCCATGCTCGAGGGGGGATTCGAACCCCCGACCGTAGTGGCCGTGCAGACCGTGACTGAAGCGCCTCAGTCCCCTCGGCCATCGCGGCCGGCAACATTTAATGGTTTAAAACATCTTGCAGAGCAAGCAACCTACAGAATTCGACGAATAGTTACCTTAAACAGCGATGTAGTTGATCTCGTTGATAAGCTGTAGCCGGCCGCGGTGGCCGAGGGGACTGAGGCGCTTCAGTCACGGTCTGCACGGCCACTACGGTCGGGGGTTCGAATCCCCCCTCGGGCATGAATATTTGTGCCGTCCTAGTTCGTAAGTAGTTCATAAGTAGTTTGTGAGTTTAGGGACTGATGACCCCGTAGTTAAGTCCCATAAGCTTTACAAACATTTGAACATTTGATAAGCTGTAGTGAGATTGGTTATAATCCGCGTAACTATCCGCTGACATTGGATGGAGGTTCGGAATATTAAGATTCAATCCACGTGTAGCATAATTTTGAATGAAGGTAATTTAGTGAATGAAAATTAATGATTGATACAGATTAATGGCTAATCAGACTTCGAACTGTTCATTACATAAAAGTGATTGCAGGTTCTAAGCCAATAAATATTGCAAAATGTTTAATTACAGTCAAAGATACTATGGCAAGCTACACGAGATACGTAAGTTTAACTTGTTTAATTACCGAACCATCGAAAGTCGTAATAGTTAGTTATACCTGAAAACAGCATGATCACTAAATAGAGGGACTGGAAAAATAAATAACTAACTCAACAACTGACTGAAGCTAACTTCAAATAAGGGGATTTATTAATTTCAACAGAAAGCAATTATTGCATACCTGAGTATCCATTTTATATCTGAAGATTTTGTACAATCAGTTAAGAACAATAATCAATACTTAATAATATTCGTTTCAGCATATTGTAGCGGCAGATCTTATCAGTACAATTCCGATAACAGAACAATCAGAACAGAGCAGACAATAGAACAGAGAGCGAGTACGATGGGATTATTACTTTTATAGTAAAAGTCAGAGATTTTAATTAGTTACAGTGATATTATAATTAGAGTTTCTTTGTATATCTTTTACGTAGCCTATCGATTCCAAGGAAAAAAAATGAATTGAATATTTATCCTAATTGCATGTTATCTGATTTTATATTTCTGATGACTTTAAAATATGTTATTTATGGGGCTCTTGCTATATGGTAATATTAAACAGGACGGGCACGTGTCGGGAACCTGCCTTGTGTGGAAACTTCCAGCAGCAGGCACGCGGACTGCCCGTGACTCGGCCAGACCACCTGGCAGAGTGAATTGCGTAGATTTTAAAGAAAATTATTTCCCGTCCTTATGTACCCCAGGGCAGGCGTCGCTCTCGTAACTGTATACGGCGTTGTCAGTCTAGTAATATATGTCTGTGTGGAGATTACTCTTTGCACGCTTCGTTTCTTTCAGCATACGTACTTCAACTGTCACTTGAAATTGTAAAATATGCTGTTTTCTAGATATGCGTTACCCGCCATCGTTCGTGGATCCAACTATAATACCCTATGTAGTTTTTGTTTCTGTAGCCATTGTACTTTGGTAACTCTGGTAGGAGTCAGTTGCGAAAGTTATGTTCAGTTGTAACCAGTAATATTGGACTGTTTGCTATAGGAAAGAGAATGAAGAGTAGGGGAGACCGCGGCACATTTTCCATAGGGGCAAGTTTTCCAAATCCGTTTATTTTCAAAACAAACCGCTAGTTGTTACCACCGGCGATACTGTAGGAAGTAGCAACATTTACGAAAGTTTCAGTGTTGTACCAGCAGTCACAACGTCGGCATGGCTGTTTTCGTCATTTTTGAAAATGTGAGTAAACTTTCACGTTTTTATCGAAACTTAAAACAAACATTCTAGCGTTAAAATTATTATTTTGACATTGCATACACTAAAAGTGCGTTTCTTTCTTCACGTAACTGTGCATTTGTTTTGTAAATAGCTTACACTGTTACTCATGGACGTAGTGTTATAGTTCCGAATACGGCGACGGGGCACGTTTTCCGAGTGCATATGGGGCACATATTCCTTATTGCTTTGAGTCTTACGCCAAGTCTAAAGCAAATGAAACGTGTGTACAGTGCACGAAATGGGCGCATGGAGACTGTACGAAAGGAAATGTTCCATTTTTTGTTTGCTTACATTGATTCAGACAATCAGTATAAGTATTGTTAAAAATGTCTGTATTTGTAAAATATTTAAGTCACATATTTTGTAAAACCATTAAATAGCATTTGTTTTTATTTAATGTGGCTATTTTTACTATCCTCTTTTGTAATGTATTGTAAATTCATGATAAAAATACGTATTCAGTGAAATCAAGATAATTATCTCCGTTTTAACATTGAAAGTGTAATTGGAATATTTGCCCCTGTACATTTTAAGTAACCTGGAAAACTTGAAGAATCACAAAAGAAGGTTGTATACTTGGAAGAGACCAGGAGACACCGGAAGGTATCAGATAGATTTTATAATGGTAAAACATAGATTCCGGAACCAGGTTATAAACTGCAAGACATACCCAGGGGCAGATATAGACTCTGACCATAACTTGTTAGTCATGAACTGTAGGCTGAAACTGAAAAAACTGCAGAAAGGTAGGAAAATAAGGAGATGGGACCTAGATAAATTGAAGGAACGTGAAGTTCTTGTGAATTTCAGAGGGAGCTTTAGGCAACAATTGACAGAAACAGGGGGAAATAAAACAGTAGAAGAGGAATGGGTAGCATTGAGAGATGAAATAGTGAAGGCAGCGGAGGACAAAATAGGTAGAAAGGCAAGACCAACAAAAAATCCTTGGATAACACAGGAAATACTAAATTTAATTGATGAAAGGAGAAAATATAAAAATGCAGTAAATGAAACAAGCAAAATGGAGTACAGACGACTAAAAAATGAGATTGACAGGAAATGCAAAATGGCTAAGCAGGAGTGGCTAGAAGCGAAATGCAAATCTGTAGAAGAATGTATAAGAAGGGGGAAAATAGATACCGCCTACAGAAAAATAAAAGACACATTTGGGGACAAGAAAAGTAATTCTACGAATATCAAGAACTCAGATGGGAAACCAGTTCTCAGCAAAGAAGGGAAAGCTGAAAGGTGGAAAGAGTACATAGAGCAGCTCTACAAAGGAAATGAACTTAGAGACGATGTTGTAGGAAGGGAAGAGGAAGTAGATCAAGATGAAATAGGAGATACTATACTGAGAGATGAATTTGACAGAGCCCTGAAAGACCTAGGTCGGAACAAGGCCCCAGGAGTAGATGACATACCCTCAGAGCTACTAAAGTCTCTGGGAGAGCCAGCCATGACAAAACTATTTGAACTGGTGTGTAGGATGTATGAGACAGGCGAAATACCCTCAGACTTTAAGAAAAATGTAATAATCCCCATTCCAAAGAAATCAGGCGCAGACAGGTGTGAAAATTACAGAACCATCAGTTTGATAAGTCATGGTTGCAAAATTTTAACACGAATTATCTACAGGAGAATGGAAAAGCTGGTAGAAGCTGACCTCGGGGAAGATCAGTTTGGATTCAGGAGGAACGTAGGAACCCGGGAGGCAATACTTACCTTACGTCTTATCTTAGAAGATAGATTAAGGAAAGGCAAACCTACATTTTTAGCTTTTGTAGATTTGGAGAAAGCATTTGACAATGTTGACTGGACTACACTCTTTCAAATTCTGAAGTCAGAAGGGGTAAAATACAGGGAAAGGAGAGTTATTTACAATTTGTACAAAAGCCAGACTGCAGTTATTAGACTCGAAGGGCATGAAAGGGAAGCATCAGTTGGGAAGGGAGTAAGACAGGGTTGTAGCCTTTCTCCGATGTTATTTAATTTGTACATTGAGCAGGCGGTGAAGGAAAGCAAGGAAAATTTTGGAATAGGCATTAAAGTTCAGGGGGAAGAAATAAAAACATTGCGTTTTGCTGATGACATTGTAATTCTGTCAGAGACAGCGAACGACCTGGAAGAGCAGTTGAATGGAATGGACAGTGTGTTGAAGAGAGCGTATAAAATGAACATAAACAAGAGCAAAACAAAAATAATGGAATGTAGTCTTAGAAAATCAGGCGATGCCGAAGGAATTAGATTAGGTAATGAGACAATGAAGGTGGTAGATGAGTTTTGTTACTTGGGTAGTAAAATAACATGCGATGGTCGCAGTACAGAGGATATAAAATGCAGAATGGCAATGGGAAGAAAAGCATTTTTGAAAAAGAGAAATTTGCTAACATCGAATATTAATTTAAGTGTAAGGAAGTCTTTTCTGAAGGCATTTGTGTGGAGTGTTGCCTTGTACGGGAGTGAAACATGGACGATAAGCAGTGCGGACAGGAAGAGAATAGAGGCTTTTGAAATGTGGTGTTACAGAAGAATGCTGAAGATTAAGTGGGTAGATCACATAACTAATGAAGAGGTACTGAACAAAATTGGCGAGAAAAGGAATTTTTGGCATACCCTGACTAAAAGAAGGGATCGCTTGGTAGGACATATTCTTAGACATCGAGGATTCGTAAATTTAGCATTGGAGGGAAGTGTGTGGGGTAAAAATCGCAGAGGGAGACCAAGAGACGCGTATAGTAAGCAGATTGAAGTGGATGTGGGTTGTCGTTCTTATGAGGAGATGAAAAGGCTTGCTCAGGATAGAGTAGGGTGGAGAGCTGCATCAAACCAGTCTCCGGACTGAAGACCATAACAACACGGAAAACTTGCCCCGCATACGGGGCAAATTTTCCAACGCAACAGGATCAGACAAAACCATTTGCTACCAAGAATGATATTTACTATTTTCAAAAATATCTGTACAAGACTGTAAATAAAAATGTAGGAAATATAATGATCCGCTGTTTACCGCAAAATCGATAAAAATAAGAAGTACAAAAATAAAAATGTAAAATGGTGGAAAACGTGCCCCGGTCTCCCCTACAATTACTTCAGAATTACGTCAAGAGCATACTGACTGTCAGCATCTCTCACTTCTTAAGTGCGGAATTTGACAGGTGGTTGTTGTTAAAAAAAACTGCTCGTTTGAAAATACAGTTTAATAATGTCTTACAAAACAAACGCGCTGTTTTAATATTACTGTATATGACTAACATACCTCCACTTTCAGCTCTGTCTTATCTTTAACGACACTGCGTTTTGAATTAGGTAGTTCTTGAACAACTGCAAGGCGATATTCATATACTGGATACTTATTGTAAGGCGGTCAACCGTTTCAAAACTCAATGCGAGACATTTCGAGGATGTGAAGGAGGACTAAGATCTCGTGATTCATTGTGCCAGTTATTCTGAAACTAGGAAAGCCATTTAGGCGAGCAGAGAAAGCGTATTCTTTTACTTTTCAAGTAACATATCTATCATGCCACTCCCATGAACCACAGACACTGCCGAGGTGGGGTGCCTCAACGATACAGATAGCCGTACCGTAGGTCCAACCACAGCAGAGGGGTATCTGTAGAGAGACCAGGCAAACGTGTGGTTCCTGAAGAGGGGCAGCAGCCTTTTCAGTAGTTACAGGGGCAACAGTCTGGATGATTGACTAAGCTGACCTTGTAACATCAGCTAATGTGGCTTTGTCACACAGTTACTGCGAACGGCTGAAAGCAAGGGGAAACTACAGTCGTTATTTTTCCCGATTTCCAAACTCATAGTCTCTGTGAATTTTAAGGTAAAATGTTGCGCCTTAGTAAAAAGGAAAAGCTTTGCGATACACTAATGTTGAGAACCGATTGGCACTTTACCCTCCAAACACCAAGCCATTTTCAGTAACGTGTATTACCGATGGGATGGAGGGTACTTAGTGTCCACCATAAAAAAAATTATTGAATGAATAATTAATTGTACTTGAATTACATTAATAACATGCTTTTCAATGTCCAAACGTTTGTTAAGCTTATGGGACTTGACTACGGGGTCATCAGTCCCTAAACTTACAAACTACTTATGAACTACTTACGAACTAGGACGGCACAAATATCCATGCCCGAGGGGAGATTCGAACCCCCGACCGCAGTGGCCGTGCTGACCGTGACTGGAGCGCCTCAGTCACCTCGGCCACCGCGGCCGGCAACATGCTTTTGAAAGATCTATTAATGCATAATGAGGATCCAGAACCGGAATATGGAGACAAAAACTTTTCAAATGATTCTCTTATTGTTCCTACTATACCTTCGTCTCCTTTGCCCTCTCTTTCTGTCAATGCTTTGTGCTACTCGTCTTATAATGTGAGGATGGAGCTATAAATTTTTCCAGTGTTTGTAATATATTTGTCACTACCCTCTCAAGCTGCGTCGTCATTACTTTCAGGTGAACAGAATTCATCTTCCGCGCCTGTATATTATCACTGTCCACATCCTCGCGCACAACATGTTCTTCAGGTTCTCTCACTACATCGTCTGTTCCATCAAATTTTATTTGAGTAGCTGTATATTCTCCCAAATCTGTGATATTTCCCTGTCAGTAAGTGACAATCGATACATTTTCAGTTACAGTTGTATCTAAGACTGAACTAAGTGCCCACAACGGTCGGAGGTTCGAATCCCCCATCGGGCATGGATATTTGTGCCGTCCTAGTTCGTAAGTAGTTCATAAGTAGCTTGTAAGTTTAGGGACTAATGACCCCGTAGTTACGTCCCATAAGATTTACAAACATTTGAACATTTTTTTAACTAAGTGCCACTGAACAGGAAACAATAAAGAACCAAAGGGAAATGAATCATTATAAGAGACCTTTGTTGCTGTCAACGCAGAGAAATGAGAAATATAATGTCCGTGTGTTCTAACGTCACGTAATGCTATTATCTGTGGAGTAAGACGACTGTTCGAAGTCGCATCTACTACCTAGGGGTGAGGGGGGTGGGGGGTGGGGGGGGAATTACTTCATGACCACCTCAATTAAATTTTCCGGTTAAGCTTAAACGAAAAATGTAAAACAATCATAGAATCTGGAGGACTTTATTAAAGACAATAAATATTTTTTACAAATTTTTCAAAAATAAAGTAGCTGGCTAGATTTCAATACAGTATTTTCAAAACGTGGACATAAAGTAACCCCCCCCCCTCTCTTGGTATTGCAAGGGTTAATATATTAATGAGGTGCACGTGAAAAGACTGAATCACATGTGACATAGCTATGACTAAAAATCGACAAAAACCTGACATTCAGACACCATATCAAGGAGGCAAGAAACAAAGTTTCCGCCCGGCTCTATCAGCTATATCCTTTACTAAAATAGAGGGGACTAACAACAGAATCCAAAGTGAGAATCTGGAAGCCAGTAATCTTGGCAGTCATCCTGTATGGCTCTGAAATCTATAGTATGGCAGAAGACACAAACCTGCATCAGCTGGAGGTGATTCAAAACAAAACCTTCAGAATTATATTCAATGTCCCACGGTATCTCAGCAATGAGGAGATTGGTGCTACGCTAGGAGAACCATTCTTCTATCATAAAATTAAACAAAAGCCAATAGACTTCTACAACGCATCAACATTATCTCCGTTCCAACTCATCAACTCTCTGGGCAGAAATGCTCTCCCAGACCAAAGAGTACTCTTCAGTACCATCAACCATATCTTCAGACACTGACATCGCATAAAAACCTGATGGCAGAACATGTGGGCCAGGATTAAAGGTGGGAACGATTGATTGAGTTACAGTCTTCCACAATTAATAACATTTATTGATAGTTAAGCTGAACACAAATTAGAAAACTTCTCTGCAATGATGCTGTTCATCAAGTCGTTTCACGTTAACGAGTTACTTAATCACTTTCAATATTAATTTAAAAACCGACCGTGTAACATTTGATAATTTACAAATACTTCAATAATGTGGCGTCAGCCTGCAACTGAACAAATTCCAAATCTAGTATACACTACAGCAGTAATACAAGAATATGAAAATTCAAAGAATTATTAAATTCAAATAAATGTATGCTTCCCTCTCAGAATTTTATCCAGGTCAGAAAAGAAGATTCTAGAAACGTATGCTTCCTTTATAGTCTTATCCAGCTCCTCGGTGACCTCATAACTCAGTTTAGTAAATACATTGAGCTTCCTGCCATATACTGTAACAACATATTCCAAGACGACGTACCTGCAACAGACTAGGATTAACGGTTTGTCAATGTGCACCGCAATACGTCACCACAGTTTCATCAGCTCAATGTTCATTAGCACATCCCACTGTTAATAGCGGTATTAAGTATGGCACACCAGCGAGGAACCACCCCCAAACAAAATCAACCAACGAAAACCAAATGTCAAGCAGTTCATACAGTTTAGCATACATTAAAAGTCATAATGTGGCTCAGCCATAGAGAAATGTCCACCGCATCTCACAGCGAGTTACACTTGAAATCACTCGGGCCGATTTCAAGCAGGGAACACAATCACATTGCTGTATGCCATATCACGGGCACTTGCACTTGCCACACGTCAATATATCATTCGCCGACGTGACCTTAATATACCTTAATATACACGCCGACAACATATACTATACCTTAATATACACGCCGACAACATATACTGTATGTTTTTGCCAAAGTTGTCTCCGTGCAGTTCCTCCCCGGAAACGAAAGACAATACAGTCTTCCAACACAAGCCGGCCGCGGTGGCCGAGGTGATTGAGGCGCTCCAGTCATGGTCAGCACGGCCACTACGGTCGGGGGTTCGAATCCCCCCTCGGGCATGGATATTTGTGCTGTCCTAGTTCGTAAGTAGTTCGTAAGTAGTTCATAAGTAGTTTGTAAGTTTAGGGACTGATGACCCCGTAGTTAAGTCCCATAAGCTTAACAAACATTTGAACACTTTTTTTCCAACACAATCAGCAAGCGTAACCTCCTGCACTTGCCCGTACTGACTAGTGTCGGTACTCAGTGTAACAGCGAACAACAACAACAACCTTGCCGGCCGCGGTGGCTGAGGGGACTGAGGAGCTCCAGTCACGGTCTGCACGGCCACTACGGTCAGGGGTTCGAATCCCCCCTCGGGCATGGATATTTGTGCGGTCCTTAGTCTTAACTAGTTCGTAATTAGTTTGTAAGGTTAGGGACTAATGACCCCGTAGTTAACTCCCATAACTTCTACAAACATTTTTTTTTTTTTTTAAGGCACACCTTCTCGCTCGCCCCGTTGTTTGTTTGTAGAGTCTATGCGACTTAACTACGGGGTCATGAGTCCCTAAACTTACAAACTTCTTATGAACTACTTACGAACTAGAACGCTCGCCTCGTAACCGACAGACCAATCCACCGCCAAAGATCCCCATTTTCCTCCACCCGAGTTCGTATTTGCGGAAGAAAGCCAACACCGAAATCGATCACGAGGTAGCCAATTTACTCATGTGCCTTACACGACCAAATACCAATCTCACATACCCACCATCATCATATAACGATGGGCAAGACGTCCCATAATAAACTGAATCCGAAAAACCAGGAAGATTTCGAAAGTCAGAATGGCTACAAGGCCATTGGTACTTCAGTACCACATGGGACAAAGAAATGTTTGTAAATCTTATGGGACTTAACTACGGGGTCATCAGTCCCTAAACTTACAAACTACCTATGAACTACTTACGAATTAAGACTAGTGATGGGAACAATCGAATGAAAACAATCGATTCATTCGGTTGTTGGAAAAAAATCGATCATTCGGTTGTAGTTTCTCGTATCGGTTGAATTATTCATTCATTCTTCTGAGTGAAACCAGTCGGTGGGAGCAACCGAATGAAACAACCGATTCAGTCGGTTGGACTATTCATTCGTTCTTTTGAGTGAAACCAGTCGGTGGGATCAACTGAATGAAAAAATCGACGCAGTCGGTTGGTCTACTCATTCCTTCTTTTGAGTGAAATCAGTCGGTCGGAGCAACCGAATAAAATCGACACAGTCGGTTGGACCACTCATTCCTTTTCTTTTGAGTTAAATCAGTCGATGGGGCCAACCGAATGAAAAAATTGACACAGTACGTTGGCCTCTTCATTCATTCTTTTGAGTGAAACCAGTCAGTGGGAGCAACCGAATGAAATAGTCAGTCGGTCGTAGTTTTGCGTATATGTTGGATTGATATTCGTTTATTTTTTTCGAATGAAAGTAGTCTGTGGGAACAACTGAATGAAAACATGCGAAACTTTTGCAGTTTTGTACACTGACTGAATTACTCATACTTTCTTTTACGGGCAGTAAGTTTTGTAATATCGCTGGAGCAGGCCTGCGATCACTTTCATTGCCCACCCCAGGCTTCAAAAACGCCGATCATCTGGGCCCGATCAGATTACTTTCGCAGACACCCACCACGGGGTACCGCGGGAAGCGGGAACACGAGATGGGGTGCTGCCTCGCTTGCGTTTTCACTGCTGACAGCGCCAGCAAGCGCGCGCCAAACTTCACACAACAGTGTCTGGCGGCGGCGCGGGGCGTGCCATCGCCGATTGTTGTCGCTTTCTTACTGTCTCAATAAACAAGCGTGGAAACTACAGGGTGTTCCAAAATGAACTCTACAAGTTTAATCTCGCATACTGTATCTCCGAAATGGGAACAGGTAGAAACGTGCGGTTTGCGGCTTATTGTTCATACATATCTAAGGTACTAGTAGGGCAGAGTTAAGTATTTTAACTTTGAGCATATTTGCTAGATCCAAATTCGAAGATCATTAAAACATTAGATACTGTAAAAAAAAGAAAAAAGTTTATTAAAGTATTTTGTATAAAAATGTTTCTTATAAAAATATTTTTGTTAATTCCATCTAATTTGAAGGAGTACGAGAAGACATACAACATTTATCAGTGCTGTAAATTTTCTTCAGCGCGTCTGTATTCGTCAACAGTGTATGAAAACATTCATCTCAAGTTTCATAATTATTCACTCTTGTCGAAGATATTTCTGTGGATGTCGGTGAAACGGTGTGCAGGTTTATTGCATCCCTCCGCCATGTACCATACAAAATCTTAGATGAACAGTGAACTGCCACTTGTTTTGAAAGTCAAGTGTGCAAAATTTCATCAAGATCGGAATAAAACTCTATATTGGCGTCAAAGTCTGGAATACCTTCTCTCATGCATCAAACTTAAGTAGATGTAGACGGTGACCATTATCTTTCTTTGAAGGTGAAGAGTGAAATATATCATTAAAATTCGAATACAAACAGAATTTGTCGAAGTTAGTAGCTAAAGTACCCTCCGCCATGCACCTACGAAATTTATTGTACACAGTTGCCTTGGCCTTGTTTTAAAGGTCAAGTGTGCAAAATTTCATCAAGATTGGAACAAAACTGCAGATTTGCAAGCAATAGAAACACACACACGGACGCACTGCTATATTTTTGAGATTTGTTTCTAAGAATGTTTCATGCTGAATTACGGTTCATTTATACCCGAAAAGGCTGAAGGAGTATGCAAATAAAGTCACACAAAGTCGATGAATTAATAAAAACATCCATATAACTTCAGAAACCGACAAAGACTTTTTCCAGTCGGTTGTATCGCATCAAGTGAAACCACTCAAAGCCGAAAACATTCATGTAAAGGTCAGAGACTTGTTTCATTCGGTGGTCGCGCATCGACTGAAACCACTCAAACCCACTGAATGATTGAAAACATTCATATAACGGCTGCAACCGGCAGAGACTGGTCTCATTCGATTGTTTCGCATCGACTGAAACCACTCAAACCCCGCCAGTGAGTGAAAACATTCATACGGCCACAGAGACTATTTTCATTCGGTTGTTTCATTCGACTGAAAAAACCGACTGAACGAAAAAACAACCGATTGACCAATCGGTTGTTAAAAACAGTCGGTTGTCCCATCACTAATTAAGACGGCACAAATATCCATGCCCGAGGGGGGATTCGAACCCCCGACCGTAGCGGCTGTGCAGACCGTGACTGGAACGCCTCAGTGTCCTTTTTTTTTTTTTTTTTTTTTTTTTTTTTTGCTCTATCTGTAGCTCTGTTCGTTGCGGACGTTGATCAAGTTTCTTCGTTTTTGTTCGATTTGTTCTTGGCTCAGCTTTTTTTTTATTACAGAGGGCGTTCAGCCCTCTGACCGGGCGCGCTGAGCCACGGCGCCCGGCGTGTCCTCGGCCACCGCGGCCGGCTGGGACAAAGAACGACAGAAGTGGCGGCAGTGGTGTTCGGGCGCGGCGGTAGGCGGGCAGTGACAGAGGCGAGGCAGCCAGGTGTGGGTCCCGCCGGCTTGTTTTCTTCCTCGGTGGGTGTGGATGTGGAGCGGCGCCAGCTGCGTGGCGCAACAGGTCGCTCTATTTGCAGGCTGGGAGCGCGCCAGCCACAATGGCCACAGCTGACCACACCAAATGCCACCGCCGAGGAAAGTTGACTCACCACCAGGTGCCCCTCCTATCAACACACCCCTCTTCCCACGCACACTTTGACCCCTGTCAGTTTCCGCTATCAATTGTGATGGCCAACGTGTAATAAATATTGCACTTGCACGCTTCTCTCAGCTCGGCGTTCCAAACGGGCGCTACTAATAATGAGGAGGGTGTCTAAATGAAAAGGTACGAAACGTCGCAACAACCAAACCGGTTGATATTTGAATATGCCGCTTTCGGGTAACCTAGCGCGACGTCTAGTGATGCGAAGCACGCGTCGCCACCACTAAAAAATTCAAGGCTGTGCCCCTAGCAGGTAACGTGATGCTCGCCATCTTTTTCGACGTCGGAAGTAAGATATCGAATCCGTCGACAAGGGAAATCATTGCCGGCCACGGTGACCGAGCGGTCTGCGGCGTGCCGGTCACGGTCTGCGCGGCCGCTGCAGTTGGGGGTTCGAATCCCCCCTAGGACACGGATGTTTGTGGCGTCTTTAGTATAAGCTAGTTCATAAGTAGTTTGTAGGTTTAGGGACTGATGACCCCGTAGTTAAGTCCCATAATCTCTACAAACATTTGAACATTGTGACGTGTACAGTGAGACACTCTGCAGCCTAAGCAACTCCATCAAGGGCAAACTCCCTTGGCTGCTCACGGAGAGAGCACGTCCACAAGTCTCCAGGGTCACACAAAGTGTGCTGGCGAAGTTCAAGTGGGAGCAGCTTGAGCATCCGCCCTACAGCCCAGACATGTCGCCCTGTAAACTTCCATCTGTTTGGCTAGCTAAAAATAAAATAATAAAAAAAAATCTCAAAGGGAAGTGCTTCTAGTCGAACTGGAGGACACAAGAGCACCGCGGTGGAGTGGCCGAGCGTTCTAAGGGCCGGATTCAACAAGAGCTGCCGTACGGAAAAGAGTGAAGCAGCGGCACGGTTGCCATGGACACGCCACGCGGAAAGAGCGGGCATGTTCGCAATAGATCTGTGAGAGTAACGAAACGATGAGTGTCCGTATGTATCCGTTATAGAAAAAACAGTACTCGTTACAAACGTATCGTTACACGTTACCAGTGCCATCCAGAAATACAGTTGCTACACTTTCTCTGAAACCGGGAAAAAATTTTAACTGTTACTGTTAATTTTACTTTAAAATTCAAATTTGCCATAAAATAGATACTTATGCCTCCTTTTTGAAGCAATTATACTACTGAGGAAAGGATCAGTACGGTGCATTTTGTTCGTGATTAAAATGCAATTGTCATACAAATTGATTAAAATTAGCGAGACCCAACCGCGACCTCCATTTTAAGTATTGTTCCTGCATTTAACTTAGATGCTTGGAATGTCAGAATGTTATTTGGCGAATGCCAGTGTGACCGATCATAGTAGTAGCAGTATATTTGCGAGCAGTGGGACTGTTGTACTCTATTATGTGACATTAAGAATTAAAGGTAATAGCGTCAAGAATGAAAACGTGTAGATGATATAACTTTTGAATACTTTTAACAATACTTTTTTACGGTAAACAAGACCAAAAACAAATAATTATCCATTAAATTGAAACCTTTACAGGTAAAAAATACAATAAAATTTATGTCCACAGAATATATGACATTAACTGCAAATGATCAAAGCTGAAAATGTGTACCCAGCCAGGATTCGAACCCGGGTCTCCTGCTTCCTAGGCAGTTGCGCTGACCACTACACCACTTTTTTTTTTTTTTTTTTTTTTTTTTTTTTTTTATGATATAACTTTCACCACTGGGGACACAGTGATCACCGCACCTGCAAGGACTAGCTAAGCACGTCTCCCGTCAGATACAAATTTCCAGCTTTACCCTGCCCACAGTACTCAAACTCGTTTCATAACTACGAGTTTGAGTACTGTGGGTAGGGTAAAGCTGGAAATTTGTATCTGACGGGAGGCGTGCTTAGCTAGTCCTTGCAGGTGCGGTGATCACTGTGTCTTCAGTGGAGTACTTTCGATTCTCCATAATGTTTTCCTATGAGTAACCAACATCTACATTCATACTTGAAACTGAGAACTGCATTGGACAATCTGTTTCGCAGTGTGTTACGTATTAAGTTTTTATCCTGTGCTATTCATGTACTTATCACAGCAAGAATTATAGTTTGAATGCTTCTGTGTTACTGCAATTAGTCTAATATTATTTGTGGAGCCGCAAGGGGCTGTATTATATTTCTGCATCCCTTACTGAAGATTTATTTAAATACTTTTAGCATTTCTGTGACGCTCGCCCGCTACTCGAACAATCTGTAAGCGCTGAGTTTTCGTACTTCTCTTCATTGTTTGTGTTCACTATCCAGTGTTAGTTCTATCAGACATAACTGAGCACTGCTTCAGGATTTGTAAGCAATCGCCAGTGCTGACTGACATATTACCGATTACTGTGGTGAAAGTTACTATTCAAATGAAACATAGTACAACAGCATTTCGGTAAACTATAATGCGCAGTAAAAGCTTTTATTACAGTAGTATTTCAGATAATTAGAGGCAATATTGAACACTACGTGTTGGGCGTATATTGTAATAAATAATGGAAAATGTATCGAATCTATAGTAACAACCTTTCCTATTGTTTCAGGTAAGCGGTGTCGGTGGTGAATGTGACATCCTCTAGATGATATGCGATTGGTGAGTACATTCTATTAAAAACAACAGATTAATAAAACCCACAGATGCATATAAAATGGCCCCGAGTGCAAATCACAGTAAACAGGGTGTTTTGTGACAGAGTACCCAGTCATAAAGCAGCATAACTTCGCTCCTGATCCCGGCGTCCCACATCACTGGACTGCCATTTCTCGACAGACATTCAGACACGCCGTTTCACCAGCTGAGTTCAAACGACGAAACTTGAACGGACCGCTTATTAAGGTACATTCCTAGGCATCGCTTTTTACGTCATTTACTCTACGCAAAATGTTAGTGTACATACAGCGAATCAGTATATCATTAGCACTGCGACTGTGAATCTAGGAATGAAGACTTCAGATTGTGGGCGTATAAAAGAGGCAAATACTGTTCTCTTCGTAGTTTCCTACCTTCGTTAGGAAAGTCGGTCTTTCTCGCATAACCCGTTCACTTTAGATGCCCCTAAAACGTTTACTTGCTTATTAAGTAATTACAGTTCATTCTACCGATGCTCAGCTTTTCAACATTACGATGTATGGGGGTTCTGCTCGCTGCAAAATTATTGACCTGGGGCGTCGTGGTAGAAATAAATACTCGTATGTACAATTTTTCACTTCTTCTTTAATTTGCAATCAAACTGTTTCTTCTTCCACCAAAATATTACAACTTCAAAACGTACACAATGCTACAGAACTTAGCTGACAGTACTTCCATTTTAGAACACAGAGTGACCTAGATTCCAGAGCACATAACGATCGCCAAAACTCGAAGTCGAACTCCCCCATGCAAGGCAGTGAGGAAAATATATAACATCGACAATAATGCATTGTTCATAACAATTGAATATACTAATTTACAATTACCAAACACAACAGTAAAACATTACATGTACACAAAAGTAATCACAATATAAAATGAAAACTATACATACAATGATTTTAGATGGTGCATATCTTTTTAAGTCGTAATCTCAGTCTTTTTTGTTTCACAAAAAAGAGTAATGCTAAACGTCAATTAATTTGTTAATGAGTAAATCATACATGTTCCTAACATATATTGAACTATCAAATATCTTGGCAATTCTCAAAATAAATTCCAAATCTCGTGTCAGTCAATATATACAAAGAATTACAATATTTAAATCTCGACTATTACATTAATTTACACAATTAGCTGGTCAACACAACTTGTTTATGAGCCTAACATATATACAATGCTATTTATTTTCATGTCTTTTTGTGTTACGAAAGTTTATACAATTTGTCTGTCTTAAGTCTTGAAATAACATATAATGACGAAACTATTGTTTATAGAACTGTCTGGAAAGAAAATATATGAATCTCTTAATTAATGAAATTTATCTCTTGTTAACTAATCACAGTATCACCGATACACTGTCCTGATTCCTAGGCTGGCTATTACGTTTGTAATTAACTTCACACGCAACATATATCACTATTAGACCACACGATTCCGGGTTCGACGCAGACGGTATCGTACGATAACATTGAGATGAGAGGGCCAGTATCATCACACCCCTCACACAAGGAACTCGAAAGTAGCCGTGTTAAATGTAGCTCGCAATTTATAGCTTTACTTGCCGTATTCTAGAATTTTTCTTTTCCTCCTTCGTCGTCAGGGGCAATGTATTTAACTCCTTGACTCCCTCCCTCCCAACTGGACCCACATCTGTTTACATCGATTTCATTTGCTTTGTGCCGTACCTCACACACATTTCTCAGCGGATCGTAACAATATGTCTGTAGAAATCTTCTGGTTCCGACTCGTAAATTTTATTACACTTATTCTAGTTCTAAGACTGCTTCAAGGCAGAAAAACACCTTTTCATTTCGTGATGGTATTACAGTGACCTAATTTGTCCTTAACTAAATGCCGTATATAATGTCACTTTATATAAGATAAAAACTTTCAGTCACAGCATTTTCGTTTTTAGCTGCACTAATATTCAGCAAGCCGACTTACAGCTGTGATTGCGTAGACTTTCCCGGCGTAATATTCATCTCGGGTTTGTTGACGATGTTATCTGGCTGCAAAGCCGAGATGCATATTACGAGTTACAGCTGTTTGCTCGATCAGTTTCGCGGCCTGTTTAGTACTACGCATTAATATCATATCGAAGACTTTTCAATACATAGATCTACATACTTTCAAATTCATTCGTGCAGAAAATTGAAATTTAAGAACTATGAGACGTCCTACGGTGGCAGCTTTGACATCTTCGCTATTTACACGATATAAAATATAAGTGTAGACGACTGTGGACACTTGGATGCAGAGTAGGTGTACTCGAGTGTGTAAATGGTGGGCAATATTTTCTGTTTCAGTTGTTTCCGTGTACATTGCGTAAGGCTTATTACATTTTCTCTTCGGAGATGGCCTTTCACTTTGTCTTGTCTTTTTCAACATCAAAATGTTCAAATGTTTGTTAAGCTTATGGGACTTAACTACGGGGTCATCAGTCCCTAAACTTACAAACTACTTATCAACTACCTTATACTATGGACGGCACAAATATCCATGCCCGTGGGGGGATTCGAACCCCCGACTGTAGTGGCCGTGCAGACCGTGACTGGAGCGCCTCAGTCCCCTCAGCCACCGCGGCCGGCTTTTCAACATCCAATATACAGGATACCTTGTTAGTTTTTTATGGCCTACAGGTTTCGTCCTACTTTATTAGTTTTCTAATGTTTTGGAAACAGGTGTTAACTTCCTTGGTCACCAGTCCCTCGGCTTACTAAATTACTTAAACTAACCTAAGGTGAACACACACACCCCGATGACCGAAGGAGGACTCGAACCTCCGACGGCGAGCAACCGCGCGCTCCGCAGCAAGGCGCTTTAGCGCGTTCGAGCAGCCCACCGCGGCTATGGAGTAGTGAGGATGTCAATCATGACCCCAAGAGTTACACCCCCCCCCCTTCTTTGTGAACTTATTTGGGTCCTTATAAAAATCTATTAACTGAAAGAAGGAAGAAAGCTTGGTGTTTAACGTCCCGTCGACAGCATGGTCATTAGAGACGGAGCTTACGCTCGGAGTGTTTGGATAACGATGTGGAAGGAAATCAGCCGTGCCCTTTGAAAGGAACCATCCCGGCATTTGCCTGGAGCGATTTAGGGAAATCACGGAAAACCTAAATCTGGATGGCCGGAGGTGGATTTGAACTACTATCCTCCCGAATGCGAGTTCAGTGTCTTACCCCTGCGCC